>CM077308.1:68258513-69508513 GCA_039655065.1 Glossophaga mutica
GGCCTCAGTTGTATTTCAGCTCCAGGCCCAGAAAAGCAGCAAAAGCAAGTGGGCAATGCCAAGATTAACTGCAATGACTAAAGACACCCTGCCCTGTCACTGACCAGTCAGAGAAAATCATGACCCTGAAAATCACACCTGTAAAACTGTTGAATATTCTACTGAAACCTTCCCCTAAGGTCTCCCCTGAGACCTCCTCTGGGATTCCAGCCTGCAAGACAGAGATGAAGGCCTCAAGACAAAGGACCCAGCAGGCATGCTCTCCCTCTAGGGAGCAGCCTGCCCCTTTTCCTTTCCCTTCTTTTTCTCCCACCTCTTTCTTTACAGGCACATCACATGTCTCCTAAACTCTAAGGCAATGGGCAGCTGGCAGCTGGTCCCAGGCTCATCCCCTGAATCTGTCCCAAGGCAGCCGAGGTTCTCCTGTTGTTTCTGCTATGCTATGCCCTTCCTTGTTTCACTGTTTCCATCTTTAATAAATGTTTCCTCATAGTTACCTGAACCTGTTGTGAATTTTTTCCTATACAAAATAAAAAACCCACACACTACAGCTGTCCCTAGGCAGACCTGCTCCAGGAACATAATCATCATTGCTAAAGCCAATGAATGTCTGTCGAGAACCCGTCATGTGTCTGTTCTGAGTTTTAGCTCTTTATAGTCAAAAGCCTGGTGTCTTTCCTTTAGATCTATTTGAGGCACTTGAAAATACACACACTGTATAAAACATCACTTGTCATTATTATTTCCCCTATGGATCTGATGTCTATACTGAATTCTCTTTATCCATCATCCTTCTGAGCACCCAAATCAGAAAACCAAAAATTATTTTCAACTTTTTTTCTTACTCACTCCACCTAAACTATACATCAGTTCTTTTCTTCAAGAACTAATTTTTCATACTAAGCTCTTGAATTTATCTTTTACCTAATTCAGACCCAGATCATGGCTTGGTGGGATTCTTACAGCATTTTTCTCATAACTGAACATCATCTAATTCTAGTCCTCATTTTTCTAGTCCTCTGCCAGACTGTGGGAAAGTACAGGTCTTTGTGTTAGAACAAAATTTGTATATGATTCCAAAATGTCAAAATTATTGAGACTTGGAAGTTGCTTAACCTTCCTAAAAGTCAAAATTACATCAGTTAAATGGCAGGTTTTAATGTATACCTAAGAGGGTAGTTTTGAGATCTGATTAATATCTATAAATTATCTAGTCTGGGGCCTAACATATGTTAGATAATAAAAAAGTGGTACCTGTAAGTTAATAAATGTGTAATCACTATGTTGCATACCTAAAACTAATATCAACTATCACTGAAAATTTTTAAAAATGGTACCTATATTTTAGATCAAGTAAAATCTAAAAGTAACACTCACTTGACAATTGTACATGACCCCTTATGCATAGAAGGGTCAGCAAACTTTTTCTGTAAAATGTTAGATAATAATGTTTGCTTTTGTGGACTATATGATGTCTGTCACAAACTACTCAGACCTTTTGCAGAAATGTGAAAAGAACCAAAGACAACATTACGTGAGTGAATTTGGCTAGGAGACCAAAACACTTTATTTACCAAACAATGGCAATAAGCCAAATTTATCCTGCTGGCCCAAAGTTTGCCACTCTCTGATCGATAAAATCCAAGTCCCTTAGAATGGCTTTTACAGAGCCTACTGTGATATAACACATGTTTTTTAAAATTCTTAATTCTGTCTTTATCTCTCTTTTCCCCCTTTTTTACATTATAGTAACACTTAAGTACTTACTGTTCTCCGCCACGTCATTTTCTCACACCCTCACACACAGTTCTTTCTATCTCCATCACCCTTTTTACCCCAGAAGGAAGTTACACACGTCTATTCATCACGCGTCAGTTTGGGATTCGTCTCACTCAAAAGGCCTTCTAGAAATCTCGGGTACATACAGATTTTTGGGTCTGTTTCCTTCCACAACAGGGATTACGTCAGACTCATTTTCCTACCTTTAAAATCCGGCTCTATAAATATTTGCTACACTAAACTGAACTTTCATAGTATCCAATGTATCCATTCCAAAGAGCATTGGGGTCACAATTTTAAAATCAAAACAACAATCTAGTTTGTTGAAATCCTGTTAATGTATTTGTTTTATATTTATACAGTAAAATTCTCTTCTTGTCAACTATTACATTTGGGCACTACATGAGAAGAGTCCCTCAATCCTCACTATTCCTGTTGTCTCAGCCCAGCTGGCTTTTGCTCCAACCTTGAAGGCACCATGCTTCCCCCTCCACTGGGCCTTTGTGCTGTGTGCCCAGCATACCTCAGATCATCACCTTCACCTTGTCAACTCGGCTCATCTTGCAACTTTAACTCAAGCATGTCTGTCTTTCAAACACAATTATCATAGGTTGTACGTCTGTACCATGTATTGTAATTTTAGATTTTTTCCTATAATGTTTTATTAAAAGAGGAACTGAATCCTCAGTCCCATGCATAAGAGGGTTTATTTATTTATTAATGTTTTATTTTGACTCAGATTTCTCCAACTCAAAATTTCTCAAAATTTATGTCATGTGATACTCAATGAATGTATTGAATACATAAATGAATGATATAGTTTAGCATTGTAATATTTTTCATAGTATATTAAAATGTGACAATTTAGCTATCTTTCATGTAACAATATTATTTAAAAGGTATTTCTTTTTTGATATAAAATATATATATGTCTTTTCAAGTCTTTGTAGTCATCGCTTTTCAAAAATAGCTAGAAGTACATATCTATTCCTTATTTCAGAAATGTTTCTTTGAATGTTTGCCTATGTGATTATTAAAGTTTGAAACATTTATTTCCTTCACCTTTATATATGCAGTTTTAGTTTATAAATTCACCTATTGAAATATCCTTCTTATTCTTCAGTGTCCCAAACCATTAGCTCTGTTATATTGCCATGGTTTCCACAATCAGATTTTTTATATTTAATCACTACTTTTAGGTATAATAATTACCCAACTAAGTATTCCACTAAAGTATAGTTTTCCAAGGGATATTAGTAGGTGTTTTGGAATAAAAATAAGACAAGGGGGTGTTCTATGGCCAATGGAGTTCAATGTTAAATAAGGTAAGTTTTTCCTTACTACAAGAGGTTGTAGAATATTAATGTTTTAAATTACCAAATATAAATCATGTTTCCCAAACCTATTCAATTCTGGACCATTTTATTGACCATGAACCTATTTAGAACTTTTATTTTATGCCTCACTGACCTCTTACTTAGCATTAAACTCTTCGAAAGTATTATTACACTGTTATTTCTCCCTTTCTCACTTGCTACAGGACTGTGTAAAGGGTTCATGTTGAAATAAATTTTGCACTCTTTATTTAATTGAATAATCCAGAATTTTTTTCAAATAAATTTCTACCAAATTTTTCTGTTATTTTGATTTACTTTATATTACAACTATTCTGTTTACTTATATATGTCCATATAAATTATGGATTCTTCAAGTTAAAAGGAATAACCATGTTGAATATTTTACAACTTGAATTATAAAGCAAATAAGCAAATTAATAGCCAATCAAAATATCACTTATATCCAACTTATGCCTGCAGGAAATTCTGAAAAGAACCCAAATAGCCACAAAGTTATTTAAAACTATATTTCAGAATGCTGCTGACCAAAGTTATGCTTCTAAATATTAAAGACAGGCAAAATAATTTATGCTAATAAGATTGAAATATTCTTGGGCTGCCCTTGTGTCACAGAACAGGATGGGCACTTGATTCTATTTTTACATTTGTTGAACTACAATATGCTACATCTGGACATATTATTAAGACTTCTGTAAGTAACCAAATCAATTTTATGAGAACCGTATATGTACATAAAGGCAGCAAAATCTCATGTTCCCTATAATCTGTGTCTGCAGTGGTATCAATTACCCCTGAGCTACCTAAATGTAATATTCATTTTCACAAAGCCCAAGAAAGAACACCATGAAATATCTTCTATGTAACTTGAGCATGGGCCATACCTTATTCATTAGAATGAGGTATGGCCCATAAAATATTGCTAAGTGAGCATTTTGAAAATTCAATGTGTGCCTATGGGCTTGACCTTTAAGATGCACCAAAAGACCTGTGATACTTCAACTAGAATGGACAGTAACTTAATTACCAAGCAAATAACTTCAAAACTTTTTATTGTTTTTAAGAAAACTTTACATACAATGAGGTAAATTATATGGGGTTACTAAACTATTTTATGTTTAAAAATAATAGTGTATTGCCAGACATCTAATTACTTAGTAAATTTTAATTTCAATGCATTAAGTGGCATTATATTGACCTTATTAATATAATATTTAGTATCTTTATGAGTTGAGGGGTTCTTGGGTGCAGTTCTCTACCTGGAAAGGGCAGTTAAAGTACCCAACTATGACAATATAAAAAATGTGCAGAATTTGAATTGTAGATACAAATATGTGAACCTTTAACTCTTATGTAAACTATGTGTGGAGGTGTCCAGGAAGATGAACTGAACACAGCTCTTCACAGAGACTATTGATGCCATCTATTTACTTCTCTTGAGTAAAATGGTTTCTGAGGCCTTGGCTTCCTGGTAGCCTAGACAGAAAAACTGATGTGAGTACTGCTCCCCTTTGGCTGGGTAAAGGCAGGCCCATGTCTGCTTTGTGGGGGCAGGATCCTGAGAAGAGTTTGGGTGACTCAGATGAAGTTAACATTTGCCCCAGGGTATCAAAAAGTGTCTAAACCAATGAGCTGAGGTCTTCAGTTTTCTGAACTGCAGATAGTATAAGATTTGTAATTAGGAAAGCAGCAGCCCATTTTTCATTACAGGGCACAGGAAGAGAGAGCCCACTCATTCCCTTCGCTTTTGGGTATGCAGACACCTAGAGTTCTCAAGAACACACGCTGGAGCAGAAAAGAACCAACAAAGAGTAACAACCTCTCTGAGCTGAAAAGAAGGAAATTAAGTACATTACATGTTACAATGAAACAGTACACACGAAAGCGGAAAAAAAAATAGTTTGAAGGATATTTTTTAAAGTATTTCTAGAGGACTTTTGGTCTAGAAAAAGATAATTTTCTCATTAAAAATTTCTATAGCTGTTTTAAAAAGAGAGATATTAGTTTATTATTGGTTTAGAAGAGCAAGTTCAAGATATATATCAAAGCACCAAGATATAAAACAAAGGGAAACAATTAGAAACTCAGAGGAATTATCTCTGTTCTATCTATCATCTATCTATCTATCTATCTGTCATCATCTATCTATACTATGAATCAAAACAAAGATATTTCAGATATACAGAAACTAAAATAATTTATCATAAAATAATTTTATCATTATATAATGGACATCTGGGGAAAAAAACTAAGAACTAACATTAGCTAAGATCAACAAGAAAACAGAAACATGTGGGTTGTCAGAATTTTAATACAATATTGTACTAGGGATTCTAATCAATGCAATAAGGTGTGAATGGATTGAATAGGAATTTGTGTAAATAAATGTTTTATTGTCACAAATAACATGATTAAAACTGATAAATAAGTTATAGAAAAACCACTGAACAAGATAAGATCTATACAGATCATACAATAAACAAGATAAGATCTATATAGATCAGTAATAAACAAAACAGAATAATTTATAATCATCAGCTAACTAAGAAAAGATCTAAAAGAAGATATGTTAAACCTATCCATAGAAAACTAAAATGCCTTATTAGCTGAAATTAAGGAAGACAAAACATAGGGAAGTAATAGAGAAGTATACCACACTTATGAATTTGAAGACACCTTTGAAAATGCCAATTCTCACTCAAATTGATGTATGGACTCAATGCACGATCAATTAAAATCTTATCTGGCAAACTCCTGAAATGTGTATGGAAGTGCAAATTGCCCAGATTAGCCAAAAACATAGCAGGAGAGGGGACTGCCTGGTACCAACACCTACTATAAAGTTACAGTCACTAGGGAAATATGATATTGACACAAGGATACACACATAAACCAATAAAACAATCTATAAATTGATCTTTACCTATATAAATATGTAATATATGACAAAAGAGGCAATGCGAATTAATGCAGAAAGTACAGTCTTTTCAAGAAGTCATACAGAATCAATTTATACCCATTCTGAAAAAAAAATAAATCTAGACTCCCACTTCATGTCACAAATAATGTAAGGTGGAAAGTATATAAAAAAGTGAAAGGTTTTAATAAAACAAAGTATGTAAAACATAACACAAGAAAACTTCACAACATGTGGTAAAGAAATTTCTAAAACATGATACAAATGCACTAACAAAAAGGAAAAAAAATAAATAGGACTAAAATAAAATGAGAAACTTTTATTTATTATCAAAAGACTATATGACAGAGAAAACACAAGTCATGTAGTCAAATAGATATAGGACTAGTCATATGAATAATATTTGTAAAGCATGAAGTAAAAAAAAGAAAGTGTATGTTACATATATAACAAACACTTCCAAGTCAATAAGAAAAAGGCAGACAATTCAGCAGAAAAATAGATAAATTATTATTTTTTTTTATTTATGTCTCCTTGCATCATCTGAAGGTTCTATTCTATGTATGTGGTGGTTATATTATTTGGTGCATAGATACTCATATTTTTACATGACTTATGAATTTTGACTACTATCAATATTAAATAACATTTTTCTCCCTTTTCAGCCTGAATTCTCCTTTGTCTGATGTTAGGGTCACTTTCTTATCATTTCCATTTGCTTGATACATTTTTGCCATTTATTTATTTTGAGCTTTTTGCAATGACTGTGCTTTAAACGTGTTTCCTGTAAACAGGATAGATTTGGATATTGTTTTATAAGTCAATTTTAAAATCCTTTTATTTTAAAAGACAAATTAAACCTAGTCAATTTATTATATGACTGAAATGTTTGGATATAACACACTCATTTTTTGGTTTAATTACTATGTGTATTATATTTTATTTACTGTGTCTCTCAATTTCTTGTGTCTTCTTTTTTAGAATTTCTTTTGTTGTTTAATGAAAGTTAGCAGGCTTCTATTGACTTATCTTTGTATTTATATTTTATAACCCCTAAACTTCAGCCTCTGCTTTCCATCTCAACTTAATACCTGGCATATATTTTTAGATCGTATCCTTTAAATCACATCTATTAGTTCCACAACATTTAATCATCTCACTATATTTAAAATTTTCTGTCTGTCTCTTCCCTTTTTATTTTGTATTTGAAGACTTTCTGCTTTGCCAAACATACAAAATTTGCATTCTGTTCATCCAGTCATATTTTCACCCTGGTTTTACAGCTATTTCTAGAATTAAATATATAGATTTGATGCTTGTCAGCATCTCTCTTGCTAAACATTTTCCAGTTATATAGTTTTTTCATTAGATGAAGCTCATCATATAATAGACTATTGAGAACAGCTTGTTTCTATGTGCCCTGGGTTCTTGCTTGTTTATTTTCTATATTCTGGATCCTTGAGGAAACAAAGTTTGCCTTGCATAAAATTCTTAATTCATACTTTCTTTTCTTTGAGTTTTTTGAAAATGGCACTCCATTGTTTTTGCTTTGTATCCTATATTTCTTCAGAGGTCTACAATAAATCTAATTTTTTTTACTACTATAAATAGTTATAAATAATTTGATCTTTTTTTCCTAGAGGTCTTAAGGATATTTTTCTTCATCTTTAAAGATTAATTAATAGTTACTAATATATGTCCTGGAGCTTAGTATTTTAGATCAGGTATACAAAGTGCTATTTCAATATAAAGATCTAATGTATTTTTTATGGAAAGTCATTAAATTATAATTTAAATATAATTAGTTGTGTTTCACTGTCATTTTTACATATGTTTGTAACAAATTTGTGCAGTGATATAATTTATCTAACAACTATTTATATGTTCCATGCCTATTCTGTGAGAGATGGGCAAATGTACCCAAACAACAATACTAAAAATTAAAAAATAAAAGCACAAACAATATTTAAAGACAAAAGCCTATGAAAACATTAAGGAGAAAGAAAGCACTTTAGCAGCAGGATGGCAGATGGATATGTGGTTGTGGAGAGTGATAAGGAGAAGCCATGTTTCAATGAGGCAAAAACCTAAATGTGAAAGTGTTTGATTTGTTTGGAAACAATATTACTCAAATGTGAACTTAAGGATATCACAAGTTCATCATCTGATTGATGATAAATGCTTTTTCTAAAAAAAGCAAAGCCAACAAATAAAAATTAGTACAAATATGCTTATACACATGTATGCAAAAGACATACATAAATCATCAAATACAACCCATTTCTGAGAAATAAGGGGATAGAGGGCAGAATAAATTAACTGTTTTGAAGTAGGGAATCTAACATTTAACATTTATTTTATTTTATTTTTCAATTACAGTTAACATTCAGTATAACTTTGTATTAGTTTCTTAAGAAATGTAATCTGAATTTCAATGCAGTTTTTGAGGTGTCTTTCCATTTAGGAGAATTTATGAATAATAGATTCAGGACAAGAAACAGAATTAAGATACTTTCATTGCAAAAGTAGCTAGAGTGGTGTGACGTTCCATATTGACAGGTGCCTCAATATCTCACAGTCATCTATTAAATAAAAATGAATGTCATGCACTTGACTAGTTGTATCAGAAGTCATGTCCTCAGAGCTGCTCCCTGGGTGCATGGTGTCCCACTGTCAGTCATGTACTTACCCTTTGGATCAAAAGGACCTTCATCAGCTGATGCTTGCAGCAGCAAACATGGTCTCAGATGCCTATTGGGAAAACTGTTCCCATGAACATGTAAAGCAACTTGCGTGAACATGTAAAACAAAACCTTACTACGCTCACCACTGTGGCTTTAGGTCTCTGAGCTAAGACTGAACAGAGGAGAAAATTAAAAAATGCAGACACTTCTCTCTCTCTCTCTCTCTCTCTCTCTCTCTCTCTCTCTCTCTCTCTCTCTCTCTCTCTCTCTCTCTCTGAGTTATGGTTGATAAAACACAAATGATTTTGGAACTTAATAAGCACATTTTTGCCTGATACTCTAGGTGGATTAGTATCAATTTTTTGCTGTACAACATTATAAAACATACTTTTATTTTACAGAAACTTGTTCTGCTAGAGTTTTTATATGTTAATTTATTAAAAATTTAAAAAACCACTAGCCAGGTAACAGGAATTTACATTTTCAGCTGGATGATGAGTTGAGTTGCTAAAAGTGTAGTCAAACATGTCATATCCATATCTTAAAGACCTAGCACCGTTCTTGCAACAGCGTAAAGCTTCAAGCGGTGTGATTAGCATACGACCAAATCCCATGCCATAAGTTTATATACTGCAGAATTCCTTAATTTATAGCACTTCTATTTAAGTAATAAATGTTTCCTCTGTATAGTTTGTGTTAAAGACTTTGGTCTATAGATTTCATTTGTCACAGCAAGTTAGAGAACTTAGTAATTTTTTTCTTGTTCTTTTTTTCTTAACAACCATGAAATTATGAAAAAAAATCCATGGCTTCTGCAAAGGAATGCAGATTCAAAGTCTGCAGTACATAAAATTTTATAGGCAGGAGCCTTCGTAATTTTACTGCATCAGGCTCTTCACAGGTGCCAGCATAGCAGACACTGACTGCAGCAGTCTGGAGAAGGGCCTATGAGATAGAAATATATTTCTTGGAAAAATATGTATATTTCTGCATTAGTTTCAGCATCTTGCTCCAGGAGATTTCTGAAATTTTACCTTCTTTATTGTTCCATTGTCACACTTGATGTTTTTGTTATTATGTTATGATTTTCATAGTAATGTAATTATTGATAATTAATTCTACAATCTTGTATTAAATCTTTCCCATATTCTGGGCACTAGTGTGCAGAGCTGACTAAAACAGAGTAGTTGTTGTTGTGTAAGAACTCATGGTCTAGCAGGGGAATTAGGTAACCTAATGGCCATTATAAATATACTAATACCAATGATAAGCAATCATTTAGAGTTTATTATATGATGGAAAATTTAATAAGAGTGTTATATATTTATTATTTTATTCAAAAATCACAACATCCCTGAATGGCTAAAACAAGAGTAGCATTTTCAAACTCTATCAGAGCTACAAGATAATGTACTAAAAATTATTATTAATAATTATCTATGGAGGGCTTTACATTTTTCAGAATATTTTTCGTATGTCATTTAATCTTACACAACCCCATGTAGTAAGAAGCAGAGATAATTATTTCTATTTTGCAAGTAGCTGAGATGATATACTTAAGGTTCCATAACTACAATGAAGCAAAGTCTCAATTTAGTACCCCAGGATGATATATTTTCTTTAATTTTCCTTCCATTGTTTTATGCAACTTTAATTTTAAAGAATTTCCACTTGGATTAATCTCTTTCTATTATTATTGGTAGTTGCTTCTACCAAGTTGCTTAACTCTTCTGCCAAAATCCATTAGCGCCTTAGAACAACTAATTTATGCTCCTGTTACAAATGGCTTCTCTAGGGCTAGGATTTAAAAATCCTCAGAAATCTTCCAAAAAAGCAACCCCACTAAACTGGTTCTGTTGGGTGAAAAATTCTAATTTGTGTTGAAGGGTTTGCTGACTATGAAAAGGAAGGAGTACTTTAAAAGATTTCATTCATTAAGCATTTGTAGTAAGTAACCTTTCAGAGTATTTTAGGGTTTGAAGCAATTTTGACTACAGTGATTAGTTTAGTTAGAATGGACAATGGAGCTAACCACCTAAATAGAGCAAAGGGTGAAGAGGTCAGCTTGAAGAAGTTTTTTTTTTTTTTTTTTTTTTTTTTATCTTGGGAGCAGGTTAAAACGTGGGAGTGACAGAAAAAAGATGAACAAGCAGAAGAAATACCATATAGTAACAAACACTATTGTTAGTGCTTTGTAGAAATTGTTACCATCACTCAATTCAGTCATCACTACTGTTCCCTGCCATTTGCAAAGGAGTTTAGAATTAGTGGTACATGCCTGGGCCATCTGGCTCTAGAGTCCTTGCTTCCAAATACTGTTACACTCTCCATGAAATAAGACTGGAATGTTTTTCCATTTTTAATGGGGCTGTCCCTAGAAAATTTAAATGTTTATCATCTCTGAGATATATAGCCATAATTATAACTGGAATCATAGAAAGCTAGTAAGTGAGATATCTGTTATTCTAGAACTGTGACTAAAACTATGATCCCAACATAAAGGACAGTGTCTCGCCTTTTATGCTCAGGGAGCTATGCCCAGCTAGATCAGCCACCACATCAGAAGGCTTCCTCAGAGATTAGAAAAGAAAGACTAGAAGAGTGAAATTCAGATTTTTTAGAATGCAGCCTTGGTGAAAAGAAATCATTCCTACCTTTTTACTTTTGTGATTGTTCCTTTACCCCACAGCATAGGGACAGGGGCCAAAAAAAGTACAGTAAGGAATTCAATAGCCTACAAGAAGCTGTGACTTCATTTGCTGAGTATGGTTGCTTATCAATGGACTTGACTCTTCTTTGTGATAGTGCTGGAAAAGGAAAGAAAGAGTTGGGGAGCGATGGCATGGAGAGTCAATAGTTTTCCAAGGGTCCAGGAATGTTCTGCTGGAATTATCTATTGCTAATGTAAGACAGACCTCAAGTATACCCTGTTGCTTGTGCAGAGAGGTGAAATTGTAAGTGAGGCATTGTTTGGACTACTCATGCATTGGGTGCATATGAGAGAAATGAAGCTTGCAGCACCCCCCCCACACACACACAGGGAACAAACCTGGAATGAATAAGCTCATAAGAGAAGTCTGGGAGAGCACACTGCAGCCAGCACTCATCTGGGATGAGCCCACAGACAAGATAAAGAGCTAGATCAGCAAGCCAAGCCTCATAAGGAAAGAATAATAGTGAAGGATGGAAGAACCACTTCTTTTTCCTCCCCTTTCCTTGCTGTACTACCAGAAAAGGTAGCACATGTAAAGGGGCACAGAGAAAGATGTGTGTCTGAGGTACAGACCACATATAGGTGTAAGCAGTGCTTGAGAGGGGCACAGTGGAATTTTGAAACAGAGTTGTGATTACACTTGTAAAATAAACAGCATTGGATCATTAGAATAAGAAAGGGACTGTGAGAATGAGAACAAGTGACAAGCAATTATGGAATGTGATTACACTTTCATTTAGAGTACAGCTGATCAGCAAGAAAGAGAATTGTGATGCCATATTTGGGAAATGGGTACAAAGAAATTAATACTTTTCATGTGCACACCTTCAAAAACCGAGAGTTCTCAGTAAACCAGGTATGTGTCTATGTGAGTGTGTAAATTATTGCACACACATGATAGTTCTGTAATTTCGAGAGGCAATATTATGTCTAAACTTATATTCTTTTCACCCCAAAGCACTACTATTATCAATACATATTTAAAAATTATCATAAAATTTTTATTTTATTCCAAAAATATAACTGATTAATCTTGAAAACTTCTGTGAAATACCTCAGAGGCAAGACAAATCTTAAATAACACATAAATATTGTTTTCAGCAAGATATATTTCTGAGAGCATTTTTTATGTTTTCAATAAAATAAGATAAATAGAACAATGGAACAGAATCAAGAGCCCAGAAATAAACCCAAGCATATATGGTTAAAGAATATTTGAAAAGGGAGCCAAGACTAATCAATGGAGAAAAGACAGTTTTCTCCAGAAACGATGCTCAGATAATTAGATATTCATGGGCAAAAGAATGAAACTGGACCCATTTCTTACACCATTTACAAAAATTAACTCAAAATAGATTAAAGACTTAAATGTAAAACCTGAAACCATGAAACTCCTAGAACTAAACATAAGAATAAAGTTCTTTGACAAGGTTCTCTGTGATGACTTTTTGGACATGACACCTAAAGCACAGATAAGTGAAATAAAAAAAAATAAGCAAAGTAGGACTACACTGAACTAAAAAGCTTCTGCTCAGCAAAAGAAACCAGAAGCAACAGGGAAGCAGAGGAACCAGGGCCCAGCGCAGAAGCCAAACCCGGTAAGGAAATCCATTCTGTTCACTTCTCACCATCTGCACCTCACTCTCCAGCTAAAAAGTCAACAGAAATACAACAAATGTACTGGCTATGTCCCTTGTCTGTCCAATCAACACCTCATCTTGAACTTTTTAAATTAAAAGTCAAGAATGTGATGATGTTCCTTCCCCTTATAAGACAAAGTCTTTACTCCCATTGAACAAACAGAATGATGAGAAAGCAAAAGGATTGTGTAAACAGCAATAAACATAATCCTCTATCTAATTACTGTTTTGTTTTCTATGGTGTCGTGTTAAAAGATGCTTTGTACTCTCAATGTTCACTTACTTTTAAACTAGAATTTGTCTTTGAAGATTCGGTTTCTCCTATACATTTACTACTGCACGCCCCACCGCAGCACTAAATGTCCTGTCTGACAACCCTGTTACCTATGTCCTCTCTCCCAACATGCTTACTTCTCTTCAAATGTGTTTAGCTTGTTTGCCTAGAGTATACACATGCTATCTTGCTTTCTTAACACCAGGTCAGGTCAAAATTTTTCAGTTTTTAATTCATACATTTCTTTTATTAGTATAGAGCAAGGCAAATTATATAAATTAGCATCCTATGCTATATTAACTCCCCACACATACACTATATTTGCTTGACTAGAAAATAACATTTTCTCTCCTATTATTCACATTTCTATACTTTTAAATTGGCATACATTTTGTAACTGAACTATATATTTAATGATATATCTCTTTATATTTTTCTATAAAGTTGGTTTTAAGTTATCTTTCATCTTCGAAGGCAGAATATAAATCTCCTCTGGAAAAAAATTACTCTAGTGCTACTAGGAAATATATTCTGTGGTAAATATGACATTTGACATTATACTGTGTAACCAAAATTTAAAATGTGCACATGGTGTATATTGAAGCATAACTTAAAAATTAATAAATTGCCTTGTAAAGTCCATAAACTTAAATAAAGACAACTACTTCTCCATATTATATAAACAAAAAAAGGTGGCATCTCTGAGTTGTTTTCTTAAATTATAATCCATTTGGGTATTGATTAAAGATAAATTTCTCAATTTATAATCAGTATGTATAATAGTTACAGAGGTTGAACAAAATGTTTATTTCTTAAGTGTACATATTTCCCCAAAATTGATCTAGTAAAAGAGGACATTATAATCCTAATGTGATAAAATGTTGTTCTAAAACGGTGGTTGTAGCCAAAATGCCAATGATTCCGGATTCCTAGTGCAAGGAATTACTGAAAATGCTGCTGCATGCTCTTGTCACACCCTTGTCCCTGAAGCACAGCCCTCTCTGAATCCTGGAGATATCTGTACTCTATTGGTGGAGAAAAAAAAATCATTACAATTTACAGAGTGTATTAAATTCAATCTGGACACCTGTCGTAGTGAAGATGGAATTTGGTGGTGATGCTTGTTACTCATCATTGTGTGGGAACTTGGGAAGAACAAAACATATAAACAATACTGTACTTGTTAACTGTAATTGAAATGTCTACATATCCTTTGAAAACTACTTGGGATGTGTACAAAATACATTTTCTCAAATCCAAATAATATGACTAACTTAATCATAGATTATAAACTGAATGACCCAGGACTTTAACTGCTTACAAATTAAGCCAAAGGGCTTCATTATGCTATGCAACACAGTGGTCAGCAGCCACCCATGACTTCTGAGCATTTGAAATGTTGCTCGTCTGAGCTTAGGATGCATACACCACATTTTGAACACTCAGCAAAAATTAGTGTAAGGCACACCATTAATAATATTTATATGTATTACATATAAAATGACAATAATATTTTGAGTATGTTGGACCAAATCACATATATCATGAAATTAATTTCGCCTGAAAATTTATATTTATTTTCTAATGATACTTCTAAAAAATGTGAAAGTGCCCACATAATTCACATTACGGCTTTCTATTGAATGGCACTAACTGACATGAATAGTGTACTTTGCATTGTCAAAAGGTGACTCAATATGCAACTCCCCATATACAAGCAGACACGGGAACCAACATGTACTTTATATAATACCGTATAGTTAGTCTTTTGTTTTATATGGTATTTTGTGATGTGCTATAATATATCTTCTGTAGTCATTTAGTCAAAATCAGTAAGTACAATATTTCTAGATAAGGAAGGTTTTGTCCTGTAGAGTAGGCTTTTAAAACTATAATCTATACACATCTGAGTAACTTTTAAAAATGCTTATTCTGAATCAGTAGCTCTGGATGGACCCTGAAATTCTTCATGCATGAATGGTGTTCATGTGATGCTAATACTGGGATGGCTTGGGAAATGCACTTGGAGTTGCAAATTTCTAGATGACAGAGGTGTTCCAATGAACTTGAGTTCAAGAAATTAGGAAATAGTGGTGCTAAATACACACACTGAAGTATTTGAGGTTGTAAGTTAATACTGGATTATTATTAATAGCACTATATTTGCCTCAAATATTCAAATTATTTCAAAAGTATTTTCTGAATGTAAGCACATGTTTGCTATAACAATGTAGAGAATAAGAAAAATATAAACAAGAAAATGAGCATCACCTATTATCATCACTACACCAAGTGACAATTCTCATTGCATTTTTATGTATTTGTGTCTAGTACTTTTTTGATCTGACTTATTTTAATAAGATTTTGATAACATTTTAAATATTGTACAACAGTTTTCTTTTATCTTCTTATGTTTTATTTCCCCATTTCCCAATATCATTTCCTATGCAATGCTTAATGGTTGTTTATTGTGTCATACAGATACATGAAATATTCTTAGTTACTCTCCACTTATTAGTCACTTGCATTGTTTTCGACTTTAAGCCATTATCAACACTGTGGTGATGAAAAATTCTGATATTTCTTAGAAATATTTGTAGTATTTAATTAAGTACACATTTTAGTGCCTATAATTATATAGTTAAGAAATATACAGACTATATGAATACAAAATTATGAAAGATAATATTTATTTATATAAAATCAATCCCCTCCATTGAAATTTGAGCTACTTAGATATTGCTGTACACTTGAAAGTATTATCTGTTCTGAAATTAACAAAAATAATCAACTCGGTCTATTGTCTTCATGATTGTCTATATCTATGATATTTTATTACTGCACTTCATATATTGCTTCTTTATGAATGAAAAATAGGTATGTTCTGATAGTAGGCCTCTCGTGTTTAAAGCCTTGGATTTTAGAATATATAAAACTAGTTTTCTAAAAATCATTTAGGTAGCTTTGAAAGCTACATGTCCCATCCCAAGCAAATCTATGCATATCAAACATATATACAATAATTAATGAAACATACTCTATAATAACATGTGAAAAATTAAAACAATCCTAGTGTTTCAATTTTCATTTGCCCTTGACAATTAGTTACTAATGAACCATGCATCTGTGTATTCCACTAATTACTGATGGCTTCGAGGAAGTTTAAAATTAACCATGATCCTACTGCAAGTCACTTTTCTTTCTTATTTTATTTCCAATATGATATTCTTCTTTTAAATCCATTACTGGTTTATAGGAAAGATACATATTGGAAATATAGTCTATACTTTTCTATGATTAAGTGTTGAGACATTTTTTGTGCTGTATTAGAAAAAAAACTTCATTATTAGACCTGATTTAAATATCATCCCAAGTATTTCTGTGTTTTGGACCTTGGACAAGTTATTTAATGTCTCTGACCCTATTGCTTTACATAAAAGCTGGACTTAATAATACCAACATAACAGGATTATAAGAATAAAATGAAATATACTTGAGTACCACCATTATATTAGTTCTATTATTTGTTTCCGAGAAAGAAAAGTAGAATAATCACTATGTTTCCCTAGATGTGAGTGGTTTTCAGGTTTCTTGGTCAGAAGGGAATTTAGTTCTTCAAATAAACCCTTACATGGAATACTAATACAGAACACATGACCAAACATGACAGATAGAACCACCGAGGGTGAAGAGGAAGACAGCAACTGCTGAATGTGGCTCTGCTTGTGTTTCCACTATGAGTAAGATTGAGGCATTTCTATAGAATTTGGAATTCCAAAAATATAGTAAATAGTACAGACATAGAACAACTATTTTCCTAGCTTCTCAAGCCTTAAACCTAGGAGTTCTCTTTTATTCTACTATTTCTTTCACTTCCAACAAGTCGTGTTGGCTCTACCATAAAAACAAATCTTTAATTCATCATTTTATTTCCATGACACCAGTCACAACCTTAATTTGGGTTATTTATCTATCAGTTGGTCTGTAAACATTGTCTTTTTCTCTTTTATAGCACATTTATTGATGCACAACAGATATCTAATAAAAGTGCACATTCTTAAAATGTGTAATTTGATAAGTTTTAATATGTGTAAGCATCTGTGAAACCACTATCACAATGAAGAGAATGAACATATCCACCATCCCCAAAGATTTCTTACCCTGTTTGTAATTCCCCTTTGCTCCACCTTCCAACATCTCTTCCAAGCAATCATTGTTCTGCACACTGTAACTATGGATTACTATCACAAAGTTTACACTTTGTCACATTTACATAAATAGAATCAGTGTTTACTCCTTTAGATTAGATTCTTTCATTAATATGATTATTTTGAGATTCTTTAATATGGTGTCTATCAATAGCTCATTCCTTTTTATTGAGGAGAAGTGTTCCATTGTATAAAGACACTGCAACTTGTTTATCCATTCTCCTGATGATGCACATTTAAGCAGATTCCGGGTTGGGGGTATTACAAAAAAATTGCTATGAACATTCATGTACAAGTCTTTATATGACCATATGCCTTTTTTTCTTCAGTGAAATGCTAGGTGTAGAACCACACTAGATCCTGTGGTAGGTGTATGTTTAACATTTTAAGAAACTACTCAACTGTTCCCAAAGTGATTGTACTTCACTATTTTGCTTTCCTACCAGCAGATCATGAGAGTTAAAATTCCTCCATTTACTCGGCAACTTGCTATGGTCAGTCTTTTAAATTTTATTCTAATATGTTTTTAGTGCAACTGCACTGTGGTTTCAATTTTGAATTTCCCTGATGGCAACTGATGTTAAGCATCTTTTAATGTGTTTATTTGTCATCTGTATCATTTCTTTGATGAAGCATGATTTGAAATCTTTTGTCTCTCCCCCTTTTTAATATTGAGTGCTTGTTTTCTTCTCATTTAGTTGTTGAGAGTTCTTTATATATTCCGTATACAAGTATTTTATCAGATATATGCTTTGTAAATGTTTTCTCTTAGTCGACTGGTTGAATACTCATTCCTTTCACAGCATGTTTAAGAGAAGACTTTATTTTTAAAATTCCAATTTCTTATTTTTTTCTTTTTGAATCATGTCTGTCATGTTGTAAGAACCCTTTGACTAATGTAATGTTACAAAGATGTTTTTTCTTATTATTTTTTTAATTTTTTTTTTAGATTATTTATTTATCTTTAGAGGGGAAGGGTAGGAGAGAGGGAGAGGGAGAGAAATATCAATGTATGGTTGCCTCTCGTGTGTCCCCTGCTGGGAACTGGCCTGCAACCCAGGCATGTGCCCTGACTGGGGTTTTTTTCTTATTTTTTATTACAAATTTTTTCTCTTAGTTTCAGGTGTTATATATAGGTCTACAATGTGTTTTGAGTAAAGTTTTGCATATGGAATGAGTTCTGCATCAAGTTCAGAGTTAAGCATATGAAAATCTCTTGCAGCACAATTTGTTGAAAAGAAGGTCCTGCTGATAGTCCTGAGATTTACATTTTTTATTCCAAAGAGTGGCTGATCAAATTTCTTCCATCCCCAAACCTGAAAATCCCACAGATGAGTCTCATTGACAACCTTGGGTAAGGTGCCCATCCCTGGGTCGATCAATAGGAATAGAGACAAATTATAAAACGGATTATGCTGGAACCATGTAAATGATGTGCAGGATGAGATGAATTCTAAAGGAGGGGAGTTCTGGACAGGCAAATGATATTCTCCATATCTTTAGAAAGTAAATAACCTAAATTTCTGAAGTGATACAAGAGTAAATAATGTGTTATGAACTTTTTAGTTTCAACACTTTGTTGAAAATAATAAACTCTGTCTCCCTGAGACATTAAGATAAAATCACAACATAAAATTTAAGTTTGATCCTCCAGAGTCCATAGAATACACCCCTCCATCCAAATCAGATGTTTGACTTGACTACATCTGGTTGTTCTGTATAAGAGTGGACTTGACTTCATTTTGCATTATCAGTTCATTAAAAGATTTACAGAATCCAATGTAGAGCTCATGTTCCCTGACCACCTTACAAAAATCGGCACACTCTTCCCTTCTGATCTTGCTTTCTCCTTCCTCATATTACTTGTCACAACTTGGAGTACCTGTTTGTTATTTTTTGTGTTTTCTGTGGACTTTGCTCTTTTGTTAACAGCTTTGTCCCAGCATTTTTAAAAAAGTATTTAGTAAAAATAAGTATTAAAAAGTTAGTGATCAGTATAAATTATGATTATTTATATTTCCACATTGTTTTAAAAGCATATAAATGAATTTACAAAGACAGAATCTATTACTGAAGGAGTCTGAGTGCTAAAACAAGGGCAAATCGAAGGGGCTGGTGGTTTTATAATACATTCCGCATAGATCTAGTCATCTTAACTCATCTCATCCTTCAAAACCAGTGATCTAGCATTTGAATTTACATTTTTTTTAAAATTTTTCATGTACTGCTGCTCAATGCGTCAAGTGTGACAGAAGAGATGTAGTCAGTGAGTGATCAAACAGATGTTGCATTTGTGTCACCGTTTACTGTAACTTGTCATAATTGACAGCAAAACCGCGCAATGTGTCAATGGTATAGAAAGTATTCTAGGACTCTTTGTGGTTAAAAAATTGTTATGACACACACCAGAGAGTTAAAAATATTTTCCTAAAAATAATGTCATTACTGGGTAGTATTAAGCAGTGGGGCAAACTCCCTGCCATGTTACAATGATATGAAAATAATTTTTGTCACACATTTTAGAGCAACCACAGATACCATGGAGAACAGTTCAATGGAATTATCACACAGCCCATTGCCCAGTGCTTACTTCCAGCCCCTAGGTCCTCCATGAATTAGATAGGAAACACCTCAAACCGCCACATCCCCCGCACGGGTGAAGGTATTCTTTTTTGCAGGTGTGCGATACTATTTACTGTATCAGTTATATGCTTTCAATGATATTCATGATTTCTGGAGATTATGCCTTTACAAACTTCCTACCCCCAGTACTCTCTTAGCTGGTATTAGGGTTGTTTATTTATTTATTTTTTTGTAATTGGTAATAACGTTTAGGCACGGATTTCTCTGTGGATTATTTCTGTTGGGGATTTGTGGGTTTTTATCAAGCTAGCTATATTTATTGTATATTTATTTCAGCATTTCTTTTTAATTTTTGACTCTTTTGCAAAGAGTATGTCTTTCAATCCACAAAAGGAATTGTTCAAGAAATATTTACTTTGAAAAAAACTCTTTGAATCTAATCAAATTAAATCAGATGTTAAATTCCTATTCTTTTGAGATGGCAGAAAACTGTTGTTTGGGTATTTTGGAGGTTGTCTACAGAATCAGAAAGGCTTACAAGATGCCCAAAAACCTAAGGAAGGACTTTTGGTCTTTATTTAACTCATGATTATTTCTGACTTCCTATTTTTGTATGTGCCGTGACCGGGAATCAAACCTGCAACCTTTGTGTATTGAGACTGACACTCTAACAGACTGAGCTACCCTGCCAGGGTTTATATATATTATATTATATAATACACTTGTAATATATTATTTGTAATATATACCATATTTATATATAAATTATTAATAATATATAAAAGTATATTTTAAATTAGTGAATGAAACAGAACTGATAATTCAGTAGATTCTTAGTATGTTAACTCTAAAAATTTAATCTTTTAGTATGCAAGACCAGTTTGAGTGATTGACTGACATTGCAACTGCTTGCTTCTACAGATTTCCAGACTTTTGTATGAAGAATGTAAACCTCGGTCATTGAGAAGATGGACTACTAGCCTGGAAATAGCATGCAAGAGCTTCTTCCCCAGGAGGAAGGACACCCTCGGGAATCTACATATTTCATATTTAAGCTATAGAATCTCCACTGAAGCCTTATAAATAAATTCTTTTATTTTTAATGCAATTCATCTTCCAAAATTTATTTGATACAATTAATTTCCTTCTGGTCTAAACAAGCATTGCAGAAAATGTTGCTAATGTTCAGACCTTTAAAATACTTAATGGGTATTATTTTAGACAGAAAATTTGCTTCTAGGACATGCAGTTTAATACACAGGGTGGGGAAAAGTAGGTCTACAGTGGCGAGTACACAAAACAGAGTTTATTCTTGTATTATTATTTATTAATCATTATATTATTTTCCATACAAACAACTGTAAACCTATTTTAGCCCCACCATGTATAAAACTAAGGTCTTCATTTTTACTCATGCAAACCAGTAACTTCACCAGTAAATCTCTACCAGAAAGTGTGATCCAATTGGAACCTGCAACATTCTAGCACCATCTCTGTAACATCACAGTATGTACCATTTGGTTCTCCTAATTGTCTCCACCTTTGTTTCTTACATTATGAGACCCCCTAAATGGAACTCCACCTTTACCAAATTCCACCCAATTTTCTTTGTCCTGTGGAATTCCAATAGCTTATATAAGAATCTGATGAACTCCTTGCCAAGCTGCTTTCTTAGAAAGAAGAGGCTACCAATCTAAAAGTTCCTCCACTAATCAGATTTATTCTACCATGTATTTTAGCTCCATGAACTAAACAATGTTAATACATTAGAATCTGTGAATACATGCTATCTTATTGTGAAAATAATAAAAATATTTTTTTTCCACCTGGTAATGACTCAGAATTCTCTCTTTGGATGAGTTGGGATGGTTATTTGAAAAATGAAGTCCCAACTCTGATAACCTGACTTTTGAGCTTTCACCTGATTTGTTTAAATGACAATGAAGTATTTCTATGACTAGTGAAGAGAGGGGAAAAAAATACATTAACAGTCTTCTGTTTTGTTTTGCACTTAACTTGATAGATTTATTATTATTTTTTAATGGAAATAACAGTAGTTTGATTTAACTGACTTACTAACTGACTGCTTTGGTATTTTTTGGGCAGAGAAGAATATGTTATTTTAACTAGCAGTTTAGAAGCTTCATAACAATCCACTGTAGAGAAGCATTTTGAAGAAAAAAAGCTTGTGCAAGATCACTCTGCTCATTATGAGGAATGGAATATCCTGAATTAAATTCTCAAAGTCCAGCCTGACTACAGCAAAGACCTAATGAGATCTGTGCTCTCCTAGGAACTCATTTAATTAACTCAAGCATTACTTTCAAGTACACATTATAGTGTTGTTTGTAAATTCACACATATTACATGTAAATTATAAGACATTTCAGAGGAGAGTGAGTTTGGGGACAGCCCAATTTACATTTCTTTCTTGGCTATAAGCACTTTTTGTTATTTTTTCTTCTCATATTTTACATTTAACATTGATAGATAAAGATTAAGGGCTTGTTTTCCTAGCTATTGTTCCAAGATTCACATTTACTCCTTTAAAATAGGTAATTTCTTAAGTAAATATGACTGGTTACTGATTTAAGGTTGAAAGCTGAGAAGTAGGAAAAAAGCCTTAAGTATATAAAATTTTTTAGTTGACTCAAAATCTAGATGGATAAATTGGACTGAAGTGAAACAAGTTTTGCCCTGGAAAGCCAGATATTTCACATAAGAGGGATAAATGAAATTAATATAGCTTATTTTTAAATGTCTACCATATATTTTCAGAAAATAAACACAATTCTCCTGTGGTCTAACGTTTAGTAGTACAAATCTAATCTGTCTCTATATGAAGTCATTCAATAAATAACTTGAACAAATTTGTAAGAGAATTTTTTTCCTCAGCTTATTATATAATACGCATTTCTATCTGTTGATATTGTCCTTTTTATCATAGGAGTCACCAATGAAATTGGAACCAGTGAATTTAGACTTGAAGTATACCCACAAAAAATATCAATTTTTCTTTGCTTATTCTCATCCTTATCCCGATGAGGGCATTTAATTCAGCAAACATTAACCTTATCTCAAAGATTATATTCTTCAAATAATCTATTTCCCAATTAGCTCCTTTTCAGAGAAATTGAATACAATCTGTCGAAATCTAAATGTTTCTTATCTGAAACCCTTGAGGCAGGTGTATTTCAGGATTCAGGATTTTCTTTTTAGTTTTTAAAAAGGTAACACTTACCATGGTTAGCATATTAATGAACACCTCCCTGTATACATAACATACTTTATATTCAGACACATCACTATTTTGGCAGCATGTGCGCATTATTCGTATTAAATGGGTTAGATAAATTCTATAAATTACTAGTCACTTTTGTTAAGATTCTATTACCAAATGAGAAAAATTTTAAGTTTTTAGAGCTTTGGGACATTCTAATTGGGATAAGTGACTATGGACTTCTGATAAGTCACTATGGTAGACAGAATTCTCAGGTGGACTCAAGGAATGCCACTCTTTAAAGTACATGCCCTCTACTGAATGTGGGTAGGACCTGTGAATATGATTAGATGTCAGTTATGATTAGATTATGTTAAATGACAAATTTCCATTGTAGCAGGCATTATCAGAGCCTGCTAGAAAGTAACTGTCCTGCTGACTTTGAAGAAGTAAGCTGTAATGTTGTGAGAAGGCCACATGGGTAAGACCTGAGGATTATCACTGGGAGGTAACAGCCACACTGTCTGATAGCCAGAGAAACTGGAGACCTTAGTTTCATAGCCACAGTGAAATGAATTCTGCCAAAACCCTGAATAACCTTGGAAGATGATCCCAAGCTTCAGATGAGAAATGAAATTGCAGCCTCTGCCAACGTGTTAATTTCAGCATGGTGAGGCTCTGAGCAAAGGAATCAGCTAAATTGTGTCTCAAATTTAGATTGACAGAACATGTGAGAGACTGTATTTGTTTTGTGTAAACTAAAATTAAATTTAGATTGTAATAAAAATAGTAAGCCTTCATTTGAGCAAAAAGAGCTGGATACCCAGGAGACAGTTTCAGATAACAATTTAATAGTGTTTCACTGAGACAAAGGAGAAGCCACCTGTTATAGCAAATGTTTCTGCTCACATTCTCAATGAGATCTATTTTATGTAAATGAGGCATTCAAATTGTGCAATTTTGATCGGAAAGGGCAGGTCTCAGTCCATTGATAGAAAGACTCAGGCAGCAGAAAAAGCAGACATAGGGCAGGGAGCCAAGAGCTTAGTCTGAGGTTCTTCCTGGTATAAAGAGTACACAAGAAGCCTGTGTCAGCAAATGGCCACCGGACTCATCATTTTTCATAAGATTTGGGCCCTTCGTTGTTGATGGGGTGGCCATCTCAACAGGTAAATTGCTTCTCTGGGTTCACATAAAAATAATCTTTCTTAGGGTCCACAGTTGTTTTAAGCTGCAAAGTTAGTAGTAATTGGTTACATAGCAACAGAAAAATAACACAATCAATGAAAATTATTCATTTCCAACTCGAATCTTCTTTCAGATCCTTATCCACAACCTAACTTCTTTAATTCTTATTAAGTCATTGTCTCAGTCCTATGAAGAAGCAGAGGAAAAGATAATTTGGGATGAAGATTTTAAGTTAATTTTATAGTTGATTTTTATATTAAAGAATGCATGTATAATACAGAAAGAGTAAAAGGGAATTTTTTTTAAAAAGCTCTGATTAGAGGATAGTGATGATGTCAGAAGAATGGTGGCATGAGAGATCCCTTTCTTCTCTCCCCTTGAAGATTCAACAATTTGAACAGCTATAATGGAACAAAAGTTTCCCTGCTCAATGCATAAACACACCTGAGAGATCTTCACATGGAAACATCTAAGATAGGCAAGTGGGAGCAAACCAGGGAGGCAAGAAGGGAGAAATGCTCAGACAAACCAGGACACAGCCCCAGAGCCCACAGTTTATGGTGGGGCTCACCCAGGAAGGGGAGGAATCAGGTTGTGGTTGACATGACCTTCATCCTGGAGGAGCAAAGAGATTGGGTGGGCACTTCTGCAGGAGTGAGCAATATAAGCTGTGCCTGAGCCCAGTGACCTGGGCAAGGATGGAGGACAGAGGTGCAGCCATCGTTTTTTCACAGTCAGCATTCCAGACAGAGGAACAAAGCCATGAAGCTTGCCTGCCCACCCTTAACCTCTTGTTGCTCACCTCCCTTCATCCTTGGTGTTGGGTTGCAGGACACATTATCTGCAAACCCAAGAACTGGTACTACAGATACACTTTTTTTTTTGAGCAAGGGGTATGCTTAGTAACTGATCTTGTGAATGGGAGTACAGGGAGAACACTGTGAAGATCCAAAGTCACCATTACCATTTGGACAAAGCAACTTAGAAGGCAATCTAGTTATTCCAGCCCACCTGAACCCACACATTGTGGCTACACTGACATCAGTGTCTGGCTGTAGGGAACAGCACTATGATTTCACAGATTTGGAGCCCCATTGCCCACCATGTTTCCCTGTGGCATTGGTCCTCTGGAACTGAGGTGGCCAAATCACAGGGAAGGGACCCATGTTCATTTTCCACCTCCCCATAGAGCCCCCAAAATCCAGAAAAGTACAAGAGAGCTAAAAAGAAAACAAACAAACAAACAAACAAACAAACAAAAAAAAAAAACCCTTGTCATTCAGTGCCACCTGCTGGAAAATAATAAAAAAGACTTGTTTGTGTCAGTCTACTGTGGAACTGCCGCTCATACATAGATGCCTAGGCAGAAAAGGAATCCATCAAATAGCGTGAATAACCAAGGTTGCAAGACAAGTAAGAAAGAAAATGAAAAATCTCCAGAAAATAAAGACATGAAAATATGTGATTTAAATGACAGAGAATTCAAGAATGTAGTTATGAAAAATGTCAATGAGATGCAAGAAAATACAGAAAGGCAGTTTAATGAGCTCAGGAAAAATCAATAAACAAAATGAGTACTTTACCAAAGATATTGAAATATTAAAAAGAAACAGATATTCTGGAGGTAAACACATCAATACAAGAGCTTGAGAACAAACTAATGAGCATAGGAATCAGAGCAGAGCAGATGGATGAAATGATAAGTGATATTGAAGATGGAAATCCGGAAATGACACAGAGGAAAAAAGAGAGTTGAGCATAAAAACAAATAAAAGTACTCCACAAGAACTATATGACTCTATCAGAAAGAACAGTATAATAATAATAGGCATACCAGAAGAAGAAGAGAGGGAGTAGAGAACAGAGAACCTATTCAAACAGTTGACAAGAACTTCCCAAACCTATGTAAAGAGCTAAATCCTTGAATACAAGAAGCACACAGAACACCTAATTACCTCAATCCAGCCTTCTCAAAGGCACATTGTGTAAAACTGTCAAAAATTAATCAAAAGAATTGTCAAGGAAGCCAGGGCAAAGAAGAAAGTCACCTATAAAGGGAAGCCTATAAAGGAAACCTATTAAGGAAAGCCTGTAAAGGAAAGTGATAACCTATAAAGGTTAACACTGGACTTCTCAGGAGAAACTCTACAAGCTAGAAGAGAGTGGAATCAAGTGTTCAAATTACTAAAAGAGAGAAATTACCAGCCAAGAATAACATATTCAGAAAAGTTATCTTATCTTTTAGATATGAAGAAGAAATAAAGATTTTTTCCAGACATACAGAAACTATGGGAATTTATCACTGGAAGATCTCCAAAACAGGAAATACTCAAGGTGGTTACTGTACCTGAAACAAAGAACAAAATGTCACAAAACTACAAGTAAGGTTGTCAACAAAATTATAGCACAATCAAGGATAATTTGTGAAAACAAAAACATCACAAAGAAGAGGTAAAGGACAGAATTATCAAAGGAGGGTGGAGATCAGACATATTCAAAAGAAAAAAAGGACTACTGTAGACATGAAATCCCTTTTTCATTAATCTAGTGGTAACCACACACAAATAACCCAAAACTGATACATGTAACTTAAAAAGGGGAGAAACAGAAAAAAGAGGTGTGAAATACCACCAAACAAAATAAACAGACAGTAACACAAAAGGAAAGAACTAATGGAGGAACAGAGCTACTAGAAAACAAAATATAAAATGGCTATAGGAAATCCTTACATGTGAATTTTCCCTAAATGTAAATAAACTAAATTTACCCATAAAAGACACAAAGTATCAGATTGGATTCCAAAACAGAACCCAATCATATGCTGCTTTTAGGAGACATATCTAAACTGCAAGGACAAAACTAGATTCAAAGTTAAAAGATGGAAAATGATTCTCTAATCAAATAGCATCCACAGGTATACTTATATCTGACAAAGTAGATCTCAAGATAACAAAGATAACAAGATACTGATATAGACATTTTAAATGATAAAAGGGGCATTACACCAAAAAGACCTAACATTTCTTAATATCCAAGCACACAATCGGGGGCACTGAAATATAAAAAACCACTACTAACAAGATTATAGGTAGAAACTGAAAAAATATATATATTTGAGGACCTAAATATTCCATTGATAGCTCTAGGCAGACCATACAAACAGAAAAAACAATAGAGTAATATCAGCTTTAAATAACACATTGAACCAAATGGATATCATTGACGCTTACATAGCTTTCTTCCCAGAACATCAACAGATGATTTATTCTTCTACAGTACACATGGAATATTTTCAAGGATAAAGCATATGTTGGGCCACAAAACTAGCCTCAACAAATTTAAGAAGATTGAAATCATACCAAGCATATTTTATGACCACAATGACTTGAGCTTAGAAATAAACTGCAAAAAGAAAGTAAAGAAACACACACGTGTGGAAATTAAATAACATACTATTAAAAAAATGGGTCAAAGAAAAAGTAAAAGGTGACATTAAAATGTATATAGAAATGCAATGGCAGCATAAGTAAATATGGCTCACCTCCTCACAAAACCACAGCTAAATTATAGAACAACCATCAGTCAGAACTGTCCGAAATTGAATTGAATAGAAGCCTGACAACTATGGTATTAAAGAAAGCCTATCCATCCAGACTGGTAGGTGGGGTGGAGACATGGAATGGGGTGGTCCTACATCCATGAGTAGTGGATAAAAATTTGGGAGGGGTATCTCGAGAGTGAGGATCCCAGCCCCATATCAGGCACCCCGACCCGGCCCAAGTTTCTGGTGTCAGGAAGATAAGTCCCTACAGCTTTTGGCTGCAAAAATAAGTAGGTATTCAGTCAGTGGAAGAAACTTCCAGAGTCCCAAGCAGTTCCTCTTAAAGAACCCACACACAGACTCACCTACTCACACTCACTTCCTCTGAGCTCTAGAACTACTGGGGTAGCACCTTGGAAGGCACCAGTGGTGTACAGGGAGGAAGTGAAGGGTTTGGCATCACAGCTATAGTAGAGGGACAGCTTTCTCCCCAACAGAAACGCCATTGTCCCTTTTCTGAACCCTCCCTCCACAGAGCCACAGAGCTGGCAGATGGATATTGTATCTGAGACTCCATCAACCTGGCTAACACTGTTTACCCTGCCCTGGAGACTCCCTGACACTTCCTCCCACCCTACTTATGGACCCACCCAAGCTGCTAGCACTTTTTTTCATATGAATGGCTGATCTTGGCTCACATTTCACAATTTCCTAAATCCTGTCAAACAAGCAATTGACAACTTCAGTGAGCCTCCAACCCCTGTACCTCTTGCTAAGTGGCTTCAGGCATGGCACTAGCAGCAGCCAGCCTAGATTCACAATTTGGCTTTACCTGGGAATGTCCAAGCCAAACACAAGTAGCAACCATCTCAGATTGCTTTTTAGCCCAGGCAGTGTGGTCCCAGGCAAAACATGGGTGGGGGCCGAATTTGGCTTGCACCATCCAGGAAATCCCAGGGCCAGGAAACCCAGTGGACAGCTAAAGATCATATTGAAGCACCACCACCCTGCCCCAGCACAGCTGTTCCTCCACAGAGGGCAGAGGTTGGTGGTAAGTGTCGCAGCCAATCCTTGTATCTGACTAGCTTGGGTAAATCTCTCACATTTATCTTCCAACAACAACCAAAGCTTAACTACAAGAGGAAGGTGTACTCAGCCCACATAAAGGGTGAGCCTAGAGTACCCAGCTTGGATGATAGGGAAGGCTGTGTCCCTGGACCCTACAGGACAGCTACTACATTAAGCCATGCTACCAAGACACAGAGTCAAAGCAGCTCTACCTAATACATAGAAACAAACACAAGGAGGCTGCCAAGATGAGGAGACAAAGAAACATGGTCCAGATGAAAGAACAGAACAAAACTCCAGAAGAAGAGCTAAATCAAATGGAGATTAAGCAATCTATAAGATGCAAAGTTCAAAACATTGGTTATAAGGATGCTCAAGGAACTTAGTGAGGACCTCAACAGTGTAAAAAAGATCCAGTCAGAAATGAAGGATTCACTAATTGAATAAAGAACAATTTACAAGGAAACAACAGTAGAGTGGACAAAGCTAAGAATCAAATCAATGATTTGGAACATAAGGAAACAAAAACTATCAATTAGGACTACAAGAATAAAAAAGAAACCAAGAAAATGAGGAACATAGAAGTAGTCTCTGGGATGACTTTAAGAGGTCCAATATTTGCATCATAGGACTGGAAGAAGGAGAAGGGAAAGAGCAAGAAATTGGAAATCTATTTGAAAAAATAGTGAAAGCAAACTTCCTTAATTTGGTGAAGGAAATAGACATGCAAGTCCAGGAAGCACAGATTCCCAAACAAGATGGATGGAAAGAGGTCCACTCCAAGACACATCATAATAACTAAAATGCCAAAGATTAAAGATAAAGAGAGAATCTCAAAAGCAGTTACCTACAGAGGTATTCCCATGGGACTGTCAGCTTATTAGTCATAGGGATGTAAAGTGCATCATAGTAGATGGGGTAGCCAAAGAACTTGTAGACATGACTGATGGACATGAACGATAGTCTGGTGATGGCTTGAGGACGTGGGAGGTGGTGGGTGGAGGGTTGCACAGGGGGAAAAATTGGGACAACTGTAATAACATAATCAATAAAAATAATTTTAAAAAATTAAAAAAGAAACTTTGCAGACTAGAAGAGATTAGCAATAAATATGTAAAGTTATGAAAAGCAAGGACCTACAGTCAAGATTGCTTTACCCAGCAAAGATATCATTTAGAATTTCAGGGCAGACAAAGAGCTTCCCAGACAAGAAAAAGCTAAAGGAGTTCATTATCACCAAACCATTATTTTATGAAATGTTAAAGGAACTTATTTAAGAAAAAGAAGAAAATCAAAATTATGAACAAAAAAATGGCAATAAATACATATCTATCAACAATTGAATCTAAATAGCAAAGAATAACAGAGATAGAATCATGGATAAAAAGATGGTTTTGATGTTTGCCAGATTAGAGGGGGGTTTAGGGGAAAGGATGAATAGGTAAGGAGATTAAAAAGTATAAATAGTAGTTACAGAATAACCAGGCTAATGTAAAGTACAGTATAGGAAATGGAGAAGCCTAAAAATTTATAAGCATGGCATGACCTGTGGACATGAACAATGGTGTGGGGATTGCCTGAGGGAGTTGGGGGTGTTGGGTGCGGGGGGAGGAAGGGGAAAATTGAGACAACTGCAATAGCATAATCAATAAAATGTAATTAAAAAAGATATATAGAGACAAATGAAAATGACTATGGTGTATCAAAACATTGGGATGACTGAAAAACAGAAATAAGAGGAAGTTTGTATCATTGCAGGCCTGTCTCAAGAAACAAGAGAAATCCCAAATAAACAACTTAACATTACATCTTAAAGAAGTAGAAAAAAAGAACAAAAGCAACTCAAAGTCAGCAGAAGAAAAGAAATAGTAAAGATTAAAGCAGAACTGAATAAACAGAGAACAAAAAACTATACAAAAAATAATACAACAAAAGGTCCTTTGAAAAAATTAATAAAATGAACAAGCCACTGGCTTAGACTCACAAAGACATAGGAAAAAAACTCACATAAAATCAGAAATGAAAGAGAAGTTACCAACAGACATCAAAAATATAAAAAGAATCATACAAGAATATTATGAAAGACTATATGCCACTAATTTCAGTAACCTAGAAGAAATTCCAAGTTCCTAAAAATATAACCCTCCTAGACTGAATCATGAAAATAAATAAACTGATAAAGAGTGAGGAAACTGAAACAACAATCAAAAATATCCCCAAAAATAAATGTGCAGGACCAGATGGCTTTACTAGTGAATTCTACCAAACAATTAAAAAAAAAAAAAAAAATACTATTGTCAAACTCGAACCAAAAATGAAAGAAGAAACAATACTTCCTAACACATTTTATGAGGCTAATACATCCATGATACAAAAACCTGGCAAGGATAACACAAGAAAACTACAGACCATCATCTTTGATAATACACATGCAAAATCCTAAACAAAATAGTACTAGCAAATCCAGTACAATAAAACATTAAAGAAATAATACATTACAATCAAGGGGGGTTCATTCCAAGGTCACCAAGATGTTTCAACATAAGCAAATGACCAGTGTTATACACCACATTAAGAAAAGAAAGGATAAAAATTATATGATCTTATCAATAGATGAGGAAAAAATATTTGATAAGATACAACGTCCATTTATAACTAAGACACAATAAAATAGGTATAGAAGGAAAGTGCCTCAACATAATAAAGGCCATATATGACAAATTCTTAGCCAACATATGCAATGGTGAAAAACTGAAAGCTTTTCCTCTAAAATTAGGAACAAGACAAGGATTCCTATTCTCACCACTTTATTCAACATAGTTCTAGAAGTCCTAACCACAGCAATCAGGTAAGAGAATAAATAAAAGATATCCAAATTGGGAAGGAAGAAGTAAGAGTGTCACTTTTTGCAGATGAGTCTGTACATAGAAAACCCTGAAGATCACATGCACACATAACTATTAGAAACAATGAACAAATACAGTAAAGTTGCAGGATACAAAATCAATGTACAAGTATACACTGTGTCCCTGCATACTAACAATGAAATTCCAGAAAAGAAATGAACAAACAATCCCTCTTGCAACTCCAAACAAAAGAATAAACTACCTAGAAATAAGCTTAACAAGGAATGTGAAGGGCGTATATACTGAAAACTAAGACCATTATTAAAGAGATTGAAAAAAACACAAGGAAATAAAAAAATATTCTGTGTTCATGGACTAGAAGAATCAACATAGTTTAAGTGCCCATTGTACTCAAAATAATATACATATTAAATGCAATACTCATCAACATTCCAATGTAATTTTTAAAGAAATAGTACAAATAAACCTCATCAGATTTTATGGAACCATGAAAGACCCCAAACAGCAAAAGAAAACCTGAGGAAAGAAAAAAGACGAAGCTGGAGGTATCACATTACCTAACTTCAAGTTATACTACAAAGCTATGATAATCAAAACAGCATGATTCTGGCAGAAAAACAGACACACAGACCAAAGGAACAGAATCAAGAACCCAGAAATAAAACCACAGCATATGGGGAAATTATTTTTGATAAAGAGCCAAAAACACACAATGGAGAACAGAATTCCTCTTCAATAAATGGTGCTGGGAAAATTGGAAGAACATATGCAAAAGAATGAAACTATTTTGCCCCCACGTACAAAAAATAATTTAAAATGGATTAAAGACCTACATTTAAGTTCTGAAATAATAAATTACATACAACAAAATATAGGTACTAAGCTTATGGACCTTGATCATAAAAAACATTTTGTAAATTTGACCCCAAAGGCAAGGAGAGTAAAGGCAAAGATAAATGAATGGGACCGTATCAAACTAAAATGTTTCTGTAGAGCCAAAAACAAAACAAAACAAAAATTGACAACAAAACTAAAAGGCAGCCAACTGAGTGAGAGATATTTGCAAATAACAGCTCCAACAAGGAGTTAATATTCAAAATATATAAAGAACTCTTACAACTCAATGCCAAATGTACCATGCAATTAAAAAATGGGCAGAAGACCTAAACAGACATTTCTCCCAAGAAGACATACAAATGGTCAACAGATACATGAAAAGATGTTCAATTCCACTAGCTATTAAGAAATGCAAATCAAAACTATAATGAAATTCTACCTCACACCTGTTAGAACAGCTATTACAAACAAGACAAACAAGAACAAGTGTTGGAGACGTTGTGGAGGAAAAGGAACCCTCATTCACTACTAGTAGGAATGTAAACTGGTACAGTTACTATGGAAAAAAGGATGGAGATTCCTAAAAAAAAAAAAAAAAGAATAGAGTTACCATATGACCCAGCAATCTCTCTTCTGGGCATCTACCCCAAAACCTGGAAAACATTTATTGATAAGAAAACATGCACCCCTATGTTTATTGCAGCTATATTCATGGTGGCCAAGACATGGAAATTACCAGTGTCCTTCAATAGAGGATTGGATAAAGAAGATGTGGTATACATACATACATACATATACACACACATATATATGTATATATACATATATACATACATATATATGTATAATGGAATACTACTCAGCCATAAGAAAAGAGGAAATACTGCCATTTGGAACAACATGGATAGATCCTGACAATATTGAGCTAAGTGAAATATATTAGTCAAAAAAAGCTAAGAACCAAATGACTTCACTCACGTGGGATATGAAACTGAAACTCATAGACACAGGCAACAGTATTGTGGTTGCCAGAGAAAATGGGTGGGAGTAATGAAGGGCACATATATGGTGATGAAAGATTATTTGATTTTGGGTGGTGGGGACACAATGCAATATACAGATCATGTATCATAGAAATGTACACTTGAAACCTATATGATCTTATTAACCAATGTCACCCCAATAAATTTAGTAAAAAGAGAATACTAGAGAAGAGACTGGTTTTTAACTTGTATAATATTTCATTTTATTTTCACTTGAAGTGTTTTTTTTTGTTTTTTTTTTTTTGGCAACGAGTCTGTTTTCAAAGATAAAACACAAATCTGATAAAAATAAAACACAAACACTGTACAATTTGAAGTATCATTCATGAAAGTCTAATAGCTAAAATACTTTATTTCTGTCACTTCAATTCTTATTCAGGGGCATGAAAAGAGCTTGTTCTATGATATAAAATTTAAATGTGTTTTGGATCAAATTGACTACCCACAGCTTAGAATTTCTATCAGTTTCCAGGGGGAACTGGTTTTCAGGGAGATACTGTTCTTTTTTAAAATTTCTTCACTATCTCCACTCTCCATATTTTAACTCTTCAACTTTTTTCCTTTTTCTCAACTATTTAATTACTCTGATCAATATTTAATAAAATTATTTAACAAGCTATCATAAAAATTAACTAATTTGTGATAAAACTGTTTATGGCATCTGTTTCACTTTCAAATTTCAGACCTCATTAGCTGAGATATATGTTCTCAAGTTGGTCACCTGCACAATCTTAGTACTTTATGTTAAGCCATTTTTCTTCTTAAGGAGGGAAGATTCCTTCTTGATTATACACGCTAAATAACAAGTAACAACTGTAAAGTTTACTTCTTGAGTTGAAACATGGTGGGTGATGTAAGAAAGTTTCTTTTAGTGTCCCCTTTCAGTGTCTTTTCTGAAAGTAGAAACCTGGTTTCTTCAAAGGAAAGTGTAAATAAGAATACTGCCTGAATTGTGCTTTGGGCCTTTCTATAGGCAAGGACCTTCATCCTAAGCAGGACTGATAACTCTCTTGAACACACAGGGCCTTTTCATTTGCTGTTCTCTAAGGGCCCAGCATCAGCTCTCATAGGACATGATGATTTCCACTGAGACAAAGTCAGAACCAGACCTCTAAACAAATTATAGTAATATTTTTCTAAAGAGTGCCAGTGAATGAAGGAGATGAGGTCACAGCAAGGAACCTGTAAGGTAAGCACATTGATGACCATATTATCTCCTTGCTCCAAATATATTTTAAGAAAAATATTCATTCTTCTAATCCATTAAGAATATTTTTAGAGAATCGACCTTCATAATGACAATATTGTGAAACATTGTTTATAAAGATGGATCACATTATAAGTATTTCTAAACAATTGAATACAACCTGAGAAGAATTGGCTAAACATACTAAGGCAGAAAAGAAAAAAAAAACTGAATTTGAAGAAGTGGATTCTCAGTTTGTGTTGAAGGGTCCTGGGACCCATGGGTCAAGACTGTATGCCATGGGTACTCCCAAATGAGCAGAATAACATTTCAAGCCATTACCTTCGGGTGGCTGATGCTCCATGAAGAGGTAATATGAAGATTATCCCTGCTGTCCACATAACAGCTGAGAGTGCAGAGCTCTCTCTCTCCTACATTATTATTTTCCCAACTCTGGGTTATAGATGTGGGAACAAAAGAAAAGTAAAAGTAAATCTGCTTCTTTTTCTATTACAATCTTAGATTAAACCATCTGCCAATGAGAGAATTTATAAAATGCTCTGAAATATGTTTCAAGTCTCATAGTTTTCCTCATCTAGTCTTCAAATAGCACATGGAAGCTGTCAAATATATATTTGATTCCAAAACCCATGTTCTCTGTTCACAGCTATGAAAAAAAATATAACAATTTGAGTACTTTCTATGTTCAAGACATAGTCTCCTTAAATATATTGTTTTATTATCTCTATTTTATTTAAGATTCCATAGCTTTAAATCCAGATAATTTGACTTCAGGCCTAGCATTTCTAAATAGTACCAGGTATTGTCTCATTTGTAGTGGAAGGATGAGAGAGATTACTGCCCAAATTAAAGGTAAGGAGAAATGATACTAACCAGAGAAGAATAACTAAATGCCTTTTCTCATAAAGGAGAAAAAATTATCTGAGAAATTCACCTTTTAAAAAAATATAAGGAAAGAAAAAATAAATTAAAATGAGTCTACATGAAATTTATAATTAGGACAAAGACATTGGTAGCGTTCTCACAGTGCTCTCTGGGTACAAAGACCCTGGCCCTCTGAAGTCTGGGTCTTATTCATGCAGTTTTGCTGTAAGTATATAGAGATGAATGCATACCTCAGCTTGATACAATCAACTGTTCAGATAAATTGATAAGATCCACTTGCTCAGAGTTCATACTTACCAAATACCCTTCTGAATAATATTTTATTCCCCACTAGATTTGCTAATAAGGAAAGAAAACATTGACCCTATGTATGAATAGACTATTTGATATTCTGTTTCTCGCTGTAAATTAGTTTCCTGATGTCATGGCATTTGCACTTCTTTTATGGCTCTGTAACTTGAGTAAAAATGGTCCATATACAAAACTTTCTTATAAAAGTAGGTTTCACTTTTCAAATTGGCATATAACTCACCAGTTAATTAAAAAAAAAAAAAAAAAACTTTTATATTCTTGGTATGTTCCAAAGGCAAAGAAAAATGCATTTTGGGTAGATGACAACTCTTCCTGAAACAGAAGAAAATCCTGATATACACATACATACTCTAGAAACCACTCTTATGGGGATGAAAAATAGTAGAGGTTAGAATAAGAAATATTCTTTTTATTTTAATACTGTTTTCTTTAGCTGTGCAGAAGCTTTTTATTTTGATGAGATCCCATTTGCTTATTCTTTCCTTTATGTCCCTTGCTTTAGGGGACATATCAGTAAAAACGTTGCTGCATGAAATATCTGAGATTTTCCTGCCTATGTTATCCTCTAGGATTTTAATGGTGTCACAGCTTATATTTAAATCTTTTATCCACCTTGAATTTATTTCTGTGTATGGTGCAAGTTGGTACTCGAGTTTCATTTTTTTTGCATGTAGCTGACCATTTCTCCCAGTACCACTTGTTGAAGAGGCTATTTTTGCTCTATTTTATGTTGCTGTCCCCTTTGTCGAATATTAATTGACTGTAGAGACTTGGGTTTATTTCTGGGCTCTCTGTTCTGTTCCACTGTCCATGTGCCTGTTTTTGTGCCAGTACCAGGCTGTTTTGATTACAATGGCTTTGTAATACAGTTTGGTATCAGGTATTGTGATCCCTCCTACCTTTTGACCCAGCAATTCCACTGCTGGGATTATATCCTAAGAACCCTGAAATACCAATCCAAAAGAACCTATGCACCCCTATGTTCATAGCAGCACAATTTACAATAGCCAAGTGTTGGAAGTAACCTAGGTGCCCATCAGTTAATGAATGGATCAAAAAACTGTGGTACATTTTTTTTTTTTAATTTTTATTTTCATTGTTGATCTTGTACAGTTTTCTGTCTTTTATTCTCACCCGAACCCGCCACCCTAACCCTCCCCACCTCCCTCCCATTTCCACCCCCCCCCCCATAGTTTTTGTCCATGTGTCCTTTATACTTGTTCCTGTAAATCCTTCCCCTTTTCCCCTGAAATTCCCTCCCCTCTCCCCTCTGGTGACTTTCAGCATGTTCCCAATTTCCATGTCTTTGGTTATATTATGCTTGTTTGTTTGTTTTGTTGATTAGGTTCCTGTTAAAGGTGAGATCATATGGTATTTATCTTTCACTGCCTGGCTTACTTCGCTTAGCATGATGCTCTCAAGTTCCATCCATGCTGTTGCATAGGGTATGAGCTCCTTCTTTCTTTCTGCTGCATAGAATTCCATTGTATAAATGTACCACAGTTTTTTGATCCATTCATTTGCTGATGGGCATCTAGGTTGCTTCCAACACTTGGCTATTGTAAATTGTGCTGCTATAAACATAGGGATGCATAGTTTCTTTTGGATTGGTGTTTCAGGGTTCTTAGGATATAGTCCTAGCAATGGAATTGCTGGGTCAAAAGGTATATCCATTTTTAGTTTTTTTAGAAAATTCCATACTGTTTTCCATAGTGGTTGTACCAGTCTGCACTCCCACCAGCAGTGCAGTAGTGTCCCCTTTTCTCCACAACCTCTCCAACACTTGCTGTTTGTTGCTTTGTTTATGAGGGCCATTCTGACTGGTGTCAAGTGGTATCTCATTGTGGTTTTAATTTGCATCTCTCTGATAGCTAGCGATATTGAGCATCTTTTCATGTGTCTCTGGATCCTCTGTATGTCCTCCTTGGAGAGGTGTCTGCCCAAGTCCTTTGCCCATTTTTTAATTGGGTTGCTTGTCTTCTTAGAGTGGAGTCGTGTAAGTTCTTTGTATATTTTGGAGATTAAACCCTTATCTGAGATATCATTGGCAAATATGTTTTCCCACACAGTCGGTTCTCTTTTTATTTTAATACTGTTTTCCTTGGCCATGCAGAAGCTTTTTATTTTGATGAGATCCCATTTGTTTATTCTTTCCTTTATGTCCCTTGCTTTAGGGGACATATCAGTAAAAATGTTGCTGCATGTAATATCTGAGATTTTCCTGCCTATGTTCTCTTCTAGGACTTTAATAGTGTTACGGCTTATGTTTAAGTCTTTTATCCACCTTGAATTTATTTTTGTGTATGGTGTAAGTTGGTGCTCGAGTTTCATTTTCTTACACGAAGCTGTCCAGTTCTCCCAACACCACTTGTTGAAGAGGCTGTTTTTACTCCATTTTATGTTGCTGCCCCCTTTGTCGAATATTAATTGACTATAGAGACTAGGGTTTATTTCTGGGCTCTCTATTCTATTCCACTGGTCCACGTGCCTGTTTTTATGCCAGTACCAGGCTGTTTTGATTACAGTGGCCTTGTAATACATTTTGGTATCAGGTATTGTGATCCCTCCTGCTTTGCTCTTCTTTCTCAAGATTGCTGCCGCTATTCTGGGTCGTTTATGGTTCCATATAAATTTTTGAAGAGTTTGTTCTATATCTGTGAAATATGCCATTGGTACTTTAATAGGTATTGCATTGAATCTGTAGATTGCTTTGGGAAGTATGGACATTTTGATGATGTTAATTCTTCCAATCCATGAACACGGTATGTGTTTCCATTTATTTGTGTCTTCCTTGATTTCTTTCTTCAGTGTTGTGTAGTTTTCTGCATACAGGTCTTTTACCTCCTTGGTTAGGTTAATTCCTAGGTACTTTATTTTTCTTTTTGCTATATCAAATGGTATTTTTTTCTTGATTTCTGCTTCTGTTGTTTCATTGTTGGTATACAAAAATGCCTTTGATTTCTGGATATTGACTTTGTATCCGGCTGTTTGGCTAAATTCATTTATTAGGTCGAGCAGTTTTTTGGCCGAGACTATAGGATTTTCTATGTATACTAACATGTCATCTGCAAACAATGATAGTTTTGTTTCCTCCTTTCCAAGTTGGATGCCTTTTATTTCCTTTTCTTGTCTAATCGCTGTGGCTAAGACTTCCAATACTATGTTGAATAGAAGTGGAGAGAGTGGACAGCCTTGTCTTGTTCCTGATTTTAGTGGAAAAGAATTTAGTCTTTGCCCATTGAGTATGATGCTGGCTGTAGGTTTCTCATATATAGCCTTTATTATGTTGAGGAATGCTCCCTCTATTCCCACTTTGCTGAGTGTTTTTATCATAAATGGGTGCTGTACCTTATCAAATGCTTTTTCCGCATCTATTGATATGATCATGTGATTTTTGTCTTTGCTTTTGTTTATGTGATGAATTACGTTTACTGATTTGCGAATGTTGAACCATCCTTGCATCCCTGGGATGAATCCCACTTGGTCGTGGTGTATGATCTTTTTAATGTGTTGTTGGATGCGGTTTGCCAATATTTTGTTGAGGATTTTAGCATCTGTGTTCATCAGCGATATTGGCCTGAAGTTCTCCTTCTTTGTTGTCTTTATCTGGTTTTGGGATTAGGATGATGCTGGCTTCATAAAAAGAGTTTGGGAGTCTTCCTTCTTTTTGAATTTTTTGGAATAGTCTGTGGAGAATAGGGGTTAGCTCTTCCTTAAATGTTTTGTAGAATTCTCCTGTGAAGCCATCTGGTCCAGGGCTTTTGTGCATCGGGAGTGTTTTGATTACTGATTCAATTTCACCAGCTGTTATTGGTCTGTTCAGGCTTTCTGTTTCTTTTTCATTGAGTTTTGGAAGGTTATATTTTTCTAGAAACCTGTCCATTTCACCTAGGTTTTCAAATTTCTTGGCATACAGTTCTTCATAGTAATTTCTTACAATCCTTTGTATTTCTGCGGTGTCGGTTGTAATATCTCCTCTTTCATTTCTGATTGTGTTTATTTGAGTCCTCTCTCTTTTTTTCTTGATGAGCCTGCTTAAAGGCTTGTCGATTTTGTTGATCTTTTCAAAGAACCAACTCCTGGATTCATTGATCTTTAGGATTGTGCTTTTAGTCTCTATGTCATTTAATTCTGCTCTTATCTTGGTTATTTCTTTCCTTCTACTTGCTCTGGGCTGTCTTTGTTGTTGTTCCTCGAGTTCTTGTAGGCGAAGGGTTAGGTTGTTTGTTTGAGATGTTTCTATCTTTTTTAGATAGGCCTGTATCGCTATAAGCTTCCCTCTGAGGACTGCCTTTGCTGTGTCCCATAAGTTTTGGGTCGATGTGAGTTCATTATCGTTTGTTTCCAGAAACTTTTTGATTTCCTCCCTAATTTCATTCTTGACCCATTCATTGTTTAATAGCATGCTATTCAATCTCCATGATTTTGAGGGTTTTGGGTTTTTCTCCTTGGGGTTCGTTTCTAGTTTTAGTCCCTTGTGGTCAGAGAAAATGCTTGGTATGATTTCAATTTTCTTGAATTTGTTGAGGCTTGATTTGTGTCCTATCATGTGGTCTATCTTTGAAAATGTTCCATGTGCATTTGAAAAGAAAGTGTATTTAGCTTCTTTGGGATGAAGGGCTCTATATATATCAGTTAAGTCCATTTCCTCTAGAGTGTTGTTCAATGCCACAATATCTTTGTTGATATTTTGTTTGGAAGATCTGTCCATTTTTGACAGTGGGGTGTTAAAATCACCTACTATAATTGTGTTGCTGTCTATATCTTTCTTGAGGTCCTCTAAGATTTTCTTGATGTATTTAGGTGCTCCTCCGTTGGGTGCATATATATTTACAATGTTTATGTCTTCTTGGTGGATTCTTCCCTTGAGTATTATGAAGTGACCTTCTGGGTCTCTCTTTATGGCCCTTCTTTTGAAGTCTATTTTGTCTGATATGAGTATTGCTACCCCAGCTTTTTTTTCCTGACCATTTGCTTGGAAAATTTGTTTCCAGCCCTTCACTTTGAGCCTGTGTAAGTCTTTTGTCCTGAGGTGGGTTTCTTGTAGGCAGCATATGTGTGGGTCATGCTTTCTTATCCATTCAGCTATTCTATGTCTTTTGATTGGAGCATTTAATCCATTTACATTTAAGGTTATTATTGATAGGTAATTATTCATTGCCATTTCCGTACCTGTGTTCCTCTCTCTCTTTCTCTCTCTGTCTTTTCCTTTCTTCCCTTAAAGCAGTCCCTTTAGTATCTCTTGCAGCATTGGTTTGGTAGAGGTGTATTCTTTTAGACTTCTTTTGTTTGGGAAGCTCCTTATTTGGCCTTCTATCTTGATTGAAAGCCTTGCTGGGTAAAGTAGTCTGGGTTGCAGGCCTTTGGTTCTCATTGCTTGGAATATTTCTTGCCATTCTCTTCTGGCCTGGAGCGTTTCCATTGAGAAGTCAGATGCTAACCTGATTGGGGCCCCCTTGTATGTTACTTCCTTTTTCTCCCTTGCCGCTTTTAAGATTCTCTCTTTGTCTTGGAATTTTGCCATTTTAATTATGATGTGTCTTGAAGTGGGCCTGTTTGGGTTCCTTTTGATTGGGACTCTCTGTGTTTCCTGGATTTGTGTAGTTTTTTCTCTCACCAAATGAGGGAAGTTTTCCATCATTACTTTTTCAAACAGGTTTTCTATCCCTTGTTCTTGTTCTTCTCCTTCTGGTATCCCTATTATACGAATATTATTCCGTTTCATGTTGTCTTGCATTTCTCTTAAACCCTCTTCATTCTTTCTAAGCCTCTTTTCCTTATCTTGCTCATTCTGAGTGTTTTTTTCTATTTTGTCCTCCAACTCGCTGATCCGATCTTCTGCTTCATCGATTCTGCTTTTCATTCCTTCTACTGTGTTCTTCAGTTCAGAGATTGTGTTCTTCATTTCCTCTTGGCCCTTGTTGATAGTTTCTATTTCCTTTTTCATGTTGATATAGTTTGCCGTGAGTTCATCATAACTTCCCTGTAGTTTATGGTAGCTCATTGAGAGCTCATTGAGCTTCCTGACAACCATTGCTTTGAACTCGATATCTGATAGTTGAGTTGCCTCTGTTTCATTTAGCATTCTTTCTTGAGCTTCCTCCTTTCCTTTCGTTTGGGGATTGTTCTTTTGTCTTCCCATTGTTTGTAAGACTCTTGTTGTTAGCCTCAACTTCTTAAATTGATCTGTTCTGGCTCCCTGGGTTTGTGGTATGACCTTCTGTGGTAGAATATCTGTGAGATTCAGTGGTGGAATCTCCTTCGGGTATCCTGTTGTTCACCACTTTCACTGTCTCATCAGCTGGTATACCCTCTTTTGGGGGCCAACTCTGGTTTTTGTTTTTGTTTTTGTTTTTCCCCACAGTTTCAGGCTTGCTTGTTTGTTTGTTTTGTCTCACTCGTGGGTATTTACAAAAAGAAGAGGGGGGAAAATGAAAAAAAGAAGCAAGAGGAAACAAGAGGAAGGTAGAAGAGATAAAATTGAAAAGAAAGGAAGAGGGGATAAGAGGAGAAGGAATTCAAGGGAGGCAAAAGGAGTTGGGGAGTAAAGAAGAAGATATAAACAATGAAGAAGGAGTAGTTAAAAACTCATATAGATAGACAGGCTTACAAACAAAAAGACACTAACAAACTGGCAAAACAAAAAAGAGACACGCACACAGACACCCCCACACAGATATAAGCAGCCGGGGGGGGGGGGGAGGAACAAGCAAAGCGCAACAAAATATTTTTTAAAAAAATAAAATAAAAAAATAAAAATATATTAAAAAAATAAAATGAAAAAACAAAACAAAACAAACAACCAAACAAAAAAAAACACCCTCTTGTTGTTTTCAAACTTGCCAGCCGGTTTTTCTGGACTTGCTGGCTGCAATGGCCGAGGGGTTATCTTATTGCTTTTCACTGTGTTCAGAACTCAGTCCTCACTGTGCTATGTATCCCAGCGTTAGTGGGCGCCTCTCCCCACAGGGTTTCCAGCGTGTAATCTGAGCCTCCTTGTGTGTGCGCACTGCACAGCCGCCTGCCTTTGTCCCTGGGAGGCTTTCAGTGTTCGGGCACAGCTGCCTGCCTTTGTTTCTGAGAGGGGCCTGCGTTCCAGCTGCTATCCGGCGCCTGCACCTTGGGCCTGAGCTGTCCGCGTTTGCACCTCTGGCTCCACAGCTGTCTCCAGCGGCCCGCGCCTATGTTTTCACGAGTGTCCACTAGCCCACGACCGTGTGCGGTCCCCTGAGGGTGTCTATTTTCATGCAGTTGTCTCACTTCGCCCGCGCCTCTGTCTCTGTTGGGGGGCCTGTGCTTTCGTAGTTGCCCGGCGACCACGAAAACTCGGTTCAAAGTCGCGCAGTGACCTGGTGCGGGGCACCCACTTTCGCTCCCTCGCGGGGCACCCACTTTTGCTCGGGCGCAGTCGCGCGGTGGTCCCTGAGATCTCCCAGCCGGTTCAGCGGCTGACCCAGCTCCCTCCCCAGGGCCCTGGGGCAGGCTTGGCGGAGCGCCAGGCCGGGGCCTCAGCCGCCCCGCTCTCCGCGCGCTGGAACCCTGGGCTCGTATTGTTCCGAAGAGCTCTCCTTACCGCTTGTTTTTCAGTGTCTGCTACAATTTCCGACCTCTTATTCTCCAATATGCTGTGTTACTGTTCCTTGTCTGTTCTGGTCTTTCAAAGTTTGGTTTGGTTTTTCTCCCGTGTGCAGAGGGGGAATAGGGACTGCTCCCTCCTACCACGCCGCCATCTTCGAAAGCCCGCTCAAAACTGTGGTACATTTACATAATGGAATTCTATGAGCAGAAAGAAAGAAGGAGCTCCTACCCTTTGCTACAGCATGGATGGAGCTGCAGAGCATCATGCTAAGCGAAATAAGCCAGGCAGTGAAAGACAAATACCATATGATCTCACCTTTAACAGGAACCTAATCAACAAAACAAACAAACGAGCATAATATAACCAAAGACACTGAAATTGAGAACAGTCTGACAGTGACCAGAGGGGAGAGGGGAGGTAATTTCAGGGGAAAGGGGGAAGGGTTTACAGGAATAAGTATAAAGGACACATGGACAAAAACTATGAAGGGTGGAAATGTGAGGGAAGTGGGGAGGGCTAGGGTGGGTGGTGGGCTGGGGGGGAGTAAAAGACAGAAAACTGTACAAGATCAATGATTCAAAAAAATACTGATAAAAAAATGAAAAAAGAAATTAAAAAAAGAATAAGGAATACTCCTTTGTAAAATGGTTGAAAGAAGAATGTTGAAATCAAGTAGTGATAACCAACAAAAGTAAGCAATAGGTCAAATAATTTCGAGTGAACAGAACCAAATGAATCAAATCTCCAGACTATTCCCTGCAAAATCTCTTTATCTGCTTTATATAAATAAACAAACAAACCTTAATTTTTCATTAAGAACTGCCTTTTTTTAGTGATCCCACTTCTTAGTGATACTAAATTTCTTTTCTGATGAAAGTAAAATATTTGATCTATGGCTTTGATCTTCCTTTGTTAAGCAATAAATATCTTGTAATATACTAGCCATTCATATGAAACCAAAGTAAATTTACAGCACACATGGCAGTTTTGGTAGTCCTGTAGTTCACAAAGAAATATCCTCCATTCAGTATTTGTTCATTATTCATACACTCCTCTATGTCCATCTCTAAGTGTGAAAAGCTTATAATTTATTCTAGGGAAAATAAAGTTGCAAAATTGATATTTTATATTTATAATACCCAGTCAATGTTTTCATATATTCTTAATTTTCTACCAACAACAATTGTACCTTATTTATGTTTTCTTTCTTTCAGAATTCCAGAGGGATGCTCATTAACTTTGACCAAGTGCAAACTAAATGATTGAATAAATATATCCAGAATTTCAAAATAATTTTAAATTAATAAAAGGAAAATTATTTTTATGAAAGGATAGGAAAACATTTGTAGGGAAAGTTTTTTTTTTTTTCATTTGTTAGACAACTGGCATTGATAAAGGCTTCAGATTTGTCTTTTAAAAAATGCATCCTTATCTTCATTCTTTGTCAAATATTCCCAATTAAAATTTATTGTAATTCCATAAAAATGTTAATGCTTTAACATTGATTCATTTATGTATTCAATAAATAATTATTGGATATCTATTAGGTGATAGAAAATATTCCAAATAAAAGACTACAGGGATAAATGAGACACTGCTTCTTCTCCCAATACCTCTCAGAATATTAGAGGTGTCAGATGCAGAAGCAAACACGTGCATGACAACATTGTGTCCTAAATAGCACTTGCATTGAACAGTCAACTATGCATGATTGTGACCAGATCCAATGTATATTGTGGCACGGGTCTGGAAAATACTGCCTAATATTTTATATGTTAACTTTTTGGTTGATTCTTTCATTCCATACTCTGGTAGAGATAGCAAGACCATTAATTTGAAGCCATTTTTGTCTCTCTTGCTGAGGACACATGGAAATTGTCAACATATACAGCATGAGTTTGCCACACCCAACTGATAGTAAAAATGGAATACCAAGTTCATTCTATAAGTATATTAAGGTAGATGTAATTCCTCTCTGTAGACAACAGGTATTCATCCACATACCAAGCTCCTTCACTTTTAATGTGGTTTTCCTTTTGTTTTTTTCTGGCAGTGATTGTATATAGACATGAGCTTCCCAATTAAATAAACAAAACAGAGTAAATGCTTTCAACTGCAAATAACTGTAGCTCCTGGCAAAGTATTGCCCAGAACAAAAATCAATACTGAGAAATGGACTCTGAAAAAAACAAATTAACTGCACTAGTGACTTGAATTTACTCTGAAAACTTGTTCTGCCTTCCTTTAACCCTTATTGTGATAGCAATTCAATCAAAGAATAGATTACATATTTAGTCAGCTCTTTCATTAGCAAACTTTAAAGCATGTTTAACCACTCATAGCGTAAGTCTCAGGAATCCATATGCTTTCATCTCAGAATCTTTTTTTGCTGTCATTTTGTTTCTTACAATGTCAATGTTTCTGGGGCAAACTTTCCAGAATGTATTTAAACTACAAAGCACAATATTACATTGAAGAATCTGAGGATGAATGACTTTCCATTTATTGTTAGATTAAAGAAAAGTGTTTTAAAAGAAATCCTGTTGTGTAATTTTTAGCCTCTATCCAATATTACAAAAAAATGAAAATGATAGTCTTACTCAACTAGGGAACTATTCTAATTCATATGCATCTTAAGGTATTTTGCTCAAGTTTTATTAGTGAATGTTTAATGAAGGTTTGCTGAAATAAATTTAGTTGAATTTACCAATAAGCAAAACTGTTTTAAGTGGCAAATCTAACTGCTTTCCTGTCCTAATATTTATAACATATTTTTAAAGCTTTTCACAATATTCATAAGAATCTATGATTGAAAATTTTAGAGGTTCAAATTCTTATGTTAATGTTTTATCCATTTGAAATACTATGGATAGAAAGAATCAATTATTTATAGCACATTACTAGACTTGAGATTCGTTTCTAAATTATGAGGTGCAGAGTGATATGGAGTGGAATCTGGCACTATCCTTTCCTCACTCAACTTTTCCTACATTTCCTTCTTCAACTCTTCCCAAATTTCAGTGATGGTGCTGTCTAAATGTAATACAAGAATAAATCAATACCTTGTCAATCATGAGGCAGGTTAAAAAAAAGAGAGAGAATAAAAAAAGAAAGAGAAAGAAAGAGGAAAGAAAGAAGAGCAGAAGAAAGGAAGGAGAAAATAAAAATAAGTTTAGTTTCTTTCCTCTCAAATATACTCAGAAATTTTCAAATGAAGCTCATGGCAAAATGTACAGCAGCTCATGTTTCATCTGGGAGTCGTGGGAAAGAATAACATATACCAACTTTTACCATTTCTTTGTAGCTAGAGAGTCTTTTCTGGAAATGGTGTTCAGAGATTTAGTAAGAGATTCAGCGGGGCATGGACATGTGTTAGGAAGTAAATGCACAAATTTATACATAGGTTTACATGTAAAGCCACATGTTTTTATATGTGGAAATATTACTTTTCATTGAAAAACAGTTAAGAGAAAAATTGATATGTATGCATACAGAATATAGGCTATTCATGAGATGCAGATCTCTGAAATATTGAAAAATATATTTTAAAATTAGTGAAATGTATTGACTATATATATAAAGTTTTGAAATTTATTATTGTTTTTAATGTTATTTTATTTAAAATTGTTTTAAACTATAAATATTTAAATTTCAATACATGAGATGTTATTTTTAAAAATAATGTTATGTCACTGGGGAAACTCAGGTCCATTCAAAGGGCCATAGAGCTGGCACCCATGATGGTTGGTATGGATCACACTCACAAATTATGAGTACGCCAGTTGTACTTAGCATATACCTGACACATGGTAAGGGTTCAGACAGTGATAGTTATCATTATGATGATAATTTTTATTAACATTAGAAGGTCTGAACAAGCTATATAAATTCCATGTGTCCTATGCATTGAAATTTCCCCTATATGTACATTTTAAATGCTATGTAAAATAATGTTTACATATTAAATGTTTCTATATAAATCACTAATTATTCTATGTGACATATATATACACACATATATATATAAACTCATTTTATACTCATTTACTCTATGAACTAAATACAGTTATCATCCTTATTTATGGATGTGAAAACTGAACCCAAAGTCGTCTAGAAGTTTCCACTGCTGACATTATAGTGCTAGAAACAGCATTCTATTCCAGGTAATAGAGTTATAGATTCATTCTCTTAACATAAGGTATTGCCTCTTTATATATCTATATTCTTTTCTATCATGTATCTATCTAAAATATTTGTATATATTCAATAGATACATTGTACACAGACATGTAAACACACACATATTTATATATACGTATATACATATTCATTCTAGTTCCATATTATTTATCACATTCTTGCTTAAGTTTCCTAAAATGAATGGCTGAAATAATAAGAAATTATTTTTTGTTCCCATAGAATAATTTGAGCTTTACATTGAGATAATGCATTTAAAAAGCTTAACCCAAACTTCTGGCCAAGATGGAGGCATAGGTAGACACACCGTGCCTTCTCACACAACCAGAGGAAGGACAACAACAAATTTAAAAACAAAAACCAATCAGAACTGACAGAAAATTGAACTGCTTGGAAGTCCAACAATCAAGGAGTTAAAGAAGAAACATTTATCCGGTAGGAGGGGTAGAAATGAGTAGCCAGGATGGAGAGGACTTGAGGCAAATTTGGTGGAGCAGGTGGTACCACATTCACATGGAGATAAACCAGGAGGAAGAAGTGATGAGCCAGACAGACCATGCAACCCAGCATTCTGTCTGTCAGGGAAATAAAGCCTTAAAACCTCTGCCTGAAAAACCTGTGGGTATTGAGGCAGCAGCGGGAGAAACTCTCAGCCTCATAGGAGAGTTCGATGTAGTGACCCACAGGGTCCTTGAATGTACACAAACTCACCCACCTGGGAATCAGCACCAAAAGAGCCCAACTTGCTTGTGGGTGGTGGCGGAAGTGGCTGAAAGCCAACAGAGAACTGAGCAAACAGTATTGTTCTCTCTTGAACCCCTCCTACACATACAGTGCCACGACGCAGTGACGAGTTGCCACACCCTGGTGAACACCTAAAGTTCTGTCCCTTGCTAGGTAATAGGATTGCCGAGACAAAAAAAAAAAAAAAAAAAAAAAAAAAAAAAAAATGCTGAAATGATAGAACAGATCAAAGCTCCAGAAAAAATACAACTAAGTGACAAAGAGATAGACAACTTATCAGATGCTCAGATCAAAACACTGGTAATCAGCCCTGGCTGGTGTAGCTCAGTGGATTGAGCGCAGGCCTGCGAACCAAAGGATCGCGGTTCGATTCCCAGTCAGGGCACATGCCTGGGTTGTAGGCCAGTTCCCGGCAGGGGACATACAAGAGGCAACCGCACATTGATGTTTCTCTCCCTCTCTCCTTCCCTTCTCCTCTAAAGATAAATAAATAAATAAATAATAAAAAAAAATAAAAAATAAAAAAAAAAACACTGGTAATCAAGATGCTCACAGAATTGGATGAATATGGTCACAAAATAGAGGAAAAAGTGAAGGGTATGAAAAGTGAAATAAAGGAAAATGTGCAGAGAATCAACAGTGAGAGGAAGGAAAATGGGACTCAAATTAATGGTTTCCGCCAGAAGGAAGAAAGAAACAGTCAATCAGAGCAAAATGTAGAAACAAGGATTCAAAAAAGTGAGGAGAGACTTCAGAACCTCCAGGACAACTATAAACATTCCAATATCTGAATCATAGAGGTGCCAGAAGGAAAAAAAGAAGAATAAGAAATTGAAAACTTATTTGAAAAAATAATAAAGGAGAACTTACCCAATATCTCAGAGAAAATAGATTTTCATGCAGTCCAGGAAGCTCAGAGAGTCCCAAAGAAGTTGGACCCAAAGAAGCACACACCAAGATACATCATAATTACATTACTCAAGGTTAAAGAGAAGGAGAGAAGCTTAAAAGCAGCAAGAGAAAAGGAGACAGTTACCTAAGAAGTGCCCATAAGACTATCAGCTGATTTCTGAAAAGAAACCTTACAGAAAAGAAGGGGCTGGAAATAAGTATTCCAAGTCATGAAAGTCAAGGACCTACATCCAAGATTGCTCTATCCAGCAAAGCTATCATTTAGAATGGAAGGGCAGATAAAGTGCTTACCAGATAAGGTCAAGTTAAAGGAGTTCATCATCACCAAGCCCTTATTATATGAAATCTTAAAGGGACTTATATAAGAAAAAGAAGATCAAAACTATAAACAGTAAAATGAAAACAAACCCAAGCTATCAATAACCAAACCTAAAAAACAAAAACGAAACCAAAAGCGAACTAAGTGAACAACCACAACAGGAACAGAATCACAGAAATGGAGATCATATGGAGAGTTATCCGCAGGGATGGGGAGGGGGGAATTCAGGAAAAGGTACAGGGAATAAGTAGCATAAATAGTAGGTAGAAAATAGACAGGGGGAGGTTCAGAATAGTACATGAAATAGAGAAGCCAAAGAACTTATATGTACAACCCATGGACATGACCTAAAGGGAGGGGAATATGGGTGGGAGGGGGTTTGCAGGGTGGAGAGTAATAAAGGGGGGAAATTGGATGACTGTAAAAGCATAATCAATAAAATATATTTAAAAAATCTTAATCCAGTATGTGGCACATATAAAGTGTGTATAATAAGACAATTTCTATTGTAAATGACACCAATCCAACAAGTTGAAGTGGTTTAAGAATACAAAAGAGTAAAAGCACGGTGGTTTATTGACTTCCATAACAAAATTACAGAATGCTGTTATAAAATCCACCATTCAGGGAAAACAGAATTTGGATACTCTCTGTACTCTTGTTCTCTCTCCGAGTCTACTCTCTCTGTGTCAGCACCATCTTTTACAGTTACATAAAGTACATCAAATGGGACATTCCCACTGCAGCAGGGAATATGACCAGAGGCTATTCAAGACTGGCACTCTTTCATTCTTTTGAGCAGAAAAAAACCTTTCCCATCAGTTTCACTTAAAATATCTAAGAGTTAGATTCTGAAAAATCTAACTGGGGTTTCTTGCCCATGAAGTTTCTTGCACAATAGTTTGTTGACTCAACTGTTATATCCAAAGGGATGAGGTCACATGCCCAGCCCTGTGATCAGGGAAGTTAGATACGGTGACTGGGAACTCTTAATAAACCAACAATTTCAGATGAGAGAGAAAAAATTCCTTCAGAGATGGGAAGTAGTGACAAGCAAAATTATAAATGTTATTTGTTGTTATTGTGAAGTTAATAAAGGCTTTAGTGAGGGGGACAGATTTTGGAGGTGGAGGTGAGGTAGGCCTGTCCACTTGGCCAACCTTGAGATCAAATGTGCCCAGGATTCATTTAAAGTTTTGTGCCTCTTCACAGCAGTTACCTCCACAGCTTAAATTTTGATGAAAATATCATGGGTCCTGTGACCGGCTGGGTCTTTGTGACTACACTGAAACCTGAAATCTCTCTCTTATCAGGCATCCCTTTCAGAGTCCAGATTCCAAGTAATGGTCAAGCTGTTGCAGGTTCATTGCATTTCTATTTCCCAAGATGGGTTACTAGCCATTTTCGCACCCACAAATTCTAGCCCATGTCTTCCGCTTTAAATTCTCCCTCTTCCCACTATCCCTATGGAGGTAAAAACTTTGGCCTCTCCCTTCTGAGAACGAGGTCCAGAAGGACTGGAGCCAGTTCAGAACTTGGTCATTAGATTTCAGTTGTTACAGGCAGTTTACTGGTTGCTTTTCTTGCGGCTATATTATAATAAATGGATTTGACTCTTTTCAATTTAAGTAGATCTTGGCCCTCATGTTCTACTTAGTACTTTGGTGTAATCACTCAATATGTAGTGTTTTCTTTGCATATTTTAGGAAATCCTGAGTCAGTTGATTAGAAGCTGTGTTCCCATGTGCAAACATTGCGGGTTTGATCCTCAGTCTAGCACGTACAGGAGACAACCAATAAACACATGAGTAAGTGGAATAATGAATCGACGTCTCTCTCTGTCTCTCTTCCTCTCAGATCAATAATTTAAAACAAAATTAAAAAGAAAGTCCTGATAGCTGGATTATTAAATGTTCAACTACATCCTGATGGTTTGCATACTCCATTTACTGGGAAAAGACTTTAAGTTTCTGAAATCTAGTTCTTCACATACATCTGTTTCTTATTACCTTTCTTTCCAGCTTTCAGGACTGGGGTACTCAGTACCCAGGTCCCTGGGTCCTTGTCTGGGAATTCTTGTTCATAGGTGGATACAGGGTAGCTCACCTCCAGTGACTGCTACATGCAAGAGTTAAAGATTCAGCCCCTTTCCTCAAATCGAAGGATCAATTTCTGCATCAGAGCTTTCTTTGGGATTAGCTGAGACCTCTGTTGGAAGTGTTGCAGAATTTTAATATTCCTTCTCTGCCCAAACCTGCCTTCCTCTCTTCCTTAAAGGTGTTATTTTTAAGAGCTTATCACAAAAAAACTCCACAAAACCTCCAACATTCCAATTTCCATCTTACTGATTCAGTCCAGTGTGTTAGACAAAGATGACTTTTATGTTAGAAATCTTTAAATTTTAACTCCTTAAAGTTATTAATATTTTGTGTAATTTATCCATTTAAACATGTATTCATTTGTCAAAATTTATTTAGTCCTCATTATGCATTAGATATAACACTAGATGCTTGGGACACAATGCAGTGCCCTATTGTTAAAAAGAAACCTTATATTTAGATCATATTCTATTTAAATGACATTGCGAGCTATAAAAAAATGTGTCTCATCTAGACCTCTTTCTTAAAAATCAAGGGTAAGTCTCAACACACCAGTTCAATCCCCAGTCAGGGCACATACAAGAATCAACAACTGAATGAATGAATATTCTATATGCTACATGTTATTCACATGATTTCACCACATTTTATCTATTTTATTCAATTGATAGTAGTTTAAGTTGTATTTACAATTTTGTTATTATAAATTTAACAGAGATTAAAAAGGATTGAAGAAAATACTTAACAATTAACCTTGATAGGCTTATTATTATTTTTAAGTGATGGAACAGAATGCCAAAGAGTTAACAGAGTTTTAAGAAATCATCCAAGTAATAGTGCAATATTCTGCAGATGGCAACAGTGGTGATTTGTTTACCTAGTAACACACTGGGTTACTATGCTAGAAGATGTTGCTACAGGAAGAGAGTTGCTTGATTGAGTCCTGGCCTTTAGTAGAAGAATCCAGGCAACTGCCAGTGCCTGGCCAGGAGGAAACCAGGGAACTAATACTTTAATCCCCTTTGCTCTCCGGTCTCTTACCTGTGTCTCTGATAGCCCCAACCAAAACAGATTCTGGAGGAAAAGAAAGGCCATTGGTGCAAACCAAGAACACAGACACAGGATGGGACAGAGGAGGGTGGAAAGGGATCCAGGAAAGCAAATGGGGGGGGGGGGATAAACAAAAACAAACAAACAAACAAAAACTGTTCTAATTCTCAATCCCCTTGTATGCTGTGGCAAAATATGCCTATATGTCTTGGTAGATGGTAGGGAAAGTGCTTTTTTCCAGTTTTAGTAGGTTGTTATTTAGTTAGGCCACCCATCTCTTCCAAACGGCTACAATACTGGAAATAGTAAAAAACAAAAACAAAAACAAACAACAACAACAACAACAACAACAACAAAACCACTTAGGGTTAAAAATAGAATTCCCACTGGTTTTTGTTCTTAGGTGAATTATGAAGTGTTTTGCTGGCATATGCATAGGTTTCTGTGTTTTCCTAACTCAAGAATTTATAGAATATAAAAAATTCTTTCCTGTCTACATAGCTTTCTCCTTTGGTTCTTGTCCATGGATGCAATGCATTCAAGAAAGTAAAAATAAATTTTAATTGAATTTTATCCATTTTAAAGGGTTTCTATTTTTTTCCATTGAAAAGCAGTCAAAGAAGCAGACAAAAGATTTTTCTGGTTTCAAAATACTATGTTAGCACACCACTTGGGACATTTTCTTTTCTTGGGTTTTATACTTTTATATATAAAGTGGCTGTAATAAAATGAAAGCTGTTAACCCCCAAGTGCCAGCCTGAATATAGTAACAAAACTGACATGAACATACCAATAAATAAACATAATTTATTTACCAACCATGAGCTTGTCACTTTCCCTAGGGATGCTGTCATTTAAAAGAAATTTTTCCCACTCCTCTTTACTCTGGTTTTGCAGCTATCCACAAAACTGAAAACTATATTTGTGAAAATAAAAATGCTGCCATATCCCCAGGATTTGCATTCCCCTCAAGAGGTTGCATTCCAGAGAACAGAAACCTTCCCACTCAAAAGATGGCAGGTGAACATGTAGGGAGTACATGTAATAACAAGCACTAGGTTAAATTTTCATGTTGTGGACGTGTATCGCTAGCATTTCTAGTTTGTTCATCTATCATTTACTGAACTCCTACTCTATGCCACACAGTATGTGAAAAATGTATAATATCTAATCTTAATAGAACTGTGAAATTCTTATAGTATTATCCTCATCTTAAAAAGAACTGGGTCTTAAAGAATTTAAGTGACTTGGTGAAGGATAAAGCCAGTATTTAATAAGAAGTATAGTATTGAATGAAAAAGTGTTGATCTTGGTGATTGTTTAGTTTATTGCCTTTGTTTCTCTAAAACTATTGTTTTCACATTATACATTGATATACATCAACCACATTTGAAATATTTACTCATTAGGAAGTAAAAAAGTAAAAAAATCATTGACATGTCACGATTAAAACAAATTATAACAAGTAAGAAATAAAAGTCTTGTCTTTGCAGCCAAAATCATGCCCCCTCTCCACTTCTTTCCTGGAACCATTGTTAATATATGGCAAACACGGCTTCTTCCCCCAAATGTATGCATATATGTATATATTAAAAACATTTTATTGTGCCATTGCAAACGACCTTGTGAGAATATTTCCTTGCCTTTTTAAACTCCCCATAGTCCAACCTCCCACCTCTAAAATATATATAGCTGGGCGAAACTAGGTTTACAGTTGTGAGTATGCGGAGTTTTTCTTGTTCTATTTGTTAATTACTGCATTATTTATTATTATTAACCTACTTTGGCCCAACTTGTATATTCTGTCTCCTATTCATCTATTTTTTAATGTCATTGTGATGACCAAATCTTACCTTCATTACAGAGGTAAGGGATAAAAATTTCAAGTTGTATACCACCACCAGTTTATGTTTTCAAATCTGACATCAGCTCCTGAGTTACACAGTATTCACTTTTGGAACAGGAGGAAAGGAAGAATTGAATTACTTGTCCAAAGTAACATCACTGGTGTCAACACCTAAATATAAATCCAGGTAGTCTGGCCCCTGACCCTACACTCTCAAGCATACTAAAATACCTCCGTAACATTTACTTAGAAAATATTCACCTATTTACCTCTCTTTGGGTGAATTCAGCAGTTTTCACAATACCAAATATTAACCAATACCTCTTATTTAAGAGGCTATTAGGAGATTATAATCTACCCGCACTTTCAATTAGAAGACAGAATGAAGTTTTAACACCAGGGCAAAGATTAAAATGTGAATAAAATATTTTAGAGTGCCTTCATCATGTTTACAAAATAATTAAGCTTAGAATACCATGGTACCCGCTATCTTAATTCTTCCTTTTCCACATTTCCATTGAGATTCCTTTGGTAATAATCAATGCTCTCAGAATTTCCAAATCTGATTGGGCCTTTCTGCTTTTATCTAATTTGATCTCTTAGTGTTATTTTCCCTGGTGAAAATACAGCCTCTTAAATTTCTTCATTCCTTGACTTTCATCACCTTCCTTTCTTCTTCCCTAGCCATTTTTTTCTCACAGTGGTAGACATTCATCTTTCAATTATCCTTTAAGTATATATGTTAATTAGGTTTTGACCTTAACCTTTAAAACTCTTTATTGGACCACTGTAATCTGCCTTCTAAGATCATTTTGTTACCTTTTTTAAACTTCCCATAGTTCAGTCTCCCACCTCCAGTATATTCTGCTTATCATTACCTGATTAACTTTCTAAAACACAAATCTGCTGATTCTATCTTTGTTTAAAGCTCTTTGCTTGATTGAGAAGATGCATATGCCAACCTCTTGAGCAATGTCAAAAACTTGTCCTTGACCTGGGCCTCTCCTTGTTCTGCTGTGCCTGGCTGGTAGCCTCCCCAGAGTATGTGCTCTGTCCTTTTCTTGTACTGAATTACTCGTTTCCCAAATGAGTCATGCTGCCCCATGCCCGTGTGAATTTTAAATGTTTCTTGACTATCTTGCTTTGTACAAACTTCCTCACAGTATTTTAAAAGTTCTAAACTTTTTATTTTAAATTAAATATGTTTCTGAAGTACCTTTCTACCTCTGCTTTCTTTCCATCTAAGAGAAAGTGTGGTCATTTCCTCTGTGATTTATAGCACTGAGGGCTTCTCTCTCAAAGGGTTTACTTTACTGCATGGTAATTGGTTTTGCTATTATCATTGTTAATTGTCTGTGTCAGACTTTACTTCCTGTGGAGAAATAGGCTGTCGTTTTCACCTTCTAGTAGCAAGTACCTAGAAGAGGGCTCTTGCTGTAGAAGCTGTTTGATAAATATGTATTATAAGACTAAACTACACCAGGTACATTTCAATTTCTGGCTGAATATGTAGTACAATCTTGCTCTTCACTTTCTATCAAGAATGCTTCTTTTTTTTAGGCCTAGAAATTAGTGGAAATATTTCTACTTTATAATATTTCTAGGTATGCTACTACTATAAAATGCAGACATAGGCTGGAACAAAATCTATGCATGCCAGTTTAAAACAGAACACTGTGTTGGTGAACTGTGACAAATGGACAATTCTAGAAATAAGAGTTTATTCTTGTCAAGTTTGTTATACACTAAAAAATGGTCATTGAGAAATTGCATGTTTTTCCTCTGGCATTTTTCAAAGAATCAATAGATATTTACTTGGGGATAGTAATTACTGAAGTTTCAAATTGGAGCTTGTTTCCCATGCTACCAAAATTTGACCCACATTTCTTTATAGTCCTAAATACACTCAAATTTTGAACTACTTGGGGAGAAGTACATTCTTCTCATGTAATCTGTTACATTTCTATTCGCATTCAGGCAAAGAATATAACAATTATTTTTTTGCAATATACTCTGTCTTAGAACTAAAATAAATGGTCATGTTTGTAATCCCTAGAAAATACCCTAAATGAGTATGCACATAAATAATGGTTTAAATAAAATCCTCTGAATACAGAAACACTTAATAAATTAAAAATCCAATAACTTTTAAATCTGAAAATCTAGTATGGAGCAAGGCAGAGCATCATCCTGAGATCTTCCCCTGAATTTAGTGGGATCATTAAATTATTGAATCCTGAATCCTTTAAACCTATGCATCCTAATTCAAATCTTATACTAGTATTGTTAAATATCTCTATAAAACTAATTTTTAAAAGTTTTCTACTTTCAGTTTTGGGAAGCAGAATGTGGTAAGTCCAGATACCTGGGGTAATCTCCACTAGTTTTGAAAGCTAGTGGAGAATGAGAAGGATGTCAAGAGTAGAGGAACCTCAAACAGGCCCAACCCATAGGTTTCTGTGTAAACCAGAGCCTCTGGAGTCACTCTAAATTCTCTCTCCACCTTGGCAGTGCCCCACTTCCCTAAAAATAATCACAGAGCTGTAGTTGCATTTCAGCTGAGTAAAGCCAAAAAAGCTACTTGTATTATTACAAATGTTACCATTATAATAACTATGAGGGCTTTTACAGTGTATAATTTTATTCTAATTACTTAATATAGGTGTACATTTAGCTGCATTAGATTACATATGCTTACTTACATTTCATTTGCTATTACATTGTGTTAAATCATAGAATTTGACATTCATATGAAGATCACAAAATTATATGTGCAATCAGACAAATATTAGTGTGTATTTCAGATAGGTCGGTTACTTAATACTGTCTAATAATGTCATATTATTAGTTATAAAAAAGTAAATATAATGGAATTAAAGAAAATGGAATGGACAGAACATTATACCTTTTCTAATCTGTAATAAAAACAGGTTTCACTGCTCTTATAGCATTATAATTACATAATTATTAAACTTATTTTATTAAAAATCTTTATTTAACTTAACCCTTCTTTACTAACTCAAGGAGTTTGTTAAGTACCCTAAACACTTTTACAAAGTCCATTCTGTACCACTGCTATTGCTACACACACTGATATTATCCAACGAACAAGTAAGTGCCTATATGTGGTTCTGAAATAGGTCACTATTCTTTCATCCATTTCTATCTTCTTTTCTTATTGAAATCAAGTGTTTCAGTGACTTCATGTGCCACTTACTCTCTAGATATTTAGTTTGTATTAAATTTCAAATACTTACCTTCCACATATATAAAAATTAAACTAAATATTAATTTCAATATTCTGAGAAGCACTCAGTGTGTTTCCTCCCCTGCTAGCTTTGTACAGCTGATTTTCTGGGAACAAAAATCAGTGATTCTGCAGGGTAAATTAGTGAAAATATTTTGTGCTTTTAATCATGAGAAATAATCCAAATTTGGCCTTTTTATGATGTAAAAAATAAAAGCTTTTTGATTTAATAGGTGCATTGATGTTGAGGTTAGGAGATGGGATAGAGAAAATAACAGCCCACAGTATTTTTCAATGTACATGAACAGGAAGTAATAAAGCAAATTTATCTCCAAAATGGCAAATTGCTTTTTAGCAAATGGTCCACAAGGGTGCAATAAAAAGAACAATGTTAAAGAATCTTTGACATGGTAAATAATTAAGAGATTGGTCAAGGACTTGCTATAAAGTTTCTACTGTCTCATCTACAAATTACTAAGACTCAGGAGTACACCTCTGGATATGGGAATTAGTTACTCTACATTATGTTGCTGAAATAAAGTGGCAACTCCAATACATAGAGTTAGTAGTTAAATTATACACAGCAAATCTGAATTGTGACTAAGAAATAGGAAGAAATATCTCTGGCTTGAGATAATTCATGTTGTCTATAATCTGTGTCCTTAAACCTTAATTGTGTGCAATGGGCAGGGAGGTGTGGTCCTGGTGGTGGTCACGGTGGGGTGCGTGTGAGGCATAAAGATGGCTAATGTAACTATTTGAATGACCCAAAATTACAGCAAGAAACAGAATGGAAACCATCTATGTTCACATAGTTAAAACAATCAAACAATAGAAAAAAGGGAGGTATACCAGGGATAGCCTTTCTTACAAGCTGGCTATCCTGATGTTGTGTAGCTCCTACCCCAGCAATAATCACTGTTAGCAACCTTTTATTTTTCAAGGCTCTTTCTAGAAATATTTTAGACATATACAGTATATGTATATCCACAAAGCCAAACAATGTTTTAAAACTTGTATTTAATAAAACCAGATATTTTGGTAATTATTTTTATCAGCGTATAAGTATCTTTTTATTTTTAATAAATTATTTGAATATAATACAATTTATTTAATGATTTGACTATTATAGACATTTAAGTTGCTTGTGTTTTCATTCTTAAATGAGAGGGAAACACTAATTATAATTATGCCTTCCTAATCTCCCAAAGTATGGATGTGTGTACAATGTCAATTTATTTCAATTAAAGTCATTTGAGAATGTCTATTGGAACATTTTTACTTAGTAATAACATGAATATTAAAGTTTTATATCAAATATTACCATACTAAAACTTAAAATAAATCATCCCTTTATCATTTACATGTCTGAAGTGATACACAAGGTCTGTCCAGAAATGTCCAGCCATTGTTAATATAATGAGAATGGTTTGTGTGACATCCATGTAACCTGGCAGCCAAGGAGAGTGGACTGGAATGCATGTGTGTGAACAATGATGACTTCACTGTATAGTCAGTGGGGTGGTAGATCCTGTTGAATGAGCATGTGCACTGTGTAGTCATTACATTCAAAATGACTGTGCAAGTACAGCAATGAATTTGCATCAAATTTTGGGTTACCATTGAATATTCCTCCACAGAAACTACTTGAGTGATTCAGAATGCTGCAGCTATGGGCAACTGGTGATTGGAAGCTTCATCAGTGTAAAGCACCTGCTCATACATCACACCTTGTACAGAGGTTTTCGGTGAAACATCAAATTACCCAGGTAAGTCTGTCCCACTAGAGTCCAGATTTGGTGCCCTTAGACTTCTGGCTTTTCCCAAAACTAACAGTACCCCTTGAAAGGAAAAAGATTTCAGACCATCAGTGAGATTTAGGAAAATATGACAGGGTAGCTGATGGTGACTGGGAGAATTGTGTGAGGTCCCAGTGTGCCTACTTTGAAGGGGACTGAGGCATCATTGTCCTATGTACAATGTTTCTTATATCTTGTATCTTCTTCAATAAATGTTTCTATTTTTCATAGGCCATGGCTGGATACTTTCTGGACAGACCTCATAAACAAAGCACAAAAAAATGGATTTGGAAATTCATTGTATATTTTCACAACACCTAGCTGAATAATTATGCAAATAAAATGTTTACATAAATTTTATGTTATTATAATGGTTATGTTTTGTAAATTGCATATAAATCAAAGGTTGTTAATGGATTTTTTATAATCTTAGTTATATTTAATAATAAAATTGTTTTTTGTTTTTTAATGTCACAGTATAAAAACTCTTCATTTTATATGTGAAGGCATGTAACATACTTAACATAGATAATGAAAGACTTAGTGTTAGAAATAAGATTCCGTGTTAGAAATAAGATTTCTTGACTACCAGGTACTGATTCTGTTCATTCAGTTGTTCTGACAAAAGTCATATTGATGGGAAAAATATGGTAATTGAAAATACATACCCTTTAATAAGAATAATGACCTATCTCATCTTTATTAATTATATATTAATCCCTCAATAATAACTCATGTCATAACATTACAAATTTTAAAAATTTTATGTAAGATGGATTTTATATAATGTTCATATCAACTTTTTAAAAAGTAGACATTAAAAATTTTTAAATTGTCATCACAGAGTTTTGGAGCTAAAAGAAATCTTGGAGTTCTAATTCTTGTCTTTATTTTGTGGAAATGAGGTTCAGAAAAGTAAAATGTTTAGATGAACACAAATATGTTAATGCAGAAAACAAATATTCTGAATTCTTGAACATTATCCTCAATATAGTCTAGTGGTCAACTTATATTTTCCAATTTTCCTTCTGAGCATGTATTTGCCATTTCATTTTGTTACTTTGTGAAATGTATCTGGCTTCAGTTTTAACTTTGAATTTTTAATGTGATAGATATGAATACATGATATATATATGCATATCTCCATTATATTTATACATACATGTGTGCATGTATAATAAAATATGCATGCATAATTTTAAAGATTGTCTCAACAATTCAAACAAATTATTGTTTGACTCATCAGACTTAGTGTTTACTTATAATTACTGGAAGATTTATTTATTTCCACTATAATCTGGGTATATTTAAAATTTTATCTGTCATGTTGAAAATTAATGGGTTACAAATTCTTTATATCTCTTTAACCTATTTTTTGAATGTTATCACAATCACTAAAAGTCCCTAATACTAATTTTTAAAATAACTATATGTTATTAAGTCTGTATTTTAAAATCACTATATCTGGTAAAATTTTAGTTGTTTTTAAATAATTTTATGTGTGGACCATTGTTAAAGAGAAAACTCTGAACCAAAACTGATACTGGCAGAGTTCAGAAAGCTCTCTTAAGACAAAATTAGTTCACACATTGACTAAATAATAAAAGAAACTTCAATTATTTTTACTTATAAACAATTTAAAATGTATGAATTTTATTTTGTGTAATTTTATGTCTTAAAAATAGGAAATGCCTATTTCTGAACAGCCTATGTGATCAAACAGATTGCCCAGAGAAATCACAAACCTTTGTATTGTTATTGATTTAACGCAGCAATTAAACTGAAACAGGAAGGGACCAGATGCTGCAGGTGTAACAGAACCTGCACATGCAAAATGGGCTCTACGCTGATGTGAAACTGGTGACCAAGTTACTGAGTTCAGGCTCTTGGGGTGCATTTTATTTCTCTTAGACTTTTAAAAACTTTTTATTAAATTCATTGAGGTGACAATGGTCAATAATATAGGTTTCAGGTGTACAATTCAATAATATATCATCTCCTTTTACGATCATATTTTTTAACCCCTTTACCTTCTTCTACCTCCCCACAACCCCCTTTTCCTCTGTTAATTACCATACTGTTGTCTGTGTCTTTTTGATGTGTTGATGCCTTTATCATTATATCATGATCTTCTTTGTCTCTTTCCATCATTTTTAGTTTTATGTGTATTGTGCCTGATGTAAGTGTACTCGTAGTTACCCCATGCCATTTTTTATTATCATTTTCTTGAAATGTCTTTTTCTATACCATTACTGTCAGTCCATGAGGCTAAAATAAGTCTAAGTAAGGCTAAAGTAAGTCTTTTGTAGGTTGAATATTGTTGGATCTTTCTAAAAAAATCTGTTCCACCATTCTGTCTTTTGATTGAAGAATTGTTTACATTTAAAGTAATTATTTATAGGTAAGGGCTTAACGTTTCCATTTTGTTCATTGTTTTCTGATAGTTTTATAGATTCATTATTCCTTGTTTGTTATCCTCTGTCTTTTCTTGGCATATGTTTTTATATATTTTGATATTAGTATGCTTTGACTTCTTTATTATGTTATTTTATGTAATTACTACAGAATTTTTCCTGTGAGGCTTACATAAAATATAATAAACTTGTAACACTTCTTTTTAAACTGATAATAACAACTATAATTTGTAAACTTTATATTTTTACATCTCCTTCTCTTTGCATTTTAGGTTATTGCTGATACAATTTACATGTTTTTTACTGTAATTATAGTTCTTTTAACATTTTTAATTTTTATAGTAGAGTTGTGAGCTACATACCACTATTACAATTGATTATATATTTATATATACCACTATTTTATAGTAGAGTTGTGAGATATATACCACTATTACAATTGATTATATATTTATATATACCACTATTACACTATGATTATATATTTACTATTACCAGTAAGATTTAGACTACCTTTTTATGTTTTTATGGTGTTATTAGTGTTCTTTTATTTCCACTGAAAAAACTTCCCTTGTGGTAATGAGGTTCCCTTAGCTTTTGTTTGTTTGGAAAACTCCTTATCCCTCCTTTGTTTCTGAAGTTCAGCTTCAATGGGTATAAAATTCATGGTTGACAATTACTTTCTCTCAATATCGTAAATGTCATTCCATTTTCTCCTGGCTTGAAAACTCTCTATTGAGAAATCTGCCATTAGCCTTATGTGTTCTAAATCACCTGTTTTTATTTCTTTGTTTTCTTTCCTGGTTCTACATTGCAAACCTCTACTTGTCTCAATCTGTTTCAACTTAGCATCATCAGATTTCCTCAACTAACCACCCCACATGCTACACTATGATAGAGTAACACTGCTATACAGAGGACATTACAGTCTAGTCAACCAATGTCAATGGGTTAAAATTTTAGAATCTAAACTAAAAAGCAGATATTAACTGTGAATGTAATTTGTATAAAATCAGCTCCATATAGTCTAATCTCATCACAACACAACATTCAATGAAATGTTGTGCAGGGAGCAAAAAGAATTAGAATTTCTTTGATTCTTTGATGAAGTATTTCAGGAAATCATCTAAGGGTGAGCATTTGCATAATGCCCAGCCTATGGGTTCTAAAAAAATTGTTCTTTGTCTCTCTCCTATCACTCTGTCACAGAGCCTACAGCAGCCCCCTGACAAACCCTTCTTACTCTAATGCTTTAAAAATCTTTTACAAAACTTAACTCAGGAGACTTTCCAGTCTCTACCACCCCCAAACTCAATTGGCCAGGAAGCTATTTGCTTAAATAATCAAATAATTGTACATATAGCTAATAGTCGTAAATAGACTACACAAATGTCACAAATTATCTTCAAGTACAAGGAAAATTTATGTCAAAAAGGAATGATATGCATTACCTACGTAGGTTTGAAGAACTATTAGTAGTTTAGAGCAAAGAGCAAATTTAAATGCAACATGATAAAATTAACACATTTTCTGGCTTATTCCCAAGAAACCAGTAGCAGGATCTTTACTGGAGGTACACACAGATTTAAATTACAGATCTGCTCTTTAGTAGCTGTGTAATCCACTGAAGCTGGTTATTGTCCCTGTGTCTCAGTTTTTCCAAAAAAAAAAAAAAATGGGGATAATAATACCTATCAGTATTGTTTATTGTGAAAATGAAATAAATAAATATGTGGATTTCTCAGGTAAAGCTAATGTAGACTCAAAACACAGCAGTAGTAAAAACCTATTAACAAATAAAAGGGAAGATACTTTTAAATGAATCAAATGAAATGCTTTGTTAGAGGCATCGTGAGTATCTATTGGATCATGTGGGATCTATAACATGAATGAAACACAGAAAGGGAAAGCTTTTTTATTTTCTTAACCAGTTCAGGACAATAATTCATGGTGTCAGAATAAATAGAAAGAGGCCATTATCAGAGACACCAAAAACATCTGATGGTTTCAGAGGCACATACTATGTTTGTAAAGCAAGGGCAGACAAGGGCATTGCAAATACCTCAGTGTGACTCTTCTGGTATCTGGAGAGATTTGGGTTCTTTGAGTTAGGTGAATCTTTAGTTTTTGTTCTGAAAATTGTAATAGGTGAGATATTTTTAAGTAGCTAACTAATACACTGAAGTTTGATTATCTACTACAATCAGCTCACTGGATATTCTGAAAATATTAGGGTACAATAGAATTTTTGAAATTCATTCATTCATTCATTTATTCATTCCAATTGCTGTCTTTACCTCCTAAGTTCTCTTTCGCATGTGTTCTTTGACATCTTGGGATTCCAGAATATTTTCAAGTATTAAAAGCCTGGTCAAGTGTGAATTTTAATCTTACTTCTAATGCGATGGTCATTTTCTTCTAATCGCCAGGGCTAGATAATCCTTTGCCTGAGACCCTAAGACCTGGGTGGCCTCCGCCCATCCCTTCAAGGTTCAGGTTTTCTGGGAGGCATCAGGGAAGAGGTAGAAAAGAAAATGATAACTATCTTTTAATTGACTTGTGCTAATGTAACCCTTTCTAACTACTGATGAATGCCAGGAGGTACTTGCTGCTGGATTGCTCGCCCAGGTGGTCTTACTGGTTCGTCGCCTGCAGAGACACTCAAGTGAGGTTCCCTCCCTAACCTTCACCTGCCGCTCCTAATGGTGGAAGTATAGGCAGCCTCACCCACCGACACGTCTCTCTGCTCAGTCACTTCTCTCCAGCTCTCCAAAATACTAGTTAAGTTTATAGGGATGATAAATAATTAGTTACAAAATAAGAGATTCAACAAGATTCTAGGAAAAATATCTGCCCTCAAAGAATAAATTGCTTAAATGATGTATACTATTTTGTTTTTGTCTTTTAGAATTTAGAGAAACACTGTTATTAAACTTTTTAACTTTTGGACTTTAGCCCAAGGAGAGACAATAGGAAAAATCTCCTTTATTCAACATGTTAGTAAAATGCCAGTTTTAAATGATTTATTTCTTAAGTTTCCCAGCAAAGAAAGAATCCAAATGTCTTCATAAATTTAATCCCTAGCACCATGTTCTTTAATGACTATTTTCTTTGAATCTGCAGTTAAAAAAACAAACAAACAAAAAATTAAAAGGTGGTCACCTTCTGGGACACTCACACTCCTCCTCATAGTGATATTCCGTGTTCATTATAGGCCTATACATTTATGGCATAGTCTTAACATATTATTATTCAATCTGTATTTAGTAAGGTGAATTTGAGAAGTTAATAGTTTTAAGAAGTTGACTTTTTGTTTGTTTTAATATTCAATTCGTACTTGTGAATATATGCTGAGTTTGTCGGTTTTTTCCAATAATGCTGTCACAAGCAGTTGCCACTGTCTCAATTATCTTAACAGTAAATTGTCTAAAAATTAACTGGTCACAGCTTTTACTTGTTTGAGCTTTTATAAACAGCTTTGCTTCTAAAGTATAAGGTAAGCCATTATTCAGATGCAATTCCATTTTATTGACAATGTAGAAAAAAGAAACAAAAATAATTGATCCAGTGTATTTTAATCTTTCCTTATACCCTTAGTTAGTTCTCTAAATATCTTCTTACCTATAAAATTTTCTGAAGAATTATATCCAGCTGTTTTAAATATGCTCCATCACTGTGTGTATGTACAGTACTTAATTTTGCTGTTTAGAGGCCCATGGAAATGTGTGTAAATAAATATAATTCAAATTTTTATGCAGACATCCTTTTTTAATTTTGGTTAAAAAAAGTTAGATTTATATTTTGTACATGGTGCACTGTGACCAAACTGGAGACCAATATTTTAATATTATTACAAACCATTGATGTTGATTGAATCATACATATATCAATATCTTAAAAATAACAGGTGTTTACTTTTAAAATAGTGGCATAATTTTCCAAGTACCGGAAAGAATGAGGTTATGTTTTCATTAAAAATGTACTGTTTCAATCTAGAGTTGCTTTTCATTCCAAACAGTGTTGTATTTTTAAAATAAGGAAGTAAAATATAATACAGAGGTAATGAGACTTCTAGATGAGTTAAATGTTTACTCTAAAAGTATTAATACTAAGTTTCCTAGTTATATGTAAATGATAATGATGTTGATAGATTATAAAGAATAAATCAGGCTTTAATTTGCCTGCAATTTGAACCAAGTCAATGATGAAAGGCATACTCTAATTGCTAATTTCAATTCTGTAAAAGTATAAGCAATAGAAGGACTATGAGTGATTTTACCTGATCCAATTCAAGATTTATTCTATCAAATATGTTCAGTTTAACTCAAGCCATTCCAATGCAAATAAGATTAAAATGTCTTCAATTCATAGCTGAACGTGCTTCCCTGATGGAGTGGCCAAGGTGACCCCTCTGATATAGAACTTTATTTTGGTGTATAGTCACCAAACCTGAGAAAAGTGAAAAAGTCTGTGTAATGTAAGGAATTCTGAGATAAATAAAACACTCAGTCTAGTTGCACCAAATTTGTCAGTGTTCTGTTGATATCCTCTCAGGCCTTACAATTTCAGTCCCTGGTTAGTGCAGATGTCAAAGATCGAGCTTTTGCTGGCCTCCAACAGCGTTCCTGGGAGGATGCTTGGCAACGGTCACCAGAGCTTATTTTAATGATTGACGGAAGCTGGTGTATAACCATCTCATTCTCGCCCCCCAATTAACTTTGAGGATCATGTTCTTTCCAGAATTCCCGAGTGGAATTATGTTCATGTGCATTCAGTGGCAACTTGCTTAGTAACACTTCCACAATATTTATTAACCACCTCCCCTTACTGTCCTGCATCTACTTTCTCCTGTTGGGAACATAAAATCACCTCCCAAAGAAACTTTTAATCCACCTGAATGAAATTCTTTTCCTAAAAGTCTTTTAGAAGAACACAAAGTAAGATTGTTATTAAAGAGCTATCATATAAGGGCAGAAATATGTGTACCTCCCCAAAAATCAATGAAATCAATCATTTAACATATTTAAAATGCAAAAATGTGCAAATGCATTAAAACAGTAATAAACATTTATAAAATCACAAATGTTAAACATATGTAATCATTCCAATAGGTTAATAAACATGAATAAGTAATGAGTGGCCCTGGCTTGTGTGGCTTAGTGGACTGAACACCAGCTTGCAAACAGGAAGGTTGCTGGTTCAATTCCCAGTTGAGGCACCTGGCTGGGTTGTGGCTCAGGCCCCCACTTGGGGACATGCAAGAGGCGGCCAGCTTATTGATGTTTCTCTTACACATTGATATTTCTCTCTCTCCCTTCCTTCCCCTGTCTCTAAAAAAAAAAAAAAAAAAAAAAAAAAAACCTAAATAAATAAAATATTTAAATATATAAATTAACTAAAATATAAAATTAAAGAAAATTTAGTCATGAAAATTAAAACTCAAATATTGGTTAATCTTTAAAAATAATAAAACTGAACTCTCAAAAATATAAAATCTGTCTGTGGTGTCACCTTCCAGTTCAGAAAGTATTTTTGTACAAAAAAATCATCAGGTGCTTTAAATCCTCTTTCTAACTATATTTTCCTATGATTCTATTTTTAATTAAATCTATCCCTGGTTGATAACTCTGATGTGCTCCTTTTAAATAATTTCATTTTTTAAAATTCAATATTGTTGGTTCCCCCCTCACTTTACAAAAATATTTTTTTTTCATTTTGTGAACTTAATCAAGATTGGTACCACCATTGTTATATTCTACTTGTTAAGTAAGTCTTCAAGTAGAATAGGAATTATTCTTGCAATAAACCTGCATCAGTGAAATTCTTGTCAAGAAAACCAAAGCTACTCTAGGTAGTGTAAATTGGAACTATTCAGTATAGGGAAGTAAGAGCATTCTTTAAATGTTGAAAAGGTTGGGGAGGTAAGGCCACACAGCTGGTAGACTGTGGTGATTCAAGAGACCTGGGCCGAATCTCAGTAAATCTCATGGAGAGTGAGTGCCAACAATTTTTGCTGCCTGAAGTGCAGAAGAGGCTCCGAGGAGACGATTTACAGCCGTGAGTATGTAGGTATGCTTGTGACTGACCTCTCCTTCTTTTTTGCCTTCCAGATCTTACACGAGTGTTTTTCCTTAGTAAATTCTGTACTGGAACTATACAAGAAAAAGGTATTCTTGTAAATATTTTTCAGTATTATTCTTTGCCATGTTAAGGAGGCTGTGAAATGCTATGTGATAACAATGAGCTAACCACAAATAATGTAGGACAGAACTGGTGCTTTATTAGTTGTCATTTTCTTCATCCTCTTGAGCACTGTGGAATTACTGAAGCTTTCTAACTAAATACATTATTTCGATTTGAACTTTTAATACAGCACAGTATTTTCTACATGTGTCCTAGGGTGTAAATGTTTCAGGTTTTAGTGTATGTATGTTTTACCCAAACACGAAGATGGAGTTCTGTACTAGAAAATAGTATTACAAACTAAAAAAATTAAATTAAATTAAACAGAAAACCAGCATTGCAATCACTAGGAATGATTACTTCAGTCTGAAAGGGCAAGGAAAGACTTATTAAAGGAGGTGACATTTGCATTGGACTTGAAAGATAGGATTTGTGGACACAGAGACAGAAAAATGAGGAATTTCAGCTGCATCAAACTGAATGAAGAAGGCAAAAGTCTATAAATATTCTTAACCTGCTGCTAAAATAGTCTTCCTAAAGTGTCATTCTAATCATGATTCTGTGATATTAAAAAACATTCAAAAGTTTCTCACATCCCAATACATTCCTTATAAACTCTATACCAGGTCTGAGAAACTGCACAGTGCAGACCCAATCAACCTTTCCTTTGTCAGTTCTCATTAATCTCCTACCCAAAAGTTATGTTTCTGTCAGGCAAAATTAATCACCGCATAGAGAGCAAAACTCAGTCTTGCTCTGGGCCCAAGTCTATGCTTATGGGGCTCTCTACCTGCAACCTGTCCATCTCTTCTTTCTACACAACAAACCCATGTTGTCCACACAAGAAGCCATTCTAATCTCTGTAACAAATTCCTGTGCTCCCTTCCCCCGCACTCCAGCATTTTATGAGGTTGGCCTCTCTCTGTCTTCACTCTTGTATTTCTGTTTCAAACTCCCCTTTGGTACTTTGAGGGTGTCAATTCTAAATCTGATTAGGTTTATTTGTAACTATCTTACCCTACTATGAACTCACATGGTATTTGATGAAAAATTGCATATTACCCATATTTTCATGCATTACCTGGCCGTAGAAATACCTAAGTAAATGCCTCATATGATAGAGCTTCTCAGTAAATAGCCTTTGAACTGCATGTATGTTATCATCAAGGGAGTCAATAGATTCATTATCTTGCCGGAATGAAAGTAACAGGATGTATGTAGACTGGGAGGTCTTTATAAGACTTAATGATGTACCTCTGTAGTCATTTATTATTAAAAGCTGTTAATTCTCTGGAGCATAGAAAAATGATTTTCAATGAACAGATAAAAATATTGACATACTTTTAATACATTTGGGCCATGAATTAAGAAAGAGTTTAGTATAATCTTTACATTAGTGCAAATTAACATTTCTTTTCTCTATATCGAATCTTACAGAAAAAAAAAATCTAAATTAAAGGGTAATTCAAGTATGGTAAGAAAGAGCCAGTATTGCTGGAGGCTCTCCTGGGGGAGGAGGAATTATGCTACTCGTGATGTTTCTGTTCTCTTTGGCCTCATAATTTTTCAAAGAATGTTCTTTCCCTGAAACTCAATTGCTTTGAGTTTTAGTTACTATAATAGGAATAAAAATAATGTTCCACTTAATTCATTCATGACATTCACATGCTCTTTTCCATTAATTTAATCCCAAATATTTGCTAAAGAAGTCAAAAAAGAAATAGATTTTGAATAAAAATCAGATCACTGGGAAATTCAATAGAAGATGAATGCAAAGGAAAAAGGCCCCAGAAGTCCATTTTCTCCCCCTCTTGATGATGATAAACAGGTGTCTGCTCATTAATTCTGTAACAATTATTTAATTCTTTTACATGTGCCAGACACTCTACTAAACATTAGGAAAAATAAACTGACAATTATTACATGATGGACAAAACAGAACTCTCGGGTAACTAAAATAGTATGACAAACTTGTGAAATAAAAGTCACACTTTAATCTCAGCATCAGCAGGCATGGATTTGAACTGTTTTTCATGTGTCCTTTAGTGCTGATAGGTTTCTAAACCATCTCCTTGTTCTCTTTCCATAACTGATGAGCTGTATTTGCAGAAATGATGGACCATATTTGCATTAGAATGAAGTTTTTGTACATAGAACAAAGTATTACTATCAAGTACCGCATCAGCTCCATAGACTAATAACTCTACAGCAGAATGATTCTAAGAAATAAATTCATCATCTTATGTTTGAAAAGATAACTAATTATTATTGATTTATTACTCCATGTAATTACTTAATGTCTTTACACTGTATTTACTAAAAACAAAAACCTATTCTTGCAATATTTGGTCAAAAGTTATTTGTTTTGTTTTTTTTTTTCCCTCTCATATACATTTGTTCTTACCTTCGAACTCACTACTTCATCTGCCAATTTTTTTAATTGTTTTATTGTTCAAGTACAGTTGTCTGCATTTACCTCCCTAAACCCTCCCAAAAATACATAAAGATCTCACATGACTCCACTCCAGGAAGAAAAACAACCCAATTTAAAACTGGGTAAAAGACCTGAATAGATACTTCTCCAAGGAGGACATATAGAGGGCCTAGAGATGCTCAGCATCATGAGCCATCAGAGAGACGCAAATTAAAATCACAATAAAATACCAGTTCACACCAGTCAGAATGGCCATCATAAACAAATCAACAAACAGTGTTGGAGAGGATGTGGAGAAAAGGGAACCCTAGTACACACTTGGGAGGAATACAGATTAGTATAGGCAATGTAGAAAGCAGCATGGAAATTCCTCAGAAAACCAAAAATTGCCTTTTGACCTGGCAATTCCACTGCTGGGATTATATCCTAAGAACCCTGAAACACCAGTCCATAAGAACCTATGCACCTCATCTGGCAATTTTGCTTGTGAGAATTTTGTAAGTAACAGTACAATCTATTTTTAAAAATTACCTTACAGAAAGGGTACATGGAGGTCAAAATATGTAGGTAGATGTGAAACAATAATTAATTCTTACTGAACATTATCAAGTAAGAACAATAATCTATCATCTGACAAAGAGAATTAATGTCCACATAGAAATTCGTAGATTATTTGAAATAAACTCACAAGGCAAATTCAACCTGCAAATTATAGGCAGACAGGAAATGACTATTTAGTCAATCAGGAGGAATGTTTGTGAAGGAAGTACTATTCAAATATTAGTAACAAGAATATTTAAGGCTGACATAAATAGAATAATCTTTTTAAAGATACGACACTTTTATTTTAAAAAAGGTTTACCTTTTTAAGCATTAAAATTATTACTTAAATTAACTACTAGACCTGCTGGACTAGACAGTGAATACACAGAGACACAGGGAACAGCTTCTGCCATTAATAAGCATCCAGTCTTTCAAGTACGGGGGACACAATGTGCTCATTATGCTATTGGGAGAATAAGGCAATGGAAAGACATTGTTGATAAATGTCTTTCATTTATTATAAAATGAGCATTCAGAAATTTTTGCCTTTCTGAAGGCAAACATAAAATTTTGCCTCTGACTTTTCTTCAGTTCTTAATTGAACAATTGAAATGTACTTTTATCTTTTGATCAATATATTTAAAAATTGTAAACAGAATATCAACTTTTCACCCTTAATGTATGAGTTTGAGGTCAACACTGTCATTCATTCATTCTTTGTTTTATTAGATATAAAGCTAGACACTTGGTTGGATTTCAATCACAATGGAGATTTATATTTGGAGAGCTGCTAAGATTTTAGAAAAGGAGCATTAGGTTGCGTACATGTGGGTTCATTTGGCATTTGGTTTTCTTAGTCTCAATAAAAAGGTGAAACAGAACACCATGGGGGAAAATCAATTAAAAAGTTAGCAAAAGTCATGTGTATAACCTTTCTAGGAAACTGGCCTTTTCATTGAATAATCAATGCCATAACACCTGTTCCCAAATCTGAGAACACAATGAAATTTAGATTACCATCTCTCTGTTAATTAGCATTCTACTAAAAACAAAGCTTAGAGGGGATGGCTCAACATGTATTCTCAAGTCATCCTTTCTCTGAGAGAGTGATGGATATTATTCAACAGCTCAATTAAATGTATAGGAAACATTACAAAGTACCTAAAAAACACATCAGCGAAAATTCAATCTCTAAATCTTCCCCAGATAATATAATTAGAATTTTCTACTTTGTTGATTAATACAAAGTAAATCTTTTTTTAGTGTTTCGGAACAACCATGTTTCTCATGATCTATTTAGACCAGAACAGTTGTTTCCATTATGAATTCAGCAGAGAACCAAAGGCTTCTTCTCTCTAGCAATACTGTATGGCTTAAATTTCATTAAACCAAATAGAGTGCAAGCTCGTTTACATTTGAGACAGCAGGGTGTTGTAAATTTTATTTTAACTGGTTGGAATATATGATCCAAAAAATCAGGAGCAAAAAGTCTCCTGCTGTTGCAAATATACAGCTATTAACTTGCTGAATCCCACATGCCAATGAAAAGTTATGCAAATGAAGCAGGATTTCCACATGTGCAGGAACTAAGCAATAGAAATAAGATGTGTTCAATGAGTGTCTTGGTAGGGGAGAAAAGTACAATGCAACACTCTTAAAAAGATTCATTGCGTAAGTGCCCATACTGAATAAGGTGTAAACCACCCAACTATGTGCACTTCTGAAGCATTCCAGATCAAATGAATCGGGTTTTATCATCATGTTAGAAAAATTAGCTATTTAGAAAATAGCAGAAGACAGTAACCTCCAAATGCTGAGCGGATGGCAGTAGTCAGAAAATGTTGTCGACACTGTATTTACATTTACTTAAAGAAAGTCATGCCATAGAACCATCCCATACAATTCTATAGCCACTGATACATTTTCTACAATATTTTCTGAGAGACACACCTGGGTAACGGTGAGCACATTGGGAAGATGATTTTGCCTGTCTGACTAACCAACTATTTGTCTGACTATTATAATTTGCAGGATAATTTGTTTATTATAAGAAGGACAACTAATAAAGAATACATTCGTAACCATATATGTGGTTTTGCTCTTTTATGTTACCAAGGCAATAAACAAAAAAAGATTAGTATTTACTTTTCCTCTAAATAGAATATAAAGGAGAATAAAAGCATATTCCCAAAATTATAAGAAAATTTTAATCAATAAATTTTTACTGACCATACAATACCTCTTTTAATATTATGAATATCTGGTATCCATTGTTCTTTAAATTAAACAAAATGTCCTCTTTACTTTGACTTTATTTCTGTTATCTTTTTCAACACATACATAGTCACCATTTTATGATACCCATTTTTTGATAGATAGCCTAAAATCTGTAATCAAATTCTCTTGCTCAAAAACACTCTTATTTATTTGTTTATTTGACTTTGCCATTTACTTCATCTCTTGATTCCAGTCTTATTGGACATTGTGTTCCCTCTGACTAGCCTGACTTTTTCTGCTCTGTCTGGGTGATTAAACTTTAAGATCTCAACTTAAATGCAATTCTCTTGGGTAGTCTTTTAATATTGGTATTTCATTACCCCATAGTGCCCTGTACCTACACTTACCATAGCCCTTATGCTATGATGTGTCTTTTCAAAAATTAAGAAAAAATTGACATATAATATTGGGTAAGTGCAAAGCTTATAATGTACTGGTTTATGTATTTATATATTGCAATGAGAATATTTTTAACTTCTGTTCTCTACCTCCAGACGCTGTTCCTTGAAGGTAGACACTGTATGTTGTCTGGCATTTGTGTCTCTTTTGGATAGAATGATGCCTCATAGAAATTAGGCATTAAAATATTTAATAAATGAATTAACTAGAAAAAAATAAATAATTTTAAATATAGTTAGATACTTAATTTTTTCTAATCTTAACCAAGCTTTTACTATTTTTCTGTATCTATAAGCATACACTTAGTATTCTCTTTCACAAATTCACAGTTTCTCACTTGATAACACAGGCTCAGGAATGTGCCTCCTTAGTATTCCCTGTATGTCTCTGAGGAATGAACAACACCCTGAGACTACAAGATATTGAAAGACAAGCTTTCCTTTGCTTGACTTTTCTTCCCTGCCCACCATTTGATAAGGTACATATAGCTTTCTTGGGATTTCGGCTGGTACTAACTGCTGGGCCATCAGTCTTTAAAATTAGGCAGGTAGTTAACTATTTTAAACTTAGCTTTATTTATTTACTTTATGTTTTTTGTGGCAAACATTCAAAGAAAATAAAAAAGTTGTAAAATCCTGCTAAGTCATTAACTCTTCGTTCACTCAGAAGACAAAATATTTCTGAAATATCAAAAGAAAGGCATAAGATTTTCGCAATATTACAATAAAATATTGTATACTGGCAAAAATGTTGTATACTGTTTACTTTTCATTTAATTGTAAACTATTAAGATATTTTAAAATGCATATTTTGAGATAACGGTAAAGACGAGATTACAGAATACTATAAAAGAGATTATAGAGCTACTCATGAATAAGATAAACAATGAGCACAAAGAATTAGAATTCTACTTGGCCTTGAAAAGAGACCTACTAATTAAAAGCAGTGTGGCTCTAAAGTCAAATAATTTTTCTCAGCTATTAATCCATATTATCCCAGAGATTTGCTTTCAGCTTTTGTAAAAAGAATATGAACATTTATGTGTAAAACAAAATGATTGTGAATGGAAACTCAGGGAGCCTAACTAATCTAATTAAGCTTTATGTCTCAGTATTTCACTTATTGCAAGCTTTTAAAATCTGAATAAATTTTTGAATCTACTAAATTCATTCTAATAAAAGACTAAATCATTCATTGTGCATTTTTGAACTTCACAGAGTTTAGAAATTAACATATTTTATTTTGGGGGTAATGTATTTAAATTTTATTTTGATACAAATAAGTATAATAATAATGAAAGAAATATTCTTCTGTTGTTAAAAGTACAAACAAACCCTGCCTGGTGTGGCTCAGTGGACTGAACACTGGTCTGCAAACCAAAAGGTCACTGGTTCACTTACTAGTCAAGGTATATGCCTGGGTTGCCAGCCAGGTCCCTGGTTGGGGGAATGCAAGAGGCAACTGATGAGTGTGTCTTTTGCATATCTATGTTTCCCTCCCTCTCTTTAAAAAAAAAGTAACAAACAAGCAGTTTCAGTTTGAAAAAACAAAAATGGTGTGACAGTTGCATTTCATTGTGACTGTGCTGAATATTACTGAATTTTATATTTAAAAAGGATAAAGAGGTGAATTTCATGTTATGCATATTTAACCACAATAAAAAAGTAGGAGAATATTAAACAAAATGGCACATTATTTTATAATGTTTAAGTTGTTGCTTATACTTACATGAAAGTATTTTCTCTAAATCTGAATTAACCTTTTATATATCTTTGACAAATTTAGAATTTAATATAGCCTATACTGATATGATATACTAGCACAATTTTAAGAGTTTATAAAATAATTGTTAAAGTGTTAATAGGCCTGTGGGGTTCTTTTTACTTTGATTAAGGAAAAGACACTGCTTTTAACAACTAATAGTTATTTTTTATCATATTGAAAGGGACAAAGAGGATAATATTGCTTAAAGTATTCTATCTATAATTCTGTATTTTTTTACTTTTCTATTTGATGATATTAATATAGACTATTAAATTATTTATATTTAATAAATAATAGACTATTTCATTAGCCTTATCTGAAAAGTCTATTAACTTTTTTACTTGGATAATCCAGGTACCATAAATACCCACTGGAATGCAAGGTAAATCAGACTTGTTGATTACTTCAGATTCTGACATCATGCACTATGAGGAGGTTAACCAAATAATTTATTTTCCAAATCCAGGTATTTTGAGTGTGAAAGAAGGAGCTATTAATAATTACCCTCATATAATGGACACAAACAGGAGTAGTCTCAGATAAACCAGAAGATGTGGCCACCCTGTAATGGGCCATATTTTTGAAGAATTGAAGACAGGTGTAGTCTCTTTAGTTTTCCTTAGTAAACCACTTTAATTGAAAAATAATAATAACATGCATTGAGTGAAATTGTGTGCTTAAGACAGAGTTTTTTCCACATATTATCAGTTTCCTCTTTTACTAGGTGCCAAAAGACTGTTAAATAAGATGCTTCCACAGAGACTACAGAGCAAATAAAGATTATACACAGAAAGTGAGCAAAGAATCAAAAAGGCCAATATATTTGTAAATTGATTTGGCATATTAAATCATTTCTCAGAATTTCAAAGAAATGAAACCACTTCCACACATCATGCCCCTTCATTCAATCAGTTTACACTATAACAAATTCATAGAGGCTATTCAATTATCAATACTTGCTATTCTAAATTGACCTCTGCCAAATTTAGGTTATTGTGTGAGATACTATATTAAATGTTGTAATTACAAATAAACGTGATTTAAATCCTATTGTTGGGTAATTTGTACTCTAGTTCATTTTAATGGTATCTCTGTTCTCCCACATTTAATGAGGCAATGATGTGGAATGAGATAGGGCATAACATATCTGTTTTGATTTTCTACAACTTAAATGATGTACCATTTTCATTCATTTTTTTCAGTGAAATAGAGAACCTTCCTTCAAATCAGCTCGATGCTTTGAAACTGGCAGAGAACTCTGTCTATGAGAGTGTTTTAAAAAAATTGGCTTCTGCTTAACTCCCCCTCAAGCTGGACTTGCAGCGGCAGAAGGCTGGATGAGGGTTTCCCAGCAAGGCATCCCAGTCCTCCTGGGCTGACCACTCCTTCTGGGGTTAAGGAGGGGCAATTTTCCCTGGAAGCTGGGGAAGATTCAGAGTGACTGGATCCTTAGCCCACCTGTGCTCAGGTAACATTTGAAGGGGCAATGTTAGTTACTGGCCTTTCTTTTTTCCATTACAATTTATACCCAATTACCATAGAATATAATAATGATTATGCAATTTGTCAAATGTGCTATGTTAATTTTGTGGTAAGTCATATTAGCACACAATATTCTGTTGCTAGAAAGAATATAAACCTTCTAGTCTCATTTTACCCACAAAGTAATTTGTTAATACTTTAATAAATTATAGATTTAATACATTAAATAATTTAATAAATTAAAATAATGCATTTTTCATAAATTAGAGAAATTATATTTTTCTTACCAGTACTTAAAGGTCATTCTTAAGTCTTGCCATCATCACAAAGGAGTATCTTTGCCCTTATTTTATTTTTTTTGCCCTTATTTTAAACTAGTGTGACTTTAATGAGTTCCCTTATTATCTATTTTATTGAGTTCTAAATGTTTTCTAAATTTGTCATTTTTTCCATAGAGATTTTAACTTTTTACGAAATGTCTGTGTGAGAATATAAATACCACACAATTACATATGTCAGGGGTGTCAAACTCATTTTCACCCAGGGGGGCCACATCAGCCTTATGGTTGCCTTCAAAGGGCTGAATGTAATTTGACTATATAAGTGTAACTACACCTTAACCAGGGGCAAGGAGCTCAGCGCTGCTGCTGGGTAGAAACAAGGTGCTGGGCCAGATAAAACAAGGTGAAGGGCCAGACTCACCCCGCCGGCCTTGCGTTTGCCACCTGTGAAATATGTTGTAAACTTCAATAAATACATTTTGTCTAATTGAGGCATCAAGGATGGCCACCCAGGGATGTGAGAATCATTTGCACATAGAACTTGGTCAGCATGTACACATATTAACATTGGTATTCGGTGCAGAGGAAGGTGGGTCAACATGAGATTAAAAATACTTTATTTATAATTAGTATAACCAATCTTTCTATATTTCAAAATACATAATGCAATAACATCTGTGCTCTTTAGGACAAATTGTATTTGGAAATAACACCAAAATAATCTCAACATGAAACTGTATGTAATAGACAGCTGACATCATTAAAGCATGTTAGGTTTTGTATAAGATCTGACAAATATAATATGTAAAATAATTGACAAGCCAACAACAAGTTAAAATGAATTTCTTACATGGGTGTATCAATTGTAAAAACCTGTCAGAAAACTGTCTCTTCTAAAGTTACATGTCAATATCTGTCCTTTAAAAACTGGAGGCATTTTAAAAAACTCACATCAATAAAATGATTAAAGAGAGTTACTATGATTCTTTCAAATAAAAATTCTCTCAATGCCTGCAGAATGTAGATACCTTATTTATATTTAAAAAATCTCAAAATGACTGACTAATTGAAATTTTTAAAAAGATTTTATTTATTTATTGTTAAAGAGAGGAAGGGAGAGAGAAAAAGAGGGAAACATCAATGTGTGGTTGCCTCTGGAACACCCCCACTGGGGATCTGGCCCACAATCCAGGCATGTGCCCTGACTGGGAATCAAACCAGCAACCCTTTGGTTTGCAGGCCAGCATTCAATTCATTGGGCCACACCAGCCAGGGTTACTAATTGAGATTTCAAGATACTTATTCTAGACACAGTCTATATTATGAGACTACAATGTTCTGCTGCTTTGAAAATCTTTAACCATCTATATGCAGTATTTCCAAAATAGATTCAAGGATGTGCAACTGACTCATAATTTTAACTTTCTTAAAAGTAACTTAATCATATTCAATCTCCCAAATGTTTTTTGATCAATGAAGAGCACTGTTAAAGGCATTAATATCACAAGAATAGTTTTGAGTTTTATAGCATTTTAAAAATTGACTTTAACTAATATTTATCATGGATGAAAATGCAATATATCATTAATTGTCAGTAAAAATGATGTTTTTCATGTATATTAAAATGTGAATTGTTCCCTACTGTGAAAGCCATCAAGTTCTGCAGTCATACTGGCAATAGTTTACGATCCCATATAACATGATAATGGGAAGTGTCACCTACACATATCCTTTCCTTCTCCCCTGGGTTATCAACTGTCCCTTCCCGTCTGCGTGCTAAATAGCAAGTACTGGACTTTCAGCACATACCTGAGGGGGAAAAATGAGCTATTTATATTATAAATTAAAAAGAAACACCTTTCCAAAGGCACATTTTCTTTATCTTTCACTAGGTTATTAAAGAACCAAAAAGGTTTCTGAAACACACACACACACAGTATAAAAAGGACCTGCAGAATAGGAGTTGTATGAATATAGTTTTAGAGAGGAAAAACTGGAAAGTCTGAAATTATAATTCTTCACATACCTCCCATAATATGCAGGGATGCCTGGAAGTAAGAAAGACAGGCATCATGTTCATGATATGTATTCTTGCAACCAACAGAATGTTGAGACACATCTTAATGACTCAGAATTGCGAATGAACACCAGAAAGTGATGGTATGGATCAAAGCCAGCAGAAAGATATCAAGGAGAGTTTCCTGTTCCTGAAGAACTGAGGTACACTGAGAAGGAGTCACTGGGCCAGAGACCCAGAGAAGGAAGAAAAGTTGCTAGAGTGCTGGATTACCTCCCCCTGGCCACCCCATAGTAAAGCATTCAGAAGTGAATCTCCAACAAAGCTGTAGAGCAGATCCCTCATTGAAGATCCAGGGAAAAGGTGGTCATATCTCCATAGAATTTATGGTCCAGGAGGCTATAGAGGGATGGATAGCTGGACACATGAGAAACACTAAATGTGCCACACAGAAGAGCCCGAATAAGATGGTGCCTGAGGTTAGAAAGCCAAGTATCTGAATATAAGCAGTTGGATACAACCAGTAACAGAAATCACTGGGTGAGGACCCTGGCACTTTGTAATTGATTGCCAGTAGGTAATTGAGTTACAAATTATCCAAACAACCTCTAGTATTCCTCAGAAAGTCCCAAACATAAACAGAGATATTACTCCTTATAAGCTGCCCTCACTGCCTTCATTATGGGTGAGCTTGAAGTCTTTTGGAAGTTTAACTTTAGCAACAGGAAGGAAAGATAAGAAATCATTGATTTTGCAAATCTCTATTCTACATGAAACTATTCAACCCTGAAACGACTTAAAATATTACTGGGGTGGACTGAATTTAACTGATTCAATTAGAATCAATTACTTGCTACATGGGAGACTGAGGCTTCCTCAGTTCATGGAACTCAAGTTTTATATTTGCTTATATTTGACAGTAGATGTTCACTTGTTACTTAAGTGAATCATACTATATGTATTTTTTAAAATATACCCTTTTATAACAATAGAAAATCTTCTAGATCAGAAACCATTCCTTAACTCTAATTCCTCATGGAGGTGAGGCCTGAAAGAGAATCTTTTACCATGATTAACTGAAATTTGATATAATTAAAGAAAATCTCTTTCAAAAACTAAGTGCTATTTATCTCCCTGCTAATTATTGGTTGAAGAAAATTTCTAATGTATAATGGAATCATTAATACACTAGAGAATTACAGGGTTTTGTAAATCAATGGGAAAAACCCAACTTCTAGCACTCCATCTAGGAAACTCTAAAATAGAGAATTGGCTATCCGCTAATACAAAAAAAAGTCCAATGGAAACGAGTCTTTTCTTCCCCCTGCTTGTTTATTTAATGCCCATTTCCATGGTTCCTAAGCACACTAATAAGTATGCCATGTTAATTTAAATTCTGAAACAAAGACCTACAAGGAAACCTTCTTTGCTTTAAGATAAATTGCTTCAGACTTCTTTAGAATCATGCCTATTAAAGTTTATGAGTTTTCCCAAAATCCATGCTTTTTGTTGAGTATCTGTGGGATGTTTTAAAATCTTGTTGGAACGTGCATTAAATGAGAGATGCACACAAGAGATGGATCTTGGTAGTTTGTTGTGATCTTCATTTACACTGCATCTATGAGAAAAGAAGCTCCCCATCTGTGTGAGTTTCCAGGAAGGTCTCCTAGATCTTGCTGTTCTAACTAACTGCAGGATAGTCCGTGCCTTGTACTTGAATTCAGCCCCTTGAGTAACATTCCAGATTACTTGGACTGATGATACCCTAATTTTCTCTTTTGGTACAAGGCAGCATCTTGCATCCAGGAAGTAGGTAACCATTGGAAAGTTTAGAAAAATCCTAAAGTGGCTGCAAAATGTTGGGCAAAAGACTGGCATAATTCTTTAACAGCTTTCTTGACCTGTCCTGCAAAGGCTCTAATGTTGCTTGTGATGCCTGGGCCCTGCATAAAATTTTCATTAAGGCTGGACCCCAAAGATTATCTAGGTCATTTAGATCAATGCTTCTCAAATTTTCAAATGTATTTGAGTCGGGGGGGATCTTGTTGAAATGAGGATTCTATTAGATGGAGGGTAAGATTCTGCATTTCTAACAGACTCCCAGGTGGGGCTGATAGGGCTGGACCAGGACCCACACTTAGAGCATCAGGGGTTTACAAGGCTTAAGAGCCTTCTCAGGAATGCAGTACACCATACTAAAGTTCAGTATTTACTGGTGAAACCCACAATGTCATCTGCAATTAACAGTATATGTACAGTGTAGCACATATTTTTTAAAAAATTCATTGAATCTTTAGAAATTGATGTTCATAGCATCACAGACACAACCTCTGTGTTATTAGTTATTCTTCATTTAAAATGTTGTAATTCATGCATTCATCATTTACTTTATAGCTTATCACATGGTCCCGAGTTTTGTTATGTACTCAGTTTTGCCATTCTCTAGACTGCTTTTCAAAATTGCATTCTACCTATTACTTTCATCAATGTTTTAATACTTTTAGAAATAGACATGTTTGAGACATTTAAATTATTTTCATATTGAATTTACTTATTTTATGTGTGTAGAAGTCATTGACACTAAAGAAACTTCGACAAATTTTTTCACTTAATTTAATGTCCTGCAATTTGATGAGAATGATAAGGAAAGTAGCCCACATTATCATCTATGAATCTTATCAAAAAATCAACTGGAAGGTGAGGATAACCATGCCAGAGTTTTTTTGAATGAAATGAAAGTACCACCTTTTGCATTGTTGTGCTGAGTTTAAATGTTACCACTTACAGGGTTGTACAAATCTAAAGTGCTACCATTAACAGCAGTGTGGCAAGCCATTGTTAACCACCTACAGCTTTCCCTGGGCAAAATTGATGCTACCTATTGTGTTGTAACTAAAGCACTTCTTCTCACAGTTGCTTTTCAAGTTATGTGCTCATATTGTTAGAACAGGCCAAGGCAAACTTAATACCCCACTATATCTCACTATCTGATAGGTGGAGTGCAAGAGTTAACCTTTACTTGCTCTTAAAGTGCAGTGCCCATCTTAACAGTGCACAGGCAAAGAAAAACTGAATGACATGAACTTTTATAAGGACCTGAACACACAGAAATAGACCAAGGCTACTTTCTGAATACAAGCTTTATCCAGACATCAGCAACATCCCTTAGACAAGCAGAGTGTCAAAGCTTCGCTTGTCTGCATAGCTGCAGCTTTTCACACTGCTGCACTTAATGATAAAATTTACCAAACAAAGCACTCCACTCTGGAAAGCTGCTGCTAGTCAAAGCCTCACAGTAAATAATGTAAACACTACAGTCGACAGTGCTACAAGATGGAACAAGGCTAGGTCATGTAAGTCTGAAACTATAAAACATTTCTTCACAACAAAGCAACATTGTCCACTGAATCTAATGAAAAATATGCTATTATACTGTGTATAAAAAAATAGAGACTATTCTAGGTAGATCAACAATCAGACCTGGATAGTAATTACAATCATCAGCTACTTCTATAAGAAATTCTAGTTAAAGTCAGCCAACCCTGGAGAGAGAAATATTCAGTCATTCCACAATCTTTGGACATAAAAGAGAGGATGCTCTTCACTCTGTGTACACTCTTGCCCTTGACCTCATCTTGTTATTGTGCTGGGAACAGGAGATTCTGGAAAACACTAAAAAGCAGGGGCAGACATAATCCAAATCATGGGGTCTGACAGGAGTTGCAAATTCTGGTCCAGATTGTTTGTAAACATAGATCAGGGAGAAGAATACACGAGGTTAAAAATGATAATACATGAACGGCTTTTAGATGGTGGGATTTTGTCAATAGAACTAAGCAACCTCCAAAATACGTTAAACTGTTGTTTAACTTTGTTTTGTGCATATCTATAAAAATCTTCTCCATTTTAAAATCTGTTTCATATAGCATTAATTAGCTCCTGCAACCACATTTCATAAAACCTTTTTTTCTATGATGAACATAATTGAGACAAGAGAAAGAAGGAAATAATATTATGTTATATAATGCTTTTGTGGCTACATGATACTGTGTACTTTTAATAAAGGCAGTTAAAGGTTGAAATTGTCCTGACAGGTGTCCCCAGTGTGTGACAGAATCACTTAAAAAGTCACTAAAACCTGACAGTCCCTTTCATACTACTGAAAAGGGTTTACATTCAATTTTTATGTCTTATGTGCCCAGTTGGCCTGTAACATAAAGCTATTTTTTGATTATGTATCCTTCGGGTATTCTAGCAACCAAAGGGATATGACAAGAGAAGATCAAAAATCTTTATGCTCTTAATCCATAAATACCTAAAATATGTACTTGAGTTTCAGGGTTATAATGGAAGAAAATGAATTCCCCATTGGTACAAGGGCATCTAGGGCCAGCAGTCAGAGATGTAATTAAGTCCGTTGTAAAATCCAGTCTTGGTAGGAAATTTTTTTTATTCATTCTTTCTTTGAACTTATTTAGTGAATGCCTGTGTTGTTATATTCTAGGTGTGTCATCCCTGTCACCTTGATTCCTCTTTTATCACTCACACCGCACATGCAAACCACTGAGACACATTGTTGGCTGTAATTTTCAAGAATATCCAGAAACGAACTATCACCACCTCCTCTCTTCCCAAGCTGGTCAAAACCACCATCATTTCTTTCCTGGACTTCTGCATTAGACTCCTCACTTTCCCCCACTTACCTCCTAGAGTTCCTTTTAAAACAGTTTGTGTTCTCTTTTTGACAAAATTCTGCAGTGGTGCCATATATCAATGAGCCTAAACTGAAGTTTTTACAGTAAGTTAAATTTCTTACACAATCATGTTTGGACACAATCCTCCTTGCTTTTTCAACTTTTGTTTAAGCTGGCCAAGCCATATGGCCAATATTGTCTGGAGGATGCCCAGACCGTAAGATACACTACAAAGCCACTAGCCACTAGGTAAAGGAACAGAGTCCCATTAATGCTCTCCTCTCCCCTTATAAACCACCACCAACAAACTTGATGGGATGGTGATCTGAGTAAAAAATAAACTTGATATGGTTAAGTCATTGGGCTACTTTGTAGTTTTCTAGCAGTTAGTCTACCCTGAATAAGCATCATAAGTATCAAGGTAACACAAAATATTTTAAAACAGAGCATATTATTTGTACCAAATGAACTGTGCATGCTACATACACAATGTGCCTGAAAGAGGGAAATGGCACTCTGAGTGAATGGATTAGAAGCTTCACCTGAATTATAGTCAAACTTTTTGAAGAATAAATAAGAATTAAATAGGTAGAATAAAATAGAAGTGCGCATGAAGGAGAAGGGTGGAATGAACTGTTCCAAGTGGTAGATGTGGGAATGTATATGACATACTTAGTAGACAGTCAAAAGACTATTCTAGCTGAGGCTAAAGAATACTACAGAAATCAGAGAAGAGTCAGAGAAGAGCGAAGGCCTACCAGAAATAGCTGCAGGCAGGAAAGTGTCCAGAAAATAGGTATTGTCTATTCTTCCATACTAAATCTGCAACATAATTTCATAGGCGTACCTTAGAACTTCTTATAGGCATTTTGAAAAATAAGTTTTGAGCACCTTTTCTGAATGTATACATACATTATATAAATCATGACACTAGTATTCCTACTGTTATATTTTACAAAACAAATAATATGATATTTTACAGAATAAATGATCCGTAAGGTGATTGGCATTTGCATCCTTCTATAATCATCTCAAGCCACTCTCCTCTTAGCTCACTATATACTTTTCACTGAAATATAGACATGTACGTCTCTGCTCAGGATATTCCCCTTCACACAGATGATCTTCCCTCCTCAATGCCTCGAATTTATCATTCAAGGACTGGCTTCAGACCCACCACTCCAGTGAATCTCTAACTAATTGCTTTTCTATAAAACTGCCTTCCTTGATCACCTATATACTATGTACATGCTCTAAATTTTAGATTATCTTCTGCTATTCTTGTTTATTTTTTTACTGATTAACTTTACCCCACTTGAAAGAATATTTTAAGAACATTGTAAGGATGGGAAGTCTGTTTTTCATTTCTATAAATATTGTGTCCTGTTGATGCTATTCCAAGGCTGGAGACATGGTATTCACTTTGTGTATAATTGACTAGAAAGTAATAATAATTAACCTTTAAGGTGATGTTAACATGAAAGTTTGATGTTTGAATTATTAATTTTATTTAAATATATTTCTTCAAATATTTTTAAAATATGATTTCCCAATACATGTTAATTAGTATATGAGAAATTCACTCACAACAACATCTTGCCACAATTATCTCGGATTCACTTTCTATTACAACAGGTATTCAAGGCAATAGGACTGTTGTAATATTCTAAATATGCATGTTCTTTATTTCAGATTCTTCTTCTACAGAAGAATTTTGTTCTGGTTTTGGTAGTTTAGAATGTTGAATACATGAATATGGAATGATTAGGTGAGAACTTATTGAATTCTAAGTTGAAATTAATCAAGAGATTTAAATATGCTCATTTATCACATTTCCAAATCATTGCAGTTGTACATCTTATCCATGGTAATTTCCTCTGAAATTATGAAATCACAGGTGGTATGACTGTGTTTGTCTGGTTTGCTCTGATACTAGTCTTTTGGCAGACAGTGTTTATAGAGCATTTTCTCTACCAAAAAGGATATTCATTTTAAAGGACCTCCTTCCAAATCATTCCTTTAGATTAAGACACTGTTTATGTTTACATTTTCCTCTACCACTGTTTTAGTTTCACCAACATTTTCCACATTCTGTCAATGACATTTTCTACCCTGAAATACTGTCCCCTAACAGCATACTACTGTCAAGATACAAACAGTATTGCTTTTTTACTTTCTAGAAAAAAGAAGTCAAACCTCCATATGCTGGAAGAAAAACTGTAATTACTTTATATAATTAATTACTTTTTTATAACAGCAACTGTGACAATTACTCATTTTAAGAAAGTCTAGCTCTGGCTGGTGTGGCTCAGTGGATTGAGTGCCAGCCCATGAACCAAAGGGTCACCGGTTCAATTCCCAGTCGGTTCAATTCCCAGTACAGGTCCCCAGGAGGGGGCATGCGCAAGGCAACCACACATTGATGTTTCTCTTCCTCTCTTTCTTCTTCTCTTTCCCTCTCTAAGAAAAAAAATAAATAAATGAATAAATCTTAAAAAAAGAAGTCTCATGACATTGGAGAAACTTGTTTCAGTGATGCAACTCCCAACACAGAGAGGACTGCTGCTACCATTACAGTTTGTGTTGAGACCTGGTTCACTGTGTCATATTGTTGTGGTTTATATCACCCCAGGTTTTCCTAATTTTGGAAGATAAACAGAAGTCAGCCATTAGACCATAAGACAACTGCTGGGTGTCTATAGGTCCTCCAAGACCCTGCAGTTGGTGAGAAGCCTGGTACGGGAAGGTAATGGTAATCAAGGCCAATGTGACCAAAACATGGCAATCTAGGAGGAAAGTGGTGCAATTCTCTGTTGGGTAGCAGAGTATTAAGGCAATATTAGGATTAGTCCTAAAGTGCCTGGCATAGTAACATACCATATATTGAATTTCCCCCTAAAAGAGAACAATCCTGAATAGTTTAAATATTCAATAAAGTTAATACAGCAGGTCCTTGAATAATATAGTTTCATTCAATGTTGTTTCATTATAACCTTGATGAGATATTGTAGAAATGTAACTCTTGTTTACATTCATTAGCCTATGGTAAAATTAGTTTTATTGTACAACTTTTGCCACAGTTCCAAGAACCTGTTGATGATGTTCAAAGAGGACTTACTGTAGTTGTAAATTGAGAAATAGTTTGAGGGGCTCAGTATAGAACACGATGGAGAAATCACATCTTTTTTATTAATGCCTTCAAGGCTGACAAATAATTCTCAGACCTATTTCAAAAGATCAATGTGGTGACCACGGCTATTATTCACACCCAACAATAAACACAGTGGAAACCTCTGGGGATCGATTTCTCACTATACAAAATTCCAAAAACACAGAGTCATTTTTAAAGACTTTAGATGTGACGATTAAAAATTGTCCAAATGTTGTTTTGAATATATGTCTAGGGTAACTATCATGTGACAATACCATAGGCTACGTTAAACATTCCATTTTGTTCTATATTATTTATCACTCTAAGAATACATTTTTCTACATTCTATCTCAAAAGAGGAAAAAAGTTATCTGTCACCCGTTTTTTAGTTAAATGAGAATCATAACATTGCATAACAAAATACTATATTAGCATAAGTTACAGTGAAATGCCTAGTAGAAACATAAATGTCATAATATCTGCACATTAATCCAGTAAAATATCTATTTGTTCTGTAGTCCATGCTTTCTCCAAACACTAAGATTAATCATTTGTAAATCTGCAAGTCATATGTCCTCAATTTATTTTCCTAAACATAAAGTCCACTTAGAGCCTATGGTTATGTAACATGGTGGAAAAGGAGAGGAAGTGTGCAAAAATTGCTCTAACGTGCCAAAGGATATAAGCAGGTAGAGCTGGATGTCTCTGAGCAAAATACAGTGTATTTCTCTCTGCTGTAACGTACTTTTCCTTATACCTTTTCAAATTCACTCAATACCTCCCCATGCACTTAAACCCTGGTTTTTCCTGAAGTCTTTTGGCATGAATTTTTTAATAAATTAGCTCAGAAAGGGTTCAAGAAAAATCTCTAATGAAACTATGATTCATTTAAGGTATTTTCTATCAAAACTCCTGAGCATTTTCCCTCAGTATAGTTTCAGACTCATTTATATGTCCAAATGTCTGTAAATTCTGTGAATGAAGACTATGTAAGGTGGTCTCTTTCTCTTTTTTTTTTCCTACAGTATCGAGGACACTGCCTGACTCAGAGTAGTATGAATACACATTTTATAGGAAAAAAAAATGATACTAATGAAAGGCTACCAGGAGGTTTATATGTCAATAAGGAGAGAACATTCAACTATACACAATGAGTTTATGATAGGGAGCATTCCACACTAAATCCATATTGAGATTAGGATGATGCTGCAAGCATAGCCACCATCATAAAGGCATCATTAGGAATAACTAAGTTCTCTGACAAATTTCAGTGTTAACACCATAGTGAGAATTAAAATGGAAAGTATTTTATTCAAATGCTACAAAAGTTAAATGCTGTAGTTAACACCTACATCAAATAAATATTACCAAATATAAAAGTTGAAAATGTTTCAAGAAATATGTAGTTAGCTTGATTGATAGTTAACCAGATAAGATTTTACCAAAGAGCTAAAATAATCAGACTATATACAATGCTTAATAAATTTGCATTCCCACAACTAGTTTTGTATGACTTATTTTATACATGACATACTTTTGATATTTGAGTCCTGACAAATCTATAATATGTACTTAAATCAAGGAGAGCAGAAATGTTTTCCTACATTTCTTCTGTGTCTTAACTGGGTTCAGCTTGCTTGGGTGTTCAATGAATGTTATTGGTCTCTCCATTTTATGTGAAGAATAGATCTGTATTTAAAGAAAGGGGATATAGAGAAGTAGTTGTTTTCTTGCTGACAAAGTACTCAAATTACTACCAGAGACTTCCCAGAAGTTCACACTAAGCTATAAGACAATCTTCACTATTAACTGATATACTTCACAGCATGCAATTTATCTCTGCTCAAAAAATAATATAGTAAACTTTCATTCACAAGTTCTCATAGCCACTGGGAACAAAATGAATTATTTGAGCATTATTTTATAACAAAAGGAACCAATGTACATGATTAATTTTCTATCAGTAAAGATTTATCATTGTTGAAAATAATAATGACAGCAAGAATCTGTCTCTTTTAACAGAGATTACTTTTATGGCACTTTCTAAATTGCAAAACACTTTGATATGTAGTGCTTACTCCAATATTTTAGTGGAAAATATTTTAATTAATTTTATGTGAGAGAAATAACATTTAACCAACCTAATATATTAGTTAAGTCTCTTTTTTATCTTGAAAACACTGAGAACACATATTTGCTTTCATTTCTTTAGGATGCTGAATCTGCCTCTCTATGGTTTTCATCACTCCAGAAATTACTGACAATTATAGATATCTTTTAACATTTTATTTACTATTAAGATAAACACAAAAAAAACTCACTAAATTCAAGTAATACTCCCCTGCCAACAAGGAAATATTAAATTGTCTTCTGATTAATTACATGTCTAATACCGCCAGTGCACAGCTGATAAGTCAGCTTGGTTTCCTTCACTGAGGTAGCTTCATTATCATCACAACTTCCTAGGGACCAATACAATGTGCACATACATAATTTTAAAATGATCACAGAGGAGCCATAATCCATTTCTCGTTCTCTACTGCAGTGGGCCAGTCAGACAATATTATCAGGTACCTGTTTTCTCTACACTTCTGTTTTCATTTCCCTTTTAAAGTTCTTAGGCAGCACTAGCTGACAGTGACAAAGTTCTGCACTGTTTACCATGCAGCCTCCCAGAAGAAGGAGAATATTTGTACAAGCTTATCAATGACAGGCATTCTCTGTTCAACAGTATGTCATCCTCTTGGCAGAAGGAACAAACCGTCACCTTTCCAATATAATAAATTCAGCCCAATGGTGGCAAATAGGGTCGAAGTATAAGAAAATATGGTCTTGGTTCTTATTATTGTTTTTAAAGGAATGCAGCTGACATCAGAAACATCTGAAAGTAATTCAGGAGAAAGTAACTAGATACACTAATCTAGTATAGCATAGTAATACTATACCATGTAGTAATCTAGTATAGCTTCCTACTAGTGTAGGAAGGATGTCAGAGTAGCTCTGGGCACCTGGCTTTCTTCTCTTGTCTCATCTTCATGTTGTCTGATATGTTGGTAGCATTTCTATATATAAGACAGACATTATTATCCTTCCACTATTTACCATCTATGTGACATGGGACATGAAATAGAACCTCCCCAAACCTCACCTCTATTGAGAAGAAATAATATTTTACTTGCCCAAGTACAAGAAATAGGGCCACCCAATTTCCAAATTATTTTTAATTCTAAGATATATCAACTCTATTAGACAAATGTTCAGTTTAAAAGAAATGTATATATGTTTAGTTATAATAATTAAATGTTCTTAAGTCTATAACTTTGGTAGAAATATATTTGGTATACTAAAAAAATATATGCTGGTACTGGGAAGTGCAAATAAAAGTATTTTCAAAATCTTCAACGAAATAATTGTATGTTAATGAATCTAAGAATAGCTGCTTTCTAGCTTATTCTAATAATAAATTAATAATTCATATTTATATATTTGTGTAGGGTTTATTTTGCATGTACTATCTTTCCTAATTTCAGTTTTATATCAGGCTGTTTTATTATAATTCACAGAAAAAATATTTGTAATAAGTATTAGTCATACATTTTCAAATTTTTAAATATTTAAAAAAACTAGAATAAATGCTAGCCATATTCCAAAAGAAACATGAAAATTAAAAAACCCATTGGATAGGATACTCTGTATGACAGAGAAGGGTGATTTAAACCCTTTAGTTTTTGTTGTTGTTGTTGTTTGTTTTAACATGGTTTAAATAAAAAGCAATTTACAAGGAATGAAGAAATGTGAGTAAAATTGCTTGTAAATCTAAAGATAAATCCTGAACCATACTGGCTCCTCCAAAACACTATTTTGACACATATTTGGAGGATAATATATCTATAAAGAATAATTTTTTAAATATTTTATTTATTAATTTTTAGAGAGGGGAAGGGAGGGAAAAAGAGAGGGAGAGAAACATCAATGTGTGGTTGCCTCTTGTGCACCCCGTACTGGGGACCTGGCCTGCAACCCAGGCATGTGTCCTGACTGGGAATCAAATCTGTGACCCTATATTTTGCAGGCCAACACTCAATCCACTGAGCCACACTGCCAGGGCTGAAGAGTAATTTTTAAAGAAAACACTAATGTGGATTTGGGCACATAGGTTGAAATGTTGATGCTTCTTGTCACATATACGAGTAAATTCAGAACTAGGCTATAGTAATTATGATTCCTTTCCCAAATGGTTTCACACATTCTATTACAAAAAGATTTTATTTAATTATTATTTCATATTGTTAAAAATAATTTTACTGTTTTAAGTGTTTTTTAAGCCTAGCTGATGCAGTTACATTACAGTGCTCTTACCATCATTGTTTCTGAAACAAAGCTAGAGAACTATTTCATCTTCTTTTTGTTAAATAAATAAAATTGTTATTATTTGCATGTAAAACTTTCATATAAACAAATAAACTTTGAGTAGAACTCAAAAATGCTACTGCTGACCCCTCTCTTTCTAAAGATGTTCTGTTAAGACTTTTTCCTAGCATCTCCCAAAACTTGTAACTCATCTCTACTTTCTCTTGCCCTTTAAAAGCGTTTGCTTCTTGGAAGTTCTTTCATGACTTATGAATCATCACTGTATACAAAATCCTTGGGTGGTTATTTTTTCCAGAGCTTCAAATTCATCCATGTAATATTAAACCCCAAATTTATTTTTAGATCAGTTATCTTTCCTAAACTTTAGATGTTTTCACCTGAGCCTATTACAGTCATGCAAAAGTTAATGAGCATTATTGAGCTCAGTTTTTTTCATTCTACATCTACAACATCTGTCCAGAAACAGTCCAGCCATTGTCAATATGAGGAGAATGGTTTGGGTGACATTAATGTAACCTGGCAGCCAAGGAGAGTAGACTGGAATGTGGATGCATAACAACGACAACTTTACTGTACTTGCCAGTGGGGCTTGTAGATGCCATTGAGTGAGCATGTGTACTGTGTGGTCATCACATTCATAAATGACTGAATGAGTAGAGCAGTGAATCTGCATCAAATTTTTTGTTAAGCTTGAACGTTCCTCCATGGAATCTATTCAGATGATTCAGAAGGCTTTCAGGGACAATATAATGAGTGCAGTACAAATAAAAGAGTGGCAAAATTCTTCAAAGATGGTCAAGAATGTGTTAAAAGTGATCCATGTTCTGGAAGGCCTGCAATAAGCAGAACGCTTGAGAATGATGAACACGTATGGGCTGCAATCAACAAAGATCAGTGACTGGCAGTATAAGAAATTGTTGATCTCGGGATTCCAAAAACTATGGTCTCTAAGATTTTTAATGCAAGATCTTGGCATGAAACATATCATGGCAAAATTCGTTCTGTGGCTTCTGCTACCAGAGAAGAAGGAACATCGTGCTGTAGTTGCTAATGACTTGATTCAAACTGCTACCAGTGAACCAGATTTCTTCAAGGTCATAACTGCAGATGAATCATGGATCTACAGCTATGATCTGGAAACGAAAACCCAGTCATCTCAATGGAAGCTGTCTGGTTTTCCATGCCCAAAGAAGGTGTGGGAAAGTCACAGAATGATCAAGACCATGCTAACTGTGTTTTTTGATTGCGAAGGTGTTTTCCACCACAAGTATGCCCCTCCAGGCCAACAATTAATGAGTACCACCACCTCAGTGTCCTTCATTGGTTAAGAGATGCAATATGATGAGAATGGCCACAGCTATGGGCAACTGGTGATTAGCAGCTTCATCATGACACTACAACCACTCATGCATCATGTCTCATGCAGAGTTTTTTTGTGTAACATCAAATCACCCAGATGACTCAGGCCCCCTATAGCCCAGATTCGGTGCCTTGTTACTTCTGGCTTTTCCCAAACTAAAATCACCTTTGAAAGGGAAGAGATTTCAGACCATCAGTGAGATTCAGGAAAAAAACGAAAGGGCAGCTGAAGGTGACTCCAACAAATTATTTTGCAAAGTGTTTTGAACAATGGAAGAGATACTGGGAGAACTGTGTGAGGTCCTGTGTACAATGTTTCTTGTATCTTGTATCTCGTGTCTTCTTCAGTAAATGTCTTTATTTTTCATATTACATGGCTAGATATTTAACTGCCTACTTTATTCAATATCCAAGTAAATGATAATACTATCTACCCATAAAACTAAAATTAAAAAAAGAAACTATTTCCTCTAATTCAAAATATTTAATAATTTACCAAGTCTGATATATTTTCTTGTCAAAATATATTTGAAACCTTCATGTCTTGTTAATATCCTTTCCTACTATCTTATTTTAGGTCTTAATCACATTTTGTACTGATTATTTTAATTTGTATATATTCAGGTTTTCCCTGTGCTATAAAGTTCCATTGGTTTTGATAAATTTGTAATGTCACATCCACCATTACAGTATCATGAATAATAATTTCATCACCCTAAAAAATGTTTTTTTGTGATTCATCCTTTTAATCATTAGCTTACCTCAACCCCTAGCAAACACTTATCTAAACAGTCTCTATTGTTTTTCCCTTTCCAAAAGATCATATAAACAGGATTATACAATATGTGGTCTATTTAGATTGGCTTTATTCTTCACTTAACAGTAAGCATATTAGGATTCATCTAAATTTTTTGTATTGTGTAATAGTTCATTAGTATTTATCACTGAAAAGTGCTACTGATATGGAATTTCCAAAGTTTATTTATCCATTCACTTATTAAAGGGCATCTTGCTTATTTAGAGTTTTTGGTGATTATTATTAAAACACCTATAAACATTTCTGTGCATGTATTTTGTGTATGCATAAGTTTTATAGGATCCGTATTGTACAAATACATTGATATAAAGTACCTAGAATAAATAAATAGTAGAAGAGAGGTACCAAGTACTAGAATAGAAGTTACCAGGAGCTGGAGGACCAGGAAATGGGGAGCTATTATTAAATGGGTACACAGTTTCTATTTGGGCGATGAAAAATTTCTGGAGGTTGACGGCGGCAATGGTTGAACAACACTGTGAATGTACTTAACACCATTGAAATGTACACTTAACATTGTTAAAATTGTGAACTTGACATTATGTATATTTCATTGCAATAAAATATATGTATAAATAAAAATTATTTAAAAATAAAATATATGGAGTCCAATTGCTTAATCATATGTTATGACCATTTAGTTTTGTAAACATTGTCCAATGGTCTTCCAAAGTCAGTGTACCATGTTTTTTCCTATTAGCACTGAATGAACATTTTTGCTTTCTGCATACGCATCAGCAATTTGCACTGTTTTTACCTTTTTGTTTTTCTGAATTTTACCCATCCCGATCTGTGTAGTGGTATCTCATTGTTGTTTAAATTATGAGTCCATTTTTGATATGAGGTTGTATACTGCCGTGAAAGCTGTCAGCATTTCTGAATTTTAGCCATGCCAATATGTGTAGTAGTATCTCATTGTTGTTTAAATTATGAGTCCATTTTTGATATGAGGTTGTATATTGCTGTGAAAGCTGTCAGCATTTCATTGCTCACAGCAGACAGTTTTTAAACATAAGGTTGTGTTCCGTAGTGAAACACACCCAAGATAATCCATCTTTAAAAAATTAGTAAATACAGCATACAGGGAATACAGCCTGGATCTTCTCTTATTTCTTTAATTGGTTTTACTGGTTCAAATAGCAGCAGCAAAATAAAATGTGCTCATAACCTAGAGTTTAATTACGTTAATCATCTGTAATAGTAATCAAGTCAATGCACCAAAGGGGGTCCTCTAAAGTGACACTCACAGACAAATAAAGGCAGCAATCAGAGAAACCTATAACATAAAATGATGAATAATAAAATATTGAAGTAAATATTGAGTGTAAGTCAGTGTTGCCAAGTAACAAGGACATAAAAAGGGCTGTACCTCCAGAATAATTTGTTGAAATAGAAGGCAAAGGGGAAAGTTTTGAATATAATTATCCTTGATAATTGTTCCCTTCAAGTATCTAATTAATTATAAAAAGATATCTACAGCAGAGAAGAAATTAATCTGTTTTTTAAAATAACCATTATATATGGTTCATTTTAAGTGAAGATGATTAAAAATTAGAAATGTCCTTTGTTTTTAACTTGTCTTTCACTTTGTCTATAATATTTGAGTAGCAACTTACCTCCAAGCCCAGCCTCATTTTCCCATATTTCAATGTTTCATTTTACTCTATGAAAAGCACTTTGATTCCATATATGGTAGAAAGCTAGCAATCATGAATCTCCCCTCATGCCGCATATTTTCATCTTCCCACAACCAGAGTACAATATCTCCTTTAAAGTAAAGTTTATTCGGGAGAATAATGTTGGACAAGCACAAAAAAAACAAACAAACTTTGGACCAATATGACACACTACCACTCTCCCTCCACTTAGCATGCTTAGATTAATAAATAAAAACCCTAGACACTAATTAAATTTAAATATTAGATAAAATGAAATAAAATATTGCATGGACCATACTTGAACTAAAACATTACTTGTTTCTCTGAAATTTAAATTTAATTGGACATCTTTTAATTTCTCTCATGAGCCTATCTCCAATCGCTTCAATCGGTTCATGAACTGAGAGGAGGATGACATTAAGAAGATAAAAGAGAAACAGGCTAGATCACCAGGGAAGATGGTGACACGCACAGACTGGACTTCAATAAAGTAAATTATTTGAAGATACTTTATTTCATATTTTAGGTAACTATTACATTAAGTATATACCAGGTTTTTCATTGCACTTATAATGTTTCCAAAATTATTCACTTATTTTTCACTTTTTCACAGGGGGCTCTATGAATATTTTATAGAGATCTTATTCTATTTTTCATATGTCTTCTTTAACCTGTGTTTTTCCTGGAAGCAATGGTGCTCACATATAATAATAACAACAACAACAACAACAGCTGTTTTTTTGTCGTATTTGCAGTTAATTACTAGTACTTTAACAAGAAAACATTTTATGTATATTTGAAAGCCTTTAGATATATGTAAATATGTACATTTAAACATATAACACATATTTATATGGCTGAAACACTAGATTCATGTCTGTATATGAAGACATTCCTTTGACTATCAAATGAAGTTTTTGAGCACAATCTAAATTAAAGATTAACTTTTTGGTTTTTAAGAGAACCCTTGAATCATAGATAGTTGGAATTACACTGATAATACTTAATAACAGATTATAGCCACTGAGTTAAATCTAATCAAGCTGAAATGTGTATAAGCATTAAAACCATCATTACAATATAATTCTAGATATTCTTAAAACAAAAAGCTTCTGGCATATTAATTTTTGTATTATGATAGTATTACTCCAAGAAACATAGACTATTTTTGCAGAATAAAATGTCTCACCCTAGATCCAAGACAGAATAACAAAGTCAATCAAAAACGAAGTTAGAGAAGCCAAGACAATAACAAAAATGCATTTGTTAGAGATGCTTCTAAATGCTTGAGTGTGTGTAATAAAGACACTATGATCTTGCTTTTATGTGGTGAAGTTTAGTATTGTAATGAGATATCATTATAATTACCTCCTAAAAATTATAAATATATATTACCAAATATTCTGAAGGCTAACAACCATTTATATATAAATGAAAGTCAATGATATTAGGTGACTACTTATTCTATCAACATTTATTTAGTATTTTCTAAGTACTTAATTACATCAAATTGCATCTGACTTTTTGCAATGCTAACAAACATTTAAGGGTTTTCTTTCTTTTGTTGCATATATGAATATTGATATATTTAAAAGAACACCTGAACATAATTGCATATTGAAGACCTGTATCCATTTTTGTCATTTGGTACGTAAGGAAAGATTTTTACCTGAAAGACACGCAGCAACTGCCAGAAACAGAATGAGTCTCCAGGAAGAAGTCATGCTTCTCCACTGAGATTTCCGGGGCTGCGTGTGTGAGGCAGCTCTAACGTGTCTTCATTAAAGAATGCCCTGTTGAGACAGACAGCAGTTTTCAAAAACAGAGAAAATGAGCAAACAAAAAAGCAAATGCTTAACCAATTTAAAAATATCATAATAAAATGATAAATAAACTTCATTGCAAAGGTTAGATTAATATATACTGGCATATTGAAACCAATAATACAATTCCCATTAGGATTAATTTCAGGTATAGTACCAAACTTCAGAGAAATGATAAACTTTCCCTATCACATTTATTTATATTGAATACTCCCTTACACATAGTTAAAAACATCAGGCTCTAACAGCGATGATTTTTTTCTCACAGGGAATGTATAAGAGCTATATTTATTAAATTAGACAAATTATTGGACTAGAAAAATAGTGTAGAGAAACCAGTTATATTAATATATACTCTTCTGGCCTAGAAAATAAGTAATGATCAATTAGACAAGTGACTTTACACATGTGCCTGTAGCTCCTCTAAACCTCCACAGGGAATCTTTCTCATTTAATTATTAATGTCAACTGCCTTTGTTTATAACTCCTGTGGCTATCTCTGTGTTATAGTTCTCTCTTTTGGTGAGCTACTTCTCTCAGCATATTTTGCTAGCCAAATCTAAAGGAAATAGGATTTTCATGAATATTAATTTTTTTCTCTAATACCATTGTTATACAATAACCAGTATAGCACATTAATATACTTTAGCTCCATTATTTGCCTGAAAGATACTATAAACATAAAAAATATCAAATTCTAACATGAAACTTTCTGCAAGAACTTTATAAATATCCCTTAGAAATTCCAATAATAAACAAGTAACTTCTGAATTTTCAAGTGGCAGTGGTGACTTTCCTGGTCAAAAGTGATTACATTGAGAAGTAGTTGTGCAGTGTATTCATGAAAATAACAATTGCTTCTCAGCAATTGGTTCTCCCTTATAGACTTAAGGCTTATCTTCATTTTTTAGAAAATATCTTCAAAATATAGTTAAGCACTCCCCACCCCCAAGCTGAGTCATAATTTAATATAGCTATACCCAAAGAGGAAAATCTCTTATTAGTGAATCTTCTAACTGAATAATGTTAATTCCATTTTATTTCTATTTTTAAGTCTAAGCTTTGGTAATCTCTTTAATTACATGGCTAAGGATCAGTAATGGAGAAGAAAGTTAATGAGTTAATAATGGTTGATTCATAGCTACTGCTTCAACAAAGATATTTTATTATTTTTTCTTTCAAGTAAAGCAGAAATAAATACCATTTGAAGAAAAAAATGACTCAATCACTATTTTTAGTATAAAACATTTTTATTTTTTACACTGCTTTTTATGAGAAAGGAAAGGAAGACAAGCAGCACTTCGCACAACAATTAGAGGGCCTTAAAGTTGCTAAAACCACAATGCATGAGAACTGGATATTTGAACTGGAGAACTTTCAACCCACAATGAAATCGGCATTTCTCAGATTGTGAGTTCTGAGAAGTTGAGATAGGTTTGCTTAACTTGTTTTGATAAGTTTCTGCTCAGCCAAACTGGTACTTCCATCTTTATTTACAATGTCCTGTGTTGTCTTAAACATTCCTCATCAACAAATAAAATATTTTCAGAGCCTTTGTGTGCTCAATCCTGAAAATATCAAAGAGAAAATACTCACGTGCACATGCGCACGGAAGTTAACCACAGGCTAGGAGCCAAATAAGCAGGACACTGTAAGTGTAATATAGATGTAGAGCTAGCTATCAAAAGGGGAATCTATATACATGGATAGAAGGAATTAGGAATGGTGCAGAAGGATCATTAGTGAGATTTCAAGAAGACACTGAGCTTAGACAAATATCTTACTTTTGAATGGGACAGTAGAGAGACAAACAACAAGCACATGAATAAAAGAGTGAATATAAAAGAGTAATTCATTCTATAAAAAATAATGCAGAGTGAAGGGGCAGTGGGTGGCTACGATAGAGGGGTCTCCTTTACTAGAGGTTCATGGAAGGTATTTCTGATAAGATGATATTTAGGCTCAGTATTCATGCTATAAACATGGCACTATAGAATAATCCTTATGAATAGATTCTGGCACACTTTTTCAACTTTCAAATAAAAATAGTACACTGAAATTTATTAATAAAACAATCCATTTTATCTTAAGATCTCTTCAAATAGAAAGAAGCCCGCATGTGTCTGTGAAGCTGGTATGTGTGTGCATGTTCATTTTCTACCATTATTACAGAACAGGGCCAAGGTGGGGTACAATGTACTATCACCAAAAGGATCCCCCACTACATTTGCTATGTCCACCACCAGAGGAAAGATATCTCTCAATGCCAGGGATTTGTGAAAAGGAAAGGAAATATTTATTTAAAGCTATACAGACTTAAAATAGTGACCCAATGTCTTCATTAAAATATTAGTCTTTTAGGATACCCACAGTCCTTCCTTCTTCCTCTGCCCTAATCTGGGGCACCGTCGTATCTCAAGAATAGAAGTAGAAGTCTGTGATTCAGGCTCCGGGCACCATCAGCTGCATCACCGCCAGGATCTCCAGCTAATCCAAAGTCATGTGGCACCTTTTCATGGCCCACCAGCAAGTCCATTCACCCCCTTTCTTCCAGGCAAAGTCTCTCCTGCTTCCTAAGCCATGTGGCAAAAGGGAGCACCCCAAAGCCACGTGGTCCTCACTTTCACCAAAGCAGTGGGGGTCCCCATTCTGCCAAAGCTGCGTGGTTCTCTCTTGCTAAAGCTGTGGGAATCCCTACTCTGCCAAAGCTGCGTGGTTCTCTCCCTTCACATGACTGCTGTGTCTGGGTTTAAATCCCTGCACCAACCTTCCTCTGCACCCCCATTTCTGACTCCTCCTACAATCAATTACACCTGCCAGTATTCCTGTATTATTCCAAGTTTACTAGGCTGCCATCGTGAGTCTGGGCAGGCGTGGCCCCTCGTCATGGAGCCAATCTTCTCCAAGCTCTCACACAGGCACTGTAACCAGGAGAGCTGCCCCCAGTTACATCTTTGGTGGAAGTCACTTCCATCCCCCTGGCTCAAAGCATGGCCACAGCTATTTAACGTATCTGTGAAACCAGTTAAAGGTTATAGATATGTTAAATGATCATGCCAGAGATTAGCTGCAAAGCTGTTGCTGTACAAAATAGCTCTGCATGGTCCTGCTCCCTGTGTCCCTTCCCCCGACTCACACCTGTGGGGGGAAGGGGTGAGGACATCCTATACATCTTTCTAATATATCCTGGACACCTTGAGTTCTGGACCCCATTCCAAATCCCTGTTTGGGGCCCCCTTCTTGGCTGCACCCTGTTACAGCATCAGTGACTGGTCCTTGAGACCTAAACACAAAAACATACTATTTTTTATTTTTCTAAATATCTTTAGAATTTTATTTATTTATTTTTAGAGAGAAGGAAAGTAAGGAAGAAAGAAAGGGAGAGAAACATCAATGTGTGGTTGCCTCTTGTGCACTCTCAACTTTGGACCTGGCTGGCAACCCAAGCATGTACCCTGACTGGGAATCAAACCAGCGACCCTTTGGTTTGCAGGCTGGCACTCAAGCCACACCAGCCAGGGCTCAAAACAACATACTACATTTTTAAAAACCATTATTTTAAGATATCTTAAAATACATTCTCCCTTCTTATACTCTCTCCCTCTCTCTCTGTCTCTCAAAGTAAAAAGTGAATGAAATAAAGAGGGAAGAAATCTATTATTGCCTATTGATTCCTCTCAAGTTCTATAGAAATGATTTCTTATAGTTTGACCCCTTGTAAGCTATCACACAGCAGCTGGAATTATACTTTAAAATATAAATCAGGCTACTTTACTGCCCTGTTTCAGTGGTTTATTTTTAAGATAAAATTCAAGTTCCTTAAATAGTCTACAAGTGCATATAAAACTTGGTCCTCTCCTAACTTGCTGATTTCATCTTCTAGCATTCTATACCCCAGTCCCACCATAGTGATTTTCTCATTGCTCATCAAATATGTCAAGCACTCATTGACTCATTGTTTTCCTTGCCTGGAACCCTTGACTATCAACTTCTACCCTATGCATAGCTTTAAATCACTGAAGACTGCTCCTCAAACCTTCTTGATCATTCTCCTTGAAAAAGCAAGCCTTCCCGATCATTCCTGTCAGCCCTATGACTGGTTTTTATTACATTGTCCTCAGTTTATTTCTCTTCTTAACAATTATCAGTGCTTGAAGACTTCCGGCCAAGATGGAGGTGTAGGCGGACACACTGTGCCTCCTCTCACAACCAAAATTAAGGACAACAAATATTTAGAAACAAGAAAACAACCAGAACTTATAGAAAATTGAACTGTACGGAAGTCCAACAACCACTCATCCAGACCGGTAAGAGGGGCGGAGTCGCGGTAGGAAAAAGTGGAGGTGCGGACCCAGGAACGCAAGTAGCAGTGGCTCGCAGTTCCCAGGTGCACGGGCGGTGGCTGGCGGTCCTCGGGCGCACAGGCGGCAGCTGACAGACCCCGGGCACAGGGGGGCAACTGTGCAGACCCAGTGAGGACGCACAAGGTGGCTGGCTGACCAGGGGGTCCCACATTCACTCACACAGACGATCCAGGGAGAGGGGAAGTGGCGGAAGGGACTGAATCCAGGAGAGAGCAGAGCAGGCGCCATTGTTCCCTCTCAGACCCCGCCCCCACATACAGCATCACAACCCAGCGACTGGGCTGCCCCGCCCTGAGGAACACCTAAGGCTCCACCCCGCATACGTAATAGCCTCGACCAGACTAAAACCAAAACGAAACAAAACAAAAAACCCCACCAAAAATGGCTCAAACCGGAGAAAAAATGAAAACCCCAGAGTCAATTCCTCTAAGCAACGAAGAGATAGCCAACCTATCAGATGCACAGTTCAAAGCACTGGTCATCAAAATGCTCACAGAATTGGTTGATTTTGCTCATAAATTAGATGAGAAAATGCAGGCTACAATCCGTGAAATGAAGGAAGATGCATGGGGAACCGATAGAGATGGAAGGAAAACTGGGACTCAAATCAATGGAGTGGACCAGAAGGAAGAAACTAACAACCAAGCAGAAAACGAGAAAGAAACAAGAATTCAAAAAAATGAGGAGAGACTTAAGAACCTCCGGGACATCGTTAAACGCCCCAACATCCAAATTATAGGGGTCCCAGAAGGGGAAGAAGAGCAACAAGTAGAAAACTTATTTGAACAAATAATAAAGGAGAACTTCCCCAATCTGGCAAAGGAAATAGACTACCAGGATGTCCAGGAAGCTCAGAGAGTCCCAAAGAAGTTGGACCCAAGGAGGAACACATCAAGGCACATCGTAATTACATTAGCCAAGATTAAAATGAAGGAGAGAATTCTAGAAGCAGCAAGGGATAAGGGGACAGTCACCTACAAAGGAGTTCCCATCAGACTGTCAGCTGATTTCTCAAAGGAGACCTTCCAGGCAAGAAGGGGCTGGAAAGAAATATTTGAAATCTTGAAAAGCAGGGACCTACATCCAAAATTGCTCTTTCCAGCAAAGCTGTCATTTAGAATGGAAGGTCAGATAAAGCGCTTCTCAGATAAGGTCAAGTTCAAGGAGTTCATCATCACCAAGCCCTTATTATATGAAATGTTAAAGGGACTTATCTAAGAAAAAGAAGATAAAAAATATGACAGTGAAAAGACAGTAAACTCACAGCTATTAAGAACCACACCTAAAACAAAAGCAAACTAAGCAAACAGCTAGAACAGGAACAGAACCACAGAAATGGAGATCATATGGAGGGTTAGCAACAGAGGCGTGGGAGGAGGAGGTGGGGGAAGGTACAGAGAATGAGTAGCATAGATAGTGGGTAGAAAATAGACAGGGGCAGGGTAAGAATAGTATGGGAAATGTAGAAGCTAAAAAACTTATGACACAAGGACATGAACTAAAGGGGGGAATGTGGGTGGGAGAGGGTGTGCAGGGTGGGGGGAATGATGGGGGAGAAACGGGACAACTGTAATAGCATAATCAATAAAATATATTAAAAAAAGAAAAAAACAATTATCAGTGCTTGAGGTTATGCAATTTATTTTTTTACCTTTTATTTTTTTCTACTACTGAGATGTAATAACCATGAAAACAAGAATGTTTACCTTTTTCACCTTTGTAGACTCAGCATCCAGTACAGAATCTGCTTGTTTTTAGTAATTATTCAATTAATATTTTTGAATAATAATTATTATATAAACTGGAGCCTCTTGTAAGTAATTTATTTGTCATGATAATACAAGAAAAACAGATCACTATCCTTTAAATTTTCCATATGAGCAACAGCTACTATTTATGTGATTCTATGTGCCAGGCATTGTGTTATGCACTTTACAACACACTCTGTTAATTAACTTGGCATCTCTCATTTACGAATAAAACTTGCCCAGATCACATAGTTTGTAAAAGCCAGAACTGGAGTCAGAATACTATAGGCCTGTAAGCTATATCATCTCTTACAGAAGAACTCAGAAATGTATATAGAAATGTCTAGGGGGGGTTCAAGATGGCGGCATGGTAGGAGGACGCAGATTGTCCTTCCTCCTGCACATGGGAGAAAAACCTAACTGATCTACAGAGGAACAGAGCAGATAGCCAACAATACCACAGTATATATGAAAATAGGAGATCAAAATCCATAGCAGACATTGGAAAACTAGACGTGGCAGCCGAGCGACCGGAGGTGGCCCTGAGACGGGACAGAGGCGACCCGGCGACCGGAGGCAGCTCCGCAACCGACCGGAGGCAGCCCGGCGACCGGAGGCGGCCGCGAGACCGGAGGGGCCCCGCAACCGACCGGAGGCGGCCGCGCGACCGGAGGCGGCCCCGCAACCGACCGGAGGCGGACGCGGGACCGGAGGCGGCCCCGCAACCGACCGGAGGCGGCCGCGCGACCGGAGGCGGCCCCGCAACCGACCGGAGGCGGCCGCGGGACCGGAGGCGGCCCCGCAACCGACCGGAGGCGGCCGCGGGACCGGAGGCGGCCGCGGGACCGGAGGCGGCCCCGCGACCGACTGGAGGCGGCCGCGGGACCGGAGGGGGTTCTGCAACCGGGTTGGAAGCAGCCCTGCGGCCGGAGGCGACCCTGCAACTAGAGAAGGGGACTCTGGAAGACCCGGAGCTCACATCTGTGATACTGGGGTGAGTGCGCGCAACTCGGGAAACTCTCGGAGCCCACGCCCGTAGTCTCAGGCGGGCACCTGCGCCCTGTAGGAGACCCGGAGCTCACAGCAATAGGCTCGGGGAGGGATGGATCTGTAAGAGATTCCAGCTGAAACCCATAAACTCTGGAAAGCTCGCCCCCTGCAGGAGGCTCAGAAATCACACCCAAGGCCCTGCATGGACAGTACGCCATTAGCCCTGGGGACAGTGTTGGGCCGGCACTGAGGACAGTAGCGCAAAGCTGACTGAGTGAGGAACAGGGAGAAAAGTGGTACGAGTCGCCTCCCAGCCTGCTACAGCCAGCAAGTCCAGAAAATCCAGTTTGGCCTGTGTGAAAATAGCAAGAGATTTTTTTTTCTTTTTTTTTTCCCTTCTTATTCTTTTTTTTTTTTTTTTTCCGGGGGGGGGGGGGTTGTTTTGTTTTGTGGGTTTTTTTTTTTTTTTTTTTTGATAGTTGTTTTTTGTCTGCTTAGTTGGGTTTTTTGTTTGTTTGTTTTGGTTCATTTTTCATTTTTGTGGGGTTCTTTTTGTTTTGTTTTGATTATATATTTTTTATTTCTTTATTACTTCTACCTTTTTTATCCCTCAATTCCTTTTGCTTCTCTTTACTTCTTTCTGGCTTTATTCCTTCTTCCTTTCTTTCCAATTTTATCTCTCCTTCCCTCCTTTTTTTTTTTCTTTTTTTTTCTCTTTTTTCTCTCTCTTCTTTTTTTCACTTTATTCTTTTCTCTTTTTGAATACCCACGAGTGAGGCAAAGAAATCCTAGAACTGTGAAAAAACCAGAGTTGGACCAAAAGAGGGGGTATTCCCACAGCTGAGACAGTGGAAGCTGTGAACACCAGGATACCTGAAGAAGACTATAACACTGAATCTCACAGGTATTCCACCACAGAAGTTCACATAATAAACGCAGGTAGCCAGAACAGATCAACTTAAGAAGCAGAGGTTTACAAGAAGAGTCTCACCAACAATGAGAAGACAAAGAAACAATCCCCAAATGAAAGAAAAGGTGGAAGCCCCAGAAAGAATGCTAAATGAAACAGAGGCAACTCAACTATCAGATAAGGAGTTCAAAGAAATGGTTGTCAGGAAGCTCCATGAGCTCTCAATGAGCTACCAGAAACTACAAGGAAGCTACGATGAACTCAGTGCAAACTATATCAACATGAAAAAGGAAATAGAAACTATCAAAAAGGGCCAAGAGGAAATGAAGAATACAATTTCTGAGCTGAAGAACACAGTAGAAGGAATGAAAAGCAGAATTGATGAAGCAGAAGATCGGATCAGTGAGTTGGAGGACAAAGTAGAAAAAAACAGCCAGATAGAGCAAGAAAAGGAAAAGAGGCTCAGAAAGAATGAAGAGGGTTTAAGAGAAATGCAAGACAACATGAAACATAATAATATCCGTATAATAGGAATACCAGAAGGAGAAGAAGAAGAGCAAGGGATAGAAAACCTATTTGAAAAAGTAATGATGGAAAACTTCCCTAATTTGGTGAGAGAAAAAGTCACACAAATTCAGGAAACACAGAGAGTCCCTATCAAGAGGAACCCAAACAGGCCCACTTCAAGACACATCATCATTAAAATGGCAAACTTCCAAGACAAAGAGAGAATCTTAAAGGCAGCAAGGGAGAAAAAGGAAGTAACATACAAGGGAGCCCCGATAAGGTTAGCAACTGACTTCTCAATGGAAACGCTCCAAGCCAGAAGACAATGGCAAGAAATATTCCAAGTAATGAGAACCAAAGGCCTACAACCAAGACTACTTTATCCAGCAAGGCTTTCAATCAAGATAGAAGGCCAAATAAGGAGCTTCCCAGACAAAAGAAGTCTAAAAGAATACACCTCTACCAAACCAGTACTACAAGAGATACTAAAGGGACTGCTTTAAGGGAAAAAAAGGAAAAGAGAGAGTGAGGAACACAGATACGAAAATGACAATGAATCAGTACCTATCAATAGTAACCTTAAACGTAAATGGATTAAATGCTCCAATCAAAAGACATAGAGTAGCTGACTGGATAAGAAAGCATGACCCACACATATGCTGCCTACAAGAGACCCACCTCAGGACAAAAGACCTACACAGACTCAAAGTGAAAGGCTGGAAACAAATTTTCCAAGCAAATGGACAGGAAAAAAAGGCCGGGGTAGCAATACTCATATCAGACAAAATAGACTTCAAAAGAAGAGCTATAAAGAGAGACCCAGAAGGTCACTTCATAATACTCAAGGGAAGAATCCACCAAGAAGACATAAACATTGTAAATATATATGCACCCAATATAGGAGCACCTAAATACATCAAGAAAATCTTAGAGGACTTCAAGAAAGATATTGACAGCAACACAATTATAGTAGGAGATCTTAACACCCCACTGTCAAAAATGGACAGATCTTCCAAACAAATTATCAACAAAGATATTGTGGCATTGAACAATACTCTAGACGAATTGGACTTAGCTGATATATATAGGGCCCTCCATCCCAAAGAAACTAAATACACATTTTTTTCAAATGCACATGGAACATTTTCAAAGATAGACCACATGATAGGACACAAAACAAGTCTCAACAAATTCAAGAAAATTGATATCATACCAAGCATTTTCTCCGACCGCAAGGGACTAAAACTAGAAACCGACTTGATGGGGAAAATCCCCAAACCATCAAAATCATGGAGATTGAATAGCATGCTATTAAACAATGAATGGGTAAAGAATGAAATTAAGGAGGAAATCAAAAAGTTTCTGGAAACAAATGAAAATGAACTCACAACAACCCAAAACTTATTGGACACAATGAAGGCAGTCCTCAGAGGGAAGTTCATAGCAATACAGGCCTACCTAAAGAAGACAGAAACATTTCTAACAAACGACTTAACCCTACGCCTACAAGAACTCGAGGAACAACAACAAAGACAGCCCAGGGCAAGTAGAAGGAAGGAAATAACCAAGATCAGAGCAGAATTAAATGACATAGAGACTAAAAGCACAATCCTAAGGATCAATGAATCCAGGAGCTGGTTCTTTGAAAAGATAAACAAAATCGACAAGCCTTTAAGCAGGCTCATCAAGAAAAAAAGAGAGAGGACTCAAATAAACACAATCAGAAATGAAAGAGGAGAGATTACGACTGACACCACAGAAATACAAAGGATTGTAAGAAATTACTATGAAGAACTGTATGCCAAGAAATTTGAAAACCTAGGTGAAATGGACAAGTTTCTAGAAAAATATAACCTTCCAAAACTCAATGAAAAAGAAACAGAAAGCCTGAACAGACCAATAACAGCTGGTGAAATTGAATCAGTAATCAAAACACTCCCGGCACACAAAAGCCCTGGACCAGATGGTTTCACAGGAGAATTCTACAAAACATTTAAGGAAGAGCTAACCCCTATCCTTCACAGACTATTCCAAAAAATCCAAAATGATGGAAGACTCCCAAACTCTTTTTATGAAGCCAGCATCATCCTAATCCCAAAACCAGATAAAGACATAACAAAGAAAGAAAACTTCAGGCCAATATCACTGATGAATGTAGACGCTAAAATCCTCAACAAAATATTGGCAAACCGCATCCAACAACACATTAAAAAGATCATACACCATGACCAAGTGGGATTCATCCCAGGGATGCAAGGATGGTTCAACATTCGCAAATCCATAAATGTAATACATCACATAAACAAAAGCAAGGACAAAAATCACATGATCATATCAATAGATGCAGAAAAAGCTTTTGATAAAGTACAACACCCATTTATGATAAAAACACTCAGCAAAGTGGGAATAGAGGGAGCATTCCTCAACATAATAAAAGCCATATATGAGAGACCTACAGCCAACATCATACTCAATGGGCAAAAACTGAAATCTTTCCCACTAAGATCAGGAACAAGACAAGGCTGTCCACTTTCACCACTTCTATTCAATATAGTATTGGAAGTCTTAGCCACAGCAATTAGACAAGAAAAGGAAATAAAAGGCATCCAACTTGGAAAGGAGGAAATAAAACTATCATTGTTTGCAGATGACATGATAGTGTACATAGAAAATCCTATAGACTCGGCCAAAAAGCTGCTCGACGTAATAAATGAATTTGGCCAAATAGCCGGATACAAAGTCAATATCCAAAAATCAAAAGCATTTTTGTATACCAACAGTGAAACAGCAGAAGCAGAAATCAAGAAAAAAATCCCATTCGATATAGCAAAAAGAAAAATAAAATACCTAGGAATAAACCTAACCAAGGAGGTAAAAGACCTGTATGCAGAAAACTACACAACACTGAAGAATGAAATCAAGGAAGACACAAACAAATGGAAGCATATACCATGTTCATGGATCGGAAGAATTAATATTATCAAAATGTCCATACTACCCAAAGCAATTTACAGATTCAATGCAATACCTATTAAAGTTCCAATGGCATATTTCACAGACATAGAACAAACACTTCAAAAATTTATATGGAATCATAAACGACCCCGGATAGCGGCAGCAATTTTGAGAAAGAAGAGCAAAGTAGGAGGGATCACAATACCTGATACCAAACTGTATTACAAAGCCACTGTAATCAAAACAGCCTGGTACTGGCACAAGAACAGACACGTGGACCAGTGGAATAGAACAGAGAGCCCAGAAATAAACCCAAGTCTCTACAGTCAATTAATATTCGACAAAGGGGGCAGCAACATAAAATGGAGCAAAAATAGCCTCTTCAATAAGTGGTGCTGGGAGAACTGGACAGCTACATGCAAAAAAATGAAACTCGAGCACCAACTTACACCATACACAAAAATAAATTCAAGGTGGATAAAAGATTTAAATATAAGCCATGACACCATTAAAATTCTAGAGGATAATATAGGCAGGAAAATCTCAGATATTTCACGCAGCAATATTTTCACTGATACGTCCCCTAGAGCAAGGGACATAAAGGAAAGAATAAACAAATGGGATCTCATCAAAATAAAAAGCTTCTGCACAGCTAAAGAAAACAGTATTAAAATAAAAAGAGAACCAACTGTATGGGAAAACATATTTGCCAATGATACCTCAGACAAGGGATTAATCTCCAAAATATATAAAGAACTTACAAGACTCTACTCTAAGAAGACAAGCAACCCAATTAAAAAATGGGCAAAGGATTTGAACAGACACTTCTCCAAGGAGGACATACAGAGGATCCAGAGACACATGAAAAGATGCTCGATATCTCTAGCTATCAGAGAGATGCAAATTAAAACTACAATGAGATACCACTTGACACCAGTCAGAATGGCCTTCATAAACAAAGCAACAAACAGCAAGTGTTGGAGAGGTTGTGGAGAAAAGGGGACCCTAGTGCACTGTTGGTGGGATTGCAGATTGGTACAACCACTATGGAAAACAGTATGGAATTTTCTAAGAAAACTAAAAATGGACATACCTTTTGACCCAGTAATTCCACTGCTTGGATTATATCCTAAGAATCCTGAAACACCAATCCAAAAGAATCTATGCACCCCTATGTTCATAGCAGCACAATTTACAATAGCCAAGTGCTGGAAGCAACCTAGGTGCCCATCAGTTAATGAATGGATCAAAAAACTGTGGTACATTTACACAATGGAATTCTATGCAGCAGAAAGAAAGAAGGAGCTCCTACCCTTTGCGACAGCATGGAAGGAATTGGAGAGTATCATGCTAAGCGAAATAAGCCAGGCAATGAAAGACAAATACCATATGATCTCACCTTTAACAGGAAGCTAATCAACAAAACAAACAAACAAGTATAATATAAACAAAGACACTGAATTTGAGAACAGTCTGTCAGTGTCCAGAGTGGGAGGGGAGGGAATTTCAGGGGAAAAGGGGAACGGTTTAGAGCAACAAGTATAAAGGACTCATGGACAAAAACTATGGGGGGGTGGAAATGGGAGGAAGGTGGGGAGGGCTGGGGTGGTGGGCTGGGGCGGGGTAAAAGACAGAAAACTGTACAATATCAACAATTAAAAAATACTGATTAAAAAAAAAAAAAAAGAAATGTCTACAAAATTCTCTAGTTGTCTTATCTGCCACAGTTAGAAGTGGTATTGAGTTAATAAAAATCTTTTAAAAATCATGTACTCATAACTTAAATGTTATGACTTAAGTAATATAATTTAACTATACATTCTTTGGCTAATTTTATTATATAATAATAACATTTTTATTATCTGATGATCAATATTCTGGTGGAAAAATTCCTTCTTTTATTTTAATATCATGAGTCTTTTCCTATATATATTCTGCCTGTAATATACTATATGCAATTTTTTAATTTTCTTTAAAATGGTATAGGAACATATGAAGTCATCTGATGACAGCATCCTTTAAAGTTTTGATTGTTTTTATACAGTTTCTCACACACGTCTAACTAATGTTATAGCATTTCCTAAGTTACTATTTTTTTTATTTTGTCCAAGATTATTAGCTTTTGAGGTCTTTTATCTTTTTTATACAGCCAATGCTCTCATTCTTGCTGTACTCAGATGTTGTTTATCTGCATAATGTTTATTTGAATTGCCTAGTTACATCAACATGTGCAACCTCCATAAACAGACAGAGGAGGTAATAAAGGATGTCAGTGACTTGGCACATAAGTACAGGGGAGGTTGAGTAAAAGTGTTTCCACTTTTATTAGTATGTAACAGGGTTACAGTATGAGGGTCTTGGATATTAGTTTTTTTGAAAAGAATAAAATGATCAAATATCTCTTTTTTCTGTGTACCTTACTATCTCAACCATGATTCTTTGCTAAGACTGGGGTTAGTGGCACTTCTGCTTGGAATAAGTACCCTTTATAGTCTGAGCAAGGCCAGGCGAGGCTTACAGAAAAGGAACACTAAAAAAAAGCCTCTTGAGGAACTGTATTCTATGTGTCCTTGAAGTTTTCTACCCCAGTGCACCTGGGAAAAAAAACAAATAATAAAATGCAACCGAAGATGTAGCAGAAAAACAAAAGAATGTGTATTGGTCTTGTCGTGCTTGCTGTCACACATCCCGTGAGGGTCATGCTGCAGTGTCAGGAGGCAGATAAACAGCATTCTCACTTACTAACATAACCAGAGTGAGTTATGATATTGTGAATCACAAGAAAATAAATTATATTTGTGTCCTCGACAAAGTACTATGAGTTGTAGATGGAAAACTGAGCTCATCATGTTTACATGTTTTGGAGGTATTCTTTCATGTGGTTTTCAACAGTGCAATTAAGCATCAGTCTGGTCTATCTTTCTCATCTTTTTCAAACTAAGAACTTCTTTTTACCTTGATAGAACCGGCCATGAGGAAAAGTACACAGCAAAGATTTAAGAAAAAGCAGCACTAGCCTTCTGAGTCTCCAAGTCAACGTTGTAATTTTATTTTATTTTTAATTTTACTCAATATTTTTATTGCTGTTCTATTATAGTTGTCCCAATTTTCCCCCATTGCTCTTTCCTGCCCTGCCCACCTCCCACCCTACAGTCAATCCCCAGCCTGTTGTCCATGCCCATGGGTCATTTATATTTGTTCTTTAACTAGACCTTCCCCTTCTTTCTTCTCTTATACCCCTCACCTCAACTCTGTAATTTTATTTAAAACACAGATGGCTCAAGATTATTTAATACTGCATAGTGTACTCAATAAAGACAGGAACCAGAAAAAAAAAAAAAAACAACTCTAGGAATCTGGTGTCAGAAATATTTCAAGATTCTCATCACCTGGTGATTGATATAAACAAGGGTGAAGACAGAACAGTGGCTTACTGAGCCTGAGGCCACCCTCCATGAATATTCTGACAGTACTTGTGTTGGGATACTGAGTACCATCCATGGTCAGGTGACAGAAGATTTCCCTTTGTGGTAATATCAGAAGTAGATATCACAATAAAATGTAGTTCTTAAAATAATACAGATGGTATTATAAAAGATTTTCAAATGCTTTAATGAACTAATTTGAAAGAAATAAAAACATTAAAAATTAAAACTAGACAAAAAGCAGTAAGCTGATAAATGAAGCTAACTTTCCCTGTTAGGCCACTTACCAAATCCCAGTCAACTTTAGGTTGGTGTTCATGGCTTGTCTGAACATGTGGGACAAAACACAAAGCCTAGGGCTCATATAAGGTAGGTTTTCTAATAAAAATTCCATACAGGAGTGGTCTAAAGTAAGTTCACAGTTGTGTGTCTGCAAAATACAGTTTACTCATATTATTACTTATTATTCATTGTATTATTTAGATGTATTACAACTATAAGTCTACTTTTGCTCACCTCTATATGGCTAGGATGCCAAAAGGAATAAAGGTATTGTTTGGATGAGCTAGAAATATCTCTCCAGAGAGATTACTACCCAGAGAATAATAAAGGAAAAATTTCAGTCTTAAACCATGAGAATGGATAAAAAAAAAGAAAATCTCATAGTCAAAAAGTTATAGGCAATATTCACAAAATATACAGAAAAACAAGTTATTATGAGTAAGAATCAACAGAAACAGTAGGAGTCAGAATCAGATGTTGCAGATATCAAATACTTGACTTTTCAGACACAGATTGTAACATGAAAGTATGTGATCTGTAGAAACAGAGATGAAGAAATTATCTAGAGTGAAGCCCAGAAAGATAAATGGGTAGACAATAAAAAAGATAAACAGAATAAAATATATATATGTATATATATGTATATTAAGAATTTTATATATCTGGGGGGTTCAAGATGGCGGCATGGTAGGAGGACGCAGATTGTCCTTCCTCCTGCACATGGGAGAAAAACCTAACTGATCTACAGAGGAACAGAGCAGACAGCCAACAATACCACAGTATATATGAAAATAGGAGATCAAAATCTGTAGCAGACATTGGAAAACTAGACGTGGCAGCTGAGCGACCGGAGGTGGCCCTGAGACCAGGACAGAGGCAACCCGGCGACCGGAGGCGTTTCTGCAACCGGGTTGGAAGTGGCCCTGCGGCCAGAGGTGACCCTGCAACTAGAGAAGGGGACTCTGTGGAAGACCCAGAGCTCACATCTGTGATCCTGGGGTGAGTGCTCCCAAATCGGGAAACTCGCGGAGCCCACGCCCGTAGTCTCGGGTGGGTGCTCGCGCCCTGTAGGAGACCCGGAGCTCACAGCAATAGGCTCGGGGAGGGATGGATCTGTAAGAGATTCCAGCTGAAACCCATAAACTCGGGAAAGCGCACCCTCTGCAGGAGGCTCAGAAATCACAACCAAGGCCCTGCATGGAGAGTGCGCCATTAGCCCTGGGGTTGGGGCTCGGCTGGCACTGAGGACGGTAGCCAAAAGCTGACTGAGTGAGGAACAGGGAGAAAAGCAGTACGAGTCACCTCACAGCCTGCTACAGCCAGCAAGTCCAGAAAATCCAGTTTAGCCTGTGTGAAAATAGCAAGAGATTTTTCTTCTTCTTCTTCTTTTTTTGTTTTTTTTTTGTTTTTTTTTTGTTCGTTTGTTTTTGGGTGTTTTGTTTTATTTTGTTTTGTGGGTTTTTTTGATAGTTGTTTTTTGTCTGTTTAGTTGGGTTTTTTGTTTGTTTGTTTTGGTTTGTTTTTCGTTTTTGTGGGGTTCTTTTTGTTTTGTTTTGATTATATATTTTTTATTTTTTATTACTTCTACCTTTTTATCCCTCAATTCCTTTTGCTTCTCTTTACTTCTTTCTCACTTTATTTCTTCTTCCTTTCTTTCCAATTCTATCTCTCCTTCCTTCCTCTTTTTTTTTCTCTTCTTTTTTCACTTTATTCTTTTCTCTTTTTAAATACCCACGAGTGAGGCAAAAAAATCCTAGAACTGTGAAAAAACCAGAGTTGGACCAAAAGAGGGGGTATTCCAATAGCTGAGACAGTGGAAGCTGTGAACACCAGAATACCTGAAGAAGACTACAACACTAATCTCACAGGTATTCCACCACAGAAGTTTACACCATAAACCCAGGTAGCCAGAACAGATCAATTTAAGAAGCTGAGGTTTACAAGAAGAGTCTCACCAACAATGAGAAGACAAAGAAACAATCCCCAAATGAAAGAAAAGGAGGAAGCCCCAGAAAGAATGCTAAATGAAACAGAGGCAACTCAACAATCAGATAAGGAGTTCAAAGAAATGGTTGTCAGGAAGCTCCATGAGCTCTCAATGAGCTACCAGAAACTACAGGGAAGCTACAATGAACTCACAGCAAACTATATCAACATGAAAAAGGAAATAGAAACTATCAAAAAGGGCCAAGAGGAAATGAAGAATACAATTTCTGAGCTGAAGAACACAGTAGAAGGAATGAAAAGCAGAATCGATGAAGCAGAAGATCGGATCAGTGAGTTGGAGGACAAAGTAGAAAAAAGCAGCCAGAAAGAGCAAGAAAAGGAAAAGAGGCTCAGAAAGAATGAAGAGGGTTTAAGAGAAATGCAAGACAACATGAAACATAATAATATCCGTATAATAGGAATACCAGAAGGAGAAGAAGAAGAGCAAGGGATAGAAACCCTATTTGAAAAAGTAATGATGGAAAACTTCCCTAATTTGATGAGGGAAAAAGTCACACAAATCCAGGAAACACAGAGAGGCCCAATCAAGAGGAACCCAAACAGGCCCACTTCAAGACACATCATCATTAAAATGGCAAACTTCCAAGACAAAGAGAGAATCTTAAAGGCAGCAAGGGAGAAAAAGGAAGTAACATACAAGGGAGCCCCGATAAGGTTAGCAACTGACTTCTCAATGGAAACGCTCTAAGCCAGAAGACAATGGCAAGAAATATTCCAAGTAATGAGAACCAAAGGCCTACAACCAAGACTACTTTATCCAGCAAAGCTTTCAATCAAGATAGAAGGACAAATAAGGAGCTTCCCAGACAAAAGAAGTCTAAAAGAATACACCTCTACCAAACCAGTACTGGAAGAGATACTAAAGGGACTGCTTTAAGGAAAGAAAGGAAAAGAGAGAGAGGGGAACACGGGTACGAAAATGACAATGAATCAGTACCTATCAATAGTAACCTTAAATGTAAATGGATTAAATGCTCCAATCAAAAGACATAGAATAGCTGAATGGATAAGAAAGCATGACCCACACATATGCTACCTACAAGAGACCCACCTCAGGACAAAAGACCTACACAGACTCAAAGTGAAAGGCTGGAAACAAATTTTCCAAGCAAATGGACAGGAAAAAAAGGCCGGGGTAGCAATACTCATATCAGACAAAATAGACTTCAAAAGAAGAGCTATAAAGAGAGACCCAGAAGGTCACTTCATAATACTCAAGTGAAGAATCCACCCAGAAGACATAAACATTGTAAATATATATGCACCCAACATAGGAGCACCTAAATACATCAAGAAAATCTTAGAGGACTTCAAGAAAGATATTGACAGCAACACAATTATAGTAGGAGATTTTAACACCCCACTGTCAAAAATGGACAGATCTTCCAAACAAAATATCAACAAAGATATTGTGGCACTGGACAACACTCTAGACGAATTGGACTTAGCTGATATATATAGAGCCCTTCATCCCAAAGAAACTAAATACACATTTTTTTCAAACGCACATGGAACATTTTCAAAGATAGACCACATGATAGAACATAAAACAAGCCTCAACAAATTCAAGAAAATTGAAATCATACCAAGCATTTCCTCCGACCACAAGGGACTAACACTAGAAACCGACTTGATGGGGAAAATCCCCAAATCATCAAAATCATGGAGATTGAATAGCATGCTATTAAACAATGAATGGGTCAAGAATGAAATTAAGGAGGAAATCAAAAAGTTTCTGGAAACAAATGAAAATGAACTCACAACAACCCAAAACTTATTGGACACAATGAAGGCAGTGCTCAGAGGGAAGTTCATAGCAATACAGGCCTACCTAAAGAAGACAGAAACATTTCTAACAAATGACTTTACCCTACGCCTACAAGAACTTGAGGAACAACAACAAAGACAGCCCAGGGCAAGTAGAAGGAAGGAAATAACCAAGATCAGAGCAGAATTAAATGACATAGAGACTGAAAGCACAATCCTAAGGATCAATGAATCCAGGAGCTGGTTCTTTGAAAAGATAAACAAAATCGACAAGCCTTTAAGCAGGCTCATCAAGAAAAAAAGAGAGAGGACTCAAATAAACACAATCAGAAATGAAAGAGGAGAGATTATGACTGACACCACAGAAATACAAAGGATTGTAAGAAATTACTATGAAGAACTGTATGCCAAGAAATTTGAAAACCTAGGTGAAATGGACAGGTTTCTAGAAAAATATAATCTCCCAAAACTCAAAGAAAAAGAAACAGAAAGCCTGAACAGACCAATAACAGCTGATGAAATTGAAGCAGTAATCAAAAAACTCCCGACACACAAAAGCCCTGGACCAGATGGTTTCACAGGAGAATTCTACAAAGCATTTAAGGAAGAGCTAACCCCTATCCTTCACAGACTATTCCAAAAAATTCAAAATGATGGAAGACTCCCAAACTCTTTTTATGAAGCCAGCATCATCCTAATCCCAAAACCAGATAAAGACACAACAAAGAAAGAAAACTTCAGGCCAATATCACTGATGAACATAGATGCTAAAATCCTCAACAAAATATTGGCAGACCACATCCAAAAATACATTAAAAAGATCATACACCATGACCAAGTGGGATTCATCCCAGGGATGCAAGGATGGTTCAACATTTGCAAATCAGTAAATGTAATACATCACATAAACAAAAGCAAAGACAAAAATCACATGATCATATCAATAGATGCAGAAAAAGCTTTTGATAAAGTACAACACCCATTTATGATAAAAACACTCAGCAAAGTGGGAATAGAGGGAGCATTCCTCAACATAATAAAGGCCATATATGAGAGACCTACAGCCAACATCATACTCAATGGGCAAAAAATTGAAATCTTTCCCACTAAGATCAGGAACAAGACAAGGCTGTCCACTTTCACCACTTCTATTCAATATAGTATTGGAAGTCTTAGCCACAGCAATTAGACAAGAAAAGGAAATAAAAGGCATCTAAATTGGAAAGAAGGAAACAAAACTATCATTGTTTGCAGATGACATGATAGTGTGCATAGAAAATCCTATAGACTCGGCCAAAAAGCTGCTCGACATAATAAATGAATTTGGCCAAACAGCTGGATACAAAGTCAATATCCAAAAATCAAAAGCATTTTTGTATACCAACAGTGAAACAGCAGAAGCAGAAATCAAGAAAAAAATCCCATTTGATATAGCAAAAAGAAAAATAAAATACCTAGGAATAAACCTAACCAAGGAGGTAAAAGACCTGTATGCAGAAAACTACACAACACTGAAGAAAGAAACCAAGGGAGACACAAACAAATGGAAGCATATACCATGTTCATGGATCGGAAGAATTAATATCATCAAAATGTCCATATTACCCAAAGCAATTTACAGATTCAATGCAATACCTATTAAAGTTCCAATGGCATATTTCACAGACATAGAACAAACACTTCAAAAATTTATATGGAATCATAAACGACCCCGGATAGCAGCAGCAATTTTGAGAAAGAAGTGCAAAGTAGGAGGGATCACAATACCTGATACCAAACTGTATTACAAAGCCACTGTAATCAAAACAGCCTGGTACTGGCACAAGAACAGATACATGGACCAGTGGAATAGAACAGAGAGCCCAGAAATAAACCCAAGTCTCTACAGTCAATTAATATTCAACAAAGGGGGCAGCAACATAAAATGGAGCAAAAATAGCCTCTTCAACAAGTGGTGCTGGGAGAACTGGACAGCTACATGCAAAAAAATGAAACTCGAGCACCAACTTACACCATACACAAAAATAAATTCAAGGTGGATAAAAGATTTAAATATAAGCCATGACACCATTAAAATTCTAGAGGATAACATAGGCAGGAAAATCTCAGATATTTCATGCAGCAATATTTTTATTGCTACGTCCCCTAGAGCAAGGGACATAAAGGAAAGAATAAACAAATGGGATCTCATCAAAATAAAAAGCTTCTGCACAGCTAAAGAAAACAGTATTAAAATAAAAAGAGAACCAACTGTATGGGAAAACATATTTGACAATGATACCTCAGACAAGGGATTAATCTCCAAAATATATAAAGAACTTACAGGACTCTACTCTAAGAAGACAAGCAACCCAATTAAAAAATGTGCAAAGGATTTGAACAGACACTTCTCCAAGGAGGATATACAGAGGATCCAGAGACACATGAAAAGATGCTCGATATCTCTAGCTATCAGAGAGATGCAAATTAAAACTACAATGAGATACCACTTGACACCAGTCAGAATGGCCTTCATAAACAAAGCAACAAACAGCAAGTGTTGGAGAGGTTGTGGAGAAAAGGGGACCCTAGTGCACTGTTGGTGGGATTGCAGATTGGTACAACCACTATGGAAAACAGTATGGATTTTCTAAGAAAACTAAAAATGGACATACCTTTTGACCCAGCAATTCCACTGCTTGGATTATATCCTAAGAACCCTGAAACACCAATCCAAAAGAATCTATGCACCCCTATGTTCATAGCAGCACAATTTACAATAGCCAATTGCTGGAAGCAACCTAGGTGCCCATCAGTTAATGAATGGATCAAAAAACTGTGGTACATTTACACAATGGAATTCTATGCAGCAGAAAGAAAGAAGGAGCTCCTACCCTTTGCAACAGCATGGAAGGAATTGGAGAGTATCGTGCTAAGCGAAATAAGCCAGGCAGTGAAAGACAAATACCATATGATCTCACCTTTAACAGGAAGCAAATCAACAAAAGAAAGAAACAAGCATAATATAAACAAAGACACTGAATTTGAGAACAGTCTGACAGTGACCAGAGGGGGAGTGGAGGGAATTTCAGGGGAAAAGGGGAACGGTTTAGAGCAACAAGTATAAAGGACTCATGGACAAAAACTATGGGGGTGGAAATGGGAAGAAGGTGGGGAGGGCTGGGGTGGTGGGCTGGGGCGGGGTTAAAGACAGAAAACTGTGCAATATCAACAATTAAAAAAATACTGATTAAAAATAAAATAAAAAAATGGAGAAAAAAAAGAATTTTATATATCTAATCCCATTTCCAGATAGTGAAAGAGTACAGGATGAAGCTATATGCAAGGATATAATTGCTAAAATTTTCCAGAACTGAGGAAATTGAAAACTTTTGAGATTCAGGAAAACTTGAAAAAGAAAAAAAAAGAAGATTGAATGCCTAGGCAAATCATATTAAAAATGACAAATACCAAAGATTTTTTAAATAGCCAGAGAGAAAAACAGGTATGAACTATAAAATTAGAAAAATCAGGATCTTATTTGACTTAATAATAGATGTAATGGGATCCAAAAACAATGAAACAATGTGCTGGTAATAGATGACTATCAATCTATAATTCTAAACACAGCAAGCGATTCAAGATGGTGGAGGAATAAGCAGAGTTTACACAACCCTCCTCCCAAGAACAATCTGGAAATTACAACTAAATTGTAGAGAAATCATACTGAATAACCAACTGAACAGTAGCTGGAGAGAGGCCATATAACCAAGGACAGACAGAGGAAACCACTTCACTCTACATGACTGGTAAAGAGAGCATTGCAAGATGGCTGATGGGGTTCCCATAGGCAGCAGCTAAGGTTCCAGAGGGATGTTTCAGCTTTTGGGGGTCTCCCTCTGAGAATTGTGGGGTCTAAACCCCATAATGGCTCCCCAGCTTACAGTGCCAAATTTGGAAAGGAACCCAGATAACATCCAGCTATGAAAAGCAGCAAGGTTTCTGTCTGCCAGGGAGAGATTGCTAGAGATGCAGAGAGCCTTTGAAAGGGCTAATGCCCCAAATTTCATTTGTAGCCACTTATCCTGGACTCTGGCAGAGTGGAGGGCAGAGTAGGCTAGAGACGCTTAAGTAGAATCTGGGGTTGGTGGCTCTGGGGAGAGAACTGAAAGAACAGCTGCCAGAATCCAAATGAAATCAGCCCAAGGGAAGCAATAGCCCCACCCATAGGAATTACTTTGTCCCACCTGTGGAGGTTAAGACAAGCTACTGAGTACAGCAAGAGGCTATATCATTAATTAGTTCAACAAGCTAAGTCAGGTTTTTGGGATCTTTAAGAGACTTTAGCTGACCCCTCTCCAGGCTTGGTGCTGATAGAAGTTAGCTGTGATGCTCACCCTGGTTCTTTCTGCACAAAAACAGGCCCAGCAGAGAGAACCACATGCCGTGGATAGCTGATAGCTCCAAACATGTTGACCAGGCCAGTCACAAGCAGTGTCAGACAAAGGCCTATACCAGAGTCTTCATAAATCTACCTAATACATAAAAACACATACAAAGAGACAGACAAAATGGGAAGACAAAGAAAAAAACTCCAAATGAAAGAATAAGAAAATTCTTCAGAAGAAGAGCTACAAGAAATGGAGGCAAGCAATTTATCAGATAGAGCGTTTAGAATAATTATAAAGATTCTCAACAGCCTGAAAAAAGATATAAAAACAAAAAATATGACCAGTCAGAAAATAACAATGCAATATATTAAATAAATAATACAGTGGAAGAAATAAACAATAGATTAGATGAAGCAGAGGATTGAATCTACTTTGGAAGACAAAATAGAAAACAAAACCCAGGCAGAACACTAAAAAGAAAAAAAAAAATTAAAAAATTCAATAAGTGCTTAAGAAACATTTGGATGACATGACTATAACAACATCCACACCATGGGAATAGCAGAAGCAGAAGACAGTGAGCAAGGAATCAAAAATCTACCTGAAGAAATAATGACCAAAAACTTCCCTAATCTGGTGAAGGAAAAAGACACACAAGTCCAGGAAGCTCAGAAAGTCCCAAACAAATTAGACACAAACAGATATACTCTGAGACACATTATTATTAAAATGATAAGGCTTAAAGATAAGGAGAGAATCATAAAAGCCACAAGAAAAAGCAAGTAGTTATATACAAGGGGCACCAATAAGTCTGTCCTCTGATTTCTCAACAGAAACATTTCAGGCCAGAATGGACTGGTATGAAATATTCAAGGTAATGAAAAGCAATGACTTAAAACCAAAAGTACTTTACCCAGCAAGGCTATCATGTAAAATTGAAGGAGAAATAAGGAGCTTTCCAGATAAGAAAAAGCTAAAGGAGTTTGTTAACACCAAACTAGTACTACAACAAATGTTAAAAAGGCTTGTTTTAAAAAGGAGAAAAAAGGAAAGGACAAAAACAAACAAACAAACAAACAAACAAAAAAGCCAGAGGACAAGACTCTAACGATAAAACGACACTAAATTGTATCTATTAATAATCAACTTAAATGTAATGGCTTAAATTATCCAACCAAAAGACATAGGGGAGCTGAATGAATAAGAAAACAAGACCCATATATATGTTGCCTCCAAGAGACTCACCTCAGATCAAAAGATACACACAGATTAAAAGCAAAGGGATGGAAAAAGATATTTCATGCAAATGGAAAGGGGAGAAAAAGCTAGGTTAGCTGTACTTATATCTGTCAAAATAGATTTTAAACCCAAGTCTATAGTAAGAGACAAAGAAGGGAACTATGTAATGATAAAGGGAACAGTCCAATAAGAGGATATAACTCTAGTGAACATTTACTCACTGAACATAGGAGCACATAAATATATAAAGCAAATCTTGATGGACATAAAGGGAGAGATCAATTGAAATACAGGCATAGTCAAGGATTTAACACCCCATTGACTTCAATGGATAGATCTTCCAGACAGATAATCAAAAAGAAGGAATCAGCCTTAACTGACACACTAGATCAAATGGATGTAATTGATATCTTCAGAGCATTTCACCCCAAAGCAGCAGAATATACATACTTTTCAAGTGCACATGGAACATTTTCTAAGATAAACCATATGTTAGGACACAAAACAATATCAGTCTTTTTAAGAATATTGAAATTGTATCAAGCATATACTCTGACGACCATGCTATGAAACTAGGAATCAATCACAAGAAGAACACTGAAAAACATGCAAAGACATGGAAGCTAAATAACAAGTTATTAAACAATGAATTGGTCAACAACAAGATCAAGGAGAAATCAAAATATATCATAAAACAGTTTAAAATGAAGACACAACAATCCAAAATCTGTGTGACACTGGAAAAGAAATCTTAAGAGGGAAATTCATACCATTACAAGTTTACCTCAAAAAAAGATAAAAAGTTCAAATAAATAATTTAACTTTACACTTAAAGGAAGTTGATAAAGAACAACACAAAAATCCCAAGAGAGTAGAAGGAAGGAAATAAAACGTCAGAGCAAAAATAAACAAAACAGAGTCTAAAAACATGATACAAAAGATCAATGAATCCAAGAGCTGGTTCTTTGAAAACATAAACAATATTGACAAAACCTTAACCAGACTCATGAAGAAAAAGGAGAGAGGGTCCAAATAAATAAAATCAGAAATGAAAGAGGAGAAATAACAACTGACACCAAGGAAATACAAAGAATTGTAAGAAAATATTATGAACAACTATATGCCAACAAACTGGACAACTTACATGAAATGGATAAGTGCCTAGAAACATACGTATTCCAAAACTAAATCAGGAAGAATCAGAGAATCTTAATAAACTGATTACACCTGATGAAATTGAAGCAGTTAATTAATAACTCCCAACAAACGTAAGTCCTGGACTGGATAGCTTCACAGGTAATTTTATCAAACATTTTGAGAACTAACACCTCTTCTTTTTAAACTATTCCATAAAATTCAAGAGTAGGGAAGGCTTTCAAGCTCATTTTATGAGGCCAGCATTATACTAATTTCAAAACAAGATGAAGACACTACAAAGAAAGAAAATTATAGGCCAGTATCACTGATGAATACAGACACTAAAATCCCCAACAAAAGATTTATAAACTGCATAGAGCAATGAATCAAAAAGATCATACACCATAATCAAGTGGATTTACCCCAGAAATGCAAACTTGGTACAACATTCACAAATCAATAAATGTGATTCACCACATAAACAAAATGAAAAGTTAAAAATCATATGACCATATTAAGAGATGCAGAAAAAGCATTTTATAAAATCCAGGACCCATTTATAATAAGAACTCTCAGCAAAATGGAATTAGAAGGAATATACCTAAACATAACAAAGGCCATACATGACAAACTCACTACCAGCTCATATTCAATGGACAAAAAAGTAGAAGCATTCCCCATAAGATCAGGAACAACACAGACATGTCCGCTTTCACCTCTCTTATTCAACATAGTACTGGATGGCCTAGCCATAGTGATCAGATAAAAAGAAATAAAAGGCATCCAAATTGAAAAGAAAGAAGAAATACTGTCATTATTTGCAGATGACATAATACATGGAGAACTACAATAATTCCACCACGAAATTACTAGAACTGATAAATGAATTTAGCAAAGTAGCAGAACATAAAATTGATATTCATAAATCAGTTGCATTTTTGTATGTCAAAAATGAACTAACAAGGAAATTAAGAAAACAATCCCACTCACTATTACTACAAAAAGAATACCATACCTAGGAATAAACCTAACCAAAGATGTAAAAGACCTATACTCAAAAAATTATATGACACTGAAGAAATAAATTGAAGAAGTTATGAATAAGTGGAAGCACATACCATGTTCCTGGACGAGAAGAATTAACATAATCAAAATGCCCATACTACCCCATCTATAGATTGAATGCAATTCCTATCAAGATTCCAATGATATATTTCACAAAACTAGAACAAATATTTTAAAAATTTATGTGGAACCACAAATGGCCCCACATTGCACAGTGACCATCACAACGAAGAACAAAATTGGAGGAATCACATGACTTAATATCAAACTATACCATCAGGTCATAGTAATGAAAACAGCATGGTACTGCCATAAAAACAGACACGAGAAACAGATTAATGGAACAGAATAGAGAGCCCAGAAATAAACCCACACCTTTATGGTCAATTAATATTTGACAGAGGAAGCAAACAAACACAATGATCTACAGATAGTTTATTCAATAAATGGTTTTGGGAAAATTGGACAGATAAGTGCAGAAAAATGAAATTAGGCCACCTTCTTATACCACACACAATAATAAAGTCAAAATGGATCAAAGACATAAATGTTAGACCCAAAAAGCATAAAAGTTGTAAAAAAAACATAAGCAGCAAAGTCTCAGACATTGCTCATAGCAATATTTTTTCAGATATATCTACCCCCCGCAAGGGAAACAAAAGGAAAAAGTAAACAAATGTGACTACATCAAACTAAAAAGTTTTTGCTCAGCAAAAGAAATCATCAACAAAATAAAAAGACAACCCACAGAATGGGAGAAAATATTAGCTGATACATCTAATATTCAAAATTTACAAAGAGCTTACAACACTCAACACCAAAAACACAAAAAATCCAATTAAAAAATGAACAAAGAACTTGAAGAGACACTTATCCAAAGAGGACAAACAGGTGGCTAATAGACATATGAAAAGATGCTCAATGTCACTAATCATTAGAGAAATGCAAATTAAATCCATAATGAGATATCATCTCACATCTGTCGGAATGGCCATCATCAATAAATCACCAAACAACAAATGCTGGCAGGGTTGTGGAGAAAGGGGGACCCTTTGCAATGTTTTGAGAATGCAGATTGGTTCAGCTACTGTGTGAAGCAGCATGGAGTTACCTTGAAAAATTAAAAATGGATCTGCCTTCCAACTGAGCAATCTCACTTCACTTCTGGGAATATATCCTATGGAATTCAAAACATGAATTAAAAAGAACATAAGCACCTCTATGTTCATTGCAGTGTTATTTACAATCACCAAGATATGGAAGCAGCCCAAGTGTCCATCAGTAGGTGAGTAGATAAAACAACTGTGGGACATTTACCCAATGGAATACTACTCAGTCATAAATAAGAAGAAAGTTTTACCCTTTATGACAGTATGGATGGACCTGGAGAACATTATGTTAAGTGAAATAAGCCAGTTAGAGAAAGACAAACACCATATGATTTCACTCATATGTGGAATCTAATGAAAAAACTGAACTAACAACAAAAATGGAGACAGACTCATGGATGGAGAGCAGATGACAGTTGGCAGGGAAAGGGACAGATTAGGTGGGGAGGGATTGAGTAAGAAGCAAATAAGACTCATGGACATGGACAACAGTGTGAATTCTGGGGGTAGGGTCATATAGAGGGAATAAATGGTAATGGCAAAAATACAATAAAGATTGAATAAAAATAAATAAATAAACAGCAAAAATTAGAGGACAGGAGTTAAATAAAGTTCTTTCTACTCAGTCAAATACTGACAGATTAGTTATATCATAATAAAGCTGGGGGAACAATTGAGTTTGTCAATAGTAAATCTTTAAAAAATAATACACGAGAGTCATCAGATAGAAGGAAAAAGATAATTGCACCAGGAAGCTCTGAAATGGATGGGAGGCACATGAGAAGTTAACTCCTATGTTTGCTATGTTTACTGTATTCCTAAAGTATTCCACATGTTTTGCTTCTGGGAACTCATTTAACACATAGAACTCTATAATGTAAATCTGTTATTATCAGGTTAAGGATGGTAAGTCTGAGGAATAAAGAATATAAGTAAATTTTCTAAGATTGCACAGCTATTTGGTAATGAAGAGAAATTCTATATTTAAAACTCATATATAGAATTTAGCATATATACAACTTTTCATATTTCTTGTAAAACAGAAACTTAAATTGCTTAGTATAACATTCGAAGGTCTCCAATGTCTGGTGCAAACTATGCATCTTGTCACATCTCCCATTAGTCTATTTCAACATTTTAGAGCTCAGCTAATTAAAATAATTTTTCATTTGCAAACCTAATTAGGATTGTATATCTTCCAGGAAGTGCCCACGCTCACACCCCTACCATCAGATTCTTTATTTCAAAGTATCTAGTTGTGGAAGGGATAAAATAAATTATTAAGTTGCTTAATTAAGGGCAAGTGCAGTCTTGATTTCAGAATGGATTTTTGGTATCCAGGCTGCAGAGACAGGGCCAACAATGCTGGATACTACTGCCCAGGAGAGAAGCAGGAAATCAAGTCTGCAAGTAACAAAGAATTTATAAGCCTGAAAAAGAAGTTTGAATTTTATCATAAATATTGGCATAATAAAAAAACTATTTTTATAACCTAACTCAGTTTCTAAAGTTCTCAGATACTTTCCAATACTATCTAATTTTGCCATGTAAAGTACACAGGAACAAATGCCTCTCTATCTTTCCAGACTGGAAGAGCAGATGCAGAAAAGTGCTGGGGCTTGCCTAATATCTCATAATTCAACAACAGCATCTGGATTTACACTCCTGTTTTTTGATTCCTGGTCCAGAGAGCTAAATATTGTAATGTGTGCAAGTTGCTATTTCCATTTTCTACTGATGAGAAATCGTAAATTCAGAGTTGTTGGAGAATTTAAAATAACACATTTCTAAATGTTTAAACAGAGTTTCTCTTGAAAATGAAAGATTTATGACTCAAAGCCTGGTTTCTCTCAGTAAGAGGAAGGAGAGCGTGTGAATAATGAAAAAGGGGCCTGGGTTATTGCATTCTAGAAAAATAACCAGTGAGAGCATGTGTTCAGCATTTCACATGAGCAAGCAAGTAAGCTAATTGAGCACGGGGTAAAGAGTTTTAAGTGTATAATTTCATATGTATATTCTGTTCATTACCAAATAGCAAAAGGTTAGTAAAGATTTAAGATGCATATAAATTTGTTTTCTGATGTATTAAAGTTAGTCTCTAAGAGAAAAAGTTTGATGGCTTGACAGAAAGAACAATGTAAGCAGATACTGAGGAAACCCAAAGGGTCTTGAGTTCTAAAGATTTCCTTTGTACAATGTGATATAAGATTTTAGAATCATGGTCTGTAGCAAGAGAGATGGACCCATATTTATACGGGTATTTAATTTTCTTTTAATTTATTTATATATGGGAAAATACTCTTTGGAGATAGCTAAAATAACAATAATTGTGTTCACTTAATCTTGGTTAAATTGGTTTTAACAATTTACTTAAATTTTAACCTATCTGTCCCCAGAAAACAGATTATTTTCATCTGGCATCTTCATCTGGCAGTAGATACCAGAGAGCTAAACTGTATTTAAGCAATGTTTTGGTTTAGGCACACGGTTAGCCTGGGAATTGTAGATACATCCAAGGCAATGTTTGAAACAGCTAATAACAATCCCCTTAGGAATCATACACATCTTTGTTCTTTGTTTCCATGTAAAATGTTTTGCCTAGAAATTTTATATTCTCTAAAGAGAAGGAAAATAGGGCTGCTAACTGACAAAACAAACAAACAAAACTTGGAAATATGCTCCATGTAAATATATACTATTGTTATAAAATATTAGGCAGTTCCCATGGTGGAATTTTACTAACAATATGACAAGAATTGGTAACTGTGGTCTGCTATGTCGTTTACAAAAGATTTATAAAGAAATCTCAATGAATGAAAAAGAGAGACTACAGGAATGTGCTCTGTATCTTTTTATACTTCAAACTTTAATATAAATGACAACTATTGATATTTTTTCACACAGTAACTGCAGAGAAGCAATGGGATCAACTCAATAGGGACTGGTAAAGAAAATTTAAAACAACAACAACAACAAAATAACTTCATTCTGGACAAAGCCAAGTTCCTGATAAACTGCCTCTCTGCCTCAGCTTCTTCAGTCTGTATCATGCAGCTCCAGCCTTTCCTGATTCTCAGCAGTTACCTGATTTCATTAAGTCCTTGAAGCCTCACTAATAAAAGGTGTAAAAACCCAAAATGAACATTCTATTTCCCTGCATTGTTTCTCTTACTTCAATTGAATAGCTTAAAACTTTCTTAAATTCTAGTACACAGAATTGGAAATATAGGTAAATTATGAAAGGCAAGATGTACTTTAATGAACCATATTTCTCAACACCAAATAATTCAAGTGAGAATTTTTTAAAGCGCTTGGAACCTGCCAGGACTAAGAGTCTCAGAGGCCATCTAGGACAGCACTCTGCCAGGAATCTCAAGAGCCCAGCACAATTTCAGTTTCAGTAAAATGAATACAGTCGACTTATCATAATCTGATAACTGAGCGAACTGGAAAGTGTAAGATATGTCATGTAATAGTTTCCTTTTCATAACATTAAGTTGCTAGACTTAGTTCCTATATGACATGTACAGTTACTCGAGGCTATTCCACATCCTTAAAGTGCATCAAGAACTTTTCATATTCATGTTTAATAATAATTTACATATTTTTATATATTTCAACGTGCTAACAAAATGTCACTTTATTGTTGAAGATGACATCCATAAATTAATTTTTCAAATAAGTGAAATCAAGAAATTGGTGAAGGGAAAAATAAAGTAGATTGTTCTATTTCATAACCTAAAGTAAGCAGCATATTATATATTACAAATCATTTTTCTATGCTATTATGAAATACCATATTTTTCCATGGTATTTTTTTTGCCCAAATTTTTGAGGGGAAAATAAGGATGTGAATTATACATGGGTAGTACTAATTCTTTATCTATATATTTTTAATTCTTTTATTTATGCTTATGTGTTAAAAGTGCAACTGTAGAAAGCAATAATGATATCCATATGCAAAATACAATAATACAGAAAACAAGCATCTAAATATAAATAAATAAGACATTGAATTAAAAAATTAAAACTAAAGATTTTTTTCCCCTGAAAGTTTGATCCAAAAATGTGTGTGCGCATTATACACAGCAAAATATGATAACTATAGATTCACAGGGAGATAGTAGGAAATAAAAGTAAAAGAAGGTCCTAGGCAACTTCCACCTTTCTTCCCCCAATGTTAGCATCTTGTATAACTAAAGAAGAGTATAAAAACCATGAACCTTGTATTGATATACATACAGTTTATTCAGATTTCATTACTTCACAAGCACTCATGTATGTGAATCTGTGTAGATGCATGTGTTTAGTCCTATGCACTTTTATTCCATGTGTGGTCTTCCTGTAACTACTACCCTAATCAAGAGGCAAAGCTGCTGCATCAATCACTACAGAACTTCCTCATGTTTCCCTTTATAGCCTTCTCTACCATCTCCCTCTCTCTGAAGACTAATCCCCAGAAACCCATAGAGACATGCACTGCATTATCATGTTTGGGTCACCAATGGACCACATATACAATGGTGGTTCCATAAGATTGATTATAAAGGAGTTGAAAATTTATCTCCTACTGACCTTAATGTTGTAGGGCAATGCATTACTCACATGTTTGTAGTGATGCTGGTATAAAGAACCTACTGTGTTGCCAGTTTTATAAAAGCATAACACACAATTATTTATAGTACAGCAGTAATTTTCAAACATTTTCATCTCATGGCACACATAAACTAATTACTAAAATTGGGTGACACTCAAAAATATTTTATATTTTTTGATGATCTGACAAAAAATAGGTATAATTTTGATTCATACATTTCAGAAAGCTATCATTGTGTTGGCTATTGTAATTTTTTTGTTGTTGTTTTTTTACTTGACAGTCTAAAGGAAAAGAGGTCAGGGCCCCTGACTAAATAGTCAGGTATGGCATGTTTTAAAAACAATTGCAGCACAGTGGTTGAAAATTGCTACATTATATAATACTTGAAAATGATAATAAACAACTATGTTACTGGTTTATGGGTTTACTATATTATAATTTTATCATTATTTTAGAGTATAGTCTTTCTAGTTATAAATAAAAGTTTTCTGTAAAAACAGCATGCTGTGTAATTCTGGCAGTAGCCATATACATCTTGGGTTACCTCATATCTTGATTGCATAATTTTATCTTGTGCTTGATTTAATTTTGTGGAGTTTCTTTACAGTAACATCCTGCAGATTGGTAGCCTACTAGCATTAGACGACATGATACAGATGAACTGTGTAGCAAACTATACCATGTAGGTTTCTTTACACATACTCTATGATGTTTGCAAAATGATGAAATCACCTAACAGCACATTTTGCAGAAACTATCCATCATTAAGCAAGGAGTGACTATTTTGTTTTGATCAAAATTTTAATGGTATGAATTTATCATAATTTGACTATCTATCTATTGAAGAACATTTGGAGTTTTCCAGCTTTTTGGATATTGAAAACAAAAATACTATCAATATTTTTACACGGGTTTTTAAGTGAGCATAGCTTTTCAATTTCTCTGGGACAAATGTGTAAAAGCACAACTGCTGAGTGACCTGGTAAATCCATTTTTAATTAAAAAAAAGTATAAAATGTAGATAGCATTTTATACTTTCTCCAAAAAAGTTAAATAATTCATTTTTCTGCATCCTTACCAACTTCTGGTGCTTTCTTTTTCTGTTTCTTTTGTTTTCTTTCTCTCTCTCTCTCTCTCTTTTTTTTTTTTTTGGCTGTTCTGATTTTTGTGTAGTTACAGCTCATTGTGGTTTTAATTTGCATTTCTTTAATGGATAATGATGTCAAACATCTTTTTAAAGTATATTTTAATGATTATGCTACTATAGTTATCCTATTATTTTTTCTTCCCTTTATTCTCCTCCACCAAGTAACCCCCTTTCCTCTAGCATTGCCCCCATTTGGTTCCTGTCTATGTTTGTACATATAAGTTCTTTGGCTTCTCCATTTCCTATACTATTCTTAACCTCCCCCTATCTATTTTGTACCTGCCAATTATGCTTCTTATTTCCCATATTTTCCCCCATTCTCCTCTTTCCCTCTCCCTGCTGATCACCCTCCATGTAATTTCCATGTCTGTTTCTGTTCTAGTTGTTTGCTTAGTTTGTTTTTTATTTTGCTTAGGTTCAGTTGTTGATAGTTGTGAGTTTGTTATCACTTTATTGTTCATAATTTTGACCTGCTTCTTTTTCCTAAATAAGTCCCTTTAATATTTCATATAATAAGGGCTTGGTGATGATGAACTTCTTTAACTTTACCTTATCTGGGAAGCACTTTATCTGTGCTTCTATTCTAAATGATAGCTTGCTGGACAGAGTAAATTTGGATGTAGCTCCTTGCTTTTCATGACTTTGAATACTTCTTGACAGCCCCTTCTTGCCTGCAAGGTTTCTTTTAAGAAGTCAGCTGATAGTCTTATAGGCACTCCTTTGTAGGTAACTGTCTCCTTTTCTCTTGCTGCTTTTAAGATTCTCTCCTTATCTTTAATCTTGGATGATGCAATTATGATGTGTCCTGGTGTGGTCCTCTTTGGGTCCAACTTGTTTGGGACTCTCTTGACTTCCTGGACTTTTATATCTATTTCCTTCAGCAGATTGGAGGTTTTCCTTCATTAGATTGCTAAGCCTCTCCTTATTTTTTTTGAATTCTTGTTCTTTAATTTTGTTCTGGTTGAATGTTTATTTCTTCCCTTTGTTCAAAATCATTAATATGAGTCCTGGTTTCCTTCCCTTCACTGTTGGTTCTTGTATATTTTGCTTTATTTCATTTTGTATAGCCTTCACATCTTCCTTTATTTTGTGGCTGTACTCAGCCACAAAAGAATTTCTGTGAGTTTCCTTATCACCAGTGTTTTGAACTCCAAATCTGATAGGTTGTCTATCTCCTCATCACTTAGTCCTTTTTCTGGAGTTTGATCCGTTCTTTCATTTGGGCCATATTTCTTTGTCTTGGTGCACCTGTTACATTGTAAGGGGCAGAGCCTTAGGTGTTTGCCAGGGCAGGACAACCCACTTTGCTGTGTTGTGGTGCTGAATGTGGAGTAGAGGTTCAAGAGGGAACAATGTCACTTGTTCAGCTTTCATCCCACTTTCAATAGACTGGTAGTTTCTCTGCTGCCACATCCCCACAGGTTTTTACAGCCAGAAATTCTGAGGCTTTATTTTCCCCATGCTAGAACCCTGGGTTGCACAGTCCGTCTCACTCCCCAGTTGTTCCTCTCAGTTTATCCGCACACAACTGTGGGAAAACCTGGCCCACCAGCCACAGCCTTGCTGCATGTCCTCTCCACCCCAGCTGCCCATCTCCACCCCTCCTACCAGTCTGGATGAATGTTTCTGCTTTAACTTCTTGGTTGTTGGACTTCCATACAGTTCAATTTCCTGACAGTTCAGGTTGGTTTTTGTTTTTAAATTTGCTGTTGTCCTTCTTTTGGTTGTGCAAGGAGGTGAAATGTATCCACCTACACCAGGCGCCATCTTAGCCAGGCACTCCTCAAACATCTTTTTATGTGCTTATTTTCTAGCTGTATATCCTCTTCTGTAAAATGTCTTTGTTTGTGTTTTATAATTTCCTAATTGGTTTGTTTATATTTTTACTGTTAGACTTTTAAATTTCTTTATATGTGCTGGATACAATTTTTTATCAGCTATATTGTCTGCAAATATTTTTCCCAATATGTTACTTGCCATTTCATCCTTTTAACATGCTCTTTTATAGAACAGAGCCATATTGATAGATATAATTTATATATATTCTTTTCTTTCTTTGATTGTGCTTTTGGTATCAAATCTAAGGGCTTTTCTTCACCTAGACCTAAGTCCCAGAAGATTTTCAATTTCTCCAGTACCATTTGTTGGAATGATTATCTTTCCTTATTGAATTGCTTTTGAATCTTTGCCAAAGAGCAACAGGATTATGATCTCACCTTCAACAGGAACCTAATCAACAAAACAAACAAACAAGCATAATATAACCAAAGACACCAAAATTGAGAACAGACTGACAGTCACTAGAGGGGAGAGGGGAGGGAATTCAGGGGAAAAGGGGAAGGGTTTACAGGAACAAATATAAAGGACACATGGACAAAAACTATGGGGGGGTGGAAATGGGAGGGAGTGGGGAGGGCTGGGGTGGTGGGCTGGGGTGAGAGTAAAAGACAGAAAACTGTACAAGATCAACAATTAAAATAAAAATAAAAAAAGCAACAGGGCATATTTTTTGTGGGTCTATTTCTATATTGTTCACATTCTATTGATCTTTGTGCCTATCACTCTGCCAATACCACAATGACTTGATTATTGTAGTTGTATATTGAGCCTTACCATGGAGAAGAGTGATTATTCTCACTATATTCATTTTCAAAGTTGTTTTTAGCTATTCTAGCTTTTGTGTTTTTCTATATAAATTTGGAGCGAGCTTGTCTATGTCTAAATTAAAAAAAAAAAAACTTGAGAGGACTGTGATAGGAATTATGTTGTGCTTTTGAACATTGTTTAATTCAACTTGATAACATTTTATCAAGAAATTTTTGCATTTTTATGAAAGACATTGGTCTTGGTCTTAAAATTTGTGTGTGTGTGATCTGGTATTAAGGCAATACTGACCTCACATAATAATTTGGGAAGTTTTCCCTCACTTTCTATTTTCTGGAGAAGATTGTGTAAAGTGGGTATTGATTCTGTAAATATTTGGTAAAATTTTACAATATAACATTCTTGACCTGAAGATTTAGTTTGGGGGAACTTTTAATTAAAAATTCAGTGTCTTTAATATTTGTATGACTATTATAGTTGTCTGTTTCATTTGCATTGTTGTGTTTTGGTAGTTTTTGAGAAATTTCTTCATGTTGTTTAATATATAAGTAGAAAGTTGTTCATAGTTTTCTTTTATTAATTTTGCAATTGCTTCCAGATTTGATATAATATCCACTATTTTGTTCCTGATTTAGTGAATTTTGTTGTCCTCTTTTTTCTTTGTCAGTCTTGCTGAAAATTTATTAATTTTATGTATGTATTTATTTACTTAGAATTCTTCTTGTTTTATTGATGCATTTCTATTGTAATCCTATTTTTAGTTTTATTAATTTATTATTTTATTTTTATTATTCCATTCTATTTGTTTTAGGCACAATTTTCTCTTAATGTCCTAGATTCTTGACATAAAAACTTAGGCATTATCTCTTTTTTCATATAGTTATCTATGGCCATAAACTTCCCTCTCAGCACTGCATCTATGTATTTTTATTTTCTTTAGATGTCTTCGATGCATGATTATTTAGAAGAGTGTTGATTGATATCCAAGTGTTCGAAGATTTTTCTGTTGTCTGTATTGATTTCTAGTTTGTCTTCACTATCATCAGACAAGATTCTTTGTATTATTTAAATTATTTAAATATGAGAAGGTTTGCTTTTATGACCCATGATATTGTCTGTCTTGATGAATGTTTCATGAGCAGTTGAAAAGAGTATATAATGTTCTGTTGTTGGTTGAAGCGTTCAAAATGTCAGTTTGGTTGTATTAATTGATCGTGTTGTTTATGTCTCTGCTGACAGTCAAATGTTTAAATCCTCAACTATAATGTGAATTATTCTATTTCTCCTTTTGTCTTTATTAATTTGTTTCATATTCTTTAAGGCTTTTTTGTTATTGATGCAACTATATATATGATCAGCATGTATTCTTGTTCAAATTTATATATCTCTCATACACCCCCTAAATTTTCATTTATTCCTCCTTGAGCACCTGAGCATTTGTCATATTGTCCTTTTCATGTTAGACAGTGCTGACTAAATAGTGAGCAAGATAAGCACAGCCTCTATGTTGAGGGTGCTTATAGTCATTTAGCATTACTTGCTCCTTCCAAGATTATTATGCTTCTTTTTCCGTGCTCCTTCCATGACTAAAAATTCCTTTAGATCTCCTTAGACTGTTGATTCATTTTCTATATTTCAAGTTTTGTATATATTTTTTCTTGACTCCCAGATTAATCTAACACTTTGTTGTATTTTTGTAATACTTTGTTCATATCACAGTTGTTACCTAAGATAGTACAGCAACTACAACTTTATTTCCTGATCTAAATTTGTGAATGCTTTGAAGGTAAAGCCACATCTTGTCTATATTCGTTTTCCATATCTGGAAAAGTGGCTGGTATAGTTAAACAATTAACAAGTGTTTATCATCAGATTGTCAACAAAGCAAAGAGAAACAAAAGCATAACATCAAGCATGTATGACATTGTGATTGTCAAGCATGCATTGCATTTCTTTATTTTGGGTCTTGAAAACCCAGCACATGTTTGATCAGCACTAGTTTTGGGGCATTTCTCTGTGCTATAATTACTCCTTCCAATTTGCCCAATATGGAAGCTTTTTACTATACAGTCATCTTCTCTAAATTTGTTTTCCTTAACAACCACCAAAACAAGCCACCTTGCTCAAGGGCAAAGCATGATGAAAAGGAGAATGTTTCTGAAACTGGTTCACTTTTTCTCAGATGAATTGAAAAAAAAAGTGAAGTGTCTGTAAATTCTCCAGCTTGTAAAATACTGTGTAATTGCTTAGACTCTTTTACAAAATTAAAAAAAAAACTGAAAATTTAAAATATATTACAAAAATGAGATTATTGAATCAAACTTCTAAATTAATAAGTTCAGTTAAAGATTAGAACAGTAGGGCTGTAAGTGAGTCGAATGATAGAAATGTATGGTGCAGATTCTTTAGTGTTATACACACTTTCTATGAGAGTTTAGAAAGTTTTTAAAACTTTTGCTAACATGACTATAGCAAGGGAGGTGTTTGTGATATTATGGAATGAACGTAAGATTTTGAAAGGAGAGACATGAGTTGTAAATCTCAGTTAATTTTGTGATATTGTTTAAAACTTTTAACCACTTTGACACTTAGCTTCCTCATATAAATAAAAGATATGTCATAAGCAGTCTGGGAAGAATTTACATATTAATTAGCAACATAAAATTGTTTCACTTTGCAATGAACTATAACATTGTGATAAAACTTAATTTCAAACTCATCAGTTTAGAATATACGATCATTTAGACTAGACCAGATATTGAAGTTCAAGTTATTGATGAATAAAACTAACATATATCATAATGCTCTTTTACTCTACTGCTGGACATATTTTAAAATACTTTTCACATTCAAGGTGGCATTATAATAGCTGCCTCGTAAGGCTGCTGAAAGAATTAAACAAAATTATGTATGTGACACATTTTGAAAGTAAAGCACATATGAGAGTCTGTCTTTATTATATTCAGAAAATTGGGATTAAAGGGAAAAGAAGGGAATGATTCCTAGCTGGGGTTCAAAGGAAAAAGGATGGTGATTCCTGGCTACATACCGACATCCTATCAGTTAAGTGTGCTGCCTGGCAACTGTGCCCTAGTATGTGTGGCCTTCACCTTGGCCCACAGGACATCTTAAAAGTATTCTTTCAAGTTAACCTGGGTTTACCTGCTCTATGGAGACTTGCCAAACGGTATATTTCTGAAAGTAAAATAAATCACTCCCTTGGCATTAGGAAAAATTAACCACATTAATATTTCCTTTACAAATCATTTTTGCAACTTTAAGTTTCTGAAGTTAAATTAGTTTTATTCTGAAGCTGTATACTTTCAGAGCAAGATTAATTGTTCTTGGAAACAAGGGATACAACAAGATCTGCAACGTGCCTGTAACACTAAAGAGCTGCCGCCGCTGCAGGTTCCCAGGGCGGTGCTCACTGTTCCGAAACAGTGACGTGGTTTCAATGTTGGTCAGTTTGTTCTTAGCTATTTTCCACTAGAATCACTCCAATATGTTTTTAAAACTGCCACACTAAAAGATACTAATAGTGCCACAAATTGATTAGTATTATAGGAATATATTTATTTTTTTATGGGCATATTTAATTACCCATTTTTTAAGTTTCTAATTAAAATGGAATATAAAAATGATGCCTTCATACTTAAGCATGCATTTTTAGACTTAAACCTACCTCATAATTAGTACTAATATACAGATATTTTAGAAAGATAAAATGCTGACAAATTAAAGTGGATTAGAAATGTTATTATTACTCTTACTCTTAATACAGACCCCTATCAGCAGGAATGAAACATAAATAAACTACTACATATGGAGTATGTGATGCTCAGTTTCTTTCACAAATTTCCCATGTTATAGACTGAATGTCAGAGAGATCAGGACATAGATGGTGGCATGATCCCAAAGGGAAAAGTTCATCATGTCCATTACTTAACATTACATTGAACACTGTACATTTTAATACTGTCTTGAGAATTTATTACAGATTCCAAGTGTAAAAGGTAAAAATCCACACATGACTAGGGCAAACCGGTGTGACAATTCCCCAAATAATGATCTCTAACTGTTTTTACTGAGTATTAGGCAGCCACCAATTAGAAAACTGAGTTCTCAGAATTTCTGAAGGCAGTTCCACACTTCACATTTCCAGTGGCAAATTATATTTGACATTTAATTTAAAACCCAAGACACCATAACAGGAAATTTTCTAGGCCATTAATGATAAAACATTAAGGTAGCCTCCCACTGCCTTGCCGCCTGAAACTACCTCTGGTGTTTCCCAGAAGGCCGTGCCATCACAGCAGCATCGTGCCCTGGGTAATGTATTCCTAACACACATGTTAATCTAAATACTGCACATGGTTCTTAGGTGCTTAGTTACACACCTCTTCTAGTTGCTTGTCAATAGAAAACCTAGGAAAACATGAGCCCTACAGGCAACAAAGCTATTAATTGAATGTTTTCATTGTAGTGGTGTTTGTAGTGGTAGTAGTGATTATGTTTTATGTTTAAAGAGATTGAAAAGGATAAATAATTTTAGCAAATAATAGAGGAGCTCTGCATCATAAGAACATCCTGCTTTTTATGTTATCATCTTTTATATCCCGTTAGGAGCCTGATTAGCTTTGAATTCCTTCTTCAGGGAACCTGGTTGTTTGGTTGTGATGTGGAAATATAAGATTTGAAACTGGACATTTGTGGGTTCAATAGCTACTGCATTACGCATTAATTGTGAATCCTTCGTGATTTTATTTAACCTGTTTAAGACCATCCTTTTCTCTTGTGTGAATAAGGATGCATATAATTCTTTGAATGTTTTTGAAAATCCTTTATTAATAGACCATTTCAAGTTAGATAGGTGAATCTAAGATCATATATTCCTACAAAGCACAGAATAGGATCTGGGGTCAGACCACCCAGATTTGAATTTCAGTTTTACTTTCTTTTAGTAATCAGACTTTGGACAACTTATGTAAAATCTCTAAGTCTGAGCTGGAGTAGCCAATAGCCATACATGGCTACTGAGCATTTGAAATGTGGTTTGTATTGTGATTCTCTAAGTATAAAGCACATGCTGGATTTTAAGGATCATATAAAAAATGTAAAATACTGAAATAATTTGTTTTTATATTAATTACATGTTGAAATAATTGTATTTTGGATTGCATATATTTAATTTTATTATATGTTTTATAATTTACCTTGCTTCTTTTTACGTTTATAAAATGTAACTACTAGAATATTTAAAATTATATACATGTCTTGCTTTTGTGGTTCATTTTATATTTCTATTGAATAGTTCTTCTTTCACTCTTACTTTTCTCATCTGTAGAACATCATTTATAATAATATCATCTCCAAAGAGTTTCTATGGATGTTAATTATATCAGATAAAAAGCAATTATTCCAAAGCTTAGAACACAGTAGCTATTAGTATCACACCCTATAGTTCTTCTCTTCCCCTTCCACGTGGGAGGGAGAGCAAGTGTCCCTAAAGGGTGAGGTCCTGCTTGCTGCATTTTTCTGGTTTATATCCTTAGAATAGGAAGCAAAAGATTGAATTGATACTATATTTTTCAAGTTACATGTCACTCTGTACATTTAATATTTGATTGAGTTTTAGTTATTTACCAGTTGGTCTTTCCTTATTTTTAAGATTCCTGAGAATACAGAATGTAACTTATGCATCTTAACATCTCCCAGACAGGGTGTTGTATTTTTAGCTGTTATAGGATGAGTAATATTTATACATTAATTGTTACAGATTTTTAAATTTCTAAATATTTGCTAAAAGGAACATTGGTATATAAGACTACCTGGTGACCAATACCAATAAAAAGATTTCTTATGATTTGAACACTGATAGTTTATTATACCTATTCAAATAATGTCCCCAAAATACAAAGAATTAATTAATATGTGTCATACTTAGCTTCTGAGGCTGAGACATTATAGAGAATCGCCCTCATTAAATTCTTACCAATAAAATAATTTATTTAGATTCTCTCAATCTCTCTCTCATTTTCTTTCTTTCCTTCTCTCTCTCTCCCCCTCTCTCCCCCCACCCTGTTTCTCACAAACCATCTGATCTATAACAGTTTAGAATGTGGCTAATACTACTATTTTTGAAAAGTTGACTAGCTGAGAAACTACTAACACACAGGTATATTAAAACTGTCCTAATTAGCATCCACCTGATTTTTTTCTTTTGTATTGTAAAGAAAAAAAAAAGAAAGAAAAAGTTATGAAATAAGAAAAATATATATGAATGATACACTATTTCAGTGAATTAAAGAAGTTTCTAAAATGCATGCCATGCTCAGTGAGTTTAACTGCAGGATAACTACTATAGCTTCCATAGAACACCAGCTTTCACGTGACCTGAGACTGACCAGCAGAGCAGAGGTTTTGTGCTAATGGAAACAGCGAAAGATCTAGTAAGCACTTCAGGATCTGTGCACATTGACAGAGTTCTCTAGGATATGATTTAGAGGAGATTAGAACTGGGATGCTGAGAAGTCCCTCTCTTTACCATCTCTTAATTTCTAGAAGGTCTTTTATTCCCAAGGAAAACTGAACATGATATAGAGAAGTTGGGCATGGGATATAGAGAGAGTGAGAAAGAGAAAATAGTATTTTTACAAAGATTTTGTAATATTTCTCATTGCCTATAAAGTATCTCTAATTGGCTGCCTATTTCATTTCTATTACAACTTCATAGTTCAATCAACATCACTTTTCACTAGATCAGCGATTCTTAATCTAGCTGATCAGAATGACCTGGGGGAATTTAGAGACATTTCCATGCCCAGGCCCTATGCCAGACGAATTGGATCAGAATCTCTGATCTTGGAGCTTCCCATGTGATTGTAATATGATCCAGAGCAGATTTTGGCAACAATATATTAAGGTTGCAGTCCACAACCCTTTTGGCACCAGGGACAGTTCTATGGAAGACAATTTTTCCAAACAAAGACCGTGGTTGGGGGTGGGGGAGTGATAGTTTTGGGATGATTCAAGAGCATTACATTCAAACTCACCTCCTATGTGGCCTGGCTCCTTATAGGAACAGATGTCTGTGGCCTGGAAGTTGGGGACCCCTGTTTCAAAGGGACACATTTTTTTCTTCTATACCACCAGAGGAGGAGGAAATGGAATTAACATGTGACTTAGTATCAGTAGTTCAAATTTAACAAAGTTAAAGCTGAATTTGAATTTTACTTCCCCATCTCTATCTCTCTCATCTTCCACATCCAACACATTTGCAAATCCTATAAAGTTTTCTTCTCTTTATTGTGACAATAGTGGCCCACTCTTAGCTATTATCCTCTTTTGCCTAGATCACTAAAAGTTCCTAGTATCTGGTCTTCTTATATTGCCACTTGTCTCCCTCCAGTTTGTTGTCCACACCACAACCAGACAAAAATCTACAAAACTGAAAATATTCAAATCGCCAAACTCATAAAATCCCTTTAATGGCCTCTGCATTAATATAGAAAATATTCACCACTGTGGCCTGTATCAGTCTACGTGGTATGGCCTCCAACTACTTGCAAGCTTCAACACGTACCACTCCTTTCTTCTCTTCACTCCAGCACTCTAGACTTCTTTTGGGGGCTCTGAATACAATTGGCTCCCTTTCAGACTACCTTTAGTGTGCCTTTCTTAAATCTGGAATGCTCTTATATTTACTCATCTTTATCTTGTACTTGATTTACCACTGCTCAAAAACTCTCACAGACCACCTCAATAAGAGAAAGATTACTCTACATATAATCACAAAACTGTACTCCTCCCCTCTAGAATATAATGCCAACCTGGTAATACATACTTATCAGTTTGATTACTGGGTTGATACTCCAATTATGTAACAATGTTTACAGTAATACAAAGCAGTAATATATAACATGTAAATAAAATATTCAAATATATTCCTCATTCTCTAAGTAAACTAATAGATATGTATGTGTATATATGTGTGTTTCTAAACTGCCATTTATCAACTGATCATTTGTGGCACAAATCGTTCATTGGATTATTCTAACAATGCTCAAATTATTTCTACAAAGCATATTTGTAATCTTTTGTTTAAACCAGCTGTAATGCACTAAGGAAAATTCCTTTCTAAGTCATTATTTGACAGAAGGAATCATGTAGAACTGTTTAAATGACAATTTCACGAAAATGATCATTATTAGGTGAAAACATCAATCAACAGAGAATTTCTCTTTATATCAACAATAGCATACATGATACCAAATTATCTGAGCTACTGCCAAGTTTGCAGCAAATATATTTAATTTGTTTTTAGTCCATATAATATTATATAAAATTTTTAAAATATATATTTAATATCTATATTATTGACTAAGTGAAAAAAGAATCATTTCTTGGAACATCAGCCTAACCCTTCAGGCCAGATATGTGAGGCAGAGCAGTGTGGCAGTTAGCTGTCATTTACATTAACAAATTTATTTTGTTAGTTGCTATGAAGGCAGGCATTTGGTAGGTTTTAACAAACTTGTGTTAAAAGGTAGAAATTAATAGAGATGGGGAAAAGAGGGGCTTCTCAGCATCCACAGTTCTAATCTCCTCTAACTCAAACCCTAGGAAACTCTCTCAATGTGCGCAGATCCTAAAGTGCTTACTAGATCCTCAGTTGCTTCCATTAGCACAAGGCCCCTGCTCTCTGGGTCACTAGTAGTTTTTCTGCAGTAAAGGGAGTAGTGAGAATGCTGGCTGTCAATGATTGCCCACAGATACTTGCAGCTATGTGAACTCTGACTTTTGGCCATTGGGGTTCCAGTGCTCTCACCAGTGACAGAGGATATCTTTTTTTTACTGTGCCCCTATGCCCTTACTACATTGGCCTGGGTGTAAGTAAATGGGTGGAGGAGTGCTAGCTTTTAGGCTGACAGACACCAGCCTGCTGCTGCAATGACCTCCTCCACCATTACTTGGAACGAGGCAAGAAACCAGAGATGGAATACGATCTTTGTTTGCCTCCCTTGGATCTATGACAAAGCTTAGGAGTTAGAATTTTGAGAGGACTGGGTGGTACTTGCACTGACCTTTGCAAATATAAGTGGGCAGAACGGGGCTAAGTACTGGAGACCCCAGTTTCATGCCTGATGTTAACGCAGTAGCTAGCTTCTAGATAGTGGAGAGACAGAGAAGGAAGAGGCTACGCTTGGAACAGCAGCTATTTATACTTTACCAATTTGCATGTAAGTATAAACTAGTTTATCCTTACCGGTGTGTATTCTGGTTAAATATCTACTGTGTAATCTTTCCTTTGATTCTAACCTCCTACCTGAATATTAGTTGCATGAGGTTCAGGGCTATGACTGGTTTGGTATAGGAGGCCATTTTGCATGACATGGGCCCAGCTCCCACTCGGAGATGCACAGGACCCATACCCATGGACAGGTTATCCCACGGGGAATCAGCCCAGCATTGTACCTAGACTGCCATGAGACTTGCTTTTGCTAAAACTCCCTCACCCTGAATTGAGACAGCAAGTGCTTACTGTAACTTCCTAAAATCTATGCTAAAACTTCCCAATATGGAGTGTAACCGATTCAACCACTTTTCCCCTTGCATTTGCAAATATCCTTCTTCTGTGATGTGATGTGATGTGATGTGATTAGCTGCATCATCTCCTTCGTTGTCTGTAAAAGGTAACCACCTAAAGCGAACCTGTGCATGGTAAATGAGGACCATCATGTAATATGCCCAGAAAAGAAATAAAGGCTGGTCAAGGCAGGTGCTGAAGCGTTTTCTCCCCTTGAGAGAGAAGCCATGCTGTCCCTTTTCCTCCAAAGAGTTCAGTAGTCCATGTGAATTTCTCATGCCTCATCCACAATGTGGTGGACCTCACGAGCCGGGGTCCACATCAGTTTCGTTTCTCTTTTCTTTCACATTGCCTTGTTTAAAGCTATTATCACATAAAAGCTGTTAAATAAATATTTGTTATTACATGAGTCACTGAGAGAAAAATAAAAATTCCCGGAAAATCTGGCATTTCCTTTATGATTTCATTCTAAAGTGACAAAATAATTTTATCTTGTAAAATCAGACAGTTACTAACCTATACTTTTTCCTTGTAAATTGATTTCAAAAGGATTATTAGAAATAATGAAAAATGTGCATTTAGTATTTATATTCTTCTAATAGGTGGGGGAATATAAATATAAGGGCAAGTTCAAGGAGTTGGTGGGCCTGGAGCTTATGCAATTTTGTGTCCTTTAGAAAAAGATATCGCTTTTATGAATACATAATTAGGTATCAAGTAAATATTTATATAGTCAAAAAAAATAATGCAACACATTGCAAATATGTAAAGTTGGACAAATGCCAAAAATACAAAATCCAGAAAAATAACATAATGCTCTTCTTAAATATCTGATACTTTGTTAATAATTTATAAATACATTTAAATATTTTGTTTTTCCTTTATAGAAACTTGAAATATTGAACCTATTTGCTTATTGTTTATGTGATTAACATTTTCTAAAACTTTTTTACTTTTTTGTTTTCATCTTCATTTCCTTTCTAATTCTATATTCCATAGTTCAGTGGCATTTTCCACATTGTCCTTGTCCTTTGTCATTTAAAAATTTTTCTCCTATACTGAGTTCAGCAAGTTTATTTTAATAAAAACCATTGCTTCATGATCTTTTTCCTGAGTTCTTGTATTTAAATTTTTTGTATTTCATTGAAACAACTGTTTTGTTAACCTTTTCCAGGTTGTGGTAGAATGTTTGGTATACATTTTCTGTTTGATAGAATCATTATTCTAGCAAATGTTTTCTTTAGTATTTTTGTATTGATTCTTTTAAACCTCCCTGTATACAAAACTCATCAGAGGATGATATGGATTTCCTGGCCCAGTTATTTGGAGGAGCTGCTCCGAGGAGCGCAAGCTGTGTTGCCCTTTCTACAGTCTGCCCCCACCGCCCCCCCCCCCCAGCCTGCTGGGCCATTCTCTGGGCCATTCTTTGCTGTACCTTCTTCTTATGCAGCTTCTGCTTGATCTCTACGGACTCTCCCTAAATCCTCAGATCTTGTTTGATGCAAATTGTTGGGTTCCCCAATTTGGACTTTGCCTTATGCTTTCATTAAAAGTGTATTTTTACTGGCATTTTCTGAGTAATTGTACTGCCATTCCATTCACTTCCCATTTCTAGGTTTCTGTTGCACTTTCTCCCACATGGCTTTTGGGAGGTGTACCTGCTCTTTGCAGGCCAGTCTGAGAATGATAAACTCCTTTCAATTTCAGTGAAAGTGGATGTGTTTTTTGTTGTAGGTGGTTTTTTGTTGTTGTGTTTATATGATACGTAGTAAAAAAGGGAAATTACTATGTCTCTCTGCCATGTTCAGACTGGAAGTCCTGGAATTCAGCTTTATACTACATTATTTTGTATTGTTAAATTTGTTGCAACTGATCGAAATCTATTTTTTTATGTTTTAAAGGCATGATGCAATGGATTTCAAAGCAGCTGTTACAAAAAGGGATTAAAAGGATACTTACATTGGGGAAAGAAGCCATATCTCTTGTGTATATACAGGTACTCTGACAGTTTCTTGAAAGGAATGCAAGGTCAGTCATAAGCTATCCCATGAAACCCCAATGTTTAGGGGCATCAGCTCTGCAGAATGTTAGATAGATTATAATTCTTGAAGCAAAGCAGTCATAAGTATAATCAATAGATAAACCAGCCAGCAGGAGATGCATTTAGCCCAAAAGCAAACTATCAGCTATTTCAGGCATACCAGCCTTCCCAAGGGAGACAGGTGATTTGACTCTTGGTTAAAAGGGCAACGGAGCTCAGGAGACATTTGAGATGTTAACAGGCTTACAATGAGTGCATAGATAAGTGGGTACCTTGTGTTTTCCATACACAGGCTTAATTATGAATGCACTGCCTGTTTGTTAAATCAAAACCAACTGTGGAAATGGAGTAACGTTTTCTCTCTGTGACTAAAACACCAGTGTAGTCTCATAATACTGGAAATAAAAATTGAAGCTGCAGTGTGTTCCTCTGTACTGGATGAAATTTACTGGCTGTGGATCCATGCAATATCGAGTTCATTTTGGAATGGGAATGATGCAACCATGATGTATATGTAAACATCTGTTGTGAAGAAACAATAGCAAACACTGTTGTACACTTCATATATAAGATGACATGCCTTGTATATAGTAGGTAGTGAATAAGTGTTCATCGATTTGCCTAAATACAGTATTATACCCTAAGAATACCCTAAAAAGCAATGATCATGATGAGAGAAATTTGCTGAAAGTTTCTTACTTGATGAGCTCTAATCTAGGGAGCTGTACCCCCGAACTATCCATGCAACACTGGTGCTGAAGCCAAAAGCAATTCAGAAACCTCCACATTCCTTCTGAGCTTTTCTTGCACAAACCATTTTGTCTTGTTGTAAAGCCAGGTCCGGACTTCTCTGCTTTCAGATTTCAGTAAAATGTGTGATTTCTGAAATGAAGTCATCTAATGAACTGAATGAGGTATTTTGGGCAGTTCTAAGTATCAAAGGAGACCACACAGTGGCTGACGGGTCGTGATCCCCACAGTCTTATCCACAAGTCAGTGGGAAGAGATCTATTTTGAAGCATTTGAAAGGAAACCACATGATCATGTCTTTTATTCTGTACCACATTTATTTATTTCTATATACTTTTGTTTCTTATTATTCAATCAAGTTATTGGCATAGCAAGACCAGAGATTGTACTATTAGCAAACTGACAAGCTCTAATGTTGCCTCACTGTCTGTTGCTTAAAAAAAATCTGAAGGCTTCTTTGTTTTACTTTCAAATGTAATGAGCTGAAATAAGTCTTTATCCCAAAGGAAAAATGTTATTTGTATTTAAAAACTTTAAAACATAAAAGTATAATATCTTTTAAAAGTATTCTTGCTTTAATATATTAAAGTAAACTCATTCTTTTTCTATTTTCTGTGTTTTTAGGTACCTTTCAGAGTAATCGAATTAGTAATCACCTGCTTTTTGTTCTAGTTAGGGGATATGTCTCTGGGGAAAAAAAGAAACAGAAAAAAATACCAAGTCAATCATCATGCTGCTGATCAGAAATTCATGCTCAAGTATCTATGGACTTCATTTGATCTTTTACCGGCTCCTAAAAGCCCATTTTTCCTTTTGTTCTCTTAAAGCGGACCTGCTACTCCACTTTAACAGGGCTTGGCATTCTCTCAAACAATTGAATCTTGTAGCTCCACCCTTAATTCTCCTGATGCCAGCTCAGGAATACCTTCTGTCACATTGTGTCACCTCATGCAAGTTTATTCAACCTTGAAATGTCTCCAGTTCATCCTAACTTAAAGTGAATTCTGCTTTACCAAAACTCCATATACTTATCTCAACCAGGTACTTGTCACAAAAAACATCGGCCTTGTACATTTAGTTGTCAGTTCATGTTTGCATTAAGAGCTTCTAGTAATAGTGATCATTGTATTTCAGAGGCACTTAAAAGATTATCAAAACTTCCAATGATATAGCAGCATTTAGAAGTTTCCCTAAACAAACTTTGGACTTCTTTTTATAAATTATAAGTTGACCCACAAAATCACATTTGGCCTTCGTTTCCTGATTCACCAACTACTGTTGTCAAATTTTTTCAACCTGCTATTCTTTTTGTGACATTTTGCTAATACGTAGATAAGGACTTTCTGATGCAAAAAAGAGAGAAAGCATAAAACCCCTTCATAAATCAAATTTTTATAATACATAATGCCAATGACAAGAAAATATGATACATTGTATGGTCTCTATAATAATTTCTGTGAGGCCTGACCCATATCAACTAATATTTGTTTGCTCTATACTTCTAAATGTACTTTATAAGTTTCACTTGTTTTTATGGAGGCCTGATTAGTATTTTCTGAAAGCCATTTGATCATAGAAATTTAATGGCTAAAATTAGTGTAAGAAAATGGTAGTATTTTATTAGTTCAATAGTTTCTTATTATTTTTATGTGAAGTATCTACAGGTATAAATATAGCTAATTGGTACAGGTTTTATGGTTTATCCCCACAAATACTACAGAAGGCTTTAATGGCCTCTCATTAATCAGTAGTTTTTGAGATTTTGCCACATATAATGCACACTTTTTTCCCCAAATTTTGATGGGAAAATAAGGATGCACATTATATATGGGTAGTACTAATTCTGTATCAATATAACTGTTTTTAATTCTTTTATTTATATTTATGCATTAAAAGTATAACTCTAGAAAGCAATAACAAAACCCATATGCAAAATAATACCCTGGAATATGATAATAGGTTTCGTTTCTAAATATAAATAAATAAAAAATCAAATTAAAAATTAAAACAAAAGTTTTTTTTTCCTGAAAGTTTAGGCAAAAAATGTGGGTGTGCATTATACACAACAAACTACAGTAATTTTAACTTGACAAACTAAATGAAAAATATATCTACGCAAAAATATAAACTCAAAGTCCAAATAAGAAATAAGGATATCATTATAACTTTTATTGAAATGATAATTTTATGGAACTAGAAAACAAACTTGATGCTTTGGGGGTGGAACACTCTGAAGGTATCAATTAAATCATTCTGATATAGTGTGTCATTTAAGGTCCCCTTCTCCTTATTGATTTTCTGTTTGGAAGATCTATCTATTGATATCAATGTAGTATTGAAATCCCCAACTATGACTGTATTACTGTTGAAATCTCTTTTCAGGTCCAAGAAGATTTGCTTTACACATTTAAGTGTTCCTATGTTGGGTGCACAAATGTTTACAAAGGTTATGTCTCCTTGTTGAATTGATCCCTTTATTATTAGGTAGTGTCCTTTTTTGTCTCTTATTATGGCCTTTGTTTTCAAGTATATTTTGTCTGATAATACATATTGCTACCTCAGATTCTTTATCTTCATTTGCATAAAATGACTTTTTCCATCCATTTATTTTAATCTACGTGTGTCTTTCTTTTTGAGGTGGGTGGCATGTAGACAGCATATATATATGGGTCTAGCTTTCTTATTCATTCAGGTACCCTATGTCTTTTAATTGGAGCATTTAAGCCATCCACATTTAAAATGATTATGGATGTATAGGTATGTATTTATTACCATTTTATTCTTAATTACTATGTTCTATCTGTTTTTTTTTTTTTTCCTTTCTTCTTCTTCTTAAAGAAGACTCTTTAACATTTCTTATAATTCTGGTTTGGTGCAATTGAACTTCTTTGCCTTTTTATTGCCTGGGAAGATCTTTTTTTCTCCTTCAATTTGAAATGATAGTTTTGCTGGATAAAGTCGTCTTGGTTGTAGTTCCTTCCTTTTCATCACTTTGAATATTTCTAGGTAATACCTTTTGACCTGAAATGTTTCTGTTGAGAAATCAGCTGACAGTTTTATGAGAGTTCCTTTTAGGTAAAGAGTTTAAACCATTGTTTTAAACTCTTTATCTGGTAAATTGCTTCTTTTCATTTAATTTAGTTCTTTTTCTGGAGATTTCTCCTGTTCTTTCATTTGGGGCATGTTTTCTTGTTTCCCCATGTTGGCTGCCTCTCTGTGTTTGTTTCTGTGTATTAGGTAGTTTTTCTATGTCTTCCAGTCTTGGTAGGATGGCCTTATGTAGTAGGTGTCCTGTGGAACCCAGTGACAGAGTCTCCTTGATCACCTAAGCTGGGTGCTCCAGGGATGTCCCTTACATGTGTTTTGTGAGCCCTTCTGTTGTAGTTGGTCCTTGATTGCTATTGGTCCACCCATGGATGGGGCCAACCCTCAGGTTGGCTGACTATGAAGATCAACCCCAACTATGAGACGCTCTGCAGGTGCTGACCACACAAGTCAGAATTTGCCTCAGCTGGATCTGGTGCCTGTGAAGCTCTCCCTTTGGATATGCCATTTGTGAAGTTAATTGGATTACCCTCTGATGTTGCCCGAAGCCTGCCACTGGGAGTGTTGGTTCTGGGGCCTCATGGGAGAGACCTGGTGCAAAGCAATGTCACATGGTGCCTGTGACTAGCTCTGGGCAACCTCGTTGGAGTTACAAAGTGGCCCTTGGCATCCTATTCGGATCCTGGGTGTGAATGGGAAGGGCCATGCTGCGCACCAAGGCTGGCATCTGCCAGTGACAAACTCAAGGGAAGGTCAGCAAAGGGTCCAAGGCACCCCAAGATCCACCTTCACCTGCCTCTGCCTGCCCACTGCCTGTTAGGTTCAGTCACTTAAAGAGCCTCTGGTCGTACTCTAATTATATGAGGTAGGTTCTCAGTGAGTCATTAAGTAGGATTGAGTGGTGTTCACCAGATTGATACAGATTAAAACTCAGTGTCATTGCTTTGTCTGAGGCCACTCAGCAAAAGTTTCAGGGTATCTCAAGGCTAGCTGCCGTCTGCCAGGTGCTCCCAGATATTTGTGATGGGGTGTGAACTGAAGGAGTTGTCAGAGGGAAGCCAGAAGAGTTTATCATGCTCAAACAGACCAAGATTTGGCCATTTGAAGGTAAGGCTCTGCACTAGTTGTGTGTTCAAGAGAAAAACTGCCTCATCCTAGAGCCACTCAACTTGGTCTATACCAGATTTTTCTCAGATCTCCTGCAGAACCCAAGGCAGGGTGGGGATGCTGGGAGTTGGTAGGGTGGGGCTAGTCTCTCTCCTGTGAGGAGGTGATACTGGTCAGGTTTATGGAAATTGAGGGAATGGCCCCAATTCCAGAGCCACACAATTCAGTCTCTGACACCCCCTGCATCCTCTGGAACCTCAATACCCTGGGCCCAGGCAGAGGACTCCTCCACAGGCTGTCAGCTTCACAGGGTGGGGCAACAGAGAGTCTGGAGGGTAGGGCTAGTGCATCTCCCAGGCTGATGTCCTAAAGAGGGAAGTGCCTCACCCACAAAAGATGGCATCTATGTTTGGTATGGGAGAAAGACTCAGCACAAGAACGCTGGTAGCCACAAATCCCAGACTCTTTACATGACTCTAATCAGCTCAGTCTTCCCTTTGCTGGAGCCCAGGGTGAGTTGCTGCAAGTGAGATTTTGTGCATTAGCCCTTTAAGAGTGTGCCTGGATTTCTAGCAGACACCCATTTCTCCCTGGCTTTCAGAATCCCCACTGATTTTAACAGCCAGATGGTATGTGGATGCCTCTTCCCAGCTCTGGTGCCTCTCAGGGAGAACTTTCCCAGCTGAAATGTCCCTCTGGATTCTTAGCCTCTGCATATGGATGCAGGGCCAACCCTAATCCTGTCAGCACTCTTACTACCAGGCTTGATGTGTCTTCTACAAATCCTTGGTTATAAGATTTCTACTTAACTAGTCTTCAATTGGTTTTTCAGGTTGACTGTTCTATATTTTAGTTGTAATTCCAAGTTGGTCCCGGGAGAAGGTTAAGTATAACTTTTACTCACTCCACTGCCACCTTGAATCCTCTACAAACTTGCATAATTAGAAGACTTAAGAGTCTAGTGAGGGAAACACATAAATAGCCACCTGACAAACCAGGTTTAAAGCACAGTCCAGAGTGAACAATACCAAAGGATATGACTCACCATTTTATACTTGTTACTGTGGCATGTAGGATCATAAATTGTATGTTACCAAAAGAGATTCTGGGGAATTATTTTATTCAATATTTTTAACACTGAAATTATTGAATAGAGGTGTTGATTGCCTAGTTTAATTTTTTGGACTTTCATATCATTTCTTTCAGTTCTAATAAAACAAATACATTATCTTTGGTTCATAAAGGCTTTAAAAAAGAGGGTTATGGCATGAAAAGTTCAGAGTATTCAGAGAACATAGGCCCTTTTGTAAACTAATGGCTGCCTGTTCTTTTCTAACTTCCAAACTAAACACTGACACTGATCGATGTTTTTCTCTCTCTCTCTTGCTCTCTCTTTAAAATAAATAAACCTATCTTTGGATGAGGATTAAAAAATCATATGCCAGTTTTTAATATATGAATGTCCCTGAAAAATTAACAGCTGGAAACTATGATAATATTTTTCTCAATCATATAATCCCTTGATTATAATAAAGACAGAAATCTCAACAATTTGAAAATATGGGTGGCAGCATTAAAGATTGTTAAATAATTCACTTACATTTTTCAAAACTTGTAGCTTTTTAGTGAATTTCTTTAGGGAATTTCCATTTTTACATAAAGAGTCATTTTCTTCCTTCTTCAAAGCCCCTTCATATAAATGGAAATGAAATTTTCCTAGAACACCATTACTTTCCCCAGCAGTTGTCTAGTCCTTAGCATATTTAAAAACAATGTTTCACATTTTATTATACACTTTCATTATTAAAATAACTACTTAGTTTCTGATATTTCAAATCAGAGTGAGTTGCCTCAGCTAATGATGAAAATTCAATAACTTGGTAAAAATAATCCACTGTTAATGTCTGCTAACTGCATAATAATAACAGCTATAATTTAGCAAGATAAGATGTTTTGAGACTTGCTCTATTCAAAAAGTTTCTACTATATATAACTAAAATATTTTGATATAATTTCATGAAACCTAATATGAGTTAGGTTGAGCACCCTAACCAATGACTAAAGTCATATAACAGAATTGCTCTACTTAAAATAAAACAATGAGCACCAACGATGATGTTTTCTATACATGTCTACTGCATAATTAGCTATTTCATTGTAAGCAGGGAAGTTCTTCCCCTATCTGGTGTCCATATCTTTTCTTTCTACTGCTTCCAATTCCTAAGATAAAATAGGAAACTAAGTCCTCCATTATGTCTAGGTGTCAGTTCCCTTTAGGGTAATTTCTCATGATGTGACCTGGGCCATTAGAGCCTCATGGTTGACAGGCTCATCAAAGGCTCTTCTATTCTTTCTCTTCATCATCCAAGGTCTAAATTCTCATATGTTGAGTATTATGAGGCTATTCATGAAAGAAAGAAGAAAGAAATAAAGAAGAAAGAAAGAAGGAAAGAAAGAAAGAAGGGAAAAAAGAAAGAAAGAAAGAAGAGAGAAATAGAGAGAGAGAGAAAGAGAGAGAGAGAGAGAAAGAAAGAAAGAAAGAAAGAAAGAAAGAAAGAAAGAAAGAAAGAAAGAAGGAAGGAACTGCAAATGTACAGAGCAAAAGTTTCTACATATTGAACGTGTGCCTGTTTTTCTTTTCAGTAACAAAAATTCATCCCAAGCTAATTTATAGGAAACTACATTTGAGTAAATTTTGTTTGATAGCTACCATTTTGTGCCAGGAAAGAAAACCAAAATGCCAGGAGAAAAGAAAGCAACATCCTCACATTGTTTTCTTCATTCTAATGAGTTCCCTATCTCTTTTGTGTAAGCATTTTGATTGTGCATAAAGTATGTGAGTTCACCTTAGCATCACTAGCAGAAATTGAGAGGGGTAAACATGAAATGAAGATGAGTAAAATAGTTTATTAAAAGTAGCTATTTAGAAGAGATCAAATACATTCAGTGTTAATCATTTCTTCTGCTGTTGTTTAGATATTTTCTGTTACTTACAAGTTAAAAGAACTGTCACTTAACATTTATGGTATTTTCATGTTCATATGTAAATCTATATGAAAATTATTCAACATAAATGCTTTAATTTTCAATTCACCAATTACTTTTCTGGTTGTATTGAATTCTTATACACTGTAAAAGCCAAGGCTAGCATAAAATAAATGCTATACAGAAACATTTAAATATTCTGGTTCAGTGAACTGGCACAAAGGGTTGCTGCAGAAATGCCAGATAAGTAATCTAAAGCAGCTAAGCGGATGTGATGGGGAAGAAAAATAGAGTAAATTATTTACTGACTACTGATTTAAAATCTGAGTTCTGAGATTCTTTGGGTAAAAAATCTCAGTTCTTTGGGTAAAACATTTAATGCATGGTCTCTGACAGAGAAACTTTTAGTCTTGGTTGAAGTAAATTAGGGCACATCAACTTTATTGACAAAATGAAGTGCTATTTTTTTTTTCATGTAAACTACAGGATTGTGTTCTTAGATTAGTTTGAATAACCACTGAATGAGAAATTTATACTTTTCTTCAGTTAAATCAGCCAAAGTTTATCTGCTCATGAATGAAGCTCAAATTAAAATTTAGCATTATCAATCTATGATTGTTTTTAGCAGATTCAAAAAGTTGAAGTATTACTGAACATATATTACAAACAGAACATAATTACAAAGAAGGAAAGTGACATATTCAAATCATTCTAACTGAACTACTTTAGCTTTGTTTTTATTTTAAAATACAAAGAATGAAAATATTAGACAAAAATGTATACAAACAACAAAAAATAAAATGAACTCCTGCTATTCAGAGATCTGTAACATTTTAGTAAAGAGTCTGTAATTTACACATGTATTCACCAAATACTTATTCTTGTCATGTGGTAAACACCTAAAGAACAGAACACTGTACTTTTTACAGACCACAAAGTACAGTGTGGTACAGAGATATTAATCCAGTAATGACATTTCCAAGAGTAAAACTGGTTCTGTGACAAACTCTTGGGAGCATCAAAATGCTAAGAATAAGAGTATTGAATAAGAACATGTATATGTTCAGAATTTGACCTGGTAAGATCAAGGAAGTCTTCACTAAGGAAGTTAGCTTCAGCTGAGAATATGAGGATGCTTAGAAATTAATTAAGCAAAACAGTAATGAGAGGAAAATTCCAGATGGAGAAAACAACACCTACAATAGTGACAGGTGTCCAGACAACAAAGAGCAAGCAACCAGACCAGTTTTATTAGGCAGAGCCAGGTGTTAGATAAAGTTCAAAATAGGGAACTGGTGGACCAAATTATGGGAGTCTGTTTTTATTGTAGAGGCTGTAGAACCCGACTAAAAGGTTACAGATGGGCTATGGACATGCTTAGATTTGTGTTTTTAAAAGTGCCTTCTAGATATAATGTGAAAAACAAACTGAACGGGGAGATTGGAAAAGTGAATTCATTTAAACCAGTTAGCTTTTAAGTTAAGAGGCTAGTTCACTATTGTATAGATGAAAAGTAATGGTAATTTGAAGTGCGCAGAGCAGACATTTTAAAAAACATTATATTGGCATGATTATTAGCATTAGGTGAGATATTAACTATAAAATACAGGGAGATAGAAAAAGATATCAAGAATGACTTCCAATTTTCTAGATTAAAAATGATGAAAGACAATGCTATTTACTATTGCCATATTGCTCTGGAGAAAGATTATTTTTACAATGATAATACTAACCTTATTGTTACTATTTTCATATGGAATTAAACTTTTTCCTGTAATTGTAGCCACTGCATTTATATGCTTAATTTAGGATCATAGAGTTTTGAAAAGATTTTGAAGATCTTTCTGATGTCTCTAGGCTCTTAAAATCTCAAGCTTCTGTGGTTTTATTCTTTAAGGTTTACTGTGTTTCTGTTGATAAACATCTTGTTCTTGTGCCTTCTCTGTTTGTCCTGAACCACTACCCACTCAGCTGAAATTTACTGAATGCTCTTGTAGACACCTCATACTGCGATGGCCTGTCTACCGACAATCCTCCTTCACTGTGAACGGCACCTATTAGTCACATTTAACGATGTGAACCTAAGTTGTTATTGATTCTGTTGTACATTCCTGACTCAACTTATTCAAATCAGCTCAGTTTACTGGAAATTTGAAATCTGTGACACACACACAAACACACTTGCACACACAGATATAGAACAAGTGCAGCTGAGTCGCATCATTTACAAAACTCTAAAAGAAGGTCCATAATTTATAACTTTTCAGGTATCTGAAATTGACTCCTAATTCATCCCATGTAGATTGTTGGTTATTATTTAACCCTGCTCTTGACCTAAGGTATTACTATTCTTCTTATCTGCCAACAGTATTTGTTTACAACCAAAATAATATTGTCCGCTATGTCACAAGAACTGTACTGGTTACCAGAGCTGCACACAAAATAAAACATTGGTCCTGTACTGGAGGAAGTCACAGTTTAATAGAGAAAATCATAGAAGTTATTATACAAAAGTTAGATGGCCTCAGAAGAAATATGTGAGTGACAGGAGTTGTGAATTACATGTGGGAGAGGTCAGAGATTAGGGATAGTAGGTAAGAATATGCTTCATGTAGGTAGCGGCATTATTCCTTGTTTATAGAAGACAAGTAGGTGGAACTGGGATTCAGGAGCTAGAAAGCTCAAGTCAGAGGGAGACGGGTAAGAAAAATACTCAGAGGTAAAGCAGAAGAAAGTAGATAATAGAACTGCAAGTATCTTGGGATGGCTGTTAAATCTGAAAGAGAAATAGGATCAGAGTGTCTTCAAAACATATCCTTGAGCAATTAGCAGGGACAGGATTACAGAGAGCATTGTAGACTTTGTCAAGAGTTCCAGACTATATCCTATGAAAAATTCAGACACATGGAAGGGTATTAAGTAATCATTCACAGGAGTCACATGAGGCAGTGGGGAGGGAGGGATCTACTGCATTTTCTGAGGATTATTCCAGGGATGCAAACAGTAGGTGACAAAAGTCAAAGACGGTAATTGAGAAAATTCAGGAAAAAAAGGTTTGATATAAAAGACACTAGAAGGAAAATTGGATAGAGTTTGCTGATCGATTATATGTGTGGGTAAAGAAAAGAATGTGGGCTACAGCTCACATTTCTGACTTTTTATTAACCTCTTGCATTTGATCACTTTATTTCTAAAATAGAGATTAAAAACTGTCTATAAGATGTTAGAAGGAATAAATTTAGATCGAATTTGCAAAGAAAGTCTCACTACGTGTTGCATGTAGGAGAAATTAAAACATATTTAGCCTCCCTCGCCATTTTCTTACATATATCGGGTAACTGAAAGTATCAGAGAAACACTCTTAATGGTGGTCACAATTGGTGCTAATTCATTTTTCAGTGTATAAACTGCTAATTATATCTCTTGTTGGGATTGAAATAAATCCCTTACAAAATGTCACTTAATGTAAGCATCTCAGACTAATTTTTATGTGCATTCCAAATGAAGTGCAAGAGAAAACCAGGTTCCTACATCTTTTAATTTCAACAATTTTGCTCATGGGATTAAATTTTATTAAAAAAAAAAACTGCCAGGATTTTTTGAAAACAGTTAAAATGGAAAACTTTTTATCATTCTGCTTTTTAAAAAGCACATTTTTAAAATTTTTCTATGATCTACATGAACATCAAGGAAAGAAACTTACATTTCTGAGTCACTATTTCTTTGGTGTCATTGATCTGATGTTATCAAATGGAGTGATAGAGGGGTATGTATGTATGTATGTATATACTATTCTTATTCTTTTTCTTTATTTTCTTGACCATTTCACTTAAAAAGGAGAGGAGACAAAACTGAAAAGAACAGAACCACAGAGACTAGAGTAACTGTACAAGGTTGACCTTGTCTTGCCATATGATTTGAGCCAAGTATTAATTTTTGTTTGCTTGTCTTCTATGGAGACTCTAAAGTAAATGATATTTGGGGGGTCCCCGGGGTGGTAGAAAGCAGGTCAAGGTGAGCTGTCTTCCAGGTAGTAAAAATCCCCTTGGCCTGTACCAGCCCCTCACTGGCCAGTTTTCTTGTTGGGTCTGGTACAGACATTTAGGAAACATATCATTTTTTTTTTTTTTTTTTTTACAAAAGCATTTGTTATGCTGTGTTGGGGTTTATTTGTCAGTAATTATAAGTGTGAACAGTGCTTTATAAGGGAAAAAAATTCACCAGTATAAAATAGGCTCTGTTGACTTGAGAAAGTCCAGTAGATCAAAGAATGGTAAAAATGACTTTACATAGGTATGCCTTGCTGTCTACATATCTCATTTTAACTTAAGAACACAAGTTGGACTTAATGATTTATATATTGCTAAATCAACCATCTTTCTCAACAATACTACTTTCATTTTATTTTGTCATTTATAGTAGCATATATTGCACAGAAATTTCTCACTTCATACCATGATCAGTAATATAAGAGCTACTTTCTGTTATAGAGAAAGTGGCCAGAAAAACCTAGCTGATATGAAAACATTTAATTTGTCAAGGAATGTAGATATGATTTTGTTTTAATTTTACAAACACATTATATAGAAATACATTGTGTTGACCTGAGATAGAGTATGACTCTCTAAAATGTAGTTAAATAATATACATCATTTAAAGTGTGGCTAGCAATTACCTATACGGTATAAGAATAATGGTGATTAGTATAAGGAATATTTACCATATAACCAGCTAATTTTAAGGTTCCATATTTTTATAGATAAAAAATAAAACAGCATTATATATATAGAAAAACATGCATTTATGACTTAATACTCATTCTCAATATGCAAATCACAATAATAGGCTGATTACTAGAGGGGAAGATTAAGGCTAGACTTTTATAATTTTAAAAATGTTTTTACTTTGAACTTCATAAAATGTATCATTTTTCTCTAAGCAAATTTTATGGCCTGTTAGTTATTTTCCTTAAATAAAATATTAATGTCAATATAGTCAAATAACACAATGGTGAAATTAAAAAAAACACCCTGATCAGAGCCAGCATTTACCTAATATTATAAAAATTCATTTTCTTCTGAATCCCAGGGCTCAATAGATTTCAGTAAAAACAAATTTGTTTTTCTCTAGTAGAAATTCATCTAAATCCATTTAGGCAGTGAATAATAATTCTAATTTTGCATATATTTTATAAAAAAATTATTTAGTCCTGATTGGTGTGGCTCAGTGAATTGAGCACTGGGACTGGGAACTGAAAGGTTGCCAGTTCTGTTTCTGGTCAGGGCTCATGCCTGGGTTGCGGGCCAGGTCCCCAGCTGGGGGTGTGTGAGAGGCAACCAGTTGTCACATCATGTGTATCTCTCATACATGATGTTTCTCTCCCTTTCTCTCCCTTTCTTTCTCCCTCCCCATCTCTCTAAAATACATACATACATACATACAGACATACATACACAATTATTTAAAACACAGAATTTTGATTGCTGTTATTCATTTATTTATTTATTGTTTGCATTGCCTGGGCCCTCATTTAGCTGCTAGCCTCTCCTTTTTGCTTCTTTTATAAAAAAAGACAAAATAATTTGCCTCACAACTAAGTACAAGTATAACAATTGAATCAAAAGAGCTTTTAAAGATAAATAGGTTTCGGACTTCTGGCCAAGATGGAGGCATAGGTGGACACACTGTGCCTCCTTGCACAACTAAAATAAGGAAAACAAAAATTTAGAAATAAAAAAAAAAACAATCAAAACTGACAGAAAATTGAACTATACGGAAGTCCAACAACCAAGGGGTTAAAGTACACACATTCATCCAGACAGGTATGAAGGACGGAGTCTGGCGCCAGGGTGGAGAGGGGTCACAGCAAAAAAAAAAAAAAAAAAAGTGGTGGCTTGCAGACCTTGGGTGCTCAAGGCAGCAGCTAACAGACCCTGGGTGCGGGGTGGCAGCAGGCAGACCCAGTGAGGCGTGCAAGGTGGCTGGCTGACCAAGTGGCGGTCCCACATTCGTGGCAAGAATAGTATGGGAAATGTAGAAGCTAAAGAACTTATGATACATGGACATGAACTAAAGGAGAGGAATGTGGGTGGGAGGGGGTGTGCAGGGTGGAGGGGAGTGAAGGGGGGAATGGGACAACTGTAATAGCATAATCAATAAAATATATTAAAAAAAGATTAGGTTTCTCAATGTCTTTTTTTGTTTAATTATTTTGTTTCTATTCTGCTTAGTCTGTATGATGACAAATTATAGTTGAAATATGACATTTTTTAAAATGTAAATATTCTTACTATAAAAATTATACATGCATGTTTTCAAAAAATGGTACAAAATGAAAATGCAGTGTCTTCCTTTCTGTCAGAACAGCTGGTTCCACCCTCCATGGCCCTACTAATCCAAGGAATCATTATAAAATATTTAAATTTATCTTTAGCTGCATTATAAACTATACACATGCACATATTATGCATGTGTGTATATGCACTTTTTTAAATGAACAACTTTTACTGTGACTACTACTTTTAACCTACTTGTATTCCATTAACAATATTGAGACATTTTAAATTTCAGTAATTTTAGAAGTAAAATTGTCCAGGTCAAAAGGTATGTGCAGTTTAAGTTTGACGGTTGTTTCTAAATTGCCCTCCGAAAGGGTTACTAAGTCACATTCTTACCACGAGGGCATGCAAGTCCATTTCCCCCTATTCTTATACCAACAAAGACATCTTTTCATTTAATATATCAAAGGGTGTCTTGTTGTATTTATATATTTACAAGCATGGATAGCTGAAGTTCACATACTTGTTCCTATACATATTCCTTTTTTGTGAGTACTCTCAGCTCATGTTTTTTGACTATTTTCTTACAATAATTTAAAAAGCAAAAATGCATTGAGTGCTTATTATCTGCCAAGTACTGTTCTATATAGTATGTAGGTATCAACTCACTTAAGTCTCACAACAAAAACAGGCATTTGAATCTTCATTTAAAAACAATATTGAGGCAAAAAGAGGTTACACAAATTGCATACAGAGCCACAGAACCAGTAAGCCTAGTGTTTCTGCTGCGTTAAATTGTTTGAATTTTTCAAATTAACTTGGGAATAGCTTTTCTATTCATATTAAGAAAATTAATTCATGAAACTAATGCAGAAGATAAACATATTAAAGAAATTAATTTTACTAAATATTCTATAAGATTTTTGTTCCATTGTTTTTTTTTTGACTTTTATTTTATAACTAGTTGTTTGTATAAATGTGTTCTATATAAATGTAAATCAAAACTTCTGGGAAACTATGCTATTTTATTAATTTACTAGATTTCTAAAATTTCAATCAAATAATTGCTATATCAGAATCTAAAAATTATTTTGATCAATTCTGCTTAAAATGAATTCAATAACAGTTTTTTTCTTTTTGTTTTGCTGACTTAACCAATTCCCTTATCACCTCTTAGTGAACACAGAGAACAATATGCCATTTCTATTTTGTATATGAACAGAGATCTGTATTAAATTGATCTTAATGTGTTTTCTTTCATCAAATCTACTTGCTTATTATTTATTCATAACATTTATTTTTAACATTTTCTTGTGCTATGGTGAATTGACTTTAGTTTTTTAGCCAACTCTAAAAACAAACTAAAAACAATAATAACAGCAACTCTACTTCTTGAATGAGAATGTTAAAAAATGTAGGGCTGAGCTCAAAAAACACTTTCTATTTTTGTTAGCTAAAACTTCTGAAATATGCATAAACATTCACTTCTTGTAAGTATAATACTATACAATGATTTACATTCAACTTCTTTTTGTTCACAAATACTTTTACCCCACATCAAATAACTGTAAATATTTTCCACATTCTTTTCTAGTCAACTGTGTATTTTCTTTTTTTTTTTGCCACTTTATTTTCATACTTCATGTACTTATATTTAAAATTCACCTTGTGTATTGCTGAACTTAGGATATGAATTCACATAAAAGCGAACATTTTAAAAATTATGGTTTTAAGTGTTTTTAAATTAAATATCAGCTATTTTCTTTAAAAGCAAAACAATTTAAAATATTATTCAGTCTGGGAAAGGAGAAAAGAAGGCACTTAACATACATGGTAGTTGTGAATCTACATATTTTGCATGTGGTAATTCCACTAATTATTCAAAAATATTATGAGGCAGATATTATCCTAAATTTAATACAGAGGAAACAAAGCTCATTGTGATCCCTAACTCTCCGAAGACATAATTAGGCAGCCATATAGCAGAATTCACACTACGGTCTACTTTGGCTTCAGTGCCTGTATTCTTTCTGCAACATTATTGCATTCTAAACACTAACTCCAAAACATAACTCTGTCTTACTTAACACAGTGTATATTTTAGGCAGAGTTTGTTTTGAATATGAAAATGTAACTTTATTTGACTACTTAACTCTCATTTTAGTAGACTTTATTTTTGCTCTTTAATGTGAATAAATGATGAAGAGAAACTAAGATTTACTCCATAAAAGTACATTTGAATTAAGATTAGTAGGCATTCACACGCTTATCCAGATATTCACTTATGTAATAGTCACTTACTTTGAATTTACTATGTCCAGCAAAACACAGTATGAAAATTAAGAGCTAACCCTTAACCTACTGAAAAATGGAAGAAAGTTGGAAGGTAACAGAAAACACTTGATGAAAAATGTGAAAAGTGAAAAATTAATCAATTATAATATTAAAATATTTTACTTCATTATTTTTAAAAATTAAAAACATAATAGGGGAAAAATAAAATATCACAAATTCAAACTTACTCAGACATAAAAATATTAATATTGTGTTGTATTTTCTCTTAGAATAGTCTCAAAATGTATTATTTACCTAATTCAGATCACTTGTAGATTTATATTGGTTAATAACATGTTGGCCAATAAATCATTTTAATGAATCATAACTTAAATTATTTTAAAAGTTAAACTAAAACAAGAAAAAAATGTCAGTATGCATTATATGTAGTGGGGTGACTATTGCTTTGAAAAACTTAAAATGTGTATGTTGCTTTTCCATATGAATACCATTTTGACCTGCTTAGATATGTTTATATGTTTATAAAATAGTAAAAACAACTTTCCATGGCCCTGGATATACTTCCTCAGGTTACTCTACCATAGTGTTATCAATTAGTCCATTCTTGAGCATTTTGGTTGTTGCAATTTTCACTATAATGAATAATCCCAGGATTTTGCTGGATTTTACACTATTTTCTTCAAATAGATTCCTAGAATTATTATGAAATGAACAGACAGTAACTTTAAAATGGCATTTATAACTCTTATTTATTTCATTATATTTATGCACTACATTAAAATTCATATTTTTATAAATTATGTTTTATGTACTAGAGAACATGTAGATCTTTTAATCTTCCTACAGAAACATCCTTACTAGTTGCATTTTTCATATATTAAACTAAATGACTATAATACAAACTACAGATGATTTACCTAGATCAAATGGCAACATGGAATAGTAAGAATGAGAAGAAGGCAGTGGTATCTGAAAAGGTAGGTGCAAGAGAGGGATGCAAACCAGTCTTCATTTCAAAAAATAAAGGTTGTATATATAAAGTTTGCATAACATACCTATTGCAAAGGAAGGACAAGATAGTTACAACAACAATGAAGAATAACCACCTTGTGCTATACTTCCAGAGAGAGCCTTTTTCCTTTTGAAGCACAATTATTCAGAAATATTAAAATAATTTATTTTGAGGGGATTTAATTTCAATCCAGCTTCTGAACAAGGCTCCCAGACTGTTTTACTGATCTAGGAATAATGAGCATGGGGACAAGCCACAACTCTCAGATTCATGGATCAAAAAGTCCAAGATCAAGCACCGGTAAGAAATGTTAAAGCTGTCAAAAATACTCAGAGCAACAAGCGGAATGCATTATGCAGAAGCTGAAGGTGAGGGATTACCTCCTGGTTAGTGAAGCAGCTCAAACATGGAAGCAGAAGCCACGGTACCTGATCCATTATGACTTTGAAAAGTAAAAAGAACACACAGTAGTAAACACATGCAAAAAGTGCACTTGGTGATTAGCTACCCCAGAGCCCGGACAGTGTCATTCATTTATGGACAAATGACCATGAGCCCTGTAAAGGGCTCCTTGCTGATGAGGTTCAGAAAATTCTAAGCAGGGAGAAGAGAGAGATCCTTCAGCAGTGAAACGAGGCCTGTACTCTACTGACTTGGAGAAATGTAGTTTTATATTATTATTTTCAAAAAATCCAAACTTGGGAAGTCTGTATTATTTAGCAGGGGAGCATATAATCATGTTATCTTCTAACCTCCAGACTTTGCATGCAACACACACACACACACACAGCTAGGACCACAAAAATCTCCCAAAGGCTGAGTTTATCCTTGTAGCAAACTGTCTGACAGCTTCCCAACATTGCTGTTATTACTGTTTGAACCCTCTGATGAAATGATCGGTGAGTTATTCAAATGTTGAAAAAAAATTCCTTAGGTTCCTAAAAACTTTTATGTTCTCTAAATAATACTAGCTTCTGAAATTAGTCAGTTTCCTCTTTGTTCCTTCTGAATATATTAATTAGAATAGAACCAGAGGTACTAATAATCAATGCCTTTATATCCCCAAATCACACAGTTTCTGCAATTAGAGATCAATATGCCTGAATGTTTATGCCCAGTCCCTCCATTCATAACTTGAAATCTTAACCCCTGAAGTGATGGTATTAGGAGATGTGGCCTTTATCAGTTGTTTAGGTCATTGGGGCAGAGCCTTCCTTACTGGGATTGTCTTTACACAGAGCCTCTCGTCTTCCACCCCACCATGTAGGGATACAAGAAGTTAGAAAATTGCAACCTACAAGACCGTTCTAACCAGAGCTGGGCCATGCTGGCTCCATGATCTTGGACTTCCAGCCTTCATAACTGTGAGCAATAAAATTCTGTTATGTATAAGCCTTTCAGTCAATGGTACTGTGTCACAGCTGCCTGAATGGACCAAGATAAAAATTTGTTGCTTTGTGTTCCTGTGTCTTTCTTTTAAATGTTAAAATTTGAATGGGATACTAAATTTAAAAAAAGCTAATAGTTATCCAATTTTTAACATGAATAAATTAAATCAAATGCTTCTTTACAAAGCTAGTTCATCAGACTGCTTGAGAAAAAGGGAAGACACACCAAGAGAGAAGAAAGAAAAAATACTAAAACACAAATGAGTCTGAACAGGATGTTATCCTGGTAGACACAAAGCCAATCAGAACTCTATAAAGGTAGAGGTAAATATGAAATAAGAATTTATTAAGTGGCTTCAAAATACTTAGGGACGATTTTATTCATTCTCATTTTTTTCTTTGTTTCCTACATACACCCTTCTTTTTCATTAGAATTTTGGGAGCAATAAACTAAGCTTCCTTCACTCAAGATGTTCATGGCTGATTAAGGAAAACAGCATCAAAGGACACCAGGCATAATATAATATCAGTGTCCAGGAAACCCTCAGCCACAAGCGATTAAGTTTATGAAGTGAGCGAGGAAATGTGTTTCACAAAGCAGAAAATCTTTCACTTGGAGATTGAAGAATGTCTTCCTAACAATTTGTTTGATCTCAGAGTAACTTTCTGATTAAAATTCCAAGTTCTATTCAAAATATAGACTACCATATGAATCAGAAAAAGTGGAAGCATTGAAGTAGGCTACTAAACTATTAATGGGTCCCAAATTTTATAATGTTTTAATAAATATTTTAATTTCTTTTAGACCACATGAGAGGGAAAGCACTTGTCTGTGTGGAAGAAAAGGGGTCGCATGTGAACCTGACCAGCTCAGGGAGGCCTGGGAGGCAGGCTTACAAACTCAGAGATGGTAAGTAAACACAAATGATGGTCTAAAATGAACACTTTCGAACTAAAAGCTGATCATGATGGATGGTCTGTCCTAGGCCAGTAGTTTTCCCTAACAAAGGTCCATCTCCACCTTAACTGAGCCTGTCTATTGTCCTTTTGTATCTATAATAACAGACCTTTGAAATGTCAAGGTAACTTCCCTTTTTTTCCAAACCCCTGGGGCACAAGCTGAGACCTGAAATCCCTTCATTGTTACTGTTATCACTTTTATTGTTGACTGTTAACTATCCTTTATTCACCTATGTAAAAGAAGTATGTGTCTGTCATTTTACCTTTTATCCAATCCCAGAGGTTTCCCTGCTTTGCTTTCTCCCGCCTCCCTTCTCTATCACCAGTGGACTTCATATAACCCCTTTATGGCTCCTTCTTTGATTCTAATGTCTAATGTAAGATACTGAACTGCCATCCCCTGGAGCATTTTTCAATCCTTTGAGATAGTGCTTCCTGGCAATTGTCATCAGTTTGGCTCAAATAAACTCATCAAAAATTCTCAACAGGTTTGAATGTTTCTTACATTGACATGTAAATACATGAGAGCTGTGATTCAAAATATTACATCGTGTCAAAATTTTTATTTCTTTTTTCAAAAAAAAAATGTTAGTTGATTGGTCATTTTAAAATTACTTTAAACCAGTTCAGCCCCTGTACATTACAGATTTATAATTCAAACCCATTAGTCTGATTGTGAATGAAGAAAATTTGCAAGCCAAACAGCCAAGATAGCAATTAACAAATAAATATAAAGCAAAGAATGAATATAGAAAAATACAATTCACCCCATTAAACTGTTTTTGTTACAAATTCATTATAATTCAAATTATTTTTAAATTAGTTTAACTCATTTCATATTTATTGAATACTTATAAACTGAAATGATAATTGGTTATATCAGATAACATAGAAAAACTTTCAAAAGAAAAAGTAAATGAAACACAATTTCATGCTGTAACTGGAAAATTGTAACCCACCCCATCATTCTTTTGACATTGTTTCTTAAGCGCTGACTCTAATATGTAGCTTATACATAAATAGTGTGTTTGTATAAGAATCTTAGTAACTAACTTCAAAAGATAGAGACTCAGACCTTTAAGCAGCCCAGCTCCAGGAGATTTGCTGACCTTCAGCCATGGAACCCGGATGATGTGAATCCAAGATGATGTAAAGCCAAGATAATGCACACTTGCCTTATCGAAATGGACTGTCTGTGCTCGTCTGCCCGTAGAGACTTTGCAACCCCCTCTCTTTATCTCTTTGTACTGTTCTACTCTCCCTCCTCATAAAAACCTCTGTCTCCACTGACAGGTGGAGATGGTTAAGACATGAGTACCCCATCTTAACAGATGGCTGGTATTTGAATAAACCACTTTTCTTTACATCAGCACCTGCGTCTCTAATATTGGCTTTCGTAGAGGCAGACAGTCAGACCAGCGTTCAGTTACACTTTTTGGCAACTACAGATGCGGCAATGTGGACCCTCATAAGGCCTGCCCAGCCAAAGCTGGGGGTCCCACCTGCTTGTGGAGGCTGGCCCTATGGCAGGTACTGAAGGAATTTCACAGCAGCTGCTGAGGGTCCTTTATCTTGGGGGTTCTCCCTGATCTTCCTCTCAAAGAATCAACTACCTTTAAATGCTTTGCTGATGAAAGAAAATGGGTACCTGGGGAGTCCAGGGACTTCAGTAGGGGAGTCAATGGCCTCCAGACCAGGTCCGTGGTGCACCCACCCAGGAGCCCTCGCCCAGCCACTGGTGTTCTTGGAGCCATTTGGGATTCTGTAAGAATCAATAGGTGCTGCTTTGCTGTAGGCATAGCTCAGTGAAAAGAAAAAAAAAAATCCCAGTTACCCAGTGTGAGATTTTGTGGGAGCACTCTTTTGGTTTTGGTTTGGGTGTTGTTTGCTTTCTTGTTGCATACTGCTTTTTAATTGTTAGTTTTTTTCTCCGTTCCTCCGAAAGAGGAAGTTCCCCACCGCCCCCCACCCCCCACCGTTTGAGAGCTGTCATCTGTCTCTCTCATCTGGGTGAAATGAAAATATGGTTACTTTTTTTTTTTTTTTTTTTGCTTGCTTTCTTATCTGTTGGGGAAATAGTTTGATCTTTGCTGTTTTGTATACCCAGGTATCCTTTGCTTCCAGGAATCCTGTCTGCACGGTTTGCATTTTCTGCCATTTGAACCTCCTCAGGGTTGTTTGCCCTAAGGTTGGTGTGAGATGAAATACTAAGGCTAGTGCCAGTCCCTTTTAGAAGACTTAATTTGAGCATACTCTTGTGTATGACCTTTGTTTTTGTTTTTCACTTTTTTGTGTGGTTTATTTCTGTTTTAAAAGTAGCAGAGGTCACTTTATAGTCTAATTAGAACTGTTTTGCTAAAGGTCTGATAAATGGGACAAGATCTCTAATGTTCAAGCTTTTATGTTGTTAGATCATGATGATTCTACTCAGAAAAAAAATTAAGTTGATAGTTTAAAGAGGGGGGAAGATCTCATTCCATGCTCAGACAGTAAAACTTGAAAAAAAAAATCAGGCATTTTTAAACTTAAGCAGCTAAAGTCATACCAAACCTGAAATCTCCCCCTGCCTCTACTCCAGCCTCCTCAAAGTTATCAAAATCACTAGATAACGAAACAGCTCACTTTTGAGCACACAAAAAGGAATGAATGTATAATCACAAAGAATAAAAATGTGAGTGTATTTTCCAATAAAAAAATAACTAAAGATGGAGGTATAGGTAGATACTCTTTGCCTCCTCACACAACCAAAAGAAGGACAATAACCAATTTAAAACTAGAAAACAACTGGAACAATCAGAAAACAACCAGAACTTCCAGAAAATCAAACTACGGAAATCTGACAGCCAAGGAGTAAAATAGAAATATTCATCCAGACTCAGGAGGGGCAGAGACAGGCATCCAGGGCAGAGAAGATGTGCAGCAAGGTGTGGGAAGGAGCAGATGAGGCTGAGGTTGGCAGACTGGGAGGTCCCACATTTGCATGCATAGATAAGCTTGGAGGAACAACTAGGGAGTAAGACAGACCATGCAACCCAGATTTCCAGCATGGGAAACGAAAGCCTCAAAACCTCTGGATATACAAATCTATGGGGGTTGCTGCAGCAGGAGAAACTCCCAGACTCACAGGAAAGTTCACTGGAAAGACTTATAGGGTCCTAGAATGTACACAAGCCCATACACATGGGAATCAGCATCAGAAAAGACCAATTTGCTTGTGGGTAGCAGGAGAAATGACTGAAAGCAGGGCAAAAGTCAAGCAAGTGACATTGTTCCCTCTCTGATCCCTCCCCTACCTACAGTGCCACAATGCAGTAAAATGGGTTGCCCCACCCTGGCAAATACCTAAGGTTGCCCCTTAAAAAATAACAGGTGCACCAAGACAAATAAAATAATGGGTCAAAACTTCAGGAAAAAAACTAAGCAATGAGAAGATAGCCACCCTATCAGATGTAGAGTTCAAACCACTGATAATCAGGATACTCACAGAAATGACAGTATAGACACAGAATAAAGGAAGAAGTGAAGGCTATACAAACCAAAATAAAGAAAAATATACAGTAAATGAATAGTGAAGGGAAGGAAACCAAGACTAAAATCAATGAGTTGTAATAGAAGGAAGAAATAAACATTCTACCAGAACAAAATGGAAAAAAAAAAGAACAAAAAACAAGAATTCAAAAAAAAAAGAAGAAGAAGAAGAAGAGAGGCTTAAGAACCTCTAGGACAACTTTAAATGTTCCAACATCTGAATCATAGGGGTACCAGAAGTATAAGAGGAAGAGCAAGGAATTGAAAACTTATTTGAAAAAATAATGAAGGAGAACTTCCCCAATCAGGCAAAGGAAATAGACATGCAAGTCCAGGAAGCTCAGAGAGTCTCATAAAAGTTGGACCCAAGGAAGCACACACCAAGACACATCATAATTATATTACCCAAGATTAAAGAGAAGGAGAGAATCTTAAAAGCAGCAAGAGAAAAGGAGACAGTTACCTATAAAGAAGTGCCCATAAGACTATCAGCTGATTTCTGAAAAGAAACCTTACAGACAAGAAAGGGCTGGAAAGAAGTGTTTGAAGTCAGGAAAGGCAAGGACCTACATCCAAGATTCCTCTATCCAGCAAAGCTATCATTTAGAATGGAAGGGCAGATAAAGTGCTTACCAGTTAAGGTCAAGTTAAAGGAGTTCATCATCACCAAGCCCTTCTTATATGAAATGTTAAAGGGACTTATCTAAGAAATTGAAGAAGATCATTGGTGCAGTGGGGAGAGTGGTGGGAAAAATGGAGACAACTGTATTTGAACAACAATTTATTTAAAAAAACATTACTGACTGATTAGTTTAACATCTAAGGCTAAAATAAGAAAAAGAAGATGATCAAAACTATGAACAGTAAAATGACAACAAACTCAAACTGCCAACAAATTAACTTAAAAAACAAAAATGAAAACAAACTAAGCAAACAACTAGAACAGGAACAGAATCATAAAAAGGAGATCACACAGACGGTTATTAGTGCCAAGGAGGAGGAGGGAGAATAGGGGAAAAGGTACAGGGAATAAGAACTATAATTGGTAGGCAGAAAGTAGACAGGGGGAGGTTAAGAATAGTATAAGAAATGTAGAAGCCAAAGAACTTCTATGTTTGACCCATGGACATGAACTAAGAGGGGATGGAATGCTGGAGGCAGGGTGATGGAGGAAAATAAAGAGGAGGGAAAAATGGGACAACTATAATAGCATAATCAATAAAATATACTTGGAAAAAACTTGTTTCTGAAAGTTATAAAATGTGTTAATAAATTTGTCAATTTAAAGAATGCTAATTACTTTTAGTAGTCACTAAAAATGATAATTCTAATATAGTTGAGAAACAACATATGACTTTGGTAATAAAAGGTATAAATTATGACAATACATTAAGAAGGAAATAGAATTGAAAGTAGGTTGTTCTATAGTTGATTATTTCTGTATAAGTCAAAAGAGCAAACTAAAATGGACTAGGAAAGTTGTAGAGGGTCTATTTATGTCAAAGATGTTCTGTGTACATTGAAGAAGGATTGAGTAGAGGGAAGAAGCAAAAAGAAGGAATTGAGGAAGTTAAAAAAGGTGAGAAAGGATAAAGGGAAAAGATATACATATTATAGGAAGGAAGAACATTGGAGAAGAAAAAAAACAGAAATGGAAACAGGAAAAAGAAATAAGAAAGAAAAAAGCAAAACACATAGATGGATGGTAAAGCAAAGTCATAATTTTGATGACAAATGCAAAAGCCAAAAGTCCCCTCTGATTTTCCAAAATCAATTGTTATTTTTCGCAGAAACCCAGGTACAACTGATGATAGGGAACAAATTAATTGATTTCTTAGTTCGATGTACTTTCACTTGTAATTTTGAATGTTATCTTAAAATGTTACAAAAAGCAAATTCCTTTTCAACTGCATTGTAACCTGATGTATAACCATACCATTTTAAGTATTTTTTGGGTTATTTAGAGATAGCCATTGTTTTACTCTGATGCATTTGCAAAAGTGTTGCAATCTCAAAAAGATCTATGGAAAGGACTGACATTTTAAATATAATTTCTGAGAATAAATTTTAAAATCATACCTTTGAAATAGATGGGGATTTTTGAGGTTCTGGGGAATGACTGGGTTCATAGAGAGGCTGGCAGATAATTAGGATAAATAAGAATTGATTGTGGGAATGAATGAATTGAAGATAATTATTATTTTATGATTCAAAATTTACTGATTTTAAAAACTTATTTGCTTTCTTACAGCAATTTGGTAAATCGTAGCATACTGAAGTATTTATATTATTCTCCCTACTTGATCCCTCCAGAATTTAAGAACTTTTAATGAGTAAATATTATTTTCATGCCAATATGTTTATCTGCACGAACCCAATAGGAATCCAGTTTCTTTCAGTTTCCAATTGTGGTTTTATTAACCAAGAGTTTAACTGGAATGTCATGTCTAAAGGAGACATGCCTGGACTCTGGATGTCAGCAAAAAGCTTTAAGGAATAAAGATTGACTTTGAAGTTGATAACAGCACCCTGGGGAAATAGCTTGGTATCTTGCTTGTTCATATTGTTCATGGCAGTCATTCCAGTTAAGGAGTGAAGATTGCTTTCCTGGGAGATGGCAAGAAAAGAACCTCAAGATATTTGGGGGCACTTCAAGAACTTGAGGGCGCTGCCAAGTCTGCAGGTATTGCAGGGAAAGTCTAATGGCAACTGTGTGGATTGGCTTCTTTTCCCTGATGGGCTAAATGAAGCTGAATCTAGACATTCCTTGTAACATTTCAGCAAAGCAGATTTAAGAAAGCCTCTATAGTTAATTGCTATTCCTGTTGTGTTTATGCAAATAATCAGGCAAAATTGAAACTGGACAGTCAATGAATGGGTCTTAATTTGGCTCTGATAAAAATGAAGAGTGCTTTTAGGGGGAAAATTATGTTTCAATAGAATCTATAACACACAGTTGTGGAATTAGACTCTAGTTAATTTTCTGTAAAATTTTATTTTTTTACCTATGAACAGGACTAGATCTTCAATTTTTCTAGTTTTCTTAAACATTTGGCTACAATATTCCAACTTCCATGAAAATGGAAGAAAATCAACATGGGGATTCATAACAGTGGAAAATTGTAACCCATACCACAATTCTTTTGATAGTATTTCTGTAAGTGCTGACTCTTACTAATCTGTAGCTTGTAGATGAACAGGGTGTTTGTAAAAAAAAAAAAAAAAAATCTTAAGAACTAACTTCAAAAGATACAGACTCTGACCTTCAGGCATCCCAGCTCAAGGAGATTTGCTGACCTTCAGCTATGTATCCAAGATAATCTGAAGCCAGGATGACATGAATCCAGGGTGAGTAAATCGGGGTGACATACACTGGACCATCACTTGCCTTAGCAGAACAGACTGTGCTAGTTTGCATGTAGAGAACTTTTCAACCCCCTCACTTGATCTTTTTGTACTGTTCCCCTTTCCCTCCTGTAAAAACTTTTGCCTCCAGTGAGAGGTGGAGATAGGCTTTGAGACGTGAGCTTTCATTTTCCAAATGGCTGACATCTGAATAAATCACTTTCCTTTACATCAGCACCTGCTTTTAGAGTCCTGACTTTTATAGACAAAGTCAGCCAGACCTGTGTTCAGTTACAATGCCATCATGGAAAAAGTGTACATATTTATACATATTATATGTATATATAAATATGTATACATATTTTATATATGCATTTAATATATAATATATGTATTAAACATATTTTGTATATTTAAATAGTGTATACATATATATTATATTAAAATAGAAAATAATGTGTTTTATAAATAATATATTGCAAATATATATTATATATATAGTGACAGATATATCTGGATCTACTTATCTTTCTATGTATTACTCATTATATGCTAGGCATAGTACTAGTAGAAGCTGGAGATACAAAATAAAAGATCCAGTTTCTGTCCTTTTTAGTTTGCAGTCTAGAAAAGTAAAATGAAAATCAACAACTGTGCAATAACTGATTTTTCCCTAGACCACATTAAGAAAGGTTCTTATTTCAAACTCCAATAATCTTGGAAGGCTTCCTGGAGGTGATTAGATAACATCTGAACTCAGTTTTAGGGGATAAATTGCAGTTAGATGGCTGAGAAAGAGATAAGCATTGTAGGCTGTGGATATTGTCATAACCTTTATAGTAAGACAATCTTCTTTACCTGGGTAATTCATTGCCTTTCCTGGGAACAAAGTTATTCATGGTTGTGTAGAAATGAAGAAGAATTAATCATCTAGTTTTGGCAAAGCAAAGGGGTGACAGAATTCAGATTGTCCTCACCTTTTAGTACTCACTGTATAAATGTATTGCAGGCATAAGATGGCAAAATATATCGAGGAAATTAAGGGTATGAGGAAAAAAAGTTTAAAAAGTTACACAGGGGAAAGGTTTTGAAGGAATATGTAAATCATACTCCTGGAAAAACTATACCTGTATAATTCCAAATAAAAATTAAAGAAGACTTGAATAAAAATGCTTAAAGTAATGATAAAAAGGCCACGATGTATAACAGTTATTTAGGATGAGAAATTGACAGTATTAAGTCATTTTTCAATATTAAAGGTCAGGGAAAGGGAACCCAAGGTGACTCCCAGTTTTCCAAGCTTGCCATCAGAGTCCACCCTGGTGTCTGTCATTCACTGAATTGTACTAAAGGTCAAAGAAATGATTTTGGGAAGGAGATGATGCACTGAATGATGGACAGATGAATTTGAAGTTCCTCTGGGAAACAGCAGTGGAGATGGCAATAGGACGTACATACACAGGGTTAGGCAAACTTAGATTTATACTTGTGTGCACACTGAACACCATTTATTCTTGTATTATTATTTATTTGTTTATTATTAAGTATTATTAGCCTACTTTTGTTTACCCCTTATGTTTTTTGTTTACCTCTAGGAGGCTGTATGAATTAAGAAATGCAGGGGCTTAGAGCGGAACTGTGATTTTGTTTAAAAAAAGTAACTGATGAAGCATTAAAGATACAACAATTGCAATATTTGAAAAAGCAAGCTTCTAAAGAAATAAAATGAGGTAAAACTAAGAACTCTATAAAGTGTACTATTTCTTTACAGCACAGTCTACTGATGAAACATATAAAACTTGCTCGTTAGGGATGCATATATAAAAAGTATAGAGGCAAGATTAATTAGTGTCGAAGGATCATAGTATTATAAGGTGGGAAGAGTAAGCTACATATTAAGTTGGTAGATTAAACTATGCATGAGTAAGTTTAGAATAGCCATTAGTATTGTACCTAAGGATATTATCTTTGTAAACCAGAAATCCCTGGCTGATGACAAAATTACCAGAATAATTACTTCTGATGATGTATGATGGAAAAGAACAGAATCATTACTAAGTTTTGACTCATTTTATTCAACAAGTCTTTTACATGCTTTTTTAAAATTTGTTTTTATTGTTTACACAGATGTCCCAATCCAACCCTCCCCTCACTTTGCTTACTTCCCTCCCACCTCTCTTTCCCTCTGGCTATGACCACACAGTCCTCTCTGCCTGTGGGTTATGCATGTATGAACTTTGCCTAATCTCTTCCCCTTCTTTCAGGGAATAGTGGCAGTACTGTGCTCCAACTTGGCTCATGTCTTCATATATTAGGATATTATCTGTGAGAACTTGAATAACACATGCAAAGTCAAAGAGTCAAGATAAAATTACTTCACAAACCAGGTGTGCCTTATTTCTAATGGAGAATGATGACATATTAGAAATAACACACTAAAAATATTTGCTGAGTCGGTGACTGAATGAATGACTGAATCACTGATTCCCTTGCTAATCAGAATATTTTTTTTACCTGACTATAAAATTCAGAATTTTTCATTGACCTAGGAACAGGCCCCCTTGCTGATAAAGATGCAAATCAGATATTTTGCAACTGCGGCATTTTGCTTGAAGCCAGCAGAGTATTGCTGTGTCAGTGGTTTCTTGAAGGATACATCCAGATTTCAGGTTTACTTAATGGAAAAGGACTTATTTAGGAAGTATGGCTTCAAGAATTTTTTAAATTAAATGTTAGTTAAACAAGTTCGGGGTTATTTAAACCCATCTGAATGATTCGCATAAATGTCAGTGTTTCCTCCCTTCATAATTGAGTTGACCTGGACCTCATTCATTTCATGAAGAAGCAGGACAACAACAATCATTACTCGAAAGCAAATTGCTGAGGAGAAGCTTAGCACTGAGCGCTCCAGTTGCAAACCAGAGAATAATAGATTTGAAAGGGAACCTCCACTTTCAGTTCTATTAAACACACGCAGGTACACACACACTCATTAGACAGATGATAGATATGGATATAGATAGAGCATTTGAATAGACCACACAGTTTTCTGATGTCTTTTTCTTCCAAAAGGTAACCAGATTAGAGAAAAGACACTATAATAGGGTTTGATAGAATGACAAATTTATGCAACATTTTGGTGGGAATTTTTTAACATGTAAAACATTTAAATGAATATGCTTCTCGCAATCAATTTCAGTTTAGTAACCTACACAATAATAGAGTAGCTTTAGGGAAAATAAACTTGTAAATGGAAATATATTCATTTCTATTATGCTTGTATGAACTCAGTTCTAGAAGTAATGCAAATATACTGAAATAAATGATAAATAAATTGTGGTAGTTGCATACCATGGAAGACTATGTAGCCCATAAATAGAAAGATATGCACTGATAGAGCGTAATATTCCAACTACATCCTTGGGTGAAATAGAAAGCAAGATTCACACAGAATGTAGATGAACAAAAAGGAATGGAAAAAGAAAAAAGGAAGATTGCATGAAAGAGAAATTGAATAAAAACAAAAAATAGTTATGCATTTTTGATATATATATATCCTGAAAAAATTCAAAGGGATCTGAAAAGCAATACTTAGATTCGTAAAAGAAGGATTCTTCTTTTTTCCCATTTTGAACTCCTCAGGTCTCATTTATTTTTTAATTACAATGAACATGTGTTAGTCTCTCTCTCTCTCTCTCTCTCTATCTCTGGTTAATACTGTCAATATTAACTACAGTGACTTAAAAGGTAAGTTAAAAATATGTCTATATGCCTTAAGTTGTTATCACCACATAAGCACAAGCTTACTCAGAGTTCTGATATGAGATCAAACAAGAGTCTCCTTGCTTTTATGTGACAATCTGGCCTGCAGAAACACTAAATAAACTTAACCAGTAAGGTTATTTTTTACCTCTTTGAATTTGCCATAAGGGTTCATGCCAAAAAAAAAAAAAAAAAAAAAAAAGTGTTCTTCAACTCAGTGAGGATAGGTCAAAAATATTTTTTAAAATAGTCACTTGAAGTTATGGTTTTAGTGAGCTTCGCCTTAAAACAAATCAAATCTGTAGCTTGATGTGATAATTCTTTTGAAGCTAAAAAACAATAAACCACACAAGGCTTAGTCAGTTTTGTTTATCTCTACTTTTAACTTTCTTTCTCCAATGCCTGAGCCCCCAAGATCTTTAAGTTTCTTAACAATCTATCTAGTTGAGTCCCTCAAACTAGTAACTTCAACAAATTATGCCTTTGATTTTTATTACTGTGTTGCCCTATAAGAAAAATCTTTGTTTCCATTGAAGAGGGCCCAGTGTTTCTAAATCTGAGAGGTCTTTCATCTCCTTTCAATAAAGTACAATTTGCAAAAAAAGTTGATGGGTTCCAAATTATAGTCATTTTTTACAGCAAACTTTCTCAGTTACTGTCATTGATCTGCATTAATACTGCTGTGAAATTTATTGGTTATTAATATGCTCACAGATTCTTCAGAAATTTGCATTTTAATTGGCTTCAAATAAAGCTGCTATAATCACACATAGATACATAAATGTGAGAACTGATAGCAGTCAGTTCTTTTGCATAAAGGGTGGCATTTCCTGAGATAAGATGCAGACTGTACCAGTCCACTTCTCTCTTCTCCCCTTGCATTCTGCATCCACTTAGTAGAGGAAAAAAAGAGAAAATGGTGGAGGACTTTTGGCTTTTTTTGAGCTTTGTCCAAGAAGTGGCACATGCCCCTACACTCATCCTTCCATTGGTGAAACTAATCAAATGGTCACGCCTGTGCAGGGGTCATAAACAAATGTGGCCACTGACTCAACCAGCACCCTCTAAATTAAATTAAATACCACGGAAAATGAGGACGGGTTTTGGTGTTCAGCTAGCCATAGAGTATATGTTCTCTTACAATGATATTGATTTAAATGGCTTCCAAACAACATAGAGATTATAAAAGGAGTTGTTTGAGTGAATACTTTCACATGTTGTATTCTGTTCACTTTATCATACTAGGATAACTCTTATGTTCCTCTAGTTACAACAAGTAAACATGAATGAATTTTTTTTAAAATACAGTATAATAAAGATTTATGAAAATAAAATATCAGTGTTCAATTGTGGTTGTAAGATGGAATACAATACACTATGTATTGTATGGTGCATACTAATACAAACATTATTTGCTGTTTATCTAAAATTTATGTTTAACTGAAAGTTCTGTATTTTTTCTTTTATTGTTTATGCTATTATAGTTGTCCCAATTCCACGCCCCCCCCCCTTTGCCTCCCTCCTCCCAATTCTCCCCCACATCCTCAGGCAATCTCCACAGCATTTTCCACGTCTATGAGTCATGCGTATATGTGTTTGGCTAATCCCTTCACCTTCTTTCAATTAGTCCCCTTTTCCCTTCTCCCCTTGTACAGCTATCAGTCTGTTTCATGTAACCAAGCCTCGGTTTTTATTTTGTTAATCAGTTTTTGTTCATTAGATTTCATATGTGCGATTATATGATATTTGTCTTTCACTGACTGGTTTATTTCACTCATCATCACTGTCTCTAGGTCCATTCATGCTATCACTAAAGGTAAGAGTTCCTTCTTTTTTACAGCTGGGTAGATATACCATAACTTTTTTTAATCCACTTATCTACTGAGGGTCACTTAGGCTGTTTCCAAATCTTGGCTATTATAAATTAATCTGCTATGAATATAGAGGTGCATATATTCTTTTTAATATATTCTTCTTAGGATATAAGAATTTCAAAAGGCAGTTCCATTTTTAATTATTTGAGGAAATTCTATACTGTCTTCCACAGTGGCTGCACCAGTCTGCATTCCTACCAACAGTGTGTTAGGATTTCCTTTTCTCCACATCCTGGCCAGCATTTATTTATTGATTCTTGATCATAGCCATTTTGACAAGTGTGAGGTAATATCTCATTGTGGTTTTAATTTGCATCTTTCTGATGGCTGGTGATGTTGAGCATTTTTTCATGTCTATGGGCCTTCTGTATGTCCTCCTTAGAGAAGTGTCTATTCAGGTCTTTTGATCATTTTTTTCCATTGGATTGTTTGTCTTCCTGGTGTTAAGCCATATGAGTTATTTATATATTTTGGAGATCAAACTCCTGTCCCATGTATCATTGACAAATATGTTCACCCATACAGTGGGTTCCTATGTCATTTTGATGATGGTTTCTTTAGCTGTGCAGAACCCTTTTAGTTTGATGTACACCCATTGGTTTATTTGTCCTTCGTTTCTCTTGTCCTATGAGATGTATCAGCAAAAATATGGCTATGCAAGATAGCTAAAATTTTACTGCCTGAGATTTTCTCTAGAATTGTTATGCTATCATGACTTACATTTAGGCCTTTTATCCATTTTGAGTTTATTCTGATGTATGTTCTAACTTGGTGGTCTATTTTAATTTTGTTTTGTTTTGTTTTCTTTTTTTAAATATATTTTATTGATTATGCTATTACAGTTGTCCCATTTCTCCCCCATCATTCCCCTCCACCCTGCACACCCCCTCCCACCCACATTCCCCCATTTTAGTTCATGTCCATGTGTCATAAGTTCTTTAGCTTCTACATTTCCCACATTATTCTTGACCTCCCCCTGTCTATTTCCTACCCACTATATATGCTACTTATTCTCTGTACCTTCCCCCCTCTCTCCTCCTCCCACTCCCTGTTGCTAACCCTTCATGTGATCTCCATTTCTGTGTTTCTGTTCCTGTTCTAGCTGTTTGCTTAGTTTGCTTTTGTTTTAGGTGTGGTTCTTAATAGCTGTGAGTTTGCTGTCTTTTCACTGTTATATTTTGATCTTCTTTTTCTTAGATAAGTCCCTTTAACATTTCATATAAAAAGGGCTTGGTGATGATGAACTCCTTGAACTTGACCTTATCTGAGAAGCACTTTATCTGCCCTTCCATTCTAAATGACAGCTTTGCTGGATAGAGCAATTTTGGATGTAGGTCCCTGCTTTTCAAGACTTTATATATTTCTTTCCAGCCCCTTTTTGCCTGTAAGGTCTCTTTTGAGAAATCAGCTGACAGTCTGCTGGGAACTCCTTTGTAGGTGACTGTCCCCTTATCCCTTGCTGCTTCTAGAATTCTCTCCTTCATTTGAATCTTGGCTAATGTAATTATGATGTGCCTTGGTGTGTTCCTCCTTGGGTCCAACTTCTTTGGGACTCTCTGAGCTTCCTGGACTTCCTGGTAGTCTATTTCCTTTGCCAGATTGGGGAAGTTCTCCTTTATCATTTGTTCAAATAAGTTTTCTACTTGTTGCTCTTCTTCTTCCCCTTCTGGTACCACTATAATTCAGATGCTGGGACGTTTAACGATGTCCCAGAGGTTCCTAAGCCTCTCCTCATTATTTTGAATTCTTGTTTCTTCCTTGTTTTCTGTTTGGTTGTTTCTTTCTTACTTCTAGTCCACTCCATTCATTTGAGTCCCAGTTTTCCTCCCATCTCTATTGGTTCCCCATGCATCTTCCTTCATTTCACGTGCATTTTTGCATCTAATTTGTGAGCAACATCAACCAATTCTGTGAGCATCCTGATAACCAGAGCTTTGAACTGTGCATCTGATAGGTTGGCTATCTCTTCATGGCTTAGAGGAATTGACTCTGGTGCTTTGATTTTTTTCTCCAGTTTGAGCCTTTTTTTGGTTTTGTTTTGGTTTGGTTTTGGTCTGGTCGCAGCTGTTACGTAGTGAGGGGTGGGGCCTTAGGTGTTCCCCTGTGCGGGGCAGCCCAGTCACTGAGTAGTGATGCTGTATGTGGGGGCGGGGTCTGAGAGGGAACAATGGTGCCTGCTCCACTCTCTCCTGGATTCTAGTCCCTTCCGCTGCTTCCCCTCCACCTGGACTGTCTGTGAGCGGGAACGTAGGACCACCTGGTCAGCCAGCCGCCTTGTGCACCCTCACTGGGTCTGCACAGTTGCCCCCCTGTGCCTAGGGTCTGCCAGCCACTGCCTGTGCACCTGGGAACTGCCAGCCACTGCTGCCTGCGTTCCTGGGTCCACACCTCCACTTTTTCCTGCCACAACTCCGCCCCTCTTCCTGGTCTGAATGAATGGGTGTTGGACTTCCATACAGTTCAATTTTCTATAAGTTCTGGTTGTTTTCTTGTTTCTAAATATTCATTGTCCTTAATTTTGGTTGTGAGAGGAGGCATAGTGTGTCCACCTACACCTCCATCTTGGCCGGAAGCTCTATTTTAATTTTTTTTTTAATTACCAGTCCAGCTTTCCCAGCACTATTTTATTGAAGAGACTGTTTTTTTCTCCATTGTGAGCTCTTGCCTACTTTGTCAAGTAGTAATCGACCATAAATGTGGGAGTTCTGTATTTCTTTTGCTAAATCTGATAACCTGATTCTTTTTTTTTAATATTTATTTATTTATTTATCTTTAGAGGGGAAGGGTAGGAGAGAGGGAGAAGGAGAGAAATATCAATGTATGGTTGCCTCTTATGTGTCCCATGCTGGGAACTGGCCTGCAACCCAGGCATGTGCCCTGACTGGGAATCGAACCGCGATCCTTTGGTTCACAGGCCCGCACTCAATCCACTGAGCTACACCAGCCAGGGCCTGATAACCTGATTCTTAAGGAAATATTAATAACATTCCAAGTAAAGGTATGAAATAATTTTATTCAGGAAAATTGATTACATTTGAATGTGCTTTGTCTTTTCCTTTCATTATCAGGGAAAAAAAAGAAAACAACTATTATTCTATTCATTGCCCTACTTTCACTTTTCTCCAACTCCCTGAATCCCATTTCATTGAAAGCTGAAATCCAGAACTTGATGTGGTAATATATGTGGCATCAGCTTATTTTACCATTCTTATTCACATTTAAAATAAAATAAGCACATGACAGAGAATAGTGGTTAAATATACCCCTGGCATAGCCTACATTATTAGATTGTTTTTGTATTAGAGCTTAACTGTAAAGATGAAATTTTTGTTATGTTGTAATATGGATTTCATAGAAAAGCCATCAAAACAGAAAACTATGTGATCTGAAAATATATAACTGTCTGCTTGAAGGATTAATAAAACTGATTATAAAACTCTCATTGTCTGCTAAGAGTTTCATGGTTTCTGGTCTTACATTTAAGTCTTTAATTCAGTTTGAGTTAATTTTTTGTGAGTGGCATAAGATAGAGGTCTAATTTCATTCATTTGCTTATGAATATCCATTTTTTTCCAGCACCATTTATTGAAAAGATTACCATTTATACATTGAGTATTCTTGACCCTCTTGTCAACTATTAGTTGACTGTATATTCATGAACTTATTTCTGGACTGTAGAGTCTATGCCATCTGTTTTATATATAAATATATATACACATATATGTATATATCAATATATATGTGTGTATATGTCATACTGTTTTAATTAATATAACTTTGTAATGAAGTTTGAACTCAAAGTTTGATGCCACAGATTTTCTTCTCATGATTTTGTAGGTTATTTGGGGTCTTCTGTGGTTTCAAGTGGATTTAAGGATTCTTTTTCTAGTTCTGTGAGAAATGACATTGGAATCTCATAGAGAGTGTATAGGATTTAGAGATGGCTTCCCCCTAATCCATGATCATGAGATAATTTTCCATTTACTTTTATATTCTTCATTTTCTTTCATCAGGTTAATAGTTTTCAGTGTATAGATCTTTTATGTTCTGGATTAAGTTAATTCCTAAGTGTTTCATTTTTTTATGTTTTGTAAATGTCAATGTTCTTTTGAAAATTGTTTTCAGATAATTTATTTTTAGTGTATAGAAATACTACTGGTTTTTGCAAGAAACTACAGTGTAAATGCTTCTTGACATTAATCTTGGTAATAACTGTTTGGATATAACACCTAAAGCACAAAAAAAAAAAAAAAAAACAAAAGAACCAAGAATGAATATAAACAAGCAGATTACATTAAACTAAGAATGCTTGAGTTGTTTTTTGGAAAAGTATTAAATTGTCTTTGCTTTTAAAACAGTGAAATAAATCATTAACACAGCTAGAAGACAACTTATGGAAATGGAGAAGATATTTACAAACCATGGGACTGATTAATATCCAATTATATATAACAAACTTATACAACTCAATAGAAAAAAAAAGTGATGGACCTAAATACACTTTTTTCCAAAGAAGACCTATAAGTGACCAAAAAGTTGCATAAAAAGATGCTCCACACCATTAAACATCAGGAAAATACATAGCAAACTATAATGAGATATTGTCTCAAACCAGTTAAAATGGCTGTTATTAAAGACACAAGATATAATAAGTGCTAGTGAGAATGTGGAGAAAAGGAAGCTCTTGTACATGGTTTCTGGGAATGTATTTTGGTACAGCCACTATGGAAAATAATATGAAGATTGCTTAAAATCTTAAAAATAGAACTATCATGGAATCAAGCAATTCTACTGCTGGGTCTATATCTGAAGGAAATAAAATCACTATGTGAAAGATATATCTGTACTCTCCCATGTTCATTGCAGCATTATTTACAATAGCTAAGACCTAGAAATAACATATCTACTGATGCACAAATGAAACAAGAAAATGTCATATAGATAGATACTTTTATATATATGCACACACACAATGGACTATTATCCTCCTAAAAAAGTAAATCCTTCCATTTATGACAGCATACATGAACCTTGAGGAAATTATGCTTCAAAGTCAGACACAGAAAGACAAATACTGTATGATCTCACTTATATATGGAATCTAAAACAATGAACTCAGAGAAACAAAGAACAGATTTGTTGTTGCTAGAGCTGATAGGTAGAGGTGGATGGAAAGAGGTAAAGGTGGTTGAAATGTACAAATTTCTAGTTATTAAATATATAATATCAGGGATGTATTGTACAGCATAGTGAATGTATTTAACAATACTGTAATGTATATTTGAAAATTTCTAAGGGAATAGATGGTAAGAGTTCTCATCACATGAAAAAATTATAACTATGTGAGGTACTAGGTTAACCAAGTTTATTGTGGTAATAGTTTCACAACATATACATATATCAAGTCATCATGTATACTCTAAGCTTATACAATGTTATATGTCAATTATATCTCAATAAAACTGAGAAAAATCTTATAGTCACCAAAAAGAAATATGAAAATTATGTAAAAAAACTCTGGATTGAGTTGACAACTTATTCAACAGAAATTAATTAGCTGTTAGAAAAACAAAACAAAAACAAAAAAATTCTACCAATGATTCATGTAAGGATTTGATATAACACAACTCAATTGAAACATAATTACTAGGCAGTAGTCCAAGTCCCAATTTTAAAACATTGGTTGCTACTATTTTAGTAAAAGTTGAACTCAAAGCAGCATTGTAAAATTTTACATGTGATATTATTGACCAAAAATTTCTTCTAATAAAATGCTTTTAAAAATATTTATTGATTTGACAGAAAAAGAGAGAGAGAATATTTGTTGTTCCATTTATTTATGCATTTATTAGTTAATTCTTGCCTTGCTTGACCACAGGGAGCAAACCCACAACCTTGATGTATGGGGAGGATGTTCTAATCAACTGAACTACCAGTCAGGGATGATAAAATACTTTTGATAGGGAAGGAAGACAGAAATTCAAAACTACTTTAAGGGAACACAGGAATTTGTTGGCTTTTGTGATCGTAAAGATCATAGATAGGATAGACTTTAACAATGGAAACATTAAAAGTTTGCTATACAAATTACATGATGAAATGTTAAGCAGCAGAAAGAAAGAAGGAGCTTCTCCCCTTCCTGACAGCATGGATGGAACTGGAGAGCATTATGCTAAGTGAAATAAGCCAGGAGGTGAAAGACAAATACCATATGATCTCAGCTATAAGTGGAACCTAATCAACAAAACAAACAAGCAAGCAAAATATAAGCAGAGACATTGAAATAAAGGACAGTAACCAGAGGGAAGATGGGAGGGAGATAATGGGGGAAAGAAGGGGAGTGGTCATCAAGGACATCTATAAAGGACCCATGGACAAAGCCAAAGTGGGGTAGGATTGAGGGTGGGAAATGGGGGTAGGTGGGGTGGGGGGAGAATGGTGGGGGAAATGGAGACAATTGTACTTGAACAACAATAAAGAGAGAAGAGGGGAAATAAACAAATGAATAAATAAATACAATGTTGACTCTGAAAAAAAAAGTTTGCTATACCAGTCAGTGCTACATCTCTTAGCTCTACTTACTCTTAACAAGTCAGTTTCATCTTAAAATTAATTCCACCACCAACAAAAATAGCTTCAGTGGTCAGTGTCCACCAGAAGGAAATAAAATTAACTTTTACTTCTTTCCAAGGGAGAAGAGATATTTTTTCCAGAGAAGCCCTAGAAACCAACTACTGACATCTCATTGCTTTTCACTGTGTTATATATTCATTCTTGAGACCATTACTGGTGTGAATTACAATGGGTGATTTCAGAAAATCAGAGCCTGTTTTGTTTCTTTGGCAAAGAGTTGAGGTTATCCTATACCATGTCTGAATACTGAGAAGGGGAGATTTCTCAAAGGAAGGTTTGTGAAAAAGGAAAAATGGTGGTAGTTAATAAAATAGTAGAAGATATTAACAGCATTGAGACTTGCTTAAGAAAGATTACCCAGGAATAGGATAAATTGAAATAAGAAAAAATTGGTAAAAAACATTTGCAATAACTCAGCCTCAAGATCAAAAAAGGCTTGACCAAGAAGTTAACTGTGGTAATTAAGAAATAAATATATGTGGGAGACCTAAAAATATAAGAACAATAAATGCCACAGTGACTTTTCCCTGAGCTGCAATAATGCTATTAAGAGCTATAAAAATAATATACAGTTTACATATATGATATTTTATTATAAAAACTGATCCTGTTTTTTGAGGAAATTCTATACAGTTTTCCACAGCTCAATTGTAAAGGAGACTAGAGAAAAGCAACAAAAATGGCAAAAGGACATGGAAATGTGATGTATTGTCTCACGCTAAATCCATTATGGCTGCATGGGGATCCATTAAGTAACCATAACCATATTACAAGGGCAGCAAGTATAAAATTGCCATGACCATGAACCTGAATGTACAGTCACTAGCAATGTACAAAATAGGCTCCCTGGTCAAAATCAACTCTGAAATTTGTCAGATGGATAGAGTTTGGTGGCCTTTAGAATATACCCCAAATAGAAGTCTGTCCAGCAGACATTTTCTCCCCAATTTTCCTAGGTGAGTTTCTGAAGTTATCACTCAAGAATGAAAAAAGGAAATTTTTTTTTTCTAATGTCAGGAAGGAAGAAATTCTCCTTTACCCTTTTAAGTTCTTCTGGCTGGTCTAAAAAATTTAACATAAGACAGATTAATAGGGGAAAATCACCAAATTTAATTATGTATTTATGGGAGCCCTACATACAAGAGAGTCAGAGACTCCACATAATTGAAAGATACAGACAGAAAGGTAAATGAGGTATATACGACGTCCTGAGCCAAGGACTAGGATAAGGGATGTGAGGCTTCCAAGGGGAGGAGGATGATTCATAGGATGACAAAATGAGCAGATGGTCAGTAATTACATGTTGGCTTGCCATATAGATAGGACATACACAATTATTTATGGTAATAACTCTCATTATGGGAAAGGTCCCCAATTTAAATTCTCTAAGGGAAAGGTAAAAGTTTCTCCTAAGCCTTTAGGGTCTCTATTGCCTTCAGCACAAAATAATCCAGATGCCAAAGTGATCCACCTTGGGGAGGCCTGTTCTGAAATTCTCCATGACAAAAACCTGAATATTCCTGTTATGTCCTCAGTTTTCACTTACTAATACATTTTCGTCACCTTTTCACTATAGCTATCACCTGTCAGGTGTGTTCCACTTTTTACAGATGTATGAAGAAAACTCCAGTTTCCATAATAAATATTTAGTTGAGTTTATTTCCAAGCTCACTATCTCATGATTATATATTGAACTGGGCTACATGCATGTTATTTCAACTCTTCTAGATTATTCTGTGGGTTGTTTGTTTATTTGTTTGACCCCTCTATGTTAGTTTTGTTTTCTCTGCCTGGCCTATGTCATTATCAACTATTTTTGGAAAACTAGCATTAAGCTCTTTCTAGGTTTTACTACTACTCAGTCCATGAAGACAAATAACTTGCTAATTTTTTTTCCTGTGTTCACTAGCTTTTTCCTTGGCTTCAACTACAATAATTTTTCCTCTTAATTGCCAGAATTTCCATCAAAGGCAGTGTTCCCTGGTATCTTTCAACAAATGGCTTCTGATCTACCTTTGCTGGGTATCGAACTCAGCTTTTCTAACTCTATTTTATCAAACAATTTTAATTTCTCATTTACTCTATTTTTAGAAAAAATATGTTTACTAAAAGGTAACCTGTTTCCATAAAATTTATTGACTAATGTTAAATTGATATCTTCTTATATATTATTGTTATATTCATCTCTAGTGAGTTTCTGATGATCTCCTCTTTTTTGAATACTTACATGGGCCATGGTCTGTGTAAGGCATTTTACAAACATTTTCTATGTCATTCCTCAAGCCTGTGATATAGATAGCACTAGCATTCATGCTTGACAGATGAGTAAGTTGAACTCCATGATGGTAAAATACCCAAAATTAAACAATTAGGAAGAGTTGCAGTCTGTACTTGAATTCTGGTTCATTAGTCTCCAAACCTGATGTACAGGGTCTGGCAGAAGTAACACCTGGTTGAGTGTGGTTGGTAGGATAATACTATGAGTGTAATAATTTATAGTTTTAATTTGAATATTTCACCTAAAATTTCATATGGTGTGCTTGAGTTTGATATTGTTATTTATAGAATTACATACTTACGAATTTATAATAAAATATTTTGTAATAAAAAGGGGGTATTATTTGTGCTGGACCCTGTATTTTATCATTATATTTTGCTTCTTCTCTGTTTTCTCTTTTAAAATTATGATTAGCAGTATCTACATTAGATTTCTTGTTTGAATTTAGACAGGATGAAAATATACCAAAATCTATAGTGATTTATACACAGGAGTATTTTACTACATCTAGTCTCAGTTACTTATGACATTTTCTAAATAACTTTACAGAGTCTGCTTCCCAACCATTGTTCAAATATCTCATCTGGAGTATTCTGTATGATTGCATGTACAGAGGCATAATTTGTTTAATGCTTGCAGTTTACTGCCTCAGCACCTTGCCTGTGAGCTATTGATCTGTTCTGCAGAATTACCTCTACCTTACAAATGTTAATTCATACCTGAGAGAGAACCTCTATTGGCTAAATTCTGATTGTTGAAGTTGGATTTCTTCCTTCAAGACACTATGGAAAAGTTTTTAATGTGTCGAGCAGAATAATACTAAATATTAGGAAATGAGAAGATGAGAAAAGATATTCCCCTTCTTCAATATATTGGAGGTCAAATCTCACCATTCATTCCACCTTTCTGACCACTTTTCAAAAAATTATTTTCACAGGTCATAGTCTGGTACACCCTTCTTAAATGTTAGCCCTTACAGAATTTCACCTTGGTCCTAAAATATGAATGCACTGAGAGTGAACTTTGAAAACATAAAGACTGTGAATAGAAATGACACTGATAGCCCTGGCTGGTGTAGCTCAGTGGATAATGGATTGAGTGTGGGCTGTGGACCAAAAGGTTGCCAGTATGATTCCCAGTCAGGGCACATGCCTGGGTTGCGGGCCAGGTCCCCAGTGCGAGGTGTGCGAGACGCAACCACACATTGATGTTTTTCTCCCTCTCTTCCTCCTTCTCTTCCCTGTCTCTAAAAATAAATAAGTAAAATGTTTAAAAGAAAAGAAATGGTACTGGTATTCTCTATTAAATAATTATGTATGGATTTTATGTTCAGTACAACCTTCTGCTTATCAATAGATTATTTGTATTTCTCTCATTTTATTAGTTTATGTAATAACTTCAAGTCAAAATAGTGGGTACATTATTTCTTCTTTTGATCAAAATCTGTGAATGATGGCCAAATTAGGACCTATTTTTAAGATTAATTAAAATCACAAAATGACATTACTAAAGACATCACATACTAAATATAATTTACCAATCATTTTTTAGAAAAACTTAGTAATTATCCTCCTTTGTAATCTGTCATACTATCATATAAGAAATCTAAGAAGTGAAATAGTATGTCTGAATTCTGGGAGTGAATTATGTCCAGATATAATTAAAGATTTAAATGCCGGTTAAACTTTGAAACTTAAGAGCAAGACACTTATTCCAATCTCCTCATACTATACAAAATCATCCAACTTCCCATTTAAAATTTTTTCTACTTTTAATTCAATTTCTGCCTCATTATCTTGCTATTCGTACACTTGCTCTTGCCCTTTCTTCTCTTGTACTCCCACAGTTGCTCTGGTGAAGGGTCTACTGTAGAAATACGACAACCCTTGAATATTCCTGAAGTCTTCCTGTGACTGTATCATTTCTTGGCAGAATCCATGTTACAAAATAGGCGTCTTGCTCCATAATTCATGTAAATATTATCTTCGATCATTGTGTTAAAATAATGCATGTCATAAACTGTATACACTCTATAATTTGAGTAGCACAAACTGTCTCCAGTGATAAGCCTTCATTAATCAGAAGTGTGTCAGTATTAGTAAATAAAGCAAGACTGAGGTTCCCTAAAGGCAGGGACCATTAGAGAGTATAAGAAATTAAAATACATATGACACAAAAATCACATACTCATAAGAGTACGTCTGATGCTGTAAAATATTAAATTTGCTCCACATGTTTACAGGGCTAATATTTCATTGTTTTAATAGCTTCACTTTGTCATGTTTACAGGCTTATACGTCAGAATAAATAATGCTCTATTGCATTTGAGGACTGATTTTTATTCAGTTACAAGACTCTCTGGAGTAATGAAAACTCACCTAAATGTCATTTAACCTACCTCTTGGCTGAGTAAGCTCAGCCAAGTTGAGCAAGCAGCGGACAAAGAATACCTATTTGACTGGCATCTATTTGCTCCAAGAGGAATGTCTGCACATTCAGAGAAACTCAAACTAATAAACAATCGTCAATTTTACCACTGCATTAAAGGAGAGAAAAAAAGAAAGACATTTATTTTTTTAAACAAAAGAGTAAATATTTTTTATCTTTTGCTCTGTATGACTTTCTGTCCTTGTTTCATGAGCGCTATATCATATGGCATTCTACTGAGATTCATAAATGATAGTCCAAAGTTTTTGTTTGTTTTCTGTAATAATGCATTTTTAAACTTCTAGTCTTCAGAATAATGCTTATTTTCTCATTTTCCAGTATTTTGTTTACCAATTCCTGCGTAACTATTTGTGTTAATTACATTATACTGATCCTCCAAGCAGAAGCAACCAACCCTGACATGACATTTAGCAATAGTGAGAATATATGGAGTTTTGATGACACGACTGGATAGATTCTCAGCAATTTTGTTTCTTCTCGCAGCATACACAGGGAGACTGCATTTTCCACAAGCGCTATATAATTAAACTCGTATGCTGTGACTCTTCCTGGGCAACAGAATATGGAAGGTAGTGATGTACTCTACTTTGTCCTAGTCTCTAAAATTTCCTGCCAGATCCTTGGTTAGGGAGGAAATCTATCCTTCTGACTACAAATAAAGAATTTTGAGATGTCAAAACCACACAGTAGAAGGATTCTGAAGTCCAGAATCACCATTAGACAAAAGGTTCCCAGGAGAGATCTCTCACTAGCATCAGACACTTAAGAAAGAAAAAAACAAGTAAATTATATATTTTTGGCTTAATCTACTGTAATTTGGAAACTGTTCATGCAGCACACAAATGGCAAATACCTTCATTATTATAGGGTCAAATACAGTGATCCTGAAGGTCAAATACAGTGATTCTGAAAGTCAAATAGGAGGGGAACCCCCACCCCCCACAGTGGAATTATCTTCTGGAGAGAAGGGCCCTCATAGTACATGCTTCCCCTGCTATGTGAATGTTCTAATAACCCAGCTGTATCAGTGTACCAGCTGGTGGTGTTGTGAGAGGCTGTGTTTGGCTTCAGTGATTTTTTTTGAAGACTCTTTCACCCATTTGCCCATTTCATAATGGGTGATTTATAAGCGCACCTGCCCACACTGCACAGTGTTCAACAGTTTTTGACTAAAAACGGCATATGGGGGCATATCCCACCCTCCCTATTCACCCGATTTCTCCTGGAGCTACATTTTTTCCTTGTTCAAACAAAAAATGGCAAAAGCACCAAAAACTTTTAAAATTAGTTCAAAAACTGTTTTGAACATTGGAAAAACAAATGTCAATAGTTGTATCAAATGGAGAGTACTTTGAAGGTGACTGAAATTTAAACATATAAGAATAAATACACAACTTTTATAAATGAATTCTAGTTTTGGGTGGTCACCCTTCATATAGTGATCAGAACTATACAAAGTAGGCAAGTATGTGTAAGTCCTCAACTAATTTTGATCATCTTATATCCATTATTGAACAAAGATGAGTCATTCAACTTTGATCGGTTTTCTAGTAGTCTGAACATGTGAACTGCAGAAAGTCATAATCTTTACTGTGACCTGAAACCAGGTTTCTTATTCTCTAGTTCTGAGCATAGCTATCCACTTATTTCATCTCTCAGGGGGCAATGTGTTGCCTTTGTCTTATGCAGCCACTCTGAGCAGTTGTCACTCTAGAGTTTCAATTTCCAGCTATTTGTAAAAATAGAGATGGTGATTATTGTGGAAAGATCTATTTTTAACAAACATTGTAAGGTTACACTGAAAATATTAGTGATATTCTGAAAACATTATATATTTTTAATAAAGTAATTAGGTATTCTGGGGGTAGGGATTGTGTATGGATATGGCATATATAAAGAATACACTTTAAGCAAGCTAAAATATGTAATTATAATAATAATTAATGAAGTTTAGAGAGAATCCATTTGACCAAAAAAACTATAAACATTATACACAGAATGTTAGAGTTAGGTGTGGCAGACCCTTCTGTATGGCGTGGGCCCAACTCCCACTTGGAGATGCACAGGACCCACGCCCACAGATAGATTCTCTTGTGGGTAATCAGATTTGCAATATACCTAAGCTGCTTTTTGCTGAAAACTCCCTCACCCTGCAAATGCTTATTGTGACTTCCTAAAATCCATGCTGAACCTTTCGGGGACCAGTGTAACCGCTCAACCACTTTTGCCTTTTCATTTGCTAATATCCTTCTTCTGTGATGTGATTAGGGGCATTGGCTCCTTTGTTGTAACTGGGGATAGGAAGTGAGGACCATCTTGTAATGGGAGGAGATATAGAATAAAGGCCTGTTGTGGCGGAGGCCACGGCTTTTGATCCCCTTGAGAGAAAAGCCACGGTGTCATCCTTTTTCCTCCACCGGACTCGGTAGTCCGTGTGTATGTTTTTATTTCATCCATAATGACACGGACACTGCTAGCCGGTGTCCGCATCAGCTGGAGCCCTGGAACAGGGTCTCAGAGGACACGAGCCATCGTCATTATGGACAACACACCAACTTGGTGGGAGTACATGTGCATCAGCCCAGGTAAGGGCCGATGACCCCGAGTTCTTTGCGGGAATGCCATCGGGTGTGTTGGATTCAGAGGAATAGGATTTTCTTCCTAGGTCGCTCTCTCTTGCAACCACTTTGCGACTCTACCTTCTTTAGTAAGCAGAAGCTTTGCTCCCTCTCCCAAGCTTTTGCCCGGAGGCGACCTCAACCAAGGTCTGGGCTTGGGAGAAAGAGCAAAGATTTTCCCTTTAATCAGCTTTAAAAACATCAACTAGTTACAGGACAGTTTACAGGCATCTCAGCAAATTCTTTCTTTTAAGTCACATCTTGCAGCCCTCTTTAGTTTTGCCTTTCCCCCTACCCACCTGCATAAGGATTTAAAGGTGCACATGGAGAGAAAGGAAAATTGAGACTGGTTTTGTACCATCGCTGTGCTTATGGTGGGAGGAATTTCAGAAAAAATGTTCTTTCATTTGTTAAAAAAAAGTTTCTTTGAAGGTTTTTGCGCTTCCTCAACCATGAAAAACAGGCTCTCTAAGAACAAGAGCAATGTTTTAGGTTCAGCGGCATCTAGGGGCTGCTGATTTTCTCCCAGATAAGGGATCTTTACATTTTGGAAGAATGGAAGGGAAGGGACGGATGAGCACTAGCTAGGCCCTTCTCTCACCGTTAGGGCCAGCTGCAATTAGCCTCGTGCTGTATGTGGCCTGGGGTGGTGTGGGGTTTCTCACCCCCATTGGGGTCAGCTCACACTGAGGCCCAGTCAGCCTCAGCACTGCGCCCTGGGGCCGCCTGCCCCCGGTGGTGACCCACAGGATGCCACAGCGTCACCCGCCACCGTGTGGGGGGTCTCTTTGCCGGCCGAGCAGCTGCGAGGAGAAGAGATTGGTTTCCCTAGCCTCTTTTTCTCCCTAGCCCGGAGCACACTGGGGGAGACCTTCCCCATGCCAGGCCACACTGGCACACTTGCAACCATTTTTTTAATTAAAAAAAAAAAAAGTAAATGTATTTGCCAGTAAAGGAAAAAACTGTTTCTGAAAGTTGTGAATGTGTTCATTAATTTGTCAATCTAAAGCATGCTATAAGTGGGATAGGAGGTGCCATGTGTTAAAAGATGTTAAGAATCCTTTTTGTTTATGCCAGAGCCATGACCTTTATTGTAGAAATGAAATACAGGTATATTGTCTTCCATGTAGAAGTAGCCCTTCTCTGTGGAAACAAAGTACCATTTTTTAACTCTGTACCTGTAAACACTGATCGTTTCCTTGGGTAAGAACTGGCTATTCTCCCAAAGGAAATGGTTAATCAATCAAGTCACAAAAGGCCCTTGGCGCACAACCATTTTTTGTCTAAAACATTTTTTCAGAGCACCTCCCCCCCTCCCATCTTTCCCACTTTCCTTCAAAACTGTGAACACTTTGCGGCTTGCAGAAATAGCAAGGGGCCTGTATTTCCAAGCTAAGCTAAAAATATACAAGCCCTCTGGCTTGAGGCCTTTAATCATTTAGGCCAGCCTCAGCAAATTAAAACTGATAATGGCCCTGTATACCTTGCTCATTCTACTCAAGTTTTTCTTCAGTGTTGGAATATCCAACATAAAGCAGGAATATCTTACAATCCAACCGGTCAGAAAACTGTAGAATGGGCTCATCATATTTTTAAAAATCTTCTTAAAAAACAGAAATAAGGGGGAGTCATGAGTCCTTCCCCCCAAAATTTGATTATGTTAGCCCTGTTTACCTATAATTTTCTAAATTGTGATGAATAGCTTTGTATTCCAATTGAGAAACATTTTCAGAAGGAGTAGCCAAAGTCGTCTTACCCTCAGGTTTTATATAGAGATTGGCTGGGAGACGGATCTTGGCAAGGCCCTGTAGATCATTTAACTTGGGGAAGAGGGTGTGTGTATTTGTATTTGTGTACAGGTCCTGTCTGGCTGCCAGCCAAAAGAGTAAAGCCTTATCGTGAGAGGGACAGACACCAAGCTCTGCTACCTGGAGCTGAGAACCAATCGACTGACCCATCAGATGGCCCAGCTGACCCTGAACAACCAGAAGGAAAGTAGACACTTACACCGTCACTCACGGGTCTGGGTCTGCCAACGGAGGAGGATGGAGCCTGCCCCAGTGACAGGGGCCGAGGCTCGGGCGCCTCCTGCAGAGAGCAACAACCCCTTGATGCCCCATAAAGTCCAATGGTTGAACCCTAAAAACTTTCTATGGACTGAACTATCAAGTTTGGGTCCTAGCAGCCCTTGGATCCCCCTTTGTCTTAACCCTTATTTGTGCTTTATGATATATATAAAGGGTATTTTCTTAAGATTGCATTAGGGAACAGCAAATAATAGGTTTCACAGGTTTAACAGCTACAATTTCATTTACAAATGAAAAAGCTGGGAGATTATATGGTGGAAACTGCCCTGCCTGGTCTCAGAGGCTGTAGCACCCCAGGGCTGGGCTGAGTAAGAGCCTAGGGACCCACTTCTTCTGGGTCTGTTCTGCCAAGAGGACCTGAGTCACTAAGGAGACAGAGCTTATCTCCCTGGCAGGAGCACCGCTTCTGCTTCATCCATCTCTGGCCTCCAATGCTTGGTCAGTTAGTCAATGATGGGTAAGATTCCCTCAAGGGAGGGGTCGCCTAATACAGGCATGACTACGTGGATGGCCCTCAAGGAAGGACTCAGGGGCCACAGCAAAAAGAAGGTGATGGACACTCGCCCCCCGGCTATCCGGACATAGCCTGAGTCCTCATTCTGTCTGCAAGAATAAGAAAACTCCACTTAAGCCTGAAACAATGCCGGGGATGGGTGCAGCCCATGGGCTGGAAAGGGCAGGTTCCCTGGGGCAATCAGGCCTAAGAAAGAAAGAAAGCATAAAATCCTGTGAAACCTACTTTGCTGACACCCTCAATTTAAATGATAAGGGTCCAAGCCTGAAATAAGTTTGTTTTGCCCAAATTTTATGGCCCTTTAGCTATCTGACCCTGACTCAAAATAGGCCCTCAGAGTTCTTTGAATGTTATCTATTTGACCATTACCGCCTGACAATGATTGATTGGACTTAATCTGAGAACCACTGGTTGCTTACTGATTATAATAATGTTCGATGTATTTTGATATATTTGCAAATTATTTTCCCAGGGTCGTGTGGGAGACCAGCAAACAGCAAGCTTTGGGGGATCATACCAGTTCTATTAAAACAAAGAGGGGGAGATGTGGCAGACCCTTCTGCGTGGTGTGGGCCCAGCTCCCACTTGGAGATGCACAGGACCCATGCCCATAGACAGGTTCTCTTGTGGGTAATCAGATTTGCTATATACCTAAGCTGCTTTTTGCTAAAAACTGCCTTACCCTGCAAATGCTTACTGTGACTTCCTAAAATCCATGCTAAACCTTGCAGGGACCAGTGTAACTGGCTCAACCACTTTTGCCTTTTCATTTGCTAATATCCTTCTTCTGTGATGTGATTAGGGACATTGGCTCCTTTTGTTGTAACTGGGGCAGAGTGAGTGAGGATCATCTTGTAATGTGAGGAGATACAGAATAAAGGCCTGTCATAGCAGGTTTTTGCTCCCCTTGGCAGAAAAGCCACACTGTCGTCCTTTTTCCTCCACCGGACTTGGTAGTCCATGTGTATGTTTTTATTTCATCCATAATGACATGGACACTGCTAGCTGGTGTCCACATCAGTTAGGGATATTGGACCCATAGTGAAAAAAATAAAATAAAATCCTAGCATACTACTCATTCAGCAGTAAAATTAAAAAGAATAAGTAATGAAATTTATATAAATTTTGTTTTTCACTTTTTAGAATTAATATCATATGATACACAGAAAACAAGAATATTATTACAGTGTAAGTGTTTTTAACCTGGATTATATACAAATACAATCATAAAAGTTGGGAAGTAAAGAGAGTTGAGGTAGAGATAAGAGCTGCAATGTTAATATCTTCATATAGAGAAACATCAGTGATACTGTGGAAAATTAAGTGGTAATGGTTGTAGTGGTATATTGGTAAAAAATATTGAACAAAATGTAAGGGGTTTATAGTTTCAACCCTCAAAGCTAAGAATCAATAGATAATGTCTAGAATTAATGCAAGAAATAGTGACATAAGTATGATACTTATGGAAGTAACCAAAAGGAGAAAATAGAGTTAACTCTGCTGACTTCTGGAAAATTAAGGAGAGTTTTGACAATAAACTTTTATTTTTTATTTTTGAATTTGGAACATATTTTTAATCTTTTTTCAATGACACATAGGAAGAGCCAGGAGATAGAGAAAAGAGAGGAATTAAAAGAAAGCCATTCTTACAAGAAAGTATTGAGCAGGCTGCATGAAGAGACAAAACAAGGCCTATTTAAAAACCACCAACTACTTCTGAGTGAGCATGGAAACACAGGCGGATAAGCAGTCAGTGTGGGGTAGATTTTCTCCTACTCTTTGGTGACATTGGGGTGAGCCCTCTTGGTTAATGGGTGAATGGGAGAGCAGAAATTGTTTTCAATTCACTGAAAATTGCCTTAACTTATATATTTTGTTATGATGACCTGGTTCTTAGAGAGGCATTAGACAAACTTTCATGGGAGCCAAGGAGTCTCCTAGTTTGAAAGAGATTAAGACATTTTTGATGTTTCATGTTATTAGATTTTGTTTTCCTGAAGGTTTGAGATGATCCAAGTGTTGTCTACTGGCAGGGAAGTATATTAGAGACACCAAAGGAAACGGTACACTAGGGAATAAAAGGAATGTTTATAGGGATGTTTAAGGCAAAGAACTGCATTTTCTTTTCAAAAGAATGTTTTATTTTATAAGCCCTTCCACAAGGACACCTGGCTACCCAAGTTATAAGTGAATATTTGCTTCATCCCTACAAGCATCCAACATTTATTGACTGAACAGAACTTGGCGTCAAATAACAAGCATCTTTTCTGTGGTCATTTCTCTGCAGGCATCTGCTACATTAAGTAATTGTCACAGTGGGGCAACTACAAACAGAGGTAGCTCTTAGGAATTATGTAATTTTCTTTTGTTGAAAAGTTTCTTTTTCATACTGGGTCCCGCTTCCATCTGATGGTCTTCAGGTTCTTACCTCCATGCAGTGTATTTGTTAAGGCTGATTCTTTCTAGAATTCTAGATGGAAAGGCAGACACAAGTCCTCTGTGTCTTGGTTTCCCTAAAATTTTCTAAGGATTCTATAATGCACTGCTCTAATCTATACACTTTCTTTCCCATCATTTTATAGTCAATGAAAATTTAGGAAAATATTCTGTTTATAAGAAAATAGTCCTATATGTGCCATTCCTTCCCTACTCTATAATTTTGGTTAACCTCTGCACTCTGAGTTTCAAAAATGTCTATGTGATCAAACTAATATTTAATTTTTATTGTATTTTTCCATTACTATATAACCTCCTTAGACACCACCACCCCTGCAATCATCACACTGTTGTCCATGTCCATGAGTCCTTTTTCCATTTTTCTCAATAACTACCACCTACTCACCCCACCCCAGCTGTTATCCTGCTCACTATGAGAGTCTGCCCTCATTTTCCTTGTTAGTACATCTGTTCATTAGATTCCACATATGAGTGAAACCATATGGTATTTGTCTTTTCCTGACTGGTTTATTTCACTTAGCATTTTCCAGGTCCTTTCATGATGTTGTAAAGGGTAAAATTTTCTTCCTTCCTTCCTTCCTTCCTTCCTTCCTTCCTTCCTTCCTTCCTTCCTTCCTTCCTTTTCTCTCTACAGCTGAATAGTAAGTATTCCATTGTGTAAATGTCCCATAGCTGTCTTATCCTCTCATCTACTGAGAGGCACTTGGGTCACTTCCATAGCTTGGTGATTATCAATAACACTGCAATGAACAAAAGGGTGCTTATATTCTTTTAAATTAGTGTTTTGGATTTCTTCAGATACATTCCAAGAAGTGAGATCACTGGGTCAAAAAGCAATTCCATTTTAAATTTTTGAGGTATCTCTCTATACTGCTTTCCACAGTGGCTGCACTACCACCAACACAGTAATCTGCGTTACCATCAACATTGCACATCCTCATCAGCATTTATTGCTTGCTGATTGATTGAGGATAGCCATTCTGACGTGTGTGTCAGGTGATATCTCGTTGTGATTTTTATTTGCATTTCTCTGATTATTAATGATGTTGAACATCTTTCCGTATGTCTATTGGCAATATATATGTCTTCCTTGGAGAAGTGTCTGTTCAGGTCATTTGCCCATTTTTAATTGGATTGTTGTATATTAAAACTCATAAATGAATTCAGCAAAGTTGCAGGATACAAAATTAATATCCAGATATCAGTTGCATTTTTATGTCAAAAATGAACTATTAGAAAGGGACATTAAGAAAACAATCCCATTCACAATTGCTTCAAAAAGAATAAAATACCTATGAATAAATCTAACTAAGATGTAAAAGACATGTACTCAGTAAATTATAAGACACTGAAGAGACTGAAGAAGACAAAAAGAGCTGGAAGCACATACTGTGTTTATGGACAGGAAGAATTAGCCTTATTGAAATGCCTACACAACCCAAAGCAACATAGATTCAACATAATTTCTCTCAAGATTCCAATGATGTATTTCACAGAACTGGAACAAATATTTCAAAAATTTATATGGAACCACAAAAGGCCCTGCATAGAAACAGTGATCATGAAAAGAACAAAGTTGGAGGAATCATGCTACCTAATATCAAACTATACTATAAGTCCATTGTAATCAAAACAGCATGGTATTTGTGGAAAAATGGACATATAGGTCAATGGAACAGAATAGAGAGCCCAGAAATAAACCCACAGCTTTATAGTCTATTCAACAGAAGAAGCAAGCACATACAATGGGTTAAAGATGGTTTATTCAATAAATGGTGTTGGGAAAATGGAACAGATACATGCAGAAAAAAAGGAAACTAGACTGACTTCTTAAAACACACACCAGAATAAATTTAAAATGGATCAAAGGCTTAAATGTTAGACCCCAAACCATAAAAATGACAGAAGAAAACATGCAGCAAAATCTCAGACATTGCTTGTAGCTTGTATCTGATGTATCTCCTTAGGCAAGGGAAATAAAAGAAAAAATAAACAAATGGGATTTTATCAAACTAAAAAGCTTTACATAGGAAAGAAAACTATCAACAAAATAAAAGGACAATGCTACTGAATGGGAGAATGTATTTACTGATACATCAAACAAGGGGGTAATTCTAAAATTTATAAGGAATGTATAAAATTTGACACCAAATAAAGTAATATTTTTGAAATTAAAACAATATCAACTGTATAGCTTTTTGCTTTTGAAAGTCATAGTTTCTAATACTTTTTTGAAAATCAAAGCTATTTTTTCATTTTTTATTTTTACTGAGTTTTTGTGTTCTTATGTCTCATGTTATACACATAGTTAACAAAGGAAAATCATCATTTTAATTCATATAAAATAACAGAACAAAAAGTCAATGTAATGCTCACTGTATTAATGATACATCCAATTTAGTCTAGATATATCTAAAATAGATGATAACAGGTATTTATTAAAATAATTATTAACTGAATTTAGCTCATGTAGGCAGAGAAGGCCAAATAGTCTATGGAAATTAACTAAAACACATCCTAAAAATACTGCAGTGTAGAAATAAACAGTTGAGGAAACAGGTAGTAGACAATAATTGTTATTAGCACTAAAGGGACTGAACCCAAAAGATTCATATTTTAAAGCTAAGATGTAGATTCAGAGGCAAAATAATTTGTGTAATTATTAGTCTATAATTACAAAGAAATATGTTTATAGCTTTTCTAAATGAGTAAGTAAAAAATGACAATTTTATTGCCTGTTAATGGTCAATAAAGTTCTCCTGCTCATTAACTTGGCATGCTTTTAGAGTGCAAAAAAGAATATAAGGAGTAATTTCATGGTTGTATAAATGTCCATAATATAATTTTGACATAATAATATTAAAACAAAAAATCATGTTTTTAAATTTATTTCAAACATTCTGATTACATAGGAAAATTAGCATTTATTGCTAATGAATATTTTTTTAGCCAAAATTTTTAATGAATGAAATTTATTTTTAGAATAGTTTTAGATTCACAAAAAGTTGAGTAGAAAGTACAGTGGTTCCTCTATGCACCGTCCCTATACATACAACTCCCCCACCCCACTACTGGTATCACACACCACAGAGGTAGATTTGCTACAGTTGATGGACCTACACTGACACCTCATCATCACCCGAAGTCCATAGTAGTTTATTATGATGGTTCACTTTGGGCGTTGTTCAGTACAGACAATTGTATAATGACACAAATTCACCATTATAATACCATACAGAGTTCCTTCACAGCCCTAAAATCTTATGTGCTTATTCACCCCTCCCATGCCCTTCAACATCTGGCAAGCATTAATATTTTTATTATCTTCATAGTTTTGCCTTTTCCAGAATGTCATATAGCTGTAAGCATATAGTATGTAGCCTTATAAGATTGCCTTCTTTCCTTTATTAGTATAGTACTAACTTTTTTATTATTTAAATAAGTGATATGAATAACTTCATTTTGTGACATGTCAGATAATGAATAAAAGATTGGCAAAGTCACTAGGGGTCACTTCATAAGTAGAAAAAAAAAGTACTTTATATATTAGAAGTTATGGATTTAGATGGTAATAGAGGTTAAAACACTTCAGATTATTAGGGAAAGTAGGTGGTAAAGAAAGTACTGAAAAATATAATGGATCTAAGGATTATGCAAAAGTTCAATGATTGCATAAAATTAATATCAAATTCTTAAATAATAGTTCTAATTATGCCTAGCATTGTTGTATATGTTTTACAAATATATCATTTAAGGCTTACAACAACCCTATAAGCTTGATACTTTTGATAGCTCTATTTTATAGATGAGGAAACTTACAAAATTGAGGAGACCAGAGAGGTTGGATTACCTACCATACATGGCAGTGAAAGCAAGTGAAGCAGTTATCTGTCTGGCTGTAGAGTCTATGCTGTTGACCAGGCCAAATGACACTGATTGGCAGTTCTATATAAGAAGGTTCAATATTTCAAGTAGTACAAATGGTAAAAGGCATGGGGAATATAAAAATGGGAAACAACAAGTATTTAAACTTGAGTAGAGCATATTTTATATCAATAGGCATAGTTCCACAGACAGCTCATAATGGGTGCTAAAAAAAAAAAAAATCTTGGCTTCATCCTGTAGCCAGGGTCAAAGATATTCCAAACTTAATTAGGGTTGAGTAAGAAACTCTTTAAATGACATCTCTTATCTATAATCTAAACCTTAGTCAAGTGATTTTCAACTAGTATTCTGCAAGAATTTCTAAAATATGCAAGGGGAATATCTCTTTTCTTTTTTAAAGATTATTTATTTATTTATTTTTTACGGAGAGGGAAAGGGAAAGAGAGAGGGAGAGAAACATTAATGTGTGGTTGCCTCTTGTGCGCCCCCTACCAGGGAACTGGCCTGAAGCCCAAGCACATGCCCTGACTAGGAATTGAAATGGTGACCCTTTGGTTCGCAGGCTGGCGCTCGATCCACTGAACCACACCAGCCAAGGCTGACCTCTTTTCTTTTAGATTGTCAAATTTAAAAAAAGAAAAATGACAAGAGCCAATGTAACAATAGCCATCCAGTGTGAATATATCAAAATTATACCTATTTTTTTGTCAGATTTAGCACATTTGTCAGAATTCTGTGCCCACCAAAAATATATTTTAGTTTATTTGTGCCATGAGATGAAAAAGTTTGAAAATCATTGCCTTATGCTGTATTTCCTTTTAGCCAAATGAAAATTTTGTGTCTGTAATAAAGGGTTCATCTTGCTTGCGAGAATGAACTCAGCCTAATAGGCCTTTGTCCAGATCTGATAAATAAGGTAAGCTGACTGGACAAAAAAGAACTGGATGGCATGGAAAATCTGAAGTAACAGACTATTAAAATATTCTATAGAATATTCATGGATTTTTTTTCTGTATCTTAAATTATATATATTTGTTAATGGAGGCCATAATTATATTTCAGTTTATAGATTTAACTAGGTAGGGTATTATACATATTTTGAGAATGTGAAGAAGAAACTATTTCATCATTAGATTTTTAAGACAGAAGTATAAATCACTTTAATAAAAATGAAATTTTTATAATCTTTATGTTAAGAAGCATGTTGAATATCACATATTTCTTGATTTAAAATTTAAAGACAAGAAAAGTACACTTATTTTTCCTAATTAAATTGTTGAAATTGTATCTCCCTTCTAAACTGATTCCAAAAGAAATATCACCTGTATTCCTACTTTTAACATGTTTATAACATTTTTAAACCCTGATATGTTACCCAAAGTGATATCAAATCAAATAAAATCAAAGAGTTTTTCCTTTTATAAGTCTAGTACATGACCTTTATACTTAGAATAAAATTTGCAAATGAACAAAAAATTCAAATATTAAATTATGAAATTATTTTTATTATGTTATAATACATAATATTTTATTATAAAATAATATGAAGGACTTTCTGAACCTCATAGACTAAATGTAATTTATTTCTACTCTTATGAATATTCATTCTTAAACAGTTTTTTAAAAGAAGAATTAATAAAACTGGACAAGTATGAGCAGTTGATCTATTTCTGTTCTACTTTTCCCAGAAACCAAAAAGCCATATGAAATTTCATCCACTGTTTTACTTTTTAATGTATGCCATTAACAATAGTGTTCATGATAATGAATAGGTACTACATACATTCTTTTTACATGCATTCAAACAATTTATTGTTTAGTGGCTAAATGAAATCCCAAATACAATTGAAACCAATCAAAACAAATCCAAAAATTAGATAGAAAAATATTTTCAGTTTAGATGTACACTAATGTATAGATTAAATTTCTGGCTCTGAAATATAAAACTTTCTATTAAATATATATATTTTAAACTAGGAAACACCACTCTGGCTGAAACAAGTCATAACTTTTCTAAAATATAGTTTATCTTCAAACAAATTAATGAAGATATTTTGAATTTTTTAAATACTTTTATTACTTTCACTATGCATTTTAAAATAAATGTCTTTGGATTAACAACCATTTCAGAAAAGATGATTCCTATATTTATACTGTTGAAAATGGATATTTTTGAGAAAGGAGGCGAGAAAGAAAATTGTAGCTGGCTGTCTTTAAGGCCCCTGATGATCCCCTCCTCCTGATAATTCTTACCCTTTTCTAATCTCTTCTCTTTAAATGTGGGCTGGTCTAGAAACTTGTTGGTACTGGTAGAATACAGCAGGCATAATAGGGTGCTACTTCTGTGATTAGAGTAAAAGAGATTGTAACTCATTTTGCTAGTAGACTCTTTTCTGACTTTGATAAAGCTAGGGATGATGTTGTGGAGACCAATGTGGTAAGACTCTGAGGGTGGCTTCCTGTCAACGTCCCTCAGTACTACAACCCAGAAGGAACTGAACCCTTCCAATGCTCATAAAAATGAGATTGAAAGTGGGTTTTTCCAGCTGGGCCTTCAGATAAGACCTTGATTGCAGTCTTGTGAGAGACTGAAGCAGAAGTCAGGCACATCATAATTACATTAGCCAAGATTAAAATGAAGGAGAGAATTCTAGAAGCAGCAAGGGATAAGGGGACAGTCACCTACAAAAGAGTTCCCATCAGACTGTCAGCTGATTTCTCAAAAGAGACCTTCCAGGCAAGAAGGGGCTGGAAAGAAATACTTGAAATCTTGAAAAACAGGGACCTACATCCAAAATTGCTCTATTCAGCAAAGCTGTCATTTAGAATGGAAGGACAGATAAAGCGCTTCTCAGATAAGGTCAAGTTCAAGGAGTTCATCATCACCAAGCCCTTATTATATGAAATGTTAAAGGGACTTATCTAAGAAAAAGAAGATAAAAAATATGACAGTGAGAGGACAGCAAACTCACAGCTATTAAGAACCACACCTAAAACAAAAGCAAACTAAGCAAACAGCTAGAACAGGAACAGAACCACAGAAATGGAGACCATATGGAGGGTTAGCAACAGGGGAGTGGGAGGAGGAGAGGGGTAAAGGTACAGCGAATAAGTAGCACAGATGGTGTGTAGAAAATAGACAGGGGAGGGCAAGAATAGTGTGGGAAATGTAGAAGCTAAAGAACTTATGACACATGGACATAAACTAAAGGGGGGGAATGTGGGTGGGAAGGGTGTGCAGGGTGGAGGGGAATGACGGGGGAAAAATGGGACAACTGTAATAGCATAATCAATAAAATATATTTTTTAAAAAAAGAGTAGGTATAGCTGTTATTTTGAATCCAGATCTGAATATGTCAGTGGTAGCTCTTTCTGATATGTCAATAGTTCTTGACTGATGGAAACTTAGAGCAACAAATTAGATCTACCTAACTTTTACTTATTTTAATTTCTGCCATGTTCTGTACTTGTGAAACTATTTTAAAATATTTAACAGCAAACGTATTGGCATATAACTTTAACAATTAAAATCTTCTAAACCCTTGATCTTCCTTCTATTTTTCAACTTTAAATTAAGAATTTAAGCATGTTTCCAAGATTGTGCTTATATTGTGGCTCCTGTCAAAATTTTTATCCATACCTTGAATTCCTTCTTTTTCGTAAGTCAATTTGGGTGCTTCCTATAGACAAAGAGCTGAAATTAGCATTATTTGTGGTATATACAGATGCGATACATACCCTCAAATATTATACCCTTGAGTATTATACAAGGTGCTAAATTGAAATATTTAAAAAAATTCTACTTAGAAAATAAACCATTAAAGAGCAAGAGTAAACAAATAAAATAAATTGAAGACTTACTGCCTTTTCATTCTCTCAAAGTGAATATTAAAAGAATTCAAATGAGTAGACTTAAGAGTACAAATGAAAAATCACATTAGAAAGACAAGGGACATTATTTTGATTCAGGTAGAGAAAAGGGGGAGCATAAATTTGAAAATACAGATTCATATTTGAATGCTGAAACCTCGTTGAGGTCACCATTATGCTTATTTCCTCAGGGTGAGACCCAGAGGTGGGCAGGGTTGTTGGGAGTTTGGATGAAGAATTTGAAAAATCTTGTGTGGAAAATACAAAATAAATTTTAAAGGGGTAAATAAAATAATTGCTGATTAGTAATTAATTTTATACTTTATAAACCTCACGTCAGTAGTACTGAGAAAGCCAAAGGATAAATATGAAAGATGAGCAAAAGTAGTAGTATTGATTTCACATGCCTTTTCCATCCGTTTGTCCCTAGTTATCACAAACAGATGAAAATTATATTGATTTGTTATTCTTAAAAATACCAACAGAATATTTATATGATATGATTTCTAGCCTCTTCAAAATCTCCACTAAAATTTTCAATGATAAGGCATGGAAAGGTGAAAATACACACTTTCACTGTACAATGTGACTGGAGAGAATCATTGCAATGACTACAGAGGTTACATTTGGTAGCTATCCATCACAGAGACCAGTAAGTAAGGGTGTTCGAGGCAGCAAGTGTTTACAGTGTGAGGCAGGTTTGTTGCAAATGGGTGAAAGGAATTTAGGAGTAATTTTTTTTTTTTACTTTTATAACAGCTTTATTGGGGTATAACTCACATATCAACGAGTGTACAATTCAGAGGTTTTTAGTGTACAGCAGTCCGTTTTATTCATGGTTTCACTTTCTGTGTTTCAGTTACTGTGGTTCAGTTACTATAGTCAGCCACAGTCTGAAAACATTAAATGGAAACTTCTAGATATTTTGAGAGAGACAGAACATTTACATAACTTTTGTTACAGTATATTGTTATATTACTAGTTATTATTAATCTCTTACTGTGCCTACTTTATAAATTAAACTTTATCATATATTCATGTATGTATAGGAGAAAACATAGTATGTACAGGGTTTGGGACTCTCTGTGGTTTCAGTCTGATAATGGGGGCTACTGGATTCGTAGAGCAGTAATGTGCCACCATCACTACTATCTCATTTCAGAACATTTTCATCACCCTGCAAAGAAACCCTGTGTCCATTATCAGTGACTCTCCATTCCCTTCTCCCTTCAGATACCACCAACCTCTAATCTACTGTATGTTTCTATGGATTTGTAAATCCTGAATATTTCTTATAAATGGAATCATACAGTATATGACCTTTGGTTTCTGGCTTCTTTCTCTTAGTGTAATACCCTCAAGGTTCATCCTTGTTGTAAGATATATCATTGCTTCTTTCCTTCTGTTGCCAAATAACATTCCATTGTAGGAATGTACTGTAGTTCATTGAAATTTAGGAGTAATTTTTAAGTAACGTACTGATAAACAGTGTCCTGGTTCAGGTGGAGACAGGACATGCTTCAGCACACAGTTCATGTTGGGTGTTGTAGTATGGCATATTTCCCATTGTTTAATTCTTGGTTTTTTAGGGAAGAAAGACTCATATTCCAATCCAGCTTTCTTACATGAATCCCAGTTTACACAGCTTCAATTTTCACATCAGATCCATAGGCTAGTAATAGTAAAACTATACAACCTGACTTTGGTCAAGCTTTGAAAACACTCAAAATATATGGTTGAATTTAAATGCAGAGAACCTGAAATAATAAGCATCTTTTCATTTATAATAAGCATCTTTTCATTTGTGACCAAGAAGTCATAGTCACAATACCTGGAGAACTTAAACATGTTCTTTTTGTTAAACGCTCACCTTACCTACAAGTATATTGAAATCTATTTGCCAATTTTAACACAATTCAGTATGTTCATACTAAATACCTTGAAAATAGAGCATCAATAAAAATGTTTGATGGAGAGACTTGTGTGTGATTTAAAATGAAAAACTGGCACCTCTTCAGAAAAGATGAATATCTAGGACTGTATCAACTACTCCAATGCTGAAATGTGCTCATTTATCCTCAAGTCACCCTGATGGAACAGCTGTTTAGTTTTATAAAGTGAGCATACTTTATAAAATTTGTGCTTATGCTCAAAGGCAGCATATTATACTCCCCAAATGTACATCCTGAATACAGAAATCACTAATAGATAGTCCAAGGAATGCTTAGTGCACTTTTCCGCCTGTTAAGCAAAAAAGTTTCTTCAAGTCTTCTTTCAATAGATGCATCTGTCTGCTGTAATATGGAGGAAAATTACAAACCCAGTTTTAAAAACTTAGTTGCGAACACTAAAATTGCACTGTTCATCACAACATTATATTTTTGATACAGTATAGTTTTACTCTTTATTTAATTGCATTTCAATGGGCAGAATCCTTTTTACATTCAGAAAAACCAATACATCTACTTTTATTTTAAAAACTGCTATCTAAAATATGTGACTACATAATAAGACCAGATTCTGAATAGAAAGAGTATAATATTACTTTTTTGATTACTCTGTCTTTAAGTATTCCTATTTATATGCAGAATAATAATTAATTTTAAGATCACAAATAAGTTTACATTTTTAATTTCAGACATCATAGATATTGACTACTTTTACTTAAACAAAATTATAAATCATGCCAAGCAATCTGTATTATATTAAATGCTATTTAAAAAATTTACAGGTACAAATGATGGATTTGGTCTTTGGTACTCTATGTTCATTAAATAATGAACTAGATTGGAATATCAGATTTTTCTTTAAAGTATAATGAGTCTATTTCTTCAGTGAAAGACAGATTTCTCAATCATTCCTTTATTGCATTTTCTAGTTGGGATTTCTGCCCATACTCCTGTAGTGCCAATGTCTAAATCATTATTTTATTACTAAAGTAACAGGTGGTAAATGACAAGTATAAGTTTCAGGTAGCAGCAAAGGGGTAGGGAAAATTCAGTACTAATGAGTTTCAAAAAGTTGATAAAGAAACATGTACTTTAAATATGTATGCTCCACTGATCATACTACTTGAGTCCAGCACGAATCAACCAACAGTAATGAAAACCTGGTGAGCTGGAGTTTCTTCAGGGCACACCAGTATAATGCTTATTCATGTCAACTAAAGAACTGAAAGTGTTTTTCTTCAAATCTTGGCTAAATTGTGGGATAGTTTGAAAATGTGAAAAAAAGGAAAGAAAAATCTTTACTGCTTTATTCTTCTTCATTTTCTCACTGAACATAATACAAACTTCTATCACTTCACAGTCTCACTAGCAGAGTATGAGATTTCCAGGTTCCCCCTTTTTATGATTCACTATGCTAGGCTGTCTGGTAGCTAATATCTGAAAACCATTGATTTACATATTTTGCAGTGCTTTAATTGTTTCAAGTAGGAGGGTAAGTGTGGTCAGTTATTACATCTTGGCCAAAAGTAGATATTCTTTACCTTCTCACTCTTTCTTCTAAATATTGTAAATTTCAAAAATATTGTCTAATGTCCTGATTTAGACTATAAGCTTTAAAAAAACTATACCCCTAATGTTTGAAGAGAGTAAATATATCTTTCCTGAGAAGAGTGTAAGGGGGCATATAATGCCTGAAGACATCATACAAAGAAATACTACTTCTCAAAAATTCATGGAAAATATGCTGTCTACTACAACATAATTATACTAAATTTATTTTATAATTCCCATTGCTTTATATTATAAATTTCACATGTTTTTCTGATTTTCTGCATAATCTGGTTCTGTACTACACCTTATATTTGGAATACAACTACACTCTAAATTTTCAAGCTGTATTCCTACATATCTAACTACATAATGGATCTTTCTACATTGATGCTCTGTAACATCACACAGAACAAAACTAAATCCAAATTATTTTCTTTTAAAATAACCCCTTCCTAATTTCCACTTCCAGTATTACTATATCTTTTTAAATATATGATTTAAGACAACCTTGAGTCTATATATCTCATTTAGTAACTTCCTTAACCTCCCTTCTCACATGTCTGAAATATTAAAGTCACTTTGTTTCTAGTTCTACAGACAACTTTTTTAAATATATTTTATTGATTATGCTATTACAGTTGTCCCATTTCTCCCCCATCATTCCCCTCCACCCTGCACACCCTCTCCCACCCACATTCCCCCCTTTAGTTCATGTCCATGTGTCATAAGTTCTTTAGCATCTACATTTCCCATACTATTCTTACCCTCCCCCTGTCTATTTTCTACCCACTATCTATGCTACTCATTCTCTGTACCTTTTCCCCCTCTCTCCTCCTCCCACTCCCCTGTTGCTGACCCTCCATATGATCTCCATTTCTGTGGTTCTGTTCCTGTTCTAGCTGTTTGCTTAGTTTGCTTTTGTTTTAGGTGTGGTTCTAAGTAGCTGTGAGTTTGCTGTCTTTTCACTGTTATATTTTTGATCTTCTTTTTCTTAGACAAATCCCTTTAACATTTCATATAATAAGGGCTTGGTGATGATGAACTCCTTGAATTTGACCTTATCCGAGAAGCGCTTTATCTGTCCATTCATTCTAAATGACAGCTTTGCTGAATAGAGCAATTTTGGATGTAGGTCCCTGTTTTTCAAGATTTCAAGTATTTCTTTCCAGCCCCTTCTTGCCTGGAAGGTCTCTTTTGAGAAATCAGCTGACAGTCTGATGGGAACTCCTTTGTAGGTGACTGTCCCCTTATCCCTTGCTGCTTCTAGAATTCTCTCCATTTTAATCCTGGGTACTGTAATTATGATGTGCCTTGGTGTGCTCCTCCTTGGGTCTAACTTCTTTGGGGCTCTCTGAGCTTCCTGGACATCCTGGTAGTCTATTTCCTTTGCCAGATTGGGGAAGTTCTCCTTTATTATTTGTTCAAATAAGTTTTCCACTTGTTGCTCTTCTTCTTCCCCTTCTGGGACCACTATAATTCGGATGTTGGGACATTTAACGATGTCCCGGAGATTCCTAAGCCTCTCCTCATTTTTTTGAATTCTTGTTTCTTTCTTGTTTTCTGTTTGGTTGTTAGTTTCTTCCTTCTGGTCCACTCCATTGATTTGAGTCCCAGTTTTCCTTCCATCTCTATCGGTTCCCCATGCATCTTCCTTCATTTCACGGATTGTAGCCTGCATTTTTTTCATCTAATTTGTGAGCAAAATCAACCAATTCTGTGAGCATCTTGATCACCAGTGCTTTGAACTGTGCATCTGATAGGTTGGCTATCTCTTCACAGCTTAGAGGAATTGGCTCTGGAGATTTCATTTCTTCTCTGGTTTGAGCCATTTTTGGTGGGGTTTTTTTTGTTTGTTTGTTTTGTTTTGGTGTTAGTCTGGTCGAGGCTATTACATAGTAAGGGGTGGAGCCTTAGGTGTTCCTCAGGGTGGGGCAGCTCATTCGCTGGGTTGTGACGCTGTATGTGGGGGCGGGGTCTGAGAGGGAACAATGGCGCCTGCTCCATTCTCTTCTGGATTCAGTCCCTTCCGCCACTTCCCCTCTGCCTGGACTGTCTGCGCGCGTGAATGTGGGACCACCTGGTCAGCCAGCCACCTTGTGCGGCCTCACTGGGTCTGCACAGTTGCATTCCTGTGCCCGGGGACTGCCAGCCACCACCTGTGCACCTGGGAACTGCCATCCGCTGCTGCTTGCGTTCCCGGGTCCACGCCTCCACTTTTTCCTGCCTTGACTCCGCCTCTCTTACCGGTCTGGATGAATGGTTGTTGGACTTCCGTACAGTTCAATTTTCTATAAGTTCTGGTTGTTTTCTTGTTTCTAAATATTTGTTGTCCTTAATTTTGTTTGTAAGAGTAGGCACAGTGTGTCTGCCTATGCCTCCATCTTGGCTGGAAGTTCCAGACAACTTTTAATAGTACTCTTTTTCTAAGATACATCACCATTGTAAGTATGTATATTTAATTACTTTCTTCTCCACTAGATCTTAAGCTCAGGTAGGGTATAGATTGTATCTTGTTCATTACTCTTTCAGAACACAGTGATTAGCACATAATTGGGATAGAAAAAAATACTGAAGGGTTGAATTCATCATATTATTTCATGTTTTATTTTGTACACCTCTTAAATTAAACCTATTCTTTTCTCCCCCCTTCATCTACCAAAGTGCAGGCTAGTATCACTTTAAAATATATTTACTTAGTCAGATATTCTTCTAGCTTAATTTTAACTGCACATTCTAATAATATTAATGCTCCTAAATGTGATTTCTATCCTGTTATTCTTACTATTTAAAAAGTTCCAAGCCCTGGCTGGTGTAGCTCAGTGGATTGAGCGTGGGCCTGCGAACCAGAGGATCGAGGTTCGATTCCCAGTCAGGGCACATGCCTGGGTTGCAGGCCAGTTCCCAGCAGGGGACACACGAGAGGCAACCATACATTGATATTTCTCTCCCTCTCTCTCTCTCCTACCCTTCCCCTCTAAAGATAAATAAATAATCTAAAAAAAAAAATTAAAAAAAAAGAATAGAGAAAAAAAAAAAGTTCCAAACCTTTCCAAATGCCTAGGAATGGAGTTACAATCCGTTCAGTTTGCATCCCCAAACTCCATAATCTTGTTTCCTCCAATTTTCCCAATAACACCTAGTGACAAAAATACACTTTCCCCTGTCTCCACAGTTAACTCAGGTCAATTTTATATTCATAATATCTCTCAAACTCAATTGTTTCCCCTCATCTTCTTTACAATTAGCTCATTTCAGGCAAATACCAATTCTTCCTTTATTACTCCAAGCACCTGCTAAAGTGATCTCCCCTGTTATCTCATATTCACTGCAATGTATTTTTCTTATTGCCCCTGGATAGTCTTAAAAACAAACACAGAGCTATTTTCCCTGCTAAAATTTAACCCTTTAGCAGCTCACCAACTTTCTTGGTGTAAGTCTGTAATTTACAACATGATTGATAATGCTTATTATCATCTGGCCTCCCCACATTTCTCTAGCTACATTTTTCAACAGCCTCTGTGTTATATATACTACTACCTCAGGTGACATAAGACTAATTATTTAGGTTCTCATATAGCCTTCTTATTTTTTTTTCAAGCTCAAGTATGGACACCTCTCTGTGTCTGCAAAAATGTTTCAAGGAGTATGTATTATTGGCACAGACAGTTTCAAAAATCAGTTTCTACAATCTCAACTTACAAGCACACTTTTTACTAAATTTAGTCCACATGAAAACACATCTATAATAGGGATGTAGATTTTCCTTGATCAACTCCCAATTGACAATTAACTTTCTCTTATATTCACCTTTTTTCGTTATAAAAGAAGTGCATTACCTCCATTATCGTGAGACTCACTAGAGCATACAACTTATGTGAGTTTTGATGTGAGCTTATTGTTGACTACAAATGATTGTTGATTATAAATTTCTGATTTTTAAACTATTACACTGAAGTATTTTTCTCTCTTCTTTTTTATTTTTATTATTATTTTTTTATCTTCTTAATTGTTGATATTGTACAGTTTTCTGTCTTTTATCCTGCCTCCAGCTCACCACCCCAGCCCTCCCCACCTTCCTCCTATTTCCAGCCCCCATAGTTTTTGTCCATGTGTCCTTTATACTTGTTGCTCTAAACTGTTCCCTTTTTCCCCTGAAATTACCTCCCCTCCCCCTCTGGTCACTGTCAGACTGTTCTCAAATTCAGTGTCTTTGTTTATATTATGCTTGTTTGTTTGTTTTGTTGATTAGAGTGCCCATCAGTTAATGAACGGATCAAAAAACTGTGGTACATTTACACAATGGAATTCTATGCAGCAGAAAGAAAGAAGGAGCTCCTACCCTTTGCTACAGCATGGATGGAATCGGAGAGCATCATGCTAAGCGAAATAAGCCAGGCAGTGAAAGACAAATACCATATGATCTCACCTTTAACAGGAACCTAATCAACAAAATATACTGAAGTATTTTTTTAAGATTTTTATTTATTTATCTTTGGAGGGGAAGGGTAGGAGAGAGGGAGAGGGAGAGAAATATCAATGTATGGTTGCCTCTTGTGTGTCTCCTACTGGGAACTGGCCTGCAACCCAGGCATGTGCCCTGACTGGGAATTGAACCGAGATCCTTTGGTTCGCAGGCCCGCACTCAATCCACTGAACTACACCAGCCAGGGCATACTGAAGGATTTTAAAGAATTAAGTTATATTGGTAATTTAAACTCCCTTTTCTATCTATGTATTTATGTAAATATTTTTAACACTTAAATCTATCTAAAAATAAGAATAGAATTAATAATAAAACTTGTTTTTTCTTAGAATAAATATTCACCCGTGGATACTGAAATTAGGTAAACAAAGCCTCATTCATCTCTTTATAGATTTATTAAAACTAAATTTTTAGTCCTGGCTGGTATGTCTCAGTGAATTGAGAGCCAGCCTGCAACCAAAACGTCACTGGTTCAATTCCCAGTGAGGATACATGCCTGGGTGGCAGGCCAGGTCCGTGATTGGGCGCGGGTGAGAGACAACAAATGGATCAATTTTTCTCTTGCGTCTCACTGCTTCTCTCCCTCTCTTTCTCCCTCTCTTTCCTCTGTCTAAAAATAAATAAAAAGATCTTTAACAACTAAATTTTAATTAATAATAGCTTCTCACAATTTTAATATATTTATGTTTCAGATCAGTTATGTACTAATATTGCAATGTTTACACAATTCTTAAATATTTAGAGTCTAATGGTCACAGAAAATTTAAACAGTTACTGCGAGCCATGATAAGATAGAAAAATTTCAAGAATAAAATATTACATTAATCTAAGTGAAAATTTCAGTTCAAGTAGAAAAATAAATGACAATTTCTGACTGTAAAAAAGATAAGGATAACCATTAAAAAAAATAAATACCGGTGATTATCAAGCACTGATGTGTTTTAACCCTACTGACTATATTTAGTAAGATGATATTACAATGTCATTTAATAATAACGTTTACAAAATCTGGAAATTACAGCTCTTGAAACTTTTAAACTTATGGTAAAATCACATTTCATATATATAAAATTTTGGATTTTGAACATTTCTAAAACAAATTTACATTTTGTTAACTAAAGTATCATGATTAACTCTTTTCAGTAACTGTTTTTACCCAGGCAGTAAATAGCCCTAAAAATGTTTTAGAACAGTCTTGGCAAACTTTACAAGTTGATGTATTAAATGTATTATTATGAGGTTGTATATTCACTTGAAGTACATTACAATACTGAATCTTGAGGCTAACTTAAAATATATACAGTAAAAATGCACTGAATTAGTAGCCCTTATAATATAATTGACCTAATATTAAATTTGTCTCTGCATGCAATTGGAACTTTAAACTTGGTCAATTACTTTTTAATTGCATCAATTTTTTGATCAATAAAATACTAATAATTTTCACTGTCCCTTCCAGATTTCTTATTCCAAAATCTTTAAATTTGGTCAATAGCATTATCTCGAGAAAAAAACAAAAACAAAAAAACAATACATCCATGGTCTTGTGTAGGTCTCTCCCACATCTGGGCCTGACCAAAGTGATTTGATTTGGACAATGGACATGAAATGAGCCCAAGTACAAAGTGTTACCAGTACAGAGATGGTAAGTTTTGGGACATTTTTTTCTGGAATGTTGCTGCCACCATTTATATAGGAAAGGCTAAATGAAATAATTACTTTCACAAAAATTTAGCAAATCCTTCAAGTATTATTTGATCATATTAGAAACAGCATTTTAAATGGTGTCATTAATTTTCAAACCATAGAAATATTGTAAATTTGAAGAAGCAATTAACATTCTTTAACATTTTTATTTTTTCCAGAGGAACAGATTGGAGAGGAAGATCGAAATTCAATAATTTCTACTTAGCTAATGGCTTCTATTCAAATCAGCTTTAAAATTAATGTTCAAGATCATTACCCAGGAACTTTGAGTGTAGTTAAGAAAATTCACAAATGTTCAACATAGTTCTGAAAACTAAAATCTCATTAAAAAAATCTCCTGAGAAATTGGAAGCTCCTTGAAGAAACAGGCAAGTTTATGGGGTTTTTTTTGTGTCCACGAGTAAGAAAACATATTGACAAATTCATGTTAGTGGTTAGAAATTATTGCATAAAATAACTAGAGTAAGTTTCTCACATATAGAATTTCATAACACCAAAGAATGCAATTGCCTAAGGTAGAGGCTCACACTCAATAATTGTCACAAAAAATTGTAGTTACACCTGATTTTAATGTGATTATTTTTAATGAGATATTTAATATAATGTACAAAAAATCAAAAGGATTCTAGGCTCTTACTGATTTCCACTTTTTTATTATTTATTCATAAGCTCTTTTAAAAATGTGATTAATTGTGCATATACATGATGTACTCATTAGTTATCAGGAATAGAACACAATTACAGGTTTTAGCTTCCCACAGTTTATGTCCACTAAACTCCTTGTTTATTAATGAAGCCAAACAGATTCCTGCTTTTTTTTGTAGGTAGTATTGTAACAGGGTGCAGCTGTGGGGTGGAGGGACAAATAAGGATTTGTAATGGGGTCCAAAACTCAGGGCGTCCAGGAAATATATATATACACACACACACACATATATATGTGTATATATATATATATGTGTATATATGTGTGTGTATATATGTGTGTGTGTGTGTGTGTGTATATTTATGATGTCCTCACCCCCAGGAGTCTGAGCTGGGGGATGGGACACATGGAGCAGGGCCATTAAGGGTGGTTTTGCATAACAACAGTTTTGCAGCTATCCTCAGGCATAGCCATTTAACATATCTATAAGTTTCAACTGGCCTCATGTGTCAAAGAGCTGTGGCTGTACTTTGAGCCAAGGAGATGGGAGTGACATCCACCCAGGATGTCACTAGGAAGCAGCTCCCCCTTATTACAGCACCTGCATGAGAGCTTCCAAGCTCCTAAGGGACCTAACAAGTCCCTTAGAAGGCACCACTCGGCTTTGTGGCTCCGAGGAAGGCCTGTCAGCCAGGCTTGGATAGCTGGGAAGAACTGGGGGCCATGTGACCAACAGACTTCTATTTCTTTTCCTGAGATACCTACGGTACCCTTGAATGGCAAAGTGGGGAAAGGAAGACTGTGTGTGTCTGTGGGTGTTTTAAAGGACTTTGGGATCTTAATGAAGACATTAAATCATTGCTCTAAGTCTGTATAACCTTTGAATAAATAATTCCTTTCCTTTTCACCAGTCTCTGGCATTGAGAGACGTAATTCCCAGGCGGTAGGCAAGGCAAACCTAGTGCAGGGGGACCCTGGGAGAAGAGGGGGTCCATTTGGTTTGTCCCCACCATGGGTCTGTTCTGTAACAGTATTCATAGAATTTTTTTATTACTTCATGAGTGTCCTCTATTAATACATGGTGGGGTTCTGCACAACACTCTCCAGTTGTACTTTTTCAACAAAAGATGACTTTTGAAAACTACTCATCCTTTGCATATTTACTGCTTCTCTGACACATTTAATCATAAATTTAACAAATCTCTCTCTTTATATATATATAATACTTATTTATTATTATGGCTATCTATACAAGTATATAAAATTATTGTAAAGTAATTTATTCAAGCAGCTCATACTGATTGAGCTGACATATTGAAATTTCTCTATAATCAATATTTTATTAGTGTTTGATTCGTATTAATTTTATTTTCACAAAAAACACTGAATCAGAAAAAATTATTGTATTCTGTTTTAAACATGAAGAAAATGTCAAAGAATTTATATAACCTTCTCAAGTTTATCTATCTGTAAGCAACAGAGTCAGAAATTGAACCCCAGCAATTTGACTGTATTGTCTTCTGTCTTTTGTCATTGTGCTTAATGTTCAGAGAGATTTTCTTTAAAAATTGCAAGGTACCATTTTTAACTTTAAAGGGTGAGGAGACAAATTGCTGAGAAGGGCTTAATAAATCTGGAAAATAGCATACATAAAAGAAAGCATTAATTTGAATGCTAAGTTGTGTGGTAGAGAATAATTATAACCAATTATTCTTACTACAACTAAGCAACATTTCTTTTCTATGCATAAATGTTAATACTTCAAGAATCCTATGAGGAGATGTAATTATCACCTTTTAATAAGTGAAAAATCAAAGTTCAGAGTTTAAGCTATTTACCCAGGTCTAAGCAGTCAGTAAGCGAAGATGTTAATGTTTAGGCTTAGGTCTATGTGGATCAGAGTATGTGCTCCCTTTGTTACAGCCCACAGAAGAAAAGAACATTAGCAACGAAGGGCCTAGGGAAAGAGGACCTGCGGATTTTTCTTGTCCTTCAAACATGGATAAGTTTGTAATGGATTCAAAAGACAAAGAAGTGCTCACAAAAAAAACAGGTGGAGACTCCTTGGATAAAATGGTCTTTGAAAGCCAGGCAGAAGAGTAGAAATGGGTATTGGGCACTTAGGAACAGGGGCATGAGGGTCAGCTATATTTTTTAAAGGCAGACTAGCCTAGATTACATTCACTATATTTGAGCAGAGAAGTGAGCTCAGAGACTGTAGCCCAGTGAATTAATAACCAAGAGATCTCTGGTGACAGAAATAGAAATATAAAGAAAGATACAGATGTAATAAATTGTATTCATACTGATAAAATTTTACTTCAGTAAAACACTTTTCAGATGCACATTCATATGGTGTATAGAACAGATTGGATGACTGAATATAAAAGTGAAAGTGAATAATTTTTAAAAAAATTATTTAAAGGCTAGTATTAAATCCTTATTACATACAACTTGGTAGTTTCACTGAGTGAAACAGAGAAACTGCAAGGAGAAAATAATTTGTGAGTAAAATAATAATGTAATCAGTGGTAAACTGCCCAAAATCAAGGTGAAATTGAGATAGCCAAGTAAAAGCCTAAAAAACAATAGGGAGCCCTGACTGGTGTGTCTCAGTGGATTGAGCTCTGGCCTGCAAATCAAAGGGTTGCTGGTTCGATTCCTGGCAAGGCACAAGCCTGGGTTGCAGGCCAGGTCCCCAGTGGGGGAGTCACACAAGAGGCAACCACATATTGATGTTTCTCTCCCTCTCTCTCTCCCCCTACCTCTCTGTCTAAAAATAAATAATTAAAACCTTAAAAAAAATAGGAACATTGGACCAGATGTGGGGGATAGCAGGCAAAACCTAATAATGTGACCAATAGCACATTGTCCAAAGTTGAGGTCCTAAGAAAATATGTCACAACAACAACAAAGTACACACAAACACTTCAGAAGTGCCCAGAGGTAAAATTTAGAAGTCTTCAAAGGAAAGTGAGTAAGAGCAATCTGAGAGATGGGGAGGAAATCAGACAGGGTAGGGTCACGGGAATAAGGAACACAAGGCTTCTACAAATCCAAGGAAGTATTTTAAAAGAAAGTAAATGAATGGATCAAAAAACTATGGTACATTTATACAATGGAATTCTATGCAGCAGAAAGAAAGAAGGAGCTCCTACCCTTTGCAACAGCATGGATGGAACCGGAGATCATCATGCTAAGCATCATGCTTATCACTATAAGCCTGGCGGTGAAAGACAAATAACATATGATCTCATCTTTAATAGGAACCTAGTCAACAAAACAAACAAACAAGCAAAATATAACCAAAGACACTGAAATTGAGAACAGGCTGACAGTCACCAGAGGGGAGAGGGGAGGGAATTTCAGGGGAAAAGGGGAAGGGTTTAGAACAACAAGTATAAAGGACACATGGACAAAAACTAGGGGGGGGTGGAAATGGGAAGGAGGTGGGAAGGGCTGGGGCGGTAGGCTGGGATGGGAGTAAAAGACAGAAAACTGTATGAGAAAAACAATAAAAATAAAAATTTAAAAAAGAAAGAAATATTCCTCAAAGTTTATATTTACTGAGTAATATTACTTCCTCTGAAAATGGGGGAGGGGGAGAAGCATTGAAGGAACGGAGAATGGAGGACACTGTCCATTTCATTGGTTAACATCTCTCATTCTTCCTTCACCAACATCCTGATTTTTTTTTTTTGTTTTGTTTTTTAAGATTTTGTTCATTTATTTTTGAGAGAGGGGAAGGGAAGGAGAGAGGGAGAAAAACAACAATGTGTGGTTGCATCTTGTGTGCTCCTTACTGGGGACCCAACTGTAACTCAGGCATGTGCCTTAGACTGGGAATCAAACCAGCAAACCCTTGGTTCCCAGACCTGTGTGGAATCCACTGAGCCACACCAGCCAGGGCAACATACTGATTCTTTGAAGGCAGAAGATGATGACAACAGATGTAATATAAAGTATCAAAGAAAAACTATCTTTTACATTTGATAAATATAAATTGATAAGTAAAGATGTACATACATGCCCAATGCTAAGTGCTTAATAAATGAATAAATGTGTGCTATTAAGGATATGATATGAAATGAAAAAAATTGAGTCACTCTTTGAGCAGAAAGAAACTAATCTTTATCAAGCAAGTTCTATCTTCTATGCAACATAAACACTGAGAAATTGCTACAGAAATATAAAATAGTGTTTGTTATACATTTTATACACTTATCACCATTAATGCTATGACTAACTCCTACATCATTCATACAAGTGCCATTCTTTAAAACTATGAAAAGTTAAACTACAATATCACTTAAAGTTATATATTTTGTTTCTTTACTCTTCAATGTTAGTATTGTTTTCTGACAAATAGATAACATTTAACTTGATGTAACATTACATCAAATTCTCTGTAGTGAATAAAGGAAGTTTTTTTAACGTTATTTATTGCCTAAATAAAAAAAAGTTATTTCTATTTGAGTTGGGTAGACTTTAAGGTAAGTGGCAATCCTATCTGTTTCAGACTAAGAAAAGTTAATGATCCATAAACAGTACTGAAAGTATAATATTTAGGTCACCAGGCAATGAACCACTTCTTAGAAAACCACCTAATATTGTCCTGAGTTTAATATTTCAATCCATGTAGCACTGACTCAGGAAATCTTTTCTATATTTACTGCATGCATAAACAGACATAAACTGTAATGGGAAGAACAAAGTTCTATTTGACCCACTGCTACTAAATATTTATAAATTTATAACTCTTAAGCCTCTTACAAATGACAAGTGACATCTATTTGCATTTTTCTTGGAGTTACGGTTTTGACTGTTGGCAAAAATTGACTGTGACACTTATTGCAAAGGTTTTGTCAAAATGCCATCAAAAATGTATACAGGATTTCCACTAGTAAAAAAATCATCTTTACATAGTTATGTAATAAAGCATCAATAACAAAAATTTGTTTGAAAATATGCAGTGTCTTTCTGAAAAATTCACCACAATTACATACTGAGATAAAAATAAAAAAGGGAAGCAGCTAATCATTCTTGAATAACTTATAATTGAGATACACCTGTGTTATGATCAAAGAAAGTACTCCCGTGTTTTTATTGTGTGAGCACTTTCATGAGTAGATGCAGTTGCTCTTTTATCCAACAGGCTGCTGGGAAGTTCAATACTTACCTTTGTTCCCTCCATCTACAACTTGTTTCAATTTTGTTTTCATTTTCAAAGCATTTTCACACTCACACTTTTATTCTTTTGTAAATTATCAGTTTATTTGATTATTTTTGAGTACTTAATATATTAGTGGCATAGTCCTAGACACCATTAAAGAATACTAATTTAGTTAAATCTTAACATCTTATATAGGTGACCAAACCTGTTGTAAGACCAGTCAGTCACAATGCCCTCCCATGGAACAACAACCTCTTCTTAGGAAATCTACCCTTCTTGCCACCTCAGCCTCTTGAGCATTCTCAAGGGGTCCTGATTTACAGGACTGTCCTCATAATATACACAAAATTTCTGACTCTTTGATTTACATGGGTGTACTTAAACTATAACCCCACCTAGCTGTGAGCAACCTAAATGAGTCCAGTGCTTGCCATGAAACAGGCCTAGCAAGGCATGTCCACAAATAAATACAATATAAGAAATAAATGCAAAAATGCCATCAAAGAAGTAGGAAAGCATTCTATTTAGGATGATTAGGGCATGGCCCTAGCGGAGACAGTAGCTGACTCAGCATTGGATGGAGAGATAGAGAGTTTTCCTGAAAACAACTCCCCACTCCCACCAGGAGGAAAAGTAGAGAGGCAGGTCAGTCCAAAGCTCATCAATAGTCCGGTTGAGCTGGGCCTTGATGGAAACATGTGGTGTTGAATCGCAAAAGAAATATGACTTTAAAAAATTGAGACTTTTTCTGGCAATGTATATTTTCTAAAAAGTTTCTGAGCCAAGGTAAAAATTATCAAAGTGTTTTAACTTCTTCTGCTGATACTCAAGTGTTTGATTCATAGCAAATGTTAGTTTAGTTTCCTAGGGGCAATCACAATAGTTCAACTCATAGTTTATGTCAAGTTCTAATTAGTTACCTTGGCTCACCTGAATCTAACCAGCAGCATGTGAAAATGGAAAGATGCAAATGCTAGTTTATAGCTGCCCCTTAAGTAGGACCTGACAATTTATCAGTTCCATATTGAAGGGATAATGGCTTATGCCCAAACAATATTCACATATTCAGTGCAAGAGGTAAGAGACAATGCTAGATGCTACACATTAATGTGGGTGAGTTTCATGGTTGACAGAAGTAAGAAAGTTTTTAACTATGTCTGCCTAGCTTTTTTGGCTTAGCATGACATCCATGTTGCTACAAATGGCAGAAAAAGTTAAGAACCATGTGATTTCACTCATGTGGGATTTAAAACTGAAAGCAACAAATGAACAAACAAGAAAAACAATAACTCATAGACACAGATAACAGTATCATGGTAACCACATGGGAAGGAGGTTGGGATGGGAAAGGGTAAAGGAGGTCAAATATACACTCACAGAAGAAAATTTGACTTTGGATGGTGGGCACACAATGCAATATACAGATAGGGTGTAGATCTGTACATTTGAAACCAATATAATCTTATTAACCATTGTGATCCATATATATGTATGTATGTGTGAGCATGTGTGTCTGTGTATATATACAAACACACATATATACATATGTGTATATATAGGTATATATGTATAATTTAAAAATCTACACAAAAGGGTAAAACATACTTTGCTTGATAATGGAGATAATTTTGTTTTTATATACAATTCTGATTAAAAAGCAGAAATGAACTCCATATATAATTTTTAAAAACAGATTAAGAAGAGATAACTAGACTGAGTTGTCTTATCCAGAAGTTAGTCTTAATATTTTAATGCCTTTTAGGGAGAGCTACTGATAAGAACATTTACAAATTGAATGCTAAACAGAAAGCTCTGGGGTCACACAACTTCAGTTTTAGAATAAATTCTCAAATATAAACTATTGTCCTATTGGCCACGATGTTATTCAGATAGAAGAGACTGCAAATGAGTCACAAAAACCTCTCTTTCTCTTCTTACTGAGTACACAGCTAACTGCATTTCCCAATTTGCTTTGCAATTGGGTATATTGATCATGTGATGGAATGTCAGCCAAGGGAATGTGACTTTCAGGTCTGGAATATCTTGACCCCTTCTAGCCCCAAACTTGCTCCTCCGTGCTCTTTTCCCTTTTTCTGATCTTTCCAAGATCTTCCCTTCATCTTCAAATATGAAACATGAAGAAAAAGAATGAACCTTCTATTTGTAGTTTTTAACAATCCAACCTAACTAGTGAGTTATCTGTCTAAATGACTATCTAACAAGCAATTCTGAATATGATGCAGGAGGCACAGTAGATTAGAAAAACTAAGTTGTTTACTCATGTTAGATATAATAGTATATAAACATTCCCTTAAAATATTTTTGAATAAAGAAATGTCTCAATTATAGGTTTCCAAACCGAGAAAACATTAAATTGTGTTTCATATTCAAACAAAACAGTATAGATTTTAAATTTTAGTAATATTTTAGTTGTCATTTTAGTTGCAAAAGAAGTCATTAAATTAATAAGGAAACTTCAATAGAAAACAAATACCCCTTTTAACTCAGCAGTATCCCAATAACCCTAATTCATTAAAGATTAGCTGCTTGAATTTATAAGAGCACTCATAAAGATGAAACACTTCTAGCTGTAATTATCTTCATTTATTAAAGTTATAAAAATTTTGAAGAAAACATTTCTTTAACTGAAGGAAATATGTTAGAGTGAATTAAATCTTCAGCATAATCACAGAAACTCTAATACATTCATTTCCGTATTCAATCATTTTAGTGTTTTAACATTTGTTGTTTTTAACTTATTTTAACTATCTAGACTGTTTTATACATTTTATTTTTCATTTACATTGACATTGATCTAGATGTTTGGGTATATTTTAAATTATATTACAAATGCTAATGCATTTACTTGCTTACATATATATGCATATACATATTACATGCATTTCATTACATATACACACACACATTTACGTACAAATGTGGAATGTTACTAAATGCTATGTATTTGGCCAGTTTGAACAGGTATATTTAAAAATTGAGACTCCAGCCTTCTGGGACCTACACAGAGAAAAGTCGATGCCAGATGAAGATTAGACTTCCAGTCATGGACATATAGGTAAACATGCTTTGCCTCCTTGTACAAATACAGCAAAAATTACAACTATACTATAAAACAAATATTTCTCAGAAACATCAGGAAATTGAGTTTCATGGAAGTCCAACAACCAAGAGTTTAAAGAAGTTACCTTCATTCAGGTGAGTGCACTTTTCTACAATAGGCCACACTACTAAGACTGGAAGGCAAAGAAACTCTACTTAATATGCAGAAACAAACACAGGGAGGCTGCCAAAATAAGAAGAAAATGAAATATGGCCCAAATGAAAGAATAGAACAAAACTCTAGGGAAAAAAAAAAAAGATTAAAAAAATGAGGATAGGCTAAGGAGCCTCTGGGACATCTCCAAATGTACCAACATCTGAATCACAGGGATGCCAGGAGAAGAGGAAGTGCAAGAATTTGAAAACTTATTTGAAAAATAGTGAAAGGAAACTCCCCCAATTTGGTGAAAGAAATAGGCATCCAGGAAGCACAGAGAACCCCAAAGTATATGGACCTGAAGAGGAATACAACAAAACACATCATAATTAAAATGCCAAAGGTTAGAGATAGAGAGAGAATCTTAAAAGCAGCAAGAGAAAAGCAGATAGTTACCTACAGAGGTGTTCCCATAAGATTGTCAGGTGATTTCTCAAAAGAAACTTTGCAGCCTAGAAAGGGCTGGCGAGAAGTATTCAAAGTGATGAAAAGCGAAGACCTATAATCTAGATTACTCTGTCCAGCAAAGCTATCACTTAGAATAGAAGGGTAAATAAAGTGTTTCCTAGACAAGGTAAAACTAAAGGAATTCATCACCATCACCAAGACATTATTATATGAAATGTTAAGCGGACTTATCTAAGAAAAAGAAGAAGATCAAAACTATGAACATTAAAAGACAATAAATTCATAACTATCAACAAATCAATCTAAGAAACAAACTAAGCAAACAAGCAGAATAGAAATAGAATAATAGATATGGAGATCATTTGGAGGGCTATCAGCTGGGAGGGGGAAGGGGGATAATGGGGGAAAGGTACAGAGATCAAGAAGTAAAAAATGGCAGGGGGAAGTTAAGAACAGTATAGGAAATAGAATAGCCAAAGAACTTATATGCATGACTGATGGACACAAACTAAGGTGGGGAGGATTGCTGGAGGGAATGGGGGTACCAGGTGGAGAGGGGCAATGGGGGAAATTGAGACAACTGTAATAGCATAATCAATAAAATATATTTAAAAATTAAGTAAAAATGGAGGCCCTAAATTTTATCTTAACATTCTTTAAATTAAGGTACAGATTCATTCCCTAAATTCTCATTATATATGGTGGCCTACATATCTGCATGAACTAACTCTATCCTACTTCCTGATCTCATGTCTCCTCCTCTATAACTGTTCATGCTGTAGACACACTAGTCTTTTAGTTCCTTGAGTACGTAAAACTTGTTTTGGCCTTTGAACTTTTAATAAGAGCTTATTTCTCTCTCTTGGATGTTCTTTATGCAAATTATGACATGTCTAATAATTTAGCTCCTCTAAAATACAGAGTTTTCACAAAATATCACTGTCTACCCCATTTTATGCTTATATTTTATTCCATAGTGCTTATTTACCTTTGTAAATTAGGTAACTTATGTATTTGTTTATTACTTACATTTTTCACTACCTACCATGAGGCCTGTGGACTTCTAATACAATCAAAGCTCTCACAGACTATATTTTGACATTGTGCATAAGAGTTAATATATATCTAAAACATGACAGTTAATATGTATTGTTGATTTATTATAAAACAAATGCCAAAATCATAGATATATTTTTATTTATACACCCAGAAAAGAGTTTAATAAAAATTAAAGTGTAGTTATTGGTGAAATTGAGTAGACACAGTTCATAATGTAATCAGCACTTTAAAGGAAAATTATGAGTATATCATTTTAGAAATGTTTATGTTTTTATTTTTATTTATTTATTTATTCATTTATTTTTGTCCTCTCTTGAGGATATGTTCATTGATTTTGAAAGACAGGAAAGGAGGGATGGAGGGAAGGAAAGAGAGAGAGGCACCAGTTTGTTGCCTTCCATAAGCTCCACGACAGGGAACTGAACCTGCAATCTAGGTGCGCATGCCCTGACCAGGAATCAAACCCACAACCTTTTGGTGTATGGGATAGCACCCCAGCTAACTGAGCCTCCCTGCCATGGCAAAGAATTCTGATTCATAAATTAAATATATTAAATGAAGTTTTAAAAAGTTATGTTTGTGTTTGTGAAAGAGGGAGGAAAGGGAGAAGGAGAGAAAAAGAAAATAGAAAAAAAGTCAAGGAAAATAAAAGTGGTGAGAAGATGTCTGAAGATTCTTTAGGGTAAAGAAATGAGTGTAATTAGGAGCCCAGGTTCTACATGCAGACTGTCCCAATTTCTGTCCCACAATTACTAGCATGGGGCACATTTGTTTGTTTTTTAGTATCTCCATTGGTAAAATGAAGATATTAACACCACCTTAGTAGATCTGACCTAAGCTAACATCAATTAATGTTTATTTATTATTGAAAAATCTTCATTTTACAAAAGAACTCCAAAAATATAGAATTAATCATTACTTAGTATTTTAATTATGTTTCATTACATTTGCTAAAATCAACTAGAATTGGTAAAATTGAAGTGCATCTTTTTTTTATTACTTTATTGTTGTTCAGTTACAGTTGTCTGCATTTTGTCTCCAGCCCTGCTCCCCACCCCAGCCAAACCCAGCTCACTCCCTTGCTTCCACCCTCCCCCTTGGTTTTGTCCATGTGTCCTTTATAGTAGTTCCTGAAAACCCTTCTCCCCACTGTTATTGTTATTAAAGTACAGTTGTCCCTAGAGTGGCTGGGAGGGAATGAAGTGCATCTTAAATGGACCTGGAATAAATCATTTTTGTTTGATTATTAATCTTTTATTATGACTAAATCTTTACTCGTGATTAAATGTGGCACTAAAATGATGATTTATAAGCATCAGATATATAAACACTCCTATGGTAAGCAATAAAAGCAGGATGGCCTGCTGTATATTAAACATGATCTTATCTATAAAAAATAAAAATAATAAATAGGAAATACACTAGCATTGTAACAGTGAATGACTCATAGTAGTGGAAATTTGGGAAGTTTTATAATTTTCTGTAGAGCTTTTAATCTTTCAAATTCATTACTTTGTATATATTATATGAACAGCTACAAAATGAAAAAACTACATAATGTTTAAGTGTTTTATATTATTGATGTTTCAATTGATTTTATGTAATTTAATTAGATTATATTGGATTAATTTCCACAACTATCATAAAATACATCTTTATTAAATATAATAGAGTAATGTATGTAATCAAGTTTTAGATGATTATGTACAGTAAGAATCATTCTAAAAATACATAGCAATGCACCCACCTGTAATTCCCACACAAGCCCTTGTGAGTTTTTGTGGTTTTAAGGAAATGACACATTTGTATCACTGAAGATCATCAACAACACTTATTTCATACAGTCTGAGTGAGTACTCTTTGCCATGTAAAATACCAGATCCTTGGGTCTATGTAACCTTTTAAAATTTGTATTTTCAATTATTTACTTAAAGAAGTGGTGAATCTTTTAGAGGGAAAACTCTGGCTTCACTTTTGGATGTTGTAAATGTAAGCTATCTAATAGGCATCCAAAAGAAAAAGTTGAGTAAGAACCTGAATATAGGAAGATAAAGCTCAGTGAACAGCATATCAACAGAATTAACACCTAGTGGCAGAGAAAACATCTTTGAAGAGGTTTTCACAAAGAGATTAAAATCCTGAACAATTATTGTGAAGTGACCAAGATTCAAAAGTAAAGTATGCTGTGCAAAATGTCAGTAACCTAGGTTGTGTTCCAAACCATCAAGCATAGTAATTGTCAAGACAGTGATGCCTGACCAATCTTATGAATCTCAACACAAGTAACATAGTCTCTCTAGGTCTTCATTTAGTCATATGTAAACTGGACAGACCTTTAGTACCTGTCTCACTGTATTCTCTGTAGGAGTAAAGAAACATTCACAATTGCTTACCACAATCCCTAGCACATGACTCAATATTTAGTAATTGACATCACTGCCACCACTGTGGTCAATTGGAATTCAAATCAGATACCCCTGACTCTGAGTGATCTGTTTGTACTCTGTAAGAATAGTATGCCCTTTGGTCACATTGTCATAGAAGGAGTTCATGTATTAGTTGGATTGTGATATCTTACTTAGTTAACACGTTCAAATCTGAAATGTCTTGGAAAAGTTAATAAAATGATGGGCCATCGTATTTTATTTTTTTAAAGATTTTATTTATTTATTTTTAGAGAGAGGGGAAAGGAAGAAGAAAGAGAGGGAGAGAAATATCAGTGTGTGCTTGCCTCTTTCATGGCCCCTGTTGGGGATCTGGCCCAAAACACAGGCATATGCTGTGACTGGGAATCAAACCAGTGACCCTTTGGTTCACAGCCCAGGCTCAATCCACCGAGCTAGACCAGCCAGCACAAATGATGGGTTATTTTAAAGTTGAAGTCCATCTTTTCCTAATAAATATAAAACCTTGTACTATAATTCTGAATGTTTCTGTTAAAGACGCAGAATTTTGATTTGTACTTTTTCCATACATGTCCTCATAAATAATTTCATTGCCCATATGTGCTTGCCATGCATGAGGATAAATGGCCGTTAATGCCTCTCCATGTATATTATTGCTCAGTAAAGGATGGTACACCATATACAAGAAATAGTGTAGGTTTGGTGACAGACAGAAGTAGCCCCAATATCGAGTATAGCATTTTAGTGGTTGTACACTATAGACAAGTTATTTGACCAGTCTAAGACTTAATATTCTCATTTGTCAAAGCAGAAAATGTTCACCAAAATCTTTGTATTTTCCTTAGATTTGTAGCTCCATTTCCAGTTAAGCAGATCAATGTGACCATGTGGGAAAAATTATATGAAATGAAGAGATGTATCATTTCTAGGCGAAAACATAGAGGGTGTGGGTTTGAGTTTTGTTGTTCTCTCCCATGTCACTGCTAGTGAAGACACTCCTTGCTGAGATAGCACATAAATCCACAAAAATCCCAGAACACTTAATTCCTGAATTACCTTTTGAACAATAGCTGATGAGCCACTAGCATCAGAATTTTCTTGAGAAAGAAATAAAGTTTTATTATTCTAAATCACTGATATTTGGAGATTATTTATTAACATGACATATCCATGCTACCTTGACAAAATACTTATCATCCTCAAAGATGACAGTTTTGTGGTGTTGTAAATAAGCAGACAATGTACATGAATATCCTAGTAACATGAGTACATGCTAACAAATGGTAATTATGAATATTATTATCAAGAAAGATGTAAATCATTTTGAGTCAGATTATAGAACTGTCAAACTGCATTTTATATAATAGAAGAAAAATGCATTTGTCCTTCCAATGTCACATTGCAATATTCTTTATATAAACATCATCTCAAACATTAAAAGATAACATACTAAAAAGTTATCTGAAATTAATTACATCTATAAATTTCTTTAGAATTAAGCTATATTGCGTTCAAGTAATTTGACTAAATGAGTGAGATTATATTATTTGTTAGGTAATACAGCACTCCTGAAATTGAATGTGAGATTAAGTTTTAAAGAATATATACCAAATAATCTCAATTACTGACTTTGCTGAAAAATTAAGGAATACAGTGTTTATTTTAATTAAGAAATGTTCCTTAAATTGTCAAAACAACATGCCCAATATAAATAGGAGCTTTTTAAATATACCCTTTGCGCAGCAATTTTTGGGCCCCTGTTTATAGGAACATGCTTCTGAAAATGAATAATAAAAACAAACACAGCTGTTGAAGACAAGTCACTCTATCTCCCCAGGTACTATCAGTAGATTTTAATTTTTCTTCTTAGTGAAAACATAAGGTATTAAAATGATTCTGATTAGAGATGTTTTGTCCTATATTGGAATAAACTTTACTTGTGTTATTTCTTTACACAGACTCCAAAAGGTGTGAAAAAAAAGATGAATTACAGTAAAGACTTCTGAGAACAGCAAAGAAAATTAAAAGCTATACATCTTACTTTCAGTTTCATAGACATAGTGGAAATGATTTAAATGTTTTCGCTTTACCTGCAATATACAATATAAGATAGTACATTGTTTCATAAAACAAAAAACTCCCTAACCTCAACACACTAGACTAAACTAGATTTACAGTGCTAACTTAAGCATGGAATAGCACTGGTTTCCATACACAATTTTAGGAGTGTCAATATGTTTCCAAAAGAAGGAATGCTGTCTATTGCTTTTTCAGAAATACACTGAATGACAAATAGGACACTGGCAATGCACCAAAATGTATTTTTCAAATTTTCTCCTAACACTGGAGAGAAAATTAAGGCTGTAGACACAAAACACCATGTACTGCTTCCTAATTCTGCTTCATTCATTACTTCACTAAAAGATAAGTCCAATTAAACCGTGTTGTCTCTTCCCCTAACATTGTATGTCCTCATCTGGAGCTGCAATTTTTAAGAAAGGAATAGGATTGAAGACACCATGGCACTGAAAACATAACAAACATCAGTAATAATGATGACAGTATCTGCTAACAAGTCCTTTTTGATCCGCTTTGATCAGATTTTGATTGGTTGGTTGGTTGGTTTTGTTTTCAAGGTGTAGGCTTGACATATATGGCCTTTATTAAAGTGAGGTACATTTCCTCTATACACATTTTATTGAGAGTTTTTATCATAAATACATGTTGAATTTTGTCACCTGGTTTTCTATATCTATTGAGATGATCACCTGATTTTCATCTTTCATTTTGTTACTGTAGTTTAACACAATGATTGATTTGCAGATATTCAACTGTTCTACATGCCTGGAATAAATCCCCCTTCATTATGGTGTATGATCCTTTTAACGTACTGTTGAATACAGTTCGCTAATATTTTGTTGAGTATTTTTACATCTTTGTTCATTAGGGATATTGGCTGTATGTATGTTCGTTCTTTCTTTCTTTCTTTCTTTCTTTCTTTCTTTCTTTCTTTCTTTCTTTCCTTTTCTTTTCTTTCTTGCATCTTTCTCTGGTTTTGGTACCTGGGTAATGAAGACCTTGCAAAATGAGTTTCGAAGAATTCCCCCTCTTCTATTTTTTGGAATATATTGAGAAGGATTGGTATTAATTCTTCTTTAAATGTTTAGTAGAATTCAAAAGTAAAGCTACTGGTCCTGATCTCTGTTTGTTGGAAGGTTTTGGTTACTAATTTTTTTTGTCTGGTAATCAGTCTGTTCAGATTTCCTATTTCATCATAATTTAGTTTTGGTATGTTGTATATTTCTAGAAATTTTTCCATTTCTTCTAGTTTGTCCAATTTGGTGGTGTATAATGTTCACAGATGTCTCATGATTCTTTGTACTTCTGTGCTATAAATGATACCAATGTAACATCTCCTCTTTCATTTCTGATTTTATTTGAGTCTTCTCTACTCCTTGTTGAGTCTAGCTAAAGTTTATTAATTTCGTCTATCTTTAAAAAAATTCAGTTCATAGTTTCATTGGTCTTTTCTATCATAATTTTAGCATCTATTCAATGTAGTTCCACTCCGATCTTTGGTATTATTTTCCTTCTAATGAAAAATTAATTTGTTTTTTATTTTCAAGTTTTTCAAAGTATGATAGTAGGTTTTTTATTTGAGATGATTCTTGTATTTTGATAGATGCATTTATCACTATGAATTTCCCTCTTAGAACAGCTTTCACTGCATCCTGTATGTTTTGGTACATGCATTTCCATTTTCATTTCTCACAAGATATTTTTGATTTCTCTTTGGATTTCTTCTTTGAGCCATTGGTTGTTTAGTAGCATGTTGTTTATTCTTTACATATTTATACATTTAACAGTTTTCCTTATGTAATTAAATTGGTAATTTTGCATAATTATGGTCAGAAAAAGAGGACTTACATGATTTCAATCTTGTTAAATTTATTAAGACTTGAATTGTGGCTTAACAAATATGATCTATCCTAAAGAATGTAGTGTGTGCATTTGGGGATTTTGTTGATTTTGGATGAAATATCCTGTATATATCTATGAAGTCCTTCTAATGTGTCATTTAGGGCCAAAGTTTCTTAACAGATTTTCTTTCTGTGTTGTGCATCATGTAAGTGGTTTAAGTGCCCTTCTATTGTTGTAATACTGTCTACTTTACCCTTTAGGTCTGTGAATATTTGTTTTACATGTTTAGGAGCTTCTATATTAAGTGCATAAATATTTGCAAGTTCTATATCCTCTTGTTGAGTTGATCCCTTTTTTACTACGCAATGCCTTGTATTTTCTCCTATTCTAGTCTTTGTTTCACAGCTTATTTTTTCTGATGTAAGTATAGCTATACCAGCACTATTTTGGGTTCCATTTTCATGGTTTATATATATATATTTTCATACCTTTACTTTTAGTATGTATGTCCTTAATCCTGAAGTCTCCTTTTTTAAAGATTTTATTTAGTTAGTTTTAGTTTTTAAAAAGATTTTATGTGTTTATTTTTAGAGAGAGGGAAAGGGAAGGAGAGAGGGAGAGAAACATCAATGTATGGTTGCCTCTCACATGCCCCTGACTGGGGACCTGGCCTGCCACCCAGGCATATGCCCTGATGGGGAATCGAACTGGTGACTCTTTGACTCACAGATTGGCATTCAATCCACTGAGCCACACCAGCCAGGGGTGAAGTGAATCTCTTTAAGTGATATATAATTTTTTTAAATTTCTTCAGTCATTCTATGTCTTTTGATTGGATATGTCTTTAAATTTACATTTAAAGCAATTATTTATAAATATGTATTTATTGTCATTTTGTTATTTTCCGGTTGTTTTCTACTTCTTCTCTATGATTCTGATGACAGCTTTGCCAGATGAAGTCTTCTTGGCTGGACATTTCATTTTATCCCTTCAACTCTTTGAATGTGTTGTGGCACACCCTTCCCACCTGCAAACTTTCTGATAAAAAACCTACTGACTATCCTATAGGTTTTCCCTTTTACTTAATATGTTTTTTTTCTTGTTACTTTTAGGATTATCTCCTTTTCTTTAGCTTTTCACAATTTAGTTTTAATATGTCTTGATGTGGGTGGGTCTCTTTGGGTTCTTATTTGGAATTCTCTAGGATTTCTGGATATGGATGTCTGTATCTTTCCTCAGGTTAGGGAAATTTTCAGCTACTATATGTTCAAGTACTTTTTCTGCCATGTTCTTGCTCTCTTCTCCTTCTGGGGAACTCTATAATATGAATTTTAGTCTGCTCAATGTTGTCCGATAAATCCCCTAAGCTATCTTCACTTTCATTTTCTTCTTCTTTTTTATTATTTTTATTGGGTGAGTTCCACTGCCCTTTGAATTCATTGATCCTTCCCTGCTGCCTCTGGTCTGTTGTTGAACCTCTCTGGTGTATTTTTCAGTTTAGTTATTGTATTTTTCAGCTCTGTGACTTCTGTTGGTATTATAACATACTGTAGCCTTATAAAACACAATTTTGTAAAACATAACCTGTTTTAGATAAGTCACACAACAGCCTTTTTGTGTTATCAAACATTGGAGAATTTATAATCAATATCAAATTCTAATCCTCCCCTTTAAAAATTACTTCAAGAAACCACCTTCTTTGTAAATTACCTCTGTTTGTATCTGTCAACTCTCCTATATTGACTAAAGTCATTCATACTATTTTCATGATCTTAAGAATCATGCCAGTTATAAAGGTCTCTTCTCAATGTCTTGTGTATTATCATATCATACATTTAATATTAGTAATCACTGAAATCAAATATTAGACATGATAACTTCAACAATAATTTAATTGAATACCTAGCAAACAATATTAGAGATTAACATGAAGCTAGCCATGTGTTAAATCAAAAGAAAAACTATTTCTAATACTAAGCATATTATTGTAAATGTGAACACAATATGATTTACAATAAATTATATAATGCAAATGGAATCTGAAAGTCAAAGTATAACACAAACATACACATATTTTATATTTTACAAAATAAACTATAAGGAAAATTATAATTATTGACTTTCTTCTGTGATTTTGAAATCAGTCTTTAGCAAGATTACTTATATTTTCAATATCTTTTTATTATCCTCCCCTTCACCTTTTTGTTCTTTAAAAAAAAAAACACCTAGTTTTTCCTAGAGGACATTGCTTTCTATGCTGCACAAGTGGTCCTGTTTTCTTTTCAACAGCCTTTAGCGCACTGGACTGGGAAGAGAGGTAAATGTTCTCTTTGCTCTTTATCCCGATTTCCAGAACTTTAGTCGTCCATCTTCTTTAAAAAAACCTCTGCTTTGAAGGTTAGGCCATCAACCTATACTGTCCACCAAGTTTCCTACTGGCATTCATTTATACCCTAGATTCTATTCTGCCCTCATTCTTTGAAGATTTAGCATCTAGCTACTGACCCTTCCACAGGAATCTGAATATCCTTGGTGATATCAGCACCAAGACAGTGATTACTCTGATACTTTTGCTTCTTAGTTTGATAACCTCATTTATTCTGATAATCTTCCTATTTACCATACACACTTCATCCAACCATTCCATGCCACATTGCATCATGTCATTACCCAGAACCTCATTCCTTTCCTCATAGCAATTTTGCACACCCCACTCTTCAACCTCCACCTTCTATTTTCTCATTCATTTTAGTATGCACGTTCCAGAAAAGACATCTAATCTATTGATTCTAGCACCTTTCAAATCTCCCTCTACCTTCTCTTTACCTACTCTTGACCTCATTCTTTCCTTACCAAATTCAGATATTATGGCTCTGTGTATAATAATCCTTTGCATATATTCCTGATATATTTCTTCTTTTTCTTTTCTATGAGAGCACCAACTCTGGTTAAGTCCTCTACCTAGTTACTCTTTTCTGTATTTGAGCAGCAGATAGTATCTAGGAACCAAATAAAGAGACCTCAAATCCCATATAAACCTTCATTTTTATCTCTTGATTTCTCCTACAAATTTGGTAACACCCACACATAGTTTTCCCATGTGGAAAATGAATGGCACATACATATTTTTAAGGTTCTCGGATCTAAAACCTTCTGAGCATCCTCAAAATCTTTTTAATGTATCCCATGTCATACATGCAGATTCATACATCTCACCACCTTTGTTACCATAGTAGTTAACTAGTTATTAAATAGAAAGAAAGCAAAGGGATTAGACAGTGAGTTTAATAAACTGATGAGCATAAGCTTGGTTGCTTAGCCAGGAAGCTACAGCATTCATAGACTTATTCACCCACTCCAGAGAACTGACACTGAGGAGACTTAATCCTTAATCCTCAGAGCACAGGAAATCTTCCCAGGAGCACTGCCACCCTCCAGGTACCTACAGTATTGGGCAGGGGGGCGGGGAGGGGATGCAGGGAGCAGTGCTTGACCATAGAGGCCTGTCAATCTAACTAGTGAGTGGACCAATCATAAACCCATGAAAGCTTGGGAAGTTGATTGATTAATTTTAAAAAGCTCCTGGTTACAAACCCAGGGGAGAAAAGAAGCTCTCTTTCTCTTCCTCAGTGACCTGCACTTGCCCCATTTGTTCAAGCATTCTCTCAGTCTCCCAGGAACACATACAACCCTGTGGGCCTGCACCAGATCATGTGGGCTCTAAAGGACACTGGCTTTGTTTTGGCCATGGCAGGATGGACAGGGTTGGGGCAATGGAGACTCAGGGACAGATTTCCACCTGAATAAACCTTACCACAAGACCACACCTCCCGTACAGGGCCCTGGAATGCTTTCCTTGCAATCCCATGAACGAACATGATTTCCTCCAGCAACATCTTCACCGTCAATTTGTCCAGCCACAATCCACTCTCATTTGGATTACTGCAGTAGTCTTCTTTTATATCTTTTTCCCACGTACAGTGTTTTTTATGCTGTAGGCAGATTGAACCTTTCAAAATCTATACAAGAGCATCTTTCTTCTACTCACATACTCCGAGTTTTTAATTTCACTCAAACCAGAAGTCCTAAAAATGGTCGACAAGATCCTCCATAACTTAATCTTACTGATCCACCCTCCACCCTGGTCTGAGTCTCTACTCTATTGTTCCCTCTCTAAGCTCCACTTGTAACTCTGCCACTTAATGTTCATTGACTAGTAGTACTGTTATCACCAGAGAATTTGTTATACACTCTGACATCTAGTTCCCACCGAACATCTACTAAACTAGAATCCATATTTTGAAAATATTACCAGGCAATTCCTATACGCATTAAAGCTTGCAAAGCAAGGATGTGGGTATTCTTTGTGTAAGGACAAGTACAGATAAAATAAGGAATTTAGTTCCCTCAGTTGAAAATAACAGAAGAGATTTCTTTCTCCTTACTTTTCCTTAGAACATTTACCTTATAAAACTTGAAAATGTAAGTACTTTCTGTGTCTCTTTGAAATGTATATGAATCTTTTTAGTAACTAAAGAAGGTTTTTGTTAGCATTCTGACCTGCAAAAGTCTTTCTCAAAAGGCTGGGAAGATTCTCTTTAAAAAATAGATATCAAGGAAGCTAGGACCCTTATCTCCCAGTTTCTGTGGGAGGGTAGGAGCCTAACTTCAGTGGGCATCTTATTTCAAGTTGCAAAACTACCTACTGTCAAAAAGATAGAAATTTATTTTCTCTCTGGGTAAAGCCAGTAAATGAACACAAAGGACACCTGTCATTAGTAGGTAAAGTTAGGATGAACTATGAATGACAAAAGGAGCTATCAAGTCCTATCAGTTGAGGACTATTGTTTATCTTGAAAACACATAATGTTATGAATTGTATTCACTTTGCTATATAAAGGGTGAGATTCCTATTGGTCTTCGCAATCTGTTGGCTGGTTACCTGCGATGAAACATCATATAGTTGTTTCATGCTCATTCAATAACAAACATGTTTTGTTTCTCTACTACCTTTGTGGAGGGAATTTCTGGGTTTGGAGATGATTTTTTTATTAATTATATTTTGCCAACATTTGCAAGTCTGAATTTAGAAGTTAAGTGGAAAACATTCATTCATCTGCAAAAATCTAAAGCATTCTTTGCTCGCACTACTCTTAGTCACATCGGCATCCTTTAAGTTCCTTAAACATTCTAAACAATTTAAACTGCTGTTTTGTCTGTAAGGAAACTCATCTCTCAGATGAGTCTAACTGATAGAGGAGGCAGTTAGACAGGCATGAGCAGAATAGGAAGGACAGTCCAGGTACAGAAGGTAACCTGGGCAGAAAGCCCCAGGTACCTCCAAATAGGAAAAACTGGGCAAGCAAGTATTATGGGTTAGAGCTTTACCTTCAGGGTGACCTTTCCTTCCCTAGCATGCTGCTAGTCCTGTGGAGTAGAGGCCCTGACTAGGCCCTGACCTAGTCATGTGGTTTAGACTGCCTTAAAAGAGGAACAAGGGGTCAGAGAATAGCCTCATATGACTCCCATATAAGCACTTGCCCAACCACACAATTAAGCATTAAGCCCTCAGGACAATGAGGTGCTGACCCACATCAAATAATCATAGAAATAATGCTTGAGTCTGTTGGTCACAGAGACAGAATTTTGGTCAAATTAGAGATGACATTTAGGCCTCAGTTGTGTTTCAGTTCCAGGCCCAGAAAAGCAGCAAAAGCAGATGAAGTGACTTCATGGTTGACCTCAGGACCAATTGCAATGACTAATGAGCCCCTACCCTAGGAACCAATCAGTGCACACCATGACCCTGAAATGACACATCTGGAAACCTGACAAATATTCTGTTGCATCCTCCCCTGAGCCCTCCCCTAAAATTCCCCCCTTCAGAATATAGATAAAAGCTCTATCTTGAGCAGGCCCACATCCTTACCCTCCCCCTTTTTTCCTCAAGTGAGCTCTCTTGGGAACATGCTTGCACCTTTCCTCCTCTTTTCCCCTCAAGCACATACCTTTGCATTCCTTCTCCTAAGTTCCAAAGGCCCTTCTTTTGCTTCTGTAACTTGTTTCCGGAATCCATGCAGCCCAGCTGGCTCATTTCTTCTATGTCTGTGATTTTCTAAATAAACTTTCATATGTACATGAGTTCTTGGGTCAGAATTCTTTCTTAGGTAAACTCAAGAACCTAGGTCTAACTCCATCCTGCTATCAGTATTACTTAAGAAAATTGTTGCCCTGGCTGGTGTGGTTCAGTGGTTTGAGGGCCAGCCTGCGAATCAAGTAGTCACTGGTTCAATTCCCAGCCAGGGTACATGCCTAGGTTGTGGGCCAGTTCCTCATTTGGGAGGATATGAGAGGCAACCACACATTGATGTTTCTCTCTCTCACTTTCTCCCTCCCTTTCCCACTCTCTAAAAATAAATATACAAAATCTTAAAAAAAATTGTCAACTTACCAAAGATTTCTTCTTCACTGTTCTAGTTATAAAAACCATGTCTATCCCCTTTGCTTCTAAATTCTTTTTGCTCCTAATATCTAAAGTAATATAAATCTCCTTTGTTTTTCAATCATAAAAATGTAAACTCTTAGAACAGAAATAATCTTTATATTGTCCCCATCTCTCTCTCTCCCAGTTCCTAGTACATTATCTTTTATGAGATATCTGTGAAATGAATATTCCTAGACTAAATTAGGAAGTTAGCTGTCATTCACATGAATGTGTTAATGATCCCAATCAATGCTTAAAAATGTTTAGTTTTTTTACTTCAAAAAAATAAAACTATAAAACCAATTAATCTAAGGTGTACATTATGGTGATTTTAATAACTGCTACTATTTTAAAAATTATTGTAAATTAAAATATTATAAAGAATTCAAACCACTTCTTTCTTGTTCTCCTTTGAAAATTCTGTTCATGAGTCTTCCCTTTGTCTCCTTTTCTGTTCGAGATTCCACCTCTCACTGTCTTGATTGCTCTGATGACCTCAATCAAAAGGCAATTACCTAGTGAGGGTATAAGGTAATTATTCCTATCAAGTAGCAATTCAACACACCTGAATAGACAGCTGCAGTTCTTTTCAGGATGGCATTATTACCACAAAAATTTGAGTCTCGAAATTTGTGATGCATGTAAAAATCTATGACAAGTTGCTGATTTATTTGCAAGATATTTAGGGCAGTTATTTATTTCCTCTAAAAGGCAAAGTAAATAAGGGAGAGAATTGGATTTGATGAGAATTACTCAAATTTATACATTAGATTTACAAATCAAAGTGAATTCTAAGCTAATTTTACTAGACTAATAAAAACTTACAGAAATTTAATCAAAATATATATTTATAAATCTAAAATTCTGAAACATGCAATGAACTATCACCCAGGAGTGGAAAATGAAATTAGTCATAAAAATGGCAAAATATTTTCATAGGTCAGCATTATACTAATGTCTTTCAGTAAAAAGTACATTAAAGTCAGTCTTTGAACAATGCTGAGGTTAAGGTTGACGACTCCTACTTAGTCAATAATCTGCATATAAGTTTTGGGTCTCCCAAAATTAGTTGTCCCTCAGTTCCCAGGGAATTTGTTACAGAAACTCTCAAAGATAACAAAATTCACAGATGCTCAAGTACCTTATATAAAATGGCATAGGTCGATGCATACAGTCATTCCCTTGCATTCACAGATTCCTTCCTAACTGTAGATGGAAATCATTAGAGGTATTTGTTGAAAAAAATCCACATATAAATAAATGGATCTGTGTTAAGGATAAACAGTATTTAGAAAATTGAACATACTAGAATTATTTTTTTTATATAGAAACACTTTCATTTGGGGGGTTTCTAAGGTAGCTACCTTCAACAGAAAAGGAGAAAAGATGCATATGCTCATGAATTCTGTTTCCATTTTTACAGCTTCCATCAACAATGAGGCTATATAGAGTACAGTCTTCTTTTTCCCAGTTTCCTTGGTAACTTCTTTTAATGTTTGTGTGTGTTGTTTTTAACTGGTTTTAGAGAAAGATAAAGGAAAAGAGAGAGAGAGAAACATTGATTGGCTGCCTCCCCTCTACTCCCCTACCATGTGATTGAACCTGTAACCTAGCTATGTGCCCTGACTAGGGATGGAACCACAACCCTTTGGTGTATGGATAATGCTCCAACCAAATGAGCCACCCGGCCAGGGTTCCTTGGCCCTTTAGGATGAGTTTAGAGCTTTGGTAATTGAATTATTGTCAATTTTTTCACTATTAGAGATTGTGCTCTAATTATTTATTTATTTCATGTCTGTTTTTCAATACCACATAATTTCTATTAAGGAATATGAATTATTTTTATCACCTCAGTATCCCCAGAGCTTTAAACAGTGTCCAGCACATAGTAGGTACTCTATAAATATTTATTAGTAGAAAAATTTCAATGAATAATAGACAGCTTGGATAATGCCCTGAATGAAGAAAAAAGCTTTTCCTACCCATCTTTTGAATTCTCTTTCTGATGGAAAAAATTCTTTCCAGTGAAAATTATAATTGATTATAATTTTCAGCCTATAAGGCAGAGAAGGGGAAAAGAATGAGAAGGAGGTATCTGAAAGAACAGTCCTATTGTCTGCATGTGCTTTCCAGAAACTGCATTTCTTTAACAGTGCAGCTGGGAGGCAGTACTGTCATTGCGGGGCAGCGCACGGCAGGAATACTGAGATCCGCCCAACCCTTTGTCCTCATGAAGGAACTTCAAGTTGGAAATGCAGAATACAATTGAAATTTTATTTCAAATTTGTGGGGAGGGGTCTTCTATCTTGCCTATATTTTCTTATGTAACCTCAAGACCTGATAGTTGCCAGCGAAGTAGCAATTTCTTTCAAGCTAACTTTAATTGACTGCCTTCAATGTATCAGATATTCAACAAGGTACTTTTTCATGATTATCTTATTTAATCTCCTCCACAACCCAATTATGTAAACATTATTAATTTTTTTCACACAAGTATTCTGAGGCTTAGGACAGTTTCGTATGTTGTTCAAGCTCCGAAAGTGCCAGGATTTGAGCTCTAGAAACTTGCTTTTTATTTTCAATACAGTCTTTATGGTAGATATGGCACCATGCATGGGAACTGTTAGAATTTATTGTCATTACAGTGAAATGCCTTGTTTTGTATTTCAAATTAAAATTTCTAAAAGGTCAGGCACACTGAAAAAAATTGTATTTATCTAAAAACTGTAACACACAGTTGATATATCCTTTTGGAAATGACTTGCTCCCTATAGTTTTAAACTTACTTTTTTCCAAATACTTTTTCACTAAAGCAATTTTCTTTCTGTCGGAGGCCTAGGTGAATGGTTATTCAACATTCACTGTAGAGAGCTTTTGAGCCAAACCAAGGTGAGAGTCTATCGAATCGTGGTTTTTCATTTATAATTAGAGTTGAATTAAATTGCCTCTAACAATCTTTGAGTACTAGGCAAATTTTCCTAGCATCTTGTATTTACCCTGACTGTGATACTTATCCCACTTTATTTTAATTATCTGTCTCTTTCATTAGACCACGAGTGTCTTGTAGGAAGAGTCTCTATATTGATGACTACCACATATTTGGTGAGGATCACTATAGTCAATGCATAATGTTTGCTGAATATTTATTGAAATAATAAAATTAATTAACAAACCTTTATGACTCATACAGAGAAGCAATTCCTTGGTGTATAAGAATAACAACAAGTTACATAATTGCTTTATTGTCAAGGAGAATATCACAAGAGAAAAATCTTGAAACAAGAATTGCCAACCCACTGTCAACCTGAATTTCTCCAGAAATTTACCATACATCACATCCTTCATTGAGCTTCCCCTCATTCCATCCCCACTGCACAACCCAATCTGCTGTAAGTAAAGGATCCTATTTAAAAACTGGTCAGCCCTGGCTGGCTAGCTCAGTTGGTTAGAACGTTGACCCCATACCCCATGGTTGCAGCTTCAATCCCTGGTCAGGGCACATACAGAAAGCAACCAAAAAATACAGTCTATTAAATCTGACAATACCTAGTCTAGGTTTTATTATTCAAAGAGTATGATTTATATATGCATTTGTTAAAACTTGAAAGTAATAAATAAAAATTCTATTTGCGGCACTATGAATTTGTAAAAGAATGGAAAATCACCTCCGCCCTCAGAGTACTTATAACTTAATACACATAGACTGTTCAACTCAAATTTACCTTTTTAGATAATAATAAAACAGCACAAAATTGTAGGAATAGTTGAGCATTTCAACTCAAGAGTAGGAACAATAAAGACAATTAAGAGTCATTTACGAATAAAATAAACTTTAACTCTTAATAAAGTATCGTTCAGGCATTTCCCAGAAAAACACTAATGTTGACTTTATTTATACTATGAATAGTGTTTTGTTGTATGATAAGTGTAACTTGACATATTCATTCATTTTACACTTAGAATTTCTACTCTGGTTATAACCACTGGCTAATAAAAATGTATTTTAATAATCTGTACATTCAAGAAAGCTTCAAGCTTTGCCTGTCACACCTATGATAGTGTTTAATCACATTGCATATTATCACTCTGAAGTTGGATTAGGTCTACCTAATGTGAAGATGATTTATCAAAAAAAAGAGAAATATGTAAATTATAATCAAACTGCTATTTCACACATTAGACCAATTTTTTAACTTGAAAGAATTTAATAATTTTAGAAGACAATTCATGAAACATTTTCTCTGTTAAGATAATAGTGTTTAGGGTCAACACACATTTGTTGTTAGATTTCTAGGTTGAGTACATAGATAACTAGGTCAGTCTCTGCCTCTTGGAATTCAAAATCTCATTTAAGCATATACTTTCAATAAAATACAACAAATGTAATACAGAATAAATATTAAATGTTCATTTTTCATACAAAGAAACATATAATATAAAAATCAGTAATCAGTAAAGGCTTGTAATCAAGCTCTTCAACAAATTATTAAAAAAAGCCCTGATTTATAGTGTGGTCAGTTAGTCTCCATAATACCCCCACCATGACTGATTTTAATCTTCCAATGTGATGCCATTGAACTTGGAATTAGAAAGATATGCACACAAAAATGCAAAATCAGATATGTGCTGACTCCAGAATACCATTGTTTATATTCTACATTGACTGACTTTGTTTTAATGGAACTTAGTCTTAAAAAATATACTGACAAAATCAAGAGCAGAATTAATTGACTATTTAAATTTGGGCAAGTCATTTAACTTCTATGGATCTCACTTTCTTACTTTCCTATATTCTTTTGATGTCCCTCTACCATTCTAGACTGTTTAAGAATTATGTAATTGACAATAATGACAAGGGCTCATTGCACAACTATTTGTTAACTACTTAACATCTCAGTGGTGCTGGGTATCACAGAGTTTACCTTTTCCCACCCTCTGTTGACAATCCATGAGAGTAAACCTTTGACAATTACAAGATTGAGATGTTAATTTTATTTGATTTTTTTGAAAAATATTATAGTTCATACATTTGTAACATTGAGTCAAAGACAATTAAAAACTACTAACAACACCGTCTTCTAATAGCTACCTTTCTCTGTTAAAATGAAATTAAATATCTTTAACTGAGTTACCTCTTTGATTGCCTACCATCCTTTTCTCTGTCACTCTACCCAAAACACAGAGGCCTTGAGAACATCAAGTTTACTCTAGTCTCAGGGTTTGGGACAATCTTCTGTGTGCTTGGAACACTTTCTACCAAATGTTCACACTTACTCCCTTGCAAACCTCAAGTCTGCGCTCAAATATCTTAATTAAAAAAAAAAAAAAAACTCTCAAAATACAATTCTACCAATATCCATTCTCTTTATCCTGCTCTATTTTTCTTTTTAATACATATCTACTCCACAGCCTACTCTATATGTATTTGTTCATTGCTGGATTTCTTTGAAAAATGAAGAATTTTGTTTTCCTTTGGGCTCCATTTCCAAGTCACAGTGCTTCGAAGAGTTTCTGACACAAGCAGGCACTCATTAAGAATGAACACACGCACACAACCTTTCACTGGGGGCAGAGGAAGAGTGCCACCTGCATGCACCCAGCTGAAACGTTTAGAGGTTATGTTATGGTTAGTCAATTTGAATTGAACACATTTACAGAGTGACACCAATATTACATTATAAATATGAGTATTCCTTATTATTCTTTCAGTGTTTGTTCAGCTGGAGCTAATGTTTTATAAGACATAATTAGACAGGAAAATAATATATAACAGCTTTCATGATCCATGGAGGAAAGGAGAAAAGGCAGAATTTGTATCCCAAAATTAACTAATTAATACCAACACACTTGGGATCAGTAAAGCTCCTTTTCTTTTGTGTTATTTGTTGAGTAAAGAGAAGATCCAGTTATTTGTATTGAACTGTTTTTTAGCTCAGCAGCCTGGTTTTTAGCTCTCCATAAGTGGGTTTGTGAGAGATGTTTTGACATTTAATTTATGCACAGCCAAAAATAAATTTATTCTACACAGAAAAATTGGTTTTGGCACAGTAGTTAAGATTATAAATACAAGTATTTTTCCTTGCAGATGGAGAGGTCTCTTACTGTATTACTTATACCAATTTTATAAACATTTTATAAGAGAGCCATAAATTATACAAGGTGGGGCAAAGTAGGTTTACAGTTGTTTGTATGGAAAACAGTATAATAATTAAAAAATAATAATACAAGACTAAACTCTGTGTTTCATATACTCACAACTGTAAATTTACTTTTGCCTCACCCTGTATATAGATTTGATTCTTTTTCCCATGAGAAAAATTTAGACTTCAAAATAGGATTGCTGATATTTTATTCTTGCTGAATGCTATAGTAATACCTTGTCATATTATCAGTTACCCTTTACCATACTAGGATATTTGTGACTAAATCTCTTGTTTTGAGGTTGGTTTTCTGGTGTGCATTAATCTTCCTTCTCTTCATTCCCTTTAGAGTTATCACTTCCTTATTAATATTTGACTCTAAATATTTTCTCTAGAATGCTTGGTTGTACATTCATTTGCCTATAGGGAAACAGCAGAGGCAGATGCTTCTCTGACTACTAAGTTCTCACTTTAAAGAAGAGTGAAACAAAAGGATAATAAGGTACAACCAGATAAGCTATATCATTAACCTTGGACTTCATCTACTAGTGCAGTTTATTGTAAAGTAAGTCATAAAGTCAAAAGTGCAATTTGTTGTTGATACCTACTTGCTGAGTTACATTAGGAAATAAAAACAATTAAATTAGTTATACCCATCCTGCTCTGATTACTTATTGATAATCTAATTCAAACTTAAACATATTGACTTATCTATAGAAAGGGACAACAATAATACAACCTAATTTATAGGTTAAAACAATGACACAATATTGATTATTCTACAGAGAAAGAAAGTAACAGAGAATGCAGTATGATGTTCTGCTGAAAAACTGGATTGTGTTTATGCTGACTCTAACATGTTGACCTTGGGAATTTTATGACTTCTTCAAGGCTCAATTTCTTCCTTTGTAAAGTGGGATTAAAATAGAATCTATTGCATAGATTCAATGTGAGGATTATGTATATGGAATATAAATGATTATTAGCACAATAGCTGGCACACAGTACTGTATAAAACAAGTTAGATGGTCTGATCCATGGAGGTGAGAATAATGTTGAAACAGTGAAATTGATTGCAGTGCTAAATATTATTTATTCTATAAAAGCAGGCTTTATAATTACCTACTAGAGTGAAGGCTAATTGCAAACTACAGTTTTGAGAAACCTGAAGATGGGATCTTTCTATATATACTATGAATTGTTACAATAGGGGCTGGTATACAGAACATATTCAATACGTGTTGCTGGCATTCAGAAGTCAGAAGCTGTCCACCCACTTTTGTTTCTCCCATGCTCCTCCTCAATGTACAATGCTTTAATCAGAATTCTATCATAATGTTCAAAAAAGAGTATGAAAATTTTTTGGCATTTTACCTTCTTCAGAAGGTCCAGATTTATATATAAATCACACAGGAAAATCTTAAACATTTATGAGACATTTTAATATAATAAAACTTGAAAATTTTTAAATTACCTCCCCGCCCCTAGTTTTTGTCCATGTGTCTTTTATACTTGTTGCTCTAAATCCTTCCCCTTTCCTCCTGAAATTCCCTCCCCTCTCCCCTCTGGCGACTGTCAGCCTGTTCTAAATTTCAATGTTTTTGGTTATATTTTGCTTCTTTGTTTGTTTTGTTGATTAGGTTCCTGTTAAAGGTGAGATCATAGGGTATTTGGAAATGGGAGGGAAGTGGGGAGGGCTGGGGCAGTGCGCTGAGCTGGGAGTAAAAGACAGAAAACTGCACAAGAACAACAATTAAAATAAAAAAAGAATAATAAAACATATAAAATTTCAAATTATAATATTTAATAGTTTTATTTCTCTAATAATTTGTTTTTATTGTAGTATGCTACATCAAGTATAGAAGTAGTACAAAGTTAACACCTTTAGTGTGGCCCAGAGGTCAGAGTCAAGGCTTACACTTGGGAGATAACTATCTTCTGCAGCATTCAAAATAGGATGTGTGTGTTCCTAATTTCCATCATATGTGAAGTCTAAAGACTGTTTTACAAATGATTCATACTTAAGATACAAAACTGGTGTTCCACAGTTTTCAGTGTGATTGTGGTACTTAGCATACTGATCTGTAAACAGTTCACTGCTTTAAATCGTTGCCTGAGGATCTAGAACCTGGCAAAGGCAAATATTCTACTTCCCTGGGCTCTGAACTACAGAAAGAGGGATGATTTGAAATAGACATGTTCAAATAAAAAGGGTCCTCTCAGTGGTGCTTCTCCTCTAGCTCATCTCCAAGCCACACAAAAGCCTGGAACTCTGCTGAAAGAGCAGATACCTCTTATTGTGTACTTATGTGATTTTTGGCTTTTCCAAACGAAAATTATAACCCATATTGTGTATATCTCAATATACAATGCAGAAATAAATTTATATTACCAATACAGATTTACTAAAAGTTTAAAGTATTATTATATAAAGCAAACTATTTGCTTTTAGTATAAGAGTAGAATTTATTAAGGATAATGACAAGGATTACTTACTTATTAAAGTTTAGATAATCTCTGTACAATGTATAGATCAATATCCAGAAACAAACTTGGGCAATCTGCTTGCTTTCTATTATCATATACTGTGGTTCAGAAACTTCTCAGATTAGATTGTTAGAGAAGAATGCATAAATTGCTGATTCATTACTTTTCTAATAATAAACTATGCCAAGTAAGTATAGATAATTATCATGGAATAGAGAGAGCAATAGTGATAATGAACACAGAAGGGGTACATTTCCAAAATAGCATGTGCCATATGTACTCACAAAACCAATTATACAAGTAATGTACACATCACTCATGCCATGTTTTGCAAATCAGCAAACATTTTTAAGTTCCTTCTAATAAGAAGTTTGCTGATTGTTGCCCAGGGAAAATTAAGAAACATTTGAGTAGTACATTCTGTAAAAATTTACAGCTGTTCCCTCTCTCTCTCTCTCTTCTCCCCGCCAGTCTCTTTAATAGTTAAGAACCATATTTGTAAAGAAACTGCATTTAAAAGCTTTTTACTCCATAGTTAGTACTCAAATCAGGCATCTGACATGTGAGCATTCTTTCATGGCTCCAACAATATTGATCTAGATTGCTAGCTTTTCATGAAGAAAAGAAAGGGCATATTAATTTTATTACTACTTGATTCTTAGCATCATTTTCATCCACTGCTTTAACTGTGCCAGCCCTTCTATGGAACTCGCTATGATTTTTTAAAAAATTTTGACAAATAAAACAAGGCTACAGTGTGTGAACTGAATTTAAGTTTCAGCTCTCTCACTTTCTAGCTAGTAAATTCTAACATACAACCAAAGCAGAGTTTATTATTTCTTGCTATAATCCCCCACTCTACATATAATTTTATCAAGACATTTATTACCATTTCATTAGAATCTGCTTATAAATGTGTTTTGCAAGTTGGGCATTGAGTAAGGACACACCTTTATTAATGATGATATCATTAGCAAACACCTTGTAATACCCAGTAATTTAATAAATATTTGATGACTGAATAGGCCCCATTGTCACATGCACACAAATATTGTTATAAAACTGTTTTCTGAGTGTTATGTAGGACCATGTGTGATAATACCAAGCACCTGGCTTCAGATACATTGTGCTCAATAAATGATAATTTACTTTTTAAAGAAATTTATTAGTCTTTCCCAATATCATTTTTCTCCTATTAATTGGCCATATTATTCTCATAAATTAACTTCCATTTTAGGTTTACTTGCTAAGTTATTTATTTATTTATTTAGTAACTTGTACTTCATTCTGTATTTCACAGCAAATGTCACTTTAAACTTGTCTTTTTTTCATCGATTTCATTAAACAAGTGATAGATACCTATCTTACCAGTATTTATGACTTTCTTTTTTTCAGAATATTTTATTGATTATGCTATTATAGATGTCTCACTTTTTTCCCGTTTGTCCCCCTCCACCCGTTACCCCCATTCTCACCTGCAATTCACTCCTTCCATAATTCATGTTTGTGGGTCATACATATGAGTTTTTTGGCTTCTCCATTTCCTATATTTTTCTTAACCTCCCCCTGTCTATTTTGCGCCTACCAATTGTGCTTCTTCCCTGTACGTTTTCCCACATTCCCCCTTTCTTATTCCCCACTAATAAACCTCCATGTAATCTCAATTTCTATGATTCTGTTTATGTTCTGGTTGTTTGCTTAGTTTGTTTTTGTTTTCATTTTTGTTTTTTTTTAGGTTCAGCTGTGGGTAATTGTGAGTTCATTATTTTACTATTCACAGTTTTGATCTTCTTTTTCTTAGATAAATCCCTTTAACATTTCATGTAACAAGAGCTTGGGAATGATGAATTCCTTTAGCTTTACCTTATCTGGGAAACACTTTATCTGCCCTTCCATTCTAAATGAAAGCTTTGCTGGATAGAGTAATCTTGGGTGTAGGTGCTTGCCTTTCATGACTTTGAGTACCACTTTCCAGTTCCTTCTTGCCTGCAAGGTTTCTTTTGAGAAATCAGCTGATAGTCTTATGGGAACTCCTTTGTAGGTAATTCTTGTCTATTTTCTAGTCGCTTTTAAGATTCTTTCTTTATAGTAACATTTTGGCAATTTAATTGTGATGTGTCTTGGTGTGCTCCTCTTTGGGTCCAAGCTGTTTGTGACTCTTTTGCTTCCTGGATATATACGTCTATTTCTTTTGCCACATCAGGGGAGCTGTTTTTCATTATTTTTTCAATAAGTTTTAAAATTCTTGCTCTTCCTCTTCTTCTTTTGGCACTCTTATGATTCAGATGTTGGTACATTTAAAGTTGTACCAGAGGTTCCTAAGCCTCTCTTCATTTTTCCTGAAGTCTTGTTTCTTCTTTCTGCTCTGGTTGAATGATTATTTCTTCTTTTTGGTCCAAATCATTGATTTGAATCCCAGCTTCCTTCCCTTCAGTGTTGGTTTCCTGTATAGTTTTCTTTATTGCACTTTGTATAGCTTTCACTTTTTCCTTTATTTTGTGGCCACACTCAATCATTTCTCTGAGCATCCTGATTACCAGTGTTTTGAACTCTGCATCTGATAGGTTGCCCATCTCCATGTTGCTTATTTCTTTTTCTGGAGTTTTGATCTGTTCTTTCCTTTGGGCCATATTCCTTTCTTTCATCAATGTGACAGTGTCCTTGTGTTTCTGTGTATTAAGTAGAGCTGCTTTCACTCCTTGTGTCATTGTACCTATTATGGTGTAAGGGGTGGAGCATTAGGTATTTGCCAGGGTGGTGCAACTTACTTCATTGCTTTGTGGCACTGTATGTAGGGAGTCAGAGGGAACAATGCCACTTTCAGCTTTCATCCTGTTTCCCGTCAATTCCCCTACTTCCCATAAGTGACTGGTGTCCTTCTAGCTGCCACAATGGTGCTGATTCTCAGAGTAGGTGGGTTTGCATACATTCTAGGACCCTCTGGGCTCCTACATGGACTTTCCTAAAGACTGAAAGTTTCTTAAGCCACCCCAACCTCCATTGTTTTTTTATATTCAAAGGTTATAAGGTTTTATTTTCTGATACAGTAACCCTGGGCTGAGTGGTCTGGCCTGGGTCTGGGATTGCTTGTTCCCTAGTTGTCCCTCCCAATTTTTATCCACCACACGTGAATGTGGAACTGCCCATTCTGCCAGAGGCTGCTGCTGCTCCCTCACCACCACTGCTTAGTCACAGCCACCATGCCATGCCACACTGCATCCTCTCCATATCTCTTACCCATCTGGATGGATGTTTCTGCTTCAAATTCTTAGTTTTCAGACTCCCATACAGTTCGATTTTCTGACAGTATTGGTTGTTTCTTTTTTGTTTGTTTGTTTGTTCTGTTTTGTTTTTAGATTGATTATTATCCTTTCCATGGTTGTGCAAGGAAGTGAAGTGAGTCTACCTATACCTCCCTCTTGGCCAGAAGTCCTCACTTGTTAGGTCATTTTAGTACATTATTAAAATATCATCCACACTTTATTGTTGCCATTGTCTCTCTAAGCAATTCATTGAGTTCACTCACTTTTGTCATTACTACACTGCTTTCTGTCCTTGTTCTACCCAATCTTGTATATTTCATAAAGCTCTTCTTCACCATGTCCACATTTCTACGTAAAATAAAATCACCATTATATGATTTTTTTCTGTTTAATTCATTATTTTTCTGTTCAATTCATTATTTTTTTTCTGTTTACAGATAATCTTAACTTCAACGTTAAAAATCTTCTGATCAGAATAATAACACTTATTTTATTATCATTTGAAAATAATGACTAAACACTTTTATGAATAGAAATAATAAGCATTACCTGGAAATGTCAAGTATATTACTTCAACACATAAGCATTGCAAATAACCAGACAATTGACGATGAAGTAATTCAGTATCACTCAGAAAGTACATTAAAGAGAATCACAGACTTGGAATATTATTCAGAACTGCTTTAACAAAAAGAAACTTGATCAGGGATCTATTTCACAGATTACTACAGAAATTCTCTCCCTGTCTCTTTCTCTTCCCTTTCAGTCTCTGATGTCTGACCATAAGGTATCCAGTCACGTAATATGAAAAATAGACACATTTATTGAAGAAGATACAAGATACAAGAAACATTGTACATAGGACAATGACACCTACGTCCCCTTCAAGGGCACCTTGGGACCTCACACAGTTCTCCCAATTGCCATCAGCTGCCCTGTAGTATTTTCCTGAATCACGTCGACAGTCTGAAATCTCTTCCCTTGCAAAGGTGATTTTAGTTTTGGGAAAAGCCAGAAGTCACAGGGTGCCAAATTAGGGCTGTAGGGGCCTGAGCCACCTGGGTGATTTGATGTTTTGCCAAAAACCTCTGTACAAGACATGAAGCATGAGTGAGTGTGTTGTCATGATGAAGCTGCCAATCACCAGTTGCCTATAGCTACAGCCTTCAGAATTATCCAAATAGTTTTCACAGAGGAATGTTCAAGCTTAATGCAAAATTCAATGCAGATTTATTGCTCTTCTCACTCAGTCATTTTGAATGTGACAGCCACACAGTACACATGCTCACTCAATGGGATCTACTGCCCCCACTAACTAGTATAGTGAAGTCATTATTATTTAGATATACACATTCCAGTCCATTCTCCTTGGCTGCCAGGTTACATCCATGTCATGCAAACTGTTCTTGTTATATTAACAATGGCTGAATAGACCTCGTGTATGTGTGTGTGTGTAATTTTAAATGATTCAAATAACACATTACCATATTGCTATGTTCAAAATAGTTACTAATTTGTGCAGGACTTAAAAAATACATGTAGATATGCTGCTCTTAAGGAGGTGGGTCATACTTAAGTGTGGTTGGTGCATAATGACTTTCTAAGAGTACAGAATAAAAAGAGATTCAATAAAACATGTTCATATATGGAGAAACCTCTGATAATGAAAGTCAACATCAACTATGATAAGTCATGTTGACAATATGTATTCTGTTTTTTTTTAAATAGTCACCCAAGGATAAGTTGTTTATCACTTTTAGAGAGAGGAAGAGAAGGGGAGAGAGAGAGAGAGAGAGAGAGAGAGAGGGGGGGGTGGGGACCAATGTGATTTTTGACAAGAGATTAAACCTTCAACCTTTTCGGTGTAGGGGATAATGCACTCCAACCAACTGAGCAACCCAGCCAGGGTGATGATATGCATTCTTGGTAAGATGTTACTGAGAATTGTTCTTAACCTCTCTGATCTTCCTCCCCAAATTCTAATCCCTGTTTTCATTATGAGAAAAACAAAGATCCATCTTAATTTATGGATATTCTACAAAACACCTCACTGATACTCAAACTGTCAAGGTCATCAACAACTTGGAAAGATGAAGGAATTGTCGTGACCAACAGGAGGCTGACCTTTTGCATCAGAGTTCTGGGGCTAAATATTGACTTGCATCTTCCTGGCTATTAGATCTTAAGCAAACAGTTAAACTTTCTGAAGTGCTTAGTTTTCTTCTATAAAGTTGGAATGACAAGACCTAAACCAAAGTGTTCATATTCAGTGAAATAAGGTAGGTAGAAGACCTAGCAAATACCAGGAATATTGTAGGTGCTAAATAGATACTGGTTCTCTCCTTCTTTCACAGACTTCAAGGAGCTTAGTCCATTCTAAAATGCTAATGGATGACATCACATCCCCCCTTGATAGTTAGTTATTATTATTTTACTCTTATTTTCCCACATTAAAATAAAACATGAAAGATCTGTTATCTTTTTAGAGTTTGGTTGTTTTCTTTCTTTCTTTCTTTTTTTTTTTGCAGGGGGGGCAGCCTTATTATGTTGAATATATGACAGAAGCAGCTGCCTTGAAAATGCTTTCCTCCAATTAAAGTATTTTCATAGTTTTGATTATTTGGCTCTTTTCTGTTTGGGTTCATCTATATTTTACTCTTTTGATAGTAATAGTACCTTCTATTTCCCCTACTTAACTTTAAATGTATTATGCTTTAATTAATTCCAAAGAGAAAAATTATATTTCTTAAAATTTACAAAATTTTAAGGATACTGATTGATTGAGGTTTATAAATACAAGTTGTGGTTTTACAACCACAAATATAAATGAAACAGTTGGATGTTTGCAAGTCTTTTAGGGATTTCACAAAATATTTATTTACACCTATGGTTATTTTAGATATGTTTGACCTGTTCAATTTCACTTCCCTTTAAGAATAAATACAAAATAATCACTAGTTTGAAAATGATCTCATATCACAGTTTCTCATAAACCATAAGATATCAAGCATTTACTTTGTTCTGGAATAGCAGAAAAATAAAGTTATTCTATAATTTTAGTCTAGTTTTTTTTTTATATTTTGGAAGATAATATTGATGTGAATCGTAGGTAATTCCTCTGTTTATTGTAATGTTACAAAGATACATTGAATATTTATAGTAAAATAGTTTTTATGATTCTTCCTGCAAAGAATTTTGCAGAGGAATATAAAAAAAACAAACAACATAAAATATTTCTAACCAAATTTTCCCTTGTTTGTTGTTAACTTTAATTTTGTTTAGCCAAAAATATACACAAGTTGATATTCAATAATGCTAAATCGACTACAATTTTCCCTTCTCCTGAGGAATATGTTTCATTATCCACTTACACCCATCGTTTCTGAATAAAGAGGATTTTATATTTTGGCAAAGATATGGAAGGCATGAAACTTCCCTAATGTAATTTCAACTAATTAAAGACTCATTAAGAAAGAAATAGAAATGAGAATATGCCTGAGAACTTGCTTAAGTAATTTTAATTTTTAATCATTTTATTCTCTCACTAATTAAACAGTTTGATGGGTATCCATAGGCTATTTACCTAGTTTCCTGTATTTTATCTTACCATTTAATATGTGCTCACTAATCAAATCATGATAGATTCTGAAGATATTCTGTTTTTTTCTATATTGTTTTGTTTCTAGTAAAATGTTTGCACAATTCATATACCTTTTCTACATAATTTTATATAATTTCCTTCATTTTCACAAAAAGGGAATTTTGAAGAACTGCAATATTCAAGGAACAGATAAGATGGAAGAACAGAAGCCAGTAAAAGGGATTACAAAAAATAGTAAATGACAGAAAAGAACTATTAGAAGGGAAAGGCAGCATGGTACAGTTAATAAAATATGGCCTGAAGTCTCAGAGTTAGGTTTGTATACAGTCTCTTACTACCTACAAGCTGTATGACCTTGACTGATTTACTCAGTTCTCTGAACCTTGGTTCCTCCATCTATTAAGAGGTTGTGATACTATTTAACTTATTAAATAGTTAGGAAGAATAATAATGTCAAACAAAATGCATTTATCACAGAGCCTGGCACATTGTTGGAGCTGTTGACTACTTTTGGACTGCTCTTTAGTCAACCATGGCTTTTCTCTAACCCATGCTTGTCTGATCACCTGACATACTACTTCCTTCCTATGTACTGAAGTGTATTACTGCAATATCAAACTCAGATTTCCACGTTCATAAGTTCGTGTCTTTACTGCTTGTAATATCATTAACTGGATTTTCCTTCCAATTAGGAACTTTTATTTCAGATAATTTCTGCTCTTCTTTCAACACTTGGCCTGAATATTTCTTCTTGATGTGGATTTTCTTGAAATAGCCTGAAGTAATTTATTATTTTATTTCTTGGTTTGTATAGACGTTCATTTAAAACACTGAAATTTAATGTAATTTTCTGTTTGCACGTGTATCTCCCAGACAGACATCTTACTCATTTTTGTATCCTTGTTTCTATATGGTATTCAATGCCAATTCTCAGTAAAATTTGTTATTTTATAGTGAATTGAATATAGCTATCCCACTTCTACTTTGCATGTTTAAGCATGTTCTCTTGTTTTGCCTATAAAATTAGACATGGGATGATTAATTCAATTTATTTTATTTAAAAAATTTATTTATTTATTTTTTAGAGAGGGGAAGGGAGGGAGAAAGACAAGAGAGAAACATTGACATGTGGCTGCCTCTCATATGCCCCCAACTGGGGACCTGGCCCACAGCCCTGGCATGTGCCCTGACTGGGAATCAAATCAGTGACCCTTTGGTTTGCAGGTCGGCACTCAGTCCACTGAGCCACACCAGCCAGGGTGGAATGATTAATTCAATTTTAAAATCTGCCTTTATACTTTCTTTACTGTTTATCCTTTAAAAGTTTTGAATGTGATAGATGGGTGGCAAACTTTGTATATTGTTTGTCTTGTTCATGGTAAACAATTTGCCATTCACTATAAACTCAAAGAGAAGATAATTTTTGGATAACCTCTGAATTTCTACATTTTCATAAGGAAACAGACTGTCATCATTTGAAATACATTAGAGGGGGTTTTATTAGGTGCCTTGGGGGTCTGATAATAGTATTTAAACTCATTCATTTAGAACAGCACACAGTCATTGGCAATGCAGGTGGTATGAAAGTCAATACCGTTTGATGGGCTGCATGAAAGAACTAGCTTTGTCAACACTGAGATATTTCAATCCAAAAATAAGAACTGTTATCTTGTAAGGTTTTTGGATTGTTAATTTCCTTTAAATCATATAAAGGGCGATTAGCATTATATCAGTCTAAATAAAAGAAAGGAGAACCCACCTTTCTCCCTCCTTTTCTTGGTATTCCTCTTCCATTAATAATTTAACAGCAACAATTCCTTGAGACATTTACCTTTACATGAGTACAATAACTATAGTAATTGCCATTATGCCATTGATATATGCTAAAACATGACAAAGTATTTCATTTATTCCTCATAATAACCCTGAAAATCTCAGTTAAGTTTTATTTGCCATAAGAGAAAATCTTTTAGTGACATCCATTTTCCACACAACTAATAGGTAATTAATTAACTGAATATCTGAACCACAATCTCTCTGTTAAAAAGCACATAATATGAACCTTATACACATTTCCTTTATATAAAATTTCTATGCATTGTTTCATTTTACCCTCATAAGAATGGTGTTGTATTTCTTAAGATTTTTGTTTATTTGTAGGGCAGTGCACAGATGGGAAAGTCATGCTGATAAACAGAATATGATTTCACAAATATTCTATTTATGGTGCCCATATGGCTAATAATAGAAAATGGAATTCTATAGGAACATGGAAATTTATTTAATCAGGAATGCTCCTCTGAGGGCTTGGCTGGGTGGCTCTCAATTGGTTAGAGTGTCATCTAGATAATCCAAGGTTGCTGGTTTGCTTCCCAATAGGGGCACCACAAGAATCAACCAATGAATGCATAAATAAGTGGGATTTCAGATTCTCTCCCCCCACTTTCTATTTCTCTTTCTAAAATCAATACATAGTTTCTTTTTAAGATTTTACTTATTTATTTTTAGAGAGGGGGAAGGGAAGGAGAGAGGGAGAGAAACATCAATGTGTGGTTGCCTTTCAAGCGCCCCCTACTGGGCACCTGACCTGTAACCCAGGCATGTGCCCAGACTGGGAATGGAACCAGCAACCCTTTGATTTGCAGGCCTTCACTCAATCCACTGAGCTACACCAGCCAGGGCCATAAAATTAAAAAAAAAATTCTAAAACAATGCTTCTTTGATATCAGAAACAAGCAATTTGGGACCAGATGCCCTTATAACTAACTGCTTTCCAAAGTTTACTATATATAATATTTTTCAAGTTTAACATTAAAATAAACTGAGACAGAATATCACAGCTTTATTTTTTGTATTATAAAATATAGATAATAACTTCACTGTCCTTCCAATTTCCCATGACTGCTCTGAGAATCCATTTCAATATTGCAGGTGAAAGTATATTTTAAACTACATAATGTTTTAAATGTCTCAGAAGGAGCATGTGTGATGCAATCAAATGTCTCAGCTCTTTTGTGGCAGCACCAAGACATAAATCCAAGACTTTTCATTCCCATTCATTATTTTGCTAATTTTGCAAGTAGTTTTTGAGGACCCAAAACTGTTTCTATGGTATATTAAGTTCTGGAAATTGGATTTATAAAAGTGACAACAAAGATGGAAGCAAATAGATGGATTTGTGTTACATTTTAGAGTTAAAATAACAGAGTCATTTATTTCAGTATTTCCAAATATCCATGCTGTTTTTTGATTAACAGAAGAGTCAGATTTGAATATCAGGTTTTATTTTTAAATTGGTATTCTATGTGTTCTCAATAGGTTATACACATGAAGATTATTTTATCTTTCATATTATAGAAGAAATTAAATAAACCTGGAGATTTAGAAATTATTTTAAGACCTTAAACTACAATGACTTTATAATAAATGGAATACTACAGCAGCAGAAAGAAAGAAGGAACTCCTACCCTTTGTGACAGCATGGATGGAACTGGAGAGAAATTATGTTAAGTGAAATAAAGACAAATACCATGTGATCTCACCTATAAGTAGAACCTAATGAACAAAACAAACAAATGAGCAAAATAGAACTAGAGGCTTGGAAATAAAGAACAAACTGACAATGAGCAGAGGAGAGGGGAGATAATGGGAAAAAAGGGGAAAGGGCAAGCAAAGGAACACAAATAGAGGATTCATGGGCATGGACAATGCTGGGGGATTGACTGTGGGAGTGGGGGTTGGGGTAGGAGAGAGCAGTGGGGAGAAAGAAAGGACAGGTATAACTGAACATCAATAAATTTTTTAGAAAGCAAAAAAAAAAAAACATTGTTTATTTTGGTTGGAGTAAGCTATTAAATGATATTTTCAGATAGATAATTGAATTAAAATTATTGTTTCATTTTCCAAAATAAATAAATGAACTAAAATAAAAACATTGATAATATAAAACAATTTTTAAATTTGTCATTTAAAAACTAACCATAAACAATTTCACTCAACTTTTAATGTGAGCTTAAGAATTACTGTTTTTTATTAGAGTCTATGTTTTATCATTAAAATTATACTCACTTGTACGTACTTCAATACTACATCATTATTTCAGGAAAACTGATATAAAAATAATTTAACTATCTGAAAATATAACCAGTGAGTATTTTTTAAGTATCTTTTCTTAAGTCCTCACCCTAGGATATATTTATTGATTTTAGAGAGGAATGGAGAGAGAGAGAGAGAGACATTAATGTGGGGTAGAAACATCAATTGTTCACCTCCCATTTGTGCCCAAGCTGGAGATAGAACCCCCAACCCAGGTATGTGCCCTGGCCAGCTATGGAGCCCACAACACTTTGGTGTACGGAGTGACACTCCAGCCAGCAGAGCCACCTGTCCAGGGAAGTAAGTTAGTCTTAAAGCTTAGTGGCAATTATTTCACTTTATTTAAAACACACAAATGAATAACTCAGAAAAATCACTTTAGAAACACTGAATTAATACCATGAAAGACCTTTATTTAAATTATTCATACCAGATAAACTAAATATATAAAGCAAATATTAACAGACCAAAGGGAAAAATAGACAAAAATACAAAACAGTAGAGAATTTCAATATTCCATTTTCAAAAATGGATAGATAATCTAGTTAGAAAACCAATTAGGAAACATTGGACTTAAAATGTGTGTCAGATCTCTATGGAAGTTAACATTATGGAAGATACAGACCATGATGTCCAATAGTAGCAGAATGCACATTCTTGTCAAGCTCACATGAAAAGTTCTTCAAGAGAGATCATAGACCACAAAAAACTCAACATAAATTTTACTGTTGCAATCATATGAAGTATCTTTTCTACCACAGTGGAATGAAACTAGAAATCATTTTCAAAAAGAAATCTAGAAAATTCACAAGTACATGAGAATACTCAACATGTTCCTGAACAACCAATGAGCCAAAGAAGAAATCTAAAGAAAAATTAAAAAATATATCTTAGAACAAATGAACATAGAAAATACAACATATTAAAATGTATGGGCTGCAGAAAAATCAGTCCTAAAAGGGAATTTTATAGCACAAACATCTACATTTAAAAAATCTCAAATAAATAACCTAACTTTACACCTCAACAAAATAGAAAAAGAACAAAGACCAAAATTTGAAGAAAGAAAGAAATACTGAAGATGAGATCAAATTAAATAAAATAGACTAAAAAGAGCAATAGAAAATAAGAAAGAGCAATAAATCTAATGGCTTTTTTTAAAGCATAAAATAGATAAACCTGTATGTAGACTTACCAAAATAAAAAAGAGGATTCTAATAAATACAATTAGAAATCAAAAATGAGACATTAAAAATGATACCACACAAATTTAAAAAAATCATGAGATACTATAAATAGTTATGTAACTAAATAGAAAAGCTTAGAAGAAATGGATTAATTTCACAGAAATATATGACCTAACAAGGAAAAATCATGAAGAAATAAAATCTCTGAACAGACCAGTAATCAGAAATTTTCAAACAAAGGAAAGTCTAGGATCAGATGGCTTCACCAGTTAATATTACTGAACATTTAAACAATAATTAATATTAATGCATCTAAAACTATTGCCAAAAATATATAAGGTAGAAATAATTCTGAAATCATTTTATGAAGAAAAAACGTTACTTTGAAGCCAAAACCAGACAAAGTAAGAAAAATATATAGGTCAATATCTCAGATCAGCATGGATGCAAGAATCCTCAACAAAAAATTAGCAAATTAAAATAAACAACACTTTAAAAGGATCATACACAATGATCAAGTGGGATTTATTTCATGCATACAAAGATGGTTCAACATGTGAAAATCAATAAATACAATATACCATGTTAACAAAATGAGAAATAAAACTATATAATCATTTAAATAGATGCAGAAAAGCATTTTACAAATTTCAACATCCTTTTATGTTTAAAAAAAAAAAACCTTAACAAAGTGGGTTATAGAGGAAAATACCTAAACATAATAAAAGCCACTTACAGTCCTGGCTGGTGTGGCTCAGTTGGTTAGAGTGTTGTCCTGTGAACTGAAAGGTTGTGGGTTCAGTTCCTAGTCAGGGCACATGACTGGGTTGTGGGTTTGGTTCCCAATCAGGGCATGTACAAGAAGCAAGCAATTGATGTTTCTTTCTCATATCAACATTTCTCACCTTCTCTCTCTCCCTCCCTTACCTTTCCTCTAAAAATCAATAAGCATGTCCTCAAGTAAGGATAATAAACAAACAAACAAACAATAAATAGCAAGTAAATAACACATATGACAAGCTCACAGCTAACATTTTACTTAGTGGTAAGAGCTGAAAGCTTTTCCTCTAAAATCACAAGCAAGTCAAGGGTGCCCACTCTTAGTCCATTTTATTCAAGACAGTACAGAATAGTCTTAGCCAAAGCAATTAAGCTGGCAAAAAAGAATAAAAGGCATCCAATTTCCAAAGGAAGAAGTAAAACTGTAACTATTTGCAAATGACATGAGATTATACACAGAAAAGTTTAAGACTCCACAAAAAGTCTGTTAGAACTAATAAACAAAGTTAGTAAAGTTGCAGAATACAAAAGCAACCTAAGAAAATCGGTTGCATTTTTTATACACTGACAATGAAGTATCACAAAGAGAAATTAAGAAAATAATCTAATTTATAATTATACCAAGAATAAAATGCATAGGAATAATTTGAACCACAGAGTGAAAAGAACTGTACACTAAAAACTGTAAGACACTAATGGAAAAACTTGCAAAAGACACAAATGGAAAAGTATTCTGTGCTAATGAATTGGAAAAATTAATATTGTTAAAATGTCCACACTACCCAAAGTGCTCTAGATTCCATGTAAGCTGTATCAACATTTCAATAATATTTTTCACAAAAATAGAATAAACAATCCTAAAATTTGTATGAAACCATAAAAGACCCAAAATAACCAAAGTGATCTTGAGAAGAACAAATGGGTCTTAATTTCAAATTATATTACAAAGCTATAGTATTTAAAACAGTATGTTATTGGTACAAAAACAAAACACATAGGTCAATGGAAAAGAATAGAAAGCCTGGGGAAAAAGTCCTCACATATATGCTCAATTAACTTTTTGACAAAAACTAGCCAATGATATACAATGGGTGAAGGAAGTCCTTGCCAATAAATGGTGTAGGAAAAAATTGAATACCCAAATACAAAAAAATGAATGTGGCCCTGGCTGGTGTGTCTCAGTGGATAGAGCCCCACTTTGCAAATCAAAAAGTCATTGATTTGATTTCTGGTCAGGGAACATGGCTGGGTTGCTGGCTGGGTCACCTGTTGTGGATGTTGGAGAAGCAACAGGTCGATGTATCGCTCACACATAGATGTTTCTTTCCCTCTCTTCTCATCTCTCCAAAAAATAATAAATAAAATCTAAAAAAAAAAAAAAATCCTAAACCACTATCTTATACCATACACAAAAACTAGTGCAAAATGGATTAAAAACTTTAGTGTAAAACCATAAGTAGTAAGCTCCTCGACATGGGTCTTAGTAGTGATTTCTTTGGACCTGACACCAAAAGCAAAGATAACAAAAGCAAGCAAACAAACAAACAAAGTGAGACTACATCAAATTAAGAATCTTCTGCACTATAAAGGAAACTATTGACACAATGAAAAGGAAACTCACCAAATGAGAGAAAGTATTTGAAAATAGGGTGGGACATAAGTAGTTTTATAGTTGTGAGTATGAGAATCACAGAGTTATACTTGTATTATTTTTATGTTATTGTATTATTTTATATACAGACCACTTTAAAGCTACTTTTGCCCACCGAGTATCTAATAAATGGTTAATATAGAAATATATAAAATATTTAAATAACTCATACAATTCAATAGCAAGTAAAAATGCAATTGAAAGATAGGCAAAGGGTCTAAACATACAGTTTTCCAAAGAAGATATACCAATAGCCAATGGAAACATTAAAAGACACTCAGTATCCCTAATGATCTGAGAAATTCCGATCAAAACCACAGTAAGAATAGCTATTAATAATAATAAAAAGGAATAATAAGTGTTGTCAAAGATGTGGAGAAAAGAGAGCCCTTGTGTACTCTGGGGAAACTGGTACACCTACTATGGAAAATAGTACACAGTTTTTGAAGAAGTTAAAAGTAGAACTACCATATGATCAAGTGCTCACATTTCTGGGTACACATCTCAAGGAAATGAAACCATTGTCTGGAAGAGATACCTGTACTCTCACATTCATTGTAACTTTATTTACAGTAGCCAAGATATAGAAACAATCTAAGTGTCTGTTATGGGGTGAATGGGTCAGGAATGTGTGAAATATATTCGGTACAGTATTAGTCAGTCTCAGGTAGGAAGTTAATTTTGCCATTTGCGACAGCACGACTGAACCTGAGGGCTAAGTAAAATAGCCAAGCAAGAAAGACATATTCTGCACGGCTTCATATATATGTGGCATATAATCAAACAACAACATAGAGGTCAAACTCATAGAAACAGGAAGTAGAAAAGCAGTTGACAGGGGCAGTGGGTGGGAGTGAAGGAAATACAGAGAAAGAGGTAAAAAGATACATACTTCTTTTATAAGATAAATTACATATAAGTACTTAATGTACAGCATAGAGATTATACTTGATAACACTATTTGTATAACTGAAATGTGCTAAAAGAATAAAATTTAAGTATTCTCAAAAATAGTAAATATGTGAGGTGGTGGATGTTAATTAACTCAGGGGAATCCATTTACATTGTATATGTATATCATATACTTCACATTATATATATATATAATGATGTTGCACACTTTAAATATCATGCAATTTTGTCAATTATACATCAATAAAACTGAAAAATTAAATTATTAGTGTGTAGGCAAATAGATTAAAAATTCTAAACCTCAGAGGCTGGAAGATGGCGGCGTGGTAGGAGGGAGCAGACCCCATTTCCCCTCTACACACGGGAGAAAAACCGGGTCAATCTACGGAAGATCAGAGCAGACAAGGAACAGTAACACAGCATATCTGAGAACAAGAGGTTGGGAATTGTAGCGGACACTGAAAAACCAGCGGTAAGGAGAGCTTTTCGGAACAATAGGAGCCCAGGGTCCAGCAGGAGGAGAGCACGACGGCTGAGGCCCCGGCCTGGCACTCCGCCAAGCCCGCCCCAGGGCTCTGGGGAGGGAGCTGGGTCAGCCGCTGAACCGGCTGGGAGATCTCAGGGGCCACCGCGTGGCAGAGCGAAAGTGGGTGCCCCCGCACCAGGTCACTGCGCGACTTTGAACCGAGTTTTCGTGGTCGCCGGGCGACTACGAAAGCACAGTCACTCCAACCGCTGACAGAGGCGCGTGTGAAGTCAGACAGCTGCATGAAAATAGGCACCCTCAGGGGACCCCACACGGTCTTGGGATAGTGGACACTCATGAAAACATAGGGGCTGGACACTGGAGACAGCTGTGGAGCCAAAGTTGCCAGTGCACGGGCGCGGGCGCGTGCTCGAATGCGGACAGCTCAGGTCCTAAGGCGCAGACGGGAGATAGCTGCTGGAGCGTAGGCCCCGCTCAGGGGCAAAACAGGCTGGCCCAAACACAGAAAGCCTCCCAGGGCAAAGGCAGGCAAGTGCGCATGACTGGAGAACCTAGCACACACCCATAAACTCGGAGAAGTGCGCGCACATCAGGAGGCTCAGAACACATGCTGGAAATCCTGTGGGGAGAGGTGCCCACTAATGCTGGGATACATAGCACAATGAGGACTGAGTTCTGAACACAGAGAAAAGCAATAAGATCACCCCTCGGCCATTGCAGCCAGCAAGACCAGAAAAGCCGGCTTGGCAAGTTTGAAAACAACAAGAGGGGTTTTTTTTTTAAATATATATTTTTATTTTATTTTATTTTTTTTTATTTTTAATATTTTGTTTTGCTTTGATTTTTTTTTTTTTGGCTGTTTATATTTGTGTGGGTGTGTCTGTTTTTTGTTTTGCCAGTTTGTTTGTGTCTCTTTGTTTGTATGCCTGTCTATTTATATGAGTTTTTAACTATTCCTTCTTCTTTATTTTTATCTTCTTCTTTACTCCCCAACTCCTTTTGTCTCCCTTGAATTCCTTCTTGTCTTATTCCGTCTTCCTTTCTTTCCAATTTTATCTCTTATACCTTCCTCTTTTTTCTTCTTTCTTCTTTTTTTCATTCCCCCCCTCTTCTTTTTTTAAATACCCACGAGTGAGACAAAACAAACAAACAAACAAGCCTGGAACTGTGAAAAAAAACCCAGAGTTGGCCCCCAAAAGAGGGTATTCCAGCTGATGAGACAGTGAAAGCGGTGAACAACAGGATATCCGAAGGAGAATCCACCACTGAAACTCACAGATATTCTACCACAGAAGGTCATACCACAAACCCAGGGAGCCAGAACAGATCAATTTAAGAAGTTGTGGCTAACAACAAGAGTCTTACAAACAATGGGAAGACAAAGAAACAACCCCAAATGAAAGAAAAGGAGGAAGCTCCAGAAAGAATGCTAAATGAAACAGAGGCAACTCAACTATCAGATACAGAGTTCAAAGCAATGGTTGTCAGGAAGCTCAATGAGCTCTCAATGAGCTACCACAAACTATAGGGAAGTTATGATGAACTCACCGAAAACTATATCAACATGAAAAAGGAAATAGAAACTATCAACAAGGGCTAAGAAGAAATGAAGAACACAATCTCTGAACTGAAGAACACAGTAGAAGGAATGAAAAGCAGAATCGATGAAGCAGAAGATCGGATCAGCGAGTTGGAGGACAAAATAGAAAAAAACACTCAGAATGAGCAAGATAAGGAAAAGAGGCTTAGAAAGAATGAAGAGGGTTTAAGAGAAATGCAAGACAACATGAAACGGAATAATATCCGTATAATAGGGATACCAGAAGGAGAAGAACAAGAACAAGGGATAGAAAACCTGTTTGAAAAAGTAATGATGGAAAACTTCCCTCATTTGGTGAGAGAAAAAGCCACACAAATCCAGGAAACACAGAGAGTCCCAATCAAAAGGAACCCAAACAGGCCCACTTCAAGACACATCATCATTAAAATGGCAAACTTCCAAGACAAAGAGAGAATCTTAAAGGCAGCAAGGGAGAAAAAGGAAGTAACATACAAGGGGCCCCAATCAGGTTAGCATCTGACTTCTCAATGGAAACACTGCAAGCCAGAAGAGAATGGCAAGAAATATTCCAAGCAATGAGAACCAAAGGCCTCCAACCCAGACTACTTTACCCAGCAAGGCTTTCAATCAAGATAGAAGGCCAAATAAGGGGCTTCCCAGACAAAAGAAGTCTAAAAGAATACACCTCTACCAAACCAATTCTTCAAGGGATACTAAAGGGACTGCTTTAAGGGGAGAAAGGAAAAGACAGAGAGAGAAAGAGAGAGAGGAACACAAGTACAAAAATGGCAATGAATAAATACCTATCAATAATAACCTTAAATGTAAATGGATTAAATGCTCCAATCAAAAGACATAGAATAGCTGAATGGATAAGAAAGCACGACCCACACATATGCTGCCTACAAGAAACCCACCTCAGGACAAAAGACATACACAGGCTCAAAGTGAAGGGCTGGAAACAAATTTTCCAAGCAAATGGTCAGGAAAAAAAAGCTGGGGTAGCAATACTCATATCAGACAAAATAGACTTCAAAAGAAGAGCCATAAAGAGAGACCCAGAAGGTCACTTCATACTACTCAAGGGAAGAATCCACCAAGAAGATATAAATATTGTAAATATATATGCACCCAACATAGCGGCACGTAAATACATCAAGAAAATCTTAGAGGACTTCAAGAAAGATATTGACAGCAACACAATTATAGTAGGAGATTTTAACACCCCACTGTCGAAAATGGACAGATCTTCCAAACAAAATATCAACAAAGATATTGTGGCACTGGACAACACTCTAGAGGAAATGGACTTAACTGATATATATAGAGCCCTTCATCCCAAAGAAGCTAAATACACTTTCTTTTCAAATGCACATGGAACGTTTTCAAAGATAGACCACATGATAGGACACAAATCAAGCCTCAACAAATTCAAGAAAATTGAAATCATACCAAGCATTTTCTCTGACCACAAGGGACTAAAACTAGAAACCAACCCCAAGGAGAAAAACCCAAAACCCTCAAAATCATGGAGATTGAATAGCATGCTATTAAACAATGAATGGGTCAAGAATGAAATTACAGAGGAAATCAAAAAATTTCTGGAAACAAACAATAATGAAATCACATCGACCCAAAACTTATGGGACACAGCAAAGGCAGTCCTCAGAGGGAAGCTTATAGCGATACAGGCCTATTTAAAAAAGACAGAAACATCTCAAACAAACAACCTAACCCTACACCTACAAGAACTCGAGGAACAACAACAAAGACAGCCCAGAGCAAGTAGAAGGAAAGAAATAACCAAGATAAGAGCAGAATTAAATGACATAGAGACTAAAAGCACAATCCTAAAGATCAATGAATCCAGGAGTTGGATCTTTGAAAAGATCAACAAAATCAACAAGCCTTTAAGCAGGCTCATCAAGGAAAAAAGAGAGAGGACTCAAATAAACACAATCAGAAATGAAAGAGGAGAAATTACAATTGACACCGCAGAAATACAAAGGATTGTAAGAAATTACTATGAAGAACTGTATGCCAAGAAATTTGAAAACCTAGGTGAAATGGACAGGTTTCTGGAAAAATATAACCTTCCAAAACTCAATGAAGAAGAAACAGAAAGCCTGAACAGACCAATAACAGCCGGTGAAATTGAATCAGTAATCAAAACACTCCCAACACACAAAAGTCCTGGACCAGATGGCTTCACAGGAGAATTCTACAAAACATTTAAGGAAGAGCTAACCCCTATTCTCCACAGACTATTCCAAAAAATCCAAAAAGATGGAAGACTCCCAAACTCTTTTTATGAAGCCAGCATCATCCTAATCCCAAAACCAGATAAAGACACAACAAAGAAGGAGAACTTCAGGCCAGTATCACTGATGAACATCGATGCTAAAATCCTCAACAAAATATTGGCAAACCGCATCCAACAACACATTAAAAAGATCATACACCACGACCAAGTGGGATTCATCCCAGGGATGCAAGGATGGTTCAACATTCGCAAATCAGTAAACGTAATTCATCACATAAACAAAAGCAAAGACAAAAATCACATGATCATATCAATAGATGCGGAAAAAGCATTTGATAAGGTACAGCACCCATTTATGATAAAAACACTCAGCAAAGTGGGAATAGAGGGAGCATTCCTCAACATAATAAAGGCTATATATGAGAAACCTACAGCCAGCATCATACTCAACGGGCAAAGACTAAAATCTTTTCCACTAAAAACAGGAACAAGACAAGGCTGTCCACTTTCACCACTTCTATTCAATATAGTATTGGAAGTCTTAGCCACAGCAATTAGACAAGAAAAGGAAATAAAAGGCAACCAACTTGGAAAGGAGGAGACAAAACTATCATTGTTTGCAGATGACATGTTAGTATACATAAAAAATCCTATAGTCTTGGCCAAAAAACTGCTCGACCTAATAAATGAATTTGGCCAAACAGCCGGATACAAAGTCAATATCCAGAAATCAAAGGCATTTTTGTATACCAACAATGAAACAACAGAAGCAGAAATCAAGAAAAAAATCCCCTTCGATATAGCAAAAAGAAAAATAAAGTACCTAGGAATAAACCTAACCAAGGAGGTAAAAGACCTGTATGCAGAAAACTACACAACACTGAAGAAAGAAATCAAGGAAGACACAAATAAATGGAGGCACATACCGTGTTCATGGATTGGAAGAATTAACATCATCAAAATGTCCATACTTCCCAAAGCAATCTACAGATTCAATGCAATACCTATTAAAGTACCAATGGCATATTTCACAGATATAGAACAAAGTCTTCAAAAATTTATATGGAACAATAAATGACCCAGAATAGCGGCAGCAATCTTGAGAAAGAAGAGCAAAGCAGGAAGGATCACAATACCTGATACCAAAATGTATTACAAGGCCACTGTAATCAAAACAGCCTGGTACTGGCATAAAAACAGGCACGTGGACCAGTGGAATAGAACAGAGAGCCCAGAAATAAACCCTAGTCTCTACAGTCAATTAATATTCGACAAAGGAGGCAGCAACATAACATGGAGTAAAAATAGCCTCTTCAACAAGTGGTGTTGGGAGAACTGGACAGCTTTATGCAAGAAAATGAAACTCGAGCACCAACTTACACCATACACAAAAATAAACTCAAGGTGGATAAAAGATTTAAACATAAGCCGTAACACCATTAAAGTCCTAGAGGAGAACATAGGCAGGAAAATCTCAGATATTACACGCAGCAACATTTTTACTGATATGTCCCCTAAAGCAAGGGACATAAAGGATAGAATAAACAAATGGGATCTCATCAAAATAAAAAGCTTCTGCATGGCCAAGGAAAACAATATTAAAATAAAAAGAGAACCGACTGTGTGGGAAAACATATTTGCCAATGATACCTCAGATAAGGGTTTAATCTCCAAAGTATACAAAGAACTTACACAACTCCACTCTAAGAAGACAAGCAACCCAATTAAAAAATGGGCAAAGGATTTGAACAGACACTTCTCCAAGGAGGACATACAGAGGATCCAGAGACACATGAAAAGATGTTCGATATCGCTAGCTATCAGAGAGATGCAAATTAAAACCACAATGAGATACAACTTGACACCAGTCAGAATGGCCCACATAAACAAAGCAACAAACAGCAAGTGTTGGAGAGGTTGTGGAGAAAAGGGGACACTAGTGCACTGCTGGTGGGAATGCAGGCTGGTACAACCACTATGGAAAACAGTATGGAATTTTCTAAAAAAAACTAAAAATGGATATACCTTTTGACCCAGCAATTCCACTGCTAGGACTATATCCTAAGAACCCTGAAACACCAATCCAAAAGAACCTATGCACCCCAATGTTCATAGCAGCACAATTTACAATAGCCAAGTGTTGGAAGCAACCTAGATGCCCATCAGTAAATGAATGGATCAAAAAACTGTGGTACATTTACACAATGGAATTCTATACAGCAGAAACAAAGAAGGAGCTCATACCCTATGCAACAGCATGGATGGAACTTGAGAGTATCATGCTAAGCGAAGTAAGCCAGGCAGTGAAAGACAAATACCATATGATCTCACCTTTAACAGGAAGCTAATCAACAAAACTAACAAACAAGCATAATATAACCAAAGACACAGAAATTGAGAACAGGCTGAAAGTCACCAGAGGGGAGAGGGGAGGGAACTTCAGGGGAAAAGGGGAAGGAATTACAGGAACAAGTATAAAGGACACATGGACAAAAACTATGGGGGGGGGTGGTGGAAATGGGAGGGAGGAGGGGAGGGCTCGGGTGGTGGGTTTGGGTGAGAATAAAAGACAGAAAACTGTACAAGATCAACAATTAAAATAAAAAAAATTTGGATAAAAAAAAATCTAAACCTGACACAATATGGTAAGGAACTGAAATAAGACATTTATTTTAATCTAATGAGTAAAACACTATTTAAATATATATTATATATGTCATGAACTGTTTACAAGTAACAGATATAATTGTTTTAAAATAAATTACTTTTTTCTATATATAACATGTATGTTTTTCTTTTAAAAACAAAGGTTCTACTTCCTTTTTCCATTTGTTGGCAAGGATTTTATGTTACTTAACTATTACATTATTCAACAATATTTAATAGACATTTACTACATCAGGCACTGTGCTGTGTGTTTCTACCATGTACATAATTAGGGTATGCTTTAGCATCTGATATAATGTATGGGGCAGTCTAAGAGTTAAGAATTCTGATAACCACCTTAAAATTAAATTTCAACTTGAATCCAAAAGTAATCAAACTTTCAGATTCGATTAAAGGAAAGGCTCATTCTGGTTAATATGATTTTTATTAATTAAGAAATCATTAAGGAATAACTAAATGAAATCCTGTACCATAACATTGCAAATTGACTTAAATCTCTAATCATGTTCAGTTTCTACCGCTTCAGGCAAATTCCAAGTTCTGATTTGCATCTGCCTGTTTTTTGACATTTAGCCATTCTGCTACTTTCTTTCCAAAAGTTATTATGCCAAATCTAAAATAAATATATTATAATTTCATTTGTATGTTTAATTGTGTGTGTTTGTGTGTATATATGAGAGACCAAGAAATGCAGAATTACATTAAGTGGATGTCTATACTAGACTGTTTCCAATCTATAACAACACCAATAAAAAAATCATAATTTTGCTTTAATCAGTTCTGTGCTTTATCTCCAAGGTTGAAGTTATAGAACTCAATAATTCAGAATGGGTTACTATTGAATTATTATGTGAACTTCATTGTATTATATTGTATACTTTATTGTATATAATTTTCAGGTAGGATTTTTCTTGAAGGTAGTGACTATTTCTACTCTATCCCACTGAGAGGAGAATTAACCTGGTGTAGAAAATAAGAACTGGAGAGGTAGGCCTTAAACTGGATTAAGGATAAATTCTTCATTGCTCTCTGAGTTTCAAGAGATTTGGACTACATGCAGCTGCAAATTATACCCAGAGCACTTCATTTAGTGCTGGTGGTAGTGGTAGGGTGTGTGTGTGTGTGTGTGTGTGTGTGTGTGCACGCGCTCACGCGAGCATGTGTGATGAAGGCAGGTTGAGAGGTAAACCTGTTTCTATCATAGAAAAAAGTGTTGAGAACTAGGCAGGTTTTTGTTTACAAGTGATTCTAACTGCAAACTTAGACCTAGGCACTATGAACCAAGTTGCTTCTTATACTAATGATGGTAGAAGTTTTATGTTGCTTTTTCACCCATTCAGAGCTTTCCATTCAAAGTGGCAGTAGCTTCCATATTGATCTCATTGTGAGCTGAAATCTGATTTCCATGGGCTTACCTTAGTGATGAGGACTAATCAGTTCATATTTATTGTTTGTTTATTAACATTCTGGGAAATGAATGTACACATGGGAACTAAATTGACATCATATCTACTCTCATGTAGCTTATGAGTGGCTTACAACTGTGTAAAGTACTGTGCAAGAGAAAACAGATGCTGTGAAACAATATTTCTTTCAGAGGACTGAGGAGTGAAGGACTGTTTCTCAAAGGCTACTTAGGTAGGGATGTGAAAGATAATCAGGAGTTAGGAGGGTGAAGCAAGTGCTCTCAATCATGCCGGCACATTAGAGTCACCCGGGAAGTTTTTTTTTTTTAAATCCTGATACATGGGCCTCACCCCCAGACATTATTTCATCTGTCTCAGGTGCACTTTGACTAAGATTTCTTTTTTCAAATTTCTAATCAATGTTTTTATTCATAAATTGTTTCCCTATATTTTAGGAATGTACTATCTTTTGACAGAGATTTTTAAAAGTTCCTTCAGTGATTCCAAAGTGCAATTAAGATTAAGAACCAGTCACTGTCACAGGAAGTGACAACAGCATGGAAAGGACTAGAATTAGAGAGAGCTGACCTGTTTAAGTACCTCAAACTATTTCAGCATGAAGTCCAGGGCAAGATCCCTAGAAGTGCAGAAGATGGAGCTGGAGGATCTTTGGCAGTAGGGGCAGCTACATAACTGGATCATAGGAGGCCCAGAAAGAAAACGAAACAGAACCTTTGGTTAGGTGGGGAAGGGGTGTTTTTCAGATGGGAGGACTGACTATCTTATGAAGAACATGTGTCAGGTTGACAGCTGAACAAATTCTAGCCAGTTAGTACTAACTTTCTGTTGATTATACACTATTGCTGACAACAAATAGCTTGAAATCCACTTAAAAGTTCAAGTATAGCTATTGCACATGGTATATAATAATAAGAGATTTATAATTTTTTATTTACTTAACCCCAGGTTATTCAAAACTAAATTTATTGTCATTCCAGTGTAGTCACAAAATATTTCTTGCAGAAATAAAGGCATGTACTGATGATAATAGAAGATAGTAAAATGTGTTCCTAACTGGAGAATAGTAAAATCTTGGAGAATAGAATTTTTAAGGGACAGTTACAATGTTGATTAGTTTTGACATTTTCTTATGATTTATACTTTTTACAAAGTAAACATTCTGTAGAAAATAAGCATCTGTTACTTATTCTCCCTGCTGTTCACAGCTTAGATGAGGAGAGAATATGTGGCTAGGAAGAACAGATACAGACTGGAGGAGAATATATGGCTAGCTTATAGCCACATATAAGGACACAATATTTATTGTTAATTAAAATTTTAACAAAATAAACAACACAGGTTAAATAAGTGAAATCTTCCCTAGAAATAGCACCAGAAATATGGGGGGAGGGACATAAACACAGACAAATAAATCACCAAATCTAAATAATTTCAATAGATGTTATTTTTTGAGTGTCAGTAAGAATATACTTAAACTTGGAAAGAAATGGCTTAGAATTGCTTACCCAGCATCTGTTTCCCAATGTCCAACTTGTACTAAGTACTAAGAATTTTCTTCAATTTCTCTCATTTCCCCACATTTCCAGCTACCTCGGGGGAAAGTGGTATTACCCAAGTTCCAGAGTTGGGCACTGCTTTACTGAAGGCCAATAAATGTGGTGTTATCCACTTTGCCACAAAGTTTGGTTTAGAAAAAAAGGTCCTGAGTCATTAATACATTCCATTAATCCTTGTTTCAGAAATACGTTCAGGGGCAGCCATGTGACTTTCAAGGGAATTGTGCTGAAGATTCCAGGTCATGAAGTTTCTCAAAAGTCTTTTAAGACAACTACACTGGAGATGTTTTTTTCTGCCTCTATGTATGCGGAGCTTAAAATTACTGTGGCCATTTTGAAAACATGAGGAAACCTGTGTCAAGATGAAACTGACCTTGTGGGATGTAAAACAGAGATCTCTCATGACATCCTGGAAATAAAGCTCTTCTTAACTGCTGTCCTTTCAATTATATAAGCTGATAGGTCCTCTTCATTGCCTAAGCAATTTTACATTGGTTTGTTTGCTACTTGCAACAAAAAGGAGCCTGATTTGATATCTAAGCAATCTAAAGACAGAATAGAGTACATTATCAGCACCCCTTTTCTTCCAAGCAATCTCTCTACTATGTCATGCCCTATAGATAGACTACTTTTCTGTGCAATCTTGCCAAAACTCAATTCCTCACCAAGCCATTCAGTACATTTTTCTCCTCTGCTAAGACATTTACTATAAAATTATTGGTTTATGGATAAAATATAACACCTAGTATTTCCTCTCAGTTTGTCACAAGTTTTAGGTGTGGCCTGACCCAATATAGATTACACACACTACTTTGGGGAGACATTATTGTTCAAAATGTGTTATTCTTTTCATAGAGTTTACCTTAAAAGCAATCCTCAGATGCTCAACAAGAAAATTTTATTTGCCAAATAATAAATATTTTAATTAAAGACAGCACTTTATTCTTTCAACTAATAAACTGACATTTTATTATATATTTTTAAAACACAAATATACAGTAAAAGGGAAGGGCTACTCAACATTAGAGTGTGTTTGACTCAGGTTTCATTGTTTGAGACAATTAAAATATTCCAATAAACACTTGCTAGACTCAGAGATCTATCATGGGAAACTGAAATAAAACACTTTCCATGATCCTTTTAGTTTATGAAATTTGGATGCAAATCTTCACAACATCATGGACCAGTTTTTATCAATGTTCAAATCTTTCTGGAATAAATCTTCACTTTTCTGTTGTCTTGAACCCTCAGTTGTGGGTTGAAATTCACAGATTCATTCCCATTTTGGCAATCAAATATCAATCAGATTTAATAAAGCATGTTGGAAAATTCCAGAATGTTTGCAAAACTATTATTATGTTAAAGGGAGTTCATTTGTGTTTTTACATCTTGCACCGGTTTGCCCAGCTTGTTTAAAAATGAAAGATGCCACCCCGGGATGCATTATTTACAGGACTTGTGAAAGCATTAGAAAACAGGCCTGAAGTGCTGCCTTTGCATTAAAGTGCAGCTTACTGCCACGCAGACAGTGCCTCTCTTGAAATGGAAATTCTTAATAAATCTAGCACTTTATAGCTTTGCCTTGTAAAAAGCTTTTTGAGGGGAGGTGGGATCATTTTACCTTGATGGAACAGCACTGTCATTGTTCAGCTACAGCAAATGAAAGAAAGACTAGGGAATCAGCAATGCACTAGGAATGTTTCAGACTGATGTTTTATATCACGCTTGGAATTTGGATGAAACCTTCCTGTCTTTTTAATACTCTTTCCTGGGGAGTGAACTTCAAATTCCTCTTTTATGTGAAGAGTTCAGATGCATCAACCACAGCAGTGCCACACCCAGCAGCCTTGACATCTGCAGGGGCCTTCTGTGTCCCTGATGGATACCACGCCACTGTTGGAAATATGTCATAATCATCAGATGATCCCCCATGTGGAAAAGCTCTGGGTAAAGCAGTTTCTGCCTTGTTAGGACAAGCATTTCCAACTACTGTACTGTATATTAAAAATAACACCAGCAATGAAAAATAACAAAAATATTTGAAATAAATTATAGGTATTCCTGCCTAGTAAAATAGAAAAGTATTATGTAGACTTATGTAAAACAACAACAACAAAGCTTTTCAACCTAAACGTATGAGAATTTGAAGAATACTGATGGCAGATAGTAATTCCATTGAATTTGCTATCTATGGTATTTTTGTTCATACATATGGTAAATTTAGTAGTTGTTTGTCAGAAACAACATCTGTCAAAAAAAAAAACAACTTAACTAGAGATAAATGGTAGTCTGTGTCTCAAAATTTTCCAATTAGTACATAAAAAACAGTTTCTAAAATATTTTGTACTTCATTGTTTTTCTTTTCAGCATACAAGCATAGACATATGGGACCAGCCCCTCAGAAAGGCAGAAAAACTAGTTATTCATCCACTTTTTCAGGTAATTTGGTTCCTGTTGCTTTGAAGGATTTAAATATTCATATACAAAAAGACTAATAATGAAAATGATGACTTCATTTTCATAAAATATTTTAATGAAATAAAAGTTATTTACAGACACAAGTGAGATAGACTTCACCTGGTTCCTCTGACTTAAGAATGGAATGTGGATTACTGAATCCTGTTAAAGCTGGAAACATTAGAGAACAATAAAAACAGCAACAGTAAAACAGTATTATTCCTATTCACCTGTCTCTGGTTGTCTCATGAGCATCATGAATTAATTAGCTAATGTTAAGTCTCTTATCTATTCATAACATCATTCAAGAGAAGGCAAGTGAATATGGAGGAAAAGAGTAATTAATCTAAAAGCACACACAGGTATCTGTTATCTTTTGTCACAAAATAAAAGACAAGAAATAGGAGTTATTGTAACTGCATATCATAAATTAGGGCCTGTCAAACTTGTCATAGAGTGGTGGTTTTTAATTTTCTTTCTTCCTCTTTTATTTTTTTAACAACAAAAGTCTTCATAATTATGTTTTCTCTTTCCTTTGCATCTTCATCTATCTGTGCCTTCCCATGAGCTAGAAATGAGCACATTTCTGTCTAGGCAGTGTAATGTTTTGTTTTTCTGTCTAAATTACCCCCATTAAATTTCAGAAAAGTTAGCAAACTTTTTTGTTGTTCAAATTTTAGGTTAAGTGATATTTCCTTTGGAAAGACTTTGTAAACAATCTCACCCCTCTCCACACCTGATGATTTTGTTAATCCTGTTTCCATGAAAACTTATGTTACGATAGTACTTGCTACGCTGATTAAATTTTTCTGTAATCTACCTATATACATATAGGACTCTTCAAATTAGCAGTTGTCAGTACAAGCACAATATTGGTATCAACTGAAGATCTTTAAAAACTATTCAACCTAGATGCCCATCAGTAAATGAATGGATCAAAAAACTGTGGTACATTTACACAATGGAATTCTATGCAGCAGAAAGAAAGAAGGAGCTCATACCCTATGCAACAGCATGGATGGAACTTGAGAGCATCATGCTAAGCGAAGTAAGCCAGGCAGTGAAAGACAAATACCATATGATCTCACCTTTAACAGGAATCTAATCAACAAAACAAACAAACAAGCATAATATAACCAAAGACATGGAAATTGGGAACAGGCTGAAAGTCACCAGAGGGGAGAGGGGAGGGAACTTCAGGGGAAAAGGGGAAGGAATTACAGGAACAAGTATAAAGGACACATGGACAAAAACTATGGGGGGGGGTGGAAATGGGAGGGAGGTGGGGAGGGCTGGGGTGGCGGGTTCAGGTGAGAATAAAAGACAGAAAACTGTACAAGATCAACAATTAAAATAAAAATTAAAAAAAAAAACTATTCAAACATATGAATTCTATTCTTAGCAGGGGTGGGTGGCCAACATTTCGGCGTCTCTGGGCCACACTGGAAGCAGAGTGGTCTTGGGCCACACATTAAATACACAAAGAGTAATGAAAACTGAGAAGCAAAAAAAAAAAAGAGGTTTTAAGTAAATTTACGATTTTGTGTTGGGTTTCATTCATAGCCATGCGGGGCTGCATGCAGCCTGTGGGCTGTGGGTTGGATACCCCTGTAGGGGTTTCAATGAATTTGGTCTGGGGTGGGATTCTGGTTTTAGCATATTTCAAACACTTTAGATGCTTCTAATATTTCACCAGGTTTGAAAACTACTGTACCTGATAGTAAATTAAAAATAATCATAGTCCTCATTGTAACCTGTGTCTAAAACATGTTTGATCCAAGTGGTATTACACTTAGCAATAGTATTTGAATGAACAGACTGGAAGACTGTTCTCATTTGAATAATAATAGAAATAGTATCACGGTCATTGTATATTTTTAAAGGGATTTGTAGATTACAAAACTAATTCCTATAGGCTTATTTCTTTGTGAATATTTTGGATAGAGCAGGTACTTTAAATAAAGCTGTGGATAAATAGCAAGATACTCCTTTCATGCTGAGATGTATTGACATTCCCTATAAAAAACTAAAAACTTCATTAACTACTTTGTAACAGATAAAAGTCAAACATTCCTTCAAATTTTCATCTTGACCATGAATTTTTTTCAAGAGCAGCTCCGTATCATTTTAACTATATACACACATTGTGTGTGTTTTATATACTATTTATATATGTATATATTATACTTTTTTAATATTTCCATATGTTTTTAAGGCAAGGTAATTGTTACCAGTTTTTGAAGAATTTCAAAGTAAATTTTACTCAGAGCTACTAATATGGACGTAGCTGATAGTGTTTTCTCTGAGTCAGATATAACAATCATTAATATCTGTTTTCATGTCATATTGATTATATCCTACTCAGTCTCCCCTGGCACTTGAACTAAACACTAATTTGATTTGACATCTCTATTGAGACAGTTATTGAACCAGAAATCAATTATCCACTGCTAACTACTTAAATATCTTCTACTCCTCTACCTTCTACCATTACTACCTACCTTCACCACAGATTCTTTTAATTTTTAAATTTCAGTTAGAGATACTATTTCAGACATTAGAGGACTTGTGACACAATCTTAAATTCATATCTAGATGATTCATTAATTTATGTAATAATTATTTAGGTATCTAATAGATGCTGCACATCATTTTTGGTACTGAGGAACACAATTAAAAACAAATAAATAGAATATCTTGCTATTATGAAGGTATCTTCCTATTCAGGGAAGGTGGGCATAGGCAGATAGTAAATAACAAATTAGCAAAATTTTGTCAGGGGACCACAGTGCTAAAAGAAAATTAAATAAGCAATGAGAAGAGTATAAAGGGCCTAGTACTATTTTATTTATGAATCTTATTGGATATCATGTGCTATAAAAATATAAAACTATAAATTTATAAGGCCATTAATGTCCAACAATTGTCATTCATAGTGCCTGCTCTTATCCTCTTTTATTAATTTGTTTATTCACTTTTATATATTTTCCCTATTGCCATTTTGTTCTTTAATCTAAAAACTACTATTCCAATGCACCGAGTGCATATCATATCATTTGTATGTATTCTTATTAATCATTTTTGATAGGATGAATTAATTGTAGTGAAACTATAGGTCTCATTGTATTTTTCACTTTCTTTACTCAATGTTATGCTTTTCTACATGTACATATAGTGAATTTATTATAACTTGGGCACCTCATATGAGAGAGTAAATTTATCACATTCATTTATCCATTCTAGGTGTCTAGGGGCTGTACTCACTATGAGACAGTCAGTCAAAGGTCTTCAGAAAAGGTGACACATTATATATTTAAAGTGCATGAAAATGATGTTTTTTCTATTATTCTTTGAATCATATATTCACAAGATGAGAATTAAATTATATTATTTAGTATAACACATGTGAATAGAACACTAGAACACTTTAATAATACTGACTGGGAAAGTTGGACAATTATGACTACTAAAAAGTTTTTTTTATTATTATTAGAAGAATAACTCTAGTGAAAAGTGAAAATGGAAAGGATGACTGGCAAAGGAGTGTCTAAGTAGAGATGCTACCATGAAATAGCTTTAAAAACATATAAATGTGTTAATTAGGACGTTCAATTGGAAACAGAACCCAGAGTGAAAATAAAAGTATATGAAGTCCATTGGTCCCATTATTGTAAGAGTAGGGCTCCCACAAAGTTAAAGGGTGAAGTAACAGAGAAAATTATGTAATCTCTAAAGCCAAAGAGAAGTTAGAATTATTGTTCTTCTTGGATTTGCCTTTGGAAAATATTGCATTATGATTTTGTGGGTGACATAGTCTAAAACCCTTTTTATACTATATCAGGAATGTGCTGTCATGCATTACGCGCAACTTGTGAAAGAAGTGGGGTTCTTTTCATCATAAGTGTTTTCAAGAAGAAATGGAAATGCAATTTATAGGAGTAAAGCATTAAAGTTGTGTTGCAAAGAGTAAAAATTATTTCTTTGAAGAAACTAGTTTCCACTATCTGGCCTGAAAAGGGAAAAATTGCAGTCTACTCAGCATAGAACTAACTGTTCTACACTTTAGGTTCCCATGTTGTCTTTTTTTAAAATATTTTTTAATTTATTTTAATTGTTGTTCTTGTACAGTTTTCTATCTTTTACTCCCATCCCAGCCCTCCACCCCAGCCCTCCCCACCTCCTTCCCATTTCCACTCCCCATAGTTTTTGTCCATGTGTCCTTTATACTTGTTCCTGTAAACCCTTCCCCTTTTCCCTGAAATCCCCTCCCCTCTCCCCTCTGGTGACTGCCAGCCTGTCATATTGTCTTTTGTAAGCAGCAAAGACAGTTTCTTGGCACTTCCTGGAGTGGGGAAATTTTGTAACACTTTGGTTGTCACTACTGTGCATTCTCACATTTGCAAATGGAGGCTGTGGAGTAACTGAGGTTATGACATGTCAGTGTCAGGGACTGGCTTTTGGAAAGACGAACTGATCAAGATTAACAAGTCTGTTATTCAAAGTGGGGCCTTACGATTTTAGAATAAGTTAGGAACAAAAGTAGCAAATTAGGGGTTGCTAAGAAAGAAATATAAAGTGATACAAACAAAATTTTTAAAAATTCTGAAGCTTTGACAAGGGTAAACAATAATCAACAGAAAGCAGTCAGGGTATAAACGTTTCTACAGAATATCAACAGTAATAAGAAAAGGCATTTTGCAACATGGTAATATTAAGAAAAAAACAAGAGCAATTTTAAGCATGTTAGAATGTAAGGAAAAGACAAGGACACTATACTGCTGCACAAACAGTCCCCACTCACAACAAATATGAGTGAAGACTGCTGTTTTTTTTTTTGTTTTTTTTTTTTTTTTTTTTTTTTTTACAGTGACAACTCTAGCCCTGCTTTGTTCTTCACCTGTCCTAAACAAAAAACAAACAAAAATGTTTTAGGTACCCATCATGAAATTGTCCTGCTTTGTGACAGAACCTGCTTTGTGACAGATCTCCAAGAGATTCCTTACTTTCTCAAGCCCTTTCTAAGTCATTCAGCAAAAGCCCACACCATATATCAAGCTCATCCTAATTCCTTAGTAAGACACCTCATAGTTAAATGTGGTGTCTCCCTCATTGCAATACATCAGCAAATCTCACTTTATTTAATACTAGCTAAACTTTACAGAATAAGCTGTGTGTATATCATGAGAATAAGAAGGATTTTTAATTGTTGGTAGTCTCTGATATGATATGGAAATATAAAAATTAATTACAAAAACTGAAGTGTTATTTTTGGAATGTTTGTTAGAGAAAGGGGTGTCATTATCAACTCAGTGTCTATATTCCGTTCTCCTTTGTACTCACATTGGGGTCCTTGGGTAAATAAAATGGTTGGAATAACTGGGACAAACCATAATGCCAATAGTACCTATTGTGTTGGAAATTACTTCTTGATATCTGGCTTATGTAAAGGATTCCTTCAAGTCAAAGATTTTACTACTCCTACTGTAATGTATTGTTTTTCTTTTTTCTATCACCCTTCAATCACTTGATCTCCATCTTCTCCAGGTTTAGTTTTCTTTTGATCCACTTCTTTCCTGTCTAGTCCAGGAACCAAGGCGGGGGGTGGGGGATCTGAAGCACTCTCTGTTAATATTCTGAAGGTTACACATCCACTTTTCCACTAACATATTTAACATGTATTATTAACACAACCATCTGGCAATGGGAATTCTTCTAGTGTTTTCTATTTTATCTATCTATCATCTATCATCTGTCACCTATCCACATATCATCTATCTATCATCTGTCTCCCTATCCACCCACCACTATCCACTCATACAGGCATTTTTTTTTTTTAAATTTACCTCGTTCTACATACTTGGATTATTAGACCAAGAGAGATTAATGGCTAGTGCAGAGCTTCATGGGCAACAAATGTTAGAGCCCAGATTTAGAGCCAAAGGCTTTGTGCTTTCTACTTTGTCAAACTTGTTTTTTTTACATTTTCATATTATCTGTGAAAGAAGGTGAATGCGAAATCATAAATAAATGTGTTGAAAAGAGCAGACATTCTTCCCTTCTTTCCATTCTGAAATTGGACATTCAACTCTTGGTCATTAGTTAAAGAGAATTAGAGTTGAAAGTGTGTTAGTTCTATTATATCATTTACCAACTAGTGAATTGTAAATGACTTCCTTATCTTTTTCTAGAAACTTATCCTGAAAAATCATAAAATGTTTTTATAACATCTTTGATTATTTCTTGCTTATACTTCTGAGTTATATAAATATTAGTTAAAATTAAATTTAAGAAGTAATACACATGTCATTTGATTTGATATTTAATATTTGTCAAGTTTTACAGGAACTATATGATAATCTTCCTGAAGCATAAAGAGAAAAATATACTTGTGAATTTTTAAGTAATGTAATTATAATAAAGTATAAATTCTTATTTTATCATGTTAAAATGTATGGAAGTGTTAATGAAATGAGAAAATGTGTTTGTATATATGCTCGATTTCCATTTCCATGCTTGTTTTTGTAATTAAAAATAATAAAAATATCAGTTAATTTCAAGCGAATAAAAATGGGAAAATATGAGAGATTGAGCATGAAATATATGGTAGCCAGCATCCAAGATGTCTCTTTAGGGACCATTTCCTCTTAGTCTCTAAGAGTCCTTCATCTTTTCTTCTCTTTACCTTTTTCTTTTCCATATTCCATCCAGTTTTATACATTAGTGATAAGGATTTTCTGGATCTAGAACCTCTAACTGAAATATGAACTTTTTGGTTTTTCATCCTTGCTTTATTTCACATTGTCTGACTCATCACTGCAAATTTTTATCTCAACTGGATTATCTCTGAGACTCTATAAAGCTGACAGTTATACTAATCCTTTACTGATAAAAGAATGTGATATGTAGACTACGGAAGAATTCAAGTAATAGCTAGCATTTCAATTTACCAAGGGAAACTACTCTATAAATACTGTGTGCCAATTATGAAATTGAACTTTCTAGACAATTTTTATGTGAGTTTGTCATGCACATTTAATCTCTATTTTTCTGTGTGTCAAATTGTCATCTGCTTTCCTACTCCATGGTGAGGTGGCAAAGGTCTATTCTTAGAAACCTTGGGTCCAGGCAGAGAGGCCCTGTCTCCCATCAGCTACTCTTTCCATTCAAGAAATATCTGTTGACATCTACATTACACCAAGCCCATAGGTGTATCCTGGAATCATAGAGTATAAGTTTTAATCTTCTAATTAAGTCTCTAAATATGAAGATTTCATATGTAGATGCATCTTTTAAATTTTAAAACTGGGGTGAAAAAGCATTCATGTTTCTATTATGCAAGATAAATCCATTTAAGAAATCCTAAGTATAGCATGGTAACTATTGTTAACAATACTGTGTTATGTATTTAAAATTTTCTAAGTAGGTAGGTCTTAAGTATTCTCACCATAAAAACAAACACACAAAAAGACAATATGTGTGGAGATGGATATGCTGATTAGTTTGGTTGTGGTGGACATTTCACGATGTATACATATATTAAAACACCATACCTTGCATCTTAAATACACACAAATTTTTGTCAAGTATTCCTGAGCAAAGCTAAAAATATATAAAATGCTATATTGTATATTATTTTATATTTAATATATTATATATGTTTATATAAAATAATATTTTATATAATGATATAAAATTACTCTTTATAGATATGTTAGAAGTTAGTAAGAGAAGAAAGAATACATTATAAATTTCTGACTTTGTTAAACTTATAGCCCAGTGGGCAAAAAAAAATATATAAATAGATAAAAAATGACATAATCTCATAGTGTTATAATAAAACATGAATAAACTACTGAGGGATATTTAGAAGAAACAGAAGATATTCATAAATTATATTTTATTATTTTGGGCATTAAATATGTTTCTATTTATTTTACACTTTTTGTTTTTGTTTCACATGCTTCTAAGTCCCAAGGATAAAATAAATTTATTCAAACATGGCTATTGACAGGTTAGTTGTTTAATATTTTTTAATTTTTTTAAAAGATTTTATTTACTTTTAGACAAAGGGGAAGGGAAGGAGAAAGAGAGGGAGAGAAACATTAATGTGTGGTTGTCTCTCATGAGCCCCCTGCTGGGACTTGGCCAGCAACATAGGCATGTGCCCTGACTGGGAATTGAACCAGCTACCCTTTGCTTCACAACTCAGGGGTCAATCCACTAAGCCACACCAGCCAGGACATTTATGTAATATTTTTTAAACAATTTAACTATCATGTAAACTATAGCCCATTTTTAAATGTCATGTTTCTAGTGATCGGTAAAAAATTACTTTATGCATTAACAGACCTTGGGATTTATAATCTTAGACATCAAGTGTTCAACAGAGGATTTTGTAGGTAAATCTAGGCATAACAAGTATATAATATGACCTAGACATTTTATATCAGATCATCCCAGGTTACATAATGAAAAACAAATTGCCTGAGAAATGTCTTATTCTATAGCTTCAATAAGCCTTGATTTTCAGCCCTGGCTGGTGTGGCTCAGTGGATTAAGTGATAGCTTGTGAACCAAAGGGTCACTGGTTTGATTCCCGGTCAGGGCGTGTGGCTGGGTTGTAGGACATGTCAGAGGCAACCACACATTGATGTTTCTCTCCATCTCTTTCTCCCTCATTCTCTTCTCTCTAAAAAAATAATAATAATAAAATATCTTTCCCCACACAATGCCTTGTTTTTAAATGGTTTTTAAATGGTTCTTAAAATTGCAGGCTTGCTAGCAATCCCTGGTGAGTTTCCATCCAGACATGGAACTGTCCCAACTCTTTCTCTTTCTGAGGGCTCCTCCACAGTGCCAGGTGCATGAGATGTTTACTGCCTTCCTTTACATTTTTAATGGCTTACATTTTCATGTTTATCATTTTTATACTTTGTTATTTAGTGACATATGTGGCATACTATAAATATTTGTTTCGTTTTTCCCCCTCTAGCTTATATGATACTACAGTCATTTGTTTAAATACATACTTTTGAATATTGCAATGATGATATAAGAGCTATCAAATAGGACAGCTAGAATATTTTTAAGTGCCTAAATCATAGTAAAGAGAAAACATATACATGTAAGATAAACTGAAATATAACCTTTTAGATTAACTTTTCTTCAAGAGCAAATACGAGTTTGTGAACAATGATGTGAACTGTTCTGCTGTAAAATGGGTTTATCATAAGACTGTAAGGCACAGCTTCTTTCAGTTACTTTTCATATTACTAGTTGCATGAATTTTTTTCTATAGTCTACCTTATATAGATTATCTTTCCCTATATAGTGCCAATAACTCTTTATGTGAGGTTTCATGCTTTCTTTTTGGGTTTGGTACTTCACAGTTAAACATGTATACCTAAACATCTACACACACCATACATGTGCCACAGAAAATAGTTAAGAGGCTTTTAATACTTGAAAACTATACTTAGGTGGTTTTATATTTAGGTGCTTAAAAGAAAGTTGACTGTACCTGAGGCCACAGAAATTATGCTTCACATTGTTAAACATTTGTATTTGGGTAAGGGATGGTTCTTTTTTATTAAATATACAAAAAGTAAAAACATTTTTAAGGGAAGCTAAAAATAGCCTAAGCTACAACATTAAAAACACTCAAGCTGAAAAAAAAAAGTATAGGAAAAGATTATGAGACAGATTAGTGAGAAGCTAGAAAAATTTCCTGGTATGTAGAACAGGGAAACTGAAACACAGCTAAACACAATGGCCCAGCCATTAACAGCCAGGTGCAGATTGTCAGCAGGGAGGAAGGCTCCTAGTGCCTGGCAGGGACAAAACTGGGGAAACAAAGACTTCACCCTCAGGGTCGCCTCTTCTTCCCTGGCCCTTCCTCCCTGGAAATAACATCTAAGCCTAGGTGTGTTTCAACTCCAGGTACAGAAAAGAAGCAAAACTGGATGTGCAATTCCAGGACCACTACTATGATTAAAACCCCTATGCCCTGCCACTGACCAATCATGGGAGATCACAACCCTAAAAGACACACCTGGACAACTGATGACTATTCTACTGAAACCCTCCCCAGAGACCTGCTTATAAGAAAGAGATAAAAGTGCCCTGGCTGGCGTAGCTCAGTGGATTGAGCGCGGGCTGCGAATCAAAGGGTCGCAGGTTCGATTCCCAGTCAGGGCACATGCCTGGGTTGCAGGCCAGGCCCCTAGTGGGGGCCACGTGAGAGGCAACCGCACACTGATGTTTCTCTCCCTCTCTTTCTCCCTCTCTTCCCCTCTCTAAAAATAAATAAATAAAATCTTAAAAAAAAAAAAAAAAAAAAAAAAAGAAAGAGATAAAAGCCTCAAGAGAAAGAACCCCCTGTGTTCTCTTCCACCAGGGAACAGCAAGTGCCATTCCTTTTCCATTCTTCTTTCCCCACTTCTTTCTTCACAGGCACACTTCTAAACTCTAAGGTAATGGGCAGCTGGTAGCCTTCTCCCAGACTAATCCCCAGAATCTGATGCCAAAGCTCTTTTTTCTCTGACTTTCCAGTGAGCTAAGGCAGCCCAGCCCAGGCTCTCCTGTTGCTTCTTCTATGCTAATCCCTTCCTTGTTTCACTGTCCCCAGCTTTACTAAACGTATCCTCATAGTCACCTGGACTCGTGTTGTGAAATCTTTCTTGCACAAAGTCAAGAACCCACAAGCTATAGCTGGCCCTAGGCAGATCCACTCAGGATCTAGTCCTTGTCCAGTAACAACAATGCCTGAAGTTTGATCCATGCACCTAAAAAAAATCTTGGTTCTCTTTTTCTTCACTAATATTGGATACCAAAGTAAAGATAAAATTCCATCAGTTAAATTTAACATCATTTTAATTTTTCACTAAGATTTAGTCTATCAAATCCTCACCTCAATATCACCAGAATCATGTAAAAAAACATTGAACATTATCAATGTCTGATTTCCATATTTCTCAGGCCCTCAGCTCTGACTTATTGAGAAATCACTCAATATACATTTGTTGCAATGAATATACGAGGTCTGTCCAGAAAAAGTTCAATCACTGTCAATATAATGAGGATGGTTTGCCTGGCATACATGTAGCCTGGCAACCAAGGAGCATGGATTGGAATGCACACACATGAACAATGACAACTTCACTAAGGCCACAGCTATGAGCAATTGGTGGTGATTGGCAGCTTCACCATGACAATGTGCCTGCTCGTGCATTATGGGTTGTGCATTACGGCTCGTGCATTATGTCTCATGCAGAGTTTTTGGCAAAATATCAAATCACCCAGGTGACTCAGCCCCCCTATGGCATAGATTTGATGTCCTGCATCTTCTGACTTTTCCTAAAACTAAAATCACCTTTGAAAGGGAAGAGATTTCAGACTTTTGATGAGATTCGGGAAAATACAATGGGGCAGCTGTGAAAACTGTGTGAGGTCCCAAGTTGACTACTTTGAAAGGAATTGAGGCATCATTGTGTTATTTACAATGTTTCTTGTATCCTGTATCTTCATCAATAAACGTCTCTATTTTTTCATACGAAGTGGCTGGATACTTTCAGGACAGACCTTGTATATGCACATATATATAAAATTATTATGACAAACCACTATGTATATATATCAAGTAAGCCAATTATAGTTTGAAAAATATTTATATAATTGTATTACATATAGTTTTTAAAGTCTACATTTTTTAAGGATATAATTTGAATATGGAGTGATACATACTATATTTTAAAATTTCTCCTGAAACAAATCTTTACTTGTTAATTTTTCTTATCTCTATCAACAAGATTTCTTCAATAAGTAAGGATTTATATGTGGTGTGGAAAACATGCATTTTCCTTCTCAAGAAACAAATAAATAAGCAAAAATATAAATGTGGTGAGTCGAGCTGATTCTCCTCAACACAGAACTGTGGAGCCAGTTCAAGCAGAGCAAGGTCACCCTAAAGTGGTGGAGCTCCCGGCCCCTGTGACAGCTGCTGGAGGTCAAATGCTAGAGGCATGCTCTCCCAAACCCTGCAGAAGGGGTAGGGAAACTAACACCCATGGGCATTAGTTTTGTTTTTATTATCCTTTGCCATTATTTAAATTTCATAACAATTCAGTTTTTTCAAAACTTCAGCAACTCACTTCAGCTTTACCAGAAGTACAAAGTAGCCCCAACCAACTTTAACTGATTGCATGGTCTAAATTTCAATGCAAAGCAGTGACACTCACTCATTTCTGCCTCTAGAGTCCACCTATCTCATTTCTATACTTTATGCTGATTCTCTGATCTGTTGACCTTAAACAAATAGACTAGATATTTTTCAAGCAAAATGGATTTATTCAGGAAAAACAGAGAATTGCAATTCGGAACATGCAGTCTAATGGCAAACTACATACAAGACCTAAGAATAAAGGAAAGGGTCATTTTTTTAATACAAAAAAGGGGAAGTTCAGAGGGAATATTATAAACAGATTCCATTGGCAAAAACTAGAAGTTTAAAGTGTAGTGGCTTTCCATGAGCTGAGTTTTAACAGACACACTGGCTGTATGATTGCCGAGTGAGGAGATCACCCATTTCCTTCTTCCTGAAGTAGTGGAGCAGGAAAACATCTTCCTGCTGGAGTGGAAGTCTTTTTCTGTGTCAGGTGACTGACACAGAGGAGTAGGGCAGCCTTCACCACCGCTCTCTCAGAGTGTCTCTTCTGGCAGACACAGGTTCCAGCTGCACCCTTGGGGAAATCTACTACGTCTAAGTTTAGCATGAGTGTTACATGTAGTCACAGCGCTTTTTATTTTTTCTTTCAAAGCACATACCACAATGGTAGCTAATTATAAATGTATTTATAAAATATCTGTTTCTTTCTAGATCGTAAGTTCCAAAAGGAAAGAATCTGAATTCTCTTGCCCATGGATCTATCGCCAGTCCTTAGCACAGTGCCTGCAAATATAGGTACTCAGCAACTATTCATTTAATAAAACAATAAATTTCCATATAGTTTTATTTATTTTTGCACAGTGTCAAGTTTTTATTGTTTATGCTATTACAGTTGTCTCATTTTTTGAGGAAATTCCATACTGTTTTCCACAGTGGTTATACCAGTCTTCATTCCCACCAACAGTGCACCAGGGTCCCCTTTTCTCCACAACCTCACTAGCACTTGTTGTCTGTTGATTTCTTTATTTTAATTATATTTTATTGATTATACTATTACAATTGTCCTGACTTTTCTCCCTTTGCCCCCTCCACCAAGCACCACCCCCACTCCCTCAGGCAATCACTCCACCATTGTTCACGTCCCTGGGTCATGCATATAAGTTCTTTGGCTATTCTACTTCCTATACCATTCTTTACTTCCCCATAGCTATTTTGTAGCTACCTATTTGTATTTCTTAATCCCTTCACCTCTTCGCCCATTCTCCCCCCATCCCACTCCTATCCGGCAACCATCAAAAAGTTCTCTGTATCCATGATTTTGTCTCTGTTCTTCTTGTTTGCTTAGTTTGTTTTTTAGATTCAATTGTTGATAGAAATGCATTTTTTGCCATTTTATTGTTCATAGTTTTGATATATTGTTCTTAAATAAGTCCCTTTAACATTTTATATAATAATGGTTTAGTGGTGATGAACTTCTTTAGCTTTTCTTGTCTGGGATGACAAGGAAAGCTAAATGGTAGCTGCCCTTCAATTCTAAAGTATATCTTTGCTGAATAGAGCAATCTTGGCTGTAGGTCCCTGCTTTTCATGACTGAATATTTCTTGCCACCCCTGCCTAGCCTGCAAAGTTTCTTTAGAAAAATCAGCTGACAGTTTTATGGAAATTCCCCTGTAGGTAACTCTCTTCTTTTCTCTTTCTACTTTTAAGATTCTCTCTTTATCTTTAAACTTTGGCATTTTCATTACGACGTGTTTTGGAGTGAGCCTCTTTGCACCAACCTTGCTTGGGACTCTCTGTGCTTCCTGGACTTGCATGTATATTTCCTTCACCAAATTAGCAAAGTTTTCTTCCACAATTATTTCAAATAGACTTCCAATTTCTTGCTCTTTCTCTTCTCCTTCTGGCACCTCTAAGATATGAATGTTGGACTTCTTGAAGTTGTTCCAGGGGCTGCTTATACTTTCCTCATATTTTTGGATTCTTTTGTCTCTTGTAGTTCTGATTGGCTGTTTTTTGCTTCCTTATGTTACAAATGATTGATTTGATTCAAGACTCAAATGAGCCAAGCTTCATCCACTCTACTGTTGTTTTCCTGTAAATCGTTCTTTATTTCAAGTAGTGAATCCTTCATTTCTGAATGGATCTTTTATATGCTGCAGAGGTCCTCGGTAAACTCCTTGAACATCCTTATAACTATTGTTTTGTACTTTGCATCTGATAGATTGCTTATCTCCATTTTGTTTAGCTCTTTTTCTGGAACTTTCATCTGTTCTTTCATTTGGACTATGTTTCTTTGTCTCCTCATTTTGTCAGCCTCCCTGTGTTTGTCTCCATGTATTAAGTAGAGGTGCTTTGACTCCATGTCTTGGTGTTGTGGCCTAATGTAGTAGGTATCCTGTAGAGCCCAGTGGCACAGCCTCCCCTATCACCCAAGCTGGGTACTCAAGGTGCATCCTTCATATAGGCTGAGTACACCCTCCTCTTCTGGTTGAGCCTTGGTTGCTGTTGGCAGATCAACAGGAGGGATTTACCTAGGCCAGTCAGATACAAGGACGGGCTGTGACCGCTGACTACCAACCTCCACCTTCATAGAGGATCACCTGTGCAGGGGCAGAGTGGTGGTGCTCTTACATAGTCTATAGCTGTCCACTGGGTATATGCTAGCCTTGGGGTTTTCAGGGTGGTGCAGGCCAAGTTCAGACCCCACATATGTTTTGCCTGGGGCACTCTGCCTTAGCTATAAAGCAATGTGAGAAGGCTGCTACTTGTGCTGGACTTGGAGATTCCCAGGCAAAGCCAAACTGTGAATCTAAGCTACTGCTATTGCCAGGCCTGCAACTCATTGAAGCCAGCTGTTGCTTGTTTGATAGGATTTTGGAAGTTGTGAAGCATAAACCAAGACCAGACATTCATATGAAAAAGCAGCTTGCAGGGGCCCATATGTTGGGTGGCACAGTGTCTCTGGGGATCTCTAGAGTGGGTCAAACAGTGTTAGCCAGGTTGATGGAGTCTCGGGTATAACACCAGCTTGCCAGTCCGTCGGGGTGGGGTGGTTTAGCAAAGGGACAATGGCCTCTGCTCACCTTGATGGAGAATACTTTAGTTTTTCCTTGTATAACACTGGTGCTTTTCAAGCTGTTACCCTGGTGCTGGAGCTCAGAGCAAGTGAGTCTGAGTAAATCTGTGTGTGGTTCTGTGAGAGGAATTGCTTGGGGTTCTAGCAGTTTCTTCAACCAACTCAGTCCTGACTGGTTTTTGCAGCCAGAAGTTGTGGGGACATACCTTCCTGGCACTGGAACCCTGCTGTGGAGCTGGGACTCCTCACTTGCAAGATATCCCTTTTGAAATTTTATCCACAACATGTGGGTGTGGGACCAGCCTGTTCCACATCTGAGCCCCTCCTACCTGTCTGGATGGATATGGTTTCTTTAATTCTGTAGTTATCAGATTTCTCTTCAACTCCATTTTGTAGTTGTCAGACTTCCAATCAACTCAATTTCTAATGGTTCTGAGTGACAGTTGTTCTATCTTTTAGTTGTGATTTTGATGTGGTTTTGTGAAGAGGCTAGCCATGTCTGCCTCCACCACTGGAAGTGTTGATTTATTAATAATTTCCATTTTGGCAGGTGTAAGGTAATATTTCACTGTAGTTTAAATAAAAAGCATAAAGTAGGGGATTCTAGGCAATCTTATTTTTAAAATCTCTTTTGTACCATGACCTAAGTATGTTCTTATAGGAAAATTTCAAATTTTTGAACTTTATGTTGACATAATTTATCCAAATGTTTACTAAAATATTTTAAAGTCATTTTATGTTCAGAATGTAAAGGTAAATAAATATTAACTGAACTTAACTAATCATTGTTCCATAATTTGGGGGGAGATGTCATTAGCAAAAATCTGTCATTCTATACATAAACAATTAATATTCCCAATTGTTATTGGGAAACCAGTACCAATAGAATTCAGTGTAAAGTCAGAATTAGGAGCTCCAGTTTTGGTGTCTGAAAGACATGAACTTCGACTGAGACTGCCTTAACATTTCCCTCAGCCTGACTAAATGTTACACAGCTTTCTTCCTCAATATAGGTCCTTGACTTCCCTTTTTGAAGAACATTTACTTTAGAAAACTTGCACTCATAAATTATTTCTCTGCCCATTTGAAATGTATATAAATCTTCTAGGCTCTTGTCAGTTTTATGACCCACAGAATGTCTTTGTCAAGGACTGGGAATCATCTCTTTGGAATGTAATTATCAGGGAAGAGAGCAACCCTATTTTCCAGTCAATGTGGGAGGGCAGGAGCCTAACTTTGATGGGTGCCATTTATTGAACACAGATAGCCTAATCCCTGAAAGAAAGAAGACAAAAAAAAGCTTTGCAAACTAAGGGAAACAATTCACTCAACACATACTATTGATCAACTCTTTCCTAATGTCCTCCGTACTTTAGCACTAACTCACTCAGTGCTTAAAATCCTTCTTATATTTTGTTTCAGTAGAGTTGAGTTCACTCTTTCTCCTCTATTGCAATAGCTTTGAGGAGAGCATTCCTTACCTGTTTAACTTTGTCCAGTGCAAGAAATTCGGTAGCCATGAGAACTAGTAAAAGTTACTTTGCACTCCAAGCCCTCATCTTCTGGTTGCTAATATCTGAATTATACATTAATGAACCCAGCACTAGTATGAGAATTATATGTGTAAAGGGTGAAACACAAATCTTGTGTGATATATTATAAGCTCTGGTTAATGATTAACTAATTAAACAAAGCACATCATATAATTGTCAATATATGATTTTCTATTATTGAATCAGCTGTTTTAGGATCTGAAAATAAACCTAATGTTCTAAAAATGAAAATAATTATGAGCATTTCAAACAAATATGGAGGTATATGTGTTTTTTAAGCTGAGAGTTCTGAGTAGTATATTCAGGGATAGTCTTTAAGGACAATAAATAGAAAATTCTCACAATTATTCTGAATAAATTGATAAAAGGGAATGTGAGAATAGTAATATGGGAAAAAACAAAATTAATTAGTTTTCTGGCCATATGATTTGGGTAAACATTAGAATTATGATCCCAGTTTTTTCAAGAGTTGTAGTCATATCAAAATCCATAGACAAATGGGATTTCAAAAGATAAGGTCCATAATGTCTATTGCAAACTACTATTAGATAATATCATCGGCCTTAAGTTAATAAAGATATTTAGAAAACTGAACATCAGAAATTAGGATAATAGTTTATTGCCAAGACTATTCCATTTTATCTCAATTTATGCCAACAGATTCATTGATATTTTAATATTCCCTCTAATTGCCTAAAATGGTAACAGTATATGATATTCATAGTTGAGTGTTAATGATCTTAATCAATTTCTTTACATTCCAATATTAAGTGTTGTTTCTTCCTCCCCCATATCTTTCTTTTTTTTGACAGATATACTCTAAATATTCTTAGTTGGATAATCCTAACGTATTGCTTCTTTGGAAATTGCTCATGTTATTACATTTTCCATAACTGTACACCTGTGTTACATAAATAGTAATGTGTATCAGATTCATATTTCCAGATAGTTACTGTCTTTCTTTATACCTCCTTTTATATTTGATCACTATATGCTAATTTACATTTTAAAAAATGTTCTTTCTCTAGCCTGCAATGAAAAGAAATAATGGAAGAAAGCACTGTTGTCTTAACATTATCAGTTCCAAGTTTAAGATCAAATTCTTTCTTTCATATTAAAAGAATCTAATATCAGATAAAGCTAAAATTACAGTTTCTTATGTTTCTTTTTTAATGTTTCAAATCTTTTAAACTTCATGAACAGTTGTTTTTAAATTTTGCAGTTTAGATCAGTCTAGGCCAGGATAATTATGAGTTGTTTGAAAATCATCTGAACTGACAGCAGCCCATATTTTGAGTGACAAGGCAGGTTTTGTAGAACGGCAAATGTATTGTACTGGTTATTTGTCTCCTCATTGTGCTGAAAATTCCAGCTTATTAAATCCTTAAAATGTGTTTTAGAATTGCATGATTAAATCTTATCAGGTAATTTTAAACCTTTAGTGGCATAATACCATAAAAAAAGCATTTTAATATCTTTGATTTCATTCTCTCAAAAACAATTTTTTTTTTAGTGTAAATATCCCTGCTTACTCTGGGTCCTATCTGTCCATATCACAACATGACAGCATTAATACTCTTGTTATCTGCAAAGGCAGTGTGTCTGCTATTTGTCACCAAGCAACATTCAGAAACAATTTCCCCTCTTCTATTATCATGCAAAATGTGTTCAGGACAAGAAATGCACACAGAGAAAATTACTCCTCTGGCGAGATATTTTGACATAAAAATCTTTTCTCGTCAAAGATGAAAAGCACCTTGTCACTCACTTCTAATTACTGCCTCATTTCTCTCAATGTACCGAGAAGCCAACTCCCTGTGGCGACGTCACAGAGGCAGTTACCAACCTGCAGAGTTGGATGTGGCCTGTGAGCAGGGTTCACAGGGCTCAGCTTGGTCTGAGTCAAAGCACGCTTACACGGGTAATCTTTAATTATAACTATTAATCTTCTTTAAAATTGAAGAAAGGGCATTTTGTCTTTTTGCATAAATTATTGCTATTTCATCTTTGTTATCAATGGATGCCTTCCTTCCCCAGCATTTTCAGATACGTCTATGGCATTAATGTGTACTGATTACCAATATTTGCACTGTAAGAATAATTTTGAAGATTTCTAAATTTATTAAAATAAAGCATTTTCTGTCCTATGATTGTAATTAATGTCCATAGCCAAATGAGTTAGGCAGGAATGGAGTGCTGTGAACATTGAGCTGAGATGCAAAATTATTAACCATGTTCGGAAATTACTTCCTTAGAAGAATTATAATTCTGGGCACTTGTTTACAACAGATTTTCCAGGCAAGGTATTATAAAACAGAGGAAGAAAAATAATCATTAGCAAGCAAACCAGCAATAATATTAAGGCTTTCAGTAATTCCACCTTGTATTGAAGATAGATATATAGGGAGGATCTGTTAGCAATGAGGGTGGATGAGATTCTGGGACCTCAGGGATTTTCTCTGACACCTTTAAGTTTATTATGTCAATGCTAAACTTTCTGTGATACCCTTTCCCCCAGGCCAACCCTGGAAAAAAACAGGATTTCTGAGGAAAATCATCCATATTATATTATCAGAGGAGTGCAGAGGAAGAATTGCTTTATTGTCATTTGCATTAAGCTGTTTTTTATTCATATCAGTTATGCAACATTTGATTAGCTGTTTCTCACAAAGAAGGTAATGTATTCATACAGCAACCCTTCATTGAGGGGCTGTTACATGTCAGATTCCATACCATACTATGCATGAGTAATACTGAGATGAATTAGTAACAATCTGTGTTTCTGAGTAAAGCTATTCCATAATTTATTTATTTAGAAACATATAAAGATCCAGCTCAGCATATAGCCAGCTTCTGACACAAAGTGGGCACTTAGTAAAATATTTCAAATGAAATAAAATGGATTAACAAAGCCATTCTATATATCCCAGGCTTTAACACTGGATTAGCTCTAAACCTGTCTACAGTTGTTTTCTCTTTTTTCAATACATTCTTCCAGATCATATGATAGAGTAGAAAGTTCATAAAATTTGAGTCAGAAGGCTTAGTTAGGCAGGTTTGTGATAAAAGTGCAAACTTAGAAAACTAAACTATTTTTACCTATTACGACAATACTAGTTCTCATTTGTTGAATATTGATTATATATTAGATATGATGATGTGTATATGTTTTACTCATTAAATTCCTATAACTACTTTATCAGAAGTGTACTGGTACCATATTCACCTATGAATGAGAAGGAAAACTGAGGGTTACAGTGATTGAGAATATTATACAGTGTCATAGTGAAAAGTAGCAGAGCTGGGAAGCAGGGTAAAGCCAAGTCAATTCGACAGCAAAACCCACACTCCTATGTTTTGAGTCACTTGAACTCATTCTGCTGGTCTAATTTAGATCCTCATTTAGGTCTTCTTTTCATTTTAGCTACAGTCTCACAAGTCTTTTCCCTTCAGTCTTTTCTCCCTGGAAAGTCATCCTTATTCAGCTGCCAGAGTGATCTACTTAAAATGTAGATTTGACCATAGACCATTGAGGTCTAAAATCCCTCAATAGCACATTGTGGACATTTTCAAGAGGAGAAATTCTCTAAAGTATAAATGCCCACCTCTACCATGGCTCACTTAACCCCTGCACAGGGTCATTAATCTCAGCAAATCTTCCTTATCCTTTTTTTTTTTTTTTCAGCAACCTCACTACCTTTTCACACATGCCCTATAATTTAATCAAGCTATGAAATAAAGGTATCTTGTTCTTGCAATGATTGGAGAGCTCTGTTCAAATTTGAATCCAGTTTTTCACAAAATCTTTATATTCTGACATCATGGGCACTATTAATACTTAAAATATCAACTAGGCTTTAACCTTTGTTTGTCCTAGGAATTACAATGGAATCACAGAACGTTAAGTCTTATCCTATCTCTTTACTCAATTAACCCACTATTAAAAAAAGAAACAACAGGCCCAAAATGGAGTCACCTGTGTAAAGCTCATGTCACCAAAGCAAGACTTAATATGGGGGGACACACATACACACACACACAAATACACACACGACCTGGAATTATCTTCTATAGGGTGGGTCCCCCGTTGTACAATACTGGATGAGTGTTCTAGGAACACATCTGTATCAGTGTACCAGCTGGTATTATTGTGACAGGCTGCATTTGGTTTCAGTGAATTTTTTGGAAGACTTTTTCAACGCTTTTGCCCATTTCATGATAAGCGATTTACAAGGGCACCTGGAGTACTCAGCAGTTTTTGACCAAAAACAGTATGACCCGCATGCCCCACTCTCCCTATTCACCTGATTTTGCCACCCCCAGCAATTTTTTTATTGTTTTTCTGGATGAAAAATTCCTGAAAATGAAACATTTTGCTGATGTGAAAGAGGTGAGACAAGGAACAGCAGAAGCCCTAAAAAGCATCAAAATCAACGAGTTCAAAAACTGATTTGAGCGGTGAAAAAAAAGTCTCAGTAGGTGTATTGCATCAAATGGAGAGTGCTTTGAAGCTGACCGAAGTTTAAACATGGGAGAACACACAATTTTTAATAAATAAATTCTGGGTTTTGGGGTCCTGCCTGGTGCCTTACCTAATTTGCAGTTTCATCCTATTCCAGTAATGTGATCTTTAACCAGTCAACCTAGAATTATGTGGTCAGCACTAGTAAGGTAATAGCCTAATAGACAGACCCCTTTGTCCCTTTTAGGAAGGTAATCTTGCCTGAGGCAATGAACTCTTTGCTAGAAACTTTGTTTTCCTACCCGCTCCTGCATATAAAAACCTTTCATTTTGTACAGCTTTTTGGAGCTCCTTTCTATTGCTAGATGGAATGCTGCCTAATTTATGAATCATGAATAAAGTCAACAGATGTTTAAATTTACTCAGTTGAATTTTGTTTTTTAACACAATCAATTTCTTCTGACAGAATTTCAGATGATAATCCTGAGTTACCTGTAAGCAAGGAGGTAGGAGTACATGAAAATGTTTAGAAAACACTGTGTGCACTTCAGTGAGTAAAATATGCTAAATATATATTGAATAAATTATACAATTAGCATAGTATGCTAATCCCATCACTACCTGAGTATTTGAATGACAATAAGAACTTATTAGTGTTGTGAACTGGGTACTTAAGGAAGTTAATACAGCATATTGATATTTCTGAGCATTGCAGAAAAGCAATTCAATTTCGTTAAAACTATCTAATTAAAAAATAAAATTATCACATAGTGGAAATCTTAATTTATATAAAATCCTTTTTATTATTAATATTGCATCATTCATAACTTTTATCAAAATATATTTTATTGTATAGCCCTCTAAGCCTTGTGGCATTTTCCCATGTATATTGGCTATTTTAAAATATAAAGATTCTTGAGTCTTTTTAGTAAACATGACAAACTGGAAAGTGATAAACCTCTGTTCTATTTTGCTCAAACCATTTTATAAGTATGTTCTCATTTAATTTTTTTTCATGTGAAGGAAAAAAGAACTTTCTTCTGATTCACAAGCGAGAAAACAGAGGTCTGATAACAGCAGTTTGGTAAGAGACAAACATGTCTATTGTACTTGTAAAAGAAACTAACAATCATACTGTTAAGGATTAAAGATCAATCCTTATTTGTACCTGTGATGGAAATTATTATTTGTTCCCTCTATGCCCTAGACATTTTCCTGCCCCATTAACCTTGGATGTGACCAAGGGATTTTCTTTGAGCAAAGAAATATAGATGAAACTGACAGTGGGCTAACACATAGGAAAAGGTTTGGGGAATAGTGCACGATTCTGTTTGCCCTCCTGGTTTTGTCCTCTGACACTCTGTTTCTAGCAGGGTTGTCCCTCAGCATGGGTCCCAGATGCAGAAAAACATGGAGGAGTTTCATACCATTACAGAACCTAGGGCTCCTAGGTTCTAACCCAGGGCTGACATAGTATGAACAACGAATAATTGGGTATTGTAACATTGAGTTTGTTATTTTGCCGCATAACCTTGTAAAAGATGACTAATAGTATTTCCTTTCTACTTCCATTTACAAATTGACATCAGTTTCTACATTTTACATGACATATTACAGTACAACAAATACTCTTAGTAAAAAAAAAGTTTGGTTATTCAAATTATGAAGAAATATGTTTAAAAATAAATAAACGTAATAAAAAATAAATTTGGAACTATATTTAAACAATGAGAAAAATGACTTGAACACTGGAAATTATAAAGCATTGCTAAAAAATTAAAGATGGCATAAATAAATGAAAAGCTATGTGCTCACAAATGGAAGGCTTCACATTGTTATAATGACAGTGCTACCCAAAGCAAGCTACAGATTTAATACAATCCCTATACAAATCTTATTGGTGTATGTTTGATTTTTGAAAAGAGGAAAACCCATGCTAAAATTCATATGAAATCTCAAGGGACTCTGAATAGTTAAGACAAATTTGGAAAAGATTAAAGTTGGAGGACAACTACTTTTTGCTTTTAAAACGTACAGCTACAGTAACAAAAAAGTGTAGTATTGTCATAAAGACTGACATACAGGCCTACAGAATAAACTAGAGATTCTGGGAATTAATCTTTATATTTTTAGTCAATTGATTTTGACAAGGGTATCAATGGGGAAAGGCCCATCTTTTCAGTAAATAATACTGGAAAAACTAGATATATGCCCGCAAAACAATAAAGTTGGGTCCTCACTTTAGCCCATATATAAAAATTAACTCAGAATAAATCAAAGACCTAAACATAAGAGTTGAAATTATAAAACTCTTAGAGGAAACCATAGTGGAAAATCTTTATAAACTCTAAACTCTCAACAATTTCTTGGATATGAATCCAAAAGCACAAGCAACAACAGAAAAAATAGATTGAATTCTTACCAAAATTAAAAACGTTTGTGCATCGAAAGTTACCATCAAGAGAGTGAAAAAGACAACCCACAGAACGGGGAAAAAATTGCAAATTACATAACTGATAAAAGATTTTTATCTAAAATATATAAAAAGCCTACAATTCAATGACAACGATAAAACAATTTAATTATAAATGGGCAAATGGCCCAGGCTGGATAACTCAGTTGATTAGAGCATCACCCTGATATGCCAAGGTTGTGGGTTCAATCCCCAATTAAGGCACATACAAGAATCAACCAATGAATGCCTAAATAAGTAGAATAACAAATTGATGTTTTTTTCTCTCTCTTTTCTCCTTTCTCTCTCTCTAAAATGAATCAACAACTTTTTAAAAATAAGCAAACTATTTGAATAAACTTTTCTCCAAAGAGGATATGCAGATGGCTAATAAGCACTGAAAAGATGTTTAATACCATTAAGCATTAGGCAGAACCACACCTTTAGGTGTGATACCCTTGCACAGCTATTAGGATGGCTATTATTCAAAAAATAAAAAATAAAATGTAGACAGGGATGTGGAGAGACCCTATGGGCATTTCTGGTGGACATATAAAATAGTGCAGCTACTGCAGAATGGAGGTTTTTCAAAAAGTTAAACATTGAATTACTATATGATCCAGCAATTGCACTCCTAGGTACATACTCATCATTATTTACAGCATTTAAAAGGTGAAAACAATACAAGCAATGGATGACTGTATACTGAAAATATGGTATTTACACATGAGAGAATATTATTCAGCCTTGAAAATGAGTGAAATTCTGATACATGCTACAACTCGGATGACCTTTACTGACATCATGAAATAAGCAAGTGACAAGAGGACAAGAGGACTATGTGACTCCATTCATATGAGGCACTTAGAATAGAGACATTCATAGACACAGAGAGTAGAACATACATTACTAATGGCTGGGGAAGGAGGGAATGGGGGTTATTGTTTAATACCTTTATTGTTAATAACTGTATCTATATTATTATAGTTATAGTATAATTATATGATTATGATAACTTTATTATTAATAGCTATAAATACATTGGCATTCTGGGATGATGTAAAAGTTCTGAAAATAGTGATGATGAATGATCTTAATGCCACTGAATTGTACCATTAGAAATGGTTAAAATAGTAAATTTTGATATATATATTTTACCACAGTTTGTAGGCACGTCCAAAGTATAGGTCAAAATATTTATTGAGTGTAATATTATATCCCAGGTGCTGGGCTGGGCACACAACCGATATTATTTTATTTGGTGGTCACAAACCTCTATGAGAGGATATTCTTCCTGTTATGACTGATGAGGAACCTGAAAGTCAGGGATGCTAAAGAACTGACCACAGTTACACAGCTGTGATGTGACAGAGCCAAGAGTGTAATCCTTGGGTGCCCGAACACAATGCTTATATTCTTTGGCTTCACATGCTGTCTCCCAAATAAACCTTTTTATCCCTACCCTTACTCCCCGAATACCAAATGTTTTAAAGGGTACAAACTCATTTTTCTTGTCTTTTATTGCTTAAGCACATTACACATGCTGGCTCATTTAATCCTCACATGTTTGTAAACTTTTTTGTTCTTTTTTAAAAATATTTTATTGATTGTGCTATTAGAGTTGTCCTATTTCTCCCCCATCATTCCCCTCCACCCTGCACACCCCCTCCCACCCACATTCCCCCACTTTAGTTCATGTCCATGTGTCATAAGTTCTTTAGCTTCTACATTTCCCACACTATTCTTGCCCTCCCCCTGTCCATTTTCTACACACCATCTATGCTACTTATTCTCTGTACCTTTTCCCCTTCTTTCCCCCTCCCACTCCCTGTTGCAGACCCTCGATGTTATCTCCATTTCTGTGTTTCTGTTCCTGTTCTAGATGTTTGCTTAGTTTGCTTTTGTTTTAGGTGTGGGTGTTAATATTTGTGAGTGTGCTGTCTTTTTACTGTCGTATTGTTTATCTTCTTTTTCTTAGACAAGTCCCTTTAACATTTCATATAATAAGGGCTTGGTGATGATGAACTCCTTTAACTTGACCTTATCTGAGAAGCACTTTACCTGCCCTTCCATTCTAAATGACAGCTTTGCTGGATAGAGCAATTTTGGATGTAGGTCCCTGCCTTTCAAGGCTTCAAATATTTCTTTCCAGCTCCTTCTTGCCTGTAAGGTCTCTTTTGAGAAATCAGCTGACAGTCTGATGGAACTCCTTTGTAGATGACTGTCCCCTTATTCATTGCTGCTTCTAGAATTCTCTCCTTCATTTGAATCTTGGCTAATGTAATTACGATGTGCCTTGGCGTGTTCCTCCTTGGGTCCAACTTCTTTGGGACTCTTTGACCTTCCTGGACTTCCTGAAAGTCTATTTCCTTTGCCAGATTGAGGAAGTTCTCCTTCATTATTTGTTCAAATAAGTTTTCCACTTGTTGCTCTTCTTCTTCCCCTCCTGGTACCCCTATAATTCAGATGTTGGGACATTTAAAGATGCCCCGGAGGTTCCTAAGCCTCTCCTCATTTTTTTGAATTCTTGTTTCTTCCTTGTTTTCTGTTTGGTTGTTTCTTTCTTCCTTCTGGTCCACTCCATTGATTTGAGTTCCAGTTTTCCTCCCATCACTATTGGTTCCCTGTGCGTTTTCCTTCATTTCACTTATTGTAGCCTTCATTTGTTCATCTAATTTGTGACCAAAATCAACCAGTTCTGTGAGCATCCTGATCACCAGTGCTTTGAACTGTGCATCTGATAGGTTGGCTATCTCTTGGTTGCTTAGATGAATTGGCTCAGAGGCTTTGATCTGTTCTCCCATTTGAGCCATTTTGGGGTTTTGTTTCTTTTTTGGTCTGGTTGAACCTGTTATGTAGTGAGGGACAGAGCCTTAGGTATTCCCCAGGGCGGAGCAGCCCAGTTGATGGGTTGTGATGCTGTATGCAGGGGTGGGGTCCGAGAAGGAACAACAGTGCTTTCTCTGCTCTCTCTTGGATTCCAGTCCCTTCCACCGCTTTCCCCAAGCAAATTGGGCCCTTCTGGTGCTGATTTCTGTGTGGGTGGGCTTGTGTACATTCTAGAACCCTGTGGGTCTCTCCAACGAACTCGCCTGTGAGGCTGGGAGTCTCTCCTGGCACTCCAACCCCCACAAGTGTTTTCAGTCGGTGTTTTTAGGTTTTATTTCCTGGCTCTGGGGCCCTGGGTTGCAAGGTCTGTCTGGCTCCCTGTTTTAGCCTGGATTATCTGCGCGTGAATGTGGGACCACCTGGTCAGCCAGCTGCTTTGTGAGGCTTCACTGGGTCTGCTGTTGCCACCCCATGCCCGGGGTCCGCTAGCCACCTCCTGTGCACCTGGGGTCTTCAGCCACTCCCTGCACACCTGGGTCTGCCAACCTCCACTTTTTTCTGCCACGACTCTACCCCTCTTATTGGTCTGGATGAATGGTTGTCCAACTTCCGCACAGTTCAATTTTCAATAGGTTCTGGTTGTTTTCTTGTTTCTACATCTTTGTTGTCCTTAATTTTGGTTGTGGGAGGAAGCATAGTGTGTCCACCTATGCCTGTATCTTGTCTGGAAGTCATGAATCCTCTTTTTTGTTCTTTATTCAAATATATAAAAAGTGAAATTTACTACCTGTTACTCCCTATAATGATAAATCAGAAAGTTAGGAAGAGACTGTTTTTGATGAGGTAATTATTACCGCTGGCTTTAAAGTGAGACTGTTGGTTCAATCTCATCTCCGCAGATTAACTTGCTAAGTACGTGAGCAAGTTATTTAACCTATTTGCATATCAGTCCCACACTCATCTTCAAAATAGAGATGACAGCAAAACCTTCTCCATATAATTTATGTGAAGATAAATGAAATTAATTTAGCAAAGTATTGAGATTCATATCTGGCACAAAATAAGCACAAAGTAACATTAGTTATTGTCTTTATCCTTGTTCCCCAAGACCAGACTACAGATACTTTTATTGGGTTAAATAACAATTATTGGTCGAGAGTACAATTAGCGACTGCCAAATATCAGTAATTTCACATACTAGATTGTATGTATTAAGGACATTGTATTGTATATGTATTTGTTACATATTTGTGTCTCCACTAGAATGTTCTTAAATATTAAAATGTTAGTTTATACTACCATTTACAGTTATGAAAGCTATTTAGCACTTTGCATGGAGGATATTGTATAGTCAGTATTTGTTAATTTCAATAGAAATTATTTTGACTGAATTGTCTCTAAAAGAAAATTTTGAAATTTAGAGAGAAAATTAATTTTATACTTTACAACTACATTTCAGAGGTAATAGGAGAATTGCATTAAAAGAGAATTTGATGAAACAACAAATAAAAAAAGTTGAAAAAGAAACGTTAACATTCTTTACTCACCTGAGGTATGAAATGTATTTTTCACCTAGAATTTTTGTCTCTCTCTCTTTTTTTTAAATGGTTGGATGGCATTATTGAAACAAAACAAAACTGTTAACCACATAAGGTATTTGTTGTATTGGGCAAAGCACACAGTAAATAAACAAAACGAACATTCTAATGTGTGTTGATAAGTACAAGTGAAGAAAAATAAATCAAGTTAAGATTGACGAAATGTGGAAATTGTGCTAGTTAAGATAACATGCTGAGGAAAGCCTTATCTGAGGAGCTAACTTTTCATTGGAGATTTACATGAAATGAGAAGGCATGCCAGGAGAATGCCAGGGGTTAGGAGGAGCCATTCTGGATAGAGATAATAGCGATTTTAAATGTCTTGAGATAAGTATTTAAGGAACAGCAAGGAAGCCTGTGTGCCTACACTACATTGAACAGAGGAAAAGGTAGGAAGGGTGTAAAGACAGCCAGGTACCACAGACAATGAGGGGCCTGTGGGCTATGGTAAGGATGCTTTATGTTATTTTTTTGTTATTTACAACCATGGCAAGGTTTTGAGCAGACAGATACTATAATCAGGTTTATGTTTTAAGAATCACTTTTGTTGCTCTAAGTTAAGCTAAGGAAGCGGAAGCAGAGAGAGCAGTTTGGAGCTGTTTGCCATAGTTCAGGACAGAGATGATTTTGTCCGGACCATAGTAAAGGATGTACAATGACACCATATTGTGGAACACATTAAAGGTATTGCTGTAAAAATTTTCTTATGCTTTGATTATAGGGTGTGAGAAAAAAGGGGAATCACTGATGTCCTCCCTGCTTTTTTTATTCTTCTTAGTAAAAAGGTCATGGTAAAGTTTGTCTGCATTTAAGCAGTTCCAAGTTGCCTTTTAAAAATCCTTAAAATGTACTAAAATATTTATAGCGATTGCCACTCTCATGTGATCTTAAAGAATTTCTTCAAAACCTTTGTACTTGTCTAAATCTAAACCAGAATGTCTGGAACTTTAACTGATGATCAATTACATTGAAAAATATTCCAAAGTCTATATAGTACAGTAGAATGCTTTGTGGCAGAGTTTGTCACATCTCAGAGCTTCAATAATATATTTTAAATAGTACTTTAATTAACTACTCATGCTTTTGTGTATTTGTGTACCTGCAAAACTATAGTAATTGGGCATTTACTCTGCTGAAGAGATATAATAGTGGACTCAGGAAAAGCCTAATTAATTAATTGTCTTTAAGAAACAAAAGCTAAGGGAGGTAATACAATATGAATCTCATTTTGACTGACACCTTAGAATGTGCTATTATTGCTAAATATAGTATCAATGTTTATTGCATGTAAGCTTGAATGATTTTATGGATGGACAAATTGTTATAATAGGACAAAATACACATATCCATCAAGCAACCAAACTGAGAAACAACCTTCACATGTGTAAGCATTTATCTTTACAAACAAGAACACCTCCACTGTATTGACAGATGTCAATAATAGATTCAGAGTGATGGCGTGTTTGATGATTCAAACACAGACACAATGTGGGTTTATGTGAAGTCTAGAGAAAGGAATTAGCAAAATTAGAACACAGCAGAAAGATCAGTTGCATTTTCCAGTTGCAAACATTCTGGTAATTTCCAATTACACTCACTACTGGAACAGAGTTACACATGATAAAACTGAGTGAATGAGGAGCCCCTTTTTTGACCTAGTCTTAAGTTCACAAGGCTAAGTCTGACTGTGATTCAGCGTTTTCATGAATCACAGTAGTCCTTCCCCACCATCTGGAGGCAATGTATTCTAAGATCCCCAGTGGATGGCTGAAACCTCAGCTAATGCCAAACAGACATACCTGCCCCGATAAAGTTTAACTTATAAATAGGTATAGTAAGTGCTTAACAAAAATAATAAAATAGAACAATTATAATAATAAGCTATAATAAAATTATATGAATGTGTTCTGTCTCTCACAAATACCTTCTTGCACTGTATTGACCCTTCTCATTATGATGATAATAAGATGATAAAACGCCCATGTGATGATGAGAGAAAGAGAGGTAAATGACTTAAGCATTGTGACATAGCATTAGGCCCTTATTGACCTTTTGTTCAGACTCATAGAGAACAGACTGACAGCCGTCAGAGGGGAAAGTGGTTGGGAGGCTGGGTGCAAAAGGTGAAGCAAAAAGAAAAAAATCAGCACAAACTCACAGACACAGACAACGATATGATTCCCAGAGGGAAAGGGGATGGGGGGACATCGAAGAAGGTAAAGGGGGAATAAAGGGTGATGGAAGGAGACTTGACTTGGGGTAGCAAACACACAATACTATATACAGATGATGTATTATAGAACTGTACACCTTAAACCTATATAATTCAACAAAAGTTAAGTTAAATTTAAAAAAAAGAAAACCAAAGGGATTATCTGCTTTGAGTGATCCTAGGTCATCAAGCCGTGATGATGTTGATGGGTGGGGTGTCAGAAGCAGATGATGTCAGTGGTTGGGTATCCTTGATAGTTAAAGGTTTTATTTTGTTTCATTTTTGTTTGTTTGTTTGTTTTTAATTGCTAAAACTTTTTGGAAGAATATTGTAACTGGACGTTGTTTCCTATTTCTTAAAGAAAATACTTCATGATTTCTCTTTAGCATATAAGAATTGCCATTGTCACTACCCTTCAGTTTTGTGGCCAAATAAGGATTAGTTGAACTCAAGCACTCGAAATAGCATGATGGTTAATCTGATAGCCTAGGTGGCTCCTAAGTGACTAAGGGCTGGATAGCATATACACAGTGGACACACTGCACAAAATTAAGACCACATCCCAGGATGAATAGATTGGCATGGTGTGAAATTTCATCATGCTACTCAGAATGGTACACAATTTAACATGAACAGTGCACAGTTTAAGGCTTAAATTTTTTTATATTTCTGGGCTTTTCCTTTTAATAGTTTCAGACCACAGTTGACCACTGGTACCTTAAACTGCAGGAGGTGAAACCACAGAAAAGAGGAGACTACTGTATATGTTGGACACCATAGCAATCAAATTTTCTATACCTCAACAGTCTCAGAGTTATAACACCTAATATGAGTGCTAGTTACTGCAAAGGTAAAACATATGCATAGACGAACAGAATCACCACTCACCACTCAACCTTTGAGATAAGCACATTTCTGAATTTCATTTTGTAGAACTAAAACAAGGGTTAGGTACCCAGAATTCCAAGTCATTCTATTTTACAAGGAGTACATGTTCTACTAATAATTTGCAAAACATAGATGTAAATGAACTCACTTTTCATCAGTTTGAATGATAAAACAAGTATTTATAAAATGAGAGCAATTCATACGGGGCTCAAGCAGGAATTAACAAGTTGGAAAGGAACAAAATTAGTAACTGAGATAAATATCTACAATGGGCCTTAGATAGTGCCTCCGTATTGCCATGGTCTGCAGGGTTTACAGGAAAACTTCAAGTTTTCTGAAGGCATGGAGGTGGGCGGGGGGTTGCTGGTGATGGCAAAGAAGGAAGAATTTGTAGGAGATTCACAACCCAGGTCTCAAGGGATCCGTGGTGTCAAAGAGAGGTTGAAGTGGCTCTTCCAGTCAGGGAGGGAAGACCGTCATCTTTAGGTATGGACAGAGCTGCAAAACACCAGCAACCAAGAATAGAGACGATGCTGACAGGTGGGACAAGACACCTCAACCACAAGGACAGCACAAAGACCAGAACCTTCCTCTCCCCTTCTCACCACCATAAAAGTATTTAAGCTCTTATCTGCTCCTGGAAACTTCTGGAAAAGAGTGCTGAAAAATTATGCCCCCTGCCTGGGGGAGTTCCCTGAATCAACTGAATAGTTATTCGCACAGAAATTGTGGCAAGTAGAGAAGATACTTTTATTTAGTAAGCTTTTTTGTTTTGTTTTGTTTTGTTTTGTTTTGACTTTAGGGACAGGGTCTCCAAAGCAGCATAAAATCTGTTTTAGAAAACAAACTAAAATTTTGCTATTCTTGGCTTATCATAGTTCAATTTGTATTTTTCTACATAAGTTATCATTGCTTTTATGTAATTATGAGAACCAAGTCAGAAAAATAAATATATTATGCAAAAGAAGCAGTAAAAGTCATTTCAAATGCATTAATGTTCTCAAAATACTTGTCCATGCACATGACAGTCAGTTTAAAGAATGAAATACTTCAGCTGTAATGTGCATTATAAATATATAACATTTCTTCCCAGATTGTGTTTTCAATACTCCAAGGTCACTCCCCAGCTTTTCAGACAGACAGGCTCTGTGGCGACAAAACAGACTCTTCCACGATGACTCGGGTCTATTCCTATTCTTGGGTATTCACATGGCTCTCGTGTACACATCTGAAACACCGGATAATTCTGAAATTTCCAGTTTCATTTATGCTGGGCGTTAAATGTCTCAATCTGTGCTGTACATGGCATACATCTCTTTCTATTAATAGCATTTGTCCTGTCAACGTCATCTGCTTTAGATTTCAGTTTCCTAGACAGGAGCAAGTCTGTTTGGCAGGGGAGTAAAAAGAAATGTTATAACCCGTCAATATGTTCTAATCAGGTTGTAGCTACAGTGGGTATTTAACTCTATATTTTCAAACTCAATTTATGCTCCACTGGAGAGCCGAGTTTCCTTGGCAGATGTCTAGTCTATTTGGCAGGAGAACAAAATAGATGGTTGTAATCTTTTGGCATTTCTACTCAGATGATAGTCTCAGTAACACTGAACTCCATATTTTCAAACTTGATTTATATGGTGCTTCATTGGAGAACTTGGAATATTGCCTTCACTTTGGAGAGTTAAGCATGGAGAGAAATGTAGGTAAATTGGGGTCAAATTGAAAATGATTATGTTTGTGTGTTTCCTTGTTTATACCATGTTTTATTTCAGAAAATACTGGTATTTAGGTATTTTATATATTTTAAAATAAATCACAATAGGTTCAATGCAGGAATAAGCATTTTAAAATGAAAGTAAAATAAGATATAAGCATAGCAGGAATTGTGTACCACAAAAACTATATTGCTTTTAAGTTAGACAAGCCTGAATTTGAATAACCAATCCATCCCAAAGACTGCAAACTTAGAATGAAAAGTTGTTCCTACTCTCTAAGTGTTGGTGTCTATATGTACAAAATTGAACCAATAATTACTTCTTTAGTTTTATGACTAGTAAGTGAGGTGATATATACAAAACACTGGGGATAGTAATTGATGTAGTCTAGTGTTAGTGAAAAATAAAGTTCAATAATCAGTAGTGTGATAGGGCATTAAAATGAGACTCTATTTCTTTGTTTCAGAAGAAAACCCAATATAATAAATATACAGCAGACAGTGCATATTCCAAAGTGAAATGCTAGTTCACCTGTGCTGGATGTTCAAACCACTTTACTTTCCATGAGCTGAGTACATACAGGCAGCCTTCACAAGGTGTTGGTGAGGCCAAGAAAAATGTTGGAGATTTTCTGAGGATTTTATCAGAAAGAGATACAAAGGTGCTTTGAGTACCTTCCTCTGGTCTTCAAAGAATGCAATTGTTGTTTACTCTTCACATGAAGACCTTCAAGTGAGGCTTTAAAAAAAACATTTAGGAGAGTTTAATTAGGAGGCCATTGGAATCTATATTTCAGAATGAATTGTTTCTGGCTCACATCTGAGAAAAGTGAAGCTGTGGGTGGCTAGACGAAGGGGTCTATGACAGAAGAAACAGTGCTAAGAGTGGGAAATACTTTTATTCTCACTAAAACAGACCTCAGCACATATTTCCCACAGGTCGCATCAACTGTTTTTATAGACTACGTATAAAAGTAAAGGTACCTGGGGTTTCTTATAACCCTCTAAAGAGATTTTTTCAGTAGACCTCAGCTGATAGAGACTGGCAGTATAATGGTACAAATTTAGGAGCTGAAGAATTATAATTGATCACCATTTATCTTTGTTAAGAGAACTATAGGTGAGAGCTTTCAGGAAATTTTGAATTTGGGGCTTGTGTCTGAAGAACACTCAAAATTTCTATACATAAAGATTTAGCATTAAATATATGTCAGGCACTGGAATCAGTACCAGCTAACATTACCAGTCAAATAATACCTTCTCTAGACTCTACCTTTCTACCTCTTTCCTACTTCAAACTTGGAAGAGAATGAGTCTGCTTAATGGGTGGAGGAGGTAAATGCACAAAGTGGGGAATTAGAGAAAACATGTAAAATCATCTTTTTCTCTATTTATTGGAATAGACTTTTCCTGGAGAAGAAAATAATTTTAGCTCTTGTACAATACTAAGTATTTTAGTTGCTTAAAGAAGATTGTTTTTACATTCTCTGATCCTTTAAAAAGTGTTTGGACATCATCCATAAAGTTCTCAAAAATATCTTTTCAGTCATTCTCTACGCCAATCCTCAGAGACAGTTACTATTCTGATTTTTCCCACTGTAGATGGCATTTGCCTGTTTGAGAACTTAATAAACACAGGATCATACACCACCTACTCCTTCGAGTAAGTTTTGTTTCATACAACATAATGATTTTGAAATTTATCTATGCTATTACATGACCAGTGATTTATTCCTTTGTATACATATATCTCAACATGTGTCCACTCAGCTGTGATGGACACCAGGACTCTTTTAAGTTTTAGGTTACTATGAACAAATCTGCTATGGTTTTTGTTCTACAGTAATAACTCAGAGATATTGTGAATGTGATTCCAAACCACTGCAATAAAGCAAGTCACAAGTTTTTGGTTTTCTAGTGCATGTAAGTCATTTTTACATTATTCTGTAGTCTATGAAGTGTGCACTAATACTATGTCTAAAATACCTAATGTACATAACATCATTAAAATACTTTATTACTAAAATATTTGAACCATCACCTGAGGCTTCAATGAGTCACAATCTCATTGCTGGTGGAAATTTGTAACTTCATTTGTGAAAAACACAATATCTGAGAGCACAATAAAGTTGAAGCACAACAAAATGAGATATGTCTGTGTATTTTGTGACTATATGCTTCATTCATCTTACATAAATATCTAGGAGTTGAATTTATAGGCCATATGGTAGGTCTATATTTATTTTTATAAGAAATTTCAGGAACATTTTCAAAGTGGTTGGACCATTTTACAATCTCACCAAGACTGACAGCTCTGGCATCTCAAAATCTTTGCCAACCTTTGGTATTATCAGATGAGTGTGTGTTTTAATTTTAGACATTCAGGTGGGAGTGTGTATTTATATATATTTTTTGTCCTGCATAGCAGTTCTTGAAACATGCTACAAAAATGAGATCTCACAGGCTAAATCACACAGGCACAATGGCCTCTTCCAGTAGTCTCTCTGGGAGATAGCTGCCCCTCCAGCCCTTGACCTGAAGCCAGACAAGTCAGTTCCTCCCAATACGATGCAGTTCTTTCTCCTGGTGCCTTTCCAGTTGTAGTCCCAGTGCTAAAGCTCAGAAAGTGCCTGAGTAAGTCCATGCATTGGCCCTTTAAGAGGAACACTCGGGACTCCAGAAGCCCTCCATCTCACTCAGCCACAATCTCTGCTGGGTTTTACAGCCAGAAGTTATGGGTACTTCTCATTCCGGCACTGGAACCCTGAGCTGGGGGGCTAGGTATAAGGCTGGGTGGGGCCTTCTCCTCCTCAGGGGCCACCTCCAGAGTCAAGAGATCCCTCCCAATTTTTAACCACAATACATGGGTGTAGGACCAGCCTGTTCCACATCTCTACCCCTCTTACTAATCTTGATATGGCTCCTTCTTTATATCCATAGTTGTAGGACTTCTGTTCAGCTAGATTTTAGGCAGTTCTGAATGACGGTTGCTCTGTAGGTTAATAGTAATTCTGATGTGGTTGTGGGAGGTTCCAAGTACCTCATTTACCTAAGCTGCCATCTTGATGGGAATCCTTAATTAATTTCCTTTTAAAGCTTATCCACAAGGAAGCAAAATTCCCCCTCCTCAGCATTTCCAGATGGCCTCAAGCAGAACTGCTACCATCCAGCTGTTTAAAATACCCAAGTGACACATTGCACCATGGCATGTCGATAATAAATAAGGGTTAAAAGATCATTGAAAACAAGAACATATGCCCAAACATGGTCTGTGCACCTTGGCAAAAGAAATGTAAGGAGCGAGTCAAATTATATCCAGCTCACCAAGAAACTGAATCAAAACTACCAAAAAAGCTGTCACTATGTGCTAGAGAGCCAAATAGCACTTCCCTTAAGGGTTGTTGGGAGAAGAGTAGCAAATCTACCAACACATTTGCCAGGTATTTTCCCTGTCTGCCAGAAAAATAAGACAACTATAGTTGGACTATAGTATTGAAAGATTTAGGTTTCTCGTGGGCATACATGTTAAATTCCATCAGGTTGGAGCCACCCTTTTTTCAAGTTTTGGCTTTAAAGCTGTCTTCTCATCTGTGAATAAATGACAATTTTACTTCCTCCTTTCCAGTTTGGATGCCTTTTATTTCTTCTTGTCTGATCTCTGTGGCTAGGACTTCCAGTACTATGTTAAGTAAGAGTGGTGAAAGTAGACATCCCATCTTGTTCCTGATCCTAGGGGAAGTGGACGCCCCTGTCTTGTTCCTGATCTTGCCCAGAATATGATGTTGGCAGTACATTTTTCATATATTGCCTTTATTATTTTGAGGTGTGCTCACTCTGCTCTCACTTTGCTGAGTGTTTGTATCATAAATGGGAACACTACTCAGCTGAAAGAAAGAAGGAATTCCTACCTTTATTGATAGCATGGATAGAACCGGACATATGCTAAGTGAAGTAAGCCAGCTAGTGAAAGACAAATACCATATGATCTCACTTATAAGAGGAATCTAATGAACAAAATAAACTAATAAGCAAAATAGAACCAGAGGCATAGATTCATGGAACAGACTGATAGCTGTAAGAGGGGTAGGGGGAGGTGGGAACTGACTGAAAGAAGATAAAGGGACTAGTCAAAGAACATATATGAAGTATCCATGATCATGGACAATGGTGTGGGGATTGACTGTGGAGGTGAGGTGAGGGCTGGGTAGAGGGGACAAATAGGGGGAAAGTGGCACAACTGTAATAGCATAAACAATAATACATTTTTTAAAAGCTGTTTTCTTAGGAGGTCTTTATTATCATTACCCAAATTCAGGCTTCCTTATCCCGAAAGTTCAGTTTTTTCTATAACACTTAACACCTTTTAATACCTGCTTAATTTATTAATTCATTTCTTTGTTTACTGAACTCATCCATTAAAGTATAAACTTTGTAATGACAGGGAGTTTTGTTGCTTGTTTTGTGATTTGCTTTGGTGACCTATGGCTTATAGAGCTTGGTATATACCTGATGGTAAGTATAAAACCATTTACCCAAAATGAATGATAATTGTAGTGTCATTAACAATATACTAATTTCATCACTGTCTTCATTAAAAGCAAAGGAAGACATTTCCTTTATAAAAATTTGTCTTCTGAACCATGATGACCCCTTAGATAAGAGTCATACAACTACTCAATAATCCTGTTCCCTAAATATCTGGATGCAGTGAAAGCAATAAAACTTTTAAAAAACAATATTTAGTCTTCTTTTAAAGTTCATCTACACTTTCAGAGCTTTGATTACCAGAAAAAGCATATATAATTCTAACTAAAAGTATGAAGAAAACAGGTCAAAAAAAGTTTGTGTGGTTTCAAGCCAAACAAGAAGGTAGGACTTAAGACACATAACTCCTGGTAAATTTATTTGGCAATGTTTTGAATATTTTTAATCTGTTTTCAGTTATTTCCACAGTTAGTTTAATTTCTATTTACAGTACAGATGATTTGCCCAGAATATCTTCTGATGTGAAAGCACGGTCCAAAGTCGTTTTCTATTTTGTAGTGAAACTGGTTAATAAAAATAGCTCTAGGTATGATATTAATATGTGCCCATGAAATACATATTTCTGGATTTAAAAAAAATCTATACAATGATAAATATTCTCAGGACAGCTTCCATTTTGAGGTAATTGTAAAATAGAACACAATTTTGATGACAATTGAGACAAAACCAATTCATGTAATGATTGTTTTCCTATAAATACAAAGAGTGCCAGCTGACTCAAGTGGGTCAGTCTGCTTTAAATTTATATTATTTAGAGTTATTATAGCTTCACAGCTTTTTTAAATTTCTCCAAGACTTATCATTACATTAGTGAGCTTCAGTTTGTCCAATAAACTTATTCCTGGAGCGTGTTCTTACTGTTGCATCCAGTCAAGGGATCAAAGATAAACAAGATATGGTCTTTTCATGAATAGATATAAAATCTAGGAAAAAATCACAGACATTCAAACCAATGACTCAAATCCAAAATAGGAAGTATGTAATAACAGAAGCAGAATAAAGACACAAAAAAAATGCTATGTAATTTAAAAAGTGGGAAGGATTTTACTTTTAAAGAATCAAGAAAATGCCATTTGAATTGATATTTAAAGGATACCAGTATCTCAATTGATCCATAAATATTACCTTTATCAATTTAAAAAATATTTTGTGATCCTTCACAGTTAAGACATGTCTGCCAAAAATTTGCTCAGACTTTCTGGTAAGGCTCTATAAAGAAAGACAGAGTAATAATTATTGCACAATACCTGGTTGTATTAACTTTGTGGGTTCACCGACCTGTGAGAGGCAGCTGCTTGACCTCTAACAGGCATGATCTGAATATCCCTATGGCAGGAGGAAACAGGGCAGGGTTGCCACAAGCCTTAGTAAGCTTTTCTGAGAATTAGAAAAAGAAACCCATGTGGGAAGATATAGCCCTAATTTATTTAGCAAGTGGAGCATTAACAGTATTTCAGGCTTGAATTTCCTCCTTGGCCATGAACCTTGTGCAGTGACTGATCTGATCAATTGTGAACCACCTTGGAAGGTGCAATTATTCATCAATTAGAACAAGAAGAAAAAAGAATAGGAAAGTGAAGGAAAGAAGAGGAGGGGGAGGGAAGGAGAAAGGGAAGGTAGAAAAAAGAAAGAAATTTATGATAAAATTAGTACCAAATCTGTTTCCTCTTATCAACCTAAAGTAAAAGATCTTCTGAAACTATGAGTACCCTCATTTAGGGATTCTGCTGAGATATACTTCCCACATTTCTTTAAAATAAGTAAATAAATACTCCTCTATAGGGCAGGAACGGGGTTGTTGTAAAGCTCTAAATTCTTTCCAAAAATAGTAGTGTATGAAGTCAGGAGCCACAGCAAAAAAGCTAGATCAGCAGCAGACTCACTCCAGAGTTTCACTATTTTTTCAGAAAAGCTTGTTTCTGCTAGAAAATGACAATGACGGCAATGGCTGTTTTTTCCTTTCCTGTTGAAATTCTGTATCTCTATCTAATTCCTCAGTCACAAATGTGCTTTGTCTGGATGGGGTTCAACTTCTTTAGCAGGAAAAACTGAGACAGCTCACACATCCTTGACCGTCTCAGTGGGGAGCTCAGGAGTTTCCTCTCAGTCTGTTTTCCTCTCAGTCCATGTGAGTGTAAGTAACAAAAGGCCCAAAGAGCTCAAAGCCTTGGCATAGCACAGTCTGAGTGTTTGCGAAAAAGAGAAAAGGGAAACAAGTGTTTGCAGTGTCACATAGACATTTTTAAAGATAAATTGCTCATAGAGCAACAAGCATAAAGGACTCATGGACAAAAACTATGGGGGGTGGAAATGGGAGGAAGGTGGGGAGGGCTGGGGTGGTAGGCTGGGGCGGGGTAAAAGACAGAAAACTGTACAATATCAACAATTAAAAATACTGATTAAAAATTTAAAAAAAGATAAATTGCTCAGAATATTTGTATTATATCTTCAAAATTAATTCAATTTCCTTTTTGTTTGATCAATTAAGCAGAATTATTGCCCTGCCTCTCAGTGACTCTGTGACAAGCTAATAAGCTATATTTAATGTAGAAAGTCAATATTTAAAGGCAATCTTACATGAGTAAGACATAATATAAAGGAAAAAGTCAAATATAGAATTATTTCTATGCTACTATTAGAGCTTTGTGAAATTATTCTGCTTATGGGCAAGAATCAAAAGAAAATGCAACTTAAAATGTATTATATTATTGTGGTGTGGATGTGTATAAACAGTTTTTCATCTTTATTTTGTTCCTTCAACAGCATGTTATATTCATTAATATATGTAATCACTTAAATGTATCTTTTGTTTTGAATGTTATGTTCAAATACTTGAGATTTTATATCTTTGAGAACAATACAATGAAATTTTAATATTGTTATACTAAAAGGACTGAGAAAAAGTGTATAAAATACAAATATATTTTATAATTACTCTGTGGAAAATTAAATAATAATTTTCATATTCATAACAGAAAATGTATACACTTAACATTTGAATAGAACTAAGCTTTGAATGTCTTTTCCGAGTATACTGTTCTTACTATACACATGTGATAGAAAGGCACAGGCTTTCCCACCCTGTAGACATAAGGTCAATACTGGTTGTGTGACTTTGTACACATTCTTCTCTTAGCCTCAAATTCTTTATTTGTATTGAGTTGGCCAAACACTGTGTTTATTTTTTCCATTAAATAAAAGACAGGTTTTTCATTTTCACCAATAACTTTACTGATTTGGATATTTTCAATATGTTGGCTGTCTCCCACATGGTATAACATTGATTGTTGTCAGTTAACATTTGGATTTGATCACTATCAACTTCAACTGGTCTACCTGAATGTAGAGTATCATCCATGGAGAAATCTCCAGCACAAAACTTCTCAAACTACTTTCAATGTGTTCAGTCAGTCACAGCACCTTCTCCATACACTGTACAAATCTTTTTTTTTGCATTTCAGTTTTTACCTTTTTTTGAAATAATAAAGCATAATATGCTGAAAATGTAGTGTATTTTCTTCAATCTTCAATATTAAAATGGTTGCACAAAAATTCACCAATTTTGATGTTTTTTAAATGCATGCTGATATGATAGTTGTCACAATACAATCTAACAAAATAGTTTCAAATAATGTTAAAGAAAACTAAGTCCTACTAGAGCCAGCTGATGGACAAAATATGAACAAACTTTTTGACTAACCCAATGGCAGTAATTAATGTAATGGGAGTAATTACATCTTTGTCACTAGGTTGCTTCAAGTTTTAAGAATTGATAATGATTGTTCAATCTACCACAACAATGAGAGTGTATGTAATCATGAATTTTGGTTAAGACATAGTTAAGTTGCCTTCGAGATAGTCATGTACAAAGGCAAAGTTAGCAATGGGGTAGTGCAGAGGGAGGGACTAAAGAAAAGATACCATGCTCATGATTATTTAGATTCAGTTTATGCCACTAAAAAGTAATGTACCTTGCAGAGCAATACATAATTAATTAGTAAGGAAATATTAAGTGCTTACATATGAACAATACCCTACATTTTCTGACTTTCTACATGATTTCTGGCTAATGCTTTACTTGAAATATCAAATAAATATATATGTATATGTGTATGTATGTATGCAAGTGATTTTTCCCCTGCTTGCATGAGACCTAAATTTTCTTACCAAGGAAGCCGATACTTGAAATTAACACATACTGTAGATATTAGTTCAACTACAGGTCTGAGAGAAAGAATCCACATCTGGAGGTCCTGGCTGTATCTATCCACTGCTACTTTCTGCTGCATCATACCTCCTTCAGGTAAGGAAAACTCTGCATTTTTAACTTCTCTTTTGCCTATCCAATAAGAGGTCCAGAATTCCAGAAATTTCTTTTTTTATCTTTTTTCCTTTTTTTAATATATTTTATCGATTATGCTATTACAGTTGTCCCATTTCTCCCCCATCATTCCCCTGCACACCACCTCCCACCCACATTCCCCACCTTTAGCTCATATCCATGTGTCATAAGTTCTTTAGCTTCTACATTTCCCACACTATTCTTGCCCTCCCCTGTCTATTTTCTACCCACCATCTATGCTACTTATTCTCTGTACCTTTTCCCCCCTCTCTCCTTCTCCCACTCCCCTGTTGCTAACCCTCCATGTGATCTCGATTTCTGTGCCAAGATTCAAATGAAGGAGAGAATTCTAGAAGCAGCAAGGGATAAGGGGACAGTCACCATCAAAGAAGTTCCCATCAAACTGTCAGCTGATTTCTCAAAAGAGACCTTACAGGCAAGAAGGGGCTGGAAAGAAGTATTTGAAGTCTTGAAAGGCAAGAACCTACATCCAAAATTGCTCCATTCAGCGAAGCTATCATTTAGAATGGAAGGGAAGATAAAGTGCTTACCAGAAAAGGCCAAGTTAAAGGAGTTCATCATCACCAAGCCCTTATTATATGAAATGTTAAAGGGACTTATCTAACAGAAATTTCTTTTTTTTTTTTTTTTTTTTTTTTTTTTTTTTTAAAGATTTATTTATTTATTTATCTTTAGCGGGGAAGGGTAGGAGAGAGGGAGAGGGAGAGAAATATCAATGTACGGTTGCCTCTTGTGTGTCCCCTGCCGGGAACTGGCCTGCAACCCAGGCATGTGCCCTGACTGGGAATCGAACCGCGATCCTCTGGTTCGCAGGCCCGCGCTCGATCCATTGAGCTACACCAGCCAGGGCAGAAATTTCTTATTTTGTAAGGTTAGTGACTTAATTACACTATGATTTTAAGGAATAAGCAATTAGTAAAATTTAAAAGGAATATTGAGTAATTTTACTATTTCTCCTTTAAAAATGCTTTTTAAATTTTTTTGAATGCTCCAATAAATAGGTGTCCATTTGCTACATTAGAGAATGATTACATATATTAATGCATACAGCATACTATTGAAGGAACAAAATAAAGATGAAAAGAATTATACACAGTCACACTGCAGTAACATAATACATTTTAAGTTCTGTTTCACCACTTGTCCAAGCAGTGGATGCTCATGTCAGTGTTTTCTACGATACAGATTACAAGCTCTATTACAGGTGTTTTTATTTAATTTTTCTTATTACTCTTTAATTGTTTTATGTTTTTTGCTCTTATCATTTGCATCTTTCTATTACATATTATCTGCACTTTTACTTTTAAGAATGGAAGATGAGCTGAACAACTTCACATTTATTTTTCAAAACACTTATTTTTTAATGTAATGGAGATAAACATTAAAGACTCTCTGGCTTGAGGTTTTTTTAAAATTTAAACAAAATGAAACATAATTTTATTAAGGAGTGTTTTCTGTGTGAACCACTTTTGACATTTTAATCAATACCTAAAATAATTTGGGGACTTAAATATTTTTTTCTGTTTTTAGTTAACTAAGGATAGAAATGTACAAAGTGAAAGAAAATGTTTACCAAATTATAATTTTAAAAGGTTTTTACATATTTTCCTTACATTATTTCACAGAAAGGCATAGAATTTTTATTGGACAGAGTTCTAGCTTAAAAGTCTCTCACAAAGCAAGAGATAGGAAAGCTTCTCCCTGCCACTCAGGCTCCACGGCAAGCTTCCTTCGGCACTTTGAGGTGAGAAGGTGAGCATCTTGAATACACTAAGTCCCAAAAAAATTACCTTTGAGAAGTTTGCCAAATAAATTTTCAGGGATTATTTCTAAATGGGAAAGTTGATTTTATAAATGGTCACACTTTCATTTTTTAAGTTTAGTTTTTGTATGTTTGATTTTCTTGAAGCAATACTTTTATAAACATAAATGTGGCTTAACCTAGTATCTATACATATTTCTCTTGTAACACTCAGCACACTCAACTATAATTGCACATTTATATGATCTGTTCCATTTCCATCTCCAGTACATTATGTGTCTTACAATATTTGATTTAGCTCTAAATGCAACCATATTTTTAAATAAATGACCATAATTTTTTCCATTTTAAGAATGTAAGATTATTAGATGCTATATGAAAGTATTTCTGTCTTTATATAGCTTAAATTATGCTGAATGTGAAATCATGAGATAGATATATAGACAGTATTGATATAGACATAAGATAGGTCATAATATAATTTTCTGAGACTACCTTAAGAGCTGGGGTCAAGGTCTACTTTAAACCTCAAAGTCAAAGATTCTTGGTGTTGGAAGTAATCTTGGATATTATAACATTGTCCAAGGGCAAGATATTTCTTATAATAAAGCATTCGCTGGCATTAGATAATTGAAAATGACAGAATCATTTTATCTTACTGAGCTGAAATTCCTTTCTTTCTGTTTGCTAGCCATGGTTCAGAGTCTTATTCTTTGGAGCAAGACAGATCTGTTCTAATCCCTTTTCCACACGACAGTTCTTTTAGCAGCTGGGAATGTATGTATTGTCTCCATGTAAGTCTCCTTTTCTCTAGACTATTCATTGCCAATTTCTTTCTTCATTTTCTAGATGATAAAAAAATTTATCTTCCCTTCCTTGCAGGACATGTGGCCCATGCCAAAATGTCCCTGCCTCAAAAATGCCGCAGGGTTCAGATAGCCCATAATGTTTACTTATACTTTTGATGTTTAGGATTAATACGTAAAAATACTATCATGTTTTATTGGCCTAATAAATTTATGTGGCTGCATTGTCAATAATAACTATTTTTGCCTCAGTAGACAACGTGTTAATAACACATGGGGTTAGGTAGATGGGCCAGCATGGACCAAATGTTTCTGTGGACATTCTCGATATCTGTTAATCACCATCACCTGCTCACTTTCTTCCCAGCCCCCCTAGGTTACTAATAGCTCTCTTCTGGATAAGGTCCTACTAGAACAGAGCAGAGTGATACCAAATAAACATTTATTCTGAATAGACTTCCTACCAATATTTAAAAAAGGTTTTAATGTTTTTTTTTGTATTTTTCCATTACCAATAATCCCTCTTATACTGTCTTCCACTACCCCTCACTTCTTACCCTTCCCTGCAATCACCACATTGTTGTCTGTGTCCATGAGATTTTTTTTCTTTTTATGCTCTACCCCTTCACCCAGAGCTGCCAGCCTGCTCTCTATCCATGAGTCTGTCTCTATTTTGCTTGTTAGTTGACAGAGCAGAGTGACACCAAAGAAGCCTTTATTCTGGATATTATTTTCTACTAACATTTTTAATAACCAGTTTCACTATTACTGAACTAATGTAATTTAATATTCACTTTTCAATTTAGTTTTTATTTTGTCATTTTTTTGTTTGTTTTATATATCTCTTAAGGTTTTCTCTTTGCTAACAAATGGCCCTCAATGGAGTCATTTTCTATGTAATCTTTGTAAAATTATTGACCACAGCTGGAACAATAGTTTCTGTTTATTTGGTTCTAATTTATTTTAGCCAAATATTTTATAGCCTTAAAAGTAGAAATAAATACCATTATAATTAATTGAATTTGGATGCTAAAATCTACTTACTTCTTAAACGACATGAAAAGGGCAGTATTTAAAATTTAATAAAATTAATATTTTCTAAAAATCATCACCTTAATTTGTTTTAGATTGCAAGTAAAAAACTCAGTGTTTAAGTACTTATTATTAGAGCTTTATTCAACACTACTATCCCCTACACTTTCCACCACACAGGAGTTTCTAAACATAGTATACAAAATAGTTTGTGGAAACCTACAAGTCAAATTATACTCACTAGGCAGTACTTTAAAAAATATTTTTAAGTTCTGTAAATTTAATACGTAGAAAATCCTCTTCTGATATATAACATTATTTTACAATGTCTCTTTTAATACTAATAAACACTTTAAAAATAAGAAACAGATCAGCATAATGAAAAATTATCATCACTTTTTATTTCAATGTGTTAGCCTACTTGTTAAAGCAGGGCAAAGTGTTATTGCATCTAATTTAATTGATCATTTTTATAATTTATAATTACAATTAGCATAATTGCAGTAATTACTGTTTGGATGCTAATTACACCAAAAATTTTATTACTTTTTTATTTTAATTTCTTATTTGTTTTTATTTTTAAATTTTTTATTGTTGTTCAAGTACAGTTGTCTCCATTTTTGTCTCACCCCAGCCCCCCACCTCCTCCATCCACACCTATTGCCCTCAAACCTACATCCTTTGGCTTTGTCCATGTGTCCTTTATACATGCTCTTTGATGGCCCTTCCCCTATTTTCTCCCATTATCCCTCTCCCTTTTCCCCTCTCATTACTGTCAGTTTGTTTTTTATTTCAATGTTTCTGACTATATTTTGCTTGCTTGATTGTTTTGTTGACTAGGTTCCACTTATAGGTGAGATCATAGGTTATTGTCTCTCACTTTCTGGCTTATTTCACTTAGCATGATGCTCTCCAGTTGCATCCATGCTGTGGCAAAGGGTAGGAGTTTCTTCTTTCTTTCTGCCTCATAGTATTCCATTGTGTAAATGTACCATAGTTTTTTGATCCACTCATTTACTGATGGGCGCCTAGGTTGCTTCCAACACTTACTTGGCTATTGCAAATTGTGAGCTATGAGCACTGGCGTGCATAGGTTCTTTTGAATAGGTGTTTCAGGATTCTTAGGATATGATCCCAGCAGTGAGTGGTATGGCCAGGTCAAAAGGCAGTTCCGTTTTTAGTTTTCTGAGGAAATTTCATACTGTTTTCCATAGTGGCTGCAACAGTCTACAATCCCACCAACAGTGTACTAGGGTTACTTTTTCTCTACAACCTCTCCACCACTTGTTTTGTTTATGGTGGCAAATCTGACCAGTGTGAAGTGGTATCTCATTGTGGTTTTAATTTGTATCTCTCTGATGGCTAGTGATGCTGAGCATCCTCTCATATGCCTCTGGGCCATCTGTATGTCCTCCTTGGAGAAGTGTCTGTCCTTTGTGCATTATTTAATTTGGTTGTTTGTCTTCCTGAAGTGGAGTTGTGTGAATTCTTTACATATTTTGGAGATCAAACCTTGGCCTGAGGTATCATTGGAAAATATGTTTTCCCAGACGGTTGGTTCCCTTTTAATTTTACTGCTCTTTTCTTTAGCTGAGCAGAAGCTTTTTATTTTGTTGAAGTCCCATTTTTTTATTCTTTCCTTTATGTCCCTTATTCTAGGGAACATATCAGTGAAAACATTGCTGCATGGAATATCTGAATAATTTTATTTTTATAAATAATTATTTTTATTTTATTTTTCCTGGTTTTTGATTTAATTGAATTTCAATTGTAGGAGACTGGACTCAAGATGTAGTTTATAAAGATCTCTATTTCTGGAATCTTGTCTCCTCAATAATTCAACAGAGACTGATTAATGGACAAAGATGTTCTTGTGAAGCTAAATCTAACTAAGCTCTTAGTCTTTCCTTCTCCTCTCATTTTTCACTGTAGATAAATTACTTCTACTTTCACAAAAAATACAAAGTATGTGCATCTCATTAAGTCGTACAGTGATTCAGTATGGTAAATATTCTAGTTATTATAATTTTACAAGTGAAGAAAGTGAGACTGTGGGTTTGCTTCACATTATATTATTTGAAGTAGCAGAGTTTGGACTCACATTCGTGCTTTTGACTGACAATGTGCTATCATTTGACACTTCTAAGTTTTAATGGATCAAAAGTCTAGCTATAAAACTATAGTGTATAAACTATTAACAGATTATAATTTAAATTATTAAAATTGTATGTATTTGCATGAAATTAAATTCAGCTGTTTTATTTTGAAACAATTGTTTTATTTATTATCAGTGTATGTAAATTTAAAAAACTCAGAATTAAATTATTTCAGTTAGCTAAGAGTATTCATTACTATAAGAACTCTTTCATGGAGAGGGCTCTCTTCCAGTCACATGACATTGAATTTTGACTTTACCTATTGTTAGATTTTTATTAATTTATAAAAGGTATAACATGCAAATAAAATAACAAAAGCTCTTTTTAAATGCTTTATAAGATATCAAATATTTGAATCACACAAACAGACATCTTTAATAAATTATTGTCTACTCAGGCAGATCAAGAAGAAGCAGAAGTAAATAAAAAAGTTTACTCAAAATACAGAATATTTAGAGCCTGAGAATAAAATTTTTAAGGAAAAAAATGGAATTATATGTTGTAGTTGTATATGTGTTCAATGTAGATTTATGCAATAATTGTACCTGACCTTTAATGATGATTTTTGTATAATTATTACTAAGATTGTTAATATTAATTATCATTGCTTTAGAGAAACATCTTCCTGTACTTCCCTTGTTTTGTTTTGTTTTTCCATTTCCTATCAAATGCACTCAAACCAGGTGTTCCTTCCCACTATAACTACCACTCCACTGCAAAAGTTTTGACAAAGAAAGAATGAAGTCAAAATAAGTAGCAAGTTTGTACTAAGTCCTCATCTTAGTAGACCTATAGAAGCTATTGTCATGGATTTTTACAAGACATCTGAAGCACCATTTTTCAGTTTTTTTTCCTAATTTCTGTAGCTGCACCTCCTCAGGTAATTTTGCATATTCTCTTCATCCCTCTAATTTATGTTTTTCCATATAAATCTCCCTTTCCCTATCTTTTATAATAACATGAAACACTAGTGCAGAACTCCCAACTTTATATATCTAGTCAACTCCTCTTTCTTCAACTCCAAAGTGATATGGCCAACTATTTTACATCTTCACTTATATGTCAAGTAGGCATTCCACACTTGTCTGAAAATGAACTCCTCTATCTCCCCACCAGAATCCTGCCATTATCTCAATCTCAGTAAGTAGAAATTTAACTTTTCTAGTTGCCAAGGCAACTCCCACCTTCCAGTTACTCAAGAACAAAACACCGGTAACATCCTTTACACTTTTACTTTCATCCCTGTCATATGTACTCCATTAACACATGCTTAAAATTAAAGTTACTTTATGGCATTCTTCAGTTCAAAACCTTCCAACAGCTTCCCATCTCATAGAGAGTGAAAGGTTAATCTCTCACAATACCTGGTATTGACTGACTTGCTTTTGTTGTCCCAGCTCTCTGATTTCATGTTTTCTATTCTCTCCCTCATTCTCCAGCATACTACCCTCCCAGACATATCAAACACACTCCTGCCTCAAAGCGTTTGTATCTGCTGTTTCTTCTATCACTGGAAAAGCCATGTGGCTAACCATCGCACTTCCTTCATGTCAGAGCAGATGGCTCCTGACCAGAACATCCTCACAAGATCTCCCAGAAAACAGAACAAAACAAGTAAAACAAAATAAACAACAAGAACAACAAAATACCTAACCCTCACATTTTTATTTCTTTAACTGACTTATTTCTTTCAAAATATTAATCACTTCAAAATATTGTACGTTTTTATTTGCTTATTTATTCAATGCCTTTCCATACAAGAAAGTCAATCTCAAAAGAGCAGGAATTTTTTTTTTGTTAAATTGTATTCATGACTGTATTCCTAGATCATTCTAACAGGCAAATCACACACATGTACACACACACATATATAATATTAAAATGGATATTTTAGAAAATTGGGCAGTATAGGATGTTATAATGATTTTTATACATTATTTGTATAACACATTTCATAACAAAAGTGCAACTTATGACAATTTAAGCAAATAACAAGCAAATAAAATAAATAAATACATATATAAACGAAGAGAAAATAATAGGAAAACAAAATAAAGACTATCATTCTCACCTACTGCAGTAGAACAACAACAATAGCAACAAAATACAACTGAGAAAAATGATGTTACTCAGGAGGTTAACAGTTTTTCTTAGTAATAAGAAGAGACATTTTCCACCCTCTACTGAAGCCCAACCCCTTCATAGAACACTGCAAATGCGGTCAATGACATGCCCAGCTCAATCCTGTAATTTGAGTATAACTGATTCTTATTATGTCTCTCAATACAAATGAATAGGAAATACCAAAAGGCAATTCAGTAGAAGCAATTTTATAAAAAAAAAAAAAAATGACATTCAAGTATCCAGATGAGTGTTCAGTCTCAATGCAAAGATAAATTTTAGAACACTTGAGTCTAACACTTTCAAATGACTAAAGATAACTTACATGAGATATTTTGTTGTGTATCTTCAAAGTTGTTTTTTTAAATAATACATTATGTTATATATTTTAAAGACTTTTAATAACTGTAAAATTAATACTTATATTAATGCAAGTTGAGAATGTTATTTCTGAAAAAAACATAGAACAATTTCCTACATTACATAAATATAATTTTTACAGACAAATAAGTTCATGGACTTAATTTAAACAAAAGCATATAACATGACATATAAAACTCTGAAATGTGAATACTACAGTTAAATAATTATGGCAATTTTTATGATAGTGGGCATTTAAATAGTAAGGGAAACAAATTTAGTGTAGTTTTATTCTTTTACTTGTTAACTTTTTATAGAACACAGAAATAATTCTTTACATTACACATTAGCTATTCTTAGAAATGTTTCTCAAACATCATCATTATCCTTTGAAAAACCTCAAGCAGGAAAAAATAGATATATATTTTAAAAAATGTGACATTTTTACTGTAATATTTATACACTAATTTAAATTGTATATAAAATGCATTTCAAAAGTCTTTTCATAGAGTATGCTTATCCTCATTTCTCATACAGCTAAATATTGGGAAAGGCTCATGTACTGCCCCTTCTCCAAACAAGTTACAGAGACAAATTATCAACAACTTACATTATGATTTTTACTCTAACTCCAAAACGTATGGACAAATGCTCTGTAAGTATCACCATAAGACTTTAAAATGATTCTTTTTAAGGACTAAGTTAAAGCAACTTTCTAAGTCCACTTAAATTTTAAAGTATAAAAAGAAAACATACAAAACATAGTGATTTGAATATTTAGTTACAATTTAAGACTTTGTAATTCTTACAGAAATCGTATCCCTAAGATAGTCTCCTTCTTACCACACACACCATTGTCATATTGTTCCTTTTTTCTATACCTATTATCTATCTGAATAGTTTAGTTCTTATTCTTAATTTTTTAGTTCATAAACATAAATAAAATTGTGAAGAAATTAGGGAAAGTATTATTTCTTTCACAATATAAGCAACAGCAATGGAAATATAAGACAAATGATGAAAAAAATATTGGGTAAGGAATCCCACTAGAGTGTTTATCCTGCCTGGCAAACCTGTATGAGGCCACGTCATTCCAGCAACCCTGAGTGCTCCAATTATACTCATGTTCCCCATTTAAAATATGAGATAAGATATCAAGATAGAAGATTAAAAAAAGTGAACAATTGTGTTAAACAATTTATTTTGACTCTTTTCTATCTAATAGCTAATTTCATTGGTGTTTTTGACTGGACTTAGTGTTTTGTGTACTAGATCTAACAAGTTACTTCGTATTTGTTGACTTTATTAGTGTGAGCAGACATAGCTCTCCAATAAATTGAATTGTAGAATCAGTCTAAAAGCAAAAGTTATCTTTAGCCCAAGACTAAGATTAGGATGAAGAAGACTCCGCATTCACTGAAGAACTTTGTTATAAGATTCAATGTGTTTTCAGAGAATCTGACCATTCTGTAATTACACCTCAATAGGCCATGTTAATGTTTCCATCCCTAATCCCTCAGGCCCACTACAGGCAGAGGGCAGTTCCCAAATTCTTTGATATTTTCTCTCCTTCAGGATCCACACCCTATCTATCCTTCTCTGTCTCTAGGTTTTCTCAAGCACCATGGAAGCTTTTTCAGCCAATGCACGGCAGTCCAAAATGGCTGCAGGATTTAATTCTCCAAAAGTTAACTCGCAACCAATGAGACCAATGAGGAACATATTTAACCCAGTTTCCTATCTCTCTGGTGCAAGAATCCTGACACATGTTTTATGTAAAACCTGAGGGAAGTTGGTGCAAGATGGCACTGTCTTCCAACATTCTATTTTCAATCTGTCATGAATTGTAAAGCCAGAGTACCATATCTGTGAGAATTGCTTACATGGTTGTGAGTAAAAGTCTGAAAAGTTCTAAGGGCATCAGACATGCCTTTTATCACTCAAGCCTCATATATATTGGCCTTTTTGTTGTTAATTTCTCAGCTCTTGATTCTCTTGATTTTATTCTTGGTAGTTTATACTTTCTAATAAAATGACACAATACAACAATTCACATGAGTGCATGTATGTGTGAGGGAAGGAGGGAGGGAGGAAGTGGGGAGAGAGAGAGAGAGTTGATGAGTTGATGATCACTATATTTTCATCCATAGCTTTAGGAGTATAACTTTTTTTTTTTATCTTCAACCCAAACAGGTCATCATGAGGACAATGATATGACAATCTGTTATCATTAATTCTGTTGGAATGTTCTGAAGACACTAGAGAGAATTAAATGACCTGGAAAAGTCAGTCTGTGGAAAAGTCTATTGTACTCATCTCTGGTATTTCCACTGCTATGCATCACTGAAATCTTAAAACAATATGATTTGCTGTAGTGTCATATGATCACAAACATTTTTCACCTTCTTCTTTATCCCAAACAAACCTCAGAAATTCTTTAATACTTTCCATTCCACATGCTAGCTTAATATATAATGTTTTAATGCTAAAAGTTATATTCAGGATATGCTGATGAAATGTTCAATTATTTTAAGAATTTATCTATTTGAGAAACACATAGGTAGTGTGAAGTATTTATCATAATATGAATATTGTCTGTAGGTTAAATATACGAGATGGTGGTCAAGCTGACTTACATTACCCCATAAAGCAGAAAAAGAGAATGAACATACGTAAATATCACAAACAACAGCAGATCTTAGGCTTCTTTATCTTCCAGAAATCTATCTATTCCCTCATATGTGCAAGCATCGCACCCCCCAACTCACCTAAGTCATGTGTGAGCAAAAACTTTTTACTAAAAGTACTTTTCTCCCCATCTTCAACATGTCAGAAGCAAATTAAGTAAGAAAAAATGATTTGAAGTAAATATATATATATATATATATAACTTGCTTAATGTAGTGTTAAATTAAAAGCATAATTAAAAAATAAAATTTGCAACCATGGTAATAGAATAAAATTGACTAAGCACACACAAGATCTGGTGCCACTGTGTACAATTTAAACACTTCTAGGGAAATTTGAGGACAATTTATCATGCCTTCCATATATGAACTAATTACTAAAAAGCATATAGGAATGCTGATTTCTAAGTTAAAATCCAATAAAATATAAACATTTTCAAAGGAATAAAGAAAAGAAATGAGGTTAAATGAAGTATATCATTCACTAATTTATTATCTTTGAAAATTTACTAAGGCATGATAGTGTTGCTAGCAAACCATTTACAGTGTAATCTTTACTGCGGTAGTCTAGTTTGCTAATTCACCATGTATTAGCCATAAAGATTTTCCACTTTCTGATTTTGACATATTAGCCCTGAAGATGATAGATCATCATTTAAAGATTACTTCCATCTTAGAAGAATGATGCTCAACTCTACCATCATCATAGTCCCCATAGAAAAATAAGGGAAAACTTAAATCTGGAGGACTAATTTGTGAAAAACATTAATTTCTTTAAATAATATAAAAATCTGTCTTTATAACAATGAATATCATCTATATAAATCATTATTCACACTTTTTGGTTCAGATATTAAAAATACACTATGAGGAAAGCTATATGGAAGGTACAGATTAGTATAAAATTAAAGTGCCTGACTTTAAAAGATATTGTACAGGAAATTAAAAAAAGGTATTGTACAGGAAATAAAAGATTAATGCATATTGATGAAATCAGTCAGTATATAACATATTTCTTTTGTTTCATACAAAAAGACTCTGAGACATTGTATAAAGAGTATTTTATCTTGATCTTGAACATGGAGAGGGGGAAAACTGGAGGAGTAACATACGCCGAATAGGGTTAATAATAACAGAGGAGTTTGAGAAGTGCCATGAAATGCATATTTAGAGATAATGACTATCAAGAATAAGTGGAACATAAATTTCTTTGTGGATTAGCCAAATATATATATATGTTTAACCCATAAACCCAAACAACAGTGTGGTGATAGTCAGAGGGAAGCGGGGGTTAGGGCTGGGTGGAGGTGGGCAAAGCGGGGAATAGGGACACCTGTAACAGTGTCAACAATAAAAATAAAGTAAAAAAAAATAAGTAAACATAAATTGCTTTGTGGATCATTTTTGATATCAGTTAGCCATTGCTTCATAACAAACTATCCCAAAACTCAACATTTTAAAATAGTGATCATTTATTATCACATATTGGGTTGTTGATAGTCCAGGGGTTAAGGTTGGGCTTAGCTGGAATGCTTCACCCTGGGGTGGATTAATTCCACATATTTCTTTTCATTTTTATTTTCTTGGTGAATGTGAAAAGGGCCACAGGGTTTGAGGAAATAACAAATGTACCTTAAGGCCTAGCCCTGGGGCTGATGTACCTTTGCCTCATTCTACTGAGCAAAGCAAGTCACGTGGCTAAGCCCAAAGTCAGAGGGCAGATAATATTATATTTTATTTATTATTTAGAAGAACTGGGAAGTCACACGGTAAATAACACAGACACAGAGAGGGCTGAAGAATTTAAGACAATACTGCAATCTACCACACTGGTAAAATGCAAACTTAGAAAGTTATTCTATAGCACATCTGTAAAAGTATTGATTATTAACGGATCAGAGTCTGTTTTTGTTTTTTTTTTTTTACAAGCAAAAGAGAGCTTAAAAGTTTGTGTATCAAGATGTATTACCATATCTTATTTTTTAAATAGTATTTACAGCTGTCATTCTGTTCATTGACAGACTTTTCATATTTAAAAGTATTTTTCTTTTTGTTGAGGTAATAAAATTATTATCAATGTTTTCTTTCTAATTTTTAAAATTCTGCCTTTTAAATTTAGGGTTTAAATCTGACTGGAGTTTGCTTGTTTGTTAAGCTTGACATGCTGAGAGATCTGATTTTATTTAAATATTTTTCTTATGGATATAGTATTTTATTAGAATTATGTAGGAAATAGTGCATTCTTTCTCCACTGATCTGCAGTCTCATCTCACTTCTTTACCAAATTTTTATAGAGACACAGAACATTTTCTGTGTTATTTTATTCCAGAGGTCTACTGCAGTAGTCCACTCTGTCCAGTTAACATACTGTCTTAATTATTTATGAAATTATACAAAAATAAAACTAACTGAGGGTGGTTTGAGGTTTTTTTTTTTTTTTGCAGTTGAGTTTACTCATCAATCAGCATAATATATCTCTATGCTTTTATGCATTTTGTTAGGCTTTCGTATGTATTTGGGCTGTGTGAGTGTGATATTTTTGGGTTGTTTGTTTAGACCTATTCTTCACCTGTCAAGGTTAGGTCAAGAAAATAAGAAAAAAACACTCATAGGTATTGCAAGCAGAAATTAATTCATATATTAGGTGCTTATAAACTGTTAGAAGTCTCATTGGAATAAATATTAGGAAAGACCACTGCTAAATTTTCAAGGAGTTAGAAACTTCAAAAACTACATATAGCTGCCAGAAATGATGACAGCTTCCAGCACTGAGACAGATGATTCTAAAAAAACCACCTGGGGCTACTGTAGCCAGAAGGACAATGATAAGACTTCTGTGTCTTTACCATCAATATCCCATGATACTTTTTTCACATTTATTGTTCTTTTTTTTTCCCCCAAATACTTATTGACTGGCACCTAGTATTAAATCTTAGGGACAGATCTTCTGAGAACTGTAGTTACTAGGCCCCCAGGCTCTTTAGTATACCAGAGAGTACAAGATGGGGAAATAGTGCTATGTGCTAACACAAAATCCATGAGAGTGTTATATAATCAATTTTGTAGATTATGATTGGGAGGGTTTTTTTTGTATTCCATTTTCTAATATTTCATGACAGATGGATCAGTTTTCTATGTTAATCTTAGATCCCACAGCAGCCCTAGAATTCAAGCAAATACTAGGTGACAAGAAAAAAGGCCATCTCTATTTTTTCCTTCTCTGCCCCTCCTCTTCTTCCTTCCCTCCACCTCTTCTTATTTCTTTAGTTTCTTCTTTCTCTTCCTCCTTTCTTCCTCCCTTCTTTCCTTCATTCATTTTCTTTTTCTTCCTTTTCTTCCTTTCTTTCCTATGTCCTTTACCTCCTTCTCTCCTTCCTCCTCTCTTTCCTTCCCCTTTTTAAAAATTTTATCAGACACTCAATAAAGTTTGTTCTACTCAGTGGCAAAACATATGATATTCATTCTATCACAATAATAATCACATTAAGCATATTCCAGAAACCAAGCTCCCAAACTCCAAATATGTGTGTGTATGTAGATTCATAGATAGACATGATTAATTTCAACTTCTCCTACCCTTGCAAAAGGAAACAATATTCACTTTTTAAAGCTGAATAAAACTTAAGATTCCTTACAATTAAGCCCATGTTTCTAATTCTCTGCTATCAAATTTGCAGCAGAGATTCAATCCTGGATCTGCCTTATTCCAAAGCCTAATTTTTTTTTTCCATTTGTCAAAATCACCTTAGTACTCTCAGCAAATATGAAAATATTTAGGGGAATGTCTGTATATTAATCATTTGTCTTAGTACAGAGATACTAAATGAATTTCAAATGTCTACTGGTAGAGTAGAGACCCTCAAATATTTTGTCAGTATAGCTTTGAGGCATTCAGGAAGCTGAGCATTCAGACTAAGGTTTGTATTGTTGGTATGTATGATTGGACAGAAACCTTATATTCAAAAATGTTCTGGAAAAATCCTTTTGGTTTTGGTTTTCCATGCTTAATCCTCGTTGTCATTTAAAGATGTAGGTAAAAGTGACATGGCTTAAATGCCAATATTTTCTGTTTCCATAAATTCCTTCAACAATAGAAATCAGCAATAATACTTATTTACTAGGTTTATATATGAGGTACTCTGCATACATTCAAATTACTTGAATTGTTTGAATGTTTACAATCTGTGAATGGTAAATGTCTTACATTATTCTACTAAAGGTCTATGCACTCTAATACATAAGCACTCTGTCATATCACACTGAAATTTATTACTTTTTCCTCTGCTTGCTCTGGGAAAACCTAGTTTCCTCAAATATCCTTAGCAACAAACTTTAGAAATATTAATTCACCAACATATCTTTTATAAATAAGCTTATATTAAAGATATCCTTTGTTAACCAACACAATCAACCCCCTCTCACCTCTGTGAGAGGTACTGGAAGATAGAGGTAAATGCTAACTAAGAAATTCATACAACTTCTAATTATGCATTATTTCATACCAACTGATAAATTACTTAAGGCATTTTATTTTGTTTAACATACTTAGTTAGATATTTTGGTACACTTTATGTAACAAATTTTCATATAAAATATTTTAAAACATTACCTTCCAAAAAACTACAAATATATTTAAAATTAAATAATTAATTTTACAAATAGCAAAATACAGATGTTTGTAACAGACCTCTTATAATGAATTAAGAATTTATCATTGAATAATAATTTTGAAAGGAACTGTTCCATTTCCCTTCCTAACAATTAAAAATTGTACATTCCTGCTTATTTGGACATACTATCCCTGAAGGACTATTGTGAACACTGTAATTGTTACAAAATTCTTTCTGATATTCAGCCAAAACTATCTCCATGGAACCTCCCTATTATTTTGTCAATTCAGGATACCATTATATACATAATATGCCAAATAGAAGTGCTGTTAGAAGTGCCAAATAGAGTGATATAACAACTTACACATGTGAAAAAGATTATTTTCTTTCTTTCCAATATCTGTGCAATTTTCAAACTATTAAGGATCAAAATTAAATTTCCCATTGTCGAAATTAGGAAAACACCTCACTCTACATTTTCAGCTGTACTACTCTGTAGTTGCATACATTGATACTGAGAACTAGAATGTGTGATTTTTTTGTTTGGTTGTTTTCATGAATGATGAAAATGCTTCCAATTCTGAACATCTGTAAACCTAGAGCCACTTGGGTAGGCTCTTCTCTAATGGCACAAAGTTTTTTTTATTTTTTCTCTTGGAATAAGCCAACACCTACTGGATAGAGTGGTGTAAGTTATTGAGTGAAACATTTGTCTCAGAGGCTGAACTATGGACCCCTTTTAATACATGTTGCCTTTTATTATAGCATGAATTTAGTTGGTTGTGTCAAGATGAAACTGTCAGTGTCTCCTCTGAATGTTTCTATTAGTTGTGTAACAGATTAGGTGCAAGTACATGAATGAAACTGGGTTTCATTTAATGTGACACTGTGAATTGACTCTAATCAGATTCATCAATTCTAATTCACTTACATCTCTTTTGGAGTGTTCAGTCTGTCTCCCTTGTTTCAGTTGCTTCCTATTTTACCAATATGCTTTTCAATTAGTTGGGCAGAGAAACAATAAGAACGACATGACAAGACTGAATGATGCTCTGCCAAAACTGCTTCCATAGGTTCCCTGTACTGTTAAATAAGCTCTACATCCTTAACTTGAAGCCTGGATTTAATAGGTTGAAAAAAGTCTCATTTCAAAAATTAATTAGAGTCCTGTTGAACTACTTGAATTTAATATAATTCAGCTTGTAATTGATAGAATGCACCAGTTCACAGGTGGCAAAGACATTCACTCCATTCTATTTTCATCTGCTGATACGTCTAACCATAAATTTAAATTGCATATCCATCATCCATCTGGAAGTGCGTTAGATCCAAAATTCTCTTACCTACAGCTGGTATGCTATGTTCAGTTGTCTTTCTTTAAAAATGTCACAAGAGCCATAAATAAATGTTTTTCTACATTACAAAATTCAATTAAGGTGTCTACATATAACTTACCTTTGGTATTCACAGATATTGAAGGAGTAGCAAGTTAATATAGAATATGATTTATTTAAGATGCTCCAGTGATGAAAAGTTATGAATAAAATGTTTATGCACAGAAAAAAATGTATATAGAGATAAATATCTTCCTAGATGTGCATATATAATTTTAGACAGAACATAATTCTTATTTTAATTTTATTTTGTATATATAACTTATTCTGAGATCATTCTTGTAACAAACATAACTGTGCTCATAAAATTTGGATAAAAATCTGTGTAATATTAGAATATAGCTAAGGACTACTTTATGAGGAACTTACTATTTTCCATGGTTTGAAGATTCAGGAACAGAGACTTTCTACCTACGTTCTTATCTTTCCTCTCCACTTGTTTTCTAGTCTTTGGGAAAATGTAAAATTTATGGTTGTTTTTCTGTACAAAATTAATTTTAAACACCTGGTGCAGTTAGGGCTTTCAATAAAAATGGCAAACTGGTATGATTTAATGTAATGAATGAAAGATACTTAAAATGTAAAATTTATTGTGGTGGCCTTCCAGGATCTGGGCATGAGTAATCCAAAGTAAAGCCACACTGGTCAAACTAGACTTACACTCTCCTACAAAACTGCTCTCAAATTCAGATTTAGTCACATTTATTTTTTACCTCTAATTTTGAAGTCACATAAAGCTGAAAGCATAGAACAGGCTGAGGAAAATACTTCCCAATATTTTGAATCAATTAACTTGAATTAACCTGAAAAATTAAAGGTCAGATATATGGCTGCTTTGGATTTGGGCGTGAACTCGTCAATATTTTACAAATAACAGAAAAATATAATTATATATACAAAGTTAATTGACATCCTTGGTTGATTATTTAAAATACAACATAAATATTATTATTTATAATAATACACACCATGGAATTAAGATAATCCATTAATGCCCACTTAGTCATGAATACTGGATATATCCAAGGATGTATTCTAAAATATGTTAATGGAGTCTTATTATTATGCAATGTTACTTTTGTTATGCAATGGTCACTTTTACTCAATATAGATGCAATTAATATTTAATGATTTTGATTATTGTAGAAGCATTTAAGAATGTGAAGCTGCTGAGCAAAGAGCATGGAAGTCACTTTCATTTGGGAGATTCCCTAATAAGGAGGGAATAACTGAACTTTTCATTGACCATGACTTCCTGCTTATATAACATAAGCATTGCCTTGGATCTCATGCTGTCAAAAATCATAAAATACACTCACTACCATGTCATATATTGATTGAGGAAGATAGTATGAAATAGGAGATTACAACAGAATATTGTGTACTGTTCCCCTTATTGTTTCCAGCAAATTAACACATCTGTATGTACTTTCCACTTATAACTAAAACTTTAATAAAGACAAAATATTTTACTATTTTTCACATTAATGTTACTTCCAGAATATTTCTAGTGTTTGTGACTTAATCAAGTTTTTTTCAATTTAAAGGTAAAACACTCACTTATTTTGAGTATATAAATTTAATCTTTAATATATTGAGGTTTTGTTAAGGATTTCCATAAAAGATACACATAGTACTGTGGTTGTTTTTTTTTTTTTTCTTCCACATTCTTTTCAATTTTAAAAGCAAATTAATAAAGATGAACTGTACCTGCTTTCTGAAACAGGGTCCAAATTATGAACTTCAAAAAGGAACTGGTTTCTGTACAGATATCCTTTGACAGCAGTAATGCAAAAATGCTGCTTAATAGATTCTGAAGGACAAGAAGTAGCAATCCTTTCAAGTCATCTGTTAAGAAGAATATATATATTATTATGATTACAAATGATCTTTCTTTTTTACTTTCCATATTTAAACATAACTTACTTTTCTTATTATTTTATATCAAGTTGCTATTTAAACAGAAATTACTATGTTGTTTACTCATATCAGCAGACACAACAATTCTAATTAAATATATTCATTTGGTTTTTGCTTTAATCTTAAGATTAAATTTTTCTGTTGTAATCTATATTCAGTGATAAATACAGAAAAATATTACCTTAAGCAAATTTTCATGAATTACATAAAACATTTAACACATTATCCAAACAGAAACTCAAGGTACATTAGGACATTAACTACACATTAGATCAAATGAACTTAATGGAGATTTACAGGACATTCCATCCAACAGCAGCAAAATACACATTCTTCTCACAGACACATCAGGATATAAATATATTATACAAAAACACTTAATTAATTTTTAAAAGTTGAAGTTATATCAACTATATTTTTGACCACAATAGTATAAAACTAGAAATCAATTACAAGAAAAAAATGGAAAATTTACAAATAGGTGAAGATTAAACAACATGCTACTGAATAACCAAGGGGCAAAAAAGCAATCAAAAGAGAAATCAAAGAAAGTATCTTAAACAAATTAAAATAGAAATATAGCAAACCAAAATTTGTGGGATGCAGCAAAAATAGTTCTTAGAGGAAAGAGCATGGAGAAAAAAATGCCCACATTAAGAAAAAATAAATATTTCAAATAAACAACCTCACTTTATATCTTAAGGAACTAGGAAATAAATGAGCATCATGATTAATAGCAAAAAAAAGGAAAAAATAAAGATGAGAGTGGAAATAAATACAGACTAAAGAGAAAATAGAATGATAAAACTAAGAGCTGGTTGTTTGAAAAGATAAACAAAAAAAAAACAAAAAAAACAAATCTTTAGTGAGATTTACCAAGTGAAAATGAGAAAAAACTCAAATAATTAAAATTAAGAATAAAAGATGAGATATAACAACTGCTATCACACAAAAACTAAAGTTCATACGCGATTACTATGAATGATTATGTAAGATAAAATTGAAAATCTAAAAGAAATCTATTCCTAGAAACATATACTTTCCAAGACTAAATCATGAATAAAAATATAAACAAGCAGCATTCTTCCCTCTTTGACCACTCCCCCACATACAGCATCACAACACAGTGAAGTGAGTTACCCCGCCTTGATCAATACCTAAGGCTCACCCCTTACAATGTAACAGCTATGCTGAGACAAAGAAATATAGGCCAAATGAAAGAATAGATCAAACTCCAGAAAAAGAACTAAGGGATGGAGAGATAGCCACCCTGTCAGATGCACAGTTCAAAATTCTGGTAGCCAGTATGCTCACAGAAATGGTTGAGTATGGTCTCAAAATAAAAGAAGAAATGAATCTTATACAAAGTGAAATAAGGGAAAATATACAGGGAATCAACAGTGGAGGGAAGGAAACTGGTACTCAAATCAACAATTTGGAACAAAAGGAAGAAATAAACATTTTACCAGAATAGAATGAAGAAACAAGAATTCAAAAAAATGAAGAGAAGGTGAGGAACCTCTGGGACAATTTTAAGCATTCCAACATCTCAAGCATAGGGGTGCCAGAAGGAGAAGAGGAAGAGCAAGAAATTAAAAGCTTATTTGAATAGATAATGAAGGAGAACTTCCACAATCTGGCAAAGGAAATAAACATGCAAGTCCAAAAAGCTCAGAGAGTCACAAAGATGTTGGACCCAAGGAGAAATACATTAAGACACACATAGTTAAGTTAACCAAGATTAAAGATAAGGAGAGAATCTTAGAAGCAGCAAAAGAAAAGCAGAGAGTTTTCCACAAAGAAGTTCCCATTAGACTATCAGCTGATTTCTCAAAAGAAACCTTACAGGCAAGAAGGGGCTGGAAAGAAGTATTGAAAGCCAAGAAAGGAAAGGACCTACATCCAAGATTACTCTACCCAGCAAAGCTATCATTTAGAATGGAAGGGCAGATGAAGTGCTTCCCAGATGAGGGTAAAGGAGTTCAGCATCATCAAGCCCTTATTATATGAAATGTTAAAGGGACTTATCTAAGGAAAAGAAGATGAAAACTATGAACAATAAAATGACAACAAACTCACAACTGTTAACAACCAAACCTAAAAAGAAGAAACAGAAACAAACTAAGCAAACAGCTGGAACAGAAACAATATCACAGAAATGGAGATCACATGGAGGGTTATCAGTGGGTGGTGGGGGAAAAGGGTGGGGGAAAAGTATAAGGAATAAGAAGCATAATTGGTAGGCACAAAATAGACAGGGGGAGGTTAAGAATTTTATAGGAAATGGAGAAGCAAAAGAACTTATATGTACAACCTATGGACATGGGCTAAGGTAGAGATCCTGGAGGGAGGAGGGGTGCAGAACAGAGGGGGACAAAAGGGAGAAAAAGAATGAGACAATTATAATACCATAATCAATAAAATATACTTGAAAAAATAAACATGTAGGGATAAATACACAATTTTTATAAATAAATTCTGGGATTTTTTTTGATCCCCACTTGTATTCTCAACATAGGGGGGATAGAGGGAATGAATCTCCAAATAATGAAGACTATATATGACAAAACTACAGCTGACATCATATTAAACAATAAAAAGCCAAGAGCTCTTCCTCTAAAATAAGGAATAAGACAATGATGCCTTCTATTGCTGAGAGTATTCATCACAGTATAGAAGTTTTAGCCAGAGGAATTAAGCAATTAAAAAGAAGCATATAAATTGGAAAAAAAGAAACTGTTTTTTTTTTTAATTTTCAAATGACATAATTTTATATGTAAAATTCCTAAAGAGTCCACCCCCAAAACTGTTAGAACTAATAAAAAAGTTCAGTAAAGTTGCAGGATACAAAATCAATATTCAAAAATCAGTTGTGTTTCTATACACTAGTAATAAATTATTAGAAAGAGAACTTAAGAAAATAATCCCATTTATAATTGGATTAAAGAAATAAAGTAACAAAGTATAAATTTAACTATAGAGGCAAATGATCTGTACACTGGAAACTATAATACACTGATGAATGAAATTTGAAAAGACAAATAAATGAAGAAGATATTTTGTACTCATGAATTTGAAGAATCAATATTTTTAAAATGTCAATGCAATTAATATCAGCCTACAGATTCAATGAAATCCCTATCAAAATTTCAATGGCATTTTTTTACAGGAATAGAATGAATAATCCTAAAATTCATGTGGAACCACAAAATCCCTGAATATCCAAAACAGTCTTGAGAAAGAGGAATAAAAATGGAGGCATCACAATACCTGATTTAAAACTATATTACAAAACTGCAGTAGTCAAAAAAGTATTTTATTGCCATAAACACAGACATACTGACACATTGAAAAGAATAGAGTACCCCAAAATAAATCTATGCATATATGTGAACTAATTTATTAAAAAGAAGACAGAATATATAATTGGGAAAGGAGCATATCTTCAATAAATGGCATTGGAAGAAATGGAGAGCTACCTGCAGAACAATAAAATTGACCATTATCTAACACTCTACAGAAAAATAAACTCAAAATGGATTGAAGACTTGAATGTATAATATGAAACTTCAAAATGCCTAGAAGAAAACATAGGTGGTAAGCTCTTTGACATTGGCAATAATTTTTGGGATTTGATACCAAAAGCAAAGTTAACAATCGCTGAGAAAATGGGACTATATCTAAGTAAAAATCTTCTGCACAGCAAGAATCTCAACAAAAAAATGAAAAGGCAACCTACTAAATGGGAAAAATATTTGCAAACCATATATCTAATGAAGGGTTAATGTCTAAAATATACAAGAAACTCATACAACTCAACAGCAAAACAGCAAAACAACAACAACAAAAAACATTAAGAAAAACTCCCCCCAAACCAAAGAAATATTTAACAATTCAATTAAAGATTTTCAGAGAACTGAATAGACAGTTTTCCAAAGTAGACATACAAATGCCCAACAGGTACATGAAAAGGTGTTGAACATCACTAATCATTAGGAAAATGAAAATCAATACCACAATAAAGTATCACCTCATACATGTCAGAATAGCTATCCTGAACACAAGAGATAGTGTTGGCAAGGCTGTGGAGAAATGGAATCCTTGTGCATTCATGGTGGGAAAGTAAATTGTTGCAGCTACATGGAAAACAATGTGGAGATTCCTCAAAATATTAAAACTAGGACAATTATATGATTGGGTATATATTAAAAGAAAATGAAAACAGAATATTAAAGATATATCTGCACTCTCATGTTCACTGCAGCATTATTCACAATAGCCTGGTTATGGAAACAAGTTGAGTTTCTACCAACTGGTGACTAGATACAGGAGATATGATATATAGATGCATATACATATGTACCTGTATACACACATGTATATATGCATATATGAATATACATATATGTATATATGTACATATATATGTATTTATGTATATACACACAATGGAAATACTGTTCAGCTATTAGAAAAAAGGAAACCCTGCCATTATTGACAACATAGATGAACCCTTGACGGTATTATGCTAAGTGAAATAAGCCAAAGAAAGACAAATAGTACAAGGCATTATTTATATCTTAAATCTAAAAAGAAGAGTCAGACTCACAGACAGAGTCAAAAAGTAATTGTCAGAGGCTTGAGAATGAAGAAAATAGGGAGAGGTTAGTAAAAGTGTACGTACTTTGAGCTTATAAGGTAAAAAAAAGTCAAAACATGGTGACTATAGTTGATAACACTGTATTGTATAATTAAAATTTTCTGAGAGTAAAACTTAAATATTCTCACCAAAAAAAGAGGAAAAAAAATAAAAAGAAAAGAAAGAGATGGAGAGATAAATATGTGAGTTGGGGTATGTGTTAATTAACTAGATGGGGGATCCTTTCCCAATATATATGTATATCAAATAATCATGATGTACGCTTTAAATATCTTACAATTTTATGTCAATTATATTTTAATAAACCTAAAATAAAAATACTTAATACACAAATCAATACTTGTATTTTAAATTAAGTTTTTATAATGATTCTATGCTATGCCTAGCACTTGAAGTATTAAATTATGTTTATTATTCATTTGATTTAAGTATTCACAATGTACATTTCTTCTTAAAAGCTTATAAGTAATTTACATTTTTAAATATGTTTGCAAATTATGCAAGTACATCTTGCTTGGTATCCTATAAAAAATTTACATGTGTGGGGCAGTCTTTATTCTTTTTACTTCTAATAAAGTTTACTGTTCCAATGAAGCCTTCCATTCAAAGAAATCATACAAGTATTTTCCTAAAATTTATTTTCATAGATTTTCCTAAAATTTATCCTGCTCTAGATTTGTGAATATACTAGCATCAAAATCAGATCATATTTACCTATACATATAACATAACTTATGTCAAAGAACTAAATTGGAAAACAAATTTTGGAAAATTAGATGGATGACTTCATTCCATGTTCAGACACTACCAATACTACCAAAAGTCAAAGGAAGGTAAAGGTATATATAGTTCATGATCAAGTTGAGAAACTGTATCCCAACTGCTTATAGTCTTCACTACCAAAGGTTATTGATGTTTATTACTCTTATTTATATTCATTGAAACCATAGGAAATTGAGCTTTTTTGTCAGACAAAAATGGTATAATAGAAGTAATTTCACGAGTCAACCAAATATTTTCTCTAACTCTAGTTTGCATTTCTGCTTTCAAGTCCAAATGCTAAATATCATACAAAGCCACTGTTTTTAGTAATAAAGAGAGCTAATATAGTTTTTCAAGCTCACACTACAAGTACAAAACTAGGCAAGAAAGCAGATAATATATTTTAAGGTCACTTCAAAAGAAACTTAATGATTGAGCTCCTATCAGGCCAAGCTTCTGTGCATTTTGTTGAAACAATTATGAGCAGAAGGGATTAGCCCCTTCCTTTCTTTTTCTGTCCTTTATCTCTCCCTCCCTCTTTCCTTTTCTTCTTCCTTTGTCATCTATTCCTTCCTCCTCCTTTCTTTCTCTTCTTATCATGTCACAATTATAAATTTCTAATCTATCCCTCAGAGTGTAAAATTTCAAAAGGCAGGCATAACTTTTTTACTGAGGTTTGTAAACTTTGGCAGGGAGTTAGTTACCTAAGTAACAGCAAAAGCTATTTAAGAACTTAAAGAGTTCTATTTCTTTCAGTTCAAACTTTTATTAAGAAGAATTATTTGGAAATTGGAATTCCATGTTCCCATTATTGTCATGACCTCCTGGCATTGACATGATACATAATTTTTTCTACTTCATGAAAATATTGAGAAAATTAAACAAGATAATGCACATAAAAACTTACCAATATACCTGATATATTCTGAACATTAAATAAATATGACTTATTATGATTTTCCTACTTTAATTATCCATTAATGTAGCGAAAGAAGAAATTACAATAAAATGGTAGTGCTGGTGTGGTTCTTATGGTTTTCAAATCCCCTCCTCAAGTTTGCATCTCAGAAGCAAAACCTTTAAGTCTGGTGAGCTTAATAAACTCATTCCTGTTTTTAAGGCTGTATGTTCGGGAGAAGAAACTACTCCATCTGGAGCCAAAGTCAAATTTCCCCAGGCTTCTACCTAAGATCTTCTAGGATCTTACTCTTAGATCTTGAGTGAGTCATTTAGTTATTCTGAACCAGTGCCTTCAAATGTGGCTAATAATGTCAGATCCTCTGTCTACTCAAAGGATTGCAATAAAAGTTTCAAGAAATAATACATGAGAAAGTTCTTTTTTAACTCAATTTTATATATATTAGTTGCTATATCTCAAGTCCTACCTCATGACAGGTTATAAAATTTGCCAACCTATCTTTTTCTCTTTATCTGATAGTAACCAGAGGGGAGGTCAGAGGGGATAACGAGGGGAAGGGTTTTCAGGAACTACTATCAAGGACACATGGACCAAACCAAGGGGGCATGAGATCAGGGGAAAGAGTGGGGTTTGGCAGGGGTGGGGGGAGTGGTGGGGAAAAAATGCAGACAACTGTAATTGAATAACAATAAAATAATTAAAAAGAAATAAATTTTAAAAAAAGTAGATCAATTTCACCCAGAAATACTAAGTGACTTTCCAAAAAAAGAAGGTGAGTTGTCTCTTTATTCATAACCCTGATTAACACATTTTTGATCAACACAAATTTATCTTATGTGGTTCTGCTGTGAATTTTTATGAAACATAAAATTTTTACTTTGCACAAGGAAAAAGAATAAGTTCTTACAATCAGCCTAATATTAACAAAACTGTGTAGTTATTTGATACTTTCCTTATCTCTTCTACACTCCTATATTTTGATATATCTTTTTTATATTTTATCTCTTTTCCTACTTTTATCAGGCTAGGAATAAAAAAATTTTGCACTTTGCAAAATCCATTTTCATTTTTCATTTCTAAATTGTCAATGACTAGAAAAATATTTAAATTAACCATAGAACACTTATAGCTAACCTATAAATTTATATTTAAACTTTATGAACAACATTAACTCTAAGCCTCCAGCAAGGTTCTATGCTTCAAATGAACCCTTGTCCACTTACAGTACTATTCATAATAAAATTTCTATTTAAGCATAAGGCATTCTAGTTCTTCTGATAATTTCAGAAAGACTTAATTATTTTGTGTTATTACTATTCTGAAATTTATCACAACTTCTCTTATTAGAAGTATTGTCATGCATTAAGTGATGTATTAATATAATATCCTAGATAATATCCATGAATATTACCTCCTAAAGTCCTTTATGCATGCATGAAATCATCTAACCCAAAGTAAGAACTTTCTCAATGCAATTTTTGACCAACTTCAAAACACAGGGTCTGGAAGAAATAAGACTTGCCTGAATGTGGTTGGTAGGGTATGTGAATGTCTTGCACGAGTTGGACAACAATTTGAACATTTCATCTAAAATATCACATGGTGTGATTCAGTGTGATATTGTTACATTAAAGAATTACATGCTTATGATTTTGTAATGGAAGCTTTTGTAATAAAAATGGGCATTATTTGTGCCAGACCCTGTATGCACACAGAGGACTAAATTTAACTAGGTGACAACTTAGTTAATGCTTATTTACATAAAGTACATTCAATCCAAAAATGAAGTAAATTTATATTAAAGAAATGTGTTAACTATAGAATTTTCAGAAATACAAAGATTAACAAAGGTAAAGGTCCGATAGGTCTGATATGAATAAAGACAAAGCAGTATATTCCTATTTTTGTCATCCCACTGAGGGTATTTCAACTTTTTTTGAAATGACCTCCTTCAGATGTCAGAAACTCAGTCAACACTTTTTCTATCACATACTGTCAGTCTTTCTACTAAGACTACCAGTGAAGGTAACAAACAAAATGCTGGAAGCAACCTAAGTGCCCATCAGTAAATGAATGGATCAGAAAACTATGGTATATTTACACGATGGAATACTACACAGCGGAAAGAAAGGAGCTCCTACCCTTTGTGACAGCATGGATGGAACTGGAGAGCATTATGCTAAGTGAACTAAGACAGGTGGTGAAAGACAAATAGCATATGCTCTCACTTATAAGTGGAATCTAATCAACAAAACAAACAAGCAAGCAAAATATAACCAGAGACATTGAAATTAAGAACAATCTGACAGTAACCAGAGGGAAGGTGGGAGGGGTAATGGGGGGAAAGGGAGGAAGGGTTTTGAGGATCAACTATAAAGGACACATGGACAAAACCAAGGTGGGGGGTAGAATCAAGGAGGGAGGTGGGGATGGCTGGAGTGGGCAGGAGAAGTGAGGGGTAAATGCAGACAACTGTACTTGAACAGTAGTAAAATAATTTAAAAATATGCTAAAATTTGAGGTCAGATTCTTACTATTTCATTGAAATGGGTCACAAATAATTGTAAATTTTAATACCATTCATAATAATTTATGCACTTTTGAAAGAGGAGAAAAACATGTACATTTAACATGTTTGATCTAGTTGATTAAAATCCATTTTATTTCTAATTGTTTATTTATAAAATAAATTACTGATTTCCTTTCTTCAAATATTTTACTGTAGTTACTGAAAAAAAGAATAAAAATCATGAATCTTTTCAGAACTATTTGTAAAGGAAAAAGACTCATGGGCATAGCCCACAGTGTGGTGATTGCTGGGGGGAGGGAAGTTATAAGGGCACTAAACGGTAAAGGAAAAAAGATACAAGAAAGAAAAAGAAAATAAGAATAAAGAAAGGCTTAGAGTAATTTCAGCAGTGTGTTGGAATCAGCTCATTTGAAATAGCCAATTACTAAACGGTCAGAAAGTTTTCAAGCTACCATTATTATTTCAGTTAAGCCAAGTTGGGAAAATCTAAACTCAGAATCAGAAATCACTAAAAATATACTTATCTGGCTTACCAGAACACTACTGTTAATTACCAACTTGAATTTCAAGCTCCCGAACAATTCTTAATAACATACAGAGATTATCATTTGTCAGAGGAGAGGACAGAAACATTGAAGTGCAGTCTCAGGAGTTAATTACAAAAGTAGCTGAGCACCAAAAAGGTTGAGTTCTCAAACCTAACAAGTCTGCCACTCCAAGATCAAGGCCTTGGCTAGAAAGAAGTGGGATGCTGAGAAATAATAAAAACATCTTCTAAAACACCCCAAAACATTGGATTCTCTCTGAACTTTCTGACATGACCCCCTCCTCCTAGACAAAGGTAGAGACAATGCATCCAAGATCAGACATAATGAGAACCAGAGAGTGATAGTGAGTCAGGAGTCTATTTTTGAACACCTTTTCTGTAAAGTGTGTCTATTGATTCTATGCAATGCAATGTGAAGTGTGTGTCAGTGGAGGTAGCCCTGACTTCAACATCTCCCTAGCTGATCGTCCTTATGTCTTTGTAGGGGTTTCAGTGGCTAGCTGACCAAGACAGGAAAAGGTCAAGTTTGGCTGAGGGATTAGTCTCCTCCATGTGTTTTTAACCTGAAAATGAGCACTAACTATATTACAAAGGCTGACTTTGAAGGGCAAAGGGACTTCTTTTAAGGAATGGTGAACTTGGTCATCCAATTTTTGTTGGAAAAGAAATAGACCAAAGTAAGAATATATAAAAGAATAGTAGATGGTAGCAAATGATTTGGCTCATTGGTCAAGGGCTGGAAGGAGAAAGGTTAGAAGGCTGGTGTTATAGGCTGAATTGTGTTCCTCCATAATGTATAGGCTGGAGCACAAACACCCAGTGCCACAGAATGTAACAGTATTTGGAGATAAGGTGTTAAAGAAGTAATTAAGTTAAAGTGGAGTCCTTAGAGACCCTAATTCAAAATGATTAGTGTCTTTATAAGAAGCAGAAATTTGGACACACAGGGAAACACAAAGACTAAGCACAGATTGAGTGACAACCACGTGGAGACATAGAAAGGAGGTGACCAAGGAGAGAGACCTTCAAGAAATCAAACCTGACAACACCTTGATCCTCCACTTCTAGCATCCAGAATTATGAGGAAATAAATTTCTATTTTATAAGTCAACTAGTCTATGGTATTTTGTTTTGTCACTTCTGGAAAACTAGTATAATTGAGGACATAGACATGTGAATAGTAGACATATTGACTTATATATGGGGATGGGCACTGTACCATCCATTAAGAAACACTAAACAAACCAATACATAGAGTGGCTTGGCCAACTAAGTAAAACCAGTCCCTGTTACCAGCTACTCCAGTATAAGCATGCGGAATAATAAACACAATAGCCATCTTGGCAGGGACAGTGGTTAAGGTAGAGGCCCCAAAACATGGGAGATGTTCAATAACACTGATAAAACTACTACCACTGTAGAATGCCCAATCTGACAGCAATAGAGATCTACACTGAGCCCACCCACTGCTTTCCATCAGTATGATCCTATTCCATAAGGACTTCAACCAGCCAGTTGGTGAGAAGTTAAATACTTGGGTATCCTTACAACCTGGAAAGAAAAAAGATTCCTCCTGACGAGAATCAACACATACTTAAGTTACAGATTTTATTTTCTTTCCCACTGGTTTTTAGCTAGCAGCACTCTTGAGGATGTTACCAAGTGTTTGATCCATTTTCAAGACCTTGAATATCAATTGTATAGGACCGATTGCCACTTAAAAAGAGAGGTACATCAGTGGACACATAGGCATGAGATTTCCTGGTTTGATTACATCACTACCCAAAATCTCAATGGAATTATTCTTAACAATATTTAAAAACATTTCTCTCTATATATATATGTATTTATATACACATATATATGTATACACACACATATATGTGTGTGTTTGTGTGTGTGCATGTATTCACTTTCTGTGTTAGTGTACTAAAGAGAAAGAGATCAATAGAAGATATAATATACCAAGGAATTGCGCTAAAGTGTAGTATGATTATGGAGTCCCAAGATTTGGAATCAGCACCGACAGCCAGTGGTATAGTTCCAGTCTGTTTCTGAAGGACTGAGAACCAGGAGAGCCAGTGATGTAGCTCAAGGCTGGAGAATGGCTGGCTCAAGATTGAGGAAGATCCAGTGTTTCAGCCAGGTCTGAAAGAAGTAACATGCTGATGTCCCAACTTGAAGGCAGTTGAACAAGAGGAATTTCCTCTTCCTCACAGGAAAGTCAGTCTTTCTGCTCTCTCTCTCTCTCTCTCTCTCTCTATTGTTGTTCAAATACAGTTGTCTCCATCCACCCCCCCCCTCCCCAAACCCTAGCCATCTCCACCTCCCATGTTCAATCCTACCCCCCTTTGGCTTTGTCCATGTGTCCTTTATACATGTTCCTTGACAACCCTTTTCCCTCTGTTCTATCTAGGCCTTCAATTGATTGAGCAGAGCCACTCACATTAGGGAGAGCAATCTGCTTTACTTGGCCTTGGATTCAAATGTCAATCACATTTGGAAACCTTACACACTCACAATAAAGTGACCAATCTCTGGGCACCCTGTCATCCAGTCAACTATGCATCATACTTTCTTTTTTCCTTTTTTTTAAAATATATTTTATTGATTATGCTATTACAGTTGTACCATTTCTCCCCCATCATTCCCCCCATTCTGCACACCCTCTCCCACCCACATTCCCCCCTTTAGTTCATGTCCTTGTGTCATAAGTTCTTTAGCTTCTACATTTCCCATACTATTCTTACCCTGCCCCTGTCTATTTTCTACCCATTATCTATGCTACTCATTCTCTGTACCTTCCCCCCTCCTCCTCCCACGCCCCTGTTGCTAACCCTCCATATGATCTCCATTTCTGTGGTTCTGTTCCTGTTCTAGCTGTTTGCTTAGTTTGCTTGTGTTTTAGGTGTGGTTCTTAATAGCTGTGAGTTTGCTGTCTTTTCATTGTCATATTTTTGATCTTCTTTTTCTTAGATAAGTCCCTTTAACATTTCGTATAATAAGAGCTTGGTGATGATGAACTCCTTGAACTTGACCTTATCTGAGAGGTGCTTTATCTGTCCTTCCATTCTAAATGACAGCTTTGCTGGAAAGAGCAATTTTGGATGTAGGTCCCTGCTTTTCAAGATTTCAAATATTTCTTTCCAGCCCCTTCTTGCTTGTAAGGTCTCTTTTGAGATATAAGCTGACAGTCTGATGGGAACTCCTTTGTAGGTGACTGTCCCCTTATCCTTTGCTGCTTCTAGAATTCTCTGCTTCATTTGAATCTTGGCTAATGTAATTACTATGTGCCTTGATGTGTTCCTCCTTGGGCCCAACTTCTTTGGGACTCTCTGAGCTTCCTGGACTTCCTGGTAGTCTATTTCCTTTGCCAGATTGGGGAAGTTCTCCTTTATTATTTGTTCAAATAAGTTTTCTACTTGTTGCTCTTCTTCCCCTTCTGGGACCCCTATAATTTGGATGTTGGGACGTTTAACGATGTCCCGGAGGTTCCTAAGCCTCTCCTCATTTTTTTGAATTCTTGTTTCTTCTTCATTTTCTGTTTGGTTGTTAATTTCTTCCTTCTGGTCCATTCCATTGATTTGAGTCCCAGTTTTCCTTCCATCTCTATCGGTTCCCATGCATCTTCCTTCATTTCACATATTGTAGCCTGCATTTTCTCATCTAATTTATGAGCAAAATCAACCAATTCTGTGAGCATTTTGATGACCAGTGCTTTGAACTGTGCGTCTGATAGGTTGGCTATCTCTTCGTTGCTTAGAGGAATTGGCTCTGGGGTTTTCATTTTTTCTCCGGTTTGAGCCATTTTTGGTGGGGTTTTTTGTTTTGTTTTGTTTTGGTTTTAGTCTGGTCGTAGCTATTACATATGAGGGGTGGAGCCTTAGGTGTTCCCTAGTGCGGGGCAGCCCAGTCGCTGGGTTGTGACGCTGTAGGTGGGGGCGGGGTCCGAGAGGGAAGAATGGCACCTGTTCTGCTCTCTTCTGGACTCCGGTCCCTTCCGCTGCTTCCCCTTCACCTGGATTATCTGCGCATGCGCGCGTGCTGTTACGTAGTGAGGGGTGGAGCCTCAGGCGCTCCCCAGTGTGGGGCAGCCCAGTCGCTGGGTTGTGACGCTGTATGTGAGGGCGGGATCTGAGAGGGAACAATGGTGCCTGCTCCGCTCTCTCCTGGATTCAGTCCCTTCCGCCACTTCCCCTACGCCTGGACCGTCTGCGTGCGTGAATGTGGGACCCCCTGGTCAGCCAGCCACCTTGTGCGTCCTCACTGGGTCTGCACAGTTGCCCCCCTGTGCCCGGGGTCCGCCAGCTGCCGCCTGTGTGCCCGAGGACCGCCAGCCACCGCCCTTGCACCTGGGAACTGCGAGCCGCTGCCACCTGTGCACCTGTGCTCCTGGGTCCACCCCTCCACTCTTTCCTACCACGACTCCACCCCTCCTACCGGTCTGGATGAATGGTTGCTGGACTTCCGTACAGCTCAATTTTCCATAAGTTCTGGTTGTTTTTTTGTTTCTAAATATTTGTTGTCCTTAATTTTGGTTGTGATAGGAGGCACGGTGTGTCCGCCTACGCCTCCATCTTGGCCGGATGCATCATACTTTCTTAACCCCACATCATCCTTTAACTTTTGTCCTGTTTCATTCTCATACAACACAACCACATTTTCTCAAAGGAATTATCTATACTTACTGTGTTCATTTTCACATCTCACATTCTTTCCTTTTCTCTTTCTCCCTGATATTTACCTTCATTCTCAACATTCCTCTACCACGCCTTTAAATGTGGGATTCATCAAAGTTTAGTACTGACCTTCTTAAATATCTACTTTACTATCTCTTCTTAAACAATACAAGACTTCAATATACTACCTATACATAAACAATTTCCAAATTTATATCCCTTTGATCTCTTGGGTTTCTCAAAGTCAAGACAAAGTTAACATGTCTAAAACTGAAATCAGGAGCTCTATCTGTTTCCCTCATCAACCCTTCCAACAACAGTAAAAATAACCACATTATAGTCTGGTGTTCTCAGTCTCAGTGAATGACTTCACCATCCTCCTCGCTACAAAAATCACAATTCTTTTATATCTCCTTCTTCCTCATCCATGAATTCAGTTATTTACTAAATCATGTTTACTTGATCTCTTTATATGTTTTAGACCTTTATCTTCTCCATTTCCATTAACACTTTTAAATGAGCATATTTTCTGCATTTGCTACTGAATGGGTCTCCCTGCATTTCACTATTAGCCCACTTTAACATGATCTTCATGCTGTAGCCAGAATGATAGTTCAAAATGCATGCCAGATAAATGGCTGGATATGAGTATTTTTTCTTATTTATATGTTCTTGGTCTTTATACATATATAATCATAAAACAAATTGACCTCAATAACACACACACATACACTCATGTGTCATTTAACAATGGGCATAAGATATGAGAAATGCATCATTAGATGATTTTATCATTGTCCAAAAATCATAGAGCAAGCCCTGCTGGTGTGGCTCAGTGGATTGAGTGCCAGCCTGTGAACCAAAGGGTCTCCAGTTCAATTCCCAGTCAGGGCACATGCCTGGGTTGTGGGCCAGGTCCCCAGTAGGGAGCATGCAAGAGGCAACCACACATTGATGTTTCCCTCCTTTTCTTTCTCCCTTCCTTCCCCTCTCTCTAAAAACAAACAAACAAACAAACAAACAAATAAATATTTCAAAAAAAGAATAATACCAAAAAAAAGAAAAAATATCATACACCATACTTACATAAACCTAGATGGTATAGCCTACTGTACACATAGGCTATATGGTTATTGCTCCTAGACGACAAGCCTATGCAGCATGTTACTGCGCAAAGTGATACAAGATTAAATCAAGTACAAGATGAAGCTTCTCTAGAGTAACAGCATATTATTTTACAGCGAAACTTTTTTAATAGGTAGAAAGAGTACACTCTCAAAATAAAAATTATAGGGAGACATATAAATCCATAACATTTATTATTATCAAGAATTCTGTACTGTATGTAATGGTACATGCTATACTGTTATATGACTAGCTGCACAGTAGGTTTGTTTACAACAGCATCATCACAAGCATATTGCATTAACACCTTGTGCTACAATAGTACAATAGCTATGATGTCACTAGGCAACAGGAATTTTTCATCTCCATTATACTCTAATGGGACCACTGAGGTATATGTGGTCCATCATTGACTGAAATGGCATCATGCAGTGCATGACTATAATTAGTATTGTCTCATTATGTGCTATTCCCTGTGCTAGTTATTAAAAGTTCAAATGTGAAGATAAAGATGTGTCCTTAAGCAGATCCAATAAAAGTACAAGACTGGTGAATGGCCAATTACAGTGTTGTGTAATAAGTGCTATAACAGAAAGGTCATCCTGGAGTTATGGAATCATAGTGAAAGAACCCAGACCATTACTGAGCATCCAGGGGAAGCTTTCAGGTGGAGGTGACTTCCCAGTTGAAGAAAACTGAAGAACTTAATCAAGCATGGATGGCCACAGTTGTGGTCAGAACATGGCGTCATGTGGTTGAGAATCTTGTTTGTAGCATTCAAGAACTTAGACTTGTTTTCCAGGTTGTTGTGAGAATTGAAAAGAGTCCATTGAATAAATACCCATGGTAACAGTCAGGTGAATTCTTATACACATATTAACTACCACAGTTTATAGAGCACTTCTTAAAATGTTAGGCCATTGAAGCTTCAACCTGCTTTTACTGATGTCAGGACAGATATTTTTCAAAGAACCTACAGCACACAGAATGTTACAGATAAGTAAATGTCAGAATCTGGAATGGCACAGTCCAATCCACTTATTCTATAAACAGGATATAATATTATGTAATTTTTAAATAAGCATTACTGATGTAAATTGTATAGAAAACTGTTCGAATATTCAATTAATACCAAATATTCTTATTTGTGTTTTCAGAAATGTTTAAGAGCTTAACTTTTAATCTAAATGTTAACTATATCGTAGTGAATCATTTATGATGTGCAGTCAATTTTTAATGATACCAGGTGGATCATTCTAATTCCATATTAACTATATCCCACTGACACAATTTCTTCCCCACCCTGCTGCCACCTGTCTGGTACCAAACCCACTCAGCTGTGGAAACTGACAGCTGGTTCTTCAGGGGGGTGTGGTGGGAGCAGAAGTCAGGTGAAAATGACTCATTAGCAATGAAATGGAAAAAATGTGCAGACTTCCCTGCAGACATTTTGGATCATGCATACCTCATTTTCTTTCTTTCTTTTTCCTAAGGCTTTTCTCACTCTGGTTACCCAATGAGAATTAATTACAAAAATGCACTTCATATTCAAAAGTTTTTGAAATTTCTATAAAGTTATGCCATCATATTCAATGAATTTATTTAGATTTCCTCAACACTAGTTGAGGTTTGTGCTTTGACCTGAATCACAGCATAAGTGGCAAAGGAAAAATACTCTGATTTTTGGCTTTCTGAGCATGCCCAGAGATAAAGTATTAGAAAGAATCCTGAAATTGCAAGTTGGCATCCAGAACTCCAGTCACTCAGTAGCTACACAAAATGACATAGTTTTCTTAACTACTCTGGACATCAGCTTACACGTCATGAAGAGAACAAAAATTTATGGGAACTGTGATTGAATCATGCTTAATTATAGATTTTTAAAATCACTTTCCTGTTTCCTTTAGCTTTATTAGAGTTATTAGTAGATTACTTATATCTCTCAAATATCTCATATTTCTGGATTTTCATACTGTTTACTGATCTTTATATTTATATTTAATATAAATATAAAGTTATATTTAAGTTATAACTTATATTTAATGTTATATTTAAAAGAACAACTTTTTACAATAACTTCTATGTTATAAAGTATTAGCAATTGAAACATGTAAAGGAAATTTTCTTATAAAAAGTTAATGGTTGTCAATGTCTCATAAATGCTCTTCCAACATTGGAAAGTTATTTATGTTTAGCTGAAGAATTTTTCCCATATCTAAGACCAAAATGGTAACAACAGTAAAAGCTCAATGTACGAAAACCAGCTCTGAGTGCATAGTAGCTCCCTGAGAGTAAATAGCACACTATGCCTTTTAGAAAGTTGGTTCTCTAGAGTTTGTCAAAGAAAAACCCTGTGTGCCAAGAATAACTCTGAAAACACCAAGACAGACTGGGCAGAGTTTCAAAAATAAACTTTCGTAAAACCACATCTCACCTTTTATGATCTGAACGCTTTTCTCACATACATGCACTTGCCTCCTGACCTTTCTCATTTCCCCGCAGCCCGAAGCTCTACCATTATTAGCAGCCATTAGAAGCCAAACTGTTACATCTGTCAGTATTAGTTAAGAATATCATCTAACTTAAAGGTACCTAGAATTTTTCTTCTTTAGTCTTTTTTTGGCTTTCTCACTGAGGGGTCAAAAGGGCTGCCTGTAGCAAATAACCAAGCACAGAAATAGTTGTTGAAATATTTCATTTCACAAAGCCATGAACTCCCAGACCAGCCTTGTTACTGCCATTAGTCACACATTTACCACACGGCTTCTATCCTGAGAAACCCTTATCTCCCCTAAGTACAATGTCATGGAAAAAAAGCCGCTTTTCAGACACCACAGCAAAAATCTTCACAAAAGAGATAGCAGGCCGAAGTCGCTTTTTATAGGCTTGAATCTCTTAGGGTGCTGAGAATCTGTGAGAGCAGCTAAAGCTAAAAAGGTCTTTCCTGCCTTTCTACCAGGGGCACTGCAGCTGTTAGCACTTCTGGTGTCAAGGTACAAATGTCATGAAGGTACTGTCAGTAAAGTAACACCCACAAAAAAACAGCCTGGCAGTCTGGCTGGACGCCAGAACACGTAATCGTCTTGTTATATGCTGCTTGGAGCTGGACATCTGTTATCACTGTTCCCTCCAATTGCTCTTAATTGATTTGCTTCACATCAATGGAATGAAACTTTTTTTTCTGTTTAAAGGTTTAATTTCAAAACTGAAGATTAACTAAGGTGCTTAGAATGTTATGGTTCAGCTTTCTGTGACTCACACACATATGTCATGGGAAGAAACGGCTTCCATTAAAATACGTTCTCCAATCCCCTACCCCATGTGCCTTCCATGGAGAAGAGAGTACATTTGAAAACATCAAATAAATGAGAGATGTACAACATTTGCATGTTTCTTTTGATAACTCTATGAATTCTAATTAGAGAAAATTAACCATATGTAGATAGAAATTATTAATCCCTGAAGTGATTTCTTAGTCTTTAAGAATATCTAGACATTTACTACAAAAAGGTATAAAGAATTTATTATATTATCTTTCCTAAACCTCTTTAATTTGATTCTGGTACAATGCCAGGACAACTAAGGGGCGATGCAAAGATGCCTTTCTCTAGGAATGGGACTCCAGGTATGTGCATACAGACAAACTGCTTGGCATCATCAATTACTTTACAATTTGTAGTTATTATCAGCTTTAAACTTGGATATAATACTTTACTAACCTATTTGTCAGACTCTACAGAAATATGTCTTTGGCCTTGGAGCATATCTTGTGGATACTTTTTCTGGGGACATCTGCAACCAGAGAACATACTTAGGAAATAGGAACGACTTCTCTAGGGAAAAAAAAAAAAAAAAAAGGAATATGCTCTTTTTATCATCCATTTAAAAGGACAAATATCATAGGCATTACTTCTCAACTCCACATTTCATATTTATATATACATGTACACACATTCCCAAAAGGTATACGAACTCATTTCCTTCTCCATTATTTGTATCACCCTATCAAAACTGCTTTGCAAAGTTTATAGCAGACTTTTAACTAAAAAAAAAAAAAAAAAACCTATGAAACATGACTGGCTTACTGTATATGTTCAATCAATACAGTCCCCTTCATCTCTAATTATCAACATCAGTTACCTATTTCTAGGCTTTATCTTCCAAACCTGTAAGTGTCTAATCAATACACAGATATGAATACCACACAGGCCCCTCAGCCTCATTATTTTCATACCCCCTATATGTTTTGTTTTTTTTAAATATTACACATTTTCTTATAGATTTTCATTTGTGCAGTTCCTTGGCAAAAGCAAAGTAAAACAAAATATAAAACATTATTTTCCTTGACATGTGTTTACCCCAACTGTTCCCATCTAATAATTTACTATATTCTGTGACTGTAACTCAGAAATAGTCGCTAAATCTGGACCCCCTTTGCCATCCTCAGTGCTAACATTCAGCCTGGTGCTTTCATCACTTGAACAGCAGCAGCAGACTCCTAACAGTTTTTCTTGTGCCTCTTCCTCTCACTATCTTGATTTGTCTGGCCCTTTAAACTATAGTCTGTTTTCTTCCTTACAAACATAACTACAGTGCCACACTTATGCACAGAGGCTTCCCGTTGCCAAAAACTAATGTTCAGGACCTTTAGCTCGATGCTATTTACAATCTACTTTTTTCCAACTTCATTAACTGAGCTACTCACCAGACCAAATGCTTTCATTCTTCCATGATGTAAAGTGTACTTTTCACTCTGCCTGGAATAGACCTCAATGCCTTCCCCATCCTTTATTACCTCACTACTCAAAGTGTTGTCTGCAGAAGAGCAACATCAGCATTACCTGGGAGACCACTACAAACACAAATTCTCAGGTGCACCCCAGTGCTACTGAATTGGAATCCCTAATTTTTTTTAAAAAACTCACTATTTGGTGGTATACACAAAAATATGATCTCTTCTGTGAAGCCATTCTCCTTTCATCTTCCCACTATATGCTTTTTGCTCCCTAACATATTCACATTCAAAAGCATTATGGATATTTTAATTATAGGTGGACACTTCCTCCTCCTCCCCTCCTTTGTCCTCTCATCTCTCCTTTCCTCCCTCTTTCCCCTTCTTCTACTCTCCTCCACACCCTATTATTAATTAAGAGTGACAGCAGTAGCAGGGTTGTTTTTTTTTTTAATAGCAATATACACCTCTGGCTATGTGCCAATTACTCAGATTTCTCCTTCCAGCATGAATTTCTTTCTAATCTTGCTCCAGTACAAATTCTGCTTTTCTTTGCCCAGAGTTAAATATTCTTTCTTGCTATGTGATTATAAAAGTAAAACTAGACTTCACAAACAGCTACCACTGAACCAGTGAAAGTAGTTATTTGGAATGAGATGATGTAAATCCAACTATATACAGTATGACATATCCATATTCATGAAATGAGTGAAACAGCAATTCAAAGTTTGTCAGATAGTACACTCTATCAAACTATATCTGTGCAGTTGTAAAAATTTTTAGAGGATCACTTGTGAATTGCTGAAGTATTTCAGTTAATAAAAATATTTTATAACATGTACCTATACTCCACTTGAACTAGCGATAAATAAGTTTTTTGGTGATTACATATTGGATGAATATTGTTCAGAAAATTTATACTTCATTTTTCATATGTTATCCCACTGAGAAGTTCTAGATATCTACAACACTGGTATTCAATTTGTTAAATATTTGATGATGTGAATCTTGAAATTTGCTTAGACAGGGTCAAATGACTTTCACATATTATATATTTCTGATCCTTTTGGGCCTCTCTGGCTTCAGATCTGCTTTCTAAATCAAGTCCTCAGGTATCTAAGGGCAAGATAGTCCTCACTAAGCTTCTTGATTTGGAGTGTAGCATACGCTCATCCTTCAACATCTTTCTGTGTACAAATCCATTCTTGAGCCAATAAACTCTGGCCTATGACTAAGGCTCAAGTGGTATAAAATTAGGGAACTTTTTGCAAACACAATATTTACTACTGCAGCTGTAAATGATTAGAGTAAATCTTTGCTTTTCAGTTGTCTTGATTACTATGAAAACAGTTGAAATGGGCTTTGTTAAATGGCCTTTATAATTAAGAAATACAAAATTACTGAGTATCAATGTCATGTAAGTCAATCCTTCTTTGAAAATGTACACTTTAAGATGCTTTATTTCACACATGGGGTCTGTGTTCTGTGGTAAATTAAATTCACCTAAGCAGAAAGGATACCCATCAAATTCTAAATAAATCATGTTATCCTTTCATTTAATAGGTAAGAAATTTTCTGCTGTTTCAATGTTAATACACTCTTAATACATTCTTAGCTTCTATAGAAGTCTTGAGTCTACAATAAATTGTTGGGTGATGTGTGGGTCACAAATATTAATTATTCAAATAAAAATGAATGAATAAGCCTTCTTTTATAAGCAAAGAAGTGAAGATCTGGGTCAAAGTTCAAATAAGTCAGGCTGAAAATAGGTCACAATGATTTGAATATTTCAAGATAGTTTACTTTTATTCTTGAATCATGACTATATTTATAAAATTGTTTTTCTAGTGTGAACTTATGTGCTAATAGTTAAACCTTATTTGGTTTATATTTGATTTCTATTCATTGAACTTGTTATCTTAGAGAACATAACAGGGGTAGAAAAATATCATGGATAATAGGGTGATACCTAAGAGAAAGGCAGAGGTCTATATAAGTCAAGTGTGGTATAATTCTAGATAGTTCCGGGAGTTCCTCTTCTTTTATGTCTTCCTTCTGCTCTCTATTGAATAAAACCACTCTCTCTCGCTCTTTCTTTTTTTTTTCAGCTGAAAGATAAATGAATTTATTCAGTAAAATCCTGTCTCATTCTCATTTTTATGGGAGATTTGCAATCACATCTACATGTTTCAGGTTGCTTTTTGGCATTTAACAATTGACAGACTTGAAATAATTATCTTACTTTTTTCTGAATTCCTTTTTTCCCTTCTTACCATATAGGTTTTCTTTGAGAATATAATAATGGTGGCTAATAGTTATTGAATATTTTCTAAATGCTGTAGAGTCTTCTCAGAAATGCACATAAACTATTTGAACTATGCCTCACAACAGTCCTATGCAGAAGGGATTCTTTTTTTAACACCATACAATTTTAATGTAGGCGGGTTGAGTAGAGACCATTTTCTTAACTGTCCTTGTTATATGCTGCTGCTTTCTGCTGAATGAGAAGGAAGGATATCGTAATAGATATTATTAAGCATAGTATGAAAAAAATTCTTCCTGAAGCTTATTCACTGTGTAAAACACTGTATTTGTTATCATCATAATCTTTAATATATAAGGAAACTAAGTGTTATAGAGGGTCTATAATTTACCTCAGAAAACAAAGATGTAATAGTATCATCTTTCAAAACAATGTATGTTGCCTTTAACCCGGGAATATCATATTATATCTTTTTTACTCTCAAGCATCATCACTGCATTGCAGTTTTTGAAACAGTAAATAATATATTTGTTATAACTAAATACTGTTATGCATGATTTAATTTGTTTTATTTGCTGATTAATGTAAAATGAGGTATGTACTCAAATTTCATTGAAATACATTTTCTCTACTGTGTTTCCGATATTCCACCTCAAATGCTAAGGCCTGATCACAGTCAAAGAATGAATCGGTGGCCTCTTCAAATTTCTCCCCTGGCTAAAAGGCAGCAACAGTCAACGAAACAGCCATCTGTTGTGATGTCTTCACACATGATGGTTTAGGAGGTATATAAGTCTGAAGAGAAATTTGCAAACTGTACTTCTAGATAGTAAATAGGACAAAGAACTAATTTTCATATAAAGAGAAGCTAAAATAAAATATCTTTTTTTCAGGTTGATTTCCTTCATTTAAAAAATGAAGTGTCATGAGTCAAGAGAAAGAAAATGAGTCCTTCAAGGCTACTTTAGAGTGCTGACTATAAAACTCAGAAAAGTATTCTGTTCAAGAATTGAATTAAAATTTTTTTCTGTTTAACTTTATTAATTTTGCTTTTTATTGAATTTATTGGAGTGACACTGCTTACCAAAATTATACATGTTTCAGGGGCACAATTCTATATCACATCTGTACACTATATTGTGTTCACCACCCCAAGTCAAGTCTCCATCCAACACCATTTAAAATTTACCCAATGTATACCCTCCTCCGCCTCCTCCAACTCCCACTCCCAGTAGCAATCACCACAGTGTTGTCTGTGTCCATGCGGTTTTTCTTTTCCCTTCTTTTTTTTTTTTTTTTTTTCACAATTCCTTTACCCTCACCCCCAGAATAAGTTCTTCCTCACCACTGGAGCTGTCGGCCTGCTCTATGAGTCTGTCACTATTTTCTTGTTAGTTCATTTTGTTCATTAGATTCCACTGATAAGTGAAATCACGTGGTGCTTATCTTTCTCTGACTTATTTCATTTAGCATAATGTCCAGCCATGATGTTGCAAAGGGTAAGATGTCCTTCTTTTTTATGGTCAAGTATTATTCTGTTGCATAAATGTACCATAGCTTTTTTATCCACTTCAGCTGCTTCCAAATTGTGATTAGTATAAGTAACGCTGCAATGAACATAGGGGTGTATATATTCTTTCGAACTGGTGTTTTGGGTTTCTTCAGATAAATTCTCAGAAGTGGAATTGCTGGGTCATAAAGCAGTTTCATTTTTAATTTTTTGAGGTAACTCCATACTGCTTTCCACAGTGGCTGCATCAATCTGCATTTCCATGAACAGTGCACAAGGGTTCCCTTTTCCCCATATCTTCTCCAGCACTTGTTGGTGATTTATTGATGATAGTTACTCTGACTGCTGTGAGGTAATATCTCATTGTGGTTTTAATTTGTATTTCAATGATAATAAGTGAGTTTGAACATCTTTTCATATGTCTATTGGCCATCTGTATGTCCTTTTTGGAGAAGTGTTTATTCAGGTCCTTTGCCCATTTTTAATTGGGTTGTTTGTGTTTTTTGCTGTTGAATTTTATAAGTTCTTTGTAAATTTTCAGTATTAACCCCTAATAAATGTATCGGCAAACATGTGCTCCCATTTAGTGGGTTTTCTTTTCATTTTGTTGGTGGTTTCCTGTGCTGCACAAATACATTCTAGTTAGATGTAGTCCCATTTGTTTATTTTTTCCCTTGTTTCCCTTGCACAAGGAGATATATTAAAAAAAATGTTGCTATGAGAAATGTCCAATATTTTACTACTTATGTTTTCTTCTAGGATTTTTATTTAAGCTTTTATTTCATATTGAGTTTTTTCTTGTGTGTGGTGTAAGAAGGTGGTCTAATTTCATTTTTGAACAGACTATCTTTACCTCATTGTATGTCTTTGCCCCCTTCGTCAACACTGTCCCACATCTGAAGTATTGTTGGTATCAAAATTTGCAGTTCTTGACATAACCACCCTCTCCACCTGTTCTCAAAAGGAACCCTGAGTTTGACTTCCTTCTTTGTCCCTTTCTCCTCCATGGTTACTTGGCTATAAAATGAGAACAGACTATCAATGCCTAATTTATGAAGCAATGTATATCCAAGAGTTTGTAAATCACCAAATCTTAAATGTTATTTTATATTATATATTTTCTTTTTCATTAAAAAATCTCATCTACAGCTACACCACACTGAAGTCCCTGTCTCTTCTGATCTCAGAAAAAAACTCTATACCTATGATTATAATCAATTTTAGAGTATTCCTAGCCTCAGAAATCAATTTTGAAACATAAATAAGACCTTATCATATCTTTGTAAAATTTCAGAATCTCAAATTGTATACTGTAAACTAGCAGTATCCTGTAAGCTACTATTATCTCAATAGTAGCTTATGAAAACTTTCCTAAATATTTCTAAATAAGTTAGGCACTCACTTTTTACCTTTTAAAAACACTTGTACTATACCTATTAAAAACCAAATAGGTTATTTTTCTTTATTGGTCTGTTTCTTCTACTCAGATATGAGCTCTGTAACAGCTCTTTACTTGTAGGTTCTCTATAAATCTTTCTTGAATGGACAGAAGAAAGAAAATATGTTATAAAAGGATAAAAAGGTTAAGATTTACGGTTCGTAATAAAAGGAAACAGAAAGGAAGCAAAGGCTATACAGTACAGTTTGGATATTCTCCATTATTCTGACAGTAAATTAGCTTTTCATTTGGATGTTTCTTTCAGAATAGTTTGATGCATTTTAAGTTGATGCAGTGGTGCATGTTATTAAAGCCAAGAATCATAAATTATTCCTTAAATCATTGAGTCTTGGGAAAATAGAAAGCCAATGAATCACATACCATTTGAACATTGATTTAGTGTTTGCATAAGCTTACGCTGTGTGTGGTGTAGGTTTGGCTCCAGCAGGTCTGCATACTTTCTAATTTGCTTGAACACTGTGTGAAAATATTCCCATGATCCTCTTGCAAAATATGACAGCCTGACATTTTCTTTAATTACAAGACTTGATCTGTTTAATAGCACAAAATTGGCCTCCAATTTGACAGACCTCCCTTTTAAAAATCAATGGTTAGACTCTAGGGCACCAGCTTGGTCATCAAGATCAATATTAGAAAAAAAAATGTAGCTTGTCAAGACCTTTCAGCCTCTTATTGATTAATGGAGAGCAGCTTGCAGATTGAATAATGATATTGGACCTCTGATCCAACAAATAGAAGCCTCTTACATTGATTTCAGTATAGGCAGATTAATCTGTGATAAATGCCACAAGCGTAATGTAATTATACCAGTACTGTAGTTAGATAAAGATGAATGTTTTGAGGGAGAAATCATATATGTTTAGAACACCTTTTCTTTTTTTTAGATTCCTCAGTAAATGAAAAATATAACAAAAGTATTACTGTAGTCTTATTAGAAACATAACAAACAATAACAAAATAAAATCCACTAAAAGTTATTTCATTACTACCAAAGAATAAAAGAGAAATCACCACAAAAAGAAAAAGAAAAATTACCATGAGAAGAAAAGTAATTTATTATTTTCTCTTGAATGTCTATATATTTAAGTAAAAAATATGGTAAATTTCTAGAAAGAATATTGCTAAAAATCATTGCTCTTCAATTCTAGAGCAATGATTTAAGTGCAAGGTAATTACATTCTTACCCAAGTCAATTTATATAGGTCTGATTTCTTTGTCATATGAAGTACTAAGAAATATTATCTGAATATTATTTTAAAACTGAGAAAAATAAATACGTAACAGTTGATGTTAGCTATCCTTGTATTTTATTAGTAATTATAATAAATCTGTAATGATGTTTTATTTTCACTCCTAATTTGAATGCTGACAGAAGGTTTGAAGGTAGTCACACTAATGGGTAAAGGGAAACTGTAGCCATACCTATGAGGATGTTTTCTTGTACTGCAAACAATAATTTAAAAAAAAAAATCAGAAACAAGATTTTGTGATTCCTTAATACTTTCAAAAGTTTATGGATTTTGTTCTTAACACTACTAAACTGTATACTCAAAATGGTTAAAATGGTAAATTTTACATTTTGTATATTTTACGATTATAACTTTAACTATAGAAAAATAGTTTAAATGTTTTAGTTCGGTTTATGTGTAAAAGTTAGAGAAGTACACATCAACAATTTATGCCATAGAATAGTAACTTGGAAACATCTTTATATTCCTAGTTAATGTCTACACTAACAATGATAACTCATTGAATGTCTACAATTAATGGACACTGTGGTAGGTATTTTATTTTCTTCATTTAATTTCCACATTCCATATATACATTTTAATTTTCCTATATTCATATACGTATTTGCCTTGCTTATATAGCTTTTACCTCATTTTGTTGTGTGGGCACACGACAACCATAAAAAGTAAACATTATGCCCTGTCCAGGTGGCTCAGTTGGTTAGTGTCATCACATACATCAAGAAATTGTAGGCTTGATTCCTGATCAGGGCACATACCTAGGTTTCAGGTTTTATCCCAGGTCAAGGTGTGTACGGTAGGCAACTGATTTGTGTTTCTCTCTCACATCGATGTTTCTGTCTCTCTACTTCTTTCCCTTCCTCTCTCTCTAAAAATCAATAAACATATCCTCCGGTAAGGGCTTTAAAATAAGGGTAAGCATTATTCTACTTATGAGAAAAATACAATGTATTTGGTAAATAAATTTCTCAATGTCCAGAGATAACAAATGTCATAGCTTGTATTTTAAATAAATTGACCAACACAAATTCAATTTTTTACTATAACACAAAGCTTAATACCATGCTGCTTAATACTTTAAAGAACAAAAGTATATTTTCTCTATTACTTATGTTACATAATTTATTATAAAATGTGGTGGCTATGGATAGAACTTTAACATTTACAAAATTGTAGAAATTATATGAAATTTTAGTTTTTCAATAACTGTTTCTCATAGTTCTTATAAACAGTCAAATGTAAAACTGAAACAAAAAACAAAAACTGCACAATTTTCTATATCCTATGTAGAAAAGCTAAAATAACATTGCTGATGACTACTAATAGTAATATGAATTTTAAAATAACCATTTCATTTTACAGAATATTTTTCTCAGTTAAAAGACTATATATAATTGGTATAAAGGTTGGACCATTTTTAATATATCATCGATGAAAAATTAACCTAGAATATGAATTATTCACAGAATAATTCTTCAATTATTTTCAGAATATAGTACTAAATTGATTATTTAAAGATATAATCTGTAAACTTCTCTGTATTGTCAACTCCTGAAGTGAGGCAAATTAATTTATACATGAATTATTTTAATCAGATTATTTTCCTTACACAAAGTATACCAAGATGATGTTTTTTGATGGGAGTATTTAGAAGTTATGAGAGGCAACTTTGGCACATGGGACTGTTCAAGGTAGACTTGATCAGGGAAGACCAGTGCATGTATAATGCTTGCTAGAAGCACTGAATTCCTGGGGCTATGGCAGACAGCGAGAGAGGCCCTATGTGAAGGAAGTTCAGGCACTTCCATGACTATCTTAATTTATATCACAAATTTCCTAGGCTCATCCTTTCTCTCCTCATCTCTTCCCCCAGATCAAGAACAACTGTCATTTAGCTTTAAAATAATTGTATATGTTGTGATCTCCATAGTACAAAACACATGAAGAAAGAGACTCTTCATGTCTGTTGTGTTGATACAGGCATTAACCTTGGAAGATACTTCTAAGCGACAGCAAAGAGATAAAGGATGTGTTTTGGAGGAGGGGAGATTTTGAGCCATTTGTAGCTATGCACACCTGCTGCTTATTAGAAAGCATGGTGTTACTAAAGACTGAGAATAATTTTAACAAAAAAAAAATATCGCAATGATTAATTAATGTTCGTGACATATATCCACCTTGCTGTCATTCTCAAACTTTAAATCACTTGTAGAAATTCTGAAACAATCAGTGAAGAGATGTGCCTCACCCCAAAATGGTCATCACTAGGACTGATGAGTACTATTGAAGCACATCGAACATAGACTACTGGAGGGAGTACAGAACTAATGCTTTTCCAGCTAAGAGAGTGGAGAGTACCGCTGACATTGAGTAGCATGTAATTGAACGAAGACGGTAGTTTGGATCAAGATTTTCTATTTCTTTCCTCCAATTTAGCCTCATGTGTCATTTCCTATCTTTGGTTGGTCGCAAGGTTCATATAATTATGCTGCTATTAAATCATTTATTCTAATTTGCATTAAATTGCTTTGAAGATAAATGTGTTTCAAATTTGTAATATTAATTAATATTTGTACAGTGATCCACTATTTAAAATCATGTGTTCTCTTTCTAACTTTAGTATTTTATGTTGTAACTCTAGCTATTTAGAATATCTTATAAATAAAGATGAGTTCAGTTCTTATGAAAATTATGAACATACAGGCTATTTCAATACGAACATACAGTGTAACACAGTTTAAAATTTAACATTTAACCTTAAATCTCTTATGAAATCAGTAAGCATTGAAGAATATATGCACTGTAATATGACATCCATACAGTGCCAGTAAATAACATAGATTATACTGGATAAAAAAATTAGTAGCTGTTACTGCAAAATTACCATAATTGAAAAATATTTTAAAACTATTGTTATTTATATAATTTTGTGTTTTATTTCTTAAAGGTTATGAAACATCCTGACAGCTCTGCTTATATATTATATCTTACATAATTGCAATATATATTCACACACATATATATGGTATATTGTATATATCCTTATGTAAACATATATGTGTATGAATATGCATATAGGGTTAACTGCAGTGCTATATTCCTATATTTCCAAATGTAAACTAAATATTGTATAGCTTATGTTATAGTAAACATTAAATACAAAATTTACATTTATATGAATTATCACATTTACAAGAAAATTCTTTTCCTGCTTCTTGTCTATAAATATTTCTGTTTGAAAACCATAATGCACTCTGGTGCTCCATCTCATTTTCAGAAACTTTTAAACACTGAAGATAATCTTTCCTATATTGTTTTATACATTTCTCAAGTAAAGGATCATTACTTGTTAATCATTATTGAGATATATTTACATACGATAATAATCACCCATTTAAAGTGTATAGTTTAGCCATTTTTATCACAGAGTTTTCCAATAAAAACTAATTTTAGAGAATTTCCACTGCTTTCAAAAGAAACCCTTTACCTTTTAGCAGTCATTCCCCATTCCTTCCTCTAAGGTATCTAATTTAATGGTATACAATTGTTAAATTCCCTTATAATCAATCATTTTATTTCTTTAAAGCCATGGTTTTATCGAGTTTTCTTTATTTTCATCATGTTCATTCTAGGTACAAGTTTGGCGATGTTGACACTTTTTTTCAAAGACCTGACTTGGTTTCATTGACTTTATTGTTTTATTTTCCCTATTTCATTATTTTTTCATGTCTAATATTTGTTATTTGTTACCTTCTGCTTGTTTCAAATTTAGTTGATGCGGACACTCGCTAGCAGTGTCCGTGTCATTATGGAAAAAGGACGACAGAGTGGCTTTTCTCTCAAGGGGAGCAAAAGCCGTCTCCGGCTATGATAGGCCTTTATTCTAACAAGATGATCCTCACTCACTACGCCCCGATTACAACAAAGGAGCCAATGCCCCTAATCACATCACAGAAGAACGATATTAGCAAATGAAAAGGCAAAAGTGGTAGAGCTGGTTACACTGGTCCCTGCAAGGTTTAGCATGGATTTTAGGAAGTTACAACAAGCATTTGCAGGGTGAGGGAGTTTTTAGCAAAAAGCAGGTTAGGTATATTGCAAATCTGATTACCCAGGAGAGAACCTATCTGTGGGCATGGGTCCTATGCATCTCTGAGTGGGAGCTGGGCCCACGCCACGCAGAAGGGTCTGCCTCATTTCGTTCTTTTTTCTAGTATCTTAAGGTAGAAGGCACGGTTATTATTACTTAATTGTAATAATTAATACTTTAAATTTGAATATTAATATTATTTATCCTTTTTAACAGAGACAAATGTAGTTATAAACATCCTTCTGAAGACTCATGATTTTCTTCTCATAAATTTTGATATATGTTTCTATTCATTTATTTTAAAGTATTCTAATTAAGTTATGATATTTGCCCTGTGCTAAAGGGTTTTTTAGGAGTATATTGTAATTTTTCCACATATTTTTCACCTTCTTATTTTTCTCATATTGATTTCTATTTAATAGAATTTTGTTTGATATCATACTTTATATACTGCTAGTCCTTTGCAGTTTATTGAGGACTATTTTGTGGTTTAATTTATAGTCCCTGCAGGAGATTGTTCCATGTACATTTGAGAAAAACAGATAAAAAATGCATTTTTTTTTTTCAGTTGTTGGAGGATATTCTATAGGTATCTGTCTAGTCTAGGTGGTTTATAGTATGTATAAGTTTTTACTTTCTTGGTAATCTTCTGTCTAGATGTTCTGTGTATTATTGAAAGTGGAGTTTAATGTTTCTAATTATTGCTGTTAAATTTATTTCTTCCTTCAGCTACAGTTTTGATTCATATATTTTGAGATCTTGTTGTTAGATGCAAAATATTTGTAATCATCATATCTCCCTAATAGATGGACACTATTTTCATTTTTTCAGAGTTTAAAAATCATAACATTTTATTCTTCTAAATTTTTTAATTGTTGTTCAAGTACAGTTTTCTGTCTTTTACTCCCATCCCAGCCCACCCCCCAGCTCTCCCCACCTCCCTCCCATTTCCACACCCCACCTTGTTTTGTCCATGTGTCCTTTACACTTGTTCCTGCAAACCTGTCCCCTTTCCCCCTGAAATTCTCTACCCTCTCCCTCTGGTCACTGTCAGCCTATTCTCTATTTTAAATGCCCTTTTTTGTCTCCAGCAAAGGTTTTTGTCTTTTATCCTATTTAGTCTGATATTAGTATAGCCACTCCAACTCTCTTTTGATTACATCTCTGGTATATCTTTTTTCCATCATTTTTTCAATCCACTTCTGACTTGGGATCTAAATATGTCTCTTATAAATAGTATATAGCTAGACTTCTAAAATCCATTCTGCCAATCTCTGTTTTTTGATTGGAGTATTTGACCCATTTATATTTAATGTAATTACTCATAATATATTATTTATTCTGCCATTTGCTATGTGTTTTCTATATATTATGAATTTTTATTCCTCTATTCCATGATTACCAACTTATTTTGCATCAAATATATAGATATATAACTTTTTAAATGTCATTGATAGAAAAAAACTATCCATCCATGCAATTTTAACTTCCTTCACATCCAAACTACCACCACCATTTACATATCTGTTTTATATATTTCAGCATTCTTTGGGTGTTCTGAGAGTGGAGGGTATTTATTATTTAAAAATTCTACCCTGGTTGTTGTGGCTCAGTGGATTGAGTACTGGCCTGCGAACCAAAGGGTGGCTGGTTCGATTAACAGTTAGGGCACATGCCTGGGTTGTAGGCCAGGTCCCCAGTAGGGGACGCGCAAGAGGCAACCACACATTGATGTTTCTCTCCCTCTTTTCCTCTCTGTCTAAAAATAATAAATAAACAAAATATTTAAAAATGTTGTTTATCAGGAAACTCCTGAAGGTGATGAATGCTGTGATGACTGTAGTGATGGCACCATGAGTGTACGTGCATGACCAAAGGCATCAAGTTATACACCTTAAATATGTGCAGTTTTCTACATACTAATTGGACCTCAAAAAAAGTAACAAAATAAAATAAAATAAAAGTAACATACAAAATAAAATAAAATAAAATAAAATAAAATAAAATAAAATAAAATAAAATAAAAAAGTTTATCATGAAGTTCAATTCAACAATCCTTTTGAATTGTCTGTGAGGAGGGAGCAATCAAAAACAGCTACATGTCAGAGCAGCCAATTTCAAGTTTTTTGTCTAGTAAATCCAAAATCCGTGCTTCCTCAGGGACATTTTTAACTGGTTGAGCATTTTTTCTTGTGCATGTGACAAACAGTTCTCCTTTTTTGTATGTATTGTGTTTTTGTTGTCAGTGTTGTTGAAAACTAGGCATCTTAGACGATATAGTGCGACAACTGTGGTATCAGATGCCTCCACCTCCTCCTCCCAAGGTTTGTTGAAGGGGTGTTTGGCTTTTTAAAAAATATTGTTGCTGTTTTTATATGTCCCATTTATTTGTTTAGCTCTTTCCTCAAATAATTCTGTGGCTACTGTTTCCTGTTGTGTATAGCCCTTGAGTTCCCCTCTACCATAATCTTTTAAGATCTTGTTTTATTTAAAAAAAAAATAACTATAAAGGATCCATACTTCAGTCAGCATAACTGGATTGTTAGCCAATGAAGGGTCAGAAGATTTCCTTAAATGCCTTGTGTTTTTATATTTTCCACTCTGTGAGAGACATGATTTTACAAGACAGCCTTTGTTTAAAGCTCTTGCTTGCTCAGGAACTTTAAAGTCAGCCACATGTTAGTTACTGGTGCCTTCTTTCCTAGGTATTTCCTGGGCAAACACACAGCTCTGGGCATGCATGATCCTTCTGCAAATGCAGAAATATGGTGGAAGTTTTCAAATTTCCTACAGTGGTCTATTTCCCTGTGATTCATTCTAAATTCCCAGATAAACTATGATTTGTACAAACTGAAATCAAACATTTGGGGGGGCAGCCAAATATCAACCTTTCATTCATAGCAAAGCAGCAACACTGATGAATGTTTCCTAGACACCAAGAGCAGGCTCCTGTCTCCATGCCAGACTGCATGTGTGTTTGTTTGTAGGGGGTGGGATAGTAGTCTGTGGAGCTGGTTTGTTGAGGAGTGTGCCAATCCCCTAGAAACAGAATAAGGGGAATCAACAAACACTTGGAGAGGCTGGATGTTAGAGAAATGTCCTTGGAGGCCATCTTGAGCTCAGCTTCCAGGAACAGCAGGTGCTTTGGGTTCAGGCTGTGTCTGAGGGCTGCTCTACCCGCTGTGGTAGATTTTCAAGAAGACTTGCTATAGTTATTGACATGTATGTCCTCACTGTGTTTAGGTACATCTAGGTGTGCCCAAATGTGACATGGGAGCCCAGGTAGGTGGATGAGGAAGGGTTGACCAGCTTCGTGACAAAGAACAGCAGCAGCACCATGAGACTCTTCTAGTTCACCTTGGCATGCCTCTGCCAGCAGCCAGCTCAACTGCGAAGGCACATATCTTAAACCACAAAAGCACATACCCTACAGCCAGCACATAGGGAACTGACCGGGTTCAGCCCTGTGCTGACCTTAATCCCAGGAACTGTGCAATTCGCCACACCAATCGGAGGGGCTGCTCCTGCAATGAAGAAAGGCTCTCCTATGCCTGGTGGATACAAATGGTGGGAAACTCCATGAAGCTTGGAGAAGTAGCCAGAATACCCCCATAGCTAATATGAAACAAGCTGGTAATAATAGGCAGGCTCCCAAGGTGACTGACCATCCCTAGAAAAATAGGTCATTCTCCAGGGTCTGGAGCTATAATAGTGGCTCCTCTGGGTTCTGCCATGGCATAAATGGGGGTTCAGGGGGAGGGACCATCGCTGGCTATTGCTCTTGGTTTGGCATCCCTGATTATCTGGTTTCTGAGGGTAGGTGGCATCCAGAACCTGGCTTACAATTCCTTCCAGCAAGCTTGAAGCAGCCACAGGCACTGAATGTATTGTCAGTAGTTTGTTATTTTTTAATAATGACCTTGGTGTGCACTTCTTTTACCACTGCTGAACTCAAACCAAATAACTACTCATTTGGGGATGAGAGATTTCCCAGGAAGACATAAATTTGGAAAAGTATTGACTGTGCTCCGTGGAGAGGGCTTTTTGCAGACATAAATGTGGTTAGATCTCTCCCTCATCTGCAGTGTTGCTAGGTTTTGGATACTGTGGCAGTAAGTGGGAGAGGAAGAAGAGATGGGAATAGCCCCAGTCTGAAACATCGAGTAACCTACCGTCTTACTGGATTCTATGGTTTCTCTTGGAGACAGTTTTCACTTAGTTCTGTGACTTGCACAAATTGCAGAATTCTGAAATGGTTGAGTTTTGCTCCATAGTTTTATTGCTTTTGGGGGGATAAATTGTTCACTGAGGTCCACAGTTCAGCATTCCGGAATTCAATATCAACATCTTTCTTTTGAACTGTCATTCTACAATAATATTTCTTATCCTAATAATAATATAGTAGATAGTTTTGTTTTTCTATTTGGACTTCAGCCTATTTGGCACCTCTTGAAACACTTTGCTCTTCTTGCTCCTAGCTCTAGATAAGTACCTTATCTCTTTACTCATCACAAATTCCATTTTATTTCATTCCCTAGGCCATTTATCCAATCCTCTTCTTTAATTCCTTATACACTAAGTGCTCTATTTTTTTGTTTGTTTCACTGGGAAGTCCTCATCCTTTCATTTTCCAGATTTAGTCTTACCTTGACTTACTGATTATTACATTTCAAGAGCTCTGCCCAACAAATACCTGTTAATGTAGCAACTCTGTTTTTAACGTTGTAAACTTTCATAAATTTTCTATTTATGTTACTGCTTTTCCCATTTACTTATATTAATTAAGATGCTCATGACCATGCAAATTATTCTGTTCTTTTTGCCAGACTGGAAATATCTGCTCCATACAACTGCTAAGTTATATGAGGACTGTTTCCACCAACCTTTTAACTTTACGAGTTTGACTTTTCTGGAAGCACCTTTTTGTCCATATCAGCAAATGTACCGGCAATGGACGTTGAACCAATGAAAGTTTCCTGGTACAAACATTGTAATGGTTTTAAAATAAAAAGTAGCACTGATCTACTTTGCAAAATCACAGCATGATTCAGAATTTAAGCATTGCCACTTATTTGCATTTTTCTTCTCACCTGGCTTTTTCTTTGTATGATTAAATCTTCAGAACAGATGGTAGAAGATTATCAATAAAAGGCGTTGTTAGCCACAGTGTGAATCCACTATGCTCAGTCAAAATGCATTGCTTAGCCACCTGCTCATTTATCACACTCAAAACAACTGTTTCTTGTTTTAGGCACTTTCAAACAGAATAGCTAATTTCTCTTTTTTATGGATTAAGAACTGGAGAAGATATTCACTTTTCTAATAGCTGCTTTTAAACTATTGTATGTAGTTATACATTATATAACATGTAGCTGTAATTTATATAATTGCACACTTTTAATTTGACATTTATTTTTAATGAATCATTTTACTTATATATCTCGAGTTGTTTGAAGATTCACGTTTTCAGAAAGTAAGTTTTTGAGAAATAAAATCAGAAAATAATTTTTAACTAATCTATAATAAGACTGGGTCAAATGTAATTAGAAGAGATCAGTTAGTATAAGATATATTTTAAATGCAATTATTTAACTGCATATGTTAGAAACTGAGTGTTTGTTCCCACACACCCTCAAATTTCTTAAAATAAAGCCCTAACTCCCCTATATGACAGTTGCTAAAGATGGGGCCTTTTGGAGTTAATTACAACTAGATTACATCATGAGGTAGAACCCTCATAATACAATTAATGGCATTATAAAAAGAGAAAAGAAAGAGATGTCCATAGCAAAGAAAGGTCCTGTGAGGACACAGCAAGAAGGTGAGCATCTGCAAGCCAGAGAGAGAGCTCTCACCAGGAGCTAAGTCACTGCTACCTTGATCTTGGACTTCCCAGCCTCCATAATGTGAGAGGGTATTTTGTGATGACAGAAAAAACAAACTAAGACAATATGTTAATTTATAGATGTCATTATTCTGACAGAAATGTAGATTGAATATATACCGTTATTGCAAAAAAATATCATCTTTGATGAATGCTTAGCAAAAAGTAATTGAAAACCTCTCCTCTAAACTCTTCATTGCATAAATGAAGAAAATTTTAGCTAGAAATGTAATGCATTTATCCAGATATTTTTTTTACTGGAAAATATCTTAATTTTAATAAAATAATCACTTACATTTTTATATGAGTGTGCTTCTTGTTAAATTATAGAAATACGTTTTCAGACATATTTTTGTAACATTCAATAGTGAAGAATTAGTTACATATTTGTACAGAAAGCTGTGTTTAGCTGTATGTACAAATCAGCAGATATGTATTATAAGGCAAACTTAATACCACAAAAAATATTTGATAGAATGCCAAGTAAATAATAATTATGCTACGATAATAGTATCATATAAAATATTTGAAATTATCAGTCACTGAATGTATAAGGAACACTAATGAAACTCAAGTTAGAGAACTTTTACCAAGTTAGCATTTCATTAGTGATTATTTAAGTAGTTAAATACTAAAAAGAAGGTTTTATGTATTAGAAGACAGTTTTGGAAAACTTGTTGGAGTTGTATTTTTTAGTTCCATTGATTGAGATAATATTTTATGAAATTTTTGGAAATGGAGTTTCATTATGTTTTACATAAAATAGACCTCCAGCAGCTAGAAAGGAATATACTTTTCCCTACCTTATCTCTACCCCCACCATATGAATGATGTTGTGCCTCTTTCTGTATAAAAATGGAATTAAGAATAAACGTCAATTCCATTGTGTAAATGTACCATAGTTTCTTGATCCATTCATTTACTGATGGGCACCTAGGTTGCTTCCAACACTTGGCGCTCCTACCCTTCCTGACAGCATGGATGGAACTGAAAAGCATTATGCTAAGTGAAATAAGCCAGGTGGTGAAAGACAAATACCATATGATCTCACCTTTAACAGGAACCTAATCAACAAAACAAACAAACAAGCAAAATATAAGCAAAGACACTGAAATTGAGAACAGGCAGACAGTCACCAGGGGGGAGAGGGGAGAGAATTTCAGGGGAAAAGCAGAAGGGTTCAGAGCAACAAGTATAAAAGACACATGGACAAAAACTAGAGGGGGTGGAAATGAGAGGGAGGTGGGGAGGGCTGGAGTGGTGGGCTGGGATGGGAGTAAAAGACAAAAAACTGTACAAGAACAACAATTAAAATAAAATAAAAAATAAACGTCAACTCCATACTTTTTTATTGTTTTACCTCCAGAGTTCTTTCATGAGGCTACTCATGGAATATTTATGGTGACCTTGAACTGTTTTGGAGACACTGTTGTTTACCCAATACTTGGGGCTTCAACTTTTTGGGCATATATACACATAAACTTTAGCAAAAAGTAAATATGATCACCTACTTTCCACTTACAAAGACAAGCACTTGTATTAACTCTCTGATATTTATAAGACATGTTCTCAAAATTATACAAGTCTCTATCTTCAACTTTAAAACAAGGATAATAACAGCTGTTTCCCTAGAATTTTGTGAGGATTAAATAAACTACATAAGGTGCCAAGCACTCAAATAGCCAGTAAATGGGGTTTTTAGTTTTAAATATGAAGATCAATTAGTGACAGAGTATAGAAACATATCCAGTTTATTTTTAACTGTAGCAGACTGTCCCTATTCAATTATAAAGAAAAGAGTGACATCAAAACAGTGATTAGAAATTCATCTATACTTTAAATATATTTAGTAGCATAGCTCCACAAGGAAACCACAAACTTGCAAAAGAGAAACCATGAGAAGCCAAGCCAAGCAAAGAAAATTATAACAAAAAAAGCTATACCATTCATAACCACAAATCACAGTTTGTGAAAGCTAACTATAGAAAAACATCAAATTATAGTTGAACGTCAATTCATTCATGACCATGTACAATTTTAAATTAGATCTGTTTCAATGATTGAAACTCATTCAGAAATGTCCTTGAACATTTGAGAAATACATATAATATATATCAAGAGATAAAATTGGTTCTGAAAGATTAAAAGGAGGGAGAAGTGTTCTTGTGTATTGAAAAAAGATTGAGTGGTTACAAGAAGCATTAAAAAAAGGTAATAGATAATTGAAACAGAATGGCCATAATGTGGAGAATACTAACTAAATAGGATGAATCAATAATATTTAAAAAGTTCCAAATAAAAAGTTTAGGAAAACCAAATAATTTTAGTTGAGCATAAGGGTGCTTATCCAAATGAATCAATGTTTGTCAATGAGGAAGAGGGAAAGGATGTCCAGTAGGTAACTAGCTATGTCTACCACCTGTTCTCCCAGTAATGTAATCTTCCTTCTGCAAAGCTCTGTGTATGTATCCCACACATATTAACAGAGTAAAGAGACAAAGGGAGACTACTTCTTTCCTAACCAAATAATCCACTCCAAGTTCATCCTGATAAATAGAAATTTTGTGGAAACTTAAGAAGTTTCAATACAAAATAAAGGCAAAAGTCACCAATGGATCATAAAAAGTGGCAAAATGCACTTTAAAGAACTTGGCACAATTGTAGACAAAGGAAGAGACTTAAACTGAATCTATTAGGAAACATTATGTTAGGCGTTTTCACATATATTATCACCTCACAGCAACTCGAAGGACTTCATGTCATTATCTTCATTGTATAGATGAGAAAATAAAAATGAGAAAATGAGTAAGTGTGCTAAGAAAAAATGGTAGTAAGTGGTAGAACTAAGAATGCATCTAGATCTGACTTTATAAATGTTCCTCTTCTATGGTGCCTCCATAAAGATCCGGAAACCAAACACAGAACTCCAAATACTAGTGAAGATGTTTCTGTGCTTTGGAGATAACAAGTGAGGTCAAGTGGTAAACACTTTGTTTTTTTCTGACTTTGTATTTGACAACTAGTGAAACTGGGATCTAGATGTGTCAGTACTTTAAACATCCAAGTGAAGTGGTCATATTATCATATGTGTAATTTTTTTCAAAATAACAGCTCATTTTATTTAAGCAAGGGTGATTTAATGAGAGTTGTTTTAATAGACTCTTTAAAGTGAATTTAGTGTTCGTGTAAAGTATAAGACTTGACAGGCATAGAGAGACAAGTCTTCTGTCCTCTGTAGATAATGAAACTTGGAAATGACATTCCACTAATCAAAACAGAACTACATTAAAGCTGTAGTCATCACCCATGGTGATTATAAAATGTGATAAATGACAGTCAAGCAAATTACGTATTTTGAAATTGGCACACAATAACAGTGAGATCAATTACCTCATTGAAGAGTTCAAAATGATACCAAACACTGATAAAGGCCTAATCTAAAGGTTATCCTTTAAAAGAGATCAAATTACTACATTCTTTTAATATCAGTAGATGAATGTTATGATACAATTACATAATTTTCAAAACAACAAAATCATTTCAACATTCTATAAAACTTCTTGCAGAAATGCTAAGAGTTGACTTAGAATTGGCTAAATTTCAGGGAATATCCTAATTGTATGGCTCCAGATCATTTGGGAAAAAGGAAAAAAAAAACAAACAACTCTGCCTATATATAGCAAAAAATTTGCTTTTATATATTCCACCAGCTAATTACCCACAATCATTTGGCTCATTTGCTTGCACACACTTTTGCTTATGCTTGTGTATCAGAAAGGAAAAATAAAAAGAAAACATATTTTCTCTGTTCATTTTACCATGTAAGCACGGACATCTGCAGCATAATGCTGACAAAAACTGACTAAACATACCAAAGTAAAGAAGATTAAAGACCTTAGAGAATGTAGAATTAAATGAGTATTTGAAAAACATTTTCTCTTCTCCTCCTTCTTCTTTCCTTCTACTTCTCTTTTCCTTCTAATTCTCTTCTTTTCCTTCTGTCTTCCTTTCCTCCACTTCCCCTTCCTCCTCCTCCTCCTTCTTCACATTTATAATTAATGTTATTATTAGCTCATGGTAACTTCAGATATTAAAAAGATTTGAGTTGGTGGTATTAAAATATTTATTAAAAGAATAATAATTTTCTGATATAATATTACAAACCTTTATTTCTATTAGTTTGTAGTGAATATATATTTTTAAAGTATGGAGAAACACACGATAATATTCTTTCATAAAAACTATTAAATTTTTCTGAGTCATTCTATATATTGAACCATATGAGTGTTGTTCTATTTTAATGTGCTGGTCCTCCATAGTCACATATAATCCTTTTGCAGTGGCAAGGAATTAATTGAACAGGGAAATGTGAATAAGCAATAGCTTTAAGGGCAGCTATTTCTCAGCTTAACTGTAAAGTTGGTCTTCGTGAATAATGAGAGGAAAGGGTATTTGGGTAATGGGAGTCAGACTTACAAATAGAAGTTAACCTATAAGGCACTATATTTCCTGGATAAAGCTACACTAATTTTTCCACACTTCCCAAATATTCCTTAAAACCACACCTCTATCTCTTCTGCTCAAAGTCCAGAAAAACATATACATATAGCCTTTTATTGTTAAAAACTACAATGCATTCTCTAATTGAGTGCATAAAATGGGATGAAATATAAATGTCAATAAGTTTAATTATCTAAGTGTGAAGTGTGCTGCTTATAGTACCCTGAGTTTTTACATACCTTCTACTTTAAATAATTTCACTGAAAGAAAGATGAACACCCCACTGTCTCAAACAAGGGCTTTTTAAATGTTTAAAACAGTTATTGTATCTTCCTAATGCTTCTCCTTACAGGAAATGCATACATCCTTCAATATTTTAAAATTATTATTAAAAAAGATGTCTTTTTTAAAGTATATTTTATTGATTATGCTATCACAATTGTCCCATTTTTCTCTCCCCTCTCTCCTCCTCTATCCCGCACCCTCTCTTCTTCCAGCACCACCCACCCCCCCACCACTTAGTCCATGTTCATAGGTTGAACATATAAGTTCCTTGGCTTCTCCATTTTCTATACTATCCCTAATACTATCCCTAACCTCCACCTGTCTCTTTTATGCCTACCAATTATGCTTCTAATTCCCTGTACCTTTCCCCTGTTCTCCCTCTCCCCGCCACCACTAATAACCCTCCATATGATCTCCATTTCTGTGATTTTCTTCCTGTTCTAATTATTTTCTTAGCTTGTTTTTGTTTTATTTTGTTTTGTTTTTAGGCTCAGTTGTTGATAGTTGTGAGTTTGTTGTCATTATATTGTTCATAGTTTTGATCCTCTTCTTTTTCTTAGATAAGTCCCTTTATCGTTTCTTATAATAAGGGCTTGGTGATGATGAATTCCTTTAACTTTACGTTATCTGGGAAGTACTTTATCTTCCTTTTCATTCTAAACAATAGCTTTTCTGGATAGAGTAAACTTGGATGTAGGTCCTTGGCTTTCATGACTTCAAATACTTCTTTACAGCCCCTTCTTGCCTGCAAGGTTTCTTTCAAGAAATCAGCTGATACTCTTATGGGAACTCCTTTGTAGGCAACTGTTTCCTTTTCTCTTGCTGCTTTTCAGATTCTCTCCTTATCTTTAATTAGGGTAAGGTAATTATGATGTGCCTTGGTGTTTCTCCTTGCATCTAACTTCTTTGGGACTCTCTGAGCTTCCTGGACTTACATGTCTAATTCTTTCACAAGATTGGGAAAGCTCTCCTTCATTATTTGTTCAAACAAATTTTCAGTTTCTTGCTCTCCTTTTTCTCCTTCTAGCACCCCTATGATTCAGATGTTGGAATGTTTAATGTTGTCCCAGAATTTCTTCAGCCCCTCCACATTTTTTTGAATTCTTGTTTCTTCATTCTATTCTGGTAGAATATTTATTTCTTCCTTTTGTTCCAAATTGTTGATTTGAATACCAGTTTCCTTTCTTTCACTGTTGGCTCCATGTGTATTTTCCTTTATTTCACTATGTGTAGCCTTCATTTCTTCCTTCATTTTGCAACCATACTCAACCACTTCTATGAGCATACTGATTACTAGCATTTTGAACTGTGCATCTGACAGGTTGTCTATCTCCTTATCGCTTAGTTCTTTTTTCTGGAGTTCTGATCTGCTCTTTCATTTTTGGACCACATTTCATTGTCTCAGCACACCTGTTATGTTGTGAGGGGCAGAGCCTTAGGTATTTACCAGGGCAGGGCAATCCACTTCAGTGTGTTGTGGTGCTGTATGTGGGGGAGGGGTCGGAGAGGGATCAAGGCCACTTGCTCGCTTGCTTGGCTCTCGTCCAGCTTTCAGTCACTTCCCTCATTCCCCATGAGCAGATTGTTCCCTTTCAGGTGCTTATTCTCAGGTGGGTGGGCTTGTGTTCATTGTAGGATCCCATGGGGTCTCTCCCGTGGACTCTGCTGTGAGACTGGGAGTTTCTCCTACTGCTGCAATCCCCACAGATTTTTACATCTAGAGGTTTTGAGGCTTTATTTCCCCATGGTGTAACCCTGAGTTGCATGGTTTATCTGAATCCCCAGTTGTCCCTCCCAGCTTATCCTAACATGAATGTGGGATATCCAGGTCTATCAGCTGCTGGCTTGCTATCTCCACCTCTCCTACCATTCTGGATGAATGTTACTTCTTTAACTCCTTGGTTGAGGGACTTCCATGCAGTTTGATTTTCTAGCAGTTCTAGATTTTTTTTTTTAAGTGGTTGTTATCTTTCTTTTGATAGTGCGAGGAAGTGAAGAGTATCTACCTATGCCTCCATCTTCACCAGAACCACCTCATCTTCTAAAGAGATGTCTTTGAAATATTCTGATTTCAGGAAACAGTATAACCAGCCTTAATAGAGATGCTAGGCTAGAATATTATGAAAATATTATAGCTTTTTAAGATTTGCAAGTTTTTAGAACATGGTTTATTTTTACATAGTTCAAGAGAAATGTCACATTTTTATTATAGAGAGTTTAATTTAAATCATTTGGTATTGTAATATAAGGTAATTTTTATATTATCTTAAAAAGACATTTCATTTGTATGAACAAATGAATCAAGAAGTACTATGAAATTACTTGTCTTTATACATATTTTTAGTATTTTCAGGAACTACTGAAGTGCTCTTGTAGCAAAGATCTGTAGTTAGGGTTAATTTGTTATTATATATTATAATATTTATTAACCTAAAATTTCAGAGATTTTGAGAGACATTAATAGCCTATCAAGTTTAAGGTGTTTCCCAGAGGACTGGATCCATTTAAATAACATTTTTAACCTTAAGTTTTTAACAGCCCCCATGGATAGTCTAACATGTCATTTGAAATCTCTTTATCATCCTTGGAAATTAAGACAACTCTCAGGTGAACAGCTGAGAGCTGTCAAGAACAGCCAATTTGGTCAAGTTCAAATTAGCGTAGAAGCAAGTCTTACCTCATTCCCAGCATTTCTATTTCTATAGGTTTACTCCCTTAGGGACACAGCATCCTAGGTGAGTTAGAAATGAGAAAACAAGTGTTTTGTATAGTAGGGCCAGATAGTAGACTGGGCATAGGAAAAAGTCCATGCTACACAAATTTAGGGGATCAGAACTAAAACAAACAAACAGAAAAAGCTTAGCTCTTCCCTCTTTTTTATAGTAACAGAAGATACTACAAAATCTACTTTGCTTAGTAGTAATAGTGGGAAGGAATGGTGATAATTTAAAGGTAAATGAAAAAAATATGAATGTTATAATACCTTACTTTCTCTCCTTTTTAACTTTTGACCCTTTATTGTTTATGCAATTACAGTTGTTCCACGTTTTCCTCCTTTGTCCCCATCCACCTAGCCCACCCCCACTTCCATCATCAGCACCCTCACCATTGTCCATGTCCACAAATCCTTCAGATATATGTTCCTTGACTAATCCCTTCACCCTCTTTCATTCAGTACCCACCTCACCCTTCTCCTTTTACAGCTGTCAGTCTATTCCATTATTCTATGCCTCTGGTTCTACTTTTATACGTATCTTAGACCACCCTGAACCCCCACTGTCTGTCCATGGCTTGCTACTACAATATATAATTCAGGCTGACCACTGCCATTCCTAAATTCTGATTCTCTGCTAGACCACAATATTGAGTCATTCTCAACTATTTCTCTGTTTGCTTCTTTACCTCGAATGTGCATCTTTACCATTCTATGCTCATTTAAGTGTTCCAGATCTAGTAACTGTGTTTTTCTTACTCCTGTGAATCTCTTACTTAATATTAATGGTTTCCTACCCTGGGAAACATCTAAACAAGAGCACATATGCAAATCTGAGGTGCTGTTCCTTTCTGCATGACGTCTCAAAAGTTTTCTGCTATACACAGGCACCTCTTGGCTAACGGAGAGTGGAATGAGGAGTAAAATTCTAAGAGAATCATGATTTACCCAATAATGATTATTTTTAAACAGAGATTTTAAAACCTGAAGGAAATAAAATTACTCGATTGTCAGGTTTCAATCCCATAAATTAATATTGTTAAGATGTCCATGGTACCCAAAGCAACATACAGATTACATGCAATCCCTACCAAAATTATTGTACAAAAGTATTTTTTAGAAATAAAAAACTTAAAATTTGTATGAAACCACAGAAAAGCCCATAACTAAAACAATCTTAAGAAGAATAAAGCTGGAAGTCTCACACTTTCTGATTTCAAACTATATTACAAAGCAATAGTCATCAAAACATATGGTATTGACATAAAAACAGACACATAGAGCAAAGGAAAATAGAGAGCCAAAATATATAATCACACATATACTTTCAACTAATTTCTGATGAGGGCTCTAAGAACACTCAGTAGGGAAAGTAGAGTCTCTTTATTAAAACTAGATATCCACATGCTAAAGAATAAAACTGGGCCACTCACAAAAATTAAATCAAAATGCATTAAAAACTTAAGTATAATGCTGCAACCTCAAAACATTTAGAAAGTAAAGAAAAAGATCTTTAACATTGATCTTGGAAAAAATAATTAAAATATAATATCGAAAGCATGAGCAACAAAAAAAAAATAATCAAGCAGGACATTAAACTAAAAAGCCTCAGAACAGCAAGACAATCATCAAAAATAAAATAAAAATGCACATATAGAATCGGATAAAATATTTGTAAACCATATATTGAATAAGAAATTATTATAAACATAAATAAGGAACTTATAATTTATAGCAAAATATCAAATAATCCAATTTAAAAATGGGCAAAGGTTCTGAGCATACATTTTTGAAAAGAAGAGATGAGATGGCCAAAAGTTACATGAAAAGGTGATCTACCCACTAATCATCAGAAAATGGAAGTCAAAACCACAATGAGATATCATCCCATACATGTTAGGATGCCTGTATTCAAAAAGACAACAGACAACTTCTGGTAAGGATGTGGAGATAAGAAACATGTTAGTGGAAATATAAATTGTTAAAGTCATTACTGGATGTGGAGGTTCTACAAAAAAGTAAAACTAGAAATGCCATGTGATCTAGCAGTCACAGGCTGGATATATATCTGAAGTAAATAAGATCAGAACCTTGAAGAGAAACCTACACTCCCATCTTTGTTGCACTTCATTCCAGAATTTTTCACAATAATAAAATATGGAAACAGCCAAATTATCAGTCAACAAATGGATAGCTAAAGAAGATTAAGATTTACACATATACATGTATATATACATATATGTAGATATACGTAGATATGTATTTACATATGTATGTACACATACATATAAAGTGAACTATTTAGACAGGAGAAATAAGGAAACCCTGTCATTTGCAACAAAATGAATGAACTTAGAGGACATTCTGCTCAGTGAAATTAGATTACATGATCTCCCTTATACGTGGAATGTTAAAAAGAAAATGTCAAACTCATAGAAAGAGAGAGTTAAATAGTGGTTACCAGGGAGATACCATCAAGGTGTACAAGCCTTTAGATATAAGATGAATAAGCTCCAAGAATTTAACATACATCATGTTGACCACAATTAATAATACTGTCTTATGAACTTGTAATTTACTAAAAGAACAGAACTTAAGCATTCTTACTGCAAAACAACAATCAAAGTAACTATGTGAGGTGATTGTTGTCTTACTTAATTTGATTGTGGTCATCATTTTACAAAATATACCTAAATCATTAAGCTGTATATATTTTTGTAACCTTTTTTAAAAGACTTTATTTATTTTTAGAGAAAGGAGAAGAGAAGGAGAAAGAGAGGGAGAGAAACATCAATGTGTGGTTGCCTCTCATGCACCCCACCCCAAATGGGTACTTGGCCCACAACCCAGGCATGTGCCCTGAGTGGGAATCGACCCAGCGACCTTTTGGTTCATAGTCAGGTATCCAAATCCACTGAGCCAAACCAGCCTGGGCTAAGCTGTACATTTTAAATATGCACAATTTTATTTGTCAATTATTTTTCATTAAAGCTGAAAAGGGTAAAATGATTAAAAAAATGGACTGAATGGTGTCTTTTTTCTCTTTATCACTAAACCAATCCACATCATTTTCTTACATATTGTGTAAATAAGTAAATGGGGAAAACAAAAGCACATGCGTGGGAGACTGAGAGAGAAAAAAGTGAATAATGAGCCTTTTAGTACCTTTCAAGACATCAACAACAATTTTTATGAGTTAACTTTTTATTTTTTTCTTATTAAAGGTAATATGTTGATAGGATAATTGTAGAAACTCTGATGTAAATATTTTAAATAAAGAAGTGAGAAAGTAGAATCAATCTTTCCAATCGCAGCTGTCAGTTCATGAGATCCTAGAGGAGGTTGTTATGGCAGACACCGTAGGTTGACTACCCAGATGACGACTGTCAACGTGCTTTTCTTGCCTTCCTTCCCCAGGGCACCTTGAACTGACATTAGCCAAGTGATACACTCCTGGCTAATTTCATAAGATATTATGAATATAATAATATCTAATAAGATATGTTTGTTGTAAGAATCAGAGGATTATTTTTATTTATTTTTAACTAAAATGGAAAAAGTATGCCTTCCTCCTATTGGATTGGAGAGGTGAGGCCAAAAACTGAAGCCACCTTGCAGCCATTAAGAAAAACCCCCATAGATTCGACATATGTTTTCCCAAAGCCCTGGTATCACTGAGAGCTGGGAGAGCATCAGCAATCACCTATATGGGTTTCCTTTGTGCAAAGAAAATGACACCTTCCCATTTAAGTTGTTGTTAGTTGGATTACACTTTATTTGAAGCTGATATCATTCATAACTGATACCCTTGGCAGACTGATAAGTTTCTATGTGTTTGCTTCCCATACAATCAATCCAGATTTGCACCAAGATCCAATCCCTGACCACAGAGATAAGGGTACCACTCTTATTTTTAATCTACTCTTTCTCTGATTGTAGAATATGACTGAATTTCTACAGTTGAAGTTATAAAACAAGTCGTCTTCCCAACCCCATTTATCAAAAGACTTCTTTCTCCATGATATGTTCTTGGCTCCTTTGTTGTAAATAAATTGTCCATGATTTTCAGGTTTATATCTGTGCTCTCAGATCTGTTCTACTAGTTTGTACATCTGTTTTTCTTCCAGTACCAAGCTGTTTTAATTACATAGCTTCGTAGAATAGTTTTAAATGAAGGAATATGATAACTCCGGCTTTGTTCTTTTTCTGAGAAACTAGATTTTGGTGGCAAGGATGCTATAGTGAATACACAGATTGAATTATAATGTACACCTGATAATCATATACTGTTGTACTCCTGAAAGTTACATAATGTTTTATACCAATTTTAGCTCAATTTTTTAAAAAGTTGCCATTTAAACAAAATAAATGATAGGAAACTTCTATCAAAATTATTAACTGAAACATTTTTCAAAAATTAATTCTAATAAAATAGAACATCACAAATTTGCAAAATCTACAAAATATTAGTGAATAACTTTTCACAAAATTAGTTTATAACTTTTTCTGCAATAAAAATATTCCCATGTGCTAAACCACATTTCACTTATTTTAGTAGCCTATTGAGATATACTTCCTTAGGGAAATTCTACTGTGAACAAAGATGTGTGATACAATTTTTAAACACATGCACTATCATTACTAATATAGTATTTTATGAAAAATAATTTACTTAAATAAATATTCATATTATGTGTCCAAGAGTTAACTCAAATCTGAGAAAAATTGCTACACTTAATGAAGCCACTATATAACAGAGAATTAAAGGCACAAAAAAATTGTGATGCCTTGTGAGAGAGCAAAACTCACAAGTGATCATGTCAGGTCTGGAGATGAGACAGGGAAGAAGCATACAGGAGTGCACACTCGAAGGCAAGGTTTGTACTATCTTGATAAAGGTAAGCAAGTGTCCTCCAGAAGTATCTTCTGAAGGAATAATACTTATAAAAGGATAAATGAGGGCATAAAAACAGCCTGATATGTAATATATATACGTAATATATATAAAATATATAAAATATATTATGTATATAAAGGGATAAATATCAAGATATATATACATCCTTTTAAAATCATATATATATATATGATTTTATCCTTTAAAAGGCTATATATATACATATATGTATATAGATATATATATAGCCTTTTAAAATCATTTCCAAAGAATGAGTTGTCTAAAAGGGTGGGGGTAGGGAAAGAATGAAACCAACTGAGAGATGAGGTTATGGGACTTAGAGTGACTTAGAGTGATTTAATTATATGCCAAAAGCTGCAGAACATGAATATTTCCCACAATTTGTAGATTTCTAACAGTGCTTAGAACACTGATGCACTAAATGGATATTAGCAATGATGTTAATTTGCATACTATTATAATATATTGTTGAAATTGTGCAACACATAGCAGTATAACCTGTTAATACTCAATATAGACATAGTCAATTTCATTGAATCTAATGCTTATAACAACAAAATAAAAATAATTATATGACATTGGATTGTAGATATACATATTAAATGAACAAAAATATACTCATCAGAATTTTGCATAGTTTTTATTTATTTTTATTTATTTATTTATTTTTTTTGTCGTTGGGCTTGGTCTTTTTTTTTTGTTTGTTTCTTTTTTTTTTTTAATCAGTATTTTTTAATTGTTGATATTGTACAGTTTTCTGTCTTTTACCCCGCCCCAGCCCACCACCCCAGCCCTCCCCACCTTCCTCCCATTTCCACCCCCCCATAGTTTTTGTCCATGAGTCCTTTATACTTGTTGCTCTAAACCGTTCCCCTTTTCCCCTGAAATTCCCTCCCCTCCCACTCTGGACACTGTCAGACTGTTCTCAAATTCAGTGTCTTTGTTTATATTATGCTTGTTTGTTTGTTTTTGCATAGTTTTTAAACATGAGTTCTGTATGTATTACTTATTTAAAATGATTGGCATCCAGAAAATTTAAGGAAGATCTTTGAACACAAATGCAGATGATATTTACAAAGAATATTGACAATTTAGGATTTTATAGAAAAGCGTATTATCTTTATCATATGAAAGGGCAAAGTTGACATTAAATATTACTTATATTCTTGCAAAATTCAGTAATATTTTATTGTATATTTAAGAACTGAATTTGAGCTATGATTCACTTGACAATCTCTTTTTAATCTTATTAGAAATGAAGGTCTAAGTGTAATGATCCTGAACTAAGGATGGACAGAAAATAATTATATTCATTATTTATTTTTCACATCAACGAAGAAAGCCTAAGGCAGAAAAGATCAGCATGCCTCTTAGCCAGGTAATGAATACGTCAAGATCCATGGCAAATGCAGATATTAAAAAGTACTTGAGTTCAAAAGAAATCCCAGGAGAAGCACGTGGGAAGCATTTATCCACTTTTTAAAAATATGATTTTCATGGCTGCACTGTATTTTTTCTCATATTCTTTAATTTGTGCCTCTAAATATTTCTCATTTAATCTTCCCTGTGATGTCCAATGACATTTTAAATTTCATTTGTTGCAAGATTCTCATATTAGCAAAAATAAATACATTAAAAAATAAACATGTTATAACTTAGCTTGGTCTCCAGGAATACCACCCTAAACAGTATTACAATTAATTTTACTTACATGTCATAGTAGCATCCTATTTGATCTGCTCTCTTTGTACAATTGTAATCCTGCAATCTTTTATTTGCCATGCAGCTGCAATAATTTATATGTGTTATGTACAAGTGTGTGCTCATCTATCAGATCATTACACCTGTAAATGCCTGGGATTATGCACAATTTAGGAAATATTTTCTCATGGCCTGCAACTCTTCAAATAATCTGACACCTATGTCTCTGAGGGTTTTTTATTCTTCTTGCTTGGGATTTGTGCTTCCCAAATCTAAAATTCCCATTGATTTTTTCCAGATAATTTCTAGCTACCATCATTTTATTTATTTTTTTTTTTTTTTTAAATTTTTAATTTATTTATCTTTAGAGGGGAAGAGTAGGAGAAAGGGAGAGGGAGAGAAATATCAATGTAGGGTTGTCTCTTGTGTGTCCCCTGCTGGGAACTGGCCTGCAACCCAGGCATGTGCCCTGACTGGGAATCGAACCACGATCCTCTGGTTCGCAGGCCCGCGCTCAATCCACTGAGCTACACCAGCCAGGGCGCTACCATCATTTTAAATAATGACTTTGATCATTCTCTCTCCCTCTTTCTCTCTCTCTCTTTTTAATCCTAATTAAGTCTTTTACTTCTATTAACTGTCTCCTATCTTTGAGATTTTTCTTTACCTGTGCTTATTTTGATGACTATATTTAATTTATTTTAATATTATTAATTGTATTGCTGGGTTGTTAACATGCTGTTAGATCCATAAATTGATTTTTAAATTTTACTGATAAACTAGAAATTCTACCTGTTTTTATCGTTGATCTGTCCCTTTCCCTTTGTTATTGCCTGACTAAATATTCTAGTTTAAGCATATTTGTATATATGTGATTAATTATTAATTAATAATTGTTCATTACTTATAGACCTAATTTGTTCATATGTTATTTATGCTGACTTCATAAGTAGTCATGTGATTCATGATATTTTTATCATTAATTTTAGATTGTGGACTCATTGCTGGCTTATTACTAGTTGATATCTGCAAAAAATTTATGGGTCCTGTCTGTGTTAAGGGTACATTCTACCAAAGAGGATCTTTAATCCAAATCACTTTAAATTAACAATTTGGAATTTCCAAGACTATAGAGACAGTATAAAAATCAGAGAAATTCAAACCTGTAAGAGATTAGAGCTATACTTATAAAATTTCAGGATAGTGGTTTTTGTTCATTTGCTTCTTTCTACCTACAACTCAGGTTAAGAGACCTATTTCCACATAGTCTTCGTTATTGGCAAGTTTCTCTAGTCAACTTTTTCACCGAATGCGTATCTTCTTTTTCAGTATATTTTATTGATTATGCTATTTCAGTTGTCCCATTTTTTTTCTCCTCTTTACCCTCTCCACTATGCACTCCCCTCCCTCCAGCATCCCCCGCTCCTTATTTCATGTCCATAGGTAGTACATGTGAGTTCTTTGGCTTCTCCATTGCCTATACTATTCTTAACCATCCCCTGTCTATTTTGTACCTACCAATTATGCTTCTTATTCTCTGTACCTTTTCCCCACATTCTCCTCCTCCCCCCACCACTGATAACCCTCCATATGATTTCCATTTCTGTGATTCTTTTCCTGTTCTAGTTGCTTGCTTAGTTTGTTTTTATTTTTGCTTTTTTTTTTAGGTTCAGTTGTTGATAATTGTGAGTTTGTTGTCATTCTGCTGTTCATAGTTTTGATTTTCTTCTTTTTCTTACATAAGTCCCTTTAACATTTCATATAATAAGGGCTTGCAGATGACGAACTCCTTTAACTTGACCTTATTTGAAAAACACTTTAACTTCCATTCTAAATGATAGCTTTTCTGGATAGAGTCATCTTGGATGTAGGTCCTTACCTTTCATGACTTTGAATATTTTTTTCTAGCCCCCCTTTGCCTGTAATGTTTTTTTTTTTTTTTTAAATCAGCTGATAGTCTTATGGGAACTCCTTTGCAGGTAACTATCTCCTTTCCTCTTTCTGCTTTTAAGATTGTCTAGTTATCTTTAATCTGAGTAAATTAAGTATGACGTGCCTTGGTATGTTCCTCCTTGGATCCAGCTTCTTTGGGAGTCTCTGAGCTTCCTAGATTTGTATGTCTATTTCCCTCACCAGATTGGGGAAGTTTTCCTTTATTATATTCTTCAACAAAGATTTCAATTTCTTGCTCTTCCTCTTCTCCTGGCACCCCTCTAATTTGGATTTGGAACATTTAAAGTTGTCCCAGAGGTTCCTCAGCCTCTCCACATTTTTTTTTTTGAATTCTTGTTTCTTCAATCTGTTTCAGTTATGCGTTTATTTCTGCCTTTTGTTCCAAATCATTGATTTGAGCCCCGGTTTTCTCCCCTTCACTGTTGGTTCCCTGTATACTTCTCTTTATTTCACTTTTGTGAGCATTCTGATTACCAGTGTTTTGAACTCTACATCTGACAGGTTGTCTATCTCCTCATCACTTAGTTCTTTTTCTGGAGTTTTGATCTGTTCTTTTATTTGTGCCATATTTTTTTTGACTTGACACACCTGTTACATTGTAAGGGACTGAGACTCAGGTACTTGCCTGGGTAGGGCAATCCATTTTGCTGTGTTGTGGTGCTGTATGTGGGGGAGGAGTCAGAGGAACAATGCTGTTTTCTTGGCTCTCCCCCAGCTTTCAGTCACTTCCCACAAGCAGATTGTGCCGTTCCAGTGTTGATTCATGGGTGAGTGGTTTTGTGTATGTTTTAGGACCCTGTGGGCCCCTCCAGTGTGCTCTCCTGTGAGTCTGGGAGTTTCACTTGCTGCTGCAACGCCCACAGATTTTTATAGCCAGAACTTTTGAGGCTTTATTTCCCTGCATTGGAACCCTGGGTTGTGTGATTTGTCTGGCTCCCCAGTTGTTCCTCCCAGCTTATCTACAACCATGGAATATTCCAGTCCACCACCCACTGCCTTGCCGTGTGTCCTCTCTCCCATCCCTGTCTTCTAGTCTCTGTCCCTCCAGCCTATGGATGAATGTTTCTTTAACTCCTTGGTTGTCGGACTTCCATACAGTTCAATTTTCTGGAAGTTCTTGTTGCTTTTTGTTTTTAAATTGGTTGTTATCCTTTTGGTTGTGCAAGGGAGTGAGGCATATCTACCTATGCCTCCATCTTGGCCAGTCTTTTTTTTTCTTGCCTTTATATGGGATTTAGTTTCAACTCTCAATCTTAGGCAAACCCAGAACTGTATCCTATAATCCCTTGCTTCAGTATTTTTGATAATATTAAAGAATATTTTAATTTAGATAGAATAAGCTCTCCTTTATCTAATTAATTTTCTTCATTATAATGGTTTATTTTGTCAATGTAAAAATTTGTAAAATTCCATTTATTCGTTTACTTTAAGGGGTCTATCTTCTGCATCCTAATTTAAATTCCATGAGAGAAGATATACTTTTATCTTCTATATTTAGATTCTCAGTGCTTATCTTAGGACTTAATATAGAGTGGGCACACAAATATGTTTGTACATAAGTTAATGAATACTTTGGTAAATGTCGTATAGTTTTTAAATTAATATATACCTGTTGTAATTAAACAAAACTATTTCACCTTTTAAAAATAACTGATCTGGTGCTTTTTCCTCTTTTCTGTTTGTTAGAAAAGAGGAAAAAGAGGATATTATGTTTGTTACCTAAAAACATAAGAATATGGCTCCCTTTTTTCCCCTATGAGGCAAATATTAAAGTCATAACATCCATCTGCACGTCCTGGTGAAAGCATTGAACAATTTGTAATTACTGACAATACACACTTTTGTGCAAAATATGTGCTACTTTCAATTGGGAATGGGCATCATCACAAAACTGCAAAATATTACTATGGCAGATAAAAATAAAATTTTTTAAATTCTAAACTCAGTATCATAAATAATCAAGAACATTTAAAATACTTATAAAATAATAACATGAACCGATTCAGTTAAGATGTCTATTCAAGTTTACTAAAGTATAAAAATCTCACTTGAAGGAATGGCTTAATGACAACCAATCAGGTCAATGCGATACAAAGCTGCCCCAACAAGCAAGTAAAACTAATTTGCAAATGTCAAGCATGTCCCTTTAAATTGGTTCATTAACTCACTTTTGGGGATCAGTGTCAAGAACTAGGAGTTACTGGCATTCCTCATTAGCAGATCTCTTGGACAGGGTAAATAGGTGTAGATGGAATTAGATTGATTAGTCTGTCTTAGAGATCAGTGCAGCATGGCAAGCTCCAACTGTTTCTCTGCTGGTGAATAAGGGTGAAATATTTTGAGCCATGTAGGTTTCTAAAGCAGACTAAGGTTTACTTCCTGAGACATACATGTATTTTGGTATGGCTTGCACTCTGGGTATTAGTGATAATAAAAATATTTTGTTGAAGAAAAAAAGGAGGTAGTTAGAGTAATAGGTTCAACAGAAAGACTAAACATAAGTAAGCTACAAAAGCATTATGAAGAAATACTGAAGTAAGAAAACACCAAACTGCTGAATGTGAGACTGGCAAGAATACAGTATTTTGGGAGGTAGGTGTTTTTAGAGTGATATTCAATCCTCTGGATTCTTCACTATATTAATGTTTTCTCTTGTCATCACACCTACAGTCCTGATTTTTCTTTAAAAAGCTGAGACAAGTTTGGGATGGAATTCAAGTTGTAAGGGAATAATATTCCATTATATTGACAGGAATTCACTAATTCCAAGAATATAATGAAACTAGTGAAATTGACATGTGTGACATGCATTTGGCATGTGTTATGTTTTGGGGAGGCACTTAAGTAGTATGTATTTAAGGCATATTACCACATATAATTGAATTAATTAATGGTCTTCAGAGAATAAGTCATACTTTTTAACTCTGGCTCAGATATTTTCTTGCTAAGGTGACCATGGATAGGGTATGTAAGCTCTTGTCTCTACACCTTGAAATGTAGACATAACAATGCTTTGTGATATGAGTCTTTTAAAATTTAATGAGGGTAATATATTTAAAACATGTATTAAAATACCTATGACATAAAAGTTTTAGCTCATCATTACCCATCTGTCTATTGAGATGGAGAGTAAGTGATAGCTAGTAGGTGGGTAAGCTAGGGGGTGGAGGGATTGAGCAAAAAGGAAAAAAGACTCATGGACATGGACAACAGTGTGGTGATTACTGAGACTGAGGAAGTTATAAGGGGACTAATTGGTAATGAAAAAATACAATAAAGATTAAAATGAAAAATGAAAAAAGAAAAACTGACTTCAATGATCTTAATCTACTTTATTTCTAATACTTATCTTGACTTACCTTACTCTACATACTGGAATAGTAACCCAGAGGCTTTTTGTAAATGCTTTTTTGGTCTTATAAATACTTCTATAATGGAAATTAGTTAGTGCTTAGCTTTGTATTCATTATGGTTCCTACAGTTGTTTATTTTTTTTAACATTCTAAGTCACTGTGATACAATATGTGTTGGTTTTCAAGGATCTACATTTAAAATAATAATCAAAGAAGCCAAAGTTTCTTTTTGTTGTACATCAGTCCTTTTCTGACTAAAGAAGTTATAAATACAGTTTTGTATTGTAAATATCAAAATGCTATATATTTAAAATGAAAGGGCAAAAAAGAAACATGTTTTGTTTTGTCATGAACTACAGACACAATGTCTCAGAAAGAAAACAACAATGTCAGCATAATTCAAGAAAGAAAACAGGCTTTTTGTCACTGGTCTTTACACAGCAGTGTGATAATAATACAGTGTACAAGGCTTCTAAAAGAACCATTGCAGGCACACTTAGCTAGACTCAATAATATGAGTGCATGTATTTCAGAGGACAGACCTAGTATCAAAGCCAAAAATAAATATATAAAATATAGATATCAAGGTAAAAATAATATGAAGCTAGAATATTAGTATTCAAATGCTAAGGATACAATACATATAAAGGCAAATGATGCCAGTGATTAATTCAGAATAGAGAAAATATAACTGGATAAAAATCACATGGGAAAACATTGTGCCTAACATTAAAAAAAAAGGGAAATTTCTCCTGGGGTACAGGAACTACATTTAATTCAAATCATCTTCCTGTAGCATCTAGTAAACATATGCAATGTGTTTGCTATTCTATAAGCTTAGCAAAATAATTATATATACCATACTGTAATAAATGATGTCCTTCATATTTTACTTATAAAGGCTTGAATAGGTAAATAATACTGGAAAGCAATGGAAATACTTATATTAGAATTTTTTAAAAAATACTTGATCTTTTCCCCTAACAATTCTAGTTCTTTGGCTCCCTTTGTTTGCAATAATCTTAATTATAAAAATTGTATGCAAATGTATTTGTAAATTGACTTAAAATTGACATAAAATAACCTATCATTTTCAGGACTATATCATAGTAATTCAATACTTACAAACATTATGAAATGATTCCCAGAACAAGTCTAGTTACCATCTGTCACCATACAAAGTTACTAAAATAGTATTGACTATATTCCCTGTGCTGTACCTTACATTCCCATGACTATTTTATACCTGGAAGTTTGTACCTCTTAATCCCCTTCACCTGTATCTCCCACCACATAACATCTCCCCTCTTTGCTAACCAGGAGTTTGTTTCCTGTATCTAAGGATCTGTTTCTGTTTTTATGTTGTTCATTTGTTTTGTTTTCTAGATTCCATACATAACCAAAATCATATAATATTTTTTCTCTGTCTGAGTTAATTCATTTAGCATAAAATTTCCACATCTTTGTTTTCCATTAATCCATTGATGGACACTTATGTTGCTTCCATATCTTGGATATTGTAAGTAATGGTACGACGAACACAGAGGTGCATGTATGTCTTTGAATTAGTGTTTTCTTTCTTTTTGGATAAATAGCCAGAAGTGGATTTGCAGAATATCCATACTGTTTTCTAAGGCACAAGAGTTTACATTTTTTCCAACAATATGAGGGTTCCCTTTAGTCCACATCCTGGTCAACAGTTGTTGAATTTTCTCAAATGCTTTGTCTGCATTTATTAAGATGATCATATAATTTTTATCCTTCATTTTTTAATGTGGTATATCATGTTAGTTTGCTGATGTTGAACATGCCTTACATCCCTGATATAAGTTCCACTTGATCATAATGTATAATCCTTTTAATATACTGCTGAATTCAGTATGTTAATATTTTTTGAGGATTTTTGCATCTATGTTCATCAAGGTTATTGTCTATTAATTTTTAAATATCCTTTAGTGTGAAGGTAATATTGGCCTTGTCAAATGAGTTTGGAAGCATTCCTTCACTTCCGTTTTTTTGGTACCAATGTAAGAGAAATGGTATAAATCTTTAAACATTTGTTAAAATTTACTTGTTAAATCATCTAGTCTTGGACACTTGTCATTTGGGGAATTTTTTCTTTTTTGTTTTTTATTACTAATTGGAAAGAATTGCTTGCAATTAGTCTATTCAGGATGAATTTTTATTTTTATTTCTTCATGATTCAGCTCTGGAAGATTGTTGTTTATTGTAATTTATTTATATATTTATAAGTTTTTCAATTTGTTATTACCTAATTGTCCATAATATTCCTTTATGATCCTCTATAGTTTTGTGATGCTGTTTATAACCTCTCTTTCATTTCTGATTTTATTGAAGCAATATTTCTTTTTTTCTTGATGAGTCTGACTATAGCTTTATCAATTTATCTTTTCAAAAAACAGCTTTTACTTTTATTGTCTTTTTCTATTTTTCTTTGTTTCTCCCGCATTTATTTATGCTTTGATTTTTATAATTTTCTGCCTTCCACTAACTTTAGACTTTGTTCTTTTTAATTTTTTAGGTGTCAACTTAGATTATTCATTTGATTTTTTTTTGTTTTGTTTTTGCTTCTTGAGGTAGTCCTATATCACTATGAATGTCCCACTCAGAACTGCTTATGGAATTTTTGTGTCTATTTTAATTTATATGAAGGTATTTTTTGTTTCCTATTCGACATTTTCATTGACTCATTTATCATTTAGCACAAGGTTGTTTATTCACCATGTATTTGTGTTTCTTCAGCTTTCTTCTTGTAATTATTTCTAGTTTCATACCTTTGTAGTTAGATAAGATACTTGCTGTAGGAGACCATCTTGCATGGCGTGGGCCCAGCTCCCACTCAGAGATGCACAGGACCCACACCCACGGATAGTTTCTCCAGTGGGGACTCAGGCCTGCACTGTGCCTGGACTGCTGTGAGACTTGCTTTTGCTAAAACTCTCTCACCCTGTAATGAGACAGCAAGTACTTACTGTAACTTCCTAAAATCCATGCTAAACCTTGCAAGGACCAGTATAACCAGTACAACCACTTTTCCCTTTTTCATTTGCAAATATTCTTCTTCTGTGATGTGATTAGCAGCATTGGCTCCCTTTTTGTCTGTAAAAGGTAACCACCCAAAGCGAGCCTGTGCATAGTAAATGAGGACCATAATGTAATGTGATGGGAAACCCAATAAAGGCTGGTCACGGCAAGGGCCACAGCTTTTGCTCCACTTGAGAGAAAAGTCATGCTGTCCCTTTTCCTCCACCAGAACCGGTAGTTCGTGTGAATGTCTCATTTCATCCATAACAGTGTCTGCATCACTTGCTATGACTTCTTGAATTTACTGAGACTAGTTTTGTGGCCTAATTTATAATCTACAATGGATAATGTTCCATGTCTACTTGAAAAGAATGTTCATTTTGTTGTTTTCAATGATGGTATGTATATATCTATTAATTTATTCTGGTTTAATATAACTTTTAAGGTTAGTGTTTACTTACTGATTTCCTACTGGATGATACATTCATTGATGTTAGTATGGAATTAAAGTTCCCTGCTATATTTTTAATATAGTCAATTTTACCCTTTATGTCTGTTAATATTTGCTTTAAATATTTAGATGCTCTTATGCTGAATTAATAAATATGGCTGACTGTCATATCATCTTGGATTGAGTCCTTCATCATTATGTAATACCTTCATCTTTTGTTACAGTCTTTGTCTTAAAGTGTATTTATCTGATATGAGTACTGCTACCCCAACTTCCTTTTTCAGGAACTGATTTCCATTTTCAGGAATGTCTTTTCTATCCTTTCACTTTTAGTCTATTTGTATCTTTAGATCTGAAGTTAGTCTCATGCTGGCAGTTTCATGTTTTTTTTTTTTAATCTGTGCAAAAAAGAAGTAAAACTATCTTTATTTGACATGTTACTGTACATAAAGAATGCCAAAGATTCCACCAAGAAACTACTAGAACTGATAAATTAATTCAGTAAAGTAGCAGGATACAAAATTAATATCCAGAAATCACACACACACACACACACACACACACACACACACACACCAATAATCAACTATCCGAATGAGAAATTAAGAAAACAATCCCATTCATAATTGCTTCAAAAAGAATATTTTATTCTTTTGTTCCATAGTATTCTTCTATACTTAGGAATAAAAATAACCAACTATGTAAAAGACCTGTTTTATGAAAATTATAAGATACTGAAGAAGGAAATTGAAGAAGATACAAAAAAGTGGAAGCACGTACCATGTTCACAGAGAGGAAGAATTAACATCATTAAAATGTCCATGCTACCCAAAGCAATCTATAGATTCAACACAATTCCTATCAAGATAACAATAATGTATTTCACAGAACTAGACCAAATATTTCAAAAATTTATATTGAACTACAAATGGCTCCAAATGCAACAATATTCTTGAGAAAGAAGATCAAAGTTGAAGGAATCATACTATCTAATATCAAACATTACAATAAGGCCATAGTAATCAAAACAGCATGGTCCTGGCATAAAAACAGACACAGATCAATAGAACAGATAGAGAACCCAGAAATAAGCACACACTTTTATAGTCAATTACTATTTGACAGAGGAAGAAGGCACATATTGTATGAAGGTCTAAAGATAGTTTATTCAATAAATGATGTTGAAATAAATGGATAGATACATGTAGAAAAATGAAATTAGACCACTTTCTTATGGCACGCATGAGAATAAATTCAAAATGGACTAAAGACTTAAATGTGAGACCTGAAACCACAAAAGTTTCCTAGAAGAAAGAATAGGCAGTAAATTCTTGGACATTGCTTGTATCAATTTTTTTTCTGATATATCTCCTCACGTAAGGAAGAAAAAAGGAAAAACGAACAACTGGATTTTATCAAACTAAAAAGTTTTGCACTGCAAAAGAAACTATCAACCAAATAAAAAGACAACCCACTGAATGGGAAAACATATTTTCTAATTCACCAAATAAAGGATTAATATCTAAAATTTATAAAAACCTTATAAAACTCAACACCAAAAAAACCCAACCCAATTTAAAAAATGGACAAAGAACCTGAATAGACACTTCTTCAAAGAGTATATACACATGTCCAAAAGACCTATGAAAAGGTACTCAACATCACTAATCATCAGAGAAATGTTAATTAAAACCCCAAAGAAATATCATCTCACACCTGTCAGAATGACTATCACCCATAAATCAATAAACAAGTTCTGCCAAGGATGTGCAGAAAGGGAAACCCTTTTGCACTGTCTATGAGAATGCAGGTTAGTGCAGCCACTGTGGAAAGCAGCATGGGGACCACTAAAAAAATTAAAAATGGAACTGCCTTACAACCCAGCATTTCCACGTCTGGAAATTTATCTAAAGAAACACAAAACACTAATTCAAAAGAACATAAACACCCCTATGTTCACTGCAGCAATGTCCATCAGTAGATGAGTGAATAAAACAGTTATGGGACATTTACATAATGGAATACTACTTGGCTGTAAAAAAGAAGAAAATGTTACCCTTTGTGACAGCATGGATAGACCTACAGAACATTATGCTAAGTGAAATAAACCAGTCAGAGAAAGAACAATACTATATGACTTCACTCATGTGGAATTTAATGAAAAAACTGAACTCACAAGCAAAATAGAGACAGACTTGTAGAGAGCAGGATGACAGTACCTGGGGTTAGAGGGTGGAGGGACTGAGCAAAAAGGAAAAAAGACTCATGAACATGGACAACAGTGTGGTGATTGCAGGAGGAAGGAGGTATGGGGGTAAATAGTAATGAAAAAAAACAATTAAAATGTTAAAACATTTTACTCAATCTTATGTCTTTTGATTGGATTATGTAGTCCATTTACATTGAAAGTAATTATCGACAGATATGTATTTATTGATGTTTTTTAATTATACATTTTTTGTTTTTATTTATTTATTTTTACATGCTCTCTGTTTTTCTCTTGGTCTCCTCATTTGTCATTTGATGTCATATGATGTCATTTTGATTTTTTTATGTCATTCAACACATACTTGGTGTTATGTTTGAGTTACTTTCTCCTAATTTTTTTATCCATTGTAAGTTATTTGTTTATAATGTAGTTTATAATATCTATAAAGTCATCTTCCTAGGGCAAGTGCAGGGCAGAGAAGAGTGGATTAGCCTGTGACAGATTTTGATCAATTTTCTCTCCCATGCCCCCAGCTGCGGACCTGGCTTGAAACCCAGGCATGCGCCCTGACCAGGGATCAAACTGGTGACCTTTCCATTTGTGGGATGACACTCAACCCACTGAGCCATAGCATTCAGGGCTATTAATGTACTATTATCATGACTTTGCTTCATGTCCTATTGAGAAGATGTGATTTAAAAAAAAAAAATTTGGTTCCAAAGAATTTAGAAGTGATACTAGACCAGTTCTGAGCCTGAGCCCCAAGACAATTTTAGCACTTGTTCTTTTAGCAACCTATTTAACCACAGCATGTGCAAGCCAATGCTTCCCTCCTGGGTGATGAGACCCCATGTATCCAAAGCATAGTACATTATGTGGTCCAGTTAAAGATCAAGATATGTCAATCCAGCCAAAAGTAACAAATCCACCCACCCAACAGACAACTGCTCATAGATTCCTGAGGAACCTGATGACCCACAAACTCATGACTAAATTATAAATGGTTGTTTTAAGCTACTTAATTTTGTGGTAGTTTGTTATAGCGCAATGATTAATACAATACTCTCATTAACATGTTCACCCATTCAAAATATTTATTAACCATATATAATAAGCACACACTGTACTAAATGCCACATAATTTGAATGACTATATATAAATGCATACAATTTATTTATGGTGCAAAATGTAAGTAAGATGCATACTGTTTTAACCATATGGAAGAGGAAAGAATAATTTAGGGAGTAGAGATATATTTAAAGAAAGAATAACAAAAAGATAAACTGTGTAAATGAAACACGTTTGTTGATTGAGTTTTGGTTATAAACTTACTTGGTTTTTCTGTAGAGTACATGAGAGCGAATAGTATTTCATCAGGCTAGAAGCTTTAATAATATTAATATTGATGATATCTTAGTAAATATTTTGTAACTAACTATGGCATGTATATCAATCTATAGATGTACATTTATGTCTAGTTTTATGTCTAAGAAAAAGTTAAAACCCAGATATTTGCATAATTTGTACTTCCATATTATAAAATGTTCATAATATTAGAATGTGTGATGATTTATTTGTAAGCATTCGTGATAATTAATACAATTACTTTTAAATGAATAATAAGCCCTGGCTGATGTGGCTCAGTGGATTGAGTACCAGCCTGTGAACCAAAGGGTCACTGGTTCGATACAAGTAAGGGTACATGCCTGGGTTGCAGACCAGGTCCCCAGTGGGTGGCATGCGGGAGGCCACACATTGATGTTTCTCTCCCTGTCTTTCTCCCTCCCTTCCCTTCCTTCTAAAAGTAAAAAAAATAATTTAAAAAAAGAAATGAATAATAATAACAATAATAACAACAATACGTAGCATTTACTAAACATTGCTTATACTGTGATAAGTGTTTCAGAGGCATTATTTCATAACTCTGGGGAGATGATATTTTTTCATTTACTGGTATGATAAACGAAGTTTAGAGAGAGAAACTTTTCCATGAATCACAGAAAAAGCTGGTGAAATGGCATTAGAAAACACACATGCACACATGCATACAATATACATATTTAAATACATTGTATGTATTAGTTTTTTACTTATCCAATAATATCTAGAGCAAAATTGACAACTCATTATTATAAAAATCACAAAATGTGATTTGTTTTTAAATCACAAAATAATTTGTTTTTATCTTTATAATATTTGCTTTAATTTATTCAAAAGATATTAAATATAAGTTGAATATTTATTATGTATTTAACTGTAGAAGCCTGATGATTGTTGCACTTAAAGGAAAAAATTTATAAAAACAAGATGGATTTGTAGTCTTTCCATCCACTTGAATTGCTTTGTGCAGATTCTATGAGAATTAAGATACTGAATTAAGAAATATGACAAATTATACCTTATAAATTCAACACCTACCAAATTCAAAAGTTTCTTCTCTGTTAAAATATATATAAGTAATTCAATATTTAAAAAAATTTAGCACTGGCTAGTGTGGCTCAGTTGGTTGAAGTATCAGTTTGTAATTGAAAAGTCACAGGTTTGATTCCCTATCAGGTCACGTGCCTGGGTTGTGGGATCAGTACCTGGAATGGACACGCAGGAGAGGCGACCGGACAACCAATCATTTTGCTCTCACATTGATATTTCTCTCCGTCTCTCTCTCCTTTCCTTTCCTTCTGTCTAAAGTCAACAAGCATGTGCCTGGCAAATTTAGCTCAGTTGGTTGATCGTGGGTTCAATTCCCTGTTGGTTTGATCCCCCATTGGGTCACATACAAGAAGCAACCTATCAATGTTTCTTTCTCTCTTGCCTTGCATTGATGTTTCCCTCTCTATTTTTCTCACTCTCTTCCCCACTGTCTAGAATCAATGAAAGAAAATATTAAAAAAATACAATTAATAAGCATGTCCTCAGATGAGAATAAAAAAATTAACAACGTTTTAGACAAGTCAGAAAATCTTACATGACTTTTTGAGATTAATTTATATCCCCCTGAGATCACAAATTCTATAAATAAATAAAATAATGTTAAAAAATCTAGAACTACTGTTTCTAAATTACAACGAATCCAAAAGCAAATAGATAAATTACTTTATAGTATTGTCTAATAGAACTTTCTGTGATGATGAAATGTTTGATACCTGTAATGTTCAATGTTTCAGCCACTAGTCACATGAGCTATTGAGCAGTTGAAGTGTGGGTATTGTTACCAAGAAGTTGCATTTATTTTATTTCAATTAGTTTAAACATAAGTATAAATACCTATATGTGGCTAATGGTTAACACAGTTTATAAAGGATCAGTTTTGAAAGGTAGTGTCTTTTTTCCTCCAATATTTACAGGAAGCAAAGTATTTTTTATACATCAACATCAAAATCCATTAAAATGATAAATATTTATATTTATAAGCTTTAAAAGTGATTTGACTACTCAGAAAATCATCGAGCATAATTAGAATTTAGATTTTATAAAGTATGGCTATTTTTTTCAAATTCAATCATGCTTATAAATTTCAATAAATAAAATACACTAAATGAATTAGAAAACTATCAATTAACTTAAATTCTCTTAAAAAGTATCAACATAGAATTTCAAACTAGAAAAAATAGAGAAGTTGGGAAACATTTTATTTCTGTAGTACTCATGTGTGACATAATAGCTACAAAGGGCCGGATTTCTCTTCTCATTCAGATCTACTTTCACTTCACATAGAAGCAGGAGAGAGACAGACATTAGGAAGAAGTATAGATCAATACTTTTCACTTCCCACAAAAAGTGGTTTTGTATGGATAAAGTTGACACTTCCATTTGGGTATACACTAGAGAGGAAGGTCTAATATTCTCTGACGTTTAACATTTAAGTGGACTTGCATTCTGTGGTGAGAATGGTCTACAAGGTGGGAAATAAATTTAATTTTGTTTTGTCTTTCCTAGTGAGGTTAAATGCACTTGAGTGAGTTTGGGGAATAAACTTACAAAGGTGGTAGACTTTGTAAGCTTCATGCAAGAATCAGTTCAGAAGAAGGACCTTATGTTTTTAGACTTTCACCTGTCTATAACTGGGGAGACCCTTTTAAACCTACAAGAAACCATTTTTCTTTCCACACTACAGTACCTTTAGCTATAAAGGTAAGGAATTTCTCTTAGCATAATTACTTTAATTTATATTGTGCAAGTTCACATTGTGTGAAATACAAAATTATTTAGATGTGCTTTCCATGTCATTTTAGAAATCTAATATACACTCTACTTTCTTAGTGTACATATCTTCATCTGATTTCAACAGGACATTTTATAAGGAATATCATCTTCAAATATTGTTTTAAATTATTTCCTCTTAGGCCAATATAAAACATAATCATTGATCAGGGTACACTAAGATATACGTCTGTTGATACTAATTTGAATTTTAGTTGATTTATGTTGGAAAATAAATATTTGTATTATTGAATACCTATATATACACATCTATGTAAATATCAAATATCACCATTTAGGATTAAAGAAACTATTTGTTTCTGCAGTTACTAACATGGCCTGTGTTCTTTATATTTGAACAAGATCAGCTGTTATTTTAATGTAAGTCACATGGTACAAGTTAGCTTCTAAAATTCTGTGCATTTCACCATAGTTTCCATATTATGTAAAAGAATAGGTATGAATGGGAGAAAAGAAATGATTAAAACCATATTTAAATTGAGGTGAGATATAGTCAAGTTAAAATAGTATTTCTCTGGCATTAGAAGGGAGGTTTGTATGAGTTACAGGCTCTTAATGGCAAAATATTTAAGGTGACAAATCAGTAAACTGTGATTTACAGTTTAAATACTAAATTTATTGTTTGTGTAAAAAGGTTTCCACTGATTATGCGAAACACAGCTGTAGAGGCAGCACAGGGTAGGAATGGAATGTAATATAAGCACTTTGTTATATAGGAATGGAATGTAATATAAGCACTTTGTTTTTTTTGCCCCTGGAAAATACACTTAGGTTCTCTGTGATTGAGATATTATGGGTAAATGGACTAACAACAAAACCTGCATCATAAAGTTGGAGTGAGAATTAAATAAGATTTCATGTATAAACCTTGAATGATGGACTGAAATGTGATAAGTAATACATGGTTTGTGTTAGTTTTAAAATCTGAAGAGAGCATCTTCTATGAATTTTGTTCAATGGCCCTTCACACTCTTCCACCTGAGTGTGAACTGTTACTTAGTGACTTGCTTCTAACAACAGAATGTGGTGGAAATGATGAAGTGTGACTTCCAAGAATTAAGTCATAAAACCCATTGAGTTACCATCTTTCTTTCTTGTGTTAATCATTCTGGGGGAAGCTGCTGCTATACTCTTAGAACACTATGTGAGCCCAAGGAAAAGTCTATGAGCCTCCTGAGGCCAATCTGTAAGAACGGAAGGTCACGTGGTGATAGCCATAGAGCGAGCCTCTTGGAAGTGGAGCTTCAGTTCCAATTAAGTCTTTGGGTTCATTTCTGCCCCAGTGAACAAATTAACTAAAACTTCATGAGAAACCCTTTGTCAGAAATACATAAATCTCTCCCAACTAAATACCCTCAGAAAATGTGAAATGGGGTAATTTGTTACCCCAAATTAGGCAACTAATACAAGTCTTAGTCATTATTCTTAGAGAGCCTAAACTGCACTTTAAACATTATTCTAAAATGAACAAATTTTGTTAATGTCTGCTTTCATATGCCATAAATGTAACTGTTTCTGGTGTTTTCTAACAATGAAAAGTAGAACTAACATTTGTTGAGATGAAAACATTAACATTAACATAATACTGATTAAAATATACTATTTTATTTATCAAACCTATTTTATCAAAATAAATATTAAAACAAATTTAAGTATATTTCTGTTAATATTTTATATTATTTTAGCCAAGTACTTAATTGCTCTCAGTTAAGAACTAAATCTGAGTAAACTGTTTTTAATACAAGTCAACTTTACTGCAACATAAAATAATTTTTGTATATGACAACATAAGTCATTTGAGAAATGGATAATATAAAACTCGGTACATTTAGCCAGTTTATACACTCATTCAATCATTCATCTAGAAAATATCATGTTCCAAACCCAGATCTACATACTGAAGATGTAATGGTTATGACAAAATTGATCCCTTGCCTCATGTGGTGTATAGTCTAGAGGAGTATGTCAGTCACAACTCTCACTGTCATTGTAACAATACACTAACTTTTATGAGATCACAGCCATTATGTTGAATAGGAAAGTGCACTATGTGAAGAGTCCTGTAAAGGTAATTAATACAGGGTTCTTAGGATATAATCTTAGCAGTGGAATTGCTGGGTCAAAAGGCAGATACATTTTTAGTTTTTTGAGGAAATTCCATACTGTTTTCCACAGTGGCTGCACCAGTCTGCTTTCCCACCAACAGTGCACTATGGTTCCCTTTTCTCCACAACCTCTCCAACACTTGTTTGTTGATTTGTTTATGATGGCCATTCTCAACGGTGTGAGGTGGTATCTCATTGTGTTTTTTTTTTTTAATTTTTATTTTAATTGTTGTTCTTGTAGTTTTCTGTCTTTTACTCCCACCCCAGCCCTCCCCACCTCCCTTCCATTTCCACCCCCATAATTTTTGTCTGTGTGTCTTTTATACTTGTTGCTCTAAACCCTTCCCCTTTTCCCCTGAAATTCCCTCCCCTCTCCCTTCTGGTGACTGTCAGCCTGTTCTCAATTACACCAATCCAAAAGAATCTATGCACCCCTATGTTCATAGCAGCACAATTTACAACAGCCAAGTGTTGGAAGCAACCTAGGTGCCCATCAGTAAATGAATGGATCAAAAACTGTGGTACATTCACACAATGGAATTCTATGCAGCAGAAAGAAAGGAGGAGCTCCTACCCTTTGCAACAGCATGGATGGAACTGGAGAGCATCATGCTAAGTGATAGAAGCCAAGTGGTGAAAGACAAATACCATATGATCTCACTTTTAATAGGAACCTAATCAACAAAACAAACAAACAAGCATAACATAATCATCGTGGTTTTTATTTGCATCTCTCTGATAGCTAGTGATACTGAGCATCTTTTCATATGTCTCTGTGTGTCCTCCTTGGAGAAGTGTCTGTTCAAGTCCTTTGTTCATTTTTTAATTGGGTTGCTTGTCTTCTTAGAGTGGAGTCATGTAAGTTCTTTATATATTTTGGATATTAAACCTTGTCCGAGGTATCATTGGCAAATATGTTTTCCCATATGGTTGGTTCTCTTTTCATTTTAATACTGTTTTCTTTAGCCATGAAGAAGCTTTTTATTTTGATGAGATCCCATTTGTTTGTTCTTTCTTGTATGTCCCCTGCTCTAGAGGACATATTGGTGAAAATATTGCTGTGTGGAATATCTGAGATTTTCCTGCCTATGTTCTCCTCTAGGACTTTAATGGTGTCACAACTTATATCTGAACACCAATAAAAAATTTAAAAAATTAAAAAAATTAGAAAAGATAATTAATACCGTAGATGGACAGAGCCACAATGGTTTCATTGGTACCATCTTTCAGATTGGAGCTGGATTTGTTATTATTTCTTTTTAAGTATATGAAAGACAGCTTATAAGCATAGTAGTAGAAATGCTGAGAGAGACTCTATGCTTCTAAATTCTTATGTATTTTCACCTTAGTGCACAAGATCCTATTAATAGAAACATTGTTTGTTCCAAAATTTAACATGAATCTTGATAATGATGGGGACAGTTCTTATGTGGACTTATATTTATACCCCAGAGAAAAGACTGGCCTTGATACATTAAGAGTGCTGACTCTGAAAAGGAGGGAAGGGGAGGATAGATTAAGGATACTGTCCTACTGAAGTGCTCAGGGTTAGCTTACCTCTAATAAGAAGGTCCTGAGAAAAAGTATTTAATTCACAATTTTTCAGAATCATAATGGAGAGGAGAGCTGAGCTTACATTGAAAGACTGTGTAAATTAATTTAGAAGAATTGTTTTGAGCACATACTCTTATTGATAAAAATATTTTAAATTCCTAATCTAATACATTATTAAAACTACCAACATACATGTCTTATTTAAAAACACATTATGAAATATAACATATATTAAAAAACATAATAGGTCATTTAGAGGCCTGGAAGCAAAGGAGTGAATCAGTGCAAAAAGCTAAAGCAAACGATTGGCAAGTATACAGATTGAGAAAGACATACATAAAGCTTAAAGAGTTATATATAATGCTAGTCTAAAAATTGAATAATTTATTTATCAAGTCTATTTTTTTCTTTTGCATTCCTTGCCAGATTATTTCAGAATAAATGAAGAGAAACTACTCAATAAATTTGCTTATTTTAAATTTCTATTCTTGTATGATTTTTTGAACTGAAAAACATAATGTTCATAAAAATAATCCTCCCATAGGTGTGAGTTTATATTACTTTCCTGATATATCTATATTATATAATAAATATTTTATATTCCAAATAGTACACTCTTTTTGATATACCAAAAGGTTTTAGTACCAAAGGGAATTTTGACCAATGAAAATTCAGTCAATGTTTATTAATATGAGGATATATCTGGACATAAAGCTAGATCCCTACACTTACTATGAGAAAACTAAAACAGGTTTAAGAAATACCTTCCCTCTTAAAACTACAAGATCTCTAATTTGAAATATGTCTATTTAGAAGAAACACTGCATTGTATAAGTAATTCAGTGTTAAATGGCAAGCAAAAAACTGATCAACTCTCAAGTACATGATTTTTAATCATTTGTATTGATGGTTTGCTTTCCATTTTTCTCAGTTAAAAAAGTCAGGGAACATAAATAAAATTTCAGGCTTATATCATTAAAATGATGTCATATAGTTTAAATATAAGAGATCATGATTAATTATTCTATTAAAAAATGAGAGACAAGGGGGCTTAACAGAGGGCATGTAGCACATCTCTAGCATAGATGGAAATAGGGCTACAGCACCAGGCAGCTCATTGGTGTTCAACATAGAGGTGCTTTGGCACTTTGACAGGATGATTAACTTTGACGGGTTAAATTAACACAAACATAAAACAGAGGAAATCTATCCTTGCTTGTCTCTCTGCCAGGAAATACAAGCTTGTAATTGCTGTGATCCAGCTCTTCAGCATAAAACCAGCCAGATGCTTACATCAAGAGACTGATTTTGCAGAGCAAAACTCTATTCTGATTTTAGGGTCATTGGAGATTAGCGTCCTTTTCACAAGAGAATTTTCTCTTAAATTTTATCCAGGTCAGATGTAGGTGCAAATAAATGTCAAGGCCTGTCAAAACATATACTTTAAAAAGAATTAAATAAACATTAGATCAATGCTGCAAAAGAAAAACTAGCCACCAACACTAAAAACCTTTTTTTTAAACCACTTACATTAAAAAATATTGGGTAGATCCAATCATAAGCTTTTTAAAAAACATATTTTTGAAATATATTTGATGTATGTTGACTTAATCATCTTTCATTGATTGTATAAAATATTTTGATTCCCATATTAAATATGCTATAACTCTCTTCTTTATATACAACACATAAATACATACATTGCAAAAGGCCTTTGCAAGGCAAAATTGCAGAACAATGATGGTCTTTTTTAGTATTTTTCAATGACTTGTTGTAATAATTTTCAATTGCCTTGAAAATACTCATGAAACTGATTATAATTCTTGAAAACAGTCTTGATTTGCTTGTTCCCAGCTTTGTTTTTCTAGATTCTCCACCTCCTCAATTCTGCTCTCCAGCCCCAGGTATTGGTGTCCAGCCACCTTTCTTTAAGTCTGACAGTTAGTCTTTTTTTCTGGGTTTACTGCACTGTCCTCAACACATTACATGCATTATGGCTTTTAATCCCACGATAATTTAGTTGATGAAATTGAAGGTCAGAGGGATTAAAGAATTTGCATAAAACCCAATACCTAGAAAACAGCCGAGTAAAGATTTAATCCTGGGATTACCAGATACTTTAGTTAAGTGAGAAATATTGCTGCTATGTGTATACCCATGCTCTTGGTTCAATTTGCACCATACAAAACTGGGCCTTTTGCATCTGCCTCCATGTTTTAGAACAGAGAGTCTTCAACTAGAGCAACCACACCTACTTTTTCTTTGGAAGACATGTTTTAGGTATAAAAATGGTAGAATTTAGAATAGGAAAGAAAAACCTACATATGAATCCTTTCTCTGATTAGGAGCACAGCGATAGCATATACATTTTAGTTGTACAGAATTACACTTAAGGAGTTCCTGATGTGAATATAAATGTAAATTTCATAATATGAGGCTTTAGGCTTCATTAATATAACAACAGTGGTCTGGGTGGTGCATGTGTGTGCAAGTGTGTATGTGTGTGTGTGTGTGTGTGAGGGAGAGAGAGAGAGAAAGAGAGAGAGAATGGATGATATCTGTTGCTCACAGGTGAGTTCATATAATTTAGTGTTTTATTACATTAGAATGTTTAGAAAAGGGACCTGCAGAAATGAATGCTAATTCATTTATTAATGTTTTCCACTGATTTTATGGGCAGCCGATAGTGGTTTTATGGCCTTTTATCATAAAGAAGATGGAAGCTATTTAAATGTTTTAATTGTTGGGTTTAGAAATAGATTTGCTTTTATCAGATCAATATTGCTTTGACTGAGTATCAGTTAAACCAACAAGGCTCTACTATTGATTGAAGGAATGAATGGGTTTAATTAAATTTCATTCTCTAGTTTACATAATGAGGAAGAAGGATCAGAGTTATATGTTTGAAGGGCAGACTAATTATAACTCAGAAACCAAAATATAAATCTTTACAAAAACTGAATTTTTCATTAAAGGCACAGAATGGAAATTATATTTTCTTTCCCATTCTATATAATTCTCAGAATATTTCCATCATTTACTTTTTTTGTAATAAAATACTAGTAAACATGGACATGTATTGTATTGTTAGAAGTAGTTGGAAATTTGGTTTATCTATAATTAACTTGATTTAGGATTTCTGTTCTCGATAACCAACATATTATTTCAGGTCTTGTTAGTTGGCTTCTTGTTATCAGTGTTATAGCCTCTCAATTCTTCTTCATGATGCTACCAGATAAGGTTCTAGGATATAAGTCTTATCCATACTCCCATCCCCTAATAAAACCTTCTATTTTTCTCCACTACTCATAGAATACGGCTCAGATTTTTCTTAGTATTGAATACTAGACATTTTTAAATCTTTTTGTCCCTAGTCCTAAATGTTACATACTGAACCAACTGCAGTTCTGTGAAAATACCATATAGCTAGCTAGCTTTCTCTTCCCTCCCTCCCTCCCTTCCTCCCTTCCTCCCTTCCTCCCTTCCTTCCTTCCTTCCTTCCTTCCTTCCTTCCTTCCTTCCTTTCTTTCTTTCTTTCTTTTCTCTCTCTCTCTCTCTCTCTCTCTCTCTCTCTCTCTCTCTCTCTCTCTCTCTCTCTCTCTCTCGCTGCAGTGGCTCATTTTCCTCTGTTTTTTTCCCCCCTGCTGAAATGTTTATTTCCAAAATATTTGTCAGGTGAAGTGTTATTTATTCATCAAGAAACAGCTCAAACACCTTCGCTTTTCTTAACTTACTTCCACCTCTGTCAAAATATAGTTACTAACCCTCCATTCTTGTTGTGCATTGCATATTTATACCACATGGTACATAAATTCATATTTTCATGTGCTTTCCATCATGATATTCAAATTCAATAATGGACAGTACTCAAGAGTAGCCTTGTTAACCTTGTATTCATCTTTCCGTCATTTTGTCAAACTTAAAACTTAGTATCTAACAGACTTGCAATAGCTGCTTACTGAACAAATGCTCTTTTACTGTTATTTTAAAGCCTTCTTCACCAATGGGTACTAAACTGTTTCACAAAGAAAAAAATCTGTAAATACTATTGTTCTGTTAACAGATATTTGTTCTGCAAGATACAAACATTTTAATTCAAATGTGAATGGGGTGGGAGTGGAGCAAACTAGAAAATTTCCTCCTAACTTGCTAAAAAGGAAACAAATTTGAGCAGTGGTTTATTTTCAACATTTGGGAGGGAAAGCCCTTTAAAAATATACAAATATTTCAATTTTCTTTCTGCAAACGGCAATACCTCTAATCATTTTGCCTGGAACTTTAGTTATTTCAATTTTTCTGATGTGTTGTCTTCCCCAGTATTATTGTCTTTAGGCTACATTATGCATTAAGCCAGGTAATTAGAGTGCTGCCAATAGGACCATAGTCCAAAATTAAGTTCAATATTATCGTCTCGTTTCTAGTGGCAAAAGCAATGATGAATTTATGCCCCCTTGCTAAACACCTGTTAAAATAAATGATTCAGTAAAAATCATATTTAGACTCAGTTCTTCAATATACAACATTTCCTCCATTCTTTACATTTTCATGAGAGACATGAAAGTTTTAAGTATTTACCTTAATTCATTTAAGCTCATTAAATACATTTATTTAGGGATTTTGCTTCCATTGTCTATTTTAGTGTTAACATTAATAATTTTTGCAATAAATTTTCATCCCACTTAAGGCTTTATAATAACATAAAATTAACTGATAATAATTTTCCAACTAACATCACTATTTACCCAGTCATGTTAAAATTAACATCCCCCAAATGAAGAAAATTTAATATCCATTCTCTAGAAAAAGAAACAAAACCAGCATATTTTGTTTTATGTAGAAACCGTCATTGGGCAATATATTTTATCCACAGGAACATGATTCCTTATTTCATAATGCATTTATGTAATTTTAAAAAATAATGGTAAGAAAGAGTTTTTAATGTTTTAGTTTTAGATATAAATTTTTCTTATAAAACTCTGAAACTCTTCAGTACTTCACATAGGTAGGTTTCTCCAAACATTGATAGAATGGTATCATTACTGTACCATGCTGTGTATGATGTGCACATTTTTGCTCAAATTTTTTAGGGAAAAATAAGGATGCACATTATACATGGGTATTACCTAAAAAACTTTGTATCTGTTTTTATGTTCTGTAATTATTTGTTACATAAAATTTCTTGTACCATATGTTGAAAAATAAATGTTAAAATTCCTTTATAATGAAAACAAGTATCTAGATATGAATAGATAAAATTGAATTAAAAAATTAAAATGAAAGATTTTTTCCTGGAAGTTTGAGCCAAAACATGGGTACACATTATACAGACTAAATAAAATTCATCATCTTCAAGTTGTATCACTGTGAAGTAGGCCAATCTGTCCTCCTTTATCTCTTTCTTGCTCTTAGAATTTACTCTATTCCAGTGCCCCATGAATTCTCATCACCCCAGAATAAGGTGGACGGTGGTAGTAAAGGGTAAAGGGGGTCAAACATGTGGTTACAGACAAAGATTTGACTTTCAGTGTTGGGCACACGATGCAATATAAAGATCATGCATCATACAAATACTCACTTGAAACCTATATAAGCCTATGAACCAGTGTCACCCCAATAAATGTAATTAAAAATACAGCACCTCACAAAATCATTTATCGACTGTGGCCAAACTTTCTAATCCAGTATTTCTCATAATGCCTATACACTATAGATTAATTTATTATAGAATTTTTTTCTTAAAAGTATATTTAATTAATTTCAATAAGATGAGAAGATGTTTAAATATACAACAAAATATTTAAAAGATTGAATAATGTCCAAACAAATTTTACCTATAAATTATTGAACCTATAAATTCTAACTTAACCTACTTAGGAAGATAAGCAGAATAATTAATGCCTGGTATAAAATTTAGAATAAACATTGTCCTTTATAATCCATAGAGAAATATATATCAACTAAGCAAGAGTTACACTATTTTAAAATTAAAGATTGGAATTAGGGTATATTTTAATTTAAATACATAACTGATAATTTTGCTTTATAATTCCAGCATTCTCAAGGAGAATGCTCAATATAATTCTATTAGGAAAATACAATCAGAACTATAAACAGAAAATCAAATAAGGCATAAATAAATATATGTCAATTTGGTGACTTAGTTTATTCTTTTAATCTCAAGTATGTATCAGATTGTTGCTTTGGATAGCAAACAAAGTAGCATTTGGCTACATTTTATAAGGGGAATATAGTTATTTTTCTTTTCTTCTTTTTCCCTTAAAGCAAGGTCTTTATGCTTATATTTGTACAATTTTCCTAGATGTTCATGGCATAATGTGTGTTATTAAAGAATTGATTTCATGGAAAAATTAATTAGATACAATTTATTTCTTCAGAACATACTCAGGTTCACTATATACAAAATATTTATGTAAAACATGAGGTGTATTAGCGTAATATTTCTAAACCCTGTTTTTAGATTATAAATAGAACTTGCAGGCAGTTAAGTTCAACTTGCATGCAAAATCATCATACAGCTTGTTAGGAAGATACAACACAGCTCCACATGATAAAGGTAAGGAACAGAGAAGAAAGGTATTTTCAGCAATTATGCTTCCTAGTGATGGCATTACATATAAAAATCTTAGATGTGAAAGAGAATAGAAAATGCATAAAAGCCACCTCATATATCTCCCAGTCCCCAAAATTACTTCACAACATTCAGAAATCAGAATTACTGATATGTTTTCAAGGTGCTTCTTCAGATAAATGATAGACTTTTTACTAACTTAATGTTAGTTAAGGATCAATGGCTGGTGCATTTTATGTAATCAAATCCATAGCATCCAATAAAATCCATTCTGGGCTAGAGAGAAAAATAAGAGTTATAATACATTATCCATCTATCCTTCCTTCTTTAACACATTTTGCCTGAAGAAGTGTTTATGAAGAACCAACAGTAAGGTAGAGCCATGCTTGGTGTTACAGGAGCAAGGAAATAAGTGTAAGCTTGTTTGAAAAATAATATAAATGGAGTCCCTTCAAAATTGAGTTGGAGCTGACATTTCAGAGGAATCACCTTGCCTGTCTTACTCTTTAAATCTTTGGAATGTTTGGATTGGGAAAAATAAGCCTTGGATTGGGCTAAACCACACATTTTTTTTTCTAAACAACTGTTTGATAAACTAATAGGAGGAATGCACACATCCCCACTATACTACTGAAAACTGAAGACATTCTTTAGAGTTACCACCACCTTATACTGCTGAAGAATAATTTAGCTTGGCATCTATAGAAATGTCTTTTTTGGTTTACCAATAGAATCCCCTTCCTTTTAGTCATGTAATTATTTCCCTTTCCTTTTTTTATAAATATCCCTTGCCTTAACGTCTTAAAAGATGGTTTGGGTTTCTGCCTGAATTAGTGCTTTCCAGAATTGCTATTATTTTTTATTACAAAACAATGCTTGTTGCTTCTTACTCTAGCCTTTTATTTTTAGGTTAATACTGGTTATACTCAACTACCTCAAATATAAAGAAATACATAAAGAATTTTAAGCAATATAATTCATTTTAATATTTTTAATTGAAGGTGGCTCCAAAAACACAGCAGAGTAAAACATGCTGTCTCTTAACACGGTTTCAAATAAATGGTATAAAACTCATTTGGTATTCATTTATAGTGTTCTCATTCATATGTATGTACACGGTGAGCTACAAAAGAGAAAAGGAAAAAAGAAACAAAAAGGACAATTATTGCTTGAAAATTTAGAGTTTTAGTTTTACCTCGGACAGATTGTAATGAGACATTTCTACCACAAATAATGTGTCATGATAAAATTATATACTTCAGAGTGGCCAATCTAGATGTCGCTAGCACAGAATGTTGCCAAATTCAAATATACCTGACATCTTACCTATGAAAGGAAACAGATTATTTCACCCTAAAACATGTCTCTTTAACATAAGGATTATCTTGAACTAATTATTTTTAAGAAACAGACAGAAGAATCTCTAAAAGCCATGCAGAAGCTTTCCCTCCAAAAGAGACAGTTTATTCATAAAGAAAATCTCCACTTGTAAGGAGAGGGGGATGACTAATCTTTAGAAACTTATCAAGGGAGAAGATTAGTAACTTCTACACCACAACTATTGTGTAGTTTGCTTTGCCTGATAACCTTCCATAATTGGCTTCCTTCCCTTCCTTCAATATCTTCTTTTGTGTTTAGCCGAAGATGGTGGCTTGGGCCATTTTTGGGGGTGTTATTCAGTTGTCCTGGATATTTCCCATGTTTATGGAAGGTATACATGGTATTAAGCTTTTGTTAGATTTCCTTTTCCATTTTTTTTTTAAATTATGAGTAGTAGGGTTCTCAGTCAAGAATCTAGAAAGGTAAAGAGAAAATTATTCTTCCTCATACCTGTTTTCAGAGAAGATAGTTACTTTGCTGATAATTCTGAAAATTACACTTTAGAACTGACACACTTGTATGATTCGACTCCAAGGCAGACTCTTAAAATAGCAATTTCTTTATTTTATATAAAATGGCTTACTAAAATGTTTTAATAAGTATTATGACAACAGCATTTATCTTTAGCCCAAAGATTGTAATGATTTATTGTATTTCCAAATGTGATGTTTTGGAGGTTACTGACAGTTTTCAGTACCATTAGATTAAATATAGACTTATTTAAATATTAAAGCATTAAATTTAGAACTGTTAACATGTGTTTATCATGTATTATAGCTTCAATGGTAAAAATTAAAGAATTAATACATATTTCAACACATTAAATCCAATAGACATTGCTTATTAAGTTAATATTTCTATTTTGTTGCCATTATAAATGTATTGTGTGTATTATTCACTTGATAAAATTATAAGCATATCCAGAATTGCATATCATAAATCAACTCTAATACTCAATTCAACTTTTTATTGCTTATTATTTTATCCCAAATTCACAGAACATGTTATATATAATGTTCTATAAGTTCCTTTTTTGTACTATTAGTTTACTTCTAAATATTTCAGAACTTTTATTATGCACTTTTTGGCTGATTATATTTTTTCTGGTTAAATACAATGGTACGGTAGGTTTGAAGATAAACAGAAGCTTCAATAATTAAAATGAGGCATTATTTCTACAATCTTAATCTCTAAATCTTGCTTTTAGAGATTAATTCAGTTGAGTAACTACAAAGTATTCTTGCATACTATAACTCAACTGAGTAAAAGAAATAACTACTTCCTACTTTTGATGAGTTTGAAATTTCTAGTCAGTGATTTTATATATACATAACATTTGTAGTTTCCAAAGTGCCAAATTGGTCCCATTGATACAAAAAATTCATATCATAGACTTTATTCTTATTTTATAGACAGTTAAACCAGTTCAGATTGCTCAAGAACATATAGTTAGTAATTGTGAATATGTAAATAGAACCCTCATGATCATCCACTAGTAATATATTCCTTCCTACACACACACACGTGTGTGTGTGTGTGTGTGTGTAACTTGTATTAAATGTTGAGACAAAACAGCTATATTCGGTAATATCTATAAGGAGATAAAATAATTTACTTTTAATTGGGTAATAATCAATTTAGAAAATCTTAGAGACATTTTATGTTCATAAGTTATTATTATAGTGTTGATTTTATCCTTTTATATGTTAGCAATAAACACCTAGAAATAGAAATATATTCTCCATTGTCACAAAGCTTTAAAGCTTTAACAAGAAAGATATTGGACATATGTGAAGATTAATGTATAAATTTATTTGAGGATCAAAAAACAAGGTATGAGTAAATGGAAATCCATTCTATACTTTTGGGGGTCTCCACCCACAGAGCCCCATCCCTCCATCACGGATGAAAATAAAACTACCAAGACATGATCTGCTTGGGGAGGATAGGTGGTCAAACTCTCAGAGGAGAATGACACAGAGCCCTTTCCTCACTAGGCTTTTATTGGGTTCCAATACACCGAATACAGGTATGTCAGGTGGCAAGGATCAAACAATGGTTAACATTTCAAAGAAATCTGAGGGCTTAATCTGAGTCAGTGTCTGTCAGGAAAGGGGTTTGCAAAACTTTGGGAGACATACGCATTTCCTTCTCTGACCCTTATCATTTATTTTATTTTTTTTAAAGGATCCCAGTTTCTGTTATTTTTTTTCTTTTAATCAGTATTTTTTAATTGTTGATATTGTACAGTTTTCTGTCTTTTACCCCGCCCCAGCCCACCACCCCAGCCCTCCCCACCTTCCTCCCATTTCCACCCCCCCATAGTTTTTGTCCATGAGTCCTTTATACTTGTTGCTCTAAACCGTTCCCCTTTTCCCCTGAAATTCCCTCCCCTCCCACTCTGGACACTGTCAGACTGTTCTCAAATTCAGTGTCTTTGTTTATATTATGCTTGTTTGTTTGTTTTCTATGCAGCAGAAAGAAAGAAGGAGCTCCTACCCTTTGCGACAGCATGGAAGGAATTGGAGAGTATCGTGCTAAGCGAAATAAGCCAGGCAGTGAAAGACAAATACCATATGATCTCACCTTTAACAGGAAGCTAATCAACAAAACAAACTGACCCTTATCATTTAAATGACAGCACTCTTAGCAAACAAAGCAGGTTTCACAGGACTTTACGAATTCTTTCTTATGCCCTATCGCCTGGGAGAACCGTTCTGGCCAGCACAGGGCTGCACCACTAGCATCATAGTTTCATGCTTTAAGCCAACTAGGTGCAGGAAGCAAGAGATAAGGAAGCATCTCCCAGATGGAAATGGGCACTCGGGCTATGTCAAAATAGCCGGAGGCGAGGGTCCATCACCCCCTCTTTGCTGCAGCCCCCCAAGTCCTTCCATGAGGGCCTCCCAAGTGGTCGTGTCTGGCTTAGGTTGCCCCTCCCATGAGGAGTCTTACCTGTCATTGACTAACTGACTAAGCATTGGGGCCAGAGATGGATGAGGCAGAAGTGGCACTCCTGCCAGGGAGATAAGCTTTGTTTCCTTAGTAGGTCACGTCCTCTTGACAGAACAGACCCAGATGAAGTGGGTCCCTTGGCTCTTACTCAGCCCACCATGGGGTGAGGGTTACAACTCCCGAGACCAGGCTGAATGGTCCACAATGTACTTTTATATTCTATGTTAAAATACCTGGAACTTAAAAATATTAATATTTCCAAGATTAATATACACATGGAGGGCAATTAATACACATATTACACTCTGTGCATGTGCAAGAGAATTAAATGCTCACACATGAAATATTAATACAAGTGTCAAGAAAATCTAGACACTATGTTTACAAAAATGGGAACCCCAGATGCTATAAAAAGAGCCATGTTTGATTTTATGGAAATTTAAAACATTTGCATGATGAAAAATGCCAACAGCAAATTCAATAAAATAGCAGTAAATCTAGAAAATATTTTCATTTCTAGTATCAGACAAAGGATTAATATTTATATTATACAAAAAAGAATTATAAGAGGACAAGAAAAAGAAAAAACATAAGGAAAAATTGATCAAAGGACATAAATAGTTTATACAGCAACAAATCCAAAGTGCCAAAAATTATGAAAAGATGCTCAAGTTTACTAGTAACCTAGCAAACAGAGATTGTGACAGTAATGAGATGTATTATGCACCAGTAGTCTTTAAGAAGTAAACAAATCCATAATTTGTATTGTTTTCAGAAATGGAAAGTGAAGGGTACCGTCATTCAATGTTACTAGAATTGTGGGATGTTACAGTAATTTCAAAGGCAATTTTAGAAACCTCTATTAAGTTTTAGAATGTACATAGTACACAGAATACACAGAGACACATATATTCCTCTCAACCAAGAGTTTTTAATCCTTGGAATCCATTCCATGGAAATAAAAGTACAATGGTTCAGAAAGAAAACATTTAGAAATAATGAATGCCCATCAATAAACATGTTACTTGTCTATGTCATATGCTTAGTATGCAGTTAATTAGAGCTATTTCAGCTCACCAGCACTGCAGATAAGTATAAAATAATCAAGACACAAGGAAAATATATTATCTAATTTTTAAAGAAAATACTGAAGTTCCTAAAACTAGCATATGTATCCTAATATTAGTGTCTATGTATAAATGCACAACCATGTATGTGCATAGGAGTTTAGAAGTACAAGCACAGAGGAAAAACTAAATTGCTAACATGGAAAATAGGTGTCATGCACACAAAAAAACCTGACTGTGTGATTAAATTTATTATATTTATGAAAATACAGTCATACGTTGGTAGTCATTGGCTTCAGACCTTGTGAAACCCTATACTTGTTGCATTTGGACAAGAAAAAAGTGTTTCAGCATTTGGCGCTTCTTGGGACCTGTAGCACTTGCTAGTTGTATGAGTCACAATGAGGCCCCACAAGAGAAAATCCTTCATCATTTGATACTTATTGGTGTTGGCACACATCACGAGTTATAGAATGACAAGTACAGATGTGCCACTGTACATGTATGGCTATGTAACTTGAGTTTTTATGGCAAATGCAATAACAAAAACATTATATTTAATGTATATGTATGTAGATACATTCCATGATATGAGGCCTGTCCTGAAAGCATCTAGCTATGTAATATGAAATATAGAGACATTTATTGAAGAAGATACAAATGCAAGAAATATTACACATGGGACAATGATGCCTCAGTCCCCTTCAAAGGAGGCACTTTAGGACCTCACAAAGTTTTCCTAGTGTCATTGGTAGCAGTTTGAATCAAGTCATTAACAACCACAGAATGATGTTCATTCTGATATAGTAGCAGAAGCTGCAAAACAAATTTTGCCATGACACATTATGCTAAGATTTTGCATCAAAATTTCAGACAGAGTAGTTTTTGGGGTCCCCAGATCAGCTTCTATTTCTCACATGGTCAGTTGCCACTCTTTGTTGATTGTAGCCCATACACATGCAACGTTCTCAGGTGTTCTGCTTGTTGCAGGCCTTCCAAAACATGGATCACTTTCAACAGATTCTCAACCATCTTTGAAGTGTTTGTGCCACACTATTATTTATGCTTCACTCATTGCATCATTGCCGAAGATGTGCTGAATCATCCAAAGATGTTTTTGCACAGGATGTTCAAACTCAATGTTAAATTTGATGCAGACTTGTTGCTGTACTCTCTGTCATTTTGAATATGACAGCCACATAGTACACATGCTCACTCAATATCATCTACTGCCCCCATTGGCTAGGTACAGTGAGGTCATCATTGTTCATGCATGAGTATTCTCTCCTTTGCTGCCAGGTTACATGGATATGGTGCAAACCTTGTTATATTAACAATGGCTGGAATTTTGTCAGACAGATGTCATATGTTCATTGATTATATGTGATAACATATGTATACTCCTTCATATTATTTATTAAAAACACTGTTATATAATAAGTTGAAAATAATACTATGCTTTTCCTTAAATTTTTCTTCTCTTATTAAAATATTGCTCTTGAGCCATCAATATTTAATTTCTGAATAAACACACCTTAATTTTTTGGAAAAAGAGAGTATATTTTTACATATGGTTCATTTTAAAATATGAAATCTACCTAAGAGCATGCTATTGATGATTTCAAAAAAATTTCAATTTGAGTGTCTATTTCCAAATCGTTACTTTACCTATCGTTTAAAAAGTGAAATTTATATTCCCTTCTCAATGATTTCCCCTCTTTTCTTTATAATTCAAACTAGCAAAGAAACACAAAACAAAAGTCTGGATACATATTTTGCAACCCTATCAGACATTGCATTATCATTATAATAAATGAGTTTACTATATATAGTTAAACTCTCTCAAGATGAGTTAAATATTTTCTGCATTCTTTTACATCCCTGAATGGTTGAAGATGAAATAATTTTTTACTAACTCAAAACTTTTTTACTTCTTTAATTAAAGTGTACAAAAAATGTGCATAAAATAAATAAGTGATTTAGAAAATGATATCAGAGGTAAAAAGGTAATACTAGATTCAATCACAAACTGTTATGGATATACTATATTGTTATCTTATATAAATAAATATAAGAAGCTTAAGATTGCACTCACAAGTTTAGTTTGCACATTTACTGAGAATTTCAGTTTTAGATGTTCATAAAGAAAAAGATATTATGGGATAGTAAAAAGAATATGGGATTTAATCTTGGTAAGCTTCCATTCTATTCCTGTGGTAACTTCAGTGAGTTAGCCTTTCACAACTCACAGGTATAAAGCAGGAATGATACTGCTTTCAAGTCTTAATTTAAAAAATGAGGCAATGGCCCTGGTAGATATTATAGCACTAGAGAATTATGATTGTTCACATACTTTTGTTATTGTGTTTTCAAAACAACAGAATTCTGAATTCTTTTACACTCTTCTTAAAGCTCAGCTTCTTAGGTCACTTATGTAATTATTCCTATGAAGACATTCATTGTTAACATGATTAGCAGAAGACTGTCTTCATGTTACATTTATCAATTACCTGAAACCTAAAATTGCTATGACAGAATCTGAAAAATATAACCACTTTAATATTAGAAAAAAAGTGTAAAAAATAGAACTCTGGTCCAATTAAAAATCAATAAAATCCATAATGTCTATCAAATTGCCTACATCAATTACTGTAAAGTGCTGTCTCTCATCCAAAAATCACGGCTCCTTTATTATATACATTTCGGATTTTGTAGTTTGGCAAAATACTAAAGACAGCTTTGTTTTATTTTTTAAGTATATTTTACTGATTATGTAATTATAGTTGTCTCATTGTTTTCTCCTAAGGGGGCCCTGCACCCCGCTCACAAGAATTCCACCCCCCTTTAATTCATGTCCATGAGTCATACATATATGTTCTTTGGCTTCTCTATTTTCTATACTATTCTTAACCTCCTCCAGTCCATTCTGTACCTACTATTTATGCTTCTTATTCCCTGTACCTTTCCCCCCATTTCCCTCTTCCCCTCCCTAATGATACCCCTCCATGTGATCTCCATTTCTGTGATTCTGTTCCTGTTCTAATTGTTTGCTTAATTTATTTTTGTTTTTGTTTTGTTTTTAGGTTCAGTTGTTGATAGTTGTGAGTTTGTTGTCATTTTACTGTTCATAGTTTTGATCTTCCTCTTTTTCTTACATAAGTCCCTTTAACATTTCATGTAATAAGGCTTGGTGATAATGAACTCCTTTGACTTTATCTTATCTAGGAAGCACTTTATCTGTCCTTCCATTCTAAATGAGTGCTTTCCTGGGTAGGTATAGTTCCTTGCCTTTCATGACTTTGGATATTGCTTTCCAGTGCCTTCTTGCCTATAGGATTTCTTTTGAGAAATCAGCTGATAGTCTGGGAACTCCTTTGTAAGTAACTCTCTCCTTTTTCTCTTGCTGTGCTTAATATTCTCTCCTTATCTTTAATCTCAAGATTAAGTAAGGTAATTATGATGTGTCTTGTTGCATGCTTCCTTTGGTCCAACTTCTTTGGGACGCTTTGAGCTTCCTGGACTTCATGAAAGTCTATTCCTTTGCCAGATTAGGGAAATTCTCCTTCATTATTTTTTCAAATAAGTTTTCAATTTCTTGCTCTTCCTCTTCTCCTTCTGGCACCCCTGTGATTCAGATATTGGAACGTTTAAGGTATTCCTAAGCCTCTCCTCATTGTTTTGAATTCTTGTTTCTTCATTCTGTTCCAGTTGAATGTTCATTTCTTCCTTCTACTCCAAATTGTTGATTTGAGTCCTTGTTTCCTTCTTTTCACTGTTGGTTCCCCGTATATTTTTCTGTTTCACTTTGCATGGCCTTCACTTTCTCCTCCACTTTGCAACCATACTCAACCATTTCTATGAGCATCCTGATTGCCAGTGTTTTGAACTCTGCATCTGATAGCTTGGGTATCTGTTAGTCACTTAGTTCTATTTTTGAAGCTTTGATCTGTTCTTTCATTTGGGCCATATTTTTTTGTTTGTTTGTTTGGGCATGCCCGTTATGTTGTAAGGGAAGGAGCCTTAGGTATTCACCAGGGCCAGGTAATCCGGGTTGCTGCGTTGTGGTGCAATATGTGGTGGAGTGGTCCAATAGGGAACAATGCCTCTTGCTCACTCTTGGCTGGCTTTCAGTCACTTCCCCTGCTACCCAGGAGCAAATTGGGCCATTCTGGTGTTGATTTCCAGGTGGGTGGGTTTTTAAATGTTTTAGGACAATGTGGGTCTGTCCAAGGAACTACTCCTGTGAGGCTGGCAGTTTCTTCAAGTACCATAACCTCCCATAGGTCTTTACAGCCAGTGGTTTTGAGACTTCCTTTTTCCACACTGGAACCATGCATTGCATGGTCTGTTTTGCTCCCTAGTTGTTCCTCTCAGTTTATCTGCACACAAATGTGGGACTGCCCTTTGTAGCTTTGCCCACCTGCTCTTCCAGGCACCACCTTGTTGCATCCTCTCAGCCCTGGCTGCCTGTCTCTGCCCCTCCTAACAGTATGGATAAAAATTTCTTATTTAACTCCTTGGTTGTTGGACTTCCATACAGTTTGATTTTCTGGCAGTTTTTTGTTTGTTTTGTTTTTAAATTTGTTGTTTTCCTTCTTTCAGCTATGAGAGGAGGCAAAGTGTTTCTATCTACATCTCCATCTGGGCTGGATGTCAAGACAGCATTGTTTTAAATGCAGTTTGTGGGCATTGTTATCTACTTGTCTACAATTAGGTTGCAAAACTTTGAACAATGCTCTTAACCTATGATAGATCACTTTTTCATGCATAAAATCGAATTCTACAAGTTCTTTCTTCCTCCCTTTATATATGTGATACACTTTTTTGAGTGATTATATGTAAATATGCTCTGAAAACAATAGCTATTATTTCAAATTCTGATAAAATGAGAATAGAAGTAAATTTGTCCAGTTCTCCAAGATCTTGTTCTTATGGCCTTTACTCTAACCTTCTGCACATTCTTTAAAATGTGTATCAGTCCCAGAGAATAATGCAGACCAGGATTTGAATTTGGCTATGCTATTTAGTATCTGAAGGATGCAGGGGAAATGATTTGATTTTTTAAAGTTTAAATTTCTTCACAAATATAACAAGAATAATAATATTCTGCCTCATAGGGTTGCTGTAGACACCAAATTAGGTAATATTCACAAAGCATCAGAAAGCCTATCAGACAATAAATATTCAATAAGTATTTAATATTTATTTTTATCAGTATCTTCCTCATCACTAACATAATGTCATTATCCTTTTCCTTTAAGACACTTAAACATCTACTTCCTAAATGTCTTTAATAACACATGGAATAAGTACTACTTTTTTCTGTACAAGCATTGGCTTTTCACTTACATTATTTCCTAAAACATTTTGAAGGAGGTTTCAGATATGATTGTAGGTTAAATGTTGTAAAATCACAAGAACACACAGAAGGTAAATCTAAAATAATGAGTTTTTTTATACTTTTAAAAATCAGTCTCATTAATTTATGTTCTATATATGCCTTATTTATAAAAACCTTAGGTTATAATTACTTGTTTATAGAAATAGTTGGGATAAATGTATATTTGATCTATTATATAATTCTTTTCCATTGCTTATTCACACATTATACTTTTTAAAAATATAATTTTAGGTAGCATTTTATTATGATAACATTTTCTCTTACTATCTTTTGAAATGTATGAAATAATTTAAATTAAAATAACTCAAAAAATTTCAGTCCAATTCCAATTGCCATTTGCGATCAAATAAAATATAGCCATATAGTATATAAAATTTGGTCTCCAAAACAATGCTGAACTCTAATAGTTCTTCACTCTTAATAGTTTCATAGATGGCTTTTGGCAGTTCTATCAAACATAGCTGCAGGGACCTTTCAATTGCAAAAGAACACTCATTTCTCTAAGAAATTGTACTGTGGGACCAGAGAAAGCCTTTATTTATAAAAATCTAAATGTTTGACATTTGTACACACTGCAACGCATTTAGATGTCTAGATGTATAACAAGCATAACTAAGCTGTAAATAATTCGTCCCTTAACAGTCAAATTAGTTAAAATTGTTCTTCATTACATATATTTGTTTTCTGGTTTTTGATGTTCAGCAAAACTAAGGACATATTGACTTTGCTTATTAATTGTATATGATCTTCTAAAAAATTGGAAAAGAAGAAAATACTGCCTATCATTCATGATTACAAGACATTTTAGCCTACTGACAATTAATTTTCATATCAAAAAACTATATAGACTTGTACAATAAACATTTCTGGATATCAACCATAAGATTCCTTTTCTGAGCATACTAGTGATTTATTTAATTACAACTGGAAGAATGAAGGGACCGCACAAAATGGAAGATATTGCATAAAAGTAAACATTACTGTGACCATACTTTTATTTTGAAAAATATACAACTTTTGGATGTATATTTATTAAACACACTTCAGTTTGGTAACTAGCTATTTATTTTCATGGACTAATAAAGAGATGTGCATTTTTAGAGAGGCCTCTTAATTTCCTGATATCCTTTTGCAGTTTTTAATTTCACATAAAAAAGCTAGTTATTTTAAATTCCCATAGACATTTATTTCATATATGTGCCTCTAGTGCAGTGATTTTCAACCTTTTCCTCTCATGGCACACAAAAACTAATCACTAAAATTCTTCAGCACACCAAAATATATATTTTTTGCTGATCTGGCAAAAATAGATATAGTTTTGATTCATTCACACCAGGCTGCTATTGTTGTGTTGGCTGTTGTCATTTTTTAATTTGACAATCCAATGAAAAGAGGTCAGTGCCTCAAAGTCGTCAGGTATTGCACGTTTTAAAAAATCTTGTGGCACATGATTTAAAAATTGCTGGTCTAGTGTATTTATGTAATTTATTTGTTCAGAAAATCAATTCAAATACTATTAGTCACTCTAAAATCTTTAAACAAAATTTATATTGAGTAAAAACATTCTTCAATTGTGCACTGTAAACATTAATTTTAAATACTCATGGTAGCTTTACTTTTATTTTACTTTATTTGTTCACTCAGAATACTATCATATATGTTCAATCACTTTTATCAACTGCTTTATCTTTTGGCTTCATTTTAAAAATAATTTACAACAAATTATTAGACTTTCTTCTGGTATTAGTATTCACTGCACTATTCACTTAACAAGTGTTTACTGTTCAATTCTACTCAAGTGATAAATGAATCAGTCTATGAACTTTGCTAAAGATTATATATATGTATGTATATATCTATATATACACATATACACATATCTACATATGTATGTATGTATAAATAATATATAAACACATACATACATAATAAACATAATTTTTAGACTATTATTCATATTCCTTTCTTTCATTTTTTTCGTGTTGGGCCAGTATCTTCCTTTTCTCACATAAATTTAACACTGCAAAACCTCATTAAGAAAATATTGGCTTGTTTAAAATTGTACATTATTTAAAGAACATAGAATTCCTGGCCAAACTGAATGTTCTATTCTACTTTAAGAGAAGTATTAGTGCTTATTTGTCTTCTTTATACAATTATTTTCTAGGATCTTCTTTTATCTATCACATTTTACTATTTGTTCATACTGGTTTAACATGAGAAAACTGTATTATGTCAACATTTGCTGAGCAAACTTAAACTAAAGCATATACTATTATAAGAATCTATTGTTTAAACTACCATATACACACTAAAATAAAATACTCTGAGGCATGTTTTTGTGAAACTAAGAATACTAAAATAGGAACTGAAACATTTTTTTTAAATTTTATTTTAATTGTTGTTCTTGTACAGTTTTCGTTCTTTTACTCCCATCCTGGCCCACCACCCCAGACCTCCCCACTTCCCTTCCATTTCCACCCCCCCCCCACCTAGTTTTTGTCCATACGTCTTTTATACTTGTTGCTCTAAACCCTTCCTCTTTTCCCCTGAAATTCTCTCCCCTCTCCCCTCTGGTGACTGTCAGCCTGTTCTCAATTTCAGTGTATTTGCTTATATTATGCTTGTTTGTTTTGTTGATTAGATTCCCGTTAAAGGTGAGATCATATGGTATTTGTCTTTCATCACCTGACTTATTTCGCTTAGCATAATGCTCTCCAGTTCTATCCATGCTGTCATGAAGAGTAGGATTGGAAGTCTTAGCCACAGTGCTTAGACAAGAAAAGGAAATAAAAGGCATCCAAATTGGAAAGGAGGAAACAAAACTATCATTGTATGCAGATGACATGATAGTGTACATAGAAAATCCTATAGACTCGGCCAAAAAGCTGCTTGACCTAATAAATGAATTTGGCCAAACAGCCAGATACAAACTCAATATCCAGAAATCAAAGGCATTTTTATATACCAACAATGAAACAGCAGAAGCAGAAATCAAGAAAAAAATCTCATTCGATATAGCAACAAGAAAAATAAAATACATAGGAGTAAATTTAACCAAGGAGGTCAAAGACCTGTATGCAGAAAGCTACACAACACTGAGGAAAGAAATCAAGAAAGACACAATCAAATGGAAGTATATACCATGTTCATGGATCAGAAGAATTAACGTCATCAAAATGTCCATACTACCCAAAGCAATTTACAGATTCAATGTAATACCTATTAAAGTACCAATGGCATATTTCAGACATAGAACAAACACTTCAAAAAATTTATATGGATTTTTGTCTTTTCTTTTGTTTATGTGATGAATTACATTTACTGATTTTCAAATGTTGAACCATCCTTGCATTCCTGGGATGAATCCCACTTGGTCATGGTGTATGATCTTTTTAAAGTATTGTTGGATGCGGTTTGCCGATATTTTGTTGAGGATTTTAGCATCTATGCTATCGCTAGCTATCAGAGAGATGCAAATTAAAACCACAATGAGATACCACTTGGCACCAGTCAGAATGGCCATCATAAACAAAGCAACAAACAACAAGTGTTGGAGAGGTTGTGGAGAAAAGGGGACCCTAGGGACTGTTGGTGGGATTGCAGACTGGTACAACCACTGTGGAAAGCAGTATGGAATTTTCTAAGAAAACTAAAAATGGATCTACCTTTGACCCAGCAATTCCACTGCTAGGACTATATCCTAAGAACCCTGAAACACCAATCCAAAAGAACCTATGCACCCCAATGTTCATAGCAGCACAATTTACAATAGCCAAGTGTTGGAAGCAACTTAGATGCCCATCGGTAAATGAATGGATCAACAAACTATGGTACATTTACACAATGGAATTCTATGCAGCAGAAAGAAAGAAGGAGCTCCTACCCTTTGCAACAGCATGGATGGAACTGGAGAGCATTATGCTAATTGAAATAAACCAAGCAATGAAAGACAAATACCATATGATCTCACCTTTACAGGAATCGAATCCACAAAACAAACAAACAAGCAAAATATAACCAAAGACACTGAAATTGAAAACAGGCTGACAGACACCAGAGGGGAGAGGGGTGGGAACTTCAGGGGAAAAGGGGAAGGGTTTAGAACAACAAGTATAAAAGACACATGGACAAAAACTAGGGAGGGTGGAATTGGGAGGGAGGTGGGGAGATCTGGAGTGGTGGGCCGGGATGGGAGTAAAAGAAAGAAAACTGTACAAGAACAACAGTTAAAATAAAGAAAAAATATATGGAACCATGAATGACCCCTATAGCTGCTGCAATTTTGAGAAAGAAGAGCAAAGTAGGAGGGATCACAATACATGATACCAAACCGTATTACAAGGCCACCATACTCAAAACAGCCTGGTACTGGCATAAAAACAGACACATGGACTTGTGGAACAGAACAGAGAGCCCAGAAATAAACCTAAGTCTCTACAGTCAATTAATATTCAACAAAGGGAATTGAAAAATTTTTTATTCAGAGTATCAATTTAACAATTTAACCCAGCAATAAGAAATTTAGAAAAAGAGTCATTATTACTTCTACTACTACCTTTAGAAATACCAGAAAATTAAATTATTAGTCTACCAAAGGAAATTTCATTGTATGTAAAGATAGATTTTACCATTGTAAAACTACTTTCTCACTATTTTCCAAATAAAAATGAAAGGAAGAGATTATAGTTCTCATAATAAATAATTGTCAATTGAGTTCATATTATATCAGGTTGGGGAAAAAGTAGGTTCACAGTTGTGAGTGTACAAACCAGAGTTTATTCTTGTACTCATATTATTTATTAATTATTGTATTATTTTCCATATGAGTAACTGTAAACCTACTTTTGCCCAAAACTGTATTTGGGAAGAACTTTATACAGGTTCACAGAATTTACCCCATTCCACCACAGTGATAGCTCACTGAGTATTTATGCTATTAATGTGTGTAGGTGTGCAAGTGTATGTGTGGGGGGTATAATTATATATTTCCAAAAATACATTTACGTGTTCTTCCTTTTCTCAAATACTATAACCATGCCTCTTCACCTCAACTCTACAGTACAAATTCCTCCATGAAATCGTCTTCAACTATCCTATCCTAGCCAAATCCTTTCTTCATAAAATATAATACAGCATTATTTGAATATCAATATTTTCACAACTAATTTAAATTAAGACTATACCAACATTTTTATTGTAATATGTTAAGAAGTTAAAGAAAAGTTAACAAAAATCATAGATATTATTTTAAATTTATGCTACTTTAAAAATAATTTAATATGTATATGTACACAAATATACTCCCTATGTATGTTATTGCACATATGTACTTACATGTATGTTTTTGTTAATGAATTTTTGTATAGACAACACTGTAGAATCTACACATAAATTACTACATTAATGAGTTTTAGCAAAATTGTGGATGCGAAGTCAGTACATATAATTGCATTTAGAAACATCAGGTATAATGAGTATTAAAATAATACATAATACCAATTTTATTTATAAGAAAATTTATAAAAATAAAGAATATATCTATCAGAAAATATACATCAAAATAAATGGAGAAAAAGGTCATGCTCAGTGTTAGAAAAAATATTCTAATCTGAAAATGACAATTTCAATTGGACCTATAGATTTAATAATATTAAATTTTAAAACACATTAACAAATGGAACTAAGCAAGAAAGTACAAAGAAAAAAAAAACAATCTAAAGTCATTTATGATATTGACATAGGTATGGACAAACTAACCTGTGGGATATATAAGAGAACCCTAGCAAAAGGAAAAGTCAAAAGAGGCAAATTTTATTAAAAGAATGTTTTTACTCCCTCTGGATAGGAAAGTATTAATGAACAAGAGGCAAAATGTAGAAAATATTGATACATCCAATTATATGGTAACTGGGAGAAATAATTCACAATGCAAATATCTCTAAAGGATTAGTACATAAACCATAAAAAGGTGTCAAACTAGCATAAAATGTGCTAAAAAGTTTAACAGATACTTCATTGAAGAAAAAACATGAATAGTCAAAATTCTAAGAAAGTTCAACCAAAGAGATAGAAACCAGAGATTTAAACTTTAAACCACAATTCATGTTCTCTAAATTGAAAAAATAATGTTAAAAGTTAACATCAAGTTCATGTGAGATGATAGATCTAAAGCAACATTCATACACTGCTGATAGGAATGTAAATTTGTACAACTGACTTATATGAGACAATTCTTCTCGCTCCAACCCCCAAGCCAATTTGGGTTGGGAATTTGGTCATTTATAAAAGAAAGACTCCTTAATGACCAATAGAACTATTAATGAGTAATTTTAGGAAGATATTGCAGGAAAAGGAAAATGTTTTGAAAAATAACTTTTAGATATGATTTTTAAACAATCTATTGGAAGTATTTATTAACTAACTGAACATCGATGAGTGAAATTCAAAATTGATATCTGGCATGGATAAATGAGTTATAGTTGAAGCCTGGAAATAGTATAAAATTAAAAAGAAGAAGATATATGAAGAAAGCGAGACATTCATGAATAGTTCCTTGAAAATAAATATTGTTAAATTGTTAAATTATTAGTGGAAGAATAGGTGAAAGGGAACAAGAGTAAGGGATGAAGTGATATAAAGTGGAGAACCAGTGAGGGATGAATCTCAAAAGCCAATGAATGTTAAAGGAAGATGAGGACTAAAGTCCTCAGTGAAAATGCTATTTGAAAGAAAAAAATTTTAAAGAATTTTATATTAACTTAGAACTGGGAAATTTCCATTTACTATTTTTTTAAAGTAGGTTCATATTAAGCCTGTATCTATCTTATTTTTCTTTATCATGTTCTTTATGGCAAGATACAAGAGCTTATCCATTAATTCATGGATACCAGAAAGCTTTCTAACCACCATTTCTGCTTTTTATGAAATTAAATATTAGCATAATTTCTGAACAACTCTTTAAATATTCTTACTTTGTTCTTCAGACTAAAGTATTAAGCAGAATATTCATATACGCACATAAAATAAACAAGTTACTGATTGGTTCTATTTGACAACTGAGGTAGCTGTAGCCCAATTTTCAAACAAATAGTTATGTAGGCCAGAGAACTGAATTTATATATATTTTTCAGTTAGAAATATACTTACATATTATCATCTATGTTTATTGTGTAAATTACTAGTCAGATTATGTACTAGTGTTACACTTTTAAAAAACTGCTGCAAAAGATACTGTTTTGATAACTGACTAGCTAGTTAGTTGATACTGCTTCCTCCCCTTTTTGTAGGCATTTAAAATAACTCTGTTTGAACTGATTGTTTCTCTCAAACTGATACCCACTCCTGTACAGGTATATTTGAAAACATGATCTCATATTGATCTAACATAGTAAAGATCACATCTCTTTTCCTGTAATAATTTATAAACATATATCACAGAAATGGGAAGAAAACTGAGACAACAAAATAAAAACACAAGTAATCCATTTTCTTTTCAATTTCTAGATGACTTTCATTATTAAGTTCCAATATGGAGAACTTGAAAGAGCAAGACATAGTCAAATAGTAGTGATCTACTATTTTTTCGCTGGGGAGATATATCAAATTTCTAGGTTACTGCTCCATCAGAAAATTATTATCATTTTTATCTTAGTAAAATTTTAATTTTAGGAAGTGACTATCAACAGCTATTTTTTTCCTAATAAAACATTTTATCCTGAGAATATATATAATACTCAAAATTGTACCTTTGAGCATATTCTAATATCTTGTATGATATCTTCAGATGTTAGTGTTCACATTAGAATATGACTTTTGAGATAAAAAATGTATTTTTCTAGAGAATAAGACATTTGCACCCCAGAGAAGAAAAACAACTTGTCCTAAGTGATGCAATTAACTAGTATTTCAGCTATGATTAAAACCCAAGGTAACTAACTCTATTACTTGCTACCTTAACACACTGTTTTCCATAAATAACTTTCAATTAAAAAAATGTGAATCCTTGTAAAACAATACCTAACTTACACAAATCTAATATACCAGAATTTATTTTTTTCCAGTTTTTATTTTAATTGTTGCTCTTGCACAGTTTTCTGTCTTTTACTCCCACCCCAACCCACCACCCCAGGCCTCCCCACCTCCCTCCCATTTCTGTCCCCCACAGTTTTTGCCCATGTGTCCTTTATACTTGTTCCTGTAAACCCTTCCCCTTTTCCCCTGAAATTCCCTCCCCTCTCCCCTCTGGTGACTTTCAGCCTGTTCTCAATTTCAATGTCTTTGGTTATATCATGCTTGTTTGTTTGTTTTGTTGATTAGGTTCCTGTTAAAGGTGAGATCATATGGTATTTGTCTTTCACTGTCTGGCTTATTTCGCATAATATGATGCTCTCAAGTTCCATCCATGCTGTTGCAAAGGGTAGGAGCTCCTTCTTTCTTTCTGCTGCATAGAATTCCATTGTGTAAATGTACCATAGTTTGTTGATCCATTCATTTACCGATGGGCATCTAAGTTGCTTCCAACACTTGGCTATTGTAAATTGTGCTGCTATGAACATTGGGGTGCATAGGTTCTTTTGGATTGGTGTTTCAGGGTTCTTAGGATATAGTCCTAGCAGTGGAATTGCTGGGTCAAAAGGTAGATCCATTTTTAGTTTTTTTTAGAAAATTCCATACTATTTTTCATAGTGGTTGTACCAGTCTGCAATCCCACCAACAGTGCCCTAGGGTCCCCTTTTCTCCACAACCTCTCCAACACTTATTGTTTGTTGCTTTGTTTTTGATGGCCATTCTGACTGGTGCCAAGTGGTATCTCATTGTGGTTTTAATTTGCATCTCTCTTGGAAGTCTTAGCCACAGCAATTAGACAAGAAAAGGAAATAAAAGGCATCCAAATTGGAAAGGAGGAAACAAAACTATCATTGTTTGCAGATGACATGAAAATGCTATAGACTTGGCCAAAAAAACTGCTTGACCTAATGAATTTGGCGAAACAGCCAGATACAAAGTCAATATCCAGAAATCAAAGGCATTTTTGAATACCAACAATGAAACAACAGAAGCAGAAATCAAGAAAAAAATCCCATTCGATATTGCAAAAAGAAAAATAAGGTACCTAGGAATAAACCTAACCAAGGAAGTAAAAGACCTGTATGCAGAAAACTACACAACACTGAAGAAAGAAATCAAGGAAGACACAAACAAATGGAAATGCATACCCTGTTCATGGATCGGAAGAATTAACATCATCAAAATGTCCATACTTCCCAAAGCAATCTACAGATTCAATGCAATACCTATTAAAGTACCAATGGCATATTTCACAGGCATAGAACAAACACTTCAAAAACTTACATGGAACAATAAATGACCTAGAATAGCATCAGCAATCTTGAGAAAGAAGAGCAAAGTAGGAGGGATCACAATACCAGATACAAAAATGTATTACAAGGCCACTGTAATCAAAACAGCCTGGTGCTGGCCTAAAAACAGGCACATGGACCAGTGGAACAGAACAGAGAGCCCAGGAATAAACCCAAGTCTCTACAGTCAATTAATATTCAACAAAGGGGGCAGCAACATAACATGGAGTAAAAATAGCCTCAACAAGTAGTGGTGGGAGAACTGGACAGATACGTGCCAGAAAATAAAACTTGGGCACCAACTTACACCATACACAAAAATAAATTCAAGGTAGATAAAAGATTTAACTATAAGCCGTAACACCATTAAAGTCCTAGAGGAGAACATAGGCAGGAAAATCTCAGATATTCCACGCAGCAAAATTTTTACTGATATGTCCCCTAGAGCAAGGGACACAAAGGAAAGTATAAACAAATGGGATCTCATCAAAATAAAAAGCTTCTGCATGGCTAAGGAAAACAGTATTAAAATAAAAAGAGAACCGACTGTGTGGGAAAACATATTTGCCAACGATACCTCAGATAAGGGTTTAATCTCCAAAATATATAAAGAACTTACATGACTCCAGTCTAAGAAGACAAGTAACCCAATTAAAAAAATGGGCAAAGGATTTGGGCAGACGCTTCTCCAAGGAGGACATACAGAGGATCCAGAGACACATGAAAAGATGCTCGATATCGCTAGCTATCAGAGAGATGCAAATTAATATACCAGAATTTAATTTTAAAAAATTTGTCATGAACTTTAAAGAGCAGCAAACATCCTGCATCTCTTTAGATTTTCAATGTAGCTATATTTGATTTCTTTGGAGTAAACATTTTTTTCAAACATGTATCAAGGGAATTTCCCTAGTGCTATTTTAAATTTATCAATGAATTAAGAATTTATTACTCCAAAGTATTTTCATTATTTAATAACCTTTATGTAGTTCCTAGTATTGCATTGTGTATTAGACATTAATCAACATCCAATAAATTTACAATGTCAAGTAGTGACTACATGATCCCAACATTAAAGAAATAACCCTGTTCCAAAAGGATCTCTCCTAAGTTCAATAGGTTTACCACATAGGAGGTACAGAAGAGAGTAACACAGGAGATAAAACGGTAGTTAGAGCTTCATCATCTAATCTCTATATTTATACCAAGATAATGTCAATATATATATTCAATTAGATTATCACGAAAATGCTTGTGATGTCTTTATTGAGAATCAGATAATTCCAAAGGGTTCATCCCCAAATACTTCAATAGGAGAGAGTAGAAATCATTTTGCCTTATTATAGACAAACTCAGAAATAACTCTTCAGGATGCCATATCTGCTATGATCTGTCTAAATGTAGTCACAATGAGTTAAAAACATCCACATTTGTGGCTTAATATTTATTGAAATATAATTTACAGTGAATGTGTTCACAATGTTTTTCTTTTTACTAACACCAGAAATAACTGTATCATTGTAAAAATTTACATAGAAGAGAGTGTACCATAATAGATAAGAATGTGTATTCTCCTATTTGGTTTTAAATCTCAGGTTTCCATATGTTAGGTGTAAGATATTAGACAAGTTTTTACCTCTGTTTACTCATTTATAAAAGGAAAATAATAAAAATTCCTGTATTTGAGAATATCTTGAATTTTGAACAACATGACCATTTTAAGGGACTTAGAATATTTTTGACATATATATTTTGTGCAGTTATTTTATGTATTAAATCTGTGAGCAATCCTTCTAATCATTAAACATCTATTTTGCAATGATAATATTAATTTATTAACTTATCAAAGGCTATTGACTACCAACATGTCATGCACAGTACTAGATAACTGCCTCTTAGTAAGGTCTTGCCACATCAATGATCAGGTCATCAAAATATGGCAGACTATAGTTAAGACTACATTCTATTATTTGAGATAAAATAAGGAAAGGTATTAGCATAAATAGTGTATTACTAATACACTAGACTTTGAAGGAAGGTTTTTGTATTTTCCTCTTCAAAAAGGACAATTTTTACAAATGAAGACATGAAGCCATAAAATTGAATCAAATTATATCTTCAATTGTAAGAATAAAATAAAAATGTGGGGGAAATGTGTACCTCAATTTTCTAAGTCAACATACTTGACTTTTTTTTTTCAGTTACATTTGAGTTGTTCTCTATATTTCCTTACCATTTTATACAAAAATTTATTTTATCTAGACTATAGGCCTAAATATAAACACTACAATGATAAGCTCTCTAGAATAAAGCAAAGGTCAATATCTTTATAATTTTTAGGAAAACAGAGATTTTTTTATTGACTTTATTGAGGGTGACATTGGTTAATTAAGCCATACTGTTTTCAACTGCACAGCTCTGTAACACATCATCTGCATACTGCATCATCTGTTCACTGCCCAAAGTAAAGCATCTTTCCACCAGAATTTACACCCCTTTGCTTTCTTCCACTTCTCACTACCCACCTTTCTCTCTGGCTACCACCATATTTTTTTCCAGTGTCTATGTGTAATTTTTCTTTTTAATCCCTTCAACTTTTTCACTCAGCCCCCTAGCCTCTTTTACTTCTAATAGCTGTCAGTCTGTTGTATGTATCTCTGAGGCTGTTTTTATTTTGGTTGTTAGTTTATTTTGTTCATTAGATTCCTCATATAAGTGAAATCATATGGTATTTGTCTTTCACTGACTGACTTATTTCATGTAGCATAATATTCTTCGGGTCTATTTATGCTGTCACAAAAGGTAAGATTGCCTTTTTTTCACAGCCAGCTAGTATTCCATTGTGCAAATGTACCACTTTTTTATCCACTCATTATCCACTATTAATGGGCATTTGGGTGGCTTTCAGACCTTGGATATGTAAATAATGCTGCAGTGAACATAGGGGTGTATATAATCTTTCAAATTTGTGTTTCAGATTTCTTCAGATATATTCCCAGAAGTAGAATCGTTCTGTCAGAAGGCATTTCCATTTTTAATTTTTTAAGGAAACTCCACACTGTTTTTCACAATGGTTGCACCATTCTGCATTCCCACGAACAGTTCATGTGGGTTCCCTTTTCTCCACATCCTTGCCAACACTTATTGTTAATTTATTGATGATAGCCATTCTGACATGTGTGAGGTGATATTTCATTGTGGTTGTAATTTACATTTCAATGATGATTAGTTATGTAGATATCTTCTCATATGTCCATTGGTCACCTTTGGAGAAGTATCTGTTCAGGTCCTCTTCCAATTTTTTTAATTGAATTGTTTGTTTTTGTGGTATTGAGTATTATAAGTTCTTTATAAATTTTGGATATTAACCCCTTATTTTATGTTTCATTGGTGAATATGTTCTTTCATAAAGTGTGTCTTTTCATTTTGTTGATGGTTTTCTTTGCTGTACAAAAGCTGTTTAGTTTGATGTAGTCAGTCACATTAATTTTCTTTTGTTTCTCTTGACCAAGAGATTGCTATGAGAAATGTCTGAGATTTTACTACCTATGATTTCTTCAAGAATTTTTATGATTTTGAGTCTTACATTTAAGTCTTTAATTTGTTTTGAGTTTACTCTTGTGTATGGTATAAGAAGGTGGTCTAGTTTTATTTTTTGCATGTTCTTTTCTAATTTTTCCAACACCATTTATTGAATAGACTATCTTTACTCCATTATATGTCCTTGTCTCCTTTATCCAATACTAATTCACCATAAAGTTGTGGGTTTATTGATCTATATGACATTTTTGCCAATACCATGCTATTTGGTTTACTGTGGCCTTGTAGTATAGTTTAATATTATATAGCATATATAATATGCTCCAACCTTGTTTATCTTACTCAGCACTGTCAGGCTATTTGGAGTTTTAGGTAGTTTCATATAAATTTTTGGAATATTTGATCTGGTTCTGTGAGACACACAATTGGTATTTTAATAGGAATTGTGTTCTATCTATAGACTGCTTTGAGTAGTAAGAATATATTTTAATGATGTTAATTCTTGCTATCTATAAGCATGGTGCATATTTCCATTATTTGTATTTTCTTAAAATTTTTCATTATCCTTTAATTTTCTGAGTACAGTTCTTTTACCTCCTGGTTAAGTTATTCCCAGGTACCTTAATTTTTTTTTTTTTTTTTTTAATCTTAGAGGAGAAGGGTAGGAGAGAGGGAGAGGGAGAGAAATATCAATGTACGGTTGCCTCTCGTGTGTCCCCTGCTGGGAACTGGCCTGCAACCCAGGCATGTGCCCTGACTGGGAATCGAACCGCGATCCTCTGGTTCGCAGGCCCGCGCTCATTCCACTGAGCTACACAAGCCAGGGCCCAGGTACCTTAATTTTTTTTGTTGTTGTTGCTGTTGCAATTGCAAATAGGATGGCTTTCTTGTTTTCTCTTTCTTACATTTCATTATTAGCATATAAAATGCCATGTGTTTCTAAACATTAATTTTGTATTCTGCTACTTTACTGAATTCTTTTATCAGTTCTAATAGTTTTTCAGTGGAGTCTTTAGTGTTTTCTATATATATTATCTTGTCATCTGCAAATAATTACTGTTTTACTTCCTCCTTTTTAATTTGCAGGCATTTTATTTCTTCTTCTTTTCTGATTGCTGTAGCTAGAACCTCCAGTAATGGTGCATTGAATAAGATTGGTGAAAGCAGACATCCCTGCCTTGTCCTGATCTTAAGGAAAATGCTGTTTTTCTCCTCATTGAGTATGATGATGATAGTGGTTTGGTGATATATGGCCTTTATTATGTTGAGGTATATTCCCTCTAATTTCATTTTGCCAAAGGTTTTTATCACAAATGGATGCTGAATTTTATCAAGAGATTTCTCTGTCTCTATTGATATGATCATGTGATTTTTATCCTTCAAATTATTTATGTGATGTATCACATTTATTGCTTTACAAATATTGTATCAGCCTTACACCCCTGGATAAAATCCCACTTGATTATGGTGTATGATCTTTTTTATGTATTGCTGGATCTAGTTTGCTAACATTTTGTTAAAATCTTAGCATCTATATTCAATAAGGGATATGGGCTGCAATTTTCTTTCTTTGCGTGTTACCTGGTTTTGGATTTAGGATAATGCTTGCCCCATAAAATAAGCTTGTATCTTCCCTCCTTTGGAATTATTTTGGAATAGTTTAAGAAGAATATGTGCTGGCTCTTCTTTAAATGTTTGCTAAATTTGCCAGTGAAGCCATACAGTCCAGGCCTTTTTTTTTTTTTTTTTTCTGGGAATTTTTTTATTACTGCTTTGATTTCATTAGTTGTAATTGGTCTATTCAGATTTTCTTACTATTCCTGATTCAGTTTTGGAATATTGAAGGTAATTTTTTATTTCTTCTTTGATCTCATTATTATTCACTTCATTGCTTAGTAACATGTTATTTAGCCTCTATGTGTTCGAGTATTTTTCAGTTTTATTATTGTAATTGTTTTCTCGTTTCATGCCATTGTTGTTAAAAAAAGATTTTTGATATGACTCCAATCTTACTGAATATATTAAGACTGGTTTCGAGTCCTTACATGTAGTCTATCTAAGAATGTTCTTTGTGTACTTTAAAAGAATGCATATTTTGCTACTTTGGGATTAAATGTTCTGTAGATGTCAACTAAATACATCTAGTCCAGTGTGTCATTTAAGATAACTTTTGCCTTGTTGATTTTTTTTATCTGGAAGATTTATCCATGGTCAATGGGATATAAAAATCCTCTGCTATTGCTGTATTACTGTCAATCTCTCCTTTAATGTTCATGAAAACTTTCTTTATGAGGAAATGGGGGCACTGGGTGGAGGAGGCCATGGGGAAAAGTTGGGACAACTGTAATAACATAAACAGTAACATATTTCAAAAAAAGGCTTTATTTATATAATTAGGTGCTCCTATGTTAGGTGTATGTGTTTACAATTGTTATATCCTCTTCTTGTTGAGTCAGTTCCTTAAGTATTATATAATGTCCTCCTTTGCATCTTGTTATGATCTTTGTTTTGATGTCTATTTTGTGTCGTATAAATATTTCCATGCACCAGCTTTTTTATTTTCATTCCCGTTTGTGTGCAATATTTTTCCATCCCTTCAATTTGTGTGTATCTTTTGCTCTGAGGTGGATCTCTTGTAGAGATCTTATAAATGGGTCCTATTTTCTTATCTATTCAACTACTTTATGTCTTTTCATTGAAGCATTTAATCCATTTACATTTAAAATTATTATTATAGGTACTTATTTACTGCCATTTTATTATCTAAATCTCTCTGTCCCACTCTGTCATTGTTGTTGTCTTCTTTTCCTCCTCCTTCTCCTTCTTCTGAGAGAAGGTCCTTTAATATTTATTGCAATACTCATTTGTTGGTAACAAACTCCTTTAGATCTTTCTCGTCTGGGAAGCTTTTTATTTTGCCTTCAATTTTAAATTATAGCCTTGTTAGGTAGAGTAGTCTTGGTTGTAGGTCCTTGTTTTTCATCAATTTGAATATTTCATGCCAATCCTTTCTAGACTGAAGTTATCTGTTGAGAAACCATCTGACAGCCTTATGGGAACTCCCTTTGTAGGTAATTAATCAATCCCCCCCCCCCTTGCTGCCTTTAAGATTATCTAATCTTTAACATTTACCATTTTAATTATGATGTATAGGAGTTTGGACCTCTTTGGGTTCACCTTGATTGGGACTCTCTGTCTTTCCTGGACTTGTGTCTTTTTCCTCCACCAGGTTAGGGAGGTTTGCAGCCATCATTTCTTTAAATGTGTTTCCAGTCCTTTGCTCACTCTCTTTTTCCTCTGATATTCCTATAATATGGATGCTGTATACTTGATATTGTCTCAGAGGTTCCTTAAATATTCTTCACTTTTTAAAAAATTCTCTTTTCATTTTGTTGCTCTGCTTAGGTGTTTCCTGTTATTTCTTCCTATAAATTGCTGATTTGATTTTCTTTTTCATCTAACCTGCTGGTGATTTCTTCTGGTATATTCTTCAGATATTGTATTCTTCCTTTGTGAGTGGTTATTTTTTTGTGGTTTCCATGTCCCTTTTTATACTCACCATCTCTTTGTTGAAGTGCTCACTGAGATAATCTACTCATCCCCTGAGGTCTTTGAGCATTCTTATAACCACTGATTTAAAACTCTGCATCTGGTATCTGGGTTGCTTCCATTTTATTTAACTCTTTTCCTGGGGATTTCTTTTTCTTTAATTTGAGGTATATTTCTTTTTCTCCCCATTTTGTCTGTTTTTGTCTATGTATTAGGTATATCTGGTATGACACCCAAGCTTGTTATGATGGCTTTATGATGTAGGTATTTTCTAGTGCTCATTCATGCAATCTTCCAGACATTCTGAACTAGGTGCTCTAGGCTGGTTTCTTGTCTAGGTTATGTGTGCCCTTCTACTGTAGTTGACTCTTGAAACTTGTTTGCTCATTTGTGAGTGGAGTTAGCCTTCAGGCTGGCTGACTATGAGAAAAGACCTCAATCACCTTGTACGAGTCTCTGTGCAGTGTCTGCCTTTCAAAAAAGTTGTTTCCATCAGGAAATTGTAAGAATCATGCTTTTGGATGTGCTACTTGTGTAGCTATTTGAATCAAGATCTGGTATGGTCTGAAACCCACTACTGGTTGTGCTGTTTCTGGGTCTGCCTGGGCAGGTTTCTGGTGCATGTTGATGTCAAACATTTTCTGTAAGATTCCTTGGGCCATCTGCTTTAATCCGTCTACCACATTATTCAATGTTTGTATCTGCTTCTATTGAGTCTGGGTGTGCACAGGATGGGCCATGCTGTGTACAAGGGCCAACTTCCTGTAGCTCTGAGATGGTGGCAGATCAATAAAAGGTTCAAAGCTCCCTGAGGTCCACCTCAACCTGTAAGCTATCTGTCACCTCCTGAGGCTGCCTAGACTTCCTCCAAAGCCTTCTGAAGAAAGATTGTAGTGTTCTCAGGGTATCCACAACCTATAGACCTTTACACAAGGTGCAAGCTTTGTAGGGTAGTGCAACTGGGGTTGGGGGAGAAGGCTAGTGGATCTCTTATTTGGAAATAGCATGGTCAGACACTCAATGAGGACAAAGTATCCTCTACTCCAGAACCATACCACTCACCCTTTGCCAGACTCTCCAACTCTAACTCCCCCAGGAGGAGTGCACCACAGGTTCAGGTTGGTTATAGCCAGCCACCTCATTGCACAAGCAAGCTCTGCATGGTGGGGCCACTGAGACTTGGTAGGGTAGATCAAATCAGTCTTTCTTTGGGAATGGTGCTTTTGGAGCCTGCAGGAGTGGGGCAAGCACTAAGCCTATACCCAGCTCTGCAACTGTGCCCATCTAAGACCTGAACAGGGGCCTCTGAGGGAGATACCCTCCAAAGGTCCCAGTTCTGAGCAATATTCCCTTCCCTCCTTGGAACAGAGCTCAGCATGGCAGGGCCACCTGGACTTGGGAGGACAGATCAAAACAATTTCCTATTATGGGTAGTCCAAGCTGAACCCAAAAGTTGGGGGAGCAAGACTCACCCCTATTCAAAGCCACACAGCTCAATGACTGAAAGTCTGCCTAGGACTTCTCCAGAAAAAGTGAGCACCAAAGGTTGACTGTTGGGTACAGTCAACAGACCTTTCTGCCAAACTTGAGCTTGGCAGGATGGTATTGCCAATAGTTGGAGGTCCAGTTTGGTGCAGTATTCAGACTGGTACTGTAAGAATAGAAAGGCTCAACCAGGGGAGATGGCACCTGAGGGTTGTATGGGATATTGATTCAGGACTGGGACCTCTTGGGCTGACCCTCCAGTCTCCCTTCAAGGACATGTCACCCAGGTCTTTTCTTTATGACTTCCATATGTCCTGAGTTGCCTTTCCTCTACCAGAGATACATTGAGTACCCAAGAGCAAGATTCCATGCATTGGCAGTTAAGAGTACATGTAGGTTTCCAGTAGACTCCTTCTTCCAAGTGTACAGAGTCCCAATGATTTTCACTGTGAGATGTTATGCAGGCTCCACTTCCTGGCACTTTTGGTTGGGGTCCCTGGCATGGGGATGAGACCCTCACTACTGGGGGGGGGTAGCCAAGATATCCCCTTGGCTTCTCATCCTCCACATGTGGGTGGAAGGGACAGCCCTCTCCATGTCTCTGACCTTCTTACCAGTCCCAATGTGGCTTCTATATATCCTTAGTTATAATACTTGATTCAGCTATCCTTCAATTTGTTATTCAGGTTGATTGCTCTGTAATATAGCTGTACATATGGTTTGGTGCCAGGAGGAGGTGAGTATATACTCTGCAAATATCTTAAAACCTATTTCTCCTACTTTTAAAACCCATTGTGATAATAAACATTAATATTGCCACAGATTTATCCAAAGAAGCTTTAAATTTTTTATAGTATAGAAGAGGGGCAGGCACATAGATGATTTTATATATTTGATTATACTAATGAAGTATTTTATTTTGACTTCCTGACTTTTCACTTTTTTAGTAACTATCAATTTTCATTAGGATTAATCCTCAGTGAAGTTCTTTTGTTTTATTTCAAAAATTAAGTGACAAATAAATAGCACATGTATTAACAAGGTGTTGTTCATAATTTGGCTCTAATTCTAAACTGCTGTTTTATAGTTTTTTCTATCATCTTCATAAAGATGCTAACCTATGATTAGTAACTATCTTTGCTTTTGTTAAATACTACTTTTTGTTGCTGTGATACTTAACTTTATAGTCTGAATATTGCTTATAGTCAGAGAAGAACCAGTCAGTTTATAAAATATCATATTGAGGTAAATTGTCTTTCCTAACATTTTTATGCTAAGCCTAATTTCATAAAGATATTTTTAAAATATAGTGTTTTTCACACTTTTGAGTCTACTATTTGGCAGCTCTTGGAATATACTACCATAATAATCCTGCACATAGCCTTTAGAAGTATTTATAGGGATAATCAAAGTTACAATTTTGATATCATAGATGCATCCCAGCAATTTGAGACAAGTATTACTTATACTGAATTTCTGTTTAATGATTGTTCCTACCCCATGCCAATGTAAAAAGTGTCCATCAACCAATAATCTGTAAACCTCTAGCATTGAGGCCAACTTAATCACATAGTCAGTATGCCAGTTCTTCAAGGGTTTGCTGGCTGACACACACTGCTTCACTACCATTGCCAGTTATATAATTAGATGAAATAATGTGAGTGTAGTGTAATTCAGATCATTTTCATATATATAATGATGATGGACAACTCTAGTTCTTACAGCATTACTGGCACTGGCAAGTCATATGATGACTTCATTGGATAACAACCACCTCTGCAGTTAAATTTGTGATACGAAGATATAATCTTAGAATTCATATTTGTTAACAGTTGGCATCAAGAATGTTATTACTTAACCCAAACTTCATGCAAATAATTTGGGCTGAACTAAACAGGTTTATGAGTATAAGGTGATATAAGCCTCCATGGCTTAATTTAAGTAATTCAAGATAACATCCTAGAAATGCATTGTTTCATTCAGATCCCTTCAGGGGTGTCCAATCTGTGGTCTGTGGGCTGCATGTGAACCAGGATGGCTATGAATGAGGCCCAACACAAAATCATAAATTTACTTAAAACCTTTTTTTTGCTCACCAGTTTTCCTTAGTGTTTGTGTATTTAATGTGTGGCCCAAGATAACTCTTCTTCTATTGTGGCCTGGAGACACCAAAAGTTTGGATACCCCCGCTAGACAGTAGATTTCTACAGAGGTGAGAATTTGCTCTCTAGAGGATGTTGAGCAATGTCTGAAAACATTTTTGGTTTTCACAGTTTGGGAGGTGGTACTGGCATCTAGTGAGGAGAGACTGGGAATTCTGCTAAACATCTTGCAGTGCCCATAACCATTCCAACTCAGAATCATCTGGCCCAAATGTCAACAGTGCTGAAGGTAATAATCTTAGCTTCAGATGACAAAAACTTGAACTTCAACTGATTCCCTTCAGTGGGATATAGTCCATGTCACATAAGCTGCTTTCTGGTCTTTGTTGTCCTTATCACATATAAATGTTTATGCAATTAAAATAACAGAAATGCAAAAAGGGTCATAAGTATAAAATAAAAGTATATATCTCAAGAAATAGGTCTTAACCACTTTTCTACTGGAGTTAATTACAGGTAGATACATTCAAAGGTACCTCAATAGTAAAACCATACCTAAATACTTTTAATTTAAGTATATGTATATATATGAAACAATAAGAACTTGAGTGTATGTAGTTTGACAGTGATGTCAATAATGTTAGCATATGCCCCTCTGCTTTGGAATTATCACAAAGATGATACTATTTTTATAATTAATTTTATAAATATATTTTTGCTGAAAGATTTTAGTAAAAGTGTTCTAGGAGTCAGATGTCAGATCCACAGTTAACTGATTGATTATTCAATCCATATTTGCTGAGTGCTACCTAAGTGCCCAACACTGTCATTTCATTACTTTACAAGCCTGTGTTAAATCCAAGGAAACTCTTTCACTTGAGTGGATAGGAGAGGCACTTGAGGAGGGGAATTCCTGAAAGTCCTGCTTGTTTGCCAAAAGCTGTAGTTTTCAAATGTTTAGCCCTTCAGAATCACCAGATGGTACTTTTTTTTCTTATTCCTGGGCCTGAGCACCCAAGAGTCTGATTTAGTAGGTATGGAGAAGAATCCAGAGTAAGCATTTTTAAATAAACTCTTCTAATGATTTCTGCCAATGATTTCAGGCAATAGTTTTGGAAATATTGCCTTAAATCTGTAGTTTACTGGGTACAACTCTCAGTCAACAAGGGTTTCATTTTCAGTCTGGGAAAGGAAGAATAGGAAGAGATTAATAGAAAGGTCCAAAAAGTTTAAAGGCTGTAAATAATAAGTGATTCTTAACCTGCAATAATAATTCATTGATTCAACACATATTTATTGCAAACAAGTTATCTGGAAGGAATAAAACAGAAAAATAATCTGTTCTGATGGAGCTTACATTGCAATGGGAGTAGACAGACAGTGAAGTACTAACATGAGGCAGAAACGATGAATGGTTGTCTTCAGATGCATTCTTTAGGGTGATTTATAGGTAAGCTTGGAAGGAAATAATAATTTAAGAATTTCTTTCCTTTGAAATATGTTCTTTCTCCACATGCCTCTCTATAGACCCATAATTCTACCAGTCAAATATTTGAAGTGTTAATAGACACCAAATTAATAGGCCAATATTTTACTTCAAAGAAACATTATATCTCACATTCTAAAAGATGTGATTGCCACCTGTAACACAGTAATTGGAATTAATAATCTTGACAAATCTTTCTGCCATATTTTGTTTTCCATTTGTAAAGTACCATCACATACATTTTATTTTGGTTGACTTTATACCTCAATGTTAAAATTGCATACATTGTCATAACTATATATTTTTGTGCAGAATAACAATAAAATTTTGAAGTTCTATGATTAAATTATAGAAATTATAGGTACTTATGTTTTTATTGGTTTCTCAACTATCTAGGACACTAAATTTGGAGGATTTAAAATATTTTCCAGTCAATAAAATAAAAATAATAAAATGTGTTTGAAAAATTCTAGAATGCAATGCTTAAATCTATTTATTAACTGCAGACTATCTTGTAGCTTCTGTTATGTGACTGTGAATCATGATCCTTCAAGACCTGATAAAATGTACAGTGTTACCTATACTTGTACAATCATGAATTCCTTTTCATAGTTTATAAAAGGACCTATATGCTCTAAAAGAGTGATTAAAAATGGGGAAAATATAAAAACCAGATAAGCCAAGCCACATTTTAAAAAAATCTCTCTTTTCTATCTACACACACACGCACACACTCACAAATATGCACAAACACACAATTATAAAACTACATGTCCTGCATTTCACTGGATGTAAACTGTTAATCAGAACAACTTTCTTTCAACATTGAGTTAAAATTTAGTGATTTTTTTAGTGCTTGCATTTCAGCCTAGTGAAGTTATTTTCATACTAGTTACTAATCATTAAGTGACTCCTCTATCCTATCAAGGCATTAGAAAGAATTGTATCAAAAAAAGGAAGATGAAGGAGTAAAGAATCCCAAGTCCTTTTTTGCCAAATCTGTAACTATTGGCTTGAATTTTGTAGAATATGTGGAGTGAGGAACATCCAAGAAAATAAATTGCTATGGGAAAATGCATGAAGATACTCTTGAACATAAACATTAGTAAAGATGGAGAGTAATCATATGTGAAAATAAAGAGTTTAAATGAAAAGTAATTATATTAATTACAGGTATAATTTTAAAAATATAATATGATACATCCATTAAATCAATAATCATATATATTTATATACTGGCTTGTTCTGTTTCTGTTCCATTAGTTTGAATACTAATAAAGTTTTATAGTTCAATGAAAAATAATTTTAGTTTAAAATTTATATCATTATTCATCAGTTATATGATCAAATATTTATGTATAAAATTATTTATACCATTATGTATAATTAATGAAAAATTGGAAAAAAGCCTAATAAAGATAAATGTAATAATGGAAAACATAAATTATTGTGTAAACCTATAATGATATATTAGAATCAACAAAAGTTATATCTAGAAGAGGTACAGAAAATAGATAAATTAGTGCAGCAATCCATAATGAAATATAGAGTCAACAAAAGTTATACTTAAGAGTCAGAGTTATAGTTTCATTTAGTTCATTACTTTTCTGCTTTTGCTATGTGTTCTACACTCACAAAATTATAAAATGATAAAATATTTTCCTATCAACATATTTTTACATTTATAATTCTTTATTTGTTATATTATTAGGTTAATTGGTTTACTTATTTATAAAGGTCATTCATTTGACAATTGCATAAATTGATTTGAGGAGCAGGTCATACCCTTGAACCTAGATAGAATATCTTATAATCAATTATAATATTTCCAAGAAATACTATTCTTTATGAGAAAACAGTGAAAAAATTACAAAAAATATTTTAGCATAGTAACAGAATAGTTAGAATTCTTGTTTACAAACTGTTTCTCTTGCCAAGTTAGGCAATGTTCCAAAATCATAATGCTGCCAAATTATATGATGTTATTATAAAACTGTCATTCCACAGAGCCTTAATGATTTTTGCAAAGTAAGTTGATTCAAATAAGTTTTTAAAAAACAACCATACCAGAACTCCTAAACATGAAAGATCCAGAAATGAATGATAGATATTTCTGGGAAATAGGGGGGATAGGATTGAGGGTGGGAGGTGGGGATGGCTGGGGTGGGGAGAATGATGGGGGGAAAATGGAGACAACTGTACTTTAACAATAATAACAATAAAGATTTAAAAAAAAACTAAAAGAGAAAAAGAATGAATCTGGTAATAGCGACTCATTCCAGGCTTTCTTGGGCAAATCAATTAATTCTCCTTATTTGAAAACAAAGCTGAATTCTCTATATTTTTTATAGAAGCCAGTGACTTTCTAAAGCATCTGACTGATTTGACTGATTTCATTACAGGACATTAAACAAATAAGTCCTCCCAGGGAGACTGCCTTTTGCTTCTACATGAAACCAAGGGAATTTTCTTACTTACTCCTCTTTGATAACTCCACATGAGTGATCACACCTTGATAGATGGGTACTATGATTTATCCCATTTTCCAAAAATGCAGTGCTGCATTTCCCATTACATATGAGTATATAATTTCCCATAAAATTACTTTGGAGGACATTACTTTCAACTTATAGAATAGCTATTATTTTATAAATTATATAACACAAATGTACAGTCTTTGATATGATTATTCCACCATAACACTCTGTTATTAATATGCTGTACCACTTCAGAGAAAAATGAGTCAGGAACAATATGACAATTTACAGCTTCTATTGACTTGGTCTTTGTTTTGTGGATTGTAACCAACGAGATATATATACTTTGAAGGAGGTAAAATAAGATCAACATTTATTTTTGCTTATGAAGACTGACCTCATGATTTTTACATATTTTCAATAACTTAAAGTATTAGATAGTCTGTACATTTGTACATTGATTTTTAAGTTCTAATAAAAGTATAAGGCATATACTTGGCATTCTATAATATTGTAATTAATTGAATTACATGTAATTAATTGAATGGCATTCTGTTTATTGTAATTAATTGAATAAATCATATCTTCTAATAAATCAGGAATAAAAGTCTCAATTTTGAATAAGTTTGTATCTTGTAAAAATAGCATCAATTTTATCAAATGTAAAAGATTAAAAACTATACCACAAAAACAAAGTAATTGAATTCATATCCATAGGACACGAAAAAGTAACATAAAGAAAAATATGTAAAAGGAGTAGATACATGTTATTTTCAATATTGTGGGGTGGTATTATGGTTTAATGAAAAGAAAGAGGCATGATTGAACAGACTTACAGATCTCAGAGAGGAGGAAGTTGTGGGGGACTGGAAGAAATGAGCCAAAGAACATAGATGCATGCCACATGGACACAGATGGAAGTGGTGAATGAAGGCTAGAGGCAGAGGGCTGGGTGGAGGAGGGCAAAACAGGGAAAATGGTGGATGTCTTTAATAATGCCAACAATAAAAAAATTTATCCTATTTATAAAAGAAAAAACAACAAAAATGTTTGAAATTACAATTAATTTCACAGAACCACTCTATAGAAAGCAACACACTTTACTATATGAGGATTTGGCAGTTGGAAAATGTTTTGAAACATCAATAAAATTTTTTAAAAATATTGTGATAAAAAGACACTATAAGAAAATTGTAAATTATAGGAAATAGCTCAAAAAACATTAAGACTATATAGAAAATTAAAACTTAGCTTAGGAATATAAAAGAATATTAGAACAAGAAGGGGCAATATATTTACATGAAAAAAGAATCAATATTCTGAAGATGGCAATTATCTGCACATATAAGGATGCTCTCTTGAGAATTCCAAATGGATTGGGCAGGACGAAGGACCAGTTTAATTTGAATGTGGAAAGAACAGTGTGATAATGAATCTAAAGTTCATCTGGAAAAATAAACAGATAAAAATGACCTGAAAATACTTTTGATAAATAATGAGCAATATCTTTTAAAAATATTTTTAAGCTTTCAATTACTTTTTACATTCAAAACCATTTTGTATTACTTCCAGGTATACAGCACCGTGGCCAGACAATCACATACTTTACACAGCGTTCAGCCTGACATTTCCAGCACCCACCTGGTACCATAAATAGTTACTACAATATCATTGACCATATTTGCCATGCTGTACTTTACATTTCCATGACAATTTTGTAACTGTACTTCAATCTGTACTTCTTAGTCCCTTCACCTTTTTCATCCAGCTTCCTAACAACCCTCTTCCCCTCGAGAAACCATCAGTTTGTTCTCTGTATCTATGAGTTTTATGTTTTGTTTGTTCATTTATATTGTTCTTTAGGTTTCAAATATAAGCAGAATCCTATGGAGCGGTTTCTTAAATTGTGTGGCAGGTTGTTTGCAGATGGTTGCAATAATCTCTTCCATTCTTACATGCAAAATATTTTGCTTTATGACTGTTATAATCATGAAATTAATAAAATATTATAAATTATCAAAACTTATTGACATATTAAATCAGAATTTCCAAGGAAATGCATGTCAAACAATAATGAACTATGTTTAAACTATTACATTAGCAGAGTCTAAACATAATAAGACTCCCTTGTGTTAGCAAGATTTTGGAAGAGACATTCCAACACAATGTTAATAATAGTATCTGTTTTTAAAAATCTTTCTGAAATACAAGGATTCTATATATTTAGTTTTAAAAATGCACTTAACATTTTATTGAGTGGTTTGAGTTTTAATAAGAGATTTTTAAGGGAAAAATGAATATGTTAATAAAAAGATGTATGTATAAGGATATCCATAGCATCATTATGCATAGGACAGATAACTTAGAAATAATGAGAATCCCATTAAGGATCATTATAATGGAAAGCTATTATACCATTAAATGTCACATTAACAGAGCATATTAATGATCTGGGTCAATATTCACAATAATTGCCAAACAAAAATATTCACAGTAATGGCTGTGTAAAAAGAGTATATATTTAGCAGGTATTGTTAATGTGTTTGGTATTGATAATAAAGGCTACAAGGACATAAACTACACTTAAACAGCAGTGCAATTATGCATAGGTTTAATTTTAGTAGTAGTAACATTATTATTAATAACTGACATTTCTAAAGGACATGCTATATGCAAGGCATTAAACTAAGCATTTTATATGGATCATGTAACTTAACAATCCTCACACATATTCTATAAAAAAAATGCTATTTTATTTCCATTTTATTTTATTTATTATTAAATAATAAATAAAATAAAATCCTCACACATATTCTATAAAAAAATGCTATTTTATTTCTATTTTATTTTATTTATTATTAATAACTGACATTTCTAAAGGACATGCTATATGCAAGGCATTAAACTAAGCATTTTATATGGATCATGTAACTTAACAATCCTCACACATATTCTATAAAAAAAATGCTTATTTACCAATGAGGAGTGGAAACAGAAATTGGGCCCTATCTAAAAGATTCCTTTTTGGTATTTGTGTTTGTGTTTGTTGGGGGAGTGAGTCTAAGGTTTGAAAATATTGAAAATAAAGCTAAAATGTATTTAAAAAACACGAAGCAAGGAGTTCTCCAGTCTTCATTGTTTTGGTTTTATCAATTATCTGATAAAACTTTTGTATACATTGATACATATATTCTCTTGAGATAGAGAGCCAAAAACATACTTCTTCATATTTGTAAATAATAAAATTTTACTATCTCAAACACAATGATCTAAACAGACAACAACCAGGTTTAATTGTGCGGTTTGGCATCTAGTGGTAAGAATCTGAAAAACATCCGATTATATTTCCAAAAGAAAGGAGAGAATGGGAAAGGAAAATGCTGGAGAGGAAAAGGGGAAAAGAAGGGCATGCATTAAGGTGATCACAAAGAAAGCAAGTAAGCACAGGAAGGACAAGCAGAATGAAAAGTACCAGTGTTCTCCAGCATTTAAATTGATAAAACAAGTTAACTCAGTTATTTTGGGAATTTTCAGAATTATTGTATTATATTAAGAAATGCTACTGCACAAATCTGGGTGCTTCATTACAGAGAATATATTTTGGGCATTGTGAACATCTCTTACTATCTGGATTCTTTTTTTTTTCTTCAGATTAAAAACTTAGTGACCTCTACATAACTGTGGATTTTCTACTGCTCATTTAATTCTCACTGGAATAGTTTCAAATCAATTTCTTTTTCTAAAAGAGTGTCAAGTCCCCTATTGCTCACCCCAGTGGCCAGATTCCAGTCGCTTTCTGTCACTAGGATTAATAAAACCTAATCCCAGTTCAATTTTCTCTTAAAACATAGGAATCTAAACTTTATCCAAGAAAAGTCTACTGGTTTTCCAGATATTTGTCTTCTTCAGCTAATCATCCACATATTATAGATTCAAAATTCAGTAGAAATAAAATCCATAAAGTGAATATAATCCAAGTAAAATAACTCTAACAAACTTTTCAATCACTTTAAAATATTTTTAGATCTAACCAAATATAGATAAAATGATGTACTCAGACTCTATTGTATTAATGGCTGCTATAAAAATAGTTGTTTAACTAATAGTTCTGCCAATTGTAAGGACATCATCAAGAATATTTTTCTCTATTTTCACAGAGCCAGTTGTAACATTTTCAAGAATTGTTAAATAGATATAATTTTTTCTGGAAACTCAGTGCTTTTATTGGTTTTAATCTTGAGGATACAAAACATGTAATTGATAGTATTTTTATTTCTTCTCTGCAATTAGATAACTGGTTTAAATTGGTGGCTCATGAATAGTTCACAAATGTGTACATGTGAAATTAAAGCACACACCTTTAACTTTATGCTTGATTAATTTTATATAATTTTTTACTTTTTCTTTCTTTTGTTTATTTTTTTCTCATTTTGGTGCCCTTTTAATATATACTGAAGTTTCTTTTGTTATGTGCTCCTTTCGCTACAAGAGGATGTTTTGTTTTTTTTTTTCTGGAGGAACAAAAATGAATGAATGAATGATTAACTTTTCTAAATCATTAAAGGTGTGTTATATCTGCATATATATATATATATATGGAATTGATTTAAGTGTAATTAACAATATGATTTTGGTTTGCTTGATTTCCAAAACTATTGGGTAGTTTTTGTTTTATAAAAATGCATGCCTCAGAGTTAGCCATTTTTACTAAGTGCCTCTAGATTAGACTTTGTCAAATGCAGTCCTTTTTCACCCTTGTAGGAGGGCAAGCTGAGTAGTTTTCCAGAACTGCTTTTGTTGACAATGATGGTGCTTATGGACATAATGGTATCTGTGTCAGCTCAGTCCGTTTAACATATGATTGTCTGTCAGACACAGGACTCTGTAGACAATGGAGATAAAACAGAATTATGACCTGGGTGATGAAGTCTAGGATAATTTGAGAGTAATGGAAAAGACATACTCATAAAACAAGTTATTTCAATTACACAACAGGCACAGTGATAAAGATATACACAAGGAGTTACTGATGAAATTACATAATAAAACTTAACAAAAGTTTAAAAAAACTTTGCAATATCTGTAAATAGTCAAAAATTGTTTAGTGAGCATCTTGTATAAGTGGATATTATGCTAAATTCTAGGAATAAAGCACATAACACCAAATCCTCTATTTTGAGCTCTCCCTTCAGTTTTTACTTATTTTAGCTTTTCCCCTTATCTTTCTTAGGTTATTCCTCGGTTCCTTTTTTCTCATTATCTTAATTTATATCTGTCTATATCTATCATCTATATCTATCTATATAAACAATATATTGTATCCACATATGATTAAATTTAAACATTCCATTTCTATACTATTCCATCTCTATATTATTTTACCCCCTTGTTATAAATTAACTCTATGTTTTGTTTTGTTTTTTGCTAACACTACAAAGAATATAAAGAGTCAGGGAATGTTACCACTCATAAACAAAGAATATTAGTATTTGAGGAGATTTGAGACATCATTCTAAAATTTGTAACAGTATGATATTCGTACCTGGGTGCAAATCAGCACACACTCAAAATTCAGATTTCCAGAGAGAATAAGCTTTTGGAAATGTCTTCATTTCTTTATTTTGTTTAGTTTTGTGTGTGTTTCAAATAGGATGTTAAGGGAGTTCCTGTTTTGAGATTTTATTGATTGTAAGAGTCATCAGAAAAGTAGCCTAAGAGAAACTATAAATAATTATTCTCTTGCTTTTAGTGAATGTCATAGTTCTCTGGGTTTTAAAAGAATCTTATCTATGTTACTTCAATTCACCAGTGACAAAACACTACAAAGAATTTCTGTTCATTTTATCTGAAATTAAATGTAGCCATGTGGACATGTGAGGGAGAAAAGTCTTGATTGCCTACTTTAACAAAATAAAATTAGTTGAAAATAACTTTCTGTGGGAAGTCTTTTCTCCATACTGCCTCCCTGGCTGGACAAAAAATCCTATACTTTTACTCCCATAAAGACCTTTAAAGGGCTTCATTTTTAATGAAATGTATTGGGCTGACATCAATAAATAAAATTATATGGACTACAAGTGTACAATTCTATGATGCATCATCAGCATATTGCATTATGCAAAAAAAAAAAAACTTTTAAATTCTTCTTTCTATTAAAAATCACATTGTTATAATTTTATTGTTTACTACTGTCTATATTCCCATATCTTAGACCCACAAATTGGCATGATGGAGTGTTCATGTTTTGATGAACCATATTGGGAAACAAACAAGGCATTCCAGAAATTTAAGAGGCAAATCAAAGTTACTGACTAGCTAATCCCAGATTTAGTACTAGGGCATTTCAGCAATTGTTAATTACAAAACTGCAATAATATAATACTTGTGTCCCACAGTAAGTTAAAACAAGTCTAGGATTTTAAAAAATATGGTTACAGATTGATATATCATGCCAAAAGCTTTAATAATCAGTGATTATCTGCTTTAACATGATATGACAAAATATTTTATGTATTGTCATTAAGTTTTTGCTCTACTTCTTCCTAAAGCCCCTTCATCAAATGTTAAAATAATAAACACACAGTAAACAAGCCAACATAAAAACATGCAAATCACATATAGCATGACTTTTTCCTGTCTAAAAACAAATAACACATTTTGTAGTAATTTGACATTGTTCCTAAAATTAAGCAAATTCACCCCCAAACTGAATGGTCAGATTTCATTATTAACTGCTTAACAGATTTCTCTTTATTGTGTTTTGTTTCTTGTTTTTTTTTTGTTTGTTTGTTTTTGTTTTTCCCAAAATAGCCATCATCATTTTTGCTATTGCATTCTTCCATCTTCAGGGCCAGCATGATGGTGGTCTTGGGAGAAAAAAACATGTATAATCTTTTCAATTCTCTAAAGCAAATACATTAACTTTACAATGACCATTGCTACTGGAGAATAAAAAAGTTCTTTCTAGGTTCTTTTATTATGAAAATTTAAAAACAAAATTTAACAGCAAAAAAACAATAAATATAAATTTGATTTTTAATAAAATAATCACAAAAATAGTGCTGGGAAATTTTAAAGAAGGCATTGCTATTTTATAGTTTGAAATTTCCCTGTTATTGTAAACAGCAGTAGTTTTGTAACAAAAGGAATATTTTCTTTCTCCATTATTGTGTAAGGTTTATATATGTGTGTGTATGTGTATATATCTATATGTGCATGTGTATATATATGTACACACAAATATATACATATATACATAGTATTTCCAGAAGGTATCCAGCCATGTACTATGAAAACTGCAGATATTTACTGAAGAAGATAACAGATACAAGAAACATTACACATAGGACAATGATATCTCAGTACCCTTCAAAGTAGGCACCATGGGACCTCACACAGTTCTCCCAATTGCCATCAGCTGCCCTGTCATATTTTCCTGAATCTAATTGATGGTCTGAAATCTCTTGCTCTTTAAAGATGATTTTAGTTTTAGAAAAAGCCAGAGAACACGGGGCACCAAATCTGGGCTGTAGGGGGCTAAGTCACCTGGGTGATTGATGTTTCACCAAAAAATTGCACGAGACGTGATGGATAAGCGGGTGTGCTGTTGTGATGAAGCTGCCGATCACCAGCTTCCCATGGCTATGGCATTCTGAATAATCTGAACTGTTTCCACAGAGAGATGTTCAAGCTTAATGCAAAATTTGATGCAGATTCGTTGCTTTACTGGCTCAGTCCTTTTGAATGTGACATCCATACAATACACATGCTCACTCAATGGCATCTACCGCTCCCATTGACTAGTGCAGTGAAGTCATCATTGTTCACACATGCGCATTCCAGTGTATTCTCCTTGCCTGTCAGGTTACATGGATGTAGTGTGAACCATTCCTGTTTTTTTTTTTTCCAGACAGACTTTGTATATTCAATATTTTAAAGAAAAGCAAACCATGTTGACAGAAGTAGCAAAGTGACCATTGAGACCAGAAAGTTCATTTGCTCTATTTATGCTGACACTGTAGCATGCAAATGCTTCTGTATTCAAAGTCTTGATAAATATTTCTTATTTTAGAAACATGAATTCCTCCAAGTTGCCCCTGGAGAAAAAAAAGCCCTTCAAGCTTTCAAGATTTTCTCTAAATGTATAAAATCACGCTCTCCTTCTGCATTGTGATTAACAGTCATTAGCTTCTTTCTGGGAAATAAAATGTCTGACTCTTTTATTCCCATTTATTGGCTTTATACTGTGTCTTGTTTTGTTCTTAAAATTATAATTTAGTTTTGTCATTTAAGGGATAAAAACAACAATTTTAAGTATAGCAGTTACTAAACTTTATGACTGAGGTAAAAGACATTTAAATAACACAGAAACAATCTATACAGTAATTAATAACAACTATTCATATTATTAGGTATTAGTATGACCTCCAAAAGTGACTTAAACACCTTTTTTCATTAATTTAGGACATATTCAAGAAAGAAATGTTTTTTATATTTAAAACACATTAAAAATATAATGTGTTTTATCTAGAATCCAAACTAAGTAAATGTTTTGAAAAAAGTATATGATATTAAATTATAAGATAATTTTGTGAATTCATATACTCAATAAAATACATTAAAATGTGCATACTACTAACTTGGATATTTAATGGCATGATAAATTATTTGATATATACATGAAAAAATTACAAAAACAGTGTTTGGACCTAATTATATTAAAATACTCATGCTTCATAGAAAAGTATATACAAAAAAATTGAAAAATGATTTTAAATGGTATCATAAAAATTATTATAAAGTGGTATCATGAAAATTATTTCTATGTGTTTAAGGGTTATTTAAGTGAATGCCATATGGATATTCACACTGGTTAATTGTATATTAAAAGCAGTGCCTCAAAGGTTCACATATCCATACAGGTTATTGGATTTCTTGGAATTCAAGGACACTAATCAGAAATGTAGCCAGAAATTATATGTGAAGATGCATAATACAATTCTCTTTAAAAATGCAAAAATAAAAATAAAAAAAAGAAAAAATCATACAGTTGAGTAATAGTAGTTTAATAGATATAAGACTAATAACATGTTGCATAAGAATCAATGTTGCATTATCAAAATGTTTAATAGTATGTGAGGATATCCACATTTCATATTGAGATAAAAAGGATATAATGCATATAAATATAGATACATGCCTATATATATTTAAGTGTAACTATGTCATAACTAGATAAACTAGGTGAAAGGTACAATAAAATATTAGCATTGTACGGTGCTGAAAGGAAAAATTAAATTACTTTCCTCCTGCACGTTTCTGTATTTTTCACATATTCTGTAATTTTTATAACTCTAAGAAAATTGCTTCTTTAAATTAAAATATTTATGTATTCAAATGATACATTTTATCTTAAGCCCCTCTCCTTCATTATTAATTTATCTTTCATAAGTTTTAACATGTTAAAGAATTTTCAAAATAGTATATGAAATTGTTCAGAAATAATTTTATTTCTGTTGCTGACATATTGAAATTATTATCTTAACCAAAGGTATGTGGGTTTCTTTTATTACTACTAATGTTTTTAGTTCAAGTGTTTTAAGGCTTTGTTACTAACATGAAAATATAATTGACTCCAGGTGATTAACGAAATGATGCTATTGAATGCAAACAGAATGTTGTAGTCACTTGTAGGCATATCATAATTTTCAATAGAGTTTTTGAAGTAAGGAAAGTGACATTTCTTGGATAACTCGTCACTACTATAATACATGTAAGGTACTGTGATAATACTTTTTATACTTACCATGCTGTAAAATTCCTGTAGAATTCATAAGTAACCATTCATTACAAACTTTATCTTTTTAAACATTTAATCTTTATTGTATATTTTCCATTACCATTTAGTACCCTTACGCCCCATCCACATAGGAATTACCACACTGCTGTCCATGTCCATGAGTCCTTTATTCTTTGTGCTCAGTTCCTCCACCCCCTAATCTAGCCACTGTAGCTGTCATCCTGCTCTCTACTATGAGTCTGTCTCCATTTTCCTTATTAGTTCTGTTTGTTCATTAGATTCCACATATGAGTGAAACCATATGGTATTTGTCTTTCTCCGACTGTCTCAGTTCACTTAGCATAGTGTTCTCCAGGTCCATTCACACTGTCAAAAAGTGTAACATTTTCTCCCTTTTTACAGCTCAGTAGTACTCTGTTCTGTAAATGTCCCACAGTTGTTTCAGTCACTCATCTACTGATAGACACTTGGGCTGCTTCCATATTTTGGTGATTGTAAATAATGCTGCAATGAACACGGGGTTGCTTATGTTCTTTCAAATTAGTTTTTGGGGTTCCTTTGGATATATTTCCAAAAATGGGATAGCTGGGTTGAAAGGTAGATCCATTTTTAACTTTTTGAGGCCTTTCCATACTGCTTTCCACAGTGGCTGCACCAATCTGCATTTCCACCAACAGTGCAAAAAGGTTACCCTTTCTCTGCATCCTCATCAGTAGTTGTTGATTTATTGATGACAGCCATTCTGGCAGGTGTGAAATAATATCTCATTGTGGTTTTAATTTGCATTTCTCTGATGATTTTTGAGGTTGAACATCTTAACATATGTCTATTGGCCATCTGTATATCCTCTTTGAGGAAGTGTCTATTCAGGTACTTTGCCCATTTTTTAATTGAGTTGTTAAGGGATTTTTAATGTTGACTGTTGTAAATTCTTTATAAATTTTGAATATTAACCCCTATCAGATAGATTGGTGAATATGTTCTCTCATTCTGTAGGTTGTCTTTTTATTTTGTTGATTATTTCCTTTGCTGCGCAAAAACTTTTTAGTTTGATGTAGTCCCATTTGTTTATTTTTCTTTTGTTTCCTTTGCTCAGGGCGATATATTCAATAAAATATTGCTATGAGCAATGTCTAAGATTTTGCTTCCAATGTTTTCTTCTAGGATTTTTATGATTTTGGGTCTAACAACTAAGTGTTTAATCCATTTTGAATTTATTCTTGTATGGTGTAAGAAGGTGGTATAGTTTCATTTTCACACAGATACCTATCCAATTTTCCCAGCACTGTTTATTGAATAAACTATCTTTTGCCCATTGTATGTGTTTTGGTTCCTCTGTCAAATACTAATTGACTTTATAGTATGACCTTTATAGGTATGAATTTATTTCTGGGCTCTCTATTCTGTTACATTGATCTATGTGTCTGTTTGTATGACAGTACCATGCTGTTTTGATTCCTATGCCCTTACAAAACTAAATCAGGTAGAATCAGAGAATGTGAATATACAGATTACACCTAGTGAAATTGACACAATAATTTAAAAAAATCTCAATACACCAAAGCCCTGGATTAGATGTTTTCACAGGTGAATTTTACCAAACATTCCAAGAAGAACTAACACCTCTCCTTCTCAACACATTTCATAAAATTTAGGAAGAGGGAAGGCTCCTAAACTCATTTCATGAGACCAGGATTACCCTAATTCCAAAACCAGATAAAGCACCACAACGAAAGAAAATTATAAGCCAATATTCCTGATGAATATAAATGTTCAAACCCTCAACAAAAATATTAAGAAACCATACAATGTGATGTATGAAAAAAACCATACACCATGATCAATTGGGATTCATTCCAGGAATGCAATGTTGGCACAACATTTGCAAATCAATATATGTGATTCACCACATAAATAAAATAAAGGATAAAAACCACATGATAGTATCAATAGGTACAGGAAAAGCATTTAATAAAATCTAGTACCCATTTATGATAAAAGCTATCAGTAAAGTGGGATTAGAGGGAACATACCTAACCATAACAAAGGTCATATAAGACAAATCCACTGCCAGCATTGTACTCAATGGGCAAAGACTACAAGCATTCCCATTAAGATCAGGAATAAGACAGGAATGTCCTCTTTCTCCTTTCTCACTCAACAGAGTACTGGAAGTCCTAGCCACAGCAATCAGATAAGAAGAAAAAATAGTAAGCATTTGAATTGGAAAGAAGAAGTAAAATGGTCATTATTTTCAGATGATATTGCACATAGAGAACCCTAAATTGCAGAAGAAACTACTAGAACTGGTAAATGAATTCAGCAAAGTAACAGGACAGAAAATTAATATCCATAAATCAGTTGCATTTTTATATTCCAATAACAAACTAATGGAAATGGAAGTTAAGAAAACAATCCCATTCACAATTGCTACAAAAAGAATAAAATACGTAGGAATAAACCTAAGCAAGTATATAAAAGACCTGTATTTGGAAAATTATAAGACACTAAAAAAAGAAATTGAAGAAAGTACAAATAATTGGAAGCACATACTGTGTTCATGGATAAGAAGAATTAACATCATTAAAATGTCCATTTTATCACCCTGGCTAGTGTGGTTCAGTGGACCAAGTGCCAGCCTGTGAACCAAAGGGTCACTGGTGGATTCTTGGTCAGGGCTCATGCCTGGTTTGTGGTCCAGGTCCCTAGTAGGGGGTGCAAGAGGCAACCACAGATTGATGTTTCTCTCTCTTTCTCCCTCTCTTCCCCTCTCCCTAAAAATAAAAAAAAAAATATTTAAAAAGGTGCATATTATCCACAGCAATCTATAAATGCAATGTGATTCCTATCAAGATTCCAATAATGTATTTCACAGAACTAGAAAAAAATATTCAAAAATGTATATGGAACCCCAAAAGGTCCCACATAGCACAGTGATCTTGAGAAAGAACAAAGTTGGGGGAATCACACTGCCTAACATCAAACTATAATATAAGGCCATTACTAACTTATGTGATAGATGAGAAAATTAATGTTCATAAAGGTAACATTGTCTTCATGCCAAGTAGCTTGTAAAGGTGTAATGGAACTGAGCTCTGTTTCTTACCAATGTAACTGAATTTGACAAAAATGTATTGAACAACAATTAAAACAAAATTTTAAATAAAGAGAAAAAAAAGTGGTGGTACATTTACACAATGGAATACTATGCAGAAGGAAAAAAGAATGAAATCTTGAATTTTGTGACAGCATGGATGGATCTGGAGATAATTATGCTAAATTAAATATGATAGTTAGAGAAAGACAAATATCATATGATGTCACATATATGGAATGTAATGAAGAAAATAAACTTTCAAGCAAAATAGAAACAGAGGCATGGAGAGATGGAAGAGACTGACAGGTGTCAGTGGGGAGGAGAGAGAGGGCACCAGATAATTGAAGGTGAAGGGATCAGCCAAAGAACACATGTGCATAATACACAGTCAACAGTGTGGTGATGGCCACAGGGAAGGGGATGGGTGAAATGGGCAAAGAGGGGGAATGTGGACATCTATAATAGTGTCAACAATAAAAATAAAGTTAAAAAAACACATAAAATGTATTGAACAGTATTAGCAAGTATAAAGTGAAGTAAGTCACAGAAAGTAAGCACAGAACAGATCTGGACATATGTATGGGTTACCTTTGCCTACTAGGAATTTACTATTTAGAGGGAAAAATGTACATTGGTTGCAAGGTAGATTATCCCTAAGAAAGATAGCACATATGTGCTATTGAAATACAGTGGAGTTTTAATTTCAAAATAAGATATTATGATGGAGATGGTGTTTTAGCTAGACACATTTGGCAGACTGACTTTTGGTAGAGAGGTATGAGAAGAGAGAAAGGTACAAATGAGGTCAACTGCAAGGATAGATGTGCAAGATGACTGGGTAGTTGTTTGGTGAGAATGTGTACAAATATTCAGTCATCTCTTTGGGCACAGAAGTAGAAGATGTGACTTATATTTTTGAACTATGTTAAATTAATAAATATTTTGTGTCACACCTATAATATGTATATGTATATACCGGAAGTATGCAAGATGGCATTCTAAAGACTCTCACAGTAGTGTTCCTTTCGTCTGGTGGCATACTTCAAAATTTCATGTTTAAGACTAAAATTCTTTAATAGATTGGATAAGATTATTTCTAGTTTTTTTCTTTTTGTTAGAGCCTAAAATTTTTTTAATACATTATAACCATATATAAAAGCAATAAAAAATTGTACCCATGGCCCTGGCCAGGTGTTTTTGTTGATTAGTTGGAGCATTAACACATGCACCAAAATTTTGCAGGTTTCATCCCTAGTCAGGACACATACCTAGGCTGCAGGTTTGATCCTTGTTTGGTGCTTATGGGAGGCGATCAATTGATGTTATCTCTTACATCAGTGTTTCTCTTGCTCCCTGCCCCCATCTCTGAAATCAATAAACATATACTTAGGTAAGAAATAAAAAAATAATAATTATAATTGTTTCCATGGTTTTTCAAATATCTCTTAAATTTGTTGAACAGTTTATAATATTGGATTGGCTTAACAGTTCAATCGGATTTTTCTGTGACATGGCCAATGTAATAGTGCTTAGTTCTCTTTAATGTCACTTGAAACGATTTTGTTAGATTGTATTGTGACAGCTGTTGTATCAGCACGCATTTAAAAAATTCAAAATTGGTGAATTTTTGTGTAGCCATTTTAATATTGAAGATAGAAGAAAATATATAACATTGTTGGAATATTATGCTATATTATTACAAGAAAGATAACATGCAACTGAAATGCAAAATAAAAAAGATTTGTGGAGACTTCTGGCCAAGATGGAGGCGTAGGTGGACACACTGTGCCTCCTCTCACAACCAAAATTAAGGACAACAAATATTTAGAAACAAGAAAACAAGCAGAGCTACTAGAAAATTGAACTGTACGGAAGTCCAACAACCATTCATCCAGAATGGTAGGAGGGGTGGAGTCGAGTTAGGAAAAAGTGGAGGTGTGGACCTGGGAACACAGGCAGCAGTGGCTAGCGGTTCCCAAGCATGCAGACAGCTGGCAGGCCCACAGGCACATGGTGGCAACTGTGCAGACCCAGTGAAGCTACGCAGGGTGGCTGGCTGACCAGGGGGTCCCACATTCACGTGCACAGACGGTCCAGGCAAAGGGGAAGTGGCAGAAGGGACTGAATCCAGGAGAGAGCAGAGCAGGCGCCATTGTTCCCTCTCGGACCCTGCCCCCACATACAGCATCACAACCCAGTGACTGGGCTGCCCTGCACTGGGGAACGTCTAAGGCTCCACTGCTCACTACATAACAGCTGAGACCAGACCAAAAACAGCAACAACAACAACAAAAAAAAAAAAACCCACCAAAAATGGCTCAAACCAGAGAACAAATGAAAGCCCCAGAGCCAATTTCTCTAAGTGACCAAGAAATAGCCAACCTATCAGATGCACAGTTCAAAGCCCTGGTTATCAGAATGCTCACAGAATTGGTTGATTTTGCTCACAAATCAGACGAAAAAATGCAGGCTACGATATGTGAAATGAAGGAAGATGCATGGGGAACCAATAGAGATGGGAGGAAAACTGGGACTCAAATCAATGGAGTAGACCAGAAGGAAGGAAGAAACAATCAAACAGAAAACAAGGAAGAAACAAGAATTCAGAAAAATGAGGAGAGGCTTAGGAACCTCCAGGACAACTTTAAATGTCCCAACATCCGAATTATAAGGGTACCAGAAAGGATAAGCAGCAAGGGATAAGGGGACAGTCACCTACAAAGGAGTTCCCATCAGACTGTCAGCTGATTTCTCGAAAAAGACCTTCCAGGCAAGAAGGGGCTAGAAAGAAGTATTTGAAGTCTTGAAAGGCAGGGACCTACATCCAAAATTGCTCTATCCAGCAAAGCTGTCATTTAGAATGGAAGGGAAGATAAAGTGCTTCTCAGATAAGGTCAAGTTCAAGGAGTTCATCATCACCAAGCCCTTATTATATGAAATGGTAAAGGGACTTATCTAAGAAAGAGAAGATAAAAAATATGACAGTGAAAAGACAGCAAACTCACAGCTATTAACAACCACACCTAAAACAAAAGCAAACAACTAGAACAGGAACAGAATCACAGAAATGGAGATCACACGGAGAGTTAGCAACAGGGGAGTGGGAGGAGGAGAGAGGGGGAAAAGGTACAGAGAATAAGTACCATAGATGGTGGGTAGAAAATAGACAGGGGGAGGGCAAGAATAGTGTGGGAAATGTAGTAGCTAAAGAACTCATGACATATGGATATGACCTAAAGGGGGGGGGGGATGTGGGTGGGAGGGGGTATGCAGGGTGGAGGGGAATGATGGGGAGAAATGGGACAACTGTAATAGCATAATCAATAAAATATATTAAATTTTAAAAAAAGATTTGTGCAGTGTATGGAGAAGGTGCTGTGTTGAGCAAACATGTCAAAACTGGTTTAGAAGTTTCTTGCTAGAGATTTCTCTCTGGACGGTCCTCCACGGTCAAGTAGACCAGTTGAAGTTGATAGTGATCAAATTGAGACATTAACTGAGAACAATCAACATTATACCATATGTGAGATAGCTGACATACTCAAAATATAAAACTCATTAAAGTTACTGGTGAAAATGAAAAGCGCGCCTTTTATTTTATTAAAAAAAATGAATTTATTGACCAATCCACTACATTCAGAAAGATAACAACTTTCTTAATGGTTTAAAATAATTTTATGTACTTCAGTAAAATGATTATTAATTCAAGTATTAAGTGGTCTTTAGGATAGTTCCTTAAATATACCTTTCTTATAAATTTATGATTTTCATGTTTATTTGTAGAGATACTATCTTCTCACCCCAAACCAATTTGGATATCTTAAGTACATGTCATGGAATAAACAAAATGTCTTCATTAAAACAATATGCTAAAATATCTATGCCAATAGTACTTATTCTTTTTATCAAGCTTTTCTAGCACATATGGAAAATAATAATTAATAAACTGCATTTTAAAAAACACTAATTAACAAAAAAGAGCCTAACTTTTTATCAGAGCTCTATGTGAGCAATATTTGATTGTTGCTACACAGATTCGGTAGTGAGAATTTAAAGCATGCCCAAAAGATTTTAAACCTTGGTAGGTCAAAAGAAACATTAGTTGGAATGTTTTGAGCCTATCCAACAGAGTTAAGATTATTAATGATAATCGGTAAAGATTATCTAAGGAGGGCTAAACAAAGACTATCTTTTGAATGCTTTTGAAGTGGAAGTCTAAACTTCTCAGGCAGTCATAACAGAACTCACTCCTAAGCGAGGAGTTCTGCTGAATAAATAACTTTTTTTGCTCATGGATAAGTTATTTTGTGAAATATAAAAAGAAACACAAAATAGTTTGTTTCTGTTCCCTTTCCAGCAGTAACCATCCTTCCATTGTCTTCTCTCAGCCTCTGGTGCCCTTTTGCTACATGGAGAGCCGCATGCCTATTGATTGATCAATTGATTGATTGAGAGAGAGGAAGTGGGGGAGAGAGAAAGAAAGAAATAGTAATGTGTATTTATTCAGTCATTCATTTATTTATTTATAGAGAGAGGAGAAGAGAGGGGGAAAGAGAGAAAGAAAGAAATAATGTGTATTTATTTATTCATTCATTCATTTATTTATTTAAGAGAGAGGGGAAAGAGAGAAAGAAAGAAATAGTAATGTGTTGTAGCTTCTCACGCACCTGCTACTGGGTACCTGGCCTGCAACCCAGGCATGTGCCCTGACTGAGGATCAAACTGGCCACCATTTCATTCACAGGCCTGCACTCAATCCACTGACCTACACCAGCTTGGGCCCACATACCCATTTTGCTTCAATTTCCTCCTACTTACTTTCTCTATTGATTTCTCTTTCACTCCTGCACTGTTGAATGTTAGAGTACATCTTAGATTTTTGTTTCACACTTACTTGCTTTGAGTTTTCATCTAGTGTCTTGGCTTTTAATGTCGTTTGTCTTTTATGAAAACTAATACATATTGCTAGACTTGATCTCTTGTCTGAATTTGAAACACTATTTTCCTTTAACTTTTGAACATCTCTAATTGGATGTCTTAGAAGTATCTGAAACTTAACATGCTTCTAAATTAGCTCCTGATAGCCTTCCAAAACAAATACTCTGAAATCTTAAACCTTATTCTTGAAAATGTTATCCCTATTTCTGAAATGTGTGATTCCCCTTTCCAGTTTTTTTAAAAAGAACTGCATTGGAGTCCTTGACCTGAGGCGCTAGGCCTTTCTGCATTCTCTACTCATTGGATACGGGTTGATCTGTAAAGAGGATATGACCTAAGGTGCTGCTGTTCTCCAGTGTGGAACAGACCCAGCTGTGAACGGTCAGTCATCATTATTGTCACTAGCTGGCACAATGAGCGTTTGTATCTAAGAAGTGATGCATTTATGACACACATCACTGCATCCACTACAAATACCATGCAGAGCAATTGAAAAATTTGTGTCATTAGAAAAGTTAATTTTGTTATTTCCACATGATATTTATGTCATATTTAGTGAGAAGTTGCCAAAGTTTGAGCTAATATTTAGTCATAGGTAACTACATTGAAATTTACCTCTGTTGCTATATAATAAATGCAGGTGTATTCAACAGTGGAAGGGTCAAACCACACTAAGTTAATAATTACTTACATTGCTTAAATTGAGCATAAGTGCAATGTTGGGACATCAATGAAATACATGAACAGTGATAAAAAAAAATAAAAACCTGTCTCTGATTTCAGAAGATCTGTCAGCTAAATTGTGGCCTTCTGAGTAAAATATTTAATATTTTCATTACCTTGTCTGTAGTTCATTTATTTAACATTATTAGATTTTTAAAAAATAATGTCCCAGTTGTAATGGGTACACTGCACTGTATTCTCTGGAGTCTGGCTCTTTGTTAGAAATGCTGATGCTCCATTCTTTTTTAGGGGGTTGGGGAGAGAATGGGAGGATTCATGATGTATGGGGAGAAGAAATAGTTATACAGACCATAATAAATGAATATACTTAAAACTATATTCTGTCATGAGTGGTTGGGGGAGTTGGAAAGATTTAGCTGGAGAGTTGAATAATCCAGGAAGATATAAAAAGACCCTTCAAATATTTGAGGAGTTTGCATGTGGCAGCAGAATTTGGAATTGATATAATTGGTTTCAAATGATAGGACTATTAATGAGAGGAAGCTTCAGAAATCAGATTTCCACTTAATATGAGAAAAAACTGTGAAGGTCAGTGCTATCAAATAATGTAATGAGTTCCTGAAAAAGTGGGAAATTCCTTGTTACTGGAGTTTTTCAAGTATAAGACAGACAGTTTTGCTGTAGTGATATAAATAGGGCTCAAGTGTTGTTTATACTGCCTAGATGACAGCTAAGATCTTTCCACACTTAAGATTCTATGAGTCTACATAAATTTGTACATTATTTTCGGACAAGTGAATTTGAAGCAAATTTTTCATACTGCTCATTTAAGGGAAGAGAGAAAAGATAGAGACAGGCAGAACTCAGAGACAGAGAGACAAAGCAATGGATTAAATCCATACTACTTTTACAGTGTAAGAAATAAATATATTTTAGTTCAAGTTGAATCAAATTATTACATTAGGTTAGTATTAGTATGACACCAGAAATACATTGTGATTTATTGAACTTTTTTTTTTCTGAATAATGTACTGTGGATAAGATTATTAAGAGCTACATCCCACTTTTCTCTGCTTCTAATATAATAGCTACAGAGGAGAAGAATCAGTAAGCTTATTTTTCCCTTCTGCTGGACATGAATAGGGAGGAAAATAAAGCATAGCATAGCATAGCATAACATGTTGGAGTGAGTAGAGAGGGTTTCACTGCTAATAAAGTACAATCCTTGATAAGACAAGAGACCTACTATGCTAGGCATTTTATCTAATTTGCTTTCAGTTTCCAGTCCACTTCTCTTTCTCTATTAGACAAAGAAAAGATAAAGACCATCAAGCTGAAGCTGAATTACAGTGGAGCCATGATTATTATTAACGCTTTTAAGAGAAAGTATACATTGACAGATGAAGAATAGAGTGAGCAGGATCATTTCTGTTTCTTCTTATTTATACACTTAATAAATAACTCTTTCTTTTAGGTATCTGGTATGTATTAAAGAATGTTTAAATGAATATAAACAGTTAATATACAATGAAGATCAGACAAATAAAAATACAAATAAACTAAATTATTGACTGGAAACGCAAAAATAATTTTGCAATAGAAATTGTATATCATAATTGGAATTATTTGTAATTTTAAATGACAATGAAGAAACTGAGCATAAGTTTAACACAATATGTCTGAGTCTCATAATCATTAGAATTTTGGTTTAAGTCAGTATCAGCAATGATTTATAAATGAACAATGAATGCTATGCTGCTTTGGATTACAAATATAAAGTGAATGTCTCATTTACATGCATTTTTATTTTTAAAATCTTCATAAACTAGGTTTAAATTTTTATTTTAATATTTAATCATATGAACAATTAAACTTATGAGCAATTTTCAGATAAGAGAATGTTTATTGAGTTGAGTCTGGGTTAGACATTATATTTTCCCTTTGGGTAATTCATAACTAAGTACTTTTTTCTGCCCTCCTTCCTTCCCACACTCCTTTCTTCTTTTCTTCCCTCTCTCCTTCCTTCCTTCCTTTCCTTTTTCTTTCCTTTCTTATTTATGTACGTGTATAAATTTTCTTATTTTTTGTTACATAAATAGCATATTTTTATACGTGAATATAACCTGCATTCTATTGTATAAAGTTTAGGTTTAATTTGCATTTGTTACAAGAACTAATTTCATATTTGTAACATGGGAATATTTTGTCTTAGCAAACACTTTACATGAGCAAATAAAACAAGGTAATGTTTCTTGTTTTAATTGGACTTTTGTAAAAATAAATATATGCATCATCAATAATCAAATACATGGGGATTAGTTTCTAAAAGACAGGTTACAGAAGAAAAAAAGTATGTTGAACTTTATGAAATAAATGGGTTTATGTAGTGGTTTTAAATCAGTTTACCTGATAGTTATTCATAAATTACATTAAACAAAAGTAAAAATTCCCATTACAAATGAAAAATAAAAATAGTATAATAAATGCAATGTGTATATCGTGTGTGTTTGTGTGTGTTGTATGGAAAATATACAGAATGAGAACTTACTTATACTAAGTTACCCTAAAACTGTTTATGAGCTATTAACATGTGTTACTTCAAAATTATGCCTCTAAGTAAAATTAATATAAAAGGCATAAAGATTTAGATACCATAGGTATTTATTTTATTTTATTTTACAATTTATAAAATGTACTCCAACCTAAATTACATGACTGGGATATGGAAGAATAAAAAGGTTATGATTGTTAATCTTAATAAAACACTAAAAAAAGGAAAGGCTTAACTAGCAATGTGTTTTCCACCAGGGCAACATAAGCTGAAAAGCTGTGCTTTACATGTATGTATGTGACATTTATGTCACTCTTGAGACACACACAAAATTCAGATACCTGCATTATTATGTATAAACCTTTCTACATTTCCAATGTTTAAACAGAAAACAAATCTTAATGATCAGATTTATTCCTTAGTAAGCTAAGAAATAGAAATTTAGAAAGAAATTAAGTTTTCTATTATCTGTGTTTAAGCGAGTATAAGAATATTTCATCATTTCCTCAGATTATTTTGCCATTGTAAATTAAATTAGATATTCTTGTAAAGCTAAAATAAAATTACTTGAAAATTTATTTTATTTTTTTTTTAAGATTTTATTTATTTGAGAGAGGAAGGGAGGGAGATAGAGGGAGAGAAACATCAATGTGTGGTCGCCTCTAGCACAGCCCCTACTGGGAATCTGACCTGCAACCCAGGCATGTGTGTTAGACTGGGAATGGAACTGGCAACCTTTTGATTCTCAGGCCGCACTCAATCCACTGAACCACACCAGCCAGGGCAAAATTATTTAAATATTTAAAGTGATGAAAGAAAGAGTAAAAATTATCAATAAAGCTTTATTTGTTTGAATTATAGATTTATACTAATAATAAATTTAATAATAATTTGTCTTTTTAAATTTCTACTTAATTTGTCTTTTTTAATCCCCTAAACATATTTACCTCAATTTCAAAATAATTGAATCATTCCTCTGACTACTGAAACTTCAGTTTTCTTCAAATTATATAGACTTCAGGACAAGTGAGATAATCCCAGAATTGATTATCTCTTCACTGCTATGCATTGGATTACCCACTTGATAGAGTAAGAAATTGATACTTAAAAAAAATCATTCTACTCATCAGGTGAAAGTGAGTATTTTTGAGTCTCTTACATTTATTTATATTTTTTATTGTTTTTACTAAATGGAATTAAGGAAACAGCAATGTTTTCTGTATATAGTATTTCCCAGTATTAATCTGGACCTGTTAGTCAGGCTTTCTATTATGATATAAACTAGAAAAATGCAAATTGAAGTGGGAAATTAATGGACTCTTTAAAATATAACTTTAGAATAACTGCTATCTATTTGAAGAACTATCATGTCGTTTTTTTAACTTTTAATTCTTTAATTGTAATTTTTAACTCATTTTATATAGCATACTCCAGGCAAAGACTACAATACAGTTGAGACAGTGATACTTCATAGTGTAAAATTTTGCTCATATTCCTTGCTTTATACTTCTTTCTTGAAGTAATATTTATGTAATAAAATCTCCAAATTATTGGTGGATATTTCTCTTTACTACTAAAGAGAGGCAAGCCAAGTCAGTGCTCTTGTTCATTATATTTGAATAAAAATGGCACTAGTCATCAGAGATGCAAATTAAAATACCAACAGATACCACCTCACACCTGTCAGAATGGCCATCATTAATAAACCTACAAACAACTGCTGACAAGGATGTGGAGAAAAGGGAACCCTAGGGCACTGTAGGTGGGAATGCAAATTGGTGCATCCACTGTGGAAAACAGTATGGAATTTCCTCATGAAAACAAACATGGATCTGCCTTTTGACCCAGGAATTCCACTGCTGGGATTATACGCTAAGAATCCTGAAACATCATTTCAAAAGAACCTATGCACCCCAATGTTCATAGCAGTGTTATTTAAACAGGCAAGTGCTAAAAAAGCCTAAGTGTCCATCAGTAAATGAGTGGATTAGAAAACTGTGGTATATCTATACAATGGAATATTATGCAGCAGTAGTAGTATCCCTACCTTTTGTGACAGCATGGATGGAACTGGAAAGTATTATTTTAAGTGAAATAAGCCACGTGGCAAAGGACAAATACCATATGATCTCACCTTTAACAGGAACCTAGTGAACAAAACAAACAAATAAGCAGAATGGAACCAGAGGCATGGAAACAAGGAACAAACTGCAAACTTACAGGGACCAGACGGGAGGGGGGAGGAGGGATAAGAGGGGAGACAAGAAGAAGCGTCTAGTTAAAAAACAAGTATAAATGGCCCATGGCTATGGACAACAGGGTGGGGGCTGACTCTAGGGGTGGGTGGATAGGGCAGGGAGAGCAATGGGGGTAATTGAGACAACTGTAAGACCACAACAATAAACACACAAAAAATGGCATATAGTACACACTCAATAGTTACTTAGAAAATGTGAAAAAATAAAAAATACTTTTTATTTCAAATTAACAAGGATTGGTGACCCGTAATTGCATATAATTGTAAAAACTTCAGTAACGAAATGCCTTCTAGTGACAGATACCTAATGTAAGATAGTTTGTGTATAAAGAACTTATTGAGAGAATATTTTATTGTCATACATAATTTGAACAATGGTTATATAAATAAAACTGAGAAGAAAAGGTATAGCTGAGCCTCAGGAACAAATGCATAAAAATTTATCTATCAACAAGTTTCTCTGAGTTTTCATCTCAGAATGGAATGAAATGAAACCCAAGTTTCTATTTACTAATAAAGAAGCCTACAGAAAAAGCTCTTTGGATGGGGGCAGTGGTGAGAAATCAAGCATTGTATTTAGGATATTGAGCTTATAATCAACATTCCTCACTTTGATTCATTCCATAGCCTACAATGCGGTTTCCTTGATTCTACTCCTTCCTCACATCCTTTATCCCCACAGTATATTTTCACATTACAGATGGTGAGATCATTTTTAATTTTTTTAAAAATATTTTATTTATTTATTTTTAGACAGGAAGGGAGGGAGAAAGAGAGGAAGAGAATCATCAATGTGTGGTTGCCTCTCATGCACCCCCTAGTGGGGACCTGGCCTGCAACCCAGGCATGTGCCCTGACCAGGGATTGAACCCTTTGGTTTGCAGGCTGGCACTCAATCCACTGAGCCACACCAGCCAGGGCAGATGGTGAGATCTTATTAAAATTAAATTCAGGTCATACTTTCCTGCTCAAAATTTTGCAATAGTCTTTATCTTAAACAGAGAAAAGTCCATCTTTACCATGGTCTATAGGCTTTTATAATCTGCTTCTCCACTACCTCTCAGTCCTCATCTCTGATATTCTCCTCTGGAACAGTCAATTCCTGATTCACTAGCTCCATTATCTTTCTTTGAAAAAGCATACTTCTAATCTACAGTCTCTGTAGGGTTATGCCCTTTACCTAAAAGTACTTTCCTCCAGACATATTCTTCAGTAAACTGCTCATCTGCCAACAAAGGAAGCTTGTCACATTTAAAAAATGACCCCAATTAAACAATAAACCTTCACCCTATAACCAGACTTCCTAAATCCATTCACCATTCTTTCAAATACCTAGAAAGCACCAGTCATTTAATAAATATTTGTCAAATAATTAATTATTAACTTCTAGATACCTCACTTAGTATTAAGTACAATTAAAATATATACTAAATTTTATTTTTAAAATTTTGTTTATTTATTTTTAGAGAGAGTGGAAAGTAAGGAGAAAGAGAGAGAAATATCAATGTGTGGTTGCCTCTCATGTGCCCCCTACTGGGGACCTGGCCCACAACCAGTGATGTGCCCTGACTGGGAATCTCTCTGGTGACCCTTTGTTGGCAGCCCACACTCAGTCCACTGAGCTACACCAGCCAGGGTGATATACTAAATTTTAAAAAGCTGTAACAATATACACTTTACTTTTCTTTCACATAAAAGCAGTCCAGGGGGCTAGTTTGATGGCTTATGAAGTGTCAATATCAAAGCTCTTTTCACCTTTTCCACTGCTGCCCTCAATATGTGGCTTTTACTTACAACTGCTAAATAGCACTTGCATTCAAAATCTAGGCAGAAGATCAAGGAACATGTTAACAGGTGGGCACATCCCTACATTTAAGCTGCTTCCTAGAAGTTTCACCTAGCAATTTACTTCATATAGTCACCTTGTCATACCCAAATGCAAAAGGGTTTGAGATATTGAGTTATTCTAGGAAGTTTTGTACTCAGCTGAAGATTCAGCTTTCTATCAATAAATGAGAAGTAAAAAATGAATATTTTTGACAACTAACCATCTTTGTCACAAAGTCCAAATGCATATGGTGAATAAGCATTGGGTATAGACGTGGAGATTATATAAAAAAGTTTACAGCCAATAGCAGTATTGGTTACACATGTCACAGAATAAATTATTTTCATATACAAAAGTGTCCTAATCTGAACAACAAATTACACTGTCATTTTAGAAATTAGGACTGCAATTCAGTGGAAATATCAGGGCTAAAGGTATATTTCTTGGAATCAACGACACATAAGATACATGGCACAATACGAGTTGACCTAGAGAGTTACTGCATAGATGTGGGAGAGAAAAGGTCCTATAACTGAGCCCAAAGTTACTCAAAAATTTAGAGGTCAAAAAAAAAAGAATTGGAAGCCAGCAAAAAGGCAGGAAAGGCAAACTAGTTAAACCAGAGGAAAATCAAAAGGAAGTTCATGTCACAAAGGCCAAGGGAAGATAGGGTTTTAAAAAGAACTATGCAAATGATCTTTATAGATGAGATAAAATGAGAACTAAAAATTTACCTTTACATTTGACAATGTAAAGAAAATCATTGGTCATAGCATTATATATTTACTAGAATTATCACCACAAAGTGAAAAAAGGGAATTGGAGAAAAGAAGTATATGCTTTTTTGAAATGTTTTACTTTAGCACAGAACAGGGTCATAAAGGAATATCAAGACACTTTTCTTCTTTTTAACTTTAAGCTAGGACATATCTCAGCCAGTACGTATTTGAAGAGAATGATTCAGTAAAAAATAAATAATGTAATGATGGTTGGAAAGAAGATAGCAATTATGGGATTGATTCCTTTAACAAAATAAGATGCAATCCAGTAAATAAGTACAGGAACTGGCCTTATATAGAAGCCCACTTTTTTGAAAAAGGGATAACCTTCCAAATGAAGGGGTTGATGGATTTAATGGTGATAGCATGTGAAGATTATCTTCTGATTTCTTCTATTTTTCTCCTTAAATAGAGCTCAATGTCATAGCTAGATGGAGAGCATTAGGAAATGTAAGATTAAATAGAACTGAAAAAGAATTATGTAAGTCAGATGTTGCTATTCAATGTGAATCAGAATCAGTAACAGTGGTTTCACCTAGAACTAGTCAGAAATGCAGAATCTTAAGTATCTCACAAAATGTTCAGAACTGCATGTTAACAAGTTCTGTATGCACATTAACTTTGAGAAGCACCACTCTAAGAGAACAGGAAGCAAACTGATAAGGGGAATGTAGTAGGAGTGGTGGAATGGCTAGTTGCCATTTTGAGGATAGTGGTCATGATTTTAAAATGTTTTCCATTAGCTATCCTCAGCCAACTTCTTGATTAAGATCTTCTCTCAGACGTATTTTAGTCTTTTCAAACTTTAAGCCCAGAACAAAATCCGTTTCCTGCAAATCTTCCCCAACTCAGTATATGACATTACATTCTCCTCTGCTGTTCAAGCCAAATATCAACAAATCAACCTTGATTCTTTTCAGCTTCTTCCAAGCTGTATCAAATCCATTAGGAAGTTTTATGAATTTGACCACCAAAACCTACTGGAAATCTATTTCTTTGATCTCTCTGCTATCCTAGACTAACCTCTGCTATCTCTTCCTGAATGTTTTTAACAGCTGTTTCATTACTATCTTTGTTTACACTTTTGAAGTGTGATAGTGATTTCACATTTTAAAAACGACTTAAAAAAACTAGCTATAGCAACCTAAAATTTTACTAAACTTGAAAACACTCTCAGCTGAGGCATAATTACAAGAATTTGGCTTGGTCCCCACTGAGAAGACAAGCCTGAATTTGGGAAGAAGATAATTTGGTTTCTCCCTTCAAGCATTTGAAGGGCAAATAACCAGTAACATTTTCTGAGTGTTAAAGAACCATGCACTGGACTAGACAGTGGAAACCCATTTTCTCCATTTCTTAAAATAATACTTCATAATAGTTTCCACTTAATTGCAACCTCCAAGACCATGAAAATTAGAACTATGTCCACAGAAATAATATAAGAAGTAGCTTACAGTCAGAGTAGTCTAAAGATTCTTTGCCAGAATGAAACTGAATGAGTCTACATTTGGAGCAATGTGTAAAACATTCTATGGCATAGGCAAGCAAAATATAGTTTTAGTAGGAAGATGCAGAAGTGTTTGAAATTTCAAAAGGATCTGCCAAGTAGGTCTGGAGTTGCTACCTCTCATCAATGAAATCAGGGTTGGGAGAGAAATAGAAGTGGCCCCAAAACAACCAAATGATTATTAAAAAATGAAGGAATTTGTCAGAGTTCACACAGCCAATAGGAACTATACTTGCTGAGAACTAGTCCAGATAATAATTGAATTACACTATACTGCTGTACAATGAGATACTATATAGGGAGTGTGATATATAGTATCCCCAGTTTCTAACCACAGTCAAATACATTGTTCCCAATAATGTCATGCTCTCTCAAGACTCTGTGCCTCTATTACGCTCTTTCTTTCTTACGCTTTTTCAACATTTTGTTGAACAGTTGTCTAACATATACATTGCTTCCAATGAATCATTAGTAGTACCTCATTTTAGAATATAAACTCAATCATCATTAAAAGTTTCTAACTTAAAAATAAAGAAATCCAAACAAAAGTAAATTTAAAAAATCAAAGAAAACATTTAACCAACCAGAAGATAACTTTAACAAAATAAAAACTATAAATATCTTCACTGATATATGAGCAGAAAAGTATCCATGATAAAGTATACTAGATCCTATGAAAATATTTAAAAAAGTGACATTCAGAGAATCTGAACTTCAAAATTGAAAATAAGATAACATAAAAAATTGAAACCATACTATGGGGGGAAATGTTGAGCAAATTTCACACAAAATCTTATTATTAAAAAATAAATAAAAATAAGATAAAAGAAAAGTACATGTTTAAACTGGGAGATGATATGTCCAAATAAGGAAAAGAATTCCAGAAAAAAATAGGGGGAATTTAATCAATAAATAAAAATTTTTAATGTCTCTAAATTGTAGAATACAGATTTCCAAATAACAATGAGGCCCCTATATCACAAAAAATGTCATATATATATATATGTATATATGTGTGTGTATGTGTGTGTGTATGTGTGTGTGTATATATATATCATATATATATACACATCTCACAATATCATATATATATATAATATATATACACACACACACACATCTCACAATGACATCAGGTTTTGTAAAAGCATTACTGGATTTCTGAACTGTTGGAAAAATGAGAAAAATATTTTCTCACCTAGAATTTAACATCTAATGACTCTACAGAATTATTCTACCTATGTATCCTTTACAGGAACTTAGTAAAGAATCTGTCTGCACTAAAGAAGTGAGCAAAGTAAAAGAATCTAATCATCTAATCCAAGATGTGAGATCTTGTACAAGAAAATAAGACAAAACTTTCCAGGAAGATAATAAAAGGAAAATCCTGGGATCACAGCTATCCAAAGTTAGAAACTGTACACACACCCCCAAAAAATTCCAGATAGGACCAGCAATATATACAGGGCTTTAGGGATGTGTTTCTAAGAATGAAACTGGAACCAAAAAATCAGTCGATGTGACTTATCATAGAGAGGGGCTTTTTATAGTTCTATTAGAGTTTTAAAATGAGTGTTTTTAATTTGAAAAAAATGTTGAGCTTATATTATGCTTTCAGGTGTTGTTCTAGGATATAGCAGTGAATAACAATGGTATTTGCCATATGAGAGCATGTAATCAAGGAACGAATTGATTAAGAAATGAAAAACTGTCCAAGAAAAGAAATGTAATCATATTCCAGTACATGGAATAGCTGATAACATTTTTACATAGTCACATAGTCATAATAACTTATATACTAAATTTGATTTAAATAAAAATATGCTAAAAGTCTTTTATATTGATTAATTGATTGATCAATTGACTTAGAGAATAATGTTGAGACCTGGGGATGGAAAATCAACTTTAACAAAGATCTATAAAAGCTACATAAGCATTCATGCCATCTTTAGCATATACAACCCATTATTTCAACACTGTTGCACGCAGAGCTTGAATTAGCTCTAACTCTGAATCCCTCTCCACTCCGACCCAGAGGCATCTGCCACTGATGGTAGCACATGAAATAATATGTATTTGAAATTCAGCAACTAAATTATTTATAAAATCAGCTTCTAAATCATACATTATAGAAGTGTTTTAAATATTATAATATAATGTCATCTGAAAGAAAATACTGCAGAACTTAAGAAGGGCGTAGTTGTGGTAGAAGTGAGAATTATGAAATACAGGGAAGGGGATTTTCTTTGGCTATAATATAGCATGAATGTTTTATCTTTAAATAAAAGTTATTATAAGAATATTTACTTGTTTGAAACCATTAAAACAAATGGTTATTTCCAGATTAATAATCCAGTTAGTTGCAAATAGCAAATCTAAAACTTTTCAGAAGGACTTTACTATTTTCTCTGAAGCACCTTGAAGGCTTCCATTTATCATTGGAGTTTCAATTATGGAGCTCTATCCTTATAACAGACTAATCACAGATGGCAATCTGATGGCTATTATATTAGCAGAGCATTATGTGCATTTAGTTGTTTTTATATAATTATTTTAAAATTTAATAAATCTCTACATAATGTGTTTAAATACTGTGTTTTAATTGGTGTTATATTTCCAATAATATTTCCAATATTATTAAAATAATTCATTTGCCTCTATTTTACATTGTGACTTGCGAATTGAGTTGCATAGAGAAAGTGCTTAACAGTAATCATTTGGTTTACATACTATAAATATAGCTGTTTCTTTTAACTTATAATAAGTAAAATATTTACCCAACATTTCTTTCAAATAAGTTCTTTGAAGAAAGAAATGACAATTTCTCATAATTTTATGTCAATTTTAAAAGTCAGCAATTTAGATAGTATAATTATTATTGATTGATATTATTATAATATTCTTGTTTGAATCTCATTCCTCCTCCCAACTCCTAACTGATCATTTGAAAACTGAAGTTTTCATGGATTAAACAAAATCGTGTTGGCAGACTACATGCTATCCATTAAAAAAAGATAAATTTAGAATTGTGTATTTTTACAAAACTGCAATAAAGTCAGCTTACTTTTTCATGTTCTGGGAAGTCAACTTTAATTGAAATTAAAAAAAAAACTATTGTGGATTTGTTCAAGAAAGTGTATATTGTTATAATAGCTCAGTAAAAATTATGAGTCTCTGCAGAAGGTGTATCTCAGGGTATTAATTTAACTTTCCTATAAGCAGGATTAAAGTCCAATTCACCTTATGGAACTTTTTATATTGCCAAAGATTAAGGTCTGTCTAGGTAAAATCATATTTCAAATAATGATAGTAAGAGTATTGTAAATGTAATTTCTGCCTTTATTGAAGAGCTTCAGTACATAATACATATACCATTAAACTCATCTTGTATTACACCCTTCCAATATAGAAAGAAAACCATTTGAATTGCATGCACTAACATATTTAGCTACAAAACCTGTTTATAAATTCTATGATTTGATGCATTTCACTTTTCCACACACCCAGTAATCATTCAGGGATCAAATCTGGCAGCTACCAGTTTGCCATTAAACATTCTGTCAATAGATCATTCTTTTTATAGCCTGCTACATTTCAAAAAGTGATTGAGCTAATTAAACACAACTGTGAAACTAAACCGAAATTTAATTAACATCATTCAATAGCTTTCTAAAGGATGCTATTATTAATAAAGACATATTTGAAATAATTCAAACCAGAATTAAATTCATTAACTCTTTAAGTATTATTTATTGTAGTACAACTTTTATTTTTGTACATGGTTTATGTATGCTTCTCTGCAAAATGTAAGAGTGATGTGGTCATACGAATTGCTTAAAAACATAGACACCTTTTTAAAGTTAAAGGAATAGTGTAAATTTTTAAATATATCCCTTTATAAAGTGTTTATATTTCATTATAAATGATTATTTTGTATGTTTTTAATTATTTAAGCACTTAAATTACTTTTATTATGGTGAATAAAATATATTAGTAGCAAAATCCCTTGAATAAAAATAGATAAAGCTAAAACAATGAAGAAACAAAAAGCTTGTAATAGCAATGTTACCTATATACTTGGTTCTCTTGGCTCTCCACTGATTATAGGCCCGAATCTCTCTCAGAGCTTAATAAATTTCAGTTGCTGAAGGCAATTCAGTGGGATGGGAAAACTACACTTCTTGGAGTGTGCTTCAAATAATATGACACAATTATTACCGATTATTTGAGCCTGCAGTACATGACTCCTCTGAGGATTAATTTACCTGGTTGCAGATTGGCACAGCACAGTTTCTAGTGCTTACAGTTTCTATTCCGTTGAGAGCCGCTACTATAATTATTGCACGTAGTGTATCCTATGGATTCTTCCTATGCAATGTTGCAACAGTTTTATTTGTGTCAAAATTATTCAATTCCTATCAACTTTATTATCAAAAAGATTTTATGGGGAAGATGGCGGCAAGGTAGGTGGGAGTGGAGCGCAGTTCTCCCTGCGCCCAGCTAGAACATGAAGCCGATCTTCTCAGAAACAGAGTGAGCAGCCAATGGAATCCCAGCTTATATGAAGTTTGGAGGCCAAAAATTGCAGAGGACATTGAAAAACAGACGGTGAGGAGAGCCCGCTGAAACGATAAGGTTCCTGGGATCTGTGCAGAGACCTTGGCTGCTGTGGACCCCAGCCTAGTGTCTGCAGCAGGATAGGGGAAGAGGGTGCACTAGCTCCCTCCCCTACCAGAGCAGGGAGGGCAGCCCGGCACCAGGAGGGACTGGAAGTCGCTGGGGGAAGTAGAGACGAAATGGGAGACACGCAGAGGCAGCATTCATCCACTGGGACTATGGACACAGGCGTCAGAGAAATTGGGGTGCTGGCAGACACCTGGAGAAGGGAGGAGTTGGGCCATGTGAGACCCTGACTCGGATAGTCTCTGGACTGGTTGGAAAGGTGGGCTGTGTGTAAAACTGTATGCTTGTTAGGAATGGCGTGCACCTGCTTTGTAAGGAACTCTGGAGCAGCAGCTGGTTCCCCCACTCCCAGGGTGATTTCAGCCGAGTGCGCTCAGAGACTGAGAGGATGAGTGGCTGAGGGGAGCCACATGCCCTGCTTATCTTGCACTGTGCACCCCAAGACTGAGCGGCTGATTTGAGCCTGGCAGGTCACAGAGGATCTGGGCCAGCAGAGGCCGGAAAGTGAGACCCAGACCTGGTCCCCATCCTCTCAAAACCAAAGGGTGGGAGAAAAGCAAAGCTTAGCCCCCCTCTTCCTGTGGCATCTAGGAAGACCAGCAGAATTCGCTGAACAGGTTTAAAGTCAGCAGGAGACTTATTACTTTTGGATCTGCTCTATTTTTTTCTTTCCCCAAGTGAAACTAAGTAAGAGGTGGAGTTACTAAGGGTCCAGAGACAGATCAAAAGGGGGAGCACAAGACTAACCCCCAAAACTGAGAAACTAAGACAAATGTCACTTTGCTATCCCACAGAGCTGGCATTTTATTGTTTATATGTATTATTATCTTTCCATTATTTTTTACCACTTTTATTTTATTAGTATTTTTTAATTTCTCTTCCTTATGTTTAGTTTTCCTCATTTTATTTCTCTGTTTAATTGCATTGTTTGACTGGTTTTGCTTACCCTCTCTTTACTGTAGCTTAATTTTTCTTCTTTCACTTCACCCGTGTTCCAATAACGCCTAACTCTGATCAGGTACTTTCTATTCCGGTTATCCAAATCATGTATTTCTTATCATATTATTGTTGTTCTAATACTATTGTAAATAATTGTTGTTCCATACAATTGTACATACTACACAGCAACCCTCTCTGATCTTAGCCCACCTCACTTTACTTCTGAGCATTATTATTTTTCTGGTTAACTCTACTCTATCACACTATACCTACTTTTTATCCTTTACTCTCACTATAGCTCATCATCTAACCTCACGCAAGTGCTCTGCTTTCTGGATTTAGTTCACAATCACACTCCCCTCTAACAAGTGTCTTATCTCTCTTTCACCTTTTGTAAAAGCAGCAAATTGAGTGAAGTACCACAGTTAATGCTATACTTATCCAAAGAAATCTCCTGTCTCTTCTCTACTTGCTGGTACTTTAAATCCCATAATGTACTCTCCTACTGTCTTATTCCATTTTTCCTACCACTGCCACTGATCACATACAAGAATAGATGGGAGCTGCAAACATCAGTATACCTGCTAGAGGAGAAAAAGCACCAACAAAGGAACCACCAAAAGGTAAAAACCCAAGTACCACAAAAGAGCACACACAAACAGAAGATAGGGCAAACCTGTGAGGGAACTTTGCATGCAGAGCACCCCCGTCTACCACGGACGAGAATAAGACCACCAAGACATGATATGCTTAGGGAGGAGAGGTGGCCAGTCTCTCAAAGGAGAAGGGCCAAGAGCCCTTTCCTCAATGGCTTTTATTAGGTCCATTTTACACAGGAATATAGGTAAAACTCATCAATCATTGTCAGGCAGCAAGGATCAAACAATAGATAACATTTCAAAGAACTCTGAGGGCTTAATCTGAGTCAGGGTCTGTCAGCTACAAAACTTTGGGAGACAGATTCACCTCCTGCTTGGACCCTTATCATTTAAATGAGAACACCCTTAGCAAAGCAGGTTTCTGCTTTACAAATTCTTTCTTATGCCCAATCACTCCGGGGAGCCTGCCCTAGGCAGCACAGAGCTGCACTGCCCTCTGTCAATGTTTCAGGCTTAAGTGGAGCAGAGCCAGGAAGCCTAGAGATAAGGAAAACTTCTCCCAGATGGAATGAGGACTCAGGCTATTTCAGGATAACCAGGGGGTAAGGGTCCATCACCCCCTCTTTGCTGCAGCCTCCTGAGTCCTTACTTGAGGGCCTTCCACGTGGTTGTGCCTGTCTTAGGTGACCCTTCCTTTGAAGGAACCTTACCCATCATTGGCTAACAGACCGAGCATTGTGGGCCAGATATGGATGAAACAGAAACAGCTCTCCTGCCAGGGAGATAAGCTTTGTCTTCTTAGTGGCTTACAGTCCAAAGGTCGCTCACTCAGCCTTAGTCATGGGGGGTTACAACTCCTGAAACCAGACAGCACGGTTCCCAACACAAACCTAAAGTTTGATCTCCTCCAGACAAGGAGATGAAAGAGACCACACTACTGAACCTCATAGAATTCCTAACATAGAAGTTCACTCTACAAAGACAACTAGCAAAGCAAAACATCAGGAAGTGCAGAAACAAACAAAAGGAGTCATGTAAATTGGGGAGACAAAAAAAGAACATGCAATCAAAAGGAACGGGAGACTCCCCACTAAAAGAGCTAAGCAAATAGAGGTAACCAAACTATCAGATATAGAGTTCAAAATGATGGTTATAAAGATGCTCAAAAAACTCACAGACAACCACAAGGAACTGAGAACCACATTAGCATGAAAAAGGAAATAGAAACTATAAACAAAAACCAGGAAGAAATGAACAATAAAACCACAGAGATAACAAACACATTGGAAAGAATTACAAGTAGGCTGGATAAAGCAGAGGATTGAATCAGTGAGCTGGAGGACAATGTAGAAAAAGAATGCCCAGAAAGAGCAAGAAAAGGAAAGGAGACTTAGAAAGAATGAAGAGGGATTAAGGAAAATTCAGGACAACATGAAACGTAATAATATCCATATAATAGGGATACCAGAAGGAGAAGAAGAGCAAGGGATAGAAAACCTGTTTGAAAAAGTAATGATGGAAAACTTCCCTAATTTGATGAGATAAAAAGTGACACAAATATAGGAAACACAGAGAATCCCAATCAAGAGGAACCCAAAGAGGCCCACTTCAAGACACATCATAATTAAAATGGCAAAATTCCAAGACAAAGAGAGAATCTTAAAGGCAGCAAAGGGGGGAAGGAAGTAACATACAAAGGAGCCCCGATAAGGCTAGCAGCTGACTTCTCAATGGACACTCCCCAAGCCAGAAGAGAATGGCAAGAAATATTCCAAGTAATGAAAACCAGAGGCCTGCAACCAAGGCTACTTTACCCAGCAAGGTTCTCGATTAAGATAGAAGGCCAAATAAGGATCTGCCTAGATAAAAGAAGTCTAAAAGAATATACCTCCACCAAATCAGCTCTGAAAGAGATATTAAAGAGACTGCTTTAAGAAAAAGAATGAAAAGGAGAGAGAGAGGAACACAAGTAAGAAAAAATGACAATGAATAAGTACCTATCAATAATGACCTGAAATGTAAACAGATTAAATGCTCCAATCAAAAGACATACAAGAGCTGAATGGATAAGAAAGCATGACCCACACATAAGCTGCCTACAAGAGACCCACTGCAGGACAAAAGACCTACACACACTGGAAATGAAGGGCTGGAAACAAATTTTCCAAGCAAACAGAGAGGAAAAAAAAAAAAAAAAAAAGAAGCTGGGGTGGCAATACTCCTATCGGACAAAGCAGACTTCAAAAAAGGGTCATAAAAAGAGACCCAGAAGGTCACTTCATAATACTCAAGGGTAGAATTCAGCAAGGAGACATAAACATGGTAAATACATATGCACCCAACATAGCAACACTCAAATACATAAAGAAAATCTTGGAGGACTTTAAGAAATATATTGACAGCAACACAATTATAGTAGGGGATTTCAATACCCCACTGTCATAAAAATGATAGATCTTCCAAACAAAATATCAACAAAGATATTGCAGCATTGAACAATGTTCTAGATCAAATGAACTTAACTGATACATATAGAGCCTTTCATCCCAAAGAAGCTAAATACACATTCTTTTCAAATGCACATGGAACATTTTCAAAGCTAGACCACATGATAGGACACAAAACAAGCCTTAAGTAATTCAAGAAAATTTAAAACATATCAAGCATTTTCTCTGACTACAAGGGATTGAAACTAGAAACCAAGTATAAGGAAAAAACTAAAAAAAAAACCCAAACTCATGGAGATCGAATAGCATGCTATTAAACAATGAATGGGTCAAGAATGAGATCAAGGAAGAAATTAAAAACTTTCTGGAAACAAATGAAAATGAACTCACAATAACCCAAAACTTATGGGACACAGCAAAGGCAGTCCTGATGTAACAGGGTGCAGTCAAGTGGGGGTCCCAAATAAGAATTTGTAAGGGGGTCCAAAACTCAGAGTCTCCAGGAAATATTAGAAAATTATATGTGTGTGTGTGTGTGTGTGTGTGTGTGTGTGTGTGTGTGTGTAGGATGTCCTCCACCCCACAAGTCTGAGCTGGGAGGTCGGACCCATGGAACAGTGCCATTGAGAGTTGTTTTAAATAGCAACAGTTTTGCAGATAACCCCTAGAATGGTCATTTAACGTATCTATAACATTTAACTAGTTTCATAGATATGTTGAATAGCTGTGGCCATGCTTTGAGCCAGGGGAATGGGAGTGGCTTCCTCTCCCATTGGCAACTCCCTCTGAGTACAGCACCTGCATAAAAGCTTGTGGATGACTGGCTCCATGCCATGAGGCCAGACCTGCCTGAACTTACTGTAGCAGCCCAGTAAAGCTGGAAAAAATACAGGAATTCTGGCATGTGTAACTGATTGTGGGAGGAGTTGGAAATGGGACTCCAAAGGAAGACTGGTGCTGGGATTTAAACCCCGGTGCAGCAGCCATGCGGGCTTTTTGGGATCATGAGGCTTTGGGTCTCCCATTGCCATGCAGCTTAGGAAGCTAGAAAGCAAGATGTAGCAGCAATGCAGGGCTCTCTCTTAGCAGTTTGGAAGAATGCAGGAAAGACACTGTGGGAAGGAAAAAGGGTGAAAGGATTCTTGCTGGTGGGCCATGAGAAGGTGCCACATGGTTTTGGGTTAACTGGGGATCTCCGTGGTGACACACCTGATGGGGCTGGATCCCAGGGGCTTCCTGAACCACAGACTTCTACTTCTTTTCCTGAGATACACCACCCTGGACTGGGCAAAGGGGAGAAGGAAGAACTGTGAGTTTGTGGGTATTCTAAAGGACTTTAGTATTTTTAATGAAGGTGTTAAGTCATTAAGTTTATATACTTTTAAAATAAATATTCCCTTTCCTTTTCACCAATCTCTAGCACTGAGAGACGTCTTTCCCTGGTAGCAGGCAAGGCAAACCTAGTACCACAGGGGATCCCCAGAGCACAAAGGTGGGTCCATTCAATAATAGCATACCATTGCTCCCCCACCCCAGGTCTGTTCTATAACACTGAGAAAGAAGTTCATAGCAATACAGGCCTACCTAAAAAAATGGAAACCTTTCAAATAAACAACCTAACCCTATACCTAAAAGAACTTGAAGAATAACAATGAAGATAGCCCAGAACAAGTAGAAGAGAGAAGTAACCAAGATCAGAGCAGAATTAAACAACATAGAGACTAAAAGCACAATTCTAAGGACTGATAAATCCGGGAGTGGGTTCTTTGAAAACATAAACAAAATCAACAAGCCTTTAAGCAGATTCATGAAGAAAAAAAAGAGAGAACCCAAATAAACAAAATCAGAAATGAAAGAGGAGAGATTAAAATTGATACCACAGAAATACAAAGCATTGTAAGAAATTACTATGAAGAACTATATGCCAAGAAATTTGAAAACCTAGGTGAAATGGACAAATTTCTAGAAAAATATAATCTTCTAAAACTCAATGAAGAAGAAGCAGAAAACCTGAACAGACCAATAACAGCTGATGAAATTGAAGCAGTAATCAAAAAACTCCCAACACACAATAGCCCTGGATCAGATGGTTTCCCGGGAGAATTCTACGAAGCATTTAAGGAAGAGCTAACCCCTATTCTTCACAGACTATTCTAAAAAATCCAAGAAGATGGAAGACTCCCAAACTCTTTTTATGAAGCCAGCATCATCCTAATCCCAAAACCAGATAAAGACACAACAAAGGAGAACTTCAGGCCAGTATCGCTGATGAACATAGATGCTAAAATCCTCAAAAAAATATTGGCAAACTGCATCCAGCAATACAATAAAAAGATTATACACCATGATCAAGTGGGATTCATTCCAGGGATGCACAAATGGTACAATATTTGCAAATCAATAAACGTAATACATCACATAAACAAAAACAAAAACAAAAATCACAAGATCATATAAATAGATGTGGAAAAAGTTTTTGCTAAGATATAGCACCCATTTATGATAAAAACACTCAGCAAAGTGGGAATAGAGGGAGCATTCCTCAACATAATAAAGGCCATATATGAGAGACCTACAGCCAACATCATACTCAAAGGGCAAAAACTAAAAACTTTCCCACTAAGATCAGGAACAAGAAAATGTTATCCACTTTCACCACTTCTATTCAATGTAGTATTGGAAGTCCTAGCCACAGTAATCAGACAAGAAAAGGAAATAAAAAGCATTCAAATTGGAAAAGAGATAACAAAACTGTCATTGTTTACAGATGGTATGATAGTGTACATAGAAAATCCTACAGAGTGCACGGAAAAACTGCATGCCCTAAAAATGCATTTGGCAAAACAGTGGGATACAAAGTCAATATTCATAAATTGAAGGCATTTTTGTATACCAACAATGAAACATCAGAAACAGAAATCAGGGGGAAAATCCCATCTGATAGAGTAATGAGAAAAATAAAATACCTAGGAATAAACTTAACCAAGGAGGTAAAAGACCTGTACTCAGAAAACTACACAACACTGAAGAAAGAAATTAAGGAATACACAAACAAATGGAAACATATACCATGTTCATGGATTGGAAGACCATCATCAAAATATTCATAGTACCCAAAGCAATTTATAGATTCAATGCAACACCAATTAAAGTACAATAGCATATTTCACAGATATAGAACAAACACTTCAAAAATTTATATGGAACCATAAATGACTCTGAATAGCTGCAGAAATTTTGAGAAAGAAGAGCAAAGTAGGTGGGATCACAACACCTGATATCAAACAGTATTACAAGGCCACTGCAAACAAAACAGCCTGGCACTGGCATAAGAACAGACATGTAGACCAATGGAACAAAGTCGAGAGCCCAGAAATAAACCCAAGTCTTTATGGTCAATTAATATTTGATAAAGAGGGCAGTAGCATAAAATGGAGTAAAAATAGCCTCTTCAACAAATGGTGTTGGAAGAGCTGGAGAGCTACATGCAAAAAAAAAAAAAAAAAAAAAAAATGAAACTTGAACAACAACTTACACCATACATAAAAGTAAATTCAAGGTGGAGAAAAGACTTAAATATAAGTCATGACCATTAAAGTCCTAGAGGAGAACATAGGCAGGAAAATCTCAGATATTCCATTCAGCAACATTTTTACTGATATGTCCCTTAGAGCAAGATACATAAAGGAATGAATAAACAAATGGGATCTCATCAAAATGAAAAGTTTCTGCATGGCTAAAGAAAACAGCATTAAAATGAAAAGAGAACTGACTGTATGGGAAAACATATATACCAATGATACCTCAGACAAGGGTTTAATCTCCAAAATATATAAAGAACTTACAAGACTCCACTCTAAGAAGACAACCCAATTAAAAAATGGGCAAAGGACTTGAACAGACACTTCTCCAAGGAGGACATACAGAGGATCCAGAGACACATGAAAAGATGCTCAATATCGCTAGCTATCAGAGAGATGCAAATTAAAACCACAATGAGATACCACTTCACGCTGGTGATAATGACCATCATAAACAAAACAACAAACAAAAAGTGTTGGAGAGGTTGTGGAGAAAAGGGGACCCTAGTGCATTGTTGGTGGAACTGAAGACCAGTGCAACCACTGTGGAAAACTGTATGGAATTTCCTCAGAAAATTAAAAATGGAACCACTTTTTGACCAAGCAATTCCACTACTAGGATTATATCCTAAGAATACCGAAACACCAATCCAAAAAAACCTATGCACCCCAATGTTCATAGCAGCACAATTTAGAATAGCCAAGTGTTGGAAGCAACCTAGGTGCCCATCAGTAAATGAATGGATCAAAAAACTATGGTACATTTAAACAACGGAATTTGATGCAGCAGAAAGAAGGAGCTCCTAGCCTTCGCAACAGCATGGATGGAACTGGAGAGCATTATGCTAAGTGATAGAAGCCAGGTTGTGAAAGATAGATACCATACGATCTCACCTTTAAGAGAAACCTAATCAAGAAAACAAACAAGCAAGCAAAATTTAATCAAAGACATTGAAATTGAGAACAGGCTGACAGTTAGCAGAGAGGAGAGGTGAGAGGATAATGGGGGGAAAAGGGTGAAGAGTTTTCAGGAACAATTATAAAAGACACATGGACAATAGCAAGGTAGGGTGGAAGCAGGGAAGGAGGTGGAGAAGGCTGGGGTCGTGGGGAGGGCTGGGGGGAATGGCAGAAAATTGTACTTGAGCAACAATAAAAAATGTTGAAAGAAATTTTATGTATTCTCATTTCAGATGTTGCTATTATGATATTTCAACAACTTAATTTTCAAATAAAGGCAATTAAAATAAATAAATTGGTAAGGGCTCATATGATACTGCTTGTGAACAAGACTAGTAGCCATAAAATATTTTTTAACCATTTTATAAGGTCTTTGTTATGTATTGAGAATTATAATTTGACCTCATTTCACAGAAGACAGTAATTTAATACCATCCAGGAAGGGATAAACCAGGCTGGACAGGCTAGCCTAGTCTTTTAGTTTGCATGTTTATTTAGTTTTTGATACTATATTTGTCACAAGTGGAAGTAATTTTTGGTGAAAAAAAGTTAAATATTACTGTTGTATTTTAAATTGTTATATAGATTCTGTGCTTGACTGTGTTAGAGGTGGAGTCAAGAAACAGATTCAACAAGCCATGGAAAACACACGAAGCAGGAAGGGTGGAAGGTCAAAGCTCTGGAAATTGCAGCAGGCTATTTATTGAAACCATATCTAGCTCAAGCTAAAGTAATAAAGAGCACACATTCTTTCAAAAATTTTTTAAAAATTACATACACTCATATATACAAACACAACTGGGAGTAGAAGTAAAAACAGGTCAGAAAACAAAGATATTTATTGATTGATTGGGTCTCCATCCCAGCTTGCAGAGCACACACCACCTAGTATTTCACCCTTGACTGAAAAACAAGACAAAAACAAATATCAAAGCAACTGATTTAAAGGGAAAACAAAGGGCAAACCATCTGGGGATAGTGAAAAGTTCTGTGCAGGAAAAATCTTCCTAATTCTAAAGTTTGAGAGTGCATTCTTAGGGTCCATTATTATATACACATCACATAGTGAAGCCTGATAGTACAGATACCACCCATTTATACAAAGCTCCTATTCAGAAAGACTTTCCACTTAAAAAGGACCTTCTGTAGATAAATCCACCAACACAGTACCAGAAAAAAACCAATCTAGGCACAGAAGTATTAACGAACTAACAACAAATGGTCAGCAGAAATAAGAGGAAAGCAGAAACACCACAGGAATATACTGTGATACCACAGGAAACAAATAATTCAGGGAACAGAAAAAAAAAACACTAAAAACAAAAATCATCCCAACTTTTACGTACAGATACAAAGAAGTATTGCACTCATTAAAAAATGCTCTAAAATAGCAACAAAATAAGAGCTATTAAGAAAATTATTGCCAAAATTAAAAGATTAATTCATAAAATGCCTCAATATAAAAAACAGAATATATAATTCAGTAAAAGAAAGGAAATTTAATAAACTCTAAAGACCTAACAAAAGAAAAAGAAATTAGGTAAATAATTAAGAAAAGTAAAAGTAACTTTGCCAGAGGCAAAGCACTCTTTATAGTAAGTAAAACTAATAAAAATACAAAGATCCTATGTTTAACCCCATGAAATTATATACTATCAACTTAAAATTTGTTAGAAAAAGACAAACACGAAGCATTAAGAAAGCAAAGCAATTTTCCACTGCTTTCTTGTCATAGACGGAAACTGATGAAAAAAATATATCATTTCAAGATTTTAGTGTTTTCAATGTAGGATTTGAAATTATATAACTATAATTAAATAAATTTAAGCTAAAAACAGAAATAACCTAACAATGCTGTCTCTGACTATTGGGACTATATCTAGGAAGGGATTTTATGGGTAATTTTTGTTTTCCTGTATTATTTAAATTGTGACTACTTATAAATATGGATTTGACTACAGAACTTTAAAAGTTTAAAATAAATCCAGTATACACTTTCCAGTACTTACTGAAAGATATTTCAAAAGTGGTACCATGAGTTACGCTAATTATGCCCAGATGGAATGTCTTAGTCAGCTTGGTCTGCCATAACAAAATACCACAGAGTGGATGGCTTAATCAAGATAATTTATTATTCACAATTCTGGAGGCTGGAAGTCCAACATCAGGGTTGCAATGGATTTGGTTCCCAGTGAGAGGTCTCTTCCAAGCTTGCAGATGGCTGCCTTCTTGCTGTGTCGTCACATGATAGAGAAAGAGAACTCTCCTGTCTCTTCCTTTTTTATAAGGCCATTGAGCTCATCATGAGGGACTCATACTCATGATCTAATAAACCCTAATTACCTCCCATAGGCCCCCACTCCAAAACCATCACATTGGCTGTTAAGACTTCAACATAGGAATGAATAAATATGAATTTTATCAAAACATAAACATTCAGTCCATAATAGTGGAAAATTCTTCAACACTCTTTAATAGTTCACTCTAAACCTTTTTTGGGAACTAGTCTACAGAGCATCCTCCTTCCCTCAGTGCACCAGAACTCATTGTATTCATACCTTCCTTTGAATCTTGGGATGTCCCATGACTCAGGCAACACTGAGTGACTTCTGAGACTAGGTCATAAGATTTGCAGTTTCTTGGGTTTCCTGCAATGCTTCCTTTTCAAATGTTCCCCCTGGAAATCCAGTTACAGTGCTCTGGGAAACTACATGAATAAGATCAATAGGTCAGATAGGTGCCCCATTCAACTTCCTCACCTAATCTTGGAGCAAAGAGCCAGCATGAAGAGCTAGCCAGTGAACCTTGGAGTCCACCTCATTTGAGCTTTCAGATGCCTCTGATCTCAGCGACTATGTGACCACAGCTGCATTGAGAGCCCAAGAAAGAAGTGCCCCAATGAGCCTAATAAATGAGTCCATGAATACTTAACAAATAAGAATAAACTTTTGTTTTGAATCACAAAGTTTTAAGGTTATTTGTTTTATAACAATAATTAACAGAAACACTGCATGGCGAAAGCCTAGTATCTGAATCTAGCTAGGTATTTCTGTCACCACATCGTTTCCATCCAGTAAGCTATCCTTTTTAAAAGTTTAATTATTATCATTGGACTGTATATTAATAAGATGTAGGGAACTACTCTATAAATACTTGGATTTTGTGAGCATAGCATACCCTAGGAATCAGTCAGTTCTTAAGATGGCTGAGATCTTGGCTCTAACCTTAAATCTCCTGCACATGAATCACATCTCTGGCTGGCAAACGCAAAGCTCCCATGTCTGTGCTGGGGTGATGGTGTATAAAGAAAATACTGTCATGAACCTGACAAGGGAAGTATCATCTTCTACAAAGCAATGTGTGAGCATAGGCTGTTGATTACATACCTGTGTTCTACTCCAGAGTTTACAGAAATTATATGCAGAACAGAAAAAATTGGTTTGGGAAAAATGAGAATTTAAAGACTGTTCAGCGATGAGTAAGTAATTACTATTTAAAGACTCCAGAAATGAAAGAAAGAAATTGCAATATTCTGGGCAAGACTAATGGAGATAAGCACTCATGATGATAAAACTGCAACCAAAGTTTCTTTCTTTCTTTTCGTAAAAATTTTTCAGTTTTGGTTCCAAATTTCTAAAACTGGTAGACACATGTGGGATGATGCATCATCTTACTTGTTGGAAGTATTCTAGAATTCAAATTCTGTTGTTTTTTTTTTAATATATTTTATTGATTATGCTATTACAGTTGTCCCGTTTCTCCCCCATCATGCCCCCCACCCTGCACACCCTCTCCCACCCACATTCCCCCCTTTAGTTCATGTCCTTGTGTCATAAGTTCTTTAGCTTCTACATTTCCCATACTATTCTTACCCTGCCCCTGTCTATTTTCTACCCACTATCTATGCTACTCATTCTCTGTACCTTGCCCCTCCTCCTCCTCCCACGCCCCTGTTGCTAACCCTCCATATGATCTCCATTTCTGTGGTTCTGTTCCTGTTCTAGCTGTTTGCTTAGTTTGCTTTTGTTTTAGGTGTGGTTCTTAATAGCTGTGAGTTTGCTGTCTTTTCCTTGTCATATTTTTGATCTTCTTTTTCTTAGATAAGTCCCTTTAACATTTCATATAATAAGAGCTTGGTGATGATGAACTCCTTGAACTTGACCTTATCTGAGAAGCGCTTTATCTGTCCTTCCATTCTAAATGACAGCTTTGCTGGATAGAGCAATTTTGGATGTAGGTCCCTGCTTTTCAAGATTTCAAATATTTCTTTCCAGCCCCTTCTTGCCTGTAAGGTCTCTTTTGAGAAATCAGCTGACAGTCTGATGGGAACTCCTTTGTAGGTGACTGTCCCCTTATTCCTTGCTGCTTCTAGACTTCTCTGCTTCATTTGAATCTTGGCTAATGTAATTACAATGTGCTTTGATGTGTTCCTCCTTGGGCCCAACTTCTTTGGGACTCTCTGAGCTTCCTGGACGTCCTGGTAGTCTATTGCCTTTGCCATATTGGGGAAGTTTTTCTTTATTATTTGTTCAAATAAGTTTTCTACTTGTTGCTCTTCTTTCCCTTCTGGGACCCCTATAATTCGGATGTTGGGACATTTAACGATGTCCCGGAAGTTCCTAAGCCTCTCCTCATTTTTTTGAATTCTTGTTTCTTCCTCGTTTTCTGTTTGGTTGTTTGTTTCTTCCTTCTGGTCCACTCCATTGATTTGAGTCCCAGTTTTCCTTCCATCTCTGTCGGTTCCCCATGCGTCTTCCTTCATTTCACATATTGTAGCCTGCATTTTCTCATCTAATTTATGAGCAAAATCAACCAATTCTGTGAGCATTTTGATGACCAGAGCTTTGAACTGTGCATCTGATAGGTTGGCTATCTCTTCGTTGCTTAGAGGAATTGACTCTGGGGTTTTCATTTTTTCTCCGGTTTGAGCCATTTTGGGTGGGGTTTTTTGTTTTGTTTTGTTTTGGTTTTAGTCTGGTCGCAGCTATTACGTATGAGGGGTGGAGCCTTAGGTGTTCCTCAGGGCAGGGCAGCCCAGTCGCTGGGTTGTGACGCTCTCTGTGGGGGCGGGGTCTGAGAGGGCACAATGGCGCCTGCTCCGCTCTCTCCTGGATTCAGTCCCTTCCGCCACTTCCCCTCTGCCTGGACCGTCTGCATGCGCGAATGTGGGACCCCCTGGTCAGCCAGCCGCCTTGTGCGTCCTCACTGGGTCTGCACAGTTGCCCCCCTGTGCCCGGGGTCCGCCAGCTTCTGCCTGGGTGCCCCAGGACCACCAGCCACCACCTGCTGCACCTGGGAACTGCCAGCCGCTGCTACTTGCGTTCCTGGGTCCGCACCTCCACTTTCTCCTGCCTCGACTCCGCCCCTCTTACCGGTCTGGATGAATGGTTGTTGGACTTCCGTACAGTTCAATTTTCTGTAAGTTCTGCTTGTTTTCTTGTTTCTAAATATTTGTTGTCCTTAATTTTGGTTGTGAGAGGAGGCACAGTGTGTCCGCCTACGCCTCCATCTTGGCTGGAAGTGTCCAAATTCTGTTTTATGTAAGAAATTTCTACATTTATTTGAAATGTGGTAAATGCAAATAAAACATCCTACAATATAAATAGATAGGGCACTGGTTTATTAATTGGGTTGCAGGCCAGGTCCCCAGTACGGTGCGTGTGAGAGGCAACCACACATTGCTGTTTCTCTCCCTCTCTTTCTCCTTCCCTTACCCTCTCTCTAAAAATAAATAAATAAAATCTTTTAAAAATGATTTTTAAACTTTAATAATGATTTTTCTAAAACCCACTTTTAGAAAGTCACTGTATAAAACACAGCCTAAAGAAATATATTGAACACATGTAACTATCTCTTATAAATGATGGAATACTCAGAGCATAGAGGGGCATGTGACATTTCTATTAAAAAAAAAAAAAAACTCTGAAAACCAAAAAAAGTCTGTAAATTCTCCTGAGTGATACACAACCAATACAGCAGCTTTGGGAACGAACTCACAGAGGAGGGAACAGACAAGAAAGAACTTACTTCGCTCACACAGAGCACTGACTAACTCAGAGATGAGAGTCAAAGATGATTTCAAGCCATAATTCTACAACTAGAGAAACAATCAGTCAATAAAATGGTAGAATAAAAATATTTTTAGACAGGTGAGGATTCAGAAATCCTTTAATTCTCAAAAAATAAAACTTTCACTGAAGGTAATATAACACTATGGACCAGCAAAACAGAAGAGAACATGAAGAGGAAGTCCCGTACGGATTACTGCAGCAGCAGATCCCACCCTGGGAGCTAAGGAAAGGCAGCAGTGAAACTTTGTGCCTTGATATTGAACAGCCTCTTCTAGAGCAGTAGAGATGGACCTGGGAATGATGTTCATGGGCCATGATGCTTTACGTGAAGTCTTTCCCATAGAAGAAAATATGATGCATCAGAAGAAACTATCTTTTCCAGGAAATTTTGGTAATGTTCAATAATTAGGATAATCTGTATTCCACTGTGATTTTTTGTGCTTTTTAACTTTTTTTGCTATTTGAGTTTGTCAGATATTTATTCCATATTAATTCTAAACAAAACCTTACGACTATGCTTGGAATTTAGAATTTAAATTATTATATAAGTTTTAAGATAAATATGAGATTAAAAAAATAAACAATTCTTTGAAATTTGGACTCTGTGAGCCTAATGTTATGTGCTGAACACATTTAACAGACTGTAAATTCACTGAACTGTCAGATCAATATTTTCCATAATGTCAGTCAAGCTCAGAAAGTACAACTGTTCAGCACAATGAGCTAAAAATGCCTTGGAAACAAGAGCTGCAAGCAACTGTAAGCTTAATACTTTGAAGCAAAGCAGGTTCAGAACCGAATCCTCAGTGCTGACTTTCATGCAGCTATATTCATGCTATTGCAGAGCTTTCTTCAGACCTCGCTGCAGGCCATTTCCTTTACTTCAGGGGATTGAGCAGTATATTTCACATTGCAGAGAGAAACTTTTCAGTTACATACTCAGTTCTGGCTCTTAAACCTCTTCCATTCTGCACTGATCACAGGTGTTACATAAAGATGATGACATAACTTTTGTCATGGCCAGAAGCTAGTCATGATTTTCTGACGAAATGGCAAAAGAAAAAAGAAAATTACACTTTTCCCTATAATGTCTCTGCTTACAGGGAGAATGTACACCAACATTAGGTTCAATAACATGAACCCTCAACTGTTACAGGAATAAAGAAAAATAAGTGATCTCAAATTCTAACATTTTCATTAGTCACATTCATGCAGAATGTCCCAGGCAGAAAAATGATACATTTTATCAATTTAGAGTATTTCTTTGGTCTGGACATAATTTTATATCTCCATACTATCAGAAATTTAAATACTATCTTAGAAAATTATTACAAACACTAATTTATAAGATTGTTTTCAAGAACCTGAGAATTCACAATTACTTTTGCACATAAATACACATGCAATTTTCTCAAAGTATATAATTTTTGTTATATTATACTATTTTAATTTATATTTATTACTGATTTACTAAACTACTATGAAATACTTATATAGTAGTATATAAGTAATTTATATAGTAAACTACTATGAAATACTTTTATTTCATATTTTTATGAAATGTTTTAACCAAAGGCATTGTAATAAGACTCTTAAACTAAAAACATTCATTTATTTTTCATTAATATAGCATCTTTACAAGTCATATTTTCAAATGCAAAATTTTAAGATTACAGAACCAGCCTTGGGGTGACACTATAGATAGCACTTGCCATAAGAAAAAGATGAAAATCTGCAACCACAGTTAATATTGTCTTTTAATGGTTCTTTAAGTTTACAAAAAATTTATTGTGTTTTTCAGCTGGTAAACTCTTCTCTACTTTATAATATAAATTTAAAATGCAAATGTGAATACATGTAATATATTCAGAATAGCTTCAACAAGCAATGTTAATTCCGTCTGCAAACTTAAATTCCTTTATCCATGTAACCCAACATTCATAGGTTCAGGGGATTAGGATGTAGGGCCCATTATTCTGCCTAACATGCTAGTATAGCTAAAATGGAAAGAGGAGGAGGAGGAGAAGAAGAAGACGGAGGAGGAGGAGAAGGGAGAAGGAAAAAGGAAGCATGAGGCCGTTGAGGAAAGTAAGCCAGTCCAAGGATATGTTGCATCACCACTGCGGACAACTAGGGCTCAGTTCTTCTTGGGACCCTTGACAGGACCATGTGGAATGCATACTAGAAGTGTCTGTCCAACAGATGAAAAAGGGCACCATTTACGCTCCAGCTTCTATACCAGAGTGTTAATCACTTTGTACCTCCAGGCTTGTAGTTGCATCAAAATGGCTAGTTTCCTGAAACACCCTATTCCAAAGGCATAGAAACACTGAGGCAGAAAGCTGCAGCTGGGGTCAGGTTACACAGGCATGCAGCCACAGCAATCATTAAAGAAAAGGGGGCCTACTTTTCTCTGTAATTGTTAGTAGAGGTTAGGTACACAAATGAAATGGCCTATGAAGTAAAATAAGGTTGGTAAAACTGAAAAAAGGCTGTAGAAGTCTGAATGTTATTTTGGATACTGAAGTCTATATCTTGGCTTGAATAGAAAAAGAATATAGTAAATCCTCACTTAATGGCATTGATAAATTCTCAAAAACTGTGACTAAGCAAAACAATGTATAAGAAAAACAATTTTACCCTAGGCTAATTGATGTAAACAGGTAATGAGTTCCTACTGTGCATTTTTGGTCACAAAAAAAAAAAAAAATCACCAAACTTCTAAATAAACAGCCAAAACACTCTATATTGGACATTAAAATAAATGGGAGCTATACATACTCTTAAGAAGGATTAATAAAAACAAATAGGTAATTGTTTTCCAACCTGCTTAGTCCAGTTCAGGGTCATGGATGGCTAGAGCCTATCCTGAAAGTTCAGGGCTCAAGGTGGGACTAACCCCAGGCAGGAGGCGCTTCCATCACAAGGCACACTCACACCACAAACACTCAGACTGGGACGATTTAGACATGCCAGTTGACCAAACTGGCACACGGTAAGGACGTGGGAGAAAACTGGAGGATCTGGAGAAAACTCAGGCAGGCATGTGAAAAATTTGCAAACTCCACACAGACAGTGGCCTTGGTAGGGAATCAATATATATATATATATATATATATATATATATATATATATATATATATATATATTTAAATCGACAATGTGATAATGAAACAATGTTGGAAAAGACACTATTTGAGGGTCTGCTATATATGGATAGGGATGTGTACAATAGAAATAGCCAAGAAGTGTTTATTAATTGATAACTAATTTGTAGCAGTGCTATTTGCTCACAGAAAATCAAATCCATTCTAGGCAGTATAGCTTGGCAGATATAATACTCAAAATTAGACAGTTAATAGTAACACTGTTTTGGTAAGCTCTCAATTCAGCAAAACCTTGGTAGAACCCATGATCAACTGGAGTTACAGGGACTAGCATTCACCCCTAAGAGATAGTCTGGAAGTGTAACCAAAGTAGACTAAACAAATCCAGGTGTCTGTACGGTATCGGGAATCACTGCTGAAGGAAATGTGATGTGAGGATGGAGAAGATATACATCAGGTGATGCTGATGATGAAATTAGAATGCTTGACTTTTTTTTTTTTTTTTGTAACAAACTTGGATATTAGGAATTTTTTAAAAAATAGATGCCATCATATATTTAATGCTGAAAATAAGTTGGAGAAGATTGCAATTCTTTACTTCTCCCTATATCCACATCCTTTGTCAAATGACTTGCAGTTCCTCTAATTAAAGTGTATGTCCATCACGTTGAGCTCATCTAAGCAACCTGCTTTGGTCAGTGGAAAACAGGGGAAGTTATACTGTGTGAGTTATGAACATAGGCCTTAAAAGACATTGTGTGCTTCCATTGCCATTTTGTATTTTTGTTTTTTGGGTTTTTTTTTGTTTTTTTTTAAATATATTTTATTGATTATGCTATTACGGTTGTCCCATTTCTCCCCCATCATTCCCCTCCACCCTCTCCCACCCACATTCCCCCCTTTAGTTCATGTCCATGTGTCATAAGTTCTTTAGCTTCTACATTTCCCATACTATTCTTGCCCTCCCCTGTCTATTTTCTACCCACCATCTATGCTACTCATTCTCTGTACCTTTTCCCCCCTCTCTCCTCCTCCCACACCCCTGTTGCTAACCCTCCATATGATCTCCATTTTTGTGGTTCTGTTCCTGTTCTAGCTGTTTGCTTAGTTTGCTTTTGTTTTAGGCGTGGTTGTTAATAGCTGTGAGTTTGCTGTCTTTTCACTGTCATATTTTTATCTTCTTTTTCTTAGATAAGTCCCTTTAACATATCATATAATAAGGGCTTGTGTATTTTTGTCATAGCCATAAGAAAACTGTGCCCAGGTGGCCTCCTGGTACAGCAGGCCTGACCACAATCCATGGAATGGAGCCAAATCCAGGTGAGATTGACTGTCAGCAGCTCAGGTGTATCTGACTCACAAACAAGTGAGCATGAGAAGAACTGGCTGTTTTTGTTTTTGTTTTGTTTTGTTTCTAAAGCATGTAGATTTCTTTCTTTCTTTTTTTTTTTTTTAATTGTTGTTCAAGTACAGTTGTCTTCATTTTTTCCCCACCACTTCCCCCTACCCCAGCCATCCCCACCTCCCACCCTCAATCCTAGCCCTCTTTGGTTTTCTCCCTGTGTCCTGTACATGTTCCTTGACAATAACTGACACATAATTTATCTCTCAGAATTTTTTTATCATTTCAGCTTTGAATGAAACTAGTTTAAAATTAAGTGATCATTTACCCTGCAAGTTTCATGTCATGTTTCACTCATAGTTATCAGTGGCATAAACATATTCCTAGCCCCTGCATTGACTTCATTTATCATATTTTTCAGACTGTAAGATGCCTCTTTCTCCACCCCCAAATTTGGGAGAAATAATGATTGTTAATGCTGCTGTTGAGTTCTGTTTACATTTACATTAGTGAAATATTATGTTATTAAATATTTTACCACATTTTTTGCTTCAAAAATTTTTCCCTATTTACTCCTCTAAAACCTAGGTGTGTCTTATGGTCCAAAAAATATGGGTACTTATCAGTACAAGTTACTGAAATTTCTTTGAAAATACTTTTTTGATGAATTGTTCCTGTTCAATCTCCAAAGCCAACATTCTGGATCTCGGTTTTCATGATCAGATTAGTATATTAGTGAACTTGGCCATTGGGCCCTGTTTTCTGTAGCTTACCCTTTTTATGATTATCACCAACATCAATGGCATCAATACTGATTACATTTCTTCCTTCTGTCATTCCTTTTTCTCTCTTCCGTTCATACATTAAGTCATATGTTTTGCTAGTGTTTATTAAACACTCACTATGCAGTAACACCACAGATGGCAGTGGGGATACAAACTAGATTATAACTGAGGCTACCTTTAATGTAACAGTTCTCTTTTTGAAAGTTCTACAGCATGCTGATATCCAATAGAGACATTTCCAGCAAAGTAAAACTAACAACACTTTAAAAGAAACAATAAACAAACAAACATCTACTTTTCTCCTCAACAAGACACTATAAATATTCCTTAAAGCAAAATTAGTTACAAAAGAGCAAGTACTCCCTTCCCTTTCCACCTTATAGGGACAACTGCAACATTTTATAATACACGAAGAGTTCAACATAAACAGTTAATTCATTATAAACCTTATAATCAAAAGTATATATAAAAGTTTGTATCTATCTATCTATCTATATACAATTATTATATACATCTTTTTGCAAAACATGTGCTTTTTAAAAATGTTTTGACCTGTTTCCTCTTTAAATATATGTAAACATAATTGGATTACCATAATCATAATAACTAGGAGCAGACCATATATGCATTTGATCTTATTTGGAACTTTTAGCCCACCCAGCATGCCTGCACACTGACCTTATTTTATTATATTCCTAAGGATCACAGAAAAACAAGTATTTTATAACTCCTGTTTTTATTATCTTGAGAAACAAACTTTATCGTAGTACTCAGAATTCTCTAAAAATGAAGGGGAGACATTCCAAAATGGAATTTACTTAGAAAAATTGTGTATTTATTATTATATGTTTAAACTTCAGTCAGCTTCAAAGTACTCTCCATTTGTTTCAATACACCTATCAAGATGTTTTTTCTACTGCTCAAAACAGTTTTTGAACTCATCAGTTTCGATGACTTTTAGTACTTCTGCCATTTTTTCGTTTCACCTCTTCCACGTTGGCAAAATGTTTCTCTTTGAGGAATTTTTTCATACAGGAAAACAAAACAAAACAAAACAAAAAGTGTCTTGGGCAAGATTGGGTGCATAGGCACAGTGGGGTATGGGGGTCATGCCATTTTTAGTCAAAAACTGTTGAACGTTCAGTGTGGTGCCGACAAATGTGCTCATAAATTGCCCATCATGAAATGGGCAAAGGTGTTGAGTCTTAAAAAAAATTCACTGAACCTGAAAGCAGCCTCTCACAACAATTCCCGCTGGTACACTGCTACAGATGGGTTCCTAGAACACTCACCTAGTGGAGAGGCCTGTGCTGTGAAGGCCCCACCCTCCAGAGGATAATTCCTCTTTTCTTGGGTCCCCCCTTATACTTGAACCAATAATATCATTTACCCTCTTTATATTGTAAAAACCTTCTGTTTCTTATAACTCTATATTCAACATTTGCATTAATTATTTTACCAATTTAGAACAGAAGAAGTCCATCTGTATACAACGGGCATCCCATTAGCACCTAATGTTTATCAAACAAATTACCATATTTTTCTGACCATAGGATGCACCTAAGTTTTAGAGAAGGAAAATAAGAAAAAAAATTTGAAGCAAAAAAGTGCTAAAATATTTAATAACATAATATTTCAGCAAAGTAAATGTAAATAGAACTCAACATCAGCATTAACAACCATTATCCCTCCCAAATTTTGGGGGGGAAGTGTGTCTTACAGTCCAAAAAATATGGTATTTTATTTCTCTTTCATTTTTCAGTTTTCTATTATCTACTTTTTAAAATTAGAAAGTAATGAATCAAATAGGTGAATCCTTATGCCTAATGTTACCCAATAATTAACTGGTAGAATTGGAAATTGAACTTCGACCCATTTGGCTTCAGTCCAGTGTTCTCTCCATTCTAAGAACTGGGGATGACAGGCTCAAGGGCAAGCAGAAGTAAAAGCAAAAGTGTTGGTAAAGAAGGGCAGTAATTCAAGGTGATAAGCTTGCAGTGAGGTTGAAAAAATGTAACTGTTATTAAGATATCATATAGTATTCTTTTTAGATGCTCTTATGTTGGATATATGATATTACCTGGAGAAAATATGTCAAATTTTGATTTTCTGAATTTCATGTATCAGTGAGTAGATAGATATATGAAAATATTTGTGAGTTGTATTTGGATCTTATTCTGTATTCTGGGTCAAACTAGCCACACTTTGGTTTGCAGCCTGCACTCAATCCACTGAGCTACACCAGGCAGGGCAGGGTTTTTCTCTTTCTTACTGTCAACTTTGCTATATATTAAAAATCACATTTTACCCTAACTTTCATGTTTATAGTGAGATAGGGCTTTGTATATTAGTCATTAAGATATTAAAAAAAAACTGGATGAAAAAGCTCCATCTACAGGAAACGTATTATTTGCAAAATACACCACTAGGTATATTTTCATAATACCACTAGGCTCATGATTACATAGTAACCACACTGCTCCACTTACCCATGGGAGGTGCATCCCAACCTCTAGTGGATGACTGCAACTGTGAATATTTTTTTTCCTATTTATACATACTTATGATGAAGTTTAATTCATAAGTTAGGCACAGTAAGAGATCAAAAACTAATAATAAAATAGAACAATTATGACAATATACTGTAATACAAGTTATATGAATATGGTCTCTCTCTTTCAAAACATATTATTGTACTGTATTCACCCCCTATTCTTGTGATGATGTGAGACAGTGACTACTTCACAGTATGAAGTGAGGTGAATGACATAGGTGCTGTCACCTATAAGGGTTATCTGAATTGCCAGCATCACTGTTGTTGAACTTTGGGACCATTATTAAGTAAAATACAGCTTACTTGTCCTAAGTACTGTGATACCACGAGCGTCAATCTGATAGCCAGGAGGGCAGGTACTGAGGGACAAAGGGGTCAGGAGCATATGTGAAGAAGGGATAATGCATGCTTTTCAAGAGAGAGAGAGAGCTGGCTGGCATCAGATTTCATCATACTACCCAGAATGGCACACAATTTAAAACACATGAACTGTTTACTCTGGAATTTTTCCTGTAATATATTTGGACTATAGTTGACCTCAGATACCTGAAACCGTGGAAAGCAAAAAAGCAGATAAGGGAGTATTTGCTGTATACTTAAAAGGTACATAAAACCAAAAACCAAAAACAGTAAGTCTATTTAAAATTAAACTGGTCTTTGAGTCTTCATGGCCAGATTATAAGTGTTCTTCTCAAGTGGTAATGCATAGTTTATAATTATGAACAATATATAGTGCCAAAAGAAATAACGGCCAGGAGCATACGGAGATGGTCATTCATGGTGGAGTTAGCATTTTGGTGCTGTATTATGTGCATCTGTTTACAGCAGATGCAACTTAATATTACTTTTAACTAAAGTCCCCAGAAAAGAAATATAACAGTAAGTAAAAATCTGCTATCTTGTCCTCAGTATTTATACCAACTAGTGAATGTTCTTTTAAAATATATCCATATGGTAGATTTAAATAAACATATCTTAGCTAAGCTTCATAAATTTGATTTTATCTGCAGCTTGCATGGTATAAGGAATGCATGATATTCCATCTTTTTGGTAATTTTCATGAAGTAATATAAGGTAATTACAATTTGTAACTCTAGTATCTAATGCTACTTATTTTTTTACACTTTTATTGTATTTCTCCATAATCATTTATCCCCCATACCCTCTTCCATATTTTATTAACAATTAAATATGCCAGTATATCTAGCTACACTATATGCTGTTGTTCTAATTTTATTTTTAAATGTTTTATTTATTTATTTTTAGAGAGAGGGGATGGGAGGGAGAAAGAGAGGAAGAGAGACATCAATGTGTGGTTGCCTCTCACGTACCCCCTGCCACTGGAGACATGGCCCACAACCCAAGCATGTTCCCTGACTAGGAATTGAACTGGCAACCTTTAGATTTGCAGGCCAGCACTTATTCCACTGAGCCACACCAACCAGCACTGGTTTTCTAATTTTAAAATGGACTTTTCCTTTAACTAACTTTAATTAAAAAGAAAACCTCAAAAAATAGAAAAATTTAAAGTAAATATAGCTTAAACATTTAGCTATTTACCTAAGAGTTAAACGATCTAAATATTAAATACATCATGGTATTTTCGTATAATGATGTTTAAGAAAAACATGAAAAATCATGTTTTATATCAGGGGTGTTGTAGGCCCCAAGGGCTTCAGATTGGTACTGGTCTGTGGCCTATTAGGAACTGGGCTGCACAGCAGGCAGTGAGCCCAGGGCCGGCAAGAGAGCAAAGCTTCGCTGACATTAGCACCTGAGCTCCATCTCCAGTCCCCCCCGCCCCAACCCCTCAGCGTCAGTGGAAAAGATGTCTTCCACAAAACCAGTCCCTGGTGCCTAAAAGGTTGGTGACTGCTGTTTTAAATAATTACAAATTGTCTATAAATATAAAAGTTCCTTAATCTCTTAGAAAAACTATTTATTTATGTATATTGAGATACTATTTCTCATCTATCAGAATGACAAAACATAAAAGATCTGACAACCTACTCTGCTGGCAAGAATGTGATCAAAGAGGCACACATGCATAAATGCTGAGATTGAAAAACGGAGGAAACTGGGCTGTCTCTAGAAAAATTACATATGTAGTCACAGTTGAATCAGCAATCATTTTTGGGAATCCATACAAAAGCTATACTGCCAAAATATGAAGTGACATAAGTACATGATTATGCATTCTAGTATTATTTTCAATAATAAAAGACAATTCAAACCAACTATTCCAAAAATAAAATAATATACCTTATATGTGTGTGTTAAATAAAAAAAGTGTAGTACAAATAATGTTTACATATGCTAAGTCTTGTAAAAGAAAGGGATATACTCATTCATATTTGGTTATATTTGCAGTAAGAAAATGAAAAAGACAGTCAAAAGTTAACAGAAATGACTTCAAGGGAGAAGTGTTGAAGCATAAAATACATCTTTCTTCAACTGTATGTCACTCTGTGGTTTTTGATTCTTGTATGTTATACATTAAAAAATTTTAATTTTACACAGAAATATAATTAAGTTAAAAAGTAATAAAATATAAAACTATAAAAACAATTTAGGTATTAGCATAATGACAAAAGTATTATTGCCTTAATTGACTTTAAGGACTCATATTTTAAGAACAAAAAGAATTGCAAAGAAATTCGAACAACCTCTTAGTAAATTTAGTGTGTGTAGAAATACTGGTACTGTATACTTGAAGCTGTTATCAGTAGAATATAAGATCAAGAAAATAAAAAAAAAACTCAAGATATTCAACATAAGAATACACAAAATTGAAGAAGTTTGTCAAAACATTCTAATCTTAAATTTGTGTTAGAAGTAAAAAAAATTACATGTATATGTATTCCCATAATTTAGGATCACTTTTAGTTATTAAAAATCTACCACAGATCAATTTAAAACTCGCATCTTGTAACTTCAGCACTTTAACTACCCCCCTCCACTCACTCCCAACTCTGCTAATGGAGTTTGGGATTCCAGAGACCTGAAAAAACTGAGGAAGGGCGTTGGCTGTGTGATTGTTTCTCTCTCTCCAATGTCTGAAGTAGATGGGCAGTTGTGGCATCTAGGATATGGCTACTTTCCCTTACGTAGTGAACAACTCTGGTGTTAGGTGCTGGTTGGGGCTAACAAGGGAGAAAGACACCTTTTTACTTCACTGTCTTTGATTATAATCTTCACTTCGGGTAGTCTGCCACTTCACTTTATACTGACTGCCAATACTTCTGTATAAAGGATATCAAAATACTAAGATTCTCATTGGATACAAATAACATTTAGGAGAAAAAGCCTGGGTGAATTACTTCTCAAACCCAGCAGCTACAGGCACACACCTTGGTTTCTTTTTCTGAGAATTCAATTACCCCTCAACACGGTTTAATCAGAAACCAATAAGATGGGTCTTCATTGTCCATCTGTTCCACAAGAAATCATTGAGAATTGGCTGCCCACCCCTGACACCTGTGGTGCCATCGCTCTTCTTGTCTCTTTTCTCATCCTCAGGCTGTCTTCTTTCAGCCATGATCAGGTTTTACAAGTGCCCCTGTTGCTTCATCTCTTGTTCTTCCCTCCAGTCCTATTTTACAAATTGAGAAAGTGGTTACTTTTCTGAGGAAAGTATCTGTCCACATTGTTGTTGTATCTCTTTAGAAAATGTCGGTACTGAAAAACACTGTCTTTAATTGTGTGTTCATGAAGACAATGTCAGGATAGCAGGAAAAGTTACACTCAACATTCTCTTAGAATGACTGTGAGGATAATAAACACTGAATTTGAATAAAATGCACCGGGAAGAAAACTAGCTATAGGAGACAAAATATATATAAAAATAAAGATCAATTTTATATTATGATACTTTGAAAACTATCATAAATATTTCAAACAATGTAGCAATAGCCCTGATGGCATAGCTCCCTTGGTCAGAGCATCAGCCAGATATGCCAACATTGTGGGTTCCATCCAAGTCAGGGTACACGCAAGAAGCAACTAATAAATGTATATACATAAGTGGAAAACAAATCCAGGTTTCTCTCTCTTCTGTACTCTCTCTCTCTCTCTAAAATAAATAAATACATAAAAATTTAAAAATTTGCAGCTACAAATTTTCAGTAAAGAAAATATCTTAGCCCAATAAAAGCATCACTAAAATAAAAACTTTAAATATTTGGTAAAATTTTAAAGCTATGAGGCAAAAGAAGATTATAAGTAGAAAAACTTTCAAATTATTGTATTGTTTTTAGGAACTATAAGAGATAAAATACTTTCTCTTTGTGTTGGTTGTGATAGAATAAAACCAAAGGCAATAACATTTACTTCATAGGAAATGTTGGTAAGAATTTCAGTTGCAAATTAGATCTTATTGTTGTATAATTATATCTATAGAAGATTTCTAAATGTTCTCCTATTTTTGCCTTTAAATAATAGATAATAATGTTCTACAATTGCAGAATAACCTTTCCTTTCCTCTGATGTACTGATAAACCTGTATTTTGATGGATTATTTTAAAATCATTATAACATTGCTATTTTATTGCTGCTACTTCTTCACCAAAGAGAAAAATATATACTTTTAGCCCCAAGTAGAAAATAAGTTTTGTATCATTAGCTGTTATTGTTTAGTTGCTAAAAATTTAAGTTTAGACTTAATATCTGTATATGTTTAAAAATGTATTCTAATAGACAAAGTGTGAGAAAACAGTTCAATCTCACAATGATCCTAATTATGATCGGAGGATAAGATCTTTTTCCTAATTTCACTACATATTGTTTTGTGCCTGAGGGCAATCACCTTCTGAGAAAGAATTGTCCATTGCCTCTGAGTTCAGGAAACCAAGTTATTTCATTTTTTAAGAGAAATTAGTCTATTTTTGTCATCATTTTCTTAACTATCACTCATATACCCTATCACGATTACTTTTTAACTCACATTCTCATGTTTTATTTTAGGGGTCTTTTATCAAACACTTTCATGACAGGTGCTCAAAAAGTATTTTAATAAATTAAAGGATCTTAAGTTATTGATTTATTCTAATAAGATTACTCATGTAAGTCTCACTATCTTTACTTACCATCTGAAAAAGATAGACTCTCTTTTCTGCTTTCATTGATATTTTCTTTCTTGATACTTTTTCTTTCTTAACTGCTTTTTTGTGTCTGTATGTGTGTTCTCCCAACGTGAAACCTGGAGCAACCTGGTTACTCTGTTTACATTTTTTTCTTTTTATTGTGTATCTCTTTAGATACATACTTAGTCATCTAATTTCTTCCTAACTTATTCTCAGAAGATTTCTTTATCATTTAGGGTTATGTAAACTAAATGTGGCTTTTTGAAAACACTACACACTGTTAAATAGAATTTGAAAACCAATGACTAATCTTTTTATCTGTTACCTAATGCTTCAACTTTGATTTAGAATGCTAAATGTTATTTCTTCTAGCCATTTCTATTTCAGGTATTTCTTTTAATAATTTAGTAGAGAAAAAATTTGTTTTCTCACAAAACTATCTTTTTCTCCATTACTCTGCAGACACAAAATATCTGGTGTTACTGTTTCCAAGTAAAGCAATACAGCTAAAACTCTTCAGCAGTGTACCATTTAAAAAAATAACTTTCTTTGTACTTCTGTAGAATGATGGAATTATATAGCATCAATAACTCTTATTAAAATTCCATAGAGTTATTGAATATTTTAAGTGCCACATAATGATCTAGGAGACAAATGTATTTAAACATATTATATAAAGTGTTTTGTTTTTTTTCTATATCTATTCTTTTTTTTAAATATTTTATTTATTTATTTTTAGAGAGGGGAAGGGAGGGAGAAAGAGAGGGAGAGAAAGAGCAATGTATGGTTGACTCTCACATGGCCCCCACTAGGGGCCTGGCCTGCAACCCAGGTATGTGCCCTGACTGGGAATCGAACCTGCGACCCTTTGGTTCGCAGCCCGAGCTCAATCCACTGAGCTACGCCAGCCAGGGCTTAAAGTGGTTTAATAAGAGATAAAATTCTGTATGGGTATGGAGGGTGGCTGCCTGGATAAAGAGTTTCAGAAGAGTTGGAGAGGTTTCCATTGGAGGTTACATCCGATATTATTGTCAAAAAGTATTAGAAATTTGCCAAGTGAAATGGTAAAAACAGGCATTTCTCTAAACAGAAGGTGTAGTGGGTACAGATTTATGAAGCTGTAAAAATACGTGCACATTTAAGCACTGCCAGTGGTTAAGTATAACTATAATATAATGTGCAAAGTGTATGTGGAGAAGATACCAAGAAGAAAATAGACAAACCAAATCAGGACACAACCAGGATCTAGAAGAATAATTTAAAACTTACCTTGGATTCTAGTCAGGAAGTGCAAATAACAGTTTTACCTTTTAGAAACTTTACTACAGTAATAAAAGGAAGGAGGAAATCGGAAATTTAAAATAATAGATCTTGGGAAAACAATTAGGAGGTACTTTAATAAGCAAAGATAGCCATAATGAAGACCTGCATGGAGGCAATGAGAATGAGTATAAAGATGAGTGTATCCTAAGAACCCTGACACACCAATCCAAAAGAACCTATGCACCCCAATGTTCATAGCAGCACAATTTACAATAGCTAAGTGTTGGAAGCAACCTAGGTGCCCATCAGTAAATGAATGGGTCAAAAAATCATGGTACATTTACACAATGGAATTCTATGCGGCCAAAAGAAAGGAGCTCCTACCCTTAGCAACAACATGTATGGAACTGGAGAGCATTATGCTAAGTGAAACAAGCCAGGTGGTGAAAGACAAATACCATATGATGTCACCTTTAACAGGAACCTAATCAACAAAACAAACAAAAAGCAAAATATAACCAAAGACACTGAAATAGAGAACAGGCTGACAGTGACCAGAGGGGAAAGGGGAGGGAATTTCAGGGGAAAAGGGGAAAGGTTTAGAGTAACAAGCATAAAGGACACATGGACAAAAACTAGGGGAGGGGGTGGAAATGGGAGGGAGGTGGGGAGGGCTGGGGGGTAGGCTGGGATGGGAGTAAAAGACAGAAAACTGTACATGAACAACAATTAAAATTTTTTTAAAAAGATTAGTGGACAGATTTAAGAGATGTTAAAGAAGTAAAATAAATATGTCTTTGTCATCTCTTAGACATGTGAGTAACAAAGAAGACATTTTTGACTGACTACATAATAAATTGAGTGGTTAAGCTATTAAAAAAGAAAAATGAATTTTAAGGTGAAAATAATTGGGTTTAATCATAGATAGGAAATGTAGAACCAACAATATCCAGTAAATAATCACCTATATGGGTTTAGAATTGATGTAATTGGGTTCAGAGCTTTTCAAATAATGGTGGTAGCTGAGACCAAAGGAGTAAATGGGATTACACATGCCAAATGCTGTACCATGTGGAAAAAAGAGAAGCGAGAAAAAGAGAAGCAAGAACAACTTTGGAGAAAACTACACTTTAGATCAATTGAGAAAAGAACATTTAGCAAAAAAAAAAAAAAAAAAAAAGACACAAAGAAATACTCAGACACAAAAGGAAGACCAAGGAAACCAATGTCATGAAAACTAAGACATAAGATCATTGTAAGGTGACACAACGGACGATTAACAGTGACAAACATACCAGGGGATCAAGTAAGATAACAAAGAAAAGCATCGTACTGAGCAATGAGGACAGTTACTATGATTTTAGCTAGAATCACTTCTGTGGATTACCAGTTAGAGAAATAAGTTCTATCTGCTTTCTGGAATAGTTTTCACAGAATTATCTGAAGCCTTTCTCACTCTGAATTAAGTTTCATGTATTCTTGTCAAATTTCCTTCAACAGAAAATAGCAGAGAGGTAGACATTATAAAGAGATCATAGTGTTTTGAATACAGTAACCAAACTATACAATAACCCCAACTGCATAAGGATAATGGTTAATTAGGACCCTAAGCAGGCATTAATTTAACAAAACATTTGAGTATTTTCTATGTGGCAGGCTCTGTGATAGACACTTTCATATATATATATATATATATATATATATATATATATATATATATATATATAATATTATATTATATATGGCAAACTATTATAGGTTAGTTTAATATACTTCCTTCTACCATCTTATATATGTTTTCTGATTGCATATGTAGTATAGTTTAAATGCTCATGTTAATTTTTAACTGCACACTAAAACTGAAATGTAGAGATTACATTTTAGAACATGCAACCACTCCATTGTAATAGGTTACTCTTCCTGAGACAAACTGTGGCTCCTATATTAGCAAATACTTGGGTCAATGACTTAAAAAAGGAGCTTATTTATTTTAAAAAATTGTAATCAGTAAGAGAGCAAACATATGTCTTTGATTTCTAGTTTCCCCTGTTCTAGGGCCCAAAACTATTGGATGATACTTGAGTCATGGAGTGATCTTAGCACCCTGAAATTTGACAACAGAGGGAGAATGTCCTAAATATACGACTCAACATGTCACAGCATTGTTATGTTTCTGTTAAGATGTTATTTGGTTTGAGTAGCTGTATTTTTTATCCATAATTTATTAGTGAACTCTTATTGAAAAGGAAATACCTGTGAGTGAAGCCATTTTGCTAGCTAATTTCCAAAGGAAATCTCTACTGGGAACTATTATTTTAATGAACAAAGGGTTCCTGGGGAGGTGCATAACTGTGAGGTACAGAATTCAATAGTGCTCCAGTCCTCTTCTTTATCAGGTAGCTTTGTGACACAATAACACAAGTGGCATTTACTTGACTTTTACACTCTATATATTCTTCTCCATATAAAACACTCATTTTCAAAATGAGTGCTAAATTTTAAAAAATTAATGTAAAAAAATGTGCCAACATGAAGATATGCCTATATTCACTAATCAAAAATGTTTGCTACTGAAAGATAAGGGCAACTTTAGAGAGAGAAAGGCTTCGAGGAGCTATTACAGAGAGATTACATACTTTTGAATATAGTAACCAAACATAATATAAGAACCATGATTGAATAAAGGTAGTGGTTGCCTTTCCAATTTTTTAAAGACTCGAGTATTGTTTGAATTGACTCACACCCCCACACTAAAGAACACATATACATATGGACACATGCACACAAACTACCACCACCACCGAATCTTATTTGGCTATGGTTCTGGAGAAGATTTCTCCTGCACTTGTGTCTCAAGGGGAATGCAGCAATGTGAGAATAAAAATCCAGTGTAAGCAGCACTTCACTTGAGGCAATGTGGGAATTACTAGTTGCATGTGTTTTATAAGAAGGTAAGTAATTTAATAGACATAATATGTATATATTTATTGCATATATGTAACTTTCAACTCCCCCAAAACTTAGCCTACTATTGACTGAAAGCCTTACCGATAACATACACTACCGATTAACACATATTCTGTACATTATACTTTACAGACTACATTATTAAGAAAATCATAAGGAAAATACATTTACAATATTTATTGAAAAATTATGTGTATAAGTTGAGACATGTAGTTCAAACCTGTGTTGTTCAAGGGTCAACTATATCCATATAGCTAATTTTATATTTTACTTTATGTTATGCCTTCAGTGTCTAACACATTTTTGGCATTAAATGCATATTTAATGAGTGGATATTTTATTGAGTGCATAAATTCACTCAATAAAATATAATAAATGAGTGGATATTTAATGCATATTTTATTAAGTGGATTATTTTTCTACTCCAAAGTACATATTTCATGTGTTTAAAACTTGTATTTACATTAAAACATATAATATTACAACTAAAGGATTAAATGTTAAAGTCCATTCACTGTACGAATGAATAGATAACCACAAGAAGATAAAATTTGCTCAATGTTACGCAGTACTTATTTTTAGCATATTTAAATTTATCTAACAGTTACAAAGACATTATTGAGAAAAAACAAGACATACTCTAAAATCAATATACATATACTTTTTCAGAAAATGAATCCTTCCAATGAATTTTACGTATATGTGTAATTTGGGTTAATGCCACTAATTTCATCCTGTTGCTGGCTGAGTCTATTCAATATCTTATAGATTTTTGTCTCTCTCATCTGCTACTTTCCCCCTCTCTCATTTACTTCTTATATTGTCACATGATAAATAGTCAGGGGCTTAAAGACTTTCTCTGATTTTCCCCTCCGGATTAGCCATTTCAGCGTAAGAGCTTGTTCTGCTTCCATACAGTTCTCTAAAGGGTTGACTACTACCCTCTGATGTTGCTTTTGGTCCCAATCTACACTAATTGTCCTTGAACTATTAATAGAATTTTAATTTTTTATGTCTTTATCCTTTCATCCCATGTACATTGTATGTGTTGCATCACTTTTCTGAATTCAGCTCCTTTACTTGTATAGCACACTGTACTTGTTTTGGTCTCTTCATGAAGAACAGGCCTTAGGCTCCTGGGCTCTAGCCTAATAACCTAGCCACTGAGGTCACTTTTCATAAACAGAGTGGGGAAAAAGTTTATGGTTGTTTGTATGGAAAATAATACAATAATTAATAAACAATAATACGAGAATAAACTCTGTTTTGAGGACTCACAACTGTAAACTTACTTTCACCTCACCCTGTATATGTATTTCCCCCTTCTCTCTGGTTAGGTAACATGCTGGGGACATGTAACCACCCACTTGCCTGCTCACCTCTTCAGTCTGATCACCAGACTGATACCAGACACTCTGTCCTAAATTTTTTTACAGACCATATACACGCTTAACGTTGAGTTTCTGTGTGAGAAAAAACAGCCCTTAATTAAAGAGAAGTATATAAAGGTGGTTTCTGTGAAAACAAACAGAACCTGCTTTTTGGCTTTACAGTTTCTCAACTTTAGATGTGTTAATAATACTACTTTTTGAAATAAATTTGTTGATTCCTTCATTTATTCATTCAACAAATATTTACTGCTGTTTACTATTTGCCAGGCACTATTCTGTCTCCTGACACTACACAGCCCTTATATAGTGGAAAGAGACAGAAAATAGACAAACAAGTAGCATGCATGCTAAAAGAGTCAGATGATGGGACAGGAAAAGTTGGGTGGTTATGATTCTGCATTAAATTAGGTCTTCGGTTCTCACTGATAAGGTGGTCCAGGAAAGTGCTTGGAAATAAGTGAAGGAATAGCCACCATGCAGCATTCAAGTGAGACTTTCCAGACAGTGGGACTGGAAGCTGAGAATGCCATGAGACTGGAACTGGGCTTGGTCCTTGACTTGTTGTAGGTTTGATTTATAATAGGAAGTTCATTATTGATCAGAAAGAGCTACTTAGTGGGAGAAAAGTAAAAGATACGGTCATTGTGGACACAGTATCTTGTGGACCAAGATCATGTCAAGCTCTGTAAAGAATTGTAAGAGCTTTCATTCTAAGAAAGATTAGAAGCCACTGAAGAGTTTAAGTAGTTCCAGTTACACAAGGTACCACCCTATTATCCTGAAAATTTGGAATTATTGAGAAAGAGCCTTATAAAACCCATGCTAATACTGCACTTGCACTTTCTGGAATAGTTGCGTTTTATCCAACAGTAGGTTGGAATCACATAGATAACTTAAAAAAAAAAAAAAAAACGTGTAATCAAGGAAAACTTCTCTGAAATTCTGATTCAATTAGATCAAGTAGAGTATAGATAAGCTAATTCTTTTTAACAATATCAAGTGATGTGTCCCATTTCTTCCTCAACAGACTGAGGAATTCATTACCTTATAAATCAAAAAGAATAGGGACATAGAGCAGATTAGTTTTGATGGGGGTAGGTGGTTAAAACAAAACTTGAATATGGGCGATATGGCATTGTGAGAATTAATCAGGTAACGAGAGAAGGAGGAAAAACTAAGTGATCTGATGAGACAGTGAGTACTAAAGTCAGAATAGATTTAAGGAAAGAACACAGGCAATCTAGAAAGGTAAATTAGACAAGTCAAGCTGTTTTAGTAGAGAAAAACTTAGCTTTGTGAACATACGAATTCTGACAACACTTTATGTGAGGGTTACACATGATCTAGTATATTATTTATTTATTTTAGTATATTAGCCATTGATGGCATATGTATCTATGAAATAATTTCTTAATAAAGTTAAGAATTCAAACACAAAGGGCAGCAATCATGAAAGGCATTCTAAAATTCCCCTAATGAAGCTAAATTAAGTTGGATACATGTGATACATGGGATTACAAGTTAGACTTAAAAAAAACTGTAATACAGTGTGTGTAGTATAATAAGGTTAATAACAATAATGAAAACCATAACTTCTATAGGTCTTGACTATTCTATTTTTAAAGTTGCAGCCTTAATATGGAATTAGCATATTTTCCATTTAATTTAGAAATGCATTTCTATAGGTTGTAAATTGACCTGACATTTCTTTTGCTTGGTGGTGCCACCACGATTTCATGATCACTGACTATTTAGCACTGAGAAAACAGAATTTTAGAAGAGGGTTTATGTGTGCCTGTGAAATGCTAATAATGCAGCAGCTGCCAGGAGCCTGCTGCATCCTTTGGATTAAGAAATAACATAAAATTGAGAGTGCACCTCCTCAGCCTTACTTAGTGGCTTATAAATCACTTGTAATAGAAAACAAAAATGTTTCTTTTCTCTTTTGCAACCTAGAGTTATAGACTTTTTAAACATTATTTTCCCTTTTTGTCTCCCCTTCTCTCAATATATTCATTATATTATTTTTAGTTCACAGTTCTTTAAAACTATAATGATCTTCTAGAGCATGTCAAGACATAGCAATAAAACTTAGAACTAGAATCAACCTTACAGATGATCTAATACGCCTGATGTATTCAGACATCAATAAACCAAGCAAGCCCCTGGGAAGTAAAGTGCGTTCTCCAAAGTCATGCTTTGTGGATTAGAAAACCAGGAGACTGACCTGTCATAGACTTCTGCTATTTTTGACAAAATTGGCCAAGTTCAGACATGACCTGAACACCAGTGTCATGTTAAGAGAAATACACAGTGAATGAAAAAATTTAAAATAAGAATTATTGTAGCCAAGCTTAGTTTTTGATTTATTGCTGCCCACTATTTAGCATATTTTGTTTTTCCCCATATTCCATGCTTTATATTTTATGTTTGGGTTTAATTTTTCCTTAGAATTTTGTTCTAAATGTCACCTACCTGTCTTTAGGTAATAGACATTGCACATATATTGATCATCTTTCAACTCTTTCACTTGATTTTTCATTTTTAATAGTTCTTCAAGTTTGTGTGCTATTTCCCAAGTGATTTTCTTGAATTACTGACTTTATAATTCCTCCCAATATGGAAGTCTTATATGCAAAATGGTGTCAACATACATTTTCAGCTTAAAAGTTGTATATCAGGTTTGTTGCTGTTTCCAAAACTGTTTTATTCAGTCCCTCTGAAACTGTACTGATTCAGTAATCATATACTGAACTCTTGCTGTATGTGGTGCTTAATGCAAAGCCACGGAGATACCAAGAAGAACAAAACATGCTCCTTACCCCTCACAATTTCACATTACAGTAGTTGATCAGCTTGCCTTGTCATTCCATTATTCAAATCCACTTTAGGCTGTGGGGTATGTTGAGGTGGGCACAGTGGAGGAATGGGGACAGAAAGAGACTTTGGTTGGGGTGATGGGCACTTGATGCAGTGTGCAGATGATGTTTTATTGAGTTGTACACTTGAAACCTGTACAGTTTTATGAATGAATGTCACCTTAATAATTTCAATTTTTAAAAATCCACTTTTGTAACATTTTCCAGGATATAAAACAAAACAGGAATATGCTCTCTCCTACCATAATTATAATCCCATCCTTCAGACCATCAGCCCCTGTACTCATTACTTTATTATTTTCTACCTAAGGAAAGCTGTGTATCTTCATAGTATTTAATAACAAAACTCCAGAAACAACCTGCCTGGGTGCACATCTAACTTTGCCTTTTGTATATACTATCTGTATGACCTTGGAACTATAGTTAAGCTCCCTTATTTTTTTACCTGTAAAATAAGAATAATATTAGCTTCTACTTAATGTGATTATTGCAAAAATTGACTTAATATTCTAAAACAGGACAATGTTTGGCATATAATAAATGTTATAAAATATTAGCAATTATTATTTGGAAAATCAAAACTAATTTATCCTTTACTCCAAATACAAAGAATTGCTTTCTCATAATTTTAGTATCTGTTATGAAGCTTATATTTCTTGAAAATGTATGCAATTTCTTAACCTAAATGTTTACATGATATTTATTCAATTACTTGTGTACCTGGACAAATTAGATTCTTGTTTTTGCATTATATATTTTTTACATTATATTATCTTTATGGTGAGGATTGTATATAATGTAATTCAGACATGTGGAGATGACTTTTTATACTGCTAAAGTGTCAAAATTCTTTCTTTATATACAACTATGAATATACTCATTTGTATGCAGAATCACTCCTTTCTCCCCTCTCTTTCTCTCTCTTTCCCTCTCTCTCTCTCTCTCTCTTCCTTCCTTCCCTTCTCCCTCCCTGTCTTTTCCTCTCTACTCCTTATGGATGTCTTGGCACAGGCCATCAGTGCAATTAAGGGCCAGTGCCAGAGACAGTGGTATCCAAACTCTTCTTTTCCTCCCCTTCAGGAGATCAAGTATTTGAAAATGTCTTTATTTTTTATTTTTTAATATATTTTATTGATTATGCTATTACAGTTGTCCCATCATTCCCCTCCACCCTGCACACCCCCTCCCACCCACATTCCCCCTCTTTAGTTCATGTCCATGTGTCATAAGTTCTTTAGCTTTTACATTTTCCACACTATTCTTGCCCTCCCCCTATTTTCTACCCACCGTCTATGCTACTTATTCTCTGTACCTTTTCCCCCCTCTCTCTTCCTCCCACTCCCCTGTTGCTAACCCTCCACGTGATCTTCATTTCTGTGGTTCTGTTCCTGTTCTAGTTGTTTGCTTAGTTTGCTTTTGTTTTCGGTGTGGTTGTTAATAGCTGTGAGTTTGCTGTCTTTTCACTGTCATATTTTTATCTTCTTTTTCTTAGATAAGTCCCTTTAACATTAATGGTATCGTATTGTGCCTTGTATAATGTGCACCCATGTTTCTGACCCAAACTTTCAGAAAAAAATCTTCAATTTTAATTTTTAATTCAATTTTTAATTTATTTATATTTAGATACTTGATGTTTGTATTATAAAAGAATTTTAGTATTTAGTTTTGAATATATTGTGGTACAAGAAATTTTATATAACAAATAATTATAAAACACAAAAACAGATACTAGATGTTTTACTACCCAAGTATAATGTGCTTCTTTATTTTTCCCTCATAAATCTGGGCAAAAAAGTTGCACATTATACATGAAAATAAATTTTACCAACACACTCTTTGTTCTTGTTTCTTTTTAGTTCTTTTCTTATATTTCTTAATGAGCTATCTCAAAAAACTATACATGTGAGTGTTGAAAGATATATACAAAGTCTGTCCAGAAACTATCTAGCCATATAATATGAAAAATAGAGACATTTACTTAAGAAGATATGAGATACAAGAAACACTGTACATAGGACAATGACACCTCAGTCCCCTTCAAAGTAGGTACCTTGGGACCTCACACAGTTCTTCCAGTCACCATCAGCTGCTCTGTTGTATTTTCCTCAATCTCATTGATGGTCTGAAATCTCATTGATGGTGCTTTTAGTTTCTGGAAAAGCCAGAAGTTTCAGGGCATCATATCAGGGATGCAGGGGGACTGAATCACCTGAGTGATTAGATGTTTTGCCTACAAACTCTGCATGGGACTTGATACGTTAGCAGGTACATAATCGTGATGAAGCTGCCAATCACCAGTTGCCCCTATCTGTGGCCTCCTGAGTCATCCAAATAGATTCCTCCAAGGAATATTCAAGCTTAACACAAAATTTGATGCGGATCTGTTGCTCTACTCACTCAGTCATTTTGAATGCGACAGCCACTCACTTGATGGTGTCTATCACCTCCACTGTCTAGTACAGTGAAGTCATCATTGTCCACACATATGAAATCCAGTACACTTCCCTTGGTTGCCAGATTACATCAATTTCACACAAACCATTCCATATTAAAAATGGCTGGACCTTTTCTGGTGAGACCTCATATTTTAAAAATATGTGTAAAACTATACATGTTATGATTCTACATCTACCTACTTATTTATAGCTTCTCTCTGTTTCTCCAAACCATGAATATTAAATGGTACAGAAATTTTAAGATCTCTTGTTTTTTTTTTTTTTTTAATAACTAGTGGCATATTCATGTTCAGAGATCACTCTAGAGGCAACCATAAGATTATCATATATTATATTTTCAAAAGTAAAGCGTTTTCTAAAACAAGGACAATGAACCAATATTCTTTATTCTGCTATCAACGGTTATACTTTGTGTTGTTTGCAAAACTTACTCTTTATCCTATTTTTAAATCATTAGCTTCTAAAGAACAAAACTCAGAAGTATACATTTTTGTTCACAATATTATTTAATATATGATTTTTACATATGCTGTTCCAGGAAGTACAGGAACTAATACAATGTTTCAGGTGAGGGTATGAGGTGCAAGGAGCTTCAGCTCTGTCCACAAAGGTCCAAAGCTCATAAGTGCAAATGCTCAAATTAAAGCCAAGTCAACTTATTTAGAATCCAGTGCTGTGAACACAAGAACGCAGCACCACTAATATTCCACAAAATATCCAGAAATTTTCAGATACTCTACTGAAGGTTACATGTATTTCCTTATTTTCCACTGATCTCTTGCTATTTCTTAAGTAATAATAGTTGAAATATTTTAATGTATTTCATTCTAATCTGCCTTTACATTTTTTGATTACTCATACTATGCTATCTCTGTTGTCTGTGGTATTTCATTAAAGCCATACATCATTTCTCTTCAATTTTATTATCAAAATTGGCCATGGCTTATAGACTTAGTTATGTGAAAATATATTCTTGATAAGAATAAATTTATAAAAATAAGCCTTTTGATCAGATACATTTTTAATATCCATGTGTGGATATTATATATGGTGGTTAATATTCAATTCTCATCTCATTATATCAAAATAGATCATGAGAGTTTATGAGATTTATTAAAAAATCATAGTGAAGCTATATTGGATCTAGATATTATATGGAGATATTTGTTTACATTGTATTAATTATGAAGTGAATAAGCCCACAAATTCTCCCACACCCTAGAGTCACTAACAAAATCTCATACATGATTGCTTATTAGAGAATGAATCACTATGCAGAGAGCAATACAAATTTTTATCTTAGTTTTCCCTCATATGGGGTTTTAAATTCATGATTATAGACACAGTTGACTCTCAATTATCATAGCAACTAAAATTTAATTTTAATAAAGTAATAAGTTCTGTAGCTGTGTTTATAGTTCAAAAAGAAATAGACACAGGCTACATTACTCTAAAGACTGGACTAACTAGCCACCAATAACAATAGCAAATATTTGTGTAACTCCTTCTCTCTTTATACACCACCCGGGAAATAATCTTTATCTACATCACTGAAATCATGCAACATATATGTTTTATATATGCATGTTGAAGAATCTCATGACTTCTAATATTATATTGGGTCAATTTGTAGAAATTTTATCGAATGTAACAAAACACTTTTAGAAATAAATGAACTACAGAGAATGATCCATAGATCAGTAAAATGTTAACACTGAGATAAAAATAGCATCAAATATATTCCAAAACTTTAATAATTTCCCAATAATTTTGATTCCTGTTTAATTTTGGGAGTGGATATTTTGACAACTAAAACATACATATATCCACCACATGCTTTTAGATTAATGCAAAAAGGTTAGGTTAAAACAACACATATTCCTCCTTCAAGGATGGAAAACCTTTTCAAGTAATTGAGTTTAAAAGAAAGATTTCACTTGGGTTTTAGAAAAATAAGGTGGATGTTGTTTTCAATAACACTATGCAACATTTAAAAACAAGTTCTCTAGCACTGCTTCTTTTAGAATATGTCAATAAAAATAAATGGAACTAAACAAGGATGTAACTCAATGAAATATGTTCTCCAAATACACACAGAGCTTGGTGATTGCCCTTACTATAATATAATGGGCAAAAATCCAAAGGGAAAAATTAAATTATGGCCACTGTAAATATGACAGGCATATCAAAAATTTTGTCAGATTTCTAAGCCTAAGACTCTTTTCACTGTGCCATGACAGGATAAATTTATGATCTTTTAAAACCGGTGTCTGATATAAAATCAAAGAAAGTCTAGAAATGTCTCATATGCACTACCATGACACTCAGGTCATCTATAACTCCTTCTAATGCCCATTGATTGTCACTTTGGCTCAGTACCTGAAGTCCATTTTTAGGTTTGGAGTCTTGAGAAAAAGAAAACAAAGGAAAAAAAAACCCTCCTATTTTAAAATTATGCTTATACTGGGGGACCAAAATCTATGGTTCTTCAATCACTCTTTTCATTTCCCAGATTGATTTAAGGAATAAACATTTAAAATATCAAAATAAATGGACTGACTGTCCATAGAGTAAATATTCAACATTACTCAAATATTCAATTATTACTCATATCATACAAGTTTAGGATGGGTTATGTTGAATATTAATGTTTACTTCTCATCCATCATCTCAACCAGATGATGGTCTAAGACAATCTTAGAAATTCTATTTCCATTTTCAATGATATCTTCAAGTATGGACATACACCCAAATCTGGCCAATGTGATAGGAAGGTTGGTATATTATATCTTGAGGACTCTTGCCTCACTGAGAAAAGAGGTATCATTTCTAGATGTGATCTCTTATATTGACCTGAGACCCAAGCCAACAATGAAGATAGGAAACACTGAATCAAAGAGGAAAAATGCAAAGTTCCTGGATTCTGTAACATCTCTGAGCCACAGAATCAAGTCTTTCTGTCTTTCTCTCTCCCTCTCCCTCTCATTATGAGAAAGAATTAATCTCTACTTGGAGTTTAACTTTTCAATTTATACCCCAAAATATCCTACTTAGGGCCAAAATAAATGTTTATTTGAATGTTAATGTCTTTTCTTTCCTCTCCCCTCTAGGAAACACAATGGTATACTTGTAGACTTCTAAGGTAAAACCAACTAATTAATAGCCAATTGTAACTATGACAATGAACATTCTTCTAAAATGCATGAAATGCTAAATTTGATCTTTTTGAATTGTACTATTACTTGGTTACACCTAATAATTACAATCCAATTTATCTCTGAAATATTGCTTATTTAGTGAATTTAATGAATGAATCCTTTATTGTTTTCAGAATGGCAGCCTCTGTAAACAAAAAATAGCTTAACTTTCAACTGCATTTTATGAATCCTTATTAATAGTGTAAGAAAATGTGAAACCATCACAACATCTATTGGATTTACAACCTCATTAACTCCTGATTGGTAGATAAATGCTAAATTGTGTGCTGCAGTAAATTTCATTCTGGTATTAAAAACATATTCATTAAATCACTGGTGTGAACAAAATCATTTTAAGAATTGCTTTTATGTGCTCCAATGTATAAAAATTATTTGAAAAAATTCAGCTAGGCAAGGTTTTGTTGCCTATATGACTTTTTCAAAGGAACAGAAACTGTTTACACTGTCTTTAGATATGTACACAAATATACTTACACATACCAGCAGACACAACTCTGTGTAGACACAGATCTTTCCAATTTTATGTAAATTTATAAACATAAATTTGCATATACAGCATGTGTGCCAAACACATAATATATTCATTTTTATGCATACAGAATTACCCACACACAAATACAATGTAAGTCATATACAACCTGTGCTCCATAATCAAAAAATTAATGTATGAAATAAATTATGATTATTTATTTTATATTTATTATCTTACATTTTAATGTGTAAATTATCAGAGAAATATTTACTTGCTGTTTATAAATTTTGTAAATTTTAATGATTATATTAGAGATTTTGTTTCTCAATTTTCCAATTAATTTAAGTATAGTACAAATAAATATGTTACTCTGCAGACCAGAATTATGTTATTTAATTATATGATAAGTAAGATCTAATAATGATGCTCTAATTAACTAAATGCTCACACAAATATTATATTTTATTCTTAATGTACTGTTGTACTAATTTGCCATAGCTACTATATATACATATGTATAAAGATTTTTCTCTTTAAATAAGTTTTAAAATATTTCTAAACTTATTATTATTCAATTGCAACTATATTTTCCAAATATAATTTTACATATTAATCTGAGATGCAAATTGAATCAGGTTAATGTATTGCATGAAAATACAATAAGCTTGCAACAAGCTAAGGTCCAATTTTTAACTAGTTTCATATATTTGTGTTGTTTCACCTCCAACCAAGAAATATGCTAATCCTGAATTACTACTTATTTACAAAAAAAGAAATGGTACACTTAAAATCTCTGTAGGGAACAAATACACGTGTAGCTATATGTTCTATTCAAATAGGAAATAAATAAACCCAAGTTTTTTAGTGTATGTCATGTATGTAATTCTTATGCAAATTATTAAAATTGGAAACTTGTTATTTTCTAAATATTATGACAATCAAATATTACTGAGAAAATAAATTTTAAGCTAGTAACCAAATGAGAAATACATAAGGAATCTTCATATAAAAATATAGTTGAAAATATATAACAAAACAATGATATTGCTAAAAAATCTATTAAATGGAGAAATAATATAATTGAAAAATGTTAAAGATAAATTATTGAAGTAATTGGAGAAAATAAACACATGTGCTTAAAGACTATTATCCCAGTAAATGGCAAAGGTTATCTCCTTATGAAAACCGAATTCATTAAAAATCAGCGAAGATCTCTATGTCAAGACACAGAGATCTTTGTGTTCTATTTTGTTTTAAATAAATCAAATGAAGTGTATTATAAAAAAAAACTAAATCTACTTTGTTTCTGCAAAGTATATTCCAGTAATATAACAATGGAACTCATCAATAATCAGAAATACTTCAATAAGAATATGTCTCTGTTAGTTTTTTTTGAATTTGTATCTTTTGCAAATTACCTAAGAGCTATTGTGATAAAAGCTGTTGAATAACCTGTGAAGTAAAAAGAAATGATGTGTCAAAAGCAACAAATTTAATTTTCACTCTCCTGTTTACATGAATTCTTCAGAAAAAAATAATGTTGAGTGTGAACAGAGAAGGTAAAAGCAGAGTGTCATATATCAAATTTAAAACACTTAATGCAGTCTATCAACTGACGAATTTCATTATTTCTAACAGCAAAGGATAAAATTAGGTATTTAAATTGACAAATGATCATCTTCAATCTTTCTTTTAGAATTATTATTAAATGAAATCCATGTCTCCACTGATGAGATTCACTAATGATTTATTTATCAAGTCACGAGGTAAAAAAAGTCAACTATTATTTTTTATGAGTGGTAGATATTACACATAGACATATTTAATTAAGCGAAAGAAACTGATGCCACCAAATTCAAGTAACATCTGAGCTGTGTAACTTGAGACATGTTACTTTGATATTCTTAGCCTCTATTTCTTTGTATGTAGTAGTACAGTGTGAATATTAGAAAATGTATTACAGAAACAATTAGTGCAAAATACATACATACATACATACATACATACATACATACATATTTGCTCTCTGTGTTGGTCAGAAATTTTAGAAAAATAGATGGCCTAATTTAACACAAGATATGAAATACAGAAATTGATGGTCACCCAAAATGACCCAGAATTTTCCCATCAGCACATGCTGACATTTCATGCTTGGGTTTATTGCCTCATAGTCTTAAGATCATAGTTGTAGCTTCAGGCACCAGGAGTTCATTTACAGGTGGAAGAAAGAAGATGAAAGGGCAAAGTTTATTTTCTACAAAGCCTTGCATCTGTCTCCCTGATTTTTTTGGTCAAAAAGTAGGTGATACGAACAATCCTAGCTGCACAGAAACCAGGGTGAACAAATATCACTCAAAAAAAAAACAAAAAAAAAAAAAACAGGATAACTATTATTGGTTTAGATTGGTTTGGGCACACCCCCAACACAAAATACATTTTCTTTATAGAAAAAAAAAAAACAGAAAAATATAAGTTCTGTTTACCAAGGAAGAGAGCTTGGGGTTGGGAAAACAATAGTAATAGTAGCAAAATAAGCATATGAAAAAGAGATTGATTCTGAACAGAGGTTAGGCAAAGGCATCATAGTGCCATTTTACGTGGGTTATGAGTAGTGTTTTACTTGTTGGAGAGTGATGGGGATGTAGTTTTAACAGTGGCAAACTGTAATTAAACTTTAATGACAATATAATATTGGCTAGTTTCTAGTCCTAATCATCTCCAGAAGTCGATTATTTGCCACCTACAATGGTACTGATGAGGTAGGTCATTTTATTCAGTTTCTGTATAATTTTAGAATTGTTTGGCTCCAAATAATAGAAATCTGAAACAAATGGCTTAACACAATTACATTTTTATTTTTCTTATATGAATAAGAGTTTTCGAGTGTATAAGCCCAGAGCTGCCATGATAGTACCCCAACAGGATGCTGGTTTCATTTCAGTGTTCTGCTCTATCATTTGCAGAGAGTAATGTAACTCTCCACATTTACAACTGGGGTTCAGGAGCTCCAACCACAATCCAGAAGGCCAAGGGACAAGTGTTCCTGTACAAGCTTTCTTTAAAGAGCCTCCTGTAAGCACCACCCAGTGCTTTCTGCATTTATCTCATTGGCAGAACTGTATCATTTGACTATCCTCTGATGGAAAGGAGGAGGAGAAATACCATTCCTTAAATGTGCTGCTCTAAAAAAGTTGAGATTCTGTTATTAAGGAGGAAATAGGAACAGAGCACTGGGGGTGCAAGTCATAGTGAATGCCATAGAGTCTCTGGAATATTCAATAATATGACCTATTGCTTATACATTTCAAAGAAGCTTTTAAACATTCCAATGCATAGTGTCCAAGACCATTTCTATAATCACATTCCCTAATTATCTTTCAGTAATTAATTAACATTTAAGCAAATATTAACTGAATTCCTGATAGATGACAATTAGTAGACTATTCTAATCCCTAATGAAAAAGGGATATGGCAGACTTTCTCCACTAAAGGTCCTCTTCCCTATATCCAGTGTATCAGCCATCAAATTTTCCTTGAATTTACAACTGTTTCATTCCAATGTATAAATCTGGTAAACAAATAAGTTTGTTCCGCAGTATCCTTACTACTCTTGTAGTAAACCAGTTTAAATTCGACCTCTTACAAACAATTTTTCCATGGTCTGTCAGAATTAATTCTTCACCCTTCTGTGCTCTCTCAGCATGCACCATGCAACCTTTTCTTCATTTAAAAATGTGTTTTGCTTAAGAATATTTGTGTTTGTGTCCTGTCTTCTTCACTGTATTTTGAGCTTCTTGGCTCAAATTCAATATCTTAACTAATCTTTGTATCTTTGCCAGTTTGTCAGAGTAAGTGCTTCATAAATATTTGTAGATAGTTTAGTTTTGAAATCCATAGTTACCTTCTGTCATCACTAGATGGCAACTCTGTACCTTTGGTGTGTGAGGCTAATTGAATTCATTCCCCTTCGGGTCTTAAGAAATTAATTGCTATAGATGATGATTAGCAGTTCAATATAGCAAAAAGAGAAATATATGTCACATTAGACTGCTAGAGATGTCTGAGGTAGGTATAGTGCAAAAATTGGAAACTGGTACAGACATGGCTGGGGTAGACCACAATCCACAGACTCATCTGGGTGATGTTATTATAGTTCCACAATACTTATGGTCATTTCATATGCATCAGAAATCAAAACAAAATACTTCATGTGCTTAAAATGCTTTCTCACACGTGCTCATAAAGACATATCATCCAGGCAGAACTGATCTTGCTTTGTTCACCTGAGCTTCCTGTGTCTAAGAAAGAACCTGGCATGCAATGAGAAGTTAATAAGGATTACTAAATATCAAGTAATTTTTTAAAAAGAAACTTTTTAAACAATTGATGCAATTTCTTTCTTGATTCAAGACCAGACCTCATTAAACTATTACAAAATTTCAAATCACTAGCATAGCAATGAAAGTATTTACTGAAGTAAGATTAACACTTTATGTTTCCCATTACTTATTAATATGATATATTTACCAGTTAAAATAATTTATGCCTTATGCCATAGAATTTAGAAATTTAATAAAATCTTCACTTTAAAAATTACCTTTCAGATTTTGATTCCCTTGAGTTGTCTTAGATCATTATACTGTAAATACTGTATTAGATCTTTCAGACATATGTGTTGTCTGTCCTATGAGAGCCTGATGGAATGTATAATAAACATAATGTGAAACCACCAAAAAAGTAAATGTACATATATATTTCTGTGTATATACACACATATATATTTCCTGATATGTATATATAGTATACTATAGTAATATATATAGCATATCCATACACACACACACACACACACACATCAGGAAATATGTCTAACTTGAATCTTAGCCCTTCAGTAAATATGCATTCTTTAAAATTCAATTTAGCACTAAAGTAAAATAGATTCTCACAAGCATTATCCAATGTAATCTTGAAAAAATTGTTACTACTTTTATACTGCATGTGGGATAACTGAGGCCTGAAAAGTGACATAATATTTCCATTTTCTCTATTTCAGTGAGTAGATGGTCAGTAACCTTGCATGGCAGAGTTTATAAATTCCACTGATAGTACCTCTTCATTTACCCAAGTGAAATTGGTGTTATGAGACAAAATTTTGTAGTGATAACTTAGTTTTTACAGTTTCAATAATCAACATGTCTATAATTCATTGAGAGTTTAAATAACCCTAAAGCAGTTCCATTAACATAAGATGATTGTCCAAATACACTGATTCTTTAACATAATTCTTCATGAAAAACAGTTGTGCATGATATACTGTTGCAAGATATTTATTTACCAACATTTTGAACAGCTCTAAAAGACAGTTATATTATTCATCCAGCTTTTAAAACTTAATTTGTCATTATGTTATATAATTATATTCTTAGCAAATAATTTTCTCTTAAAATTAAAGTCTAGATTTCTCTCCTAGTTCCCAACGCCTGTAGAAGATCATAATCACATAAGTACAGGAAATTATTTCTATGGTATCTAAGTTAATTTATTTTGGAATTTTAATAGTGTTTTCATACTGTGGTTACATTTCATATATATAAAAAGTTACTAATCAACCAAATATTTAAGGGAAAAACTAAATTTATGAAAATTATTTAAAGCTGAAAAATAGGGCTATTTTCCAAAGTAGAATAATAAGAAAGAAAATAAATGACAATTTTAAAGTAGAAAACATAGGTAAGTAAAATAAATATAACTGTACGAGAAAGGAGGCTAGGGAAGTCCTCAGGTGAAGACCTGAGGGGAAGAGCTGTGGGCACCCAGGGTGAACTATAAAAGACACATGCACAATAACAAGGTGGCTGGAAACCGGGGAAGGTGGTAGCAAGGGCTGGGTGGTGAAGAGGGGTGGGGGGAAAGGTAGAAAACTATACTTGAACAACAATTTAAAAAAAAAACATTTGAGGAAGATGAAGCACCTGTTCAAAGATCTTGAGGTCCTTGGGCTGACCTATACAAATTCATTACCAAGTTTAGAACACCATAGATGACCAGGTTGGGGAGTGAAATGTAAAGAAGTTTTGAACATGTTAAATTTAAGATGCCAAAGAAGGTGTCTAACTGGAGAGCTCAGGAAGGCAGGTAGATATATGACACTGAATTTTATGTCCACATTTTTTGTCTATATAGTTCAATTATTTGTCTAATCACTATCTAAATACATTATTTCTATTTGGTCAAAAAGAGTGAAATCACTAATTAGGATATGAGTTATGGATCAAATTAAATATATAGACAGCTTTCCCTAAATTTTATCTATATAGTTGATTACTACCCCCTCATGTACCTACTGTGTCCTGTAGAAACCTCCATTTTAGGACACAACTAAGGTCTGTCCAGAAAGAATCCAGCCAGTAATATGAAAATAGAGACATTTATTGAAGAAGACACAAGATAAGAGAAGCATTGTACATAGGACAATGACACCTCAGTCCCCTTCAAAGTAGGCACTTTAGGACTTCACACAGTTCTCCCAATTACCATCAGCTGCCCCATCGTATTTTCCTGAACCTCATGGACCATCTAAAATCTCTTCTCTTTCAAAGGTGATTTTAGTTTTGGGAAAAGCCAGAAGTCACAGGAAGTCACAGGGCACCAAATCTGGGCTGCAGTGGGGCTGTCACCTGGGTGATTTGATGTTTCACCAAAAATCTCTGCACAAAACATGATGCGTGAGTGGGCATGTTGCTTTAATGAAACTGCCAATCACCAGTTGACCATAGCTGCAGCTTTCTGAAGGATCTGAATAGTTTCCATGGAGGAATATTCAAGCTTAATGAAAAATTTGATGCAGATTCATTGCTCTATTGGATCAGTCACTTTGAATGCGATGCACACAGTACACACACTCACTCAACATTGCCTATCACCCCCACTGACTAGTACAGTGAAGTCATCATTGTCCATCTCCTTGGCTATCAAGTTATATCAATGCTGCACAAATCATTTGCCTTATACTAACAATGGCTAGACATTTTCTGAACAAACTCCCTCTCTCTATAAAATTTATCCTCACTCAAAGACATTTTTTTTTCATTGCTTTTTAGAGAGAGAGAGACAGAAACATGGATGTGAGAAACATCCATCTGTTGCTTCCTGTAGACTCCCCACCAAGGGGTTAAACCTGCAAACTCAGTATGTACCCTGACTGGGAATTGAGTCCACAACCATTCAGTCCACCGGACTGTATTCCAACCAGCTAAGTCACACTGGCCAAGGCAATTAGCAAATATTTTTGAACATATGTTATGTGTCAGCCATCATTCAAGCTGTTCAAATGCATATGCAAATAATGCAAGGTTCCTGATTTATGGAATGCATCAGTTAGTGAATGTTTAAATATAAGGAAAAAACTAAGATATATTTTTATCTCACACTATATGTAGTAGATTACAAAGGAAATAGTTAAAATTATAAATACAGGAGCTAAACATGAAAAATATATGAGATACATTTTTAGATGGAAAGCCTAATTAAAATCAAAGAAAGATACCATTATTTTAAAAAATAATAGATTTAAAGCATAAAAATTGACACCATTTTTACATTTGAAGTAACATTTGAAAGACAATTTACAAAAAGGTAAATGGCTGCAACAATAAATGTCTTCTGAAAGACTTCTTTTCTTCAGTTTCTATGACATAAACTAAGAATCTGAATAAGAATTGCTGTTAAAATATGAAATATAGACAAATTAAAAAGAAAAGTTGATATTGGTGCAGGTTTGCTATTATTATTATACTTATCTGCAGTTAAATGAAAAAGAAAATATCTCCAAAAGCAAAGCTAGAATCAATTGAGTGTTAAAACTCAGCTCTTTGTTTCTCTGATAATATTCTCACAATTTTTTTCATTATTATTTCTTTAGATCAAAGGAATTTAATCTCAGGTTTTATCTTATAAATATTGCATTGAAACTGAAATATAATTCATTTATAAAATTATATTATATAGCCTGGTCTCAGTTACTACGGTGATGATCATCAAATAATCTATATTACAATTCAAAATAAGGTTCTCATCATTTCACTCTTAAAATATATTTTCCTTCCTCTTATGAATAATCACTTCTGCACAGAAAGACACAATTTACTCTTTAAAATATCAAAATATATTTATGACTCAAATGGTACATTATTAATTCTGATCTCTCAAAATATAAAAGGAATTTATTATTAAGACAAATTGAAGATTAAAGGAATGCTGATATGGATTAAACTACCTAATTTCCACAAACATATCTGTAAGAATATAAATTAGTCTTATAAAATTATTTTTCAATTCTCTCTATCTACACACACACCCACACACACACGCACATAAATGGCGTACCTATCTTCCTTGACCATTGAAAAGAGAACTTAAAATGACATTTCTTTAAAAAGGGTTGGATTTCTTTCTTTTCTTTCTTTCTTTCTTTCTTTCTTTCTTTCTTTCTTTCTTTCTTTCTTTCTTTCTTTCTTTCTTTCTTTCTTTTTTGGTAAAACATCAACCCAAAGACACATTTTGGAATTGCCATTATTGATAAAGTCAATTTACTTGATAAAATTTAAAAAGCAATGCCTTCTGCTCCTCAAAAAGTTATTTTTACCTTTGAACTCATGCGTTTATAAGGGAAAATATCCTTATAACACGTTTTACACACATTTTAATTATTTCCACTATTCATCTCTCACCAAAAACTAATTTGATTCACAGCAACTTTAGTGCCTTACTAAGTACCTTTCAAAATATAGTTCTTGATAAACTTTCAATGTGTATATGAAATAAGCTGAATATAATGTTTCTTCTATGTGCCCAGGATTGTCCTAGGAATATGGGACAAATAACAATTCCTGCCCACAAGGAAACTGGGATATAATATTTTAAAAGTGAGCAAAACTAAATTTTCTAATCATTAACCAGAATTGAATATAGCTATTATTTTAATTTTACAACAATATTTTTAAAGTTAATCACCGCTGAGATTTTATTACAACTTCCTGACATTTCCTCCAATATGTAGTGTGACTAGTTTTTCATGATAAGGATGTGACGGAAAAAGTTTTCAGAAATCTAAGCCATTTATTTTCTTCAAACAGACCCTTTTAAGGCAAAAGCAGAGTAAGTCACAATGAATTTATATTAATAAATAAATGTATTGATAAATCTTGAATTACTATTCTTTCTCTATTGGGGGAAAGAAAATACAGTTGTCAGCATTTGTGGTGTATTTTATTTCTATGCAAATTTTCAACAAATATTGAGAAGTCTTAGCTGGCCCTCTATAAGACTGATATACCAAATAAGGTAAATATATAATTTCAAATGAGCCATAAACCTAGCTCAACAGTTACAAACAGAGAACATAAAAATTAAAATCATTTATAATTTAAAATAATACTTTATATACAGCTCCATTGTATCTTCCTAGAGACTACCTCCATAATATCACCAAAGAAAGATAACTATTTTTTAAATAAATTATTTTATATTAAGGTTACATTTAAACATAGCTGTTCATAATTATTACATGTATATGTGAATCATTATTTTAATTTATTCTGTTTGGTACTGGTAACAATTTACCATTTGGTATGGAAAATAAAACCTCTCTTTTATGAATATACTTTGACCCAAAATTTACTTTTTTTTAAAAAAAAAGCATACATTTTGTGGCCAGTTCTAAAAATGTGTGACCATTTAGAGAAGATTTAACTATAGATATGACCAGTTTGGGATTTAAAATTTTAAGAATACACTTGCAATTATAACTGCTGTAACAAGATGAAGAGGTCACAATTAGCACACTAGCACCTTCTGCCCCCTACCCTCAGGTGCTTTTTCTTTTTCTTCTTTCTCCTAAGCTCTAAGGGTCCCTCTTTCCTCTGTAACTTGTCTCCTGGACTCATTTATTCTTGGTTCACTTGTTCTACCTCTGTGATTTCCTAAACAAACTTTCTCTTATAGTTTGAGTCTTGGCTCTGAATTTTTTCTCAGCCAGAACTCAAAAACCAAGATTGCTGGACCAAGATCAGGTCTGACCAGTCTAACACTTGTGCCACTTTGCTGCCAACAATATGGCACTTTGCTTAATGTATGGTATCTTTAATTTGCAGATACAACTTTTTGGGATCATGTATAATCTTTGTATTTAGTGTAATTTAAATAAAAATATGAACAAAGGCCATATATTTATAAGACATAATGTATCTTCATTTATCTTCATAGCATTCTATAATTGGATAACATTATATTACTGTATATCCTTACTTTACATAATTTCAATATAACTCACTTTTGCTTTTCCTGAGTTCCTTAAAATATTTTTCTAATCTCCTTTTCAAGTGAGAAATACTGGTTAAATATACTGTAAATATTTTCAAACTACTACAAATCAAAGTATCACTTTGATATTAATCACTAGGGTTAATTTGCTTGATTGATTAATTCAGGGTACTAATGTGTTAAGATATTTATATGCACATATATCTATTAAGTTTACATATAAAATAAAATGACTCTGTGTAGGTAAACTTAGTGCTAGATACTAAGTGCAAGAGTAAAAGAAGAGACTGTTGCTTAAATCTATCATACTAAAATGAATCACAGTGTTGTACTTGTTTTGGAAAGTGTTCATGTATATTATTCCATTTTTTAAATATTTAAATCTTCATAATACCCTTTATTCTAGGCAATCAATATTGCTCTCCTTCTGGGTTGAAGAAACCAAAACAGAGAATTTAAGTAACTTGTTCAAGGTCACATATTATTTGAGAAGCAACACTTGCTCTGTGGTCTATAAAGTCCTTGTCTTTCATGATTATCATCATCATCATCATCATCATCATCATCATCATCATTATTTTTGGAGTGGCCATCATGGTTGTTGCTTAAACTATTATGTATTTTATGTAACGAAAAGTAGTTCAAGACCTAATTTTGGAAGGTAAGTAAAAGAAAATAGTCTAACTACTTACAAATATTTCAGAATAACAAGACAATTGATGACAAAAAATTGACATTTAATTTCATTTTTTATAAAGTTACATTTAAATTGTGAGAAAAAGAATTTGCTTTCACACATAAAAATGAATAAATTCAATAAATGTTTTAATCTATTTCATGAAATGAATGATGGAAAAAAAGAAAGAAGGAGCTCCTACCCTTTGCAACAGCATGGATGGAACTGGAGAGCATCATGTTAAGCAAAATAAGCCAGGCAGTGAAAGACAAATACCATATGATCTCACCTTTAACAGGAAGCTAATCAACAAAACTAACAAACAAGCATAATATAACCAAAGACACTGAAATTGGGAACAGGCTGACAGTCACCAGAGGGGAGAGGGGAGGGAATTTCAGGGGAAAAAGGGAAGGGTTTACAGGAACAAGTATAAAGGACTCATGGACAAAAACTATGGGGGGTGGAAATGGGAGGGAGGTGGGGAGGGCTGGGGTGGTGGGCTGGGGTGGGAGTAAAAGACAGAAAACTGTACAAGATCAACAATTAAAATAATTTTTTTAAAAAGAAAAAATATCAGTTAAATTAGATATTCTAGTCAAATAATTCTTTTGTAAAACATTTTTCATTAACAAATATAAACAAGAATCTTCTCCATTGATATCAGTGACATGTTAACAAAGCTCACATTATAGTTTACAACATTCCTAACAATTTTTATTGAGATATAATGTGTTATCAAAGTATCCTCCCTGTGAAGTAAAAATAGCTGACACTCCCAATTAAAAATGTGCCATTTTTTATTAATTTTCACCTGATTTTATGGGTTTCCTAGCATAAGGTAAAATTAGCCAGAATACCATTCTAATAATGTAATCTTAATATCTCAGGTATTATAAATACAATTTTATAATGATTATTTAAATTGTTCTTACCAATTTCCTACCATGTTGTGGACAATGTATGATAATAAAGTGAATTTCTATCCAGAAATAAACAATGGAAAACTTGCAAAACAAACAGCACTTATCTTGTAGCTGTGTCATTGGATGCAGTTTGTGTTGCTATGCCTACATATCACCTCATTGCCAAAAGCCCTTTCTCACTCTTTACTCTTTAGTTAGTTTAATTTTTTATTTTGCAAAGAAAAACATTTTGGCAGATTCTTCCTGCTTGCTGTGTATTGTTTTGGAAATCAGTATGCATGTAATGGAAGTGACAGGTGCATTAGAAGTATCTATTTCAGGGTACAAAATTGGGAGGTTTATTCTGTAAAAGCTAGATAGATATATACAGATATCAATCAAATGACTTTTCCTCACACTCCTGCTTCCTCACTGTTTTTTTTTTTCTTTTTTTTCCTTCTGTAACCCAGATTCTAAATGATAATATGTTGGCTGCTATTGACAAAATTAAAATAGTGGCAGATAAGTCAGTTTCCATTATTTGCAAGTCAAGTCTGTTCTTAAAAAACATAGGGAAAAAAATCGATCACTATACTTCAACACTAGGCTTAGTCAAATATAATAACCATATAAAATATCTCACATTTTACAAAATTGTTTAATTGATCTATGACCCTATGAAATTCATATTTCATTTTCTTTAATCTTCAAATTAATCTAAATAGTTAACAGAGAGAATTAGCTAAGCTGTTATCACCACTATCACAAGTTTCTCTTTGAGTCAAATAGCAAGTTTGTGGTTAAAAACTAAAGTATTAAATTACTCTCATATTTTTATAATCTTTAACCTCATAATAATTGCATTCAGCAAAACATAATCTAATAATATTTAGATTCTTTAGGGATAAGCATTCTGCAAGCTGTTGGGTTATATACACTACCATTCTATTTTCAATGACAAAAATATTTATCTATTAAAGAATTTTCTATCTCTTCCAAGATTCCAATCTTCTAAGTTGGATACTTCCATAAATTTCTCACTACTATGATACAGACTGCTAATATTTTCTCTCTGTCTCTGTCTGTCTGTCTGTCTCTCTTTCTTCTCCATGTTTCTCTCTATTCTTTCCTCCTTCCCTCCCTTTTTCCTCTCCCTCTTTCCTGTCTCCTGTCTTTCCCCTTCTCTCTCTCCCATCAATCATACTTAGCCTTTAAATTTTGGCATCTTTTAAAATCTGTTCTGGAACTCACTTTCTTCTCTAATTGCATAGTTACTCTGCATGCTGATGATCCCCAAATCTCTACCTCAAGGCTTCAATTTATTTAAACTCTATATACATATATCTAACTGCTAGACATCATCACTTCTATATCTAATAAACATTAAAAGTTCCAAAGTTGCACATTTAAAAAAGATACTCTTGGACTTTTTCCCTAACTTTTTCTACCTTTAATATTGCCCTTGTAAGTAACCAGTATTTTAATCCACAAAGTTGATAAAAATAAAAACCTAGAGATAATGAATCACTCCTTCTCATTTAACAGAATTTCCAAGTGATAATACATTAAAATTGTCAAACAGTAATTTTTAAATCCTCACCTGAGGATGCATTTATTCATTTTTGTCTTGAGAGAGATGAAGGGGCGGGGGGAGGGTGGCGGAGGGGGGGGAGAGAGAGAGAGAGAGAGAGAGAGAGAGCGAGAGAGAGAGAGAGAGAGAGAGAGAGAGAGAAAATTGAGCCCTTAACTTTTGGTGTATAGGATGATGATCTAACAAACCTGGCCTGGTTAACAAATAGAAACTATTATTGTTTTACTTCAAACATCAATTTCTTTAAGCTACTTATCTTTAAATAAAGAAATCAAGGAAGACACAAACAAATGGAAACATATACTGTGTTCATGGATTGGAAGAATTAACATCATCAAAATGTCCATACTTCCCAAAGCAATTTACAGATTCAATGCAATCCCTATTAAAGAACCAATGGCATATTTCACAGGCATAGAACAAACACTTCAAAAATTTATATGGAACCATAAACAACCTTGAATAGGTGCAGCAATCTTGAGAAAGAAGAGCAAAGTAGGAGGGATCACAATACCTGATACCAAACTGTATTACAAAGCCACTGTAATCAAAACAGCCTGGTACTGGCATAAAAACAGGCACATGGACCAGTGGAACAGAACAGAGAGCCCAGAAATAAACCCAAGTCTCTATGGTCAATTAATATTCAATAAAGGGGGCAGCAACATAAAATGGAGTAAAAATAGCCTCTTTAACAAGTGGTGTTGGGAGAACTGGATAGCTACGTGCAAAAAAATGAAACTTGAGCACCAACTTACACCATACACAAAAATAAATTCAAGGTGGATAAAAGATTTAAATATAAGCCATGACACCATTAAAGTCCTAGAGGAGAACATAGGCGGGAAAATCTCAGATATTTCACGTAGCAACATTTTTACTGATATGTCCCCTAAAGCAAAGGACATAAAGGAAAGAATAAACAAATGGGATCTCATCAAAATAAAAAGCTTCTGCATGGCCAAAGAAAACAGTATTAAAATAAAAAGAGAACTGACTGTATGGGAAAACATATTTACCAATGATACCTCAGACAAAGGTTTAATCTCCAAAATATATAAAGAACTTACAAGACTCCACTCTAAGAAGACAACCCAATTAAAAAATGGGCAAAGGACTTGAACAGACACTTCTCCAAGGAAGACATACAGAGGATCCAGAGACACATGAAAAGATGTTCAGTATCGCTAGCTATCAGAGAGATGCAAATTAAAACCACAATGAGATACCACTTGACACCAGTCAGAATGGCCCTCGTAAACAAAGCAACAAACAGCAAGTGTTGGAGAGGTTGTGGAGAAAAGGGGACCCTAGTGCACTGTTGGTGGGAGTGCAGACTGGTACAACCACTGTGGAAAGCAGTATGGAATTTTCTAAGAAAACTAAAAATGGACCTACCTTTTGACCCAGCAACTCCACTGCTAGGATTATATCCTAAGAACCCTGAAACATCAATCCAAAAGAACCTATGCGCCCCAATGTTCATAGCAGCACAATTTACAATAGCCAAGTGTTGAAAGCAACCTAGGTGCCCATCAGTAAATTAATGGATCAAAAAACTGTGGTACATTTACAAAATGGAATTCTATGCAGCAGAAAAAAGAAGGAGCTCCTACCCTTTGCAACAGCATGGATGGAACTGGAGAGCATTATGCTAAGTAAAATAAACCAGGCAATGAAAGACAAATGCCATATGATCTCACCTTTAACAGGAACCTAATCAACAAAACAAACAAACAAGCTAAATATAACCAAAGACATTGAAATTAAGAACAGGCTGACAGTCACCAGAGGGGACAGGGGAGGGAATTTCAGGGGAAAAGGGGAAGGGTTTAGAGCAACAAGTATAAAAGACACGTGGACAAAAACTAGGGTGGTGGGTGGAAATGGGAGGGAGGTGGGGAGGGCTGGGTCGGTGGACCAGGATGGGAGTAAAAGACAGAAAACTGTACAAGAACAACAATAAAAAAATAAAAATAAAAAATAAAACCTCGAAAAAAAAGAAATATTCAATAAGATAAATTAAAAATCAAAGATATAAAACATTAATCATAACTTATAATTGGAAAAATAAAATACTGTATAATTGAATAAGTCTCAACATGATGCTTTTTAAGCCAATAAATGCTTTTTAAATACTCCTTAATTTTGTATGAAATTAGCTTCCTGAGTCTCTAATAAGATATGATTGATTATATTTTAGTAAAATATACATACAAAAAGTGTTATTTTCTTTCCCATTAGTAGTTTTTAATGAGAGCATTCCACATTCTAAACAACCTTCCTATACTAAATTTATAGACTACTTACCACACAACCTTACCACAACCCTAACTCTTTTAGTCCCTTGTATAACCTTGTCCTCTAGCAGTCATTGGGGAGATTAGGACACTTGTGACTCCAAGCCTCCCACAACTTTTTCACCTAATAAACCTTTACTTTCTTTACAGCAAGCTCCTACTAATGTCTTACTGGGCTTTTAAAAATGCAAACAGACCCCTTTGGTCCTGTAACAAGCCACACCTATTCCTCAGCAAAGTAGCTGCAACTTTATTTGCCTCCATCTCTACTACCACATCTATTGTTGTCGAGAACAGAAAATAGAATCCTCTAGAGGTAAAACATCAGACTGAAGGTTCACTTCATATATGTTTTGTGAGGACTGATTTTCTATTTCAATATGCTCAAGCTAATCAGATCTATAGCTATTCAGCAAATGGATGTTTTGTTTTATGTTTTAGTGCTGGCTTTCTTATGTTACTTATGGGTTTGGAGAATTAATTATTTTAATCAAAATTAAGAGGTAATAAAAGAGAGGTAATAAACAGGTTTTTAAACAAGGTTGTGAATTGCATTGCACAGAAGTCTTACCTCCAATGCATAATTAATTAATTGTAGATAAAGTCAATAGCTGAAGCAACCATTGCTTTAAATGTCAGAGGCATCCTATAGCGCTTCTCAACATAATTTGAAAATAAAGAATAAGATCACTTTGCTTTAAAAACTATAAGAACTTAAGATAAATTTTTAAATGTATCTGGCTTCATATTTAGCATTTGAAAAAATCATTCATTCTCATTTATCATAACTGCCAAGTGATTGCACATCAAAGCCACCAAATAGGAATTTTTAGTGTTTTACCTCTGCTTAACATTTAATCCATCTTCCTCATGGGCTTAGAGAGATTTATACTTGGAATAGAGCATGATGAGAAAAGGGAAAATAAACTAGCACTGTTAAAGAAAAAAATTGCTAATCATATATACAAACACCTAAAACTTAACATGTTGAATTGTGGCGTGTATGTGCTTATGTATTGATGAAAATATACCTATGAGGTATATTGAGATAATAAAAAGGGAAAGGTTGTACTTATATGATATGTATTAGAAAATTAAACCATCCTACATAAATGAATTACAATTCAAAAGAAAGCCATTTGAAATTTTACTAGCTCAAGTGTGAAATAATTTTAACTAACAAAATCTGGCTTTATATCACAGATGGAAAACTGGTACACAGACTATTATCATTTCTCTTTCTTTTTTTAAAGGGAATTTTGAGTTTTTTTAAAATATTTATTTATTTTTAGAGAGAGGGACAAGAAAGGAGAGAGAAAGAGGGAAACATCAGTGTGTGGTTGCCTCTTGCAGGCCCCCAACTGGGGACCTGGCCCACAACCCAGGAATGTGCCCTGACTGGGAATTGAACCAATGACCCTTTGGTTCACAGGCCAGCACTCAATTCACTGAGCCACCAGCCAGGGCTCATTTCTCTTTCCATGCCAAGAGATGTCCATGACCTGAGAAGTTCAATGTTAAATAAATGTGGAAAAAATAAAACATTATTTCCCTCTGCTCTCATAGTCCCCACCTCACCCAAACTGATGTATAATCATGAATTTTCTGGAAAAAAATAAGGAAGAACACAGATTAAATTAGTGTTCTAAACCTGGCAGACCCTGGAGTTCTTCAAGTTTTTAAATGTCAGGTGAGGGTGTCTTAAGTGAAACTGTATCTAGAATTGGTGAGTGGTAACTAAACCATGGTGTAATGTATTCCCTTGCAACAACAAAAAATATTTATGCACTTAGATAATTAAAAAATAGATTATGCAAAAAATATCCAAATCAACTAACTGCATGAAAAATAACCATTTAGAATATTGTTCTTGGCTCTTCAGGTTGTTTTACTCTGGCTTAATTAAAATATTCCCTACATAATTCTTGCCTAAGTGATAAGGAAAATGCCTCATACAATGTTGTAATGAGAGAATAAGAGAGAAATTGAGAGAAAAATCATTCTGTATGTTGGCTTATGCATACTTGACAGTTTAGAACAGTTATAATGGATGTGAAGACTTTTTTTCTATTTCTAAAGATATATAGATTGTCCCTGATTTAGAAAATGGTTTGTTCAAAACAAGCCTACTTTTAATTGCTTAAATTTAAAATGTTAGAATTCACAACTAAGATGTTTAATTATTACTGCATCTGCAAAGATTCAGTACATATGAAGTTTAAACACATAATATATACATAACCTTGCTGAGGATCATTTCCATATATCTTAATAAATAAAGTGGTATGTTAAGTCAATTTATGGCAACAGGAATTTTTCATATAAAGATTATATTACATAATCATGCTTACTCTTAACATTACCATGAGTGTAAGTCAGTGGTGTTCTTCATCACTAGATCTATTGCTTCTTTAATACATGAACAATTTTTAAATGTTTTTCAATATCTTAACATATTTCCTGAATAATAAAAGTTATGTTTCCATATTGAAGTCTAAATTACTCAAAACAGTGAATTAATGTTATATTTTATATGTTACATATTTTTGGTGTCTGTCAACAGCCATTAATAAGGGGATGAAATACAGATATCTACAGTTCATAACAACCCAATTTCCTTCAATGCCTTCTTTCTTCCTTACGCTTGTGGAGCTTCTGATGACTACAACTATATTGTATATTGCCATTTCCTCTCTCTTCACCTAAATTATTTGATCATTAATAACCTTCAGCCTCATGAGAAAAATAAAGGTGTAAACAGAAGAGATATGTAAAAGACATATTTCAGACCTAAAAATATGTTGTTCCTGGTGAAAGAATGGATGCTTGTGCGTGTTAGGTAGGGTTTATGAATGAGCAATGAGTATGTAAGATGACACAGTGAAGGAAATAATTCATAGGGGAAGAGATAAAAGAGCATACTGAAAGTGCATTGGTGGTTTCGAATTTCAGTGATTTGATTAATAGATCAAATTGGCTCTATTGACAGAAATGTCAATTCAAGCACAAAATAAACAGGTTTCCAATGTATACTTCAAGAGCAGTGGAGACAGCATCCATGTAGAGATATCTGAGGCAAAGATATGCACTGGCTATGTTTCTGTTGATTTGTCTATGCTTGAAATGCAACTTGGGATGCATGTGTCTACATCCAAGGAAAGAGAAGGATGGGGATCTTGGAAGTACATGAGATTTGCAAGTGAGAGAGCCTAGAGAGGGACACAATGGCAATGCACAATAAAGAGGAGTAAAAGGAATGGCCAGATTAAAACATAACCAGCATAATACAGGGCCCTGGAATAAATGGAAGGGGAAATATAAAGAAGGTTAATGGAGGTTTAGAGCAGGAACTCAAATGTGTTTAAACAAAGCTGTCAGTATTATTATAGTTTCTGCAATCTATTAAAATAATGGCTATATTAATGGATAATACAAATATTTACTACGTTTATTATGTGAAATACACAATGATATAATTGGGAATATGTTGGTGCAAAACAGAAACATTAGTTTTTGAACTAATGTTTTAGTAAAAAAAGGACAATAAATACATAAATAATTTCAGACACTGATCTTTGAACTTATTTAATATAAATATACTGCATAATTGGTAGAATTATTTCTATCAATGTATTTATAAAAATGTTGGTAATAAATGCAATTACCTTTATTGAGAAGTAGTAGTATAAAAAAACTTAATGATTATCGAATAAATAATTAGGCCAGATAGCCCTTAAAGGCCTTTCCATTTCATTTAGAATCCTCTCCCTCTACCATGGCCTTGATGATCTTCTTTCTACCTTTCCACACTTCCTTGACCACATTTTAGTCCTCTGGATTTTCTTTCTACTTCTGGAGCTTATTATGCATTTATTCACTTGAACTTCTTTGAACTTGATGATTTTTGTCTGCCTGGAAAGCACTTAGCCAGCACTTTACATGGTTGATCTCTTTAAGTTATCAATTATCACCACCTATCATACTGCCTCATGGGTTATCATGCCCTTCTCCTGCCTGCTTATTTCCAGCATAGCACATATTACAATTATTATTAATATCTTTTTTCTTTATTAATGTGTGTGTTTTCTTTCTTGCCTACCCATATTCTGTCTTCTTCCAGAATGGAGAAATGATGGACCTTGTCTGTCTTATTTAATGCTAGTCGATCAATATTTGGTGGCTGACTGACTGAATGAACGGGTAAGAAGTTTTATACTTGGAAATTAGCAGAATATTGAGGTACTTAATTTGAAATTCTCATCCTAAATAGCATTATGTTGTCTGTGCATGACTCCACAGTATAGAATTTTCAGCTACATTTAACCATTCAGTAGTTTTTGATAACTAGTATGTGTTTTTCATTTTTGATAAAACTAATGGCATCTTGGCACATAATGATTTGTCAAAAACTTAAAATTCTTACAATAAATCTCTAAAAGTAGAATTACTGAGTGAAAGGTTTTGATGAAGTATATTCTCTAGTGTTGAATTAGTAGTGTTAAATTACAGATCCATAGTGTTAAATTACATCTGAAAAATTAAAATATAACCTGAACTTATATCAGTGACACATGAAAATGACCATTTTACTATTGGCATCAATATCTTAAATGTTCTTATTTATAATATTTCCTAATTGTAAATAATACTAAAAATAATATTTCAATTATTTTAAATTTGTTTCTTTTAATGATAGTGAGGTGAAATTATTTAAGTGACTATCAACCATTTTTATTTTATAATATTTACTAGTTTATTATTAATTAGAACTTTTTATTTTAAAAAAGTATTACCTTCTATGAATAGTAGAGAGCCCTGAAGAAATCTTGTCTTAAAAAAGTCGATAAATAGCAATTAAATTAGTAAATCCTATTGCATTTCACACATTTGTCACAATGTAATGAAGGCATTTGTGGGAGATCCAAATGGACAAAATACCTCACTCAGCTCTAAAGGTGAAGGCATACTCTGTGAAGAGAATGACATAGAGTAGGGTTCCTGAAGGAAAATTAATAAAGCAAGGAAGTAGGTAAAGGGTAGAGCAGTGTTTTAGGTTGAGAATACTGCAAGTGAAAAGGGCTGAAGTCATAGAACCAGAAATCTGTGGACAGAGTTGATAAGGACTGGAGGGCAGGCCACCAGCCCAAGGAGTTTTAGAGGGTATGTACAGTGAGACCTTGAACTGCTATGCAATGGTGTTTGCACTTGATCTTGGTGGCAGTTTGGGAACTACAGAAGAGGCTTAGTGAGACGTGTGGGCTCACTCTGGCTAACAAAAGGGCAAGACTGCAAGCAGAATAAGTGCCTTAAGCAATCCAAGTAAGAGGAAGATATTAAACTAATAGTTACAGTTGAAATATGTTTGTAAGAGGTAACAAATGGCATCCAGATTTCTGCCTTAATCTTCCTCTTCAATGAATACCTATGCTAGAAAGACAGAATGCAGAGGATAATGAAGCAAATTATGCATTTCATTGGTGGGGAGGTAGGTAAGAAGAGGGATGCATGAAGAGGAAAAGTTGGAGCATATGGCTATGATGAGTCCCATATTTGACATCTGTGTTTGACTTACATTGAGGCTCTCCATATTAAAATAAACAGCAGAGTCTAAGTAATTGAGTTCTAAATCTAAAGACATAATTTGAATTGGAATTTTAAAAAATGTGAGCCAGCAATATATAGATAGTAACGGCAGCCATAAAGGAAATGCCGTGGCTCACAGATGGTGTCACTCCATACCAGGAGATACAGATTAAAATATTCTAGGCTTTAATGTTTTATAAAATAGATCATAGAAAAGAGAGCAGATCATACAAATCTGGGAATGTAAAAGTTTAAGTGATTCCTGGAGGAAGATGTGCCAGCAAAGAGAACCTAAAAGAATCTATGAGCCAAGTAGAAGGAAAACAATAAGAATATCTTTTCAAAAATGCCACAGAAAGATTGCCTTTTGTAAAAGAGTGAATGGTAGTGTGTCATGTGCTTCAGATAGGTCAAACAAGGAAACTGTTTACGTGTATCCATTGACATTTCATTGCATTAAGAAACACATCTTTATTGGAGTAGTGAAGGCAGAAGTCAAAGTGCATTTTATTAATGATTTAATGAAAAAATGAGAAAAATAATAGGGATTCTAGTGCAGCCAATTAAACCATATATCAATTAGAGTAAGAATGTTGAATTTGGAAAGGTTAAAGTGACAATAACTGGCAGGAATGAAGAATTTAAATACATTTTTCAAGGAGGGCCATCTGTATTTTTTAGAGCATATGCATACTGGCAATACAGTATACCTTGATATTTAGTAGCAATTTGTCACCCTAAACTGAGGTAGACCTTTTTACCCAAAAGTTTACTCCATTTTAATTTTAAAATTTTAATAAAAATTGTATATATCTTTAGGTGTATAACACAATGATTTCATATGCATATACAGATGATTGCTAAAACTAATCAACAGCTCTTCACAAAGTTACCACTTTCTTTGCATGAGAAGTGTACCTGAAGTATACTCCATCAGCACATTTCAAATGTTCAACATAGTATTATTAAATATAGCCATCATGTGTGTAAAGTAGAACTCTATATTCGTCTTATACAACAGCAAACCAAAAAGTCATACCCTGTGACAAGTGCCTCCCCATATTCACACTCCCAGTTCTATTCTCTGTTTCTATGAGTTCAACTTTTTATTTCCTTTTTTTTTAGATTCCAAGTATAAATGAGATCATGCAGAATTTGTCTCTTTTCTCCGGCTTATTTTACTTCACAAAATGTCTTCCAGGTTCATTATGTATGCCCAAAAGGCGGTACTTCCTTTTTTCTCCTGACTGACTGTTAACATTGTCTATATAAACCATGTCTTCTTTATCCACTCATCTCTTGACAGACACTTAGGTTGTTTCAATACCTTGACTACTGTGAATAATGCTGCAATGAATACAATAATGCAGGTATCTCTTCAAGACACTAACTTCATTTCCTTTGAATAGATACCAATAAGTGTGATTCCTAGATCATAATATAGTTCTATTTTTAATCTATGAAGGCACTCCATACTACTTCCTTTAAAGGCGGCACCTATTCACATTACTGCTAACAATGTAGAAGGATTGCTTTGTCTCCACGTTCTCATCAACACTTGTTTTCTTTGTTTTCTTGATAATAGCCATTGTAAAAGGTGTACGCTGTTATCTCGTGATTCTGGCTTGCATTTCCTGGATAATTAGTGATCTTTTAAAAAATATTTTATGTATTTATTTATTTTTAGAGAGGGAAACGGAGGGAGAAAGATAGGGAGAGAAACCTCAATATGTGGTTGCCTCTCACGCAAGCCCTACTGGGGTACTGGCCCGCAATCCAGGCATATGCCCTGACTGGGAATTGAACCAGTGACCTTTTGGTTCACAGGCCAGCACTCAATCCACTGAGCCATACTAGCCAGGGCATAATTAGTGATCTTGAAGACCTTTCCATATATCTGTTAGTCATTTGTATGTCTTCCTTTGAGCATTTTCTTTTCGGGTCTTTTGTCAAATTTTTAATTGGGTTTCCTTCCTTCCTTCCTTCCTTCCTTCCTTCCTTCCTTCCTTCCTTCCTTCCTTCCTTCCTTCCTTCCTTCCTTCCTTTTCTACTGTTCAGTTCAGTTGTTTGAATTCCATTTATTTTTTAATATTAACCTCTTATCAAATGAATAGTTTGCAAATATTTTCTCCCATTCCATATGTTTTCTTTTCATTTGATTGATTGTTTCCTTTGCTGCAAGGAAGCTTTTAGTTTGATGCAATCCCATTTCTCTCTTTTTGCTTTGGTTGCTTAAGCTTTGTTTGCCTAAAATTCATCATGCAGAATAATATCAAGGAGTGTGTCTTTTATATGTCCTTCTAATAGAAGAAATGTATAACTTCCTAGAAACATAAAATTTACCAAGACTAAATCATAAAAAAATAGAAAATTTGAACAGACCAATAATGACTAGGTATATTAATATAAGCAGTAATCAAAAACTTCCAACAAATGAAAGTCCAGAACCTAATGTCTTCACTGGTGAATTTTACCAAACATTTCAGAAAAATTAATACCAATACTCCTCAAATTCTAACAAAAACATTGATGAGGAGTGAACACTTCCAAACTATTTTATGAGAGTGACATTACCCTTATACCAAAGCCAGACAAGAACACTACAAGAAAAGACAATTATAAGCCGATATCTTTGATTAACACAGCTACAAAAAAATCTTAACAAAATACTAGCAAACTAGTTCAACATACCATTAAAAGGAAAATGCACCATTCTTTTTATTATTTCTTAGCTGCCAATACTGGGTTAAAAATCCATCAGTTAATGCTTTGGATACAAAATCAAAACAACAGAAAATAGATCTCACACAGACCACTTTTTCTCCCCAGTAGAAAGCTGCAAACACTGCTTAACAAACTGTCTTCAGCACTTCTTGCCTGCCTCTCTAGTGACACTGCTAATTAAACACTGACAATATGTCACATAGGAGCTTAATGATTTCAACAGTGGGTTGAAATCAGCAGAGATTTGAGAATAAAAGTAGCCCCGTTAATATTAACATCACAAATTTTATTTTACTGTCCTAACACACCCATGAACACTAAGAATAACTAAAAGACACTAATGTAACAAATTAGAAGACCACTTAGGTTATTCAACTGTTCTGAAATGTTTCTACTGAATCTGTTCATGTTATTGTCTATATAATATCTGTAATAAAAATATGTTTAATCTCTCCAAAGAAACTTTCCACACAAAATCATTGCCCTGGTTAAATTACAAGCATAAGTGCAGGTCATACCCAATAAAAAGGATGCATTCAAGATTTCAAGGTAATTGACCAATATAGCAACAAAAGAAACATCTGAGCTTCCCTCTTCTCATGGACATACTGAATGTATAGTGACCTGTAGACTAATTCCCTCTGAAAGAGATCCAGAAATTCCTACACATTGAGTGAATAAGAAAATACCCACAGAGAAACGAGTAGGAAAGTCTAAGACATACTCTTCCCATAAACCTCATTTCTAACACAGTGGCATACAATTGAGAGGGAGCTCCCAGCTTCTCCCTGAGGCAAGGAGGGTTTGGACCTCACATTTAGCACCCCTATTTAAAGACTCCACCCAAGGGACAGGCCAACACCACACCTAGTTCTGAAGGCCAATGGGACTTACCATCCATCAGACCCACATGTTAGCAAACAAAGTTCTCACTAGTTGTGTGACCACTCACTACTATTACTTCAGGGTTTAATGAAAACAGAAGAGGCAAAAATGCCCATCTCCTCATTTTACCCTGAAATGAGCTCATCTGTATACTTTAAAAGCTGCTACCCAAGGGTCAGGACTCTAAAGCAGCACACATCACAGGGCTAGCTGCAATTCTTTTTGAGATCTGGGAAGCCAGAGAACACCATTCCCACCTTTCCTCCCAACCTAACTCTAAGTTGCTGGTATCTATTTGGCAAGAGTTTACATACACCAATGCACTCTTGCTTTTCTGGCTAGTATATTACATGAGGGACAGGTCACCGATCATCTGGCTCTAATAGTCAATGGGACTTACATTCATGAGGCCCACAAGGCCGTAGCAAACAAGAGGTTGATAACAAGCTATTCCCCTCAGATATCAGCTCAGAAGTGTCTGGCAAAAATGTCCATCTTCAAGTCTTTCCCCAAAAGGGGTCTATCTTCCTAAGAAGCTACGCCTGAGGGGTCAAGGCTTCTAACTTTATCACATACCTAAGGGGTAGCCATTATCCTCCCCAGAATCTGAGGAAGCAGGTGGCCACCAGCCTAGATTTTTCTTTCCAGCCCACTGCAACCATTTAACCAAGTCACCAATATCTCCATACAAGGAGTGTGTACTACAAAAAGTTTGATTTTTTGGCAGTTTTCCAAAAGACAATCCTGGATTACCTGGCTCCACTAGATATCAGGACTTTCAGTCAAGGGTTCCATAGGATTGTAGCAAACAAAGAAGTTCTTAAAAAAAAAAAAAAAAAAAAAAAAAAAAAACAGATAGCTTTATTTTATTTTTTCTGATTTATTTATTTTTCATTGTTGTTCAAGTACAGTTTTCTCCATTTTTCCCCACCACTCCCCTTTACCCCAGCCATCCCTACCTCCCACCCTCTATCCTACCCCTGCTTTGGCTTTGTCCATGTGTCCTTTATACATGTTCCCTGATGACCCTTCCCCTTTCCCCCCATTATCCCCTCCCACCTCCTCTCTGGTTACTGTCAGTTTGTTCTTAATATCAATGTCTCTGGTTATATTTTGCTTGCTTGGTTTTGTTTTTTGTTTTTTGGGGGTTTTTTGGTGTGTGTGTGTGTGGATTAGGTTCTACTCATAGGTGAAGTCATATGGTATTTGTCTTTTACTGCCTGGCTTATTTCACTTAGCACAAAGAAGCATTTCTTAATGGGTGCTGGATCATTCCCCTGTAACTATATAACTATACACCTGGGTCCAGAAGGCAAAATGCCCATTTTCTAGTTTCTCTCTGGAATGTTTTTATTTTAATCTTCAGCTGAGGATCTACTTATTGATTTTACAGAAAGAAAGGGAGAGCAAGGAGAGAGAGAGAGGAGAGAGGGGGAGAGAGAGAGAGAGAGAGAGAAACACATCAATTTGTTGCCTCCCTATGTGCCGAACTGGGGATGAAACCTGAAGCCTCGTTGTGCACCCTGACTGGGTTTTGAACTGGCAACCTTTTGGTCTATGGGGTGATGCTTGAACAAACTGAGTCATGTGGGCCGGGGCTCCTGGAAAGGGATTTAACAACATATATTCCCAGCAGCTGCCTGAAGGTAGAGTTTCTTATCAGTATGCATCAAGGTGTTAACTGCAATCCTTCCCCTTGGGACACTAACAGGCCTTTCACGCTGACAACTACTAAGAACCATTATGAACAAAGTGGGCAACTTAGAAAATAACAAAGTTTTAAGGAAAAACTACGATCTTGGACCGGGCCAAATGATTAGTTAGGTTCATCTCTTAGATGAGAGCACTCTGTCAGCACTTGGAAAGACAGTGTTTTATGTGCTGCATGGAAATCAACAACAGAGCCAGGAAAATAAACAAAGGATATGTCTCAAACAAAAGAAAAGTCTCCAGAAACAGATCAAAATTAAAAAGACTTTATGGCTTTATCAGACAGAGAGTTCAAAGTATTAGTTATAAACATATTCATCAAAAGGAGGAGAGCAATGCAAAAACCAAGTCAGAATTTCAGAAAAGAATAAAAATATAAGAAATCATGGAGTTGAAAAATACAGTAACCAGGAAAGTCAGTGCAGGGCTCAGTAGCAGACCAGATAAATTGAAAAAAGGATCAGTAAACTCAAATAGAAAGCTGTGGAATTCATCTAATCAGAGGAGCAAAAGGACAAAAGAATAAAAAAATAGTGCAGGTGGTTTAAGGGGCTTGTGCTACTCCGTAAAGTGTGCCAACATATAAATTATATAAGTCCCAGAAGAGGAGAGAGAGAAAAAGAGAGAGAGAGATGGAGATGAATAGGCAGAAAGCTTATTCAGAAGAATAATGGATAAAACTTTTATCACCTGGGAAACAAAACAGATATCAGTACCCAGGAAGCTGAAAAAGTCCTAAATAAGAATCCAAAAATACCCATATTTAGACACATTACAAATAAATTGTCAAAAACTAAAGATAAGGAAAGATTATTAAAAGAAGTAATAAAAAAATTGTTATATGTAAAGAAATCTCCATAAGATCAGTAACAGATTTTTCAGCAAAAACTTTGCAAGTGGGAAAGGTGTAACATGATATATTATGCACAGTGGTGAAAGATAAAAAAAGTCATCAAGTAGACTACCACACAAATTTGTCCTTCAGAATTGAAGGACAGATGAAAAGTTTTCCAGACAAATAAAAGCTAAAGATGCACATCACCACTAGACCAGCTTTAAAAGCAATACCGAAGGGATTTATTTAAGCTGAAACAAAAGGAGCTTACTAGTAACAGAAAAATGGAAGTACAATGAAACTCACTGTAATTAATATATACTCAAATTCAGGATATTCTAATGTGGTATTTGTGATAGGTAAATAACTTATAACTCTAGTTCAGAGGTTAAAAGAAAGAGGTATTAAAATCAGTTTAACTACAATGATTTTTAATAAGTACAATATAAAATATATAAAATATGACATTAAAAAACATAAGATGTATGAGGGGAATGCAAAAATACAGAGTTTTTACATATGTTTGAAGATAAACTGTTAGCAGATTAAAATAAACTTACAAATGTAAGATTCTTTAGGTGAGCACCATGTTAACTGTAAACAAAAACACTGCAGTAGATCCAGAAAAGTTCAAGACAAAAGAATCAAACATGTCCCTATATAAAATAAATACATTATAAGGGAAGAGAGTAAGAAAGAGAAGAACAAAGGAATTACAAAACAAGAAGAAAATAATGAACAAAAGGGCTACAGTAAGCCTAAACCTATCAATAATTATTCTAAATATAAATGGAATCAATTTTCCAATCAAAAGACAGTGACCTAAGGAAAAAATCAAACTCACTGCAACTATATATGCTCTCTACAAGTGATTCACTGATCATTTAAGGATATACATGATGAAAATAAAAGGATAAAAAATAGTCCATTCAAATGGAAGCCAAAAAAAGCAGTGCAATAAGAGGCTATAACATTTGTAAAAATGTAGCTACCCCAACATACATATTTTAGGAGCAACTACATAAATAAAGCATGAGAAAGAAAGACATCCTGCCATGTGGGACAGCATGCATGAACCTGGAGGGTATTACACTGAGTGTAACAAGCCACACAACAAGATATACTACAGTGTATCACTTATATGTAGAATCAAAAAAATCACTCACGAAAATAGTAGATAGTAGTAAAAATAGTAGAAGATAGAAGAAAAATTATTGCCAGAACCTGGAGGGGGTGGTTAAAATAGTTAACCAAACATTAATCGTAGGGTACAAACTTTTAGTTGTAAAATAAATACATTCTGACAATCTAATGTACAACATGGTGATTATAGTTGGTAACACTATACTGTATCACTGAAATTTGCAAAGAATAAAACTTAAGTGTTCTCACCCAAAAAAGTAATTATGTGAGGTGGTGAATGTATTAGTTAAATTGATATGGGGAATCTTTTTACAACATATAGGTATATCAACCATCGCATTGTATATTTTAAATATGCTTCTATTTGTCAATAATACCTCAATATAGCTGAAAGACAGAAGTGTTCAGAATTCTTTTCCATCTTCTAACTTCTACAGAAAGGGAATAAATATTGACACCAATCCAACTTTTGAACACATAAATGAAACTACAGCTAGCCCTTGAATTGCATAAGCTTGGACTAAGGGGTCCACTCACACATGGATTTCTTTCAACAAGTACCTGTATTGTTTTCATGTGTGGTTGGGGGAATGTGGATTCAGATGGCCTGTAGGCACTGATCTATTCCAATCTACCTAGGGAACTTGATAATCCTAAAATTTTGTTATCCGCAGAGGGTCCTACACAATTCTTCATGGAGGTTGAGGGACAACTTAAATTAGGGCAAGTCAAAAGTTATACATGTTACTTCAACTGTGTGGCGAAGGGAGGATAGGTGTCCCTACCCCGCACATTGTTCAAGAGTAAACTGTATACGGGTTTGAGCCTCATCTTTATTATGCAGTCTGCAGGTTAATTTATCATAGGCTACTTTTAATATTTCATTGTCCCTTGAATCATTTGAACTTATAAATATTAAATATAATGTGTTCAAGGAAATATATGTATTAGATTTGCTATAAAAGATTATTGGAATAGATGAGGTATGTATTTTAGAAGCAAATGGTAAAATTTTTATTTTAATCACTGGCTATGATAATAGTTTTGCAGGAAAAATTTCCAAATTGAAATTGATACACTTTACATGACACAGTAGCTGAAGTAGAGCAAATTCCATCTTAAAAAAACGTATTGAACTTGAGTTTACTAGGGCTTCCCTCCTGAATGAAGATGGTATTTGCATAGTTGTTCACCTAACAAAGTATCTAGAGATTATATCTAACTCTCTATTCAAATATTTTTAAACTTGTATAATGAGTGAGATTTTTTAAATTTTTTTTTGCCTTTTACTCACTTTATGGAATACTCATGGGAAATGGTTTTATGTACCTGGGCATTTTCTAAGTCTCCAAAGACATTTTTTCTTTTTCATTGAAAATAAATGGTATAAGTTGTGACAATTGCTCCTACAGCAAGGTACAGAAAAGCTCTGTGTGGACCTTTCCAGAAAATAAATTAGATCTATGTCAAAAAGAAAAATAGAATATAAAACAGACAAAAATTCCTGTCAGAAAGTCACTCTATTTAGAAAGTAATTCTTGACTGTAATTTTTTGTTGTTTGTTTAATGGTCCATGAGTAAAGAGAGGAATCTGATCCTTGGTGTCTTAAAGGATAAGGTATAAAACCTATGACTGAACGTTAACACTGAAACTAATCTAAATAGCATAGGGTTATGAGTGGATAACAACTCTGGGGTTCAGTATTAGCCCCAGAGCTAGTAATAAAATGGATCAGGACACATTTTACCTTTGAAACATTTCTAAATCACCCTAGAGATTTTGCAATGAGTTGTGGGCAAACCCATTTGACAAGATCTCCCAGTGAGTTATATCACCCTAGGGGCTGAGAGAGCTTAGACAACACAGCAATACCAACTCTGGTGGCAGAGACCAGGATCTGTGAAAGTAAGTAGCAGAATGTGTCTAAATATTGTTCTGCATACAGGATGAAAGAACAGTAAAAATGCTTGAAACTTCCAAGTAACTTCTGTAGTAATGAAGAGGGGGAAGCAAAAGATGTTTATAATAGTTCTTTTTGAAGCTGAGTCTAATGTTTCATGGTGTAGGTGTGTTGATTAGTAAAGTTTTTTTGACTGAAACATTTTAATTAACATTCTGTATTTTAGAGATCATATACACATCTCCGATAAATTATGTACGATGTAGTTTTAATAAATTATTAATAAGCATGAAGTTCTATCCTTCAAAGTCTGGAAAAATTGTCAAACTAAATTTTGTGCATCTGCATCTCTGACTAGAATTTTGTGACAAAGAGATGTGTACAATAAACCACTCTGATTCTTGCAGACTGCACCTTATTTAACCTTACATAATAAATACTTAAAGTTCCTATAAAATGCTATCAGAGATACTATATTATATTTCATTTGTACTATGAAATGAAGATTTTTTCAAAATTATGGTGTGTAAAATCATCCAAACATGGATCACTTTCCAAACAAGGACCAAGGTTCCAGAGGTCCTCCTTTCCTACACTAAGTGTCTGGGCACATGGTTAATCCTATTACCACATAACTGATAACAGAGATGATATTTAATTGGCAATAAAATTGGTAAAAAGGGCTTAATGGACAAAACATAATGAATTCCTTATAAGATTTTTAACAAGTTTAAGTAATTTAAAATATTTCTATTTTAAATTAATATTTAAAGTAATAATTTGTATATTAACACAAATATTTCTACAATAGTTTTCAAGGCTTATTTTGCTAAACACCTCACATTTAACCAAATCAACCATTGTTATCTAATGAAGAAAGTAATCCATGTGTTGCTTGGATTAATGAAGAAACGTGCTTAAGAAGTGCAATAATAATTCTGGACATTTCCAAAAGGCATCAGGGTCGTGATGTTATACTCCAGTGATATCGGTTTTTCCACTACTCCGACCTTTGCTCTAGAAGAATAGAAAGAGCCTGATGAAAGGCCAGTAAATCAAATTAAACAGATATTTCCAAATAAGGTGGTATTAAAATAAATCAGCACTGAACTGGCTAGTAAGAAAAAGGGTAAAGAAAAATTTGGCCAAAACAGTAGTATCATGAACATGCTCTATGCACTTTATTTCAGTCACAGATCAAAATGCCAACTTGCATGACACTCCAAACCTTTAAACATTGAGTAAAATTATTCCCTACTTTTGCGGATTATTAAATATAAAATTAACAAGTTGCATAAATAATTTAATAATTTAATATAATTTATGAGAAGAATTCTCAAATGTAGTATAGGACTTCCTTAGAAATACTGAGATAAAATTATATTAAAAATTAACTTTCTTGAATTTTTAGTATAAGATACTCGGTTTTAAAAAGACATAGGGAAATAATTATATAATAAGATATTTATTGAAAGCTTCTTTTCCCAAAGAAGTGCTATAGCAGACAGTATTTGTGCGTATGCCACATTCTTTGGCTCACCTATGATCACCTATGATTATGGTGTATTATGAAAAAGTAACTTAGATTATATTTTAGTTAATATAAATTTTTCCCCGAATGTGAGCAAATCCACTAATATGGCTGCCTGTTACATCACTACTGAGGCAAATTTGAGATTTGGTTTCAACATTGATATTTACAAAAGACAGATGAGTTATATTTGTAAATCTCATATCATTGTAAAGTCTAGTGCAATGCACTTTAAATTATAAGGGAAAAGAATGAAAAATGAGTAACAAACAGATGCACAGCCAGTAGAAGTTTCTTATGTCTGACTTAGAAGTCAATGTTAGACAAAATTTTGGTGATTAATCTGCTGAACACTGGGAAGGCACTTTAGCATTAAAAATAAAATAAGCTAGCACAAGTCAGTGCTGTAGCTTCAATATTGCTTTTATGACATTAAAATTAGCTTTGGGGTGAGATCCCTGAAGGACACTTAAATATAATTTGATCAACTATCTCCCTCAAAATTTAATATTATTCATGGATTTTAAGGCTTTCAGCAAGTGGCAAATGCATTATCTATATAAATATCTTGTCAATAATTGTGCCAACAAAAGAAACCTGTGCAGTCAGAATCTAGCCCTCCTGGTTAATATTTTTTATAATTAAAATTTATTATTTAAATATTTTTTATTTTTAAAAACTCATATTTTGACACTTTCCATTAGAATTATGACTTCTGATATAAATATACTGCTACTTCTGTTTATGAATATTGATTGATTTGCCATAAAAATTTCACATTATTATATAAACTTTCTGAGGTCAGAAATTTCTTAATTATTTTTCTGTTAAAATCTGTAATGTTTTCACTAGAGATGATGTGAATAATGGATATTTAATAAATATTTATTTACAATAAGATAATTAATAGATTGTACTTTCCCAAACAAAGAGCATAAAATTCAGTGTTAGGTTTAAATTGTTGTTGTAATATCTTTTCTATTTTGTTCAACATTAGTTGCAGGCTTCGCTTAGTGCAGTTCTTATTAAAATATTTTATATCTTATTATATTGTAATTTTCATGTAGAATATTAATATATAATATTAGAAAAATAATTTTCCTGTGGGGGAAATGTTGAATTAAGGAATATCCTTGTAAGAAATACAAAGATCATGCAAAGTAATATGCTCAGTAAACTGAACAACTGAATTGTTTGGTGATAAAATTTTTGAACATGATTGTTGAGTGGAGACATAAGGTCATGCTAACTCAAGTGTTGTTGGCAGCAGGCACAAAAGTCTTATTAATTAGGATACACAAGGATTCACAAAATTTTCATGAATCACATTAAAAGAAATCATAGTATTTAAGAGCTCAGCAGGAGCTCTTATGATATTTTATAAGATACTGCACTTCTGATATTTTATCTAAAATCACATGGCTTTTACCAACTCTAATGAAAAAATTATTATACAAAATAATTATAATCAGATGATTAAAAAGAGGCCATAGTTCAAAACGTGGATTCCTGACATCGAAAGAAGTTCTTGACAGCATTATTGAATTTCACAGCACTGTTACGTACCCTAGTAAATTTTCTTAACTTCCTATATTCCTTAAGAAAATGCCATATCATCTCAACAGAAAAAAAATGTAGCTGATAGTATCACCACCTAAGCTGTGGGAAAATGGGGAAACATCCTTCAAATGTTCTCTCTTTTAAAAGAAAGTAAAATCAGGACAAGAGTTGACCTTTTTCTAAGTTTTTTGACTAACCAGCTCCTACATTTATACCATCCCAGTGCGTATACATACAAAACACATGTTTTCACACATACGTCTTATGGACAAAGGCTCAACTTCTTACAGACACAGGACAGATGTCATGGTTATGGGACTTGTGCAATTAATTGCATAGAGACATATGCGTAGGACCTCATGCTTAAAAAATTCTGCAATAAATACTTGAAATTCTAAACAATATTTTAATAAGCATCTCTCATTTTTCATTTTGAACTGGGTCTTAAATATTATGCAACTGGTTCTGGATAAACACATGCTCTCTTTAATTGTATAAAGAGTACTTATGAAAATCTAGACAAATTAGACTGTTTCTTGGAGACATCCACATTAGGGAAGATGTGCTAAATCATGTAGTTATAAACTAAAACTTCAGTGCTGCCGACCGTTCAGCCTGGTCTCAGGAGTTGTAACCCTCACCCCATGGTGGGCTGTGTAAGAGCCTAGGGATCCACTTCATCTGGGTCTGTTAAGTGTCTCAGGAGGAAATGGGTATGTCTCCTAAAGTTTAGCAAACCCCCTTTCCTGACAGACACTGACTCAGATTAAGCCCTCAGATTTTTTTGAAATGTTAGACCTGTATTCCTGTGTATTTGAGCCCAATAAAAGCCTAGTGAGGAAGGTGCTCTGGGTCATTCTCCTCTGAGAGTTTGACCACCTTTCCTCCCCAAGAAGATCATGTCTTGGTAGTTTTATTTTCATCCATGACGGAGGGATGGGGCTCTGTGGGTGGAGCCTCCCCACACTTCAGTATCCTAAAAAAATGAAAAAGATTCATTTCTTAGTCATGCTGTTTGTCCATCATAGATCACATGGGGACTCAGTTTTACATCATGCTATTATTCCTGATCTTTGTGTCTAAAGTAGTTCTAAATATTTAAAAATATAATCTGGAAAGGAGAGAGATTAAAGGTTATAGTAATCAGAACCCATTGCCAATAAGAGGCAAAACTTCTTCAATAATGAAAAACATTGTTTCCCCATTTACGGAAGCTCTTTTACTAATTCATTGCTAAGGAGTAAATAAAGGACAAGAAGAGATCTTTTCCCTTATAAAATTTGTGCTGCTGAAGATAATTTCACATGCTAAATTACAGACTGTTTTTGAATCGTCATAGCCCAATAATAACAAATGTACTACAGCATTGTGAGGTTCTTATATCTATTTGCACCTCAAGGCCAACATTGCTTCCAATATTTACAGTAGGAATTGTCACTTCATGTCTTACAGCACGCTTTGACAAAGTGGTCTTTTAACACTAAATCAATAATCTGACCTGACCTCTCATGACTGCTCTTCACCCCTCCCCAGTCCAGAAGCCAGCACTGTTTTCAACTCAAAATTATGCAGTTTTTGTTTTCATACATGCTGATCCCTTTGTTTCAATACTGGAGTATCTATTTTCATTCTCCTTGAAAACCATGTTCACTTGCATTCTTTGGGATACTGAATTCTTTAGGTTCCTGCTAAAAAGTTACTTCCTTGAGAAAGAAAGACTGCCCACTCCAGGTGAAGTGCCTGTCCTCCGAACGCCCACCCCATCCTGTGCTATCTCGCCACAGTACACATTTGCTGATCCATTCAAGTATTTGTTTGTTTGCTTGTGTTTATTAGGTTATGAACTCTTAGAGGACAATAGCCTGATTATTTTTTCATCATTAAATATGTAGCACTTATTACCATAAATATTATTTGGATTGATTTAAATAGACTAGTTTATGAAAGAGCCTAAGAATTAATAGAGTAAGATGTTCATTTGTAATTTGAAAAGAGTATTCATTATGTGATATAATTCTGTATGTTCCTATTTATATGGAAGTTTTGCTATAACTGAAAGAAAAAGGAATTGTTTACAGCTACTTTTATTTCCATTACATATAAACAAGTCAGACTATGTTTTCCTGGGTGCTATTATACCTAGGGAGGCAATATCCATAAGCAGCTTGGAAGTAAACTGATAATTCAAAGGTTGATGGTTCTATTACCTCTCCTTCTAACAGAATCTATAATTGTATGTAATCACTTGGTATTCTTCCAATACATTTTGCTTATTTTAAAAGCAAGACTGATGAAATGGGATATGTGGGCATAATGACATATCTGGTGTAAAGAAGCAACTAAAAATTTTGAATCTGTCTTTGTGTATGACCTTGGAAACTCCTTTTATTTTTAGTTTCTTTTCTCTCTAAAATTAGTATAATAATATTTATCCCACAGGGATATTGTAAGGAGCACATGGGAAATGTGTGGACATACTGTGTAAACTTCAAGGAGTTATATACAAATGAGAATTCAATAATTAAAATAAATTTTCTTAAAATAACAAAATTACATATTTAAGGAAAAATATATATGTTTCTAAGAGTATAAAATATATTACATTGGGTTAATATATGTGGATAGATATATACACATGCATAAAGATCACATATATGAAGCATTTATTGAAAGAAAAATTTCAAATAATATGTTTATGTACATATATACACATACCTATGGTTATTATTTGTATATAGCTAATAAATGCTTTAGATATCAATTGCCATAATTTTGGAGATAATTTCACTTAAATAAAAAAATATGTGTACTTTTGAAGTATTTAGAAAACTATAACAGTAAAGAAGATATTTAAAAAGTTAATTTCCTTATAATTTCTATTTTCTATCTACTCAACACAAAATTTTATTTTTTTCCTTTTCAAGATAAAAAATAAAAAAACAAACTCAAGAATTCAATTGAAAAACGTACTTAAATCAAACCATTCTTTTAATTCCATGAAAAATAAAAATAAGTGCAAAAAATGGCATTCATAGACTACACATTATTTCACACTTGAGAATTTTAGATATTCCGTTTATTCAATTGGGAAATATTTGATTGTAAAGGAACATGCACATCATGGGATATAAAGTTTTCTTAAAATAATATTTACCACATTTCTAATAACTCTTTTAGAATCTCTCACTTATGTTATAGACAATTTAAGGTTCAACCTTAAAAATTTAACTTTCCTTCTAAGTGCCTGAATCCACACCAATTATACACCTTCCTATGGCTGTGTCTGGTAAAGTCACTGAAGAGAGCACCGGCATATTGTTGCCTCAGCATCGTATTTTTTTTCCCAGGGCCAGTAATTTTAGGATTTGAATCAGATCTAAACCAACTCAAAATTTCAAAGTATGACTTTAGCATTATAGTAGTTTAAGAGTCAGTTTGCTTTTTAGTGAAGGGTAAAGTTTTATAACAACCTTTTTAATAAAGACAACAGTGTGGTGATTACCAGAGGAAAAGGGAGATGGGGGCAGGAAGAACAGGTAAATGGGGAATAAATGGTGATGAAAGGAGAGTTGGCTTTGGGTGGTGAATACACAACACAACATAGAAATATACATAATTTTATTAACCTATGTCAACCCAATAAATTCAATAATTTTTAAAATAAAAATTTAATTTCCTTTGCAGTTATCTTTTTTCCAAATAATCAAGCCACTACAACTGAAGAATTACCTTTATATTTTTAAATTATAAAGAAATTGAACATATTTAAGAGGTAAAAATAGCAGCAAACAAAGCACAATCCAATTCTGTAAAATGCACCTAAATTCCTTCTCCTCCAGATAAAAATTATGACAACTGATTTTTGTAAGCTGTAGGCTTATAACTGTTAATGTTTCCTAGTTAATATAATATATTCTATGGAAACTTAAAAGCTAAGTTCCTTAATGCCTTTTAGATATGGAGAAATAACTAAGAATAATTATTTATTAACTAAAAAAGACTGAATTAAAACAAAAATGGAATATAGAATTTTAAAAGGCAATTCCAAGAACATTGGAGCATACATATTCAAGTCTTTTCTAGTGAAACATAAAATATCCTGAAAATATTTGAAGAACATACCCAACAAGTAATTTTAATATTTTGTCCAAATATGATATTATAGATACACTTTAATAAAGCCACTTATTTTATATATAATTATACATATAATACATAGTTGATATATATATAGTTAATATATAATGTATATATTTGTTATCTTTCTGTACCAATATCAGTTCTACTAAACAAGGTTGCAATATACAGGTGGAGCTAAAGTGGGCTTACAGTTGTTCATATAGAATAATATAGTAATTAGTACATTTGACTTCTGGCTGAGATGAAGGCATATGTGGATATGCTTCACTTCCTAGCATAACCAAAAGAAAGATAACAACAAATTTAAAAAATACAGAACTGCTAGAAAATCGAACTGTATGGGAGTCCAAAAACTAAAAAATTAAAGAAGAAACATTCATCCAGACAGGTAGGAGGGGTGGAGACAGGTAGCCGGGGCAGAGAAGACATGGAGCAAGACAGCAGCTGGCACACCAAATGGTCCCACACTCACATTTGGATAAACCGGGAGGAACAATAGGGAACAAGACAGACCACACAACCCAGGGTTCCAGGGCAGGGAAAATAAAGCCTCAAAATCTCTGGCTGTAAAAATCTGTCAGGGTTGCGGTGATGGGAGAAACTGCCAGTCTCATAAGAGAGTCCATAGAATGGGCCCATGGGATCCTAGAATATACACAAGTCTATCCACCCAGGAATGAGTGCCAGAAGGGAGCAATTCTCTTGTGATTATGGTGTAAGTGACTGAAAGTGGGGCAAGAGCAGAGGAAGCAGCACTGTTCCCTTTCTGACCCCTCCCTGACATACAGCACCACAATGCAGTGAAGTGGGTTGCCCTACCCTGGTGAATACCTAAGGATCCATGTCTTGCAACATAACAGGTGCACTGACACAAAGAAATATGGCCCAAATGAAAGACCAGATCAAAACTCCAGAGAAAGAACTAAGTGATAAGAATACAGACAATGTATTGGATTCAGAGTTCAAAACACTGGTAATCAGGATGCTCACAGATGATTGAGTATGACCACAAAATAAAGGAAGAAGTGAAGGCTGTGCAAAATGAACTAAAGAAAGATATACAGGGAACAAACAGTGAAAGGAAGGAAACTGAGACTCAAATCAATGATTTGGAACAAAAGAAAGAAAGAAACATTCAACTGGAACAGCATGAAGAAACAAGAATTCAAAAAAAATAAAGAGAGGCTTAGGAACCTCTGAGGCAACTTCTAAACATTCCAACATCCAAATCATAGGGGTTCTAGAAGGAGAAGAGGAAGAGCAAAAAACTGAAAACTTATTTAAAAATAATAAAAGAAAGCTTCCTCAATCTGGTGAAGGAAAGACATATTCAAGTCCAGGAAGCTCAAGAGAGTCCCAAAGAAGATGGACCCAAAGAGGAACACACCAAGATAATTCAATTGTCAAAGATTAAAGATAAGGAAATAATTATTAAAGTAGCAAGAGAAAAGGAGACAGTTACCTACAAAGGAGTTCCCATAAGACTATCAGCTGATTTCTCAAAAGAAATCTTGCAGGAAAGAAGGGACTGGAAAAAAATATTCAAAGTCATGAAAGGCCAGGACCTACATCCAAGATGACTCTATCCAGCAGAGCTTTCATTTAGAATGGAAGGGCAGATAAAGTGCTTACCAGAAAAGGCCAAATTAAAGGATTTATCATCACCAAGCCCTTATTATATGAAATGTTAAAGGGATTTATCTAAGAAAATGAAGAAAATATGAACAGTAAAATGACAACAAACTCACAATTATCAACAACTGAACCTAAAAAAAAAGCAAACTAAACAAACAACTAGAATAGGAACAGAATCACAGAAATGGAGACCATATGGAGGGTTATTAGTGGGAAGGAGGAAAAGGTACTGCAAATAAGAAGCATAGTTGGTACATGCAAAATAGAAAGGGGGAAGTTAAGGATGGTATAGGAAATGGAGAAGCCAAATAACTTATATGTACAACCCATGGACATGAACTAAGGAGAGGAATGCTGGAGGGAATGGGGGTATTTGGCAGAGGAGGATAAAGGGGAGAAAAAAAAAGGGACAACTTTAATAGCATAATCAATAAACTATACTTAAAATTAAATAATACAATAATTAATAAATAATAATAAAACACGAATAAACAATTTTGTGTACTCACAATTGTAAACCTACTTTTGCCCTGCGTTGTATTTCTCTTTTATTATTCTTCAGTATGCTACGGACATCATTTTCCAGTAGTTCTAGCATAGCACATATAATGAAAATTCTATATAGTTTTATGGGTTGTAAGAAGGGCATGGATAATAAAAATGGGAAGCATTTATAGCTATCATTTATTCAATAACAGATAACATTTTAGTAGACATCATCTAAGATGACATTTTTAGGTTTTTTTTACTCCTTTTTAGAGAAAAAAAGAGAAAAGGAGAGAGAGAAACATCTACTTGTCGTTCCTCTTATTTATGCATTCGTTTGTTGCTTCTTGTCTGTGCCCTGTCCTGAGATGGAACTCACAACCTTGATGTATGGGATGACGCTGGTGCCAAATGAGCTCCCCAGTCACCCAGGCACCCAGCCAGCGCTAAGGTGACATTTTTGTTCTTCAGTTGAATTTTATGTGTTTTTGCTTTTTTCCCCTTTTGTTTGACTTTTGATACTATAGGATAAATCTTTCATTGTTAATGTGTTAATAAGATACATACAATATGTTTACTTTTCCTTCATTAAAAAGGTACAGAGAATAAGTAGCATAGACGGTGGGTAGAAAATAGACAGGGGGAGGTCAAGAATAGTGTGGGAAATGTAGAAGCTAAAGAACTTATGACACATGGACATGAACTAAAGGGGGGAAATGTGGGTGGGAGAGGGTGTGTAGGGTGGAGGGGAATGATGGGGGAGAAATGGGACAACTGTAATAGCATAATCAATAAAATATATTTTAAAATTTTTTGATTTACCTTATATTTTTAGTGGACATTTGCAGAACACCCTTCAAAGAAAATATCTTGTTATGATTTCATTGCTATTCTATGCTTTATTTGCAGTTATAAAAATAGTGCATCAAAACTAATTTCTCTGGTAATATATTCAATCTTTCAATAATTCTAAACATTACAAACAATTCAAAGAAGGAAATATTATAGGCTTAAGTAACTATTTAATTTTTATTAGATGTTAATTTTTCGAGATTACTTAAAATGTGGTATATGTTTGTGTATCTATTGCATAAGACTAATTTTTAAATGCTGTATAAATGATATTAAAATATATTGTAATAATCCATACCTCACTAAAGAAAATAATTGTAAGTCCCACATTGTACCTAATATTTTTCGTAATTTTATATATGTGTAATATATTCATTACTGTAGTATGGAATAAATTGGTTTCAATATTCATGATTTTTATAATACTGCACACACTATCTTGTGGCCAAACCATGAACACATCTACTTATTTGATAAGTACTAAAATAAAAAAATATTCTGAATCCTCAGTAGAACTTATTTTTTTCTTGTTATATGTATGAAAAGTTGGAAAGAATTAATATACTCCAAGTTAACATAATTCTGAGGGTATTCTCTGAATACTGTTTTGTCTCGTGGAATTATAGGGTTTCCCTATTAATTATAGAAGTTTTTTTCTTCTAATTTTTCTGAAGCAGCTTCTGAATGACATTTCTGACTCTAAACTGAAGTCCCATTGTCTCCCATCACTGATCCTACCGTGGAGAAGGAGCCTTGCTTTCCACTTACTGCAGCCATTTCAGCAGAGAAGTGATGCTGTCATCAACATCATGTTTGGAGTATGAGAGTGGAGTTGAAAAATACCTTAAGCTAATTCATAAGGACTGTTAAGGGACCACTTAAGAGTTGTTGCATGAGTAGATGCTACTATATACCCTTAGGGATATCATGTTGTGGGGCTGGAGCTGAACTGAAGATTCTGTGATATTTATTTAGTTGACATAAAACATAAAGATATAAATCACATTTTGGTATAACACAGTTTAGCCCACTTATTATGTCCAGGACACACCGCACTCTTCACAAAAGTGGTTTATTAAATTTAAATAAGTTTTTTAATGCTAGGGGAAGATACCATTTCATCTCTTATTTCATCTCTTGTTTGTTACACTTATGGCTACTATTGAGCACTTTTCAAACACCCTTACTATACACTTTACAAGAATTACCTCAAATATTTAAAAGAAGTCAATGAGGTAAGTGTGCCCATTAACCCATTTAAAAGACAAGAAAGCTAAGAACTTAACTTATACCTAAGGATATATAGTAAGCAGGTGCAGAGTCAGAATTCAAATTCAGATCTGTCTCCAGAGCAGAATACTTAGCCTCTCCTCATAGTTATGAGAAGACTAATGAGAAGGATAGAGAGATGAAGGAACCTTGTGTTACGTTTTTGCAATTGCTCTTAACAGAGGGCAGTTTTGCTTCCCGTGTCCCTAGGGGATATTTAGTAATGGCGCTAGTTCTGTCCTCATTTAAAATTTTGGTATTTTATCATTGATCTTTGCATTAATGTATTTGTTTAAAATATTGCATTAAGTATTATTCGTCTTGATTACTCAGCTTTTGGTACCCAATTAAGTGTCTATGGTAAGTACCTCATTGACCGCACCCTAGTCCTGGTCCTCTGAAGACATTTTGGGTCCACATCATTTAGGAGGGTTATTGCTTTTTAGTAGGTAGAGACCAGAGTTAATGCTAAACTTCCAAAAATATAAAGGATAGCTCCCTATGACATAGAATTACCCAAACCAAAATGTCAATAGTGCCTCAGTTAAGAAACCAATCATTAGTGAGCTTTTTATCAATTAAAAATGACTTTGAAAATCCTAATTTATTTGATTCAACTAGTAGTTCAGATGCTATTTAAGAAAACTTTAAAATTTAAGTATACTTGATATATGATATATATTAGCTATATTAGCTTCTGTGTGCAATTAAGGGATTTGACAACCCACTAATTCTAGTAGTCATCTGTCATTATCAAATCTTATCACAATATTACTGACTATATTGCCCTTCCCTTTTTTCACCTGTCCCCCTACACCCGCCCCTCTAGTAATGATGTTTGGTCTCTAAGTGTGTTTTTTGTTTTATTTTTTTAGATCCCACATATAAGTGAAGCTAATAGCATTTGTCTTTTTAATCCTGTTTATATTTCCACTTTTCTTCCCTCCACATTTACTGTGATGTTTATTTTTAACATTTCTTTCTGTGCATACAGAAATGAAACTAATCACCACAAACTTAGAGGCTTAAAACAACAGAGCTATATTTTTTCGGAATTCTGGCATGTAGAAGACCAAAATAAAGATTGCATCAGGACCACAGTCTTTCTAGAAGTTGTAGGGGAGAATTCTCCTTTGCTTCTTCCAGCTTCTAGTAACTCCAGGCATTCCTTAGCATAGCTCTATGTGATCCAACTTCTAGTTTCATATTCACATTGCTTTTTTTTTTTTTTTTCTTGTATTCCTTTCCATAAAGATCATACCATTGGATTTTGGGCCTACTCAGTTAATTCAGGATGATCTCATTTGAGATCTTTCACCTAATTACAACTACAAAGATTCTTTTTTCCAAATAAGGTCACATTCCCAGGTCAAGGGGTTAAGATGTAAATATAATTTTGGAGGGGAACAATCCAACGTACTAGATTAACAAATTAATATTAGTGCAAAAATTCCTTCATTTTTCTATTGATTCTGGATGTGATACTCATTCTAAATTCAGATAATGAAATAATTTTTTATAATGGACATGTGAGATATTCTAAAAATATGAAATGATGCTAAGAAACATTTTGAAGGATTGAAATAGCTAAAATATTTTGAGCTGAAGGAGAGGACGAAAATGATAGGCAACAGCATAGAAGAAGGTGAAAAGAGAATAAATATTTATTGAATACCCACTACCAGGTAGGTGCTATGCTATTACACACGTATAGTATGTCATCTATTCCTATAGAAATGTAGTAGTGAAGTTTTTCCAGCAATAATACAAAAAATGCATAATAATTTTCATTTATTTTGTAAAAGCCATATAAGAAATACATTTCAGAGTACTCTAGAATGATTCAGTTTATGTTAAAGCTAGTTCTATATTTCTGGATCTCTAAGTACATTTTATTTAGTGCATTATTTAGTTTATGTTCTAGGTATTTGTGTAATATATGTATAAGTAGCTGAGATTGGTTTCATTTTTTCCTATTGGCCTAAGTTTTATTTGGACTAATATTTATAGTGGTTTAACAAAATATTGTGGAGAAATCATTTTTTGTTCAACATATATTATACTTCTCACTCATGTAGTTTAGATTTGAACCAAGAAAATAGGTTTTATTTTCTCCTTCTTTGTTTCACCCACTAAAACCATATTACAGCAAGATTATTAATAACTAATAACAACTGTCATCCTAAAATATATCTAATTATTACATCTATGATTTCACTATTTGTAATTAAACATGAAAATGTGTGACATAGGTGGAAAATAAAAGAAAGCCAAAAACCAAATATTAGCAGTTATAATTTTCACAAACCCCTGGCTCAAAATAAACTGTCATTTATTTAATCTTTATATTAGATCTCAGAGTTCAGAAACACTGTTCTGACATGGTCCACTCACTTCACTTCTTCACCTTGGGCTTCCTGACCATCCAGGGACACACTACACTGTTTCTTACCTATAGCTTTCCTTGGAAGCAGATTGACATGGACAAAATGGTAAAGGAAGGGGATTTCAAACCAAATATAAAACAATATTTAGTTTAAGGACACATTATTCCCTCTCTTTAAAGAATCTTTAAACATGTTTGCAGGTCATACATAGACCAGAAAAAAATACTTCATTACTCTTGTCCTTCATTTACAAAATTTTGTCTGCAAATACTAAATTTAATTTTATTGTTTTAATGCAAGTATATATTTTCTCATAAAAATATTTTAAGCTATGATTCAGTTTTCCATTATAGAAGAATAAATGGCATTTACTGCTGAAATAATAGACTCCAACTTCAACATGACCCGTCCAAACTTGTTACCTATTTTTATTTCAGGAATATACAGTTTGAGTTCAGGTGATATGTAAGAAAGTACACCAACCTACTTAAAGCACAGAAATAATATCAACATACAACATAGAGAATTGTAATAATTATATACAGGAGTGGGCAAAAGTAGGTTTATAGTTGTATGTGACAGAGTTTATTCTTATATTTTATTTATTTATTAATTATTGTATTATTATTTATTATTAGCAACTTACCTTTGCCCACCATGTATGATATATAGATTTATCAGGACAATCACTATATAAGTTATATAAATATTAATCACAGGGTTGTATACCTGAATCTAATATAATATTATAAGTCAATTGTAATTTAAAAATAAAAAGAAAATAATAACAGCAACAAAATTGCTAATGCACATTGTCCACTTATTAAATGTCAGGTTGTTGAAACATACATAAATATATATAATTTATCTTCACACCAACCTTTTGATTTAGGGACCATTATTACTTTTATTTTGCATAGGAAAACAGCAAACACTGGGGAATCAAGATATTAAATAACTCTACAAGGCAGCATAGCTAAGCGGTGGATCCGAGCACTGAATAAGACACTGGGTTGCATATACATAAACACTGTAGTAATGATGCGTGCCTCTGTAAGTTGCTGTGTGTCTATGTGTGTACCCTGGTGGAGAGAGAAGGTGTGACTCTGAGGGAATTAAATATTCTTTTGTAATAGTATCTTTAAATTATTTGTTCGTAAAAATCAGTACTTTAGTGCTACACAATAGAAAATGCCTATACAGAAATTAGTACCTAGGCATTCTGCATTTGGAATAAAGCAAATTATGATTTTCAGGCTAAAAGTTATAAAGAATAATCAAGGTCCATAAATTTGTAGACCTTTAAATACTTTTTGGTATAATTTAGTTTTATAATGTTACCTTTGAGACAGATTATTCCTACATGGTTTTTTCTTTACCTATATTGTGGATAGTGGATTTTATTTGGAAAGAAAAATTTCACTAAATAAATGGCTTACTGTGAACAACTTTGATATTATATATATGTTAAATTTCTTGATTTTTGTGTGTAAGTGACAATACAATTCTTATACACCATTTAAATTCACAGCTGCTCAATGCAAAATAAGCCATTTTTCAGTCCATCTGTTCTAAGAGATTTGTAATAGGGCACAGCTTAGGCCAGTACTGCATTATCACTAGAATTGCATTTTCTATATAGATTTCAAAAACAATGATGTTCAGTTTCTACTTTTAGAAACCAGTGAGATAACACCTGTCTAGACAGATGGTCTCTGGACTGTGAAGCTAAAGACAGCAGAAAAAATCAAGTTGGTGACTAGTGTGAAACCATCTACATCTCTTGTGAAAAACTGGTAGTCTCTGAAAACCACTTTTTATTAAAGATATACAGAAAATATAAGCAGGCTATGAATATAAGGTATTAAATAAAGTAAATGAAAAAAATACTTGCATAAAGGATTAAAGAAACTGACCCATACTTATATTTAGACTGAATTCATGGATCAGACAATTAATATTTCCCATTAAACATATTCAGGACTATAGCTTCCCTCTCTCAGAGAACAGCACTTACTAGGAATTATTTTGCCAAAGTCAGAACAAGAAAATGTCATAGCAGGGAGCTGATTTTATTCCCTTTTTAACCAGTTGGCCCCTGTAGTGTAGGAGAGTCTATCAGAAAGTCTTCAGCTCTTTTGGCCTTTAGTGTTCTGGTCCATGCAACGTGGAAATTAGCTCTGGTTACCTCAAGGAAATAAAGCAGACATCGAACTTTTACTGCTCTGATTATACCACCTAACATGGCCTAATTTGTAAAATGCATCATTCTCCAAGGACAACCTGATTCTTCAGGGATAATTCCATATGTATGATGGAAAATAATCTGTTCCAATCTAATAAATATTTTTTCTGATTAAAAAATCTAACTCTCTTGATATCATTGAAGCCATGACTGGTCAGTGTGTATACCTTGTCTCATATGTGCTTCCTAAGAATTCATATGGAGAAGGACCCTGGTTTTTTGCCTCACGGGTACCTAAAAGGGGAAATGAGGTAGAGAACTGCTCATTTTCTAACAAAGCCTGGGTACACCAAACATACTGTATCTTAAAATGTAGATTTTTTTTTTCACTAAAAAGTATGGAATAAGTCAAATTCCTGAGAAATTTTTGCCTTTTAGTTTAATATTGTATTGATTTTTATAAAATTTTATCTCCTTTTCCTTACTGTTCTTAATATGCACACTGACCTTTTATCTTCAGCTCATATCAGTGTCAACCTTAAAAGGCAGATATCCAACTGGAATTAAAAATTGTTGTCCTTATCTAGAAAAGAATTAGTATTTAAAAGTAAGGCTCTTATTACTAAAATTAAGTAAAGGTATTCCTGAAAATAATAAATATTTCTTTTTAAACACCACTTCTCATTATATTAATTATATTGATACTGATATAAGTTTTTAAAAATAGATGTAATCAAAAGTTCTGGTTATGTATTCTAATATCGATTCATTTAGAGTACAAGGATTTTTAGCAACTTCAATTATTAAGAAATTAATTATCTCTATGTAGATACACTGACATTACAAAATGGTATTACTTATGGTATACTGTTCTTAATTTTATTGTAAAACTGTGCAAATATCCTAGTAAAAATATTCCCTATGATCTTGAACACAATTAAATCCACTGAATAGTGTACAAGTAAATAAAATATATTCTACCTTAAAGATTTTATATATTAAGTTATTTAGTCATGTTGCCATTATTTTATAGTCATTTTTGTTTTATTCTTTTTTTCTGGTGAAACATGTAATCTTCAAGTCTGTCTCACTTTGTTCCCACATCCTTGTATGGTCAATAACTTCCCCGAGACAAAAAAAAAAAAAAAAATGTAGAAGTGTATGTACCAAAAGCACTACATTAAAAAAAAGAAGGCAGCATTTGGATGTAAAATATGCTGATGGTTTCCTTATTTCTCTGTATCAATTCTCTGTATTAGCAGAAAATCAAAGTTAATATAGGTTGTTTGAAGGATACTGTTAAATGCAAACATTCTGCATGCCAATGAGCACAGGATATAGTGATATCTAATGAAATATAACATTGCATATGCATATACAACAAATATAATTGTAACTTTATAATTTTTATAATATTCACAGGTCATTTTTCCTAATGAAATTTCTAAATTGAGAATTGCAGTGCTTTCCAAATAATATTAAAATCATTACTTGAAAAGTATGTCAAAAAAGGAAAGTCTGCCATCTAAGAAACTTAGGTCTAGATGTACAGTCCACCCAAGCATTATGACAGTGAGATATCTGACATACTATTCATATTTACTCACTTAATTGAGTCCTTGTATGCCTTGACCAACAAAAAAAAGCTTGATATATTTCTGTACCAAAAAGAGAAAAGTCTAATAATAGTCTACTCCCAGTAAAGAAGATATGAAGAAGAAAAACACAACCGCGTCCTAATTCCAGACCTGAAATCTAGGGCAAGTCATTAAAATAATAATACATTTCACCACTTGCTTTTCCCATATTGAGGAATTACTATGGGAATCAAGTGAGGTAAAGGTTATGAAACCACTCCAAAAAATATAAAGTACTAGACAACCCTATGGTGTTACTATATTCTACATGTTTCTAGTGAAGGGGAAATACATATTTGAATATTCTTCTCATCTTAGATTATCATTTTAAATTATTAATCCATTAAATTCATGAATCTTATCCATTTGATTTTCCCTAAAACAGAGCAAGCATTATGCTTGTTCCCAAAATCATACCATTGTTTTCATCACCAATATATTCTATTAAAACCAAAGCAATGGCATAGAAATGAACAAATTTTATTCTAAATTAGGCATTTCACTAATTCTAACAGCTTTTATCTAAAACCAATTGTTTTCAAAACCCATGAACTTAGTGTATATTAAGATATTTTTATCAAATTATTTTCACAGTTGAATACATTTATTTAATCAGTTGATATTTTTTTCAAATGAACAAAAGCATTTCTGCTAAATTTATTGCAAGTTGTTAATTCAACTGTAATATCCCTGTTTAACCATTTATGTAAATTAAAGACAATTTAAATATTGATGCTATTTGAATAAAATTGAAGAAATATCATTGTATCCTATTTAAAAGCATTGCACTTAAACAGAATAGTTGAAACATATGATACCCATTTACATATTGATGGTTTGTTGTATATTTACTATTTTTATAAAAGCATATCATGTCTCTCAATAAAAGTCATCTTTTTCTTGCCACTCCTCTGAACAAAAATTTCATGGCTACTAACTGCTTAAACCATACAGTCCAAAGTCCTTAGCCTGTCATATAAATCCTTCCCCAAGCTGTAGTCCTAACTTCATCAATTCACTCCCTTTCTACTCTCATACAATCTGACCATTATGCATCTCAGCTTCCACCACTACACATAAATCTCTTAGTTTCCTGCATTCCACTGAACTACTCGGAAGCTAATATACTTTTATGTCTCATGTCCCACATTTATCTTCAAGGCAGTTTACTACTCTTACTCTTTCCTAATTGACATTTCACTTTCTTGTTCAAGGTACACAACAAATGCTAGTGTTACCTAAATACCCTTGATTAAATTAATAACTTCCATATAAAAATACAATTTTAATAATGTTTAATCTATTACATTACTGCTAGCCAGATATACCCATTTTTTTACCATTTTATATTCTTTTTTATTTTATTTTATTTTTCAATTAAAGTTCACTTTCAATATATTTTTGTATTAGTTTGAGATGTACAGCATAATGGTTAGACAATCATATTATTTATAAAGCGTTTCCCTCAATACTTCCATAGCCATTTGTCACTACCATACACAGTTATTACAATATTATTGATTATACTCCCTTTTGCTGTACTTCACATCCCTGTGACTATATTGTAACTGCCAATTTGTACTTCTTAATCCCTTCACCTTTTTCACCCAGTCCCCCAACCAATCTCCCCTCTGCAACCATAAGTGTGTTCTCTGTACTTATAAGTCTGTTTCAGTTGTGTTTGTTCCCTTTAGTGGGTTCCTTAATCTTGTTCTTTAGATTCCACAAATGAGTGAAGTCATATGATATTTGTCTTTCTCTGACTAACTTATTTCACTTAGCATAGTACTCTCTAGGTCCATTCACATTGTCACAAAGGGTAAGATTCCATTATTTTATGGCCAAATAATATTCCATTCTATATATGTAGCACACTAACACACTTTTTTATTCACTCATTTATTGATGGGCACTTGGGATGCTTCCATATCTTGGCTATTGTAAATGATGCTACAATGAACACAAGTGTGCACATATTCTTGCAAATTAGTATTCTCAGTTTCTCCAGATATATACTCAGAACTGGATTTTCTGGGTCATAAGGCAGTTTCATTTTTTAAAAACTTTTTGAAGACCTTCAAATTGTTTCCCATGGTGTCTGCACCAATATGCATTCCCACCAAAGGTGCACAAAAATTCCTTGTTCTCCTCATTTTTAACAAAACTTGCTCGTTGATTTATTGATGATAGCTATTCTGACAGATGCGAGGTGATATTTCACTGTGGTTTTAATTTACATTTCTCTGATGATTAGCAATGTTGAGCCTCTTTCCATATGTCTATTGGCCATATGTAGGTCCTCTTTGGAGACATGTTTGTTCAGATACTTTGCCCAATTTTAATTGGATTATTTGTTTTTCGGTGTTGAATTGAGTGAGTACTTTATAAATTTTGGATATTAACCCCTTATGAGATAAATCATCAATGAATATGTTATCCCATTCAGTGGGATGACTTTCCATTGGGTTGATGGCTTCCTTTGCTATGCAAAATATTTTTAGTTTGATGTAGTCCCATTTATTTATTTTTGTGTTCTTTGAGGAGATATATCAGAAAAAATATTGCCATTTCTGCCCTTTGCTGTGAACCTGACCAGTGCAGACCCTCACTAGAGATCCACTAGCCCCACCATCCCCACTGGAATCGGACATGCCCTGACAAGCTGAGAAGGTCCAGCCAGAATCGGGGACAGACCCATTAGGCCAACCCATAGGGCCAACCTGACCTCTACACCAGGGCCCAGGCAGCTGACTCTTCTGTAAGTCAAGAGCTGGCCAAAGTGGGAGGACAAAGAGTTGAGAGGGTGCAGCTATTGCATTCCCCTATGCTGATGCCATGTGGAGGGAAGTTCTCCAACCAAGAAAGTCAATGTCTGTGGGAAGTGTGGGAGAAAGACTCACCACAGGAGCCCTGGCAGTTGTCCCTTCAGCTCTCTGCCTAGACCCACACAATCCAGTCTCTCTTCACACAACTCTAGCTGTAGTCATCTCTGATCTTCCCTCCCTCTGTTGGAACCCAGGGGCAGCACCTTCCAACTAGATCTTTTGTTTTCCTTTAAGACGGCACCTGGTTTTCTAGCAGACTCCCATGTCAGACTGGTGGACAGAATCCTGGCTAATATTCCCAGCCAGATATTATGTGGTCTTCTCTTCCTGGCTCTGATACTCAAGGCTAAGGGTTGAGACTCCTCGCTCCTCAAGGCAGACCTTTACAGTTGAGTTGTCCCTCTGGATTCTCAGCCACCTCACAAAGTTGGGAGAGGAGCCATCTTCCTGTCTCTGTCCTTCCAACCAGTCTCAATGTAGCTTTATCTGTAAATGCCTGCTTAAAAGCCTTTTGTTCATATGGTATTTGTCTTTCACTGCCTGGCTTATTTCGCTTAGCATGATACTCTCCAATTCCTTCCATGCTGTCGCAAAGGGTAGGAGCTCCTTCTTTCTTTCTGCTGCATAGAATTCCATTGTGTAAATGTACCACAGTTTTTTGATCCATTCATTAACTGATGGGCACCTAGGTTGCTTCCAGCAATTGGCTATTGTAAATTGTGCTGCTATGAACATAGGGGTGCATAGATTCTTTTGGATTGGTGTTTCAGGATTCTTAGGATATAATCCAAGCAGTGGAATTGCTGGGTCAAAAGGTATGTCCATTTTTAGTTTTCTTAGAAAATTCCATACTGTTTTCCATAGTGGTTGTACCAATCTGCAATCCCACCAACAGTGCACTAGGGTCCCCTTTTCTCCACAACCTCTCCAACACTTGCTGTTTGTTGCTTTGTTTATGAAGGCCATTCTGACTGGTGTCAAGTGGTATCTCATTGTAGTTTTAATTTGCATCTCTCTGATAGCTAGAGATATCGAGCATCTTTTCATGTGTCTCTGGATCCTCTGTATGTCCTCCTTGGAGAAGTGTCTGTTCAAATCCTTTGCCCATTTTTTAATTGGGTTGCTTGGAAGCTAATCAACAAAACAAACAAACAAGCATAATATAAACAAAGACACTGAATTTGAGAACAGTCTGACAGTGTCCAGAGTGGGAGGGGAGGGAATTTCAGGGGAAAAGGGGAATGGTTTAGAGCAACAAGTATAAAGGACTCATGGACAAAAACTATGGGGGGTGGAAATGGGAGGAAGGTGGGGAGGGCTGGGGTGGTGGGCTGGGGTGGGGTAAAAGACAGAAAACTGTACAATATCAACAATTAAAAAATACTGATTTAAAAAAATAAAATAAAAAAATGAAAAAAATAATATTTTATAATTAAAAAAAAAAGCCTTTTGTTTATCTAGCCCTTAATTGGTTATTTAGGTGATTAGTCTATAATTTAGTTATAATTCCAGTTTGGTCCTCAGAGGAGGGTGGAACTTCCACCTACTCCACTGCCATCCTGGATCTCCTACCATTTCATATTCTTGAGGAAAGAGTAAATAAACTCTTTCTTACAGATGTAAGAAGAAAGAATTGAAATAGATTAGTGTAGAACAGAATGGGTAAGCATTATACATGAGGGAAAACATTTTCTAGAGAACAATTAGATTAATAATGTGCTCGATTGTAGAGAGACAATTGGGACACAAGGTGGAAAATATACATTTGTACTTGCCAAGAATCCCTTTTCAAACAATGAAAGTTGTGAGAATTCCTTTTCTCACAGTGACAAGTGCTACATCACACACAACTTTAATTCACTAATATTGGGAGATTCTTTGGTATTCATGAAAGGGGAAGTTGGTAACAAACCTTGTAATTTTCCACCTACCCATGACTACTTTCCTTGCTATCAGAAATACACCTATTCTCCACAAGCATATATTAATAATGCCATTAATAATGCTGCCACTATTGTTCTTCTTGTGTAATGTTTTAAAATGTTTTGCTGTCCTGGTTCTTTTCTGGCATGCCACGTACTTGAGTGGTCTTACCTCTTAAAGATATTACAAGACATTTCTATCCTCAAAAGAGCTTTCATCATTAGAATATTCTCTCTTTTTTTGCTTCAGAAACAATGATTATTTTTCATGATTCTTTAGGTTGGCCAAAGGAGTCTTCTGTTTTATATGGCACATTTTATTTACTAGTATTTTTTAATATTTGTATTTTATTTTTAAATTTTATTGTTTTTAATGTTGGCACTATTAGAATTTGCCCCCTTTGCTCCCCTTTACTCAACATCCCCAACCCTCAACATTTACCACACTGTTGTCTGTGTCCACAAGCTATACATATATGTATATATGTTCTTTGGCTAATCTCTTCCAGTTTCCCCAAATGATATCTGTCAGTTTGTTCTATACATCTATGCTTCTGGGATTGTTTGATTTATTTTGTTCATTAAATTCTACATATGAGTGAGATCACATGGTATTTGTCTTTCTCTGACTGGCTTAGTTTGCTTAGCATAATAGTCCCCAAGTCCATCCATGCTGTCTCAAAGGCTAACAGTTCCTTTTTTCTCTTACTGCCAAGTAGTATTCCATTGTGTAAATGTACCACAGCTTTTTTATACACTCATCTACTGATGACCACTTAGGCTGTTTCCAGATTTTAGCTATTATAAATAATGTTGCTATGAACGTAAGGGTGAATATATTCCTTCTGATTGGTGTTTCCAGATTCTTAGGATTTTTTCCAAAAAAAAATAGGATTGCCAGGTCAAACGGCAGTTCCATTTTTTGTTTTCTAAGGAAATTCTATACTGTTTTCTGCAGTAGCTGCACCAGTCTGCCTTCCCACCCATGGTACACAAGGGTTCCCTTTTCTCCACATCTTTTCCTTCACTTGTTGTCTGTTGATATATTGATGGATTTTATTTCTATTTTTAAATGATCAGTTGTTCAGAAACAGCTTCTCTCATATCAGGATGGGTCATTTCATCCATCCATTCATTCATTCACTCATATTTAGATTCTCAGTATTTCTAGATATTTTTCAGTAGTCTAAGCTCTGTGTGTTAAGAATTTACAGTGATTACAATTAAGATGCTACGTTTTTTCAGTGTATCAATCTTTTAGATACACATTAATTTCAATTATACATGGATAGTACTACTAACAATTATGACACATTAATGAGATTAATCAATAATGTACTCTATTGACAACAACACTATGATTACTATTGTTACTCTTATGAGAGCTACAGATATTAATGAACAAAAATTACTATTCCATGTAGGGTATTTGATAGATCATGACAAAAGATACAGACTATTAATGTGGGAGGGCACATTTGAAGTTGTATTTTTTAAAGATAAATAAGTGAACTGACAGTATCTAATAGGGTACAAATCATTAATGTCAGAAATCTGCCCACTAAATTTATTAATCATCTCATATTTTCTATTCAACATGTTATTTCAAAATGACTTACAGTGTGTTAAATACTCTCATAAAGTGATCAAATATGGCCTTCTACCATGAAAATCATGAGCTTCAGTAAAAAGGACCCCAATTTGAAATCAGATATTTAGATAAATTATTAAATTTTCTGAGTCTCAGATTCTCCAAAAGGGTAACTGTACTTGCCCTAACTTGCATTTTGCAAACTTTACAGTGATATAGAATGAAGATATAATGACATATTTATACTGGCCAAAATTTAAAGTGCTCTAAAATCAGTGATTGTTATTAAAAGTGTCCATATATTTGTTACTGTTAATTTCACAAAAGCACTCATTTAACATTACCGTTGTAGTCTCACATTTTCAACTTTATGGTATCGTTTATTTTTCTGATCCTTTGTACTGTAAATTTAGATTGTACTAAGTCTGGTATATTAATGATAAAAGAAGACAATTGTTGGTACACATTAAGTAAATATATATTAATAACCAAAATAAAAAAAAAAAAAAAACAAAAGCGATGGAAGTATGTTTCAAACTTCTACTGTACTATCCAGCATGCATCACAGACTATCCCATTTATGTTTTTCCTTCATTTCTGCAGACCACTGCCTTGTGCCTTGTAACAGGGATCAGAGAGAAATTTCCCCAAGATTTAAACCTCAATTAATAATTAACTAATTTTGCTATTGGCTATTAAAGGTAAGTTTTAAAATAGTCATGCCTTAGGATAATTAAATCTGATTTTGCTCTTTTGTCTAGAGTAAGTTTAAATTGAAATTATTTCTATTCCTCCATTAGTCTGACATTAACATGTAAAGTTTCTAGGTTTTCAACTGTATTTTTGTTCTCATTCAAATAATTGCTATTTATTATGTGACTTAGGATATCAATTATATGCAACTTATTAATCTTACAATTCCATGCATAAAAATAAAGGAAAAATGAAGATTAGGGGACCCATTTTTTCAAAGTAAAAGGAGTCATTTCTTTAAAAAAGTATTGTAAAACAAAATTAATTGCATGAATTGTTTAAAATACCAGAAAACACTGAAACAATGTAAAAATAGCTTATAATAACACTCCCCAAAGATTCGCCATGACTGTCAATTGATTTTATATAACATAACATAAATGGTATCATACTGATTTATAACTTGTTTATTTCCCTCAGTAATATATTATATATGACTTTCCATATTTATCCATGTGCATAAGTACCATTTCATACTTAAAGAATATTAAATGTATTTAATCAGTTTTAAATGGGTATTATTGTTAAGCTTTGACTCAATTGGCTTACCTGCACATACATTCTTTCAGATTGGCCAGTTATTTTAGGTAATTTCCTCTAAGTGAAACTGATGAAAATAAATTTTGAAATCTTTAATTTGTAACATGAAAACTATTTTATTATTAAAATATTTATCAATAAATTTCAAACTGAATTTTTCTTCATACAAAAAGATGTACTACCTTTGGGTTTTTATTATTATTCAATTACAGTTGTCCCCGTTTTACCCCCATTACTCTCCCCTGCCCTATCCACCCCTCCCAGCCTTCTACATTCATTCCTCCCCCTATCGTCTTTGCCCATGGGTCCTTTATACATGTTCCTTGACTTGACCCTTCCCCATCATTCCCGTTACCTCTCTCATCTCTCCCCTCTGGTCAGTGTCAGTTTGTTCTTTATTTCTCAGATATTTAGGTGATGCACAGAATACTTTGGCACCAAATTGTCTCGTTTATTTCAAATTCCATTGTATATCCAGAGTACTCATTAGATACTCATTGAATCTAAGCTGGGCTCCTATTAACTTTTATCAGATAAACTCTATAACAAGTAATAGTGATTTAAAATGCCATGTTGAAGAAGTCATGCAAGGTTTATGCTTTTTAAAATATGTTTTATTGATTATGCTATTACAGTTGTCCCAATTTATCCCCCTTCACCCCCCTCCACCCAGTATCCCCATTCCCTCTAGCAATCCCCACTTTAGTTCACATCTATGGGTCATGCATATAAGTTCTTTGGCTACTCTATTTCCTACACTGTTCTTAACATCCCCTGTCTATTTTGTACCTACCAATTTGTACTTCTTAATCCCTGCACCTTCCCCCCATTTTATCCCTCCCAGCTGATAACCTTCCAAATGATCTCTATATCTGTGATTCTGTTTCTCTTCTACTCATTTGCTTAGTTCGTTTTTCAGATTCAGTTGTTGATAGTTGTGAATTTGTTGCCATTTTAATGTTCATAGTTTTGATATTCTTGTTTCTATATAGTTCCCTTTAACATTTCATATAATAATGGCTTGGTGGTGATGAACTCCTTTAGTTTTATCTTGTCTGAGGAACACTTTATCTGCCCTTCAATTCTAAATGATAGCTTTGCTGGATAGAGTGATCTAGGTTGTAGTTCCTTGCTTTTCATCATTTTGAATACTTGCCAGTCCCTTCTTGTCTGCAAAGTTTCTTTTGAGAAATCAGCTGACAGTTTTATGGGAATTACTTTGTAAATAACTCTCTGCTTGTCTTTTGCTACTTTTAAGCTTTTTTATGAAGAATTTCTTTGTAAAAAAACAAACGGAACCAAAACTTTTTCTTATGCATTTGTTCCAGTTTGAGGTGTTGAAATTAGAGAAGAAAAAATACTATCAATACATCATTTAATATGTTCCAGGATCATTATACTTTATAAATGTTATTCAATTTAATCTTAAAAAAGTATTATGCTTTCGATGGTATTACCTCAACATTAGAGAAGAAATTGAGATTTAAATGTTTAAACCACTTCATCAAGATCATCAAGTTGGTCATGTCAATCATTTGCCTTTTTCTTCTCATATCCATCTCTGTCCTTCCCCTGATCTGTTTTATATCACACAGGACTCATCTGCAAACTACCTGACTCAAATTCTGTTTCCAACTAGCCTTTAGCCAATGAGATGCCTGGAAGATAATTAGAGGGTGACAGAAATGAGAAGCCACCAAACTTCCCTTCCTCTGCCTTGAACAGTGTCTTCAGAGGTGATTTGTTTCTTCCATGATTTCAACTTCTCGCTTGGTGAATAAAGCTACCACAAAGCAGCCTTCACTGCGATTCCAGCTCCCACTGGGTTGCTTCTCTCTTGACTCTACTCTCTTTGGATGGGAAAGTTCATGCTCTGTGAATTTCTGAGTTTGTCTTGAATTCACTTCCCTATCAAGTTTTCCAACAATTGTTTCATTGGTTCCTATGGTTAAAATGGCACTACAGAATTATTTGATATGGCTTTTGTTTTCTTGACTAGAAGCAATAGTAGAGCAAATAATAAAATCCAGGTATCTAAACTGAAGGTGTTCAGTCCTTCTAATATCTTATGTATGAATTCCTCTATACAGGTACTTGCTAGTTATAGAGCAAAGGGGAAATTGACCAACGTAATAGCAACAGAACCACAGCAGGAGGTTCAGTCTATAGATTTTTCATCATGGGAAGGCAGCTACGTGTAGAATACACATATTTCAAATCCTTATCTTCTATACTTTAGGCCTTCTCAATTGCATTTCTTGCATTTTCTGTAAGATCAGGAATCTCCCAGGGACATAGAGCTTTTGAATGGTCAAAAGAATATGTTAGAAATCACCTTCAGTAACAAAGAGTTCATTTATCCTGTGGTACATTTTTTAGGGTATAACATTTCTTTGTTCCCTATAGTTAAGATCATTGATATAAAGATAATTTACAATATACATGAAGAGGATTAAGGGATGTGTGGGGTTTTGTTTGTTTTACTATCTCCATCACCTGTTTGTTCCACCTGGAAAAACCATCTAATATGCAAACCATTTTGGAACTTCATAAGTTCTTCTACCGGACTGGACATGAATTAGTAATTAATAAGATATGTATGTTACTTGTAGCTATGTGCAGAATTAATGCTGAGACTATTATAAAATCTAATATCTTTTGCATTCCCAGCGTCTCCTTCCTACTCTTCTTTTTATAAACCACAATGGGCACACACTAACTTTACAAGGCTGGGGATTTAGTTTCACTGTGAATAAGCTACCACATATAAACAGAATATTTATTTGCATTTTAAGATAAGGTGGTTCTTAATGTAAATTAACATCCTTATTGCCTCTTTTTAAATAACAGTCAATAATAATGACATGGATGTGAGCTATCAACCTTGTATTATTATCATTAGCAACATATTGGCAATTTTAGAGTAAACATTTCAGTTTAAATCAAAATTCAGATAAAGGATAAGTCTATAAAACACACAAGTGTAAATATGCACACAAAAATATTTGGTGTGTATTAACTTTGCTTTTTTTATTAAATGAGTGTTTAAAATTTAAAACTGAGTTTTTGCATCCAAGGAGAAACTAACTTGAAAAGTCATAAAATGGTCTGGGTCAGCCTTGACACTTGGCACAATGTCTGTTTGCTTACAACATACACTTCCTAGGTGCTTGTTAACAATAATGATTAAATTCCAGTTTTTAAATGAATTTTCCCTATTTATCCTTTCCCTGAATGATGAACATTGACTACTACAAATGTGGACTATGACTCTTGTAATGCACATTTTTTTGAGATCCTGTTGGTTTACTTGTTGGAGTCTAATTCTTCAGGATATAATAGCTGTCACCCCAATATCCTGTAAGCACGTCTGCCAATCCTCTAACAGTAATGATTGTGTTCTGAGAGACCCAGTCACTGATATTACCAGTCCTGTACTGAGGAGAACACATATAAACAGTTATGCAAAGTAAGTGGTGGAGTATATGTGTGTAAGGACATGGTTGGGGAATGGTTCTGAAAGAACTGAAGTAGTTGCCTCTGACCAGAGTGTTCAATATTCCCTTACCATCTCGTCTCAGAACCTCTTCTCCAAAAATTCTACTCACATCATCCATGTGGTTTTAGGCAAAAAGGAAATGAAATATTAGGAGCAGGACTCAAAACACAGTTATTGAAGTCCAGTGCAAAACAAAATGTGGGACTATTAGAACAAAAGTTATTAATAATTTCAAGACAGTAACATCATTCAATCAAGAATTAAGCCCTTCTGAGCATGTGCTGCTGTGAGACTGAACAGGTCATGCATCCATGAAGTCAGCTCCGGTCAGGAGAAAGAATGAATCTCAAGAAAAATTAGATTGCTCTTTTCTATTTTCTATAATAAAGTTCCTTGTTATTTTGCAGCCATGGGTAATAGACATAACTGTAATGCCTTTTAAAACTTACAGCTCAGACTGAATTGAATTAACTTCCACTAATATTTATGAAGCAGTTAGTTTTTATAGCAGACTGCATTTATTATTGGAAGAGAAAAAGGTATACTCTGAGCTCTAAAGGAGATCAAAGAGTACTGGGGGGAATTGTACACAACCTTCTGAAATAAACATTGAACTGAGGGAAATGCCTTAATGGAGCTATGAATATTAGGTGTCACTTTCACTTGCTCCTTCTACATTGCGATTGCTTGTTTGCTTAACTGCCACCTAGTAGGCCTCAAGTTTTTCACATTAATTTCAGTGTCTAACTTTGTACCTGGTGTACAAGAAACTTTCAAGATTTTTAATGTATAAGTAAATGTGTGGTCCAGGAAAGAATCATATAAATATTTTTTTTTAATTTATGTCTGGAAAAGCATAGATTTTTGCAGTCACTACTTTCTAACTGAGTTTGAGTTCCACCTCCAACTCCTACTGATTTTAAGGCCTACACAAGTCAGATATTTGCACTATTCTTTAATAACATAAAGGTTCATCAATATGAGGACTGCTATGAAAATGGGAAACAAGGTATAGACAGTGCTTGGCATCCCCTCAATTCAAAGTTCTATACAGAATTAATTTCTGCTCTTCTGTTTTTGTTTTGTTTTGTTTGTTTTTTGTTAGTGCCGTAAAATGAAAACAAAATTGAGCCAGGTGTACTAGGCTCAAAACCAAAATTTACCATCTAGTGTTACCCTGAACAAGTTACTCTATGGGTGTCTGTTTTCTTTTGTATGAAACAGGGACAAAAGTAAAACCACTGCCGTAATGTTGTTGAGAATGTTCCATGAATTTATATATGTAAAATACTTGGAAACTATATTTGGTAGGTGGTAAACATTTTGTAGTCTCTGCAATTATTATTACTATTGTAACTCCATTATTTAATTGAACTAGGATCAAAACCTCAAATATTACTACACTCCACCTTTATCTTTGTTTCCAACAAAGTAGTTCTCACATATATTCCTTCCATTTACACCAGTGACTTCACTCTAATTTATACATGTCAATATTCCATGGGTGAAATACTGCATTATTTCTCCTGACTTATAAACACTTTAACTGACTCTCTCAATAATTACAGAATAAGTTTTTTTTTAATTCCAAATCAACTTTACTCCTTCTGATCTCTAAGGATTATTATATCTATGTTTCAAATTTGAATTTAATATTTACTATTTTATTTGTTAATTTTTTGCTTTTTTTACCTATGTGGATATTGTTAAAGACTCATATTTTTATTTTAATATATTCTCCTTTACATTTATTTATTTTAATATATCAATAGCAAGCTAATAAGTTTTAAGTGATCTATCATAATATACAAGGTTAGGCAAAAGTCAGTTTACAGTTGTTCACATGAAAAAATAATATCATAATAAATAAATAATAATAATACAAGAATAAACATTGTGTTTTGAATACTCACAACTGTAAACTGACTTTTGCCTAACCCTGTAGAGATGAATGAAACTGATAAAACTACTAAATTAATTAACAAAGCTTTTTATAATACACAGTATTATCAGCAGATCCAAATAATTGAGAATAACTAGGACAAGGGGTCAGGGGAAAGTAACTAGGACACGACCTTGGACCCTGATATTATTTCTGCCCATTTATACATGGGGCAGATTTCTTAATCTTTCTGACTTCAATTTCCTTCTCTATCAAATAGAGGGAAAAATACTTGCCTTACTTAATTTTCAGAAATCAAAATATGAACAATGTATAGATATAATATTAAATTTTAAATATAAATACATACATTAAATATATTAGAATATTAAAAGTAAATGTTAAGCATAGCCTTATAAATATATTTACTCATTACCACAATAATATTTCAAAAGAAAAAAACTATTTTAATTCTACTAAACATTTTGTTTTGTTGAATAAAGTAAAACACCTTTGATTATTATTAGAAAAACTATTAAAAGGCATTAGAAAAATATGAATGAATTTTATGTATGATGATTCCAAACATTTACAGTTGAAAAGAACCTCAGAATACTGAGCATGACAGAAAATGACATGAGTTTTTAAGTTGCATTTCTCTAATGATTGGTGACATCAAGTATTTTTTCATACGTCTATGGGCTCTTTGTAAGTCTACTTTGGAAAAGTGCCCGTTCAGGTCTTTTGCCCATTTTTAAATTGGGTTGTTTGTCATCCTGGCATTGAATTGCATTAGTTCTTTGTATATTTTGGAGATTAAACTCTTATTAGGTTCCCTATTAGTTTTACTGATGGTTTCTTTCTTTAACATTTTTGTATTTTATTTCATATATATATTTTATTAATTATGTTATTACAGTTGTCCCATTTTTCCCCTTTATTCCCCTCCACCCTGTAACCCTCCCACCAGAATTCCCCCATCTTACTTCATGTCCATAGGTCATACATATAAGTTCTTTGGCTTCTCCTTTTCCTATACTATTCTTAACCTCCCACTGTCTGTTTTGTACCTACCATTTATGCTTCTTATTCCCTGTACCTTTCCTCCCATTCCTTCCCTTTCCCCTCCCCACTGATAACCCTCCATGTGATCTCTATTTCTGTGAATCTGTTCCTGTTCTAGTTGTTTACTTAGTTGATTTTTGTTTTTGCTTTTTTAGGTTCGGTTGTTGATAGTTGTGTTTGTTGTCATTTCACTGTTCATATTTTTGATCTTCTTTTTCTTAGATAAGTCTCTTTAATATTTTATATAATAAAGGTTCGGTGATGATGAACTCTTTTAACTTGACCTTATCAGGGGAGCACTTTATCTACCCTTCCATTCTAAATGATAACTTTGCTGGATAGAGTCATCTTGGATGTAGGTCCTCACCTTTCATGACTTCGAATACTTCTTTCCAGCCCCTTCTTGCCTGCAAGGTTTCTTTTGAGAAATCAGCTAATAGTCTTATGGGAACTCTTTTGTAGGTAACTTTGCTCTTGCTGCTTTTAAGATTATCTCCTTATCTTTAATCTTGGGTAATTACATTATGTGCCTGGGTGTGTGCTTCCTTGCATCCAACTTCTTTGGGACTCTGTGAGCTTCCTGGGCTTCCTGGAAGTCTATTTCCTTTGCCAGATTAGGGAAGTTCTCCTTCATTACTTTTTCAAATAAGTTTTCAGTTTCCTCCTCTTCCTCTTCTCCTGGCACTCCTATGATTCAGGTATTGTAACATTTAAAGTTGTCCAGGAAATTCCTAAGCTTCTCCTCTTTATTTTGAATTCTTGTTTCTTCATTTTGTTCTGGTTGAAAGTTTATTTCTTCCTTCTGCTTCAAACTATTGATTTGAGTCCTGGTTCCCTTCCCTTCACTGTTGGCTTCCTGTACATTTTCCTTTATTTCACTTTGCACAGCCTTCACTTCTTCCCCTATTTTGCAACAATACTCAACCATTTATGTGAGCATTCAGTGTTTTGAACACTGCATTTGATACATTGGCTAGCTCTTCATCGCTTAGTTGTGATTTTTTCTGGAGCTTTGATCTGTACTTTCATTGGGTCATATGTTTTGTCTTGGCATATCTGTTATGTAGTAAAGGGCAGAGCCTTAGGTATTCAGCAGGGCAGGGCAACCCACATCACTGCGTAGTGGCACTGTACATGGGGGAGGGGTCCAAGAGGAAACAATGCTGCTTGCTAGGCTTTCGACCAGCTTTCAGTCACTTCCCCTACTACCCACAATCAAATTGGGCCTATCCAGTGCTGATTCCCAGGTGGGTGGGTTTGTGTATGTTCTGAAATACTGTGGGTCTCTCCAACCAACTCTGAGGCTGTGAGTTTCTCCTGCTGTCCCAACCCCCACAGATTTTTTCAGTCAGAGGTTTTGAGGCTTTATTTCCCTGTGCTGGAACCCTGAGTTGTGTGGTCTGTCTTGCTTCCCAATTGTTCCTCCCAGTATATCAGCACAAAAATGTGGGATCACTCAGTCTACCAACCACTGCCTTGCCAAGTCTGCCACCTGCCACCTTCACCGCCCCAGTTCTCCAGCCATTGCCTTGACACGAGTCCTCTCCACCCCAGCTGCCTATTTCCCCCTCTCCTACAGGTCTGGATAAATGTTTCTTCTTTAACTCTTTAGTTGTCGGACTTCTATACATTTTCAATTTTCTGACAGTTCGGATTATTTTTTGTTTTAAATTTGTTGTTGTCCTTCTTTTGGTTGTGCTAGCAAGCAAAATGTATCTACCTACTCCATGTTGACCAGAAGTCCTCTGATGGTTTCTTTAGCCTGTAAATTTTTATTTTGATGTAGTCCATTTTTTTATTTTCTCTTTTGTTTCCAGGGTCTTAGGAGATACATTGGCAAAAATATTGCTACATGGGATATCTGGGATTTTACTGCTTATGTTTTCTTCTAGGATTTTTTTGTTTCACAATTTACATTTGTCTTTTACTCATTTTGAGTGTATTTTTGTGTATGGTGTAAGTTGGTGTCTAGTTTCATTTTTATTTGCATGTATCAGTTAAGTTTTCCCAGCACCATTTATTGAAGGGACTGTCTTTGTTATACTGTATGTTCTTGCCTCGTTTGCCAAATATCAATTGATCATACAGATGTGGGTTTATTCCTGGACTCTCTGTTCTGTTCCATTGATCTCTATTTCTGTTCTTATGCCAGTATCAGGCTGTTTTGATTACACTGGTTTTATAGTTTGATATCAGCAGTTGTAATACCTCCAAGTTTGTTCTCCTGTCACAAAGTTGCTGAAGCTATCTGGGGTCTTTTTTGTTCCTCGTAAAGTTTTGGAATAGTTGTTAGTACCATGAAATATTTCACTGGTATTTTAATAGGAATTGCATTGAGTGAATAGATTACTTTGAGTAGAATATACATTTTAATGATATTTCTTTCAGTCTCTTAACACAATATATGCTTCCACTTACTTGTATCTTCCTCAATTTCTTTCTTTAGTGATGTATAGTTTTCCAAGTATAGGTCTTTTAACTCCTTGGTTAAATTTATTCCTAGGTACTTTATTATTTTTTTGCTGTATTTTTCCTTAGTTTCTCTTTCTGATAGCTTGTTATCAGGACACAAAAATGCCATCAGTTTCTGGGTATTAATTTTTTTATCCTGCTACATTGTTAAATTCATTTATTAGGTCTAGTAGTTTTTGGTAGCATCTTTAAGGTTTTCTATGTACAATGTCATGTGATCTACAAATAATGACAGTTTTACTTTCTCCTTTCAATTTGGATGCTTTTTTATTTCTTGTTAGTGTCTGATCACTGTGGCTAAAACCTTCAGAATTAGTTGAATGTGAGTAATGACAGTGGATATCACTATCTTGTTCCAGGTCTTAAGGGGGAGGCTTTTAGTTTTTGTCCATTGAGAGTGATGTTAACTATAGGTTTTTTATATCTAATCATCAAAGAAATTCAAATTAAACCTTAATGAGATATCACCTTACACCTGTCAGAATGGCTACCATCAATAAATCAACAAAAAAGTGTTAGCAAGGATGCAGAAAAAAGGGAACCCTAGTGCACTTGTAGTGGAAATGCAGTCTGGTACAGTCACCGAGGAAAGCAATATGCGGTATCATTAAAAAATTAAAAACGTATCCTCCTTTCAACCCAGTGATTACACTTTTAGGAATATGTCCTTAAGATCACAAAACATCTTTACAAATGTATATATGCACTCTTATGTTTATAGCTGCACTATTTACAATATAAGATTTGGAAACAGCTTAAGTTCCTATCGGTAGATGAGTAGATAAAAAAGCTATGGTACAGTTACACAATGGACACTACAAAGCAGTAAAAGAGAATAAACTATTACATTTTGCAACAGCATAAATGAAGCTGGAGAATATTATGCTAAATGAATTGAGCCAGTTAGTAAAAGACAAGTATGTCATGATCTCACCTATAGGTGAAATCTAATGAATATAAGAAACTAATGAACAAAGTAGTAACAGAAGCTTAGCAACATGAAACAGACTGACAACTGCTGGAAAGGAGTAGGGGTGGGGTAGAGAATGGGATAAAAGATGGTGAAGAGATTAACCAAAAAACATTTATGAACAACCCAGGGACAAGGACAATAATACATGGTTTGACTTAGGGAGGGGAGAGTGTGGGACTGGGTGGAGGTGGGTAAAGGGAGAAAAAGGTAACAACTGTAATAGAATAAACAATAAAAATGATTTTTTAAAAAAGAAAACAACAACTATATGTAGCCAACAGTTTTTCTTTTAGGCTCAAGTGTAGCACCTGTGAGTAGGTAGTTGGTGGGGGGACAGAAAATGTAAGACTACAATAAGGTTTCGAAGTGCTTTTAGTAACAAGCTAAAGCTCTCTGTTAGTGGTAATCAGAGCAATAGTTTTTTTTTTTTTTTTTTTTTTTTTGACAAGAGAATGATGTCACTAAAGGAGTGCAATAAACTATTAATAGAGTAAATACAAAATAGCCTAGACATGTGATGCCAGGTACTTCCTTAAAGAGCTCTCAACTCGAGATGGAGGACCACTGCAGGGGTAAAGCAGTGAAGCATGAAGGGCCTGGTGTGGTGCTCACTGTAGGAATAAAAAACAGAACAAGAGCTTCGTAGTGAGGCTTTCACCACTCACTTCCCCCCAGTTCATCCACCTCTCTTAAGTTTAACTTAAATTCTCTAAGTCTAAAACGTTATTATATATTGTGCATTCACAACTTTCCCTTTTGCCACATGATTGCTACTTTTAAGTTCATGATAGGAATTCTGGAGCCACTAATGGAGAAGATGGTTGTTGAGAAAGATTCAATGTTGTTCACTAACTAGCAAGTAAGATGTCCAAGATGATTGTTATGTCAGACTGATGGTTGGAATGATTGTGAGAAATACGCTAGTGGTATGCAAGATGAGATTAATATTAAGCGTAATGCTTTTGAAATGTCATGTGATAACCAGAAGAATTTATCAGTTTACCATGTAGAAGTTAGTAACTTGAGTTTGAGGCTACAGAATTTTTGCAGTTGAGATGAAGACACAGGTATGGTAAATAACAGTGTGGGAAGATAAAGGGAAAAAGAGAGAAGCTAAGGAAAGAACATTGGGGCATACCCAAATTTGAAATGAGAAGAAAGAGTCATAAAAGTAAAACAAAATTTGTGATCAAATAGGAGAGGGAAAGTTTAGTAATGAGGGGAGATTGTAAATGTAAAATGTAAATATTTGGACAAATATCCATGTCAATTCTCTTGTTTAATTTAATGCATATATCATTTATTATAATATTTTTGAAATCATCAAAAACTAGAGCAAAAATGTAGAAATATAATCATCCATAATCCTAAAATTTAGAATTAACTACTGTTAAGATTTTGGACTAATTCATTCCACAGTATTTAAATACACTTTTACTTATGTGAAATCACAGTAAATATACATGCCATATTCTAGTTTTGTTTTTCACTTACTTTATCCTTTATATGTCTCATTTAATTTAGACTCTTCTTAAACATTACTTTAAAGTAGGTATACTATCCACTCTATATTCACATAATAAATTAGATGATGTTTACACCTTTTCATAAAATACATTTTAAACATACCTCTTTTTCTTTCTTTGTGAAAAAAATATTTAGAACTATATGTACATACTTTTTTTCTTTATAAATGAAAGAAACCCACCATCCTACAAACCCACCATCCTACACGCACAGAGCAAAGAATGGGGAAATGTAAGCTAAAGATTTTTTCCTTAGTATTTATTCATTCCCAAATGATATATTTATTTGCATTAAAAACAAGAGTCTCAATCTAGAGCAGTGTTTTTCTTTGAGGACACATTTTGAATATTTGCTTTTTGGGGGATACTGGAGATAACAATAACTAGACACACTGGTATTGGCGATGCTAGCCCCTGTCATATTATGTAGAAGCAAATATCTCACTCCTATTAGAACATCATATAGAGGCCTGCTGAACATCTGCGTATTGAAATGAATATTAGTTTAGAATTTCATTAATTTTATTTTTTCTTCTATATTACAATTACTTTAATTAATTTTTAAAAATTGTGTATATAACTAGATTATATTATTTATGAATTTCAGCTAAGGAAAATAAAGTAGATGTTACAAATATTGGTTATAAAAGGGGCACTAGCTTTGGTAGGTAACAATTATTAGTCTAGGGCCTTTATATTCAAAAACTTTTTAAAAATAGAGAGACCTCCATCAGCTTCCTAACCTAGAAAAAGGCTCACTATGCTTAATTTTATATTAGTCTTATACATTAAAGTTGTAATGTATTGATTGACCTTGTTTTTAAGAGACAAAGTAAGTATAAATGTTTAAGAAAACTTGATTTACTAAAAAGTGATAATTTGAAAGCAAGTGGGTACATTATAGAATAAGAACATCAATCCAGCACCTAACAGTGGTGTATTTGAATTTGCTGGTGTTAAAAGGATCGATAAATAGACATGATATCATCTTGAGATCATTGTTTAGGTGTGATGACTAAAACTTCTGAGAAATGCACCTGTGGGTATTTGTTTCCTTTTAAGTTACAGATTAATTGAAAGAAGAAAAATGAATTAGACAACATATCCTGAGCAAATGTAGAAAACATTATTACAACTTGCGTGTCTGAGTGAATGAAATCCGAGAAACATTTTCTATACACCTGCCTATGTTTTACATTTATAAAAGATATTTGTTAAATTAATGAGGTTGTAGCTTCACAGTGAATTCTGAAGAGTTACACTCACAAAAAGGCACTAAATATATTGAAGAGACCATAAAAAGGGGATTTATTTCTTGGATATGTTGGCATTTACAACATATTGAGAAATAAAGAACATACATTAGAGTTATTGAAAATGCAAAATACAATGGAATGTTTTGTTTGCAATTTAAAAAAAATCTATCACATTAATTTATACTTATAATCCAGGGAACTGCATATACATTTGAAAAGTAAAATTTCATTTTCACCATATTCTGCATAGTTTCAAGACAATGCAAGCAAAAGTAGGTTTAGAGTTGAGAGTATGAAAAACAGTGTACTCTAGTATTTTACTTATTATTATATTATTTTTCATGCATATAAATATAAACTTACTTTTGCTCACTCCTGTGTGTGTGTGTGTATAGTTCTTAAAATATATATTTTTAAATATATATTTTTAAAAAATAAATATTATTCCTGAATAAGTGAGAAATATTTGTACCAAGTCTTCAAAATAGCTATTGCAGTTGTCTCCAAAGAAAATTTCCTGCCTCAGTCAACGTTATACACATTATCTAAATCTTTAAATGGCTTCTTATTTTCTATTGCATTGCCTACATTCCTCCCTAAATTGTTCTCACTGCACTTACACAAACCTATTTTCCACTTTTCTCAATACAAGTTTTAGAAACTGCTGGTTGCCTATTCAATAGTTGTTCTTTTCCTTTTTTCCCTAAAAGTGTTCTGTCCCCTCCCAGAAATCATAAATATTAGTCAATTATGTTAATCAAATTCCCAATTCTAATAAAGTCTATGACTTAGTTCTGCTAATTAATTATCATAAAATGTGACAAAATATTTTCTCACACTAATAAAATGGCAAATTTGAAATATGGCAGAAGTCTTGTCATCTTAAAGGAGTCATTCTGAGGATCAAGTCCACATTTTATTGGCATAATGTCAAAAAAGATAAACTGAATGTTGGAACTTGATTACCGTAGTGAAAGCACTATTTTACATCCTCTTTCCACTCCACTTCATGATTTTTATGAAGGTCACTGTTAAATGAGGTAATATGTTTCCCTTTATATTTATATTATTCTGAGTTGGATTTTCTATTATTTGCTGCCAAGAGCATCAAAAAGATGAATTGTGTAATATACTATTCATATTCCTGCCATTATTCCTTTTCTTTGAATTGAATTCCTTTGTTCCTTTTGTTTGAATACTCTTTTTTAACCTTTTTAAATTCTTAATACAATCAAGAAATAGCATGAAACCCACCTTCTCTACAATCTTATACTTTATGCAATACTTCATTTTTCTCCTTTTCTTTGAATTTGCACAGCACTTATGGTCAGTAATACACAGTTTGGCATAAAATAAAATAATATTTTAGCATTTATCCACTATGCATTTGTTGAGTGTCTATAAGTTGTCATGCCTAGTGCTATACATGTGTGAAAAAGCATAACAACACTCTGCTCCTGTACCCAAACAGTTCGAGTCTAGAAGAAAAAGAACATACAGATAAAAGCAAATGATTTCTGCAAAGGTTGGAATACAGATGTGTACAAGGGGCTGTGGTGGCAGAAAAGAGACAATTATCTTATCTCTCTAGAGGCAATCAGAAATTCTGAGCTGTCTTAAATAATGAGATGAAGTTAACCAGGGTGACAAAAAGGGTGGTTAAGGGCTTCATAGTTAGAAAAGATAGGATGTACAAAGACAAGAAAGTGGGAAACAGTCTGACACCTTCGAGGACCTGAAGTTAATTTGTTTTGATTCAAGAATAAACTGCAAGGAATAAAAGACTCATAAATTAGGCTAGAAAGGCAAGCAATGAAAATATTTGTGTTTTGTATTTGTTCCCCAATTAAATTTGGTTTACTATTAGCTTATGTTAAACTTATATTTTTGATGAAGGTATTGTAAAATTGCAAGATCATACTGATTTCAAACTTCCTGCACTTGTGGCCAATAGATTTACTTGAACTTGTCTGACAGAGCATGTTGATTTTTGAGCTAGATCACATGGTCATTATATGCTATTTAACTTTTTTTTAACACTAGCACCTACAACTGTGCAGGAAATATTGCAGGCACTCTACTTCCTTGTGAATTTGCTGTGTTGATTATATAAACAGAGTTGGAATCTTGCAGGGAAGCCTTAATATAGTATGTCCCCTTTATTAGTAATTTAATTTTCTAACATCAGAGTGAAACCTAGAATTCTGTCTTGCATAACTGCCTCCTTAAATCCTCATTTATTGTAGCTGAATATATACCATAATAATTCTCCAAACAGAAATCCACCAAAAAGTCTCTTTATTTAAGTTCATGGACACACAGATCATTATTTATCAACAATAATACATATTTAACATTTCTTCCTGAAGCATTATACTAAGCATTATCAGATAAATTTAAATATTAAATTTACTTAGAAAAATTTACCTTTTCCATTCAAGAAGAAAATGTATGTGTTGATATAAATCATTACTTTAACTAGATATCAAATTACTTATAAGAACAAATGAAATAAAATTATATTAATCCTGTTTTGTTCTCATGTTCACAAGTAACAATTATTTTTTAAATCACAAGAAATTGATAATGCATTAAAGTTTAACATGATATTAGCAAAGACAGGAAGAAAAGTTTGAGAACACGCTCTCCATTTATAGTTTACTGAAGAGAAAGAGAAAGCTTGAGGTAATTCTGATGATGCTTTAGCACCATAGTAGAACTGATTATATGTTGGCAATATTACAAATGAGAATTTAGTCATTTTCTGTCTGTAAAAGAAAACTGCTGAGAATCACTGAGAGAGATAATATACAAATTTTACCTAGAATCCTTGGAATAGTGTTGAAAGTGTGGTGACTATCACCTTATGTAATTTTTTTTGCAGCAATGCTATTAAATATAGTCAGCTCAAAGTGCTGACTATAGAATCCATCATCCTTATATTACATAAATAGTAGCAGTATTGCTTTTTATAATTTTTCCCCTGGAACAATATATCACAAAACTTTTATTTTAAATTCTGATCATTTGTCAAACTTTATATTCTTAACAGTGTTAAGAGTAGCAACATATCCCAAATGCCTTCTCTTAAGTATCTGAATTTGAAGCCTAGGTATGCCACAGAAGGCCACATAAACTCAATACCACAACTTAATTTCATAAAATGCAATATGCTAGCACAGCTTATCCTGTATCCTGAATATCAAAGGAAAACAAATTGCACATGGGACTATAAGAACACAGTGCAACTCAATTCCAATCAGTAGCATGTGTAAAAAATGTATGATTAGATCAGTTGGAAGAAAAATAATAAAATAAAAATAAAATAAGTGATCCTTTGTGAGGAAGAAAAATTATAGACATTTCAAAGAAACAAAAATACACAATGGGTTACAATTTTCATTCACTGGAAAATACCCAGCTAGTTTCCCTGATGCTCTTCCATCAGACTCCTCCTTTCTTTAACCTCCTTTGTGCTCCGCGAAAAACTTTACACAATGGTCATTTTCCAAATACCACAGAAAATGATATGTAGCATTTTCCTTGGAAGATATATAATAAAGTCTTTTCACAAATGATGTCATACTAAAGTAGATCTAGAAGTCCACTTTTTAAAAATATCTGTGAACATATCTAGAGATGTCAAGTGTTAAAGAAGTAACTGCATCATGGAAAAACCTCAGTTTTGTATCTCGTGATATTACATGTCTTAGAATTTGGGTATACTGAGTTCATCACCTGTAATTCTCATATTTCATGTCTCAGCACGTCCAGTGCTCTTTAGGCACAGGATATGTGTGTGCTGTGTGCATTGCGTGTCTGTGTATGTTTTAAAAGTTTCTATCTCTATATTTGGAAATGTTAAGTAGTACTTTTTCTATTAATGGCAAACTTCTCCTAAAAAGTAAAGTTCTTATTTGAACTGTTTTTCAAGTTATAAAAGTGAAATTAGTTTTAATATTTTTCCAAATGATATTTTGCATAACTTTAAGTGCTACAGTATATCAGTAGTAAGAGTTTGTACCTTTGTTGAAGTAAAATTTTTCATAATGGTTATATCTAACTTTTGGAGGAGAAATAAAGAAAGCTTAAAGCAACTACTTCATGCATACAACATTATTCTCAACTGGGTGAACGAAAACTAACATAAAACCATAACTCGCTTTCATTCCTAAACCAGTTTTACTTTCTAAGTGTACAGTATTTTATATGCCAATTCTCTTAACAGCTGTCAGTATGCATTAAATGAAAAGAATATAATAAGATTATCAAGTAAATATTATTTATAGAAGATATAAAATGAGAAAGGTCCCTTTTGTAATAGAAGGGAAATGTATTAATGTATTATAATTTTTTTATATTTTCATAGTTTTGAGCTAGCTTCAGTTGAAGTGTTGTTTCTAATCTTACCTTTCATTTGATTTGTTTTATGAACATTTATTTAAAAGTTTAGATGATGATCAACTACAGGTAAACCTTTTTTTTAAACGGATCTAAATTAAAAGGGATGTTTGCCAAATTTGCATTTTAATCAAGTGTTGAATATGTATTTTAACGCAATCACTTCCTGGTATTTGCAATCTATATTTTCAAAATTCACATCTATTGATATTAAAACTAGTGCTATTATTCTTTAGGTACAACAGTAGTACTATCATTCTTTAGGTGCATATGTTCAATTAGAAAAACATAAATAATATTTACATATGAACATTTCATATACTAATTTAAAATAATTTTGTAATATATTTGGTTGCAGTAACAAAATGTGATTTTCAAGGATGTCGTTGGAGAAACCTAAATCTTTGCAGCTTATTGATGTGTTACTAGAGATGTTGTAAAAAGAATGAATAATTCATGAATGTGAAGAATATATAACCAATGCTAAACTTTATTCTGGTTTTTACAAGGGTTGCTGCCTTGAGCAAATCAAGAGAGGATCTGGTTCTTCATTTTTATGTATATATCTGTTACACAGCCAAAAGATTACATCATTTTTGCTGTTTTTTATCATATGATATGTTTTATATCATTCCAATTATTTTAGGCCAAAGAAACACTGTTTAATAGCTGTTATATGTTCTGACTGAAAACATTGTGCCTTGAGGTATATGCCTTCTGTTTCAGCTTTGAATCACTGAGTCTTTCTGGCATATAATAGACTCAAGAAATGCTTGTTGGAGTGAACTGTACTACCAAATATATTTGAAAAATTGCGCTAAAAATACACCAGCCTCTGAAGATTGGATTGGGTTATTTATACACTATAAAAAATAGACATTTAACTTCAGTGGCATTGAGTTTTAATTTAATAAATATGATAATCAGAAATATGAAGAAATTATTTCCTCTTGGAATACTTAATGCTTAGGTGACGGATAAGACAAATTCCTAAACATGGTAAAACTAAAAACAATAAAAAATACAATGTGAGTTGCAATTACTAAATAACATAACTAACTATTAGCTAAATGTAATGGAATTTTCACATCCCAATATGCATTGTCTCTTTCAAAGTTATCATTTTAGAAAACGACATACTTAACACCAATCATAATCTCATTAATCAATAGTTCTAGCTCGTGATTTGATAGGATTCCCTTGAGCATTCTCTCAAGGACAGCATTTTTCCCCAACCTAAGACTGGTTTATGAATTTACTATGCATATGGACTGATCTGAGCAACAAGGACTTTTTTTATACATTTTTATTTCTTTTAACTCTAAGAAAATTTTGTTTGAGAAATGTACAATGTTTTGAGTTCTGGAAAATGTGTACAGCCTTTTAAAAACCATCCCAAACATCCCTTTCACTGAAACCAGTCCTCCCATGGCCCTTTCACGTTTGTTCCAGGTATTTACAGGCTTTGGGCACTCTGATTCCTCCCATCACTCATTAGACTAGCCAGTTATTCTACTTCATATAAGTAGAATTGTACAGTATGTACATTTGTGTCTGACTTCTTTTGCTCAATTGTTACATGTGTTCTGACATAGTTGTGTGATAGTATTATTATTTCCTTAAATGTTTTATAAGATTAATCAGTGAAATCATCTTAGCCTAGAGTGTCCTTTAGGAAAAAGTTTTAAATAATAAATTAGACTTCTTTAATAGATATAGGATTATTCAGATATCCTATTTCTTTGTGTTCTAGTTTAATAATTTTTTTCCCAAGGAATCTGTCTATTTTATCTATGTTGGAGCCAACTCCTGCAAATATAACCTATAAATTTGGCTTCTTTTAGAAACATTGTAAAGTTCTTCAGTGTGAAATTTAGTAGTAAAATTAATGCCAATTGTTTGGGTAAGTGATAGTTATTTTAGACTTGATAAAGTAAAAATAATAATGGAAATGATCATATGTAGGGCAAAAATTTGTGGGTTTTTTCAGGATTTTTTAAATTGTTTTTCAAGTACAGTTGTCTCCATTTCCCCCCACTAGTCCCTCCAACCCCAGCCATCCCCCCCTCCCACCCCCAATCCTACCCCTCTTTGGCTTTGTCCATGGCTCCTTTATACATGTTCCTGACAACCTGTCCCCCTGTTCTCTCCATTATCCCTTTCCACCTCCCCTCTGGTTACCGTCAGTTTGTTCTTAATTTCAATGTCTCTGGTTATATTTTGCTTCCTTGTTTGTTTTGTTGATTAGGTTCCTGTTAAAGGTGAGATCATATGGTATTTGTCTTTCACTGCCTGGCTTATTTCGCTTAGCATGATGCTCTCCAGTTCCATCCATGCTGTCACGAAGGGTGGGAGCTCCTTCTTTCTGCTGCAGAGTATTCCATTGTGTAAATGTACCATTGTTTTTTGATCCATTCATTTACTGATGGGCATTTAGGTTACTGCAACACTTAGCTATTGTAAATTGTGCTGCTATGAACATTGGGGTGCATCGGTTCTTTTGAATTGGTATTTCAGGATTCTTAGGGTATAGTCCCAGCAGTGGAATTGCCAGGTCAAAAGGCAGTTCCATTTTTTGTTTTCTGAGGAAATTCCATACTGTTTTCCACAGTGGCTGCACCAGTCTGCTTTCCCACCTTGACTTGTGGTTTATATATTGCCTGTAAAAGCCCTCTGATATTAAACTTAAGGTTAGGTATATTCCAGCTTTTCTAATTGTAATTTTTACTGCAGTGATTCATAAATCTGCCAATAATAGCTCCTTTAAAGTTATCAATTCATATAAAATGTGAAAATTTAATTGACTTCTTCTTTCAACTTGCATAAGCTTTCTTTTTTTCTTTAATGTAAACCTTTGTCCCAGTTTTATGGACTCTTTGTGATATTTTCAGTTTACGAATAATTTAATGATGTTATAGATTTAAGTACAAGTCAAACAACTTATCTTCAGCCTCCAGTAGAGTGACCTTAGGTACATATCTTATCCTCTTTGAGGCTCAGTTTTGAATTTATAAAGGTAGTAGTCATAGATTGTTTTGATGATTCAATATGATGAAGAATATAATCCTACCCTGGCTGGTGGGGCTCAGTGGTTGAGTGCCAGCCTGTGAGTCAAAGGGTCACTGGTTCGATTCCCAGTCTACATCATGTGCCTGGGTTGTAGACCAGGTCCCCAGTAGGGTGCTGAACAGGAGGAAACCACACATTGACGTTTCTCTCCCTCTCTTTCTCCTTCCTTTCCCATCTCTTAAAAATAAATAAATAAATCCAAAAAAATGAAGTTAAAAAAAGAAGGGAGCTAATCCTTGAAAAAAGAAGAATATAACACTGGCAGGTTGGCCTACCTCGTAGTACCTAACACATTGTGCATTCTCAGCCTTGCTGCCTGCACTGTAGGACAGTGCAAGGCCAGCAACATCAATGTCTCCTGTAAGATTACAGAGTGTCAGCCCCCATCAAGCCCTACTGAGTCAGCATCTGCATTTTAATAGGTTTCCAGGTGATTTGCATGCTCATACCAATTTCAGAACCAGTTTCTAAATTACTATTAGTATTATTATTAGTAGTATTAGTATTCTTAGTCTATATTCAAATTGCTCTGGCCATCTGAGCAGATACTTTTTGACATTCTCTGGACTAATTATGTTAACACTGATGACCGGCAGTGAGACATGCACATAATACTTGTGTGAGGTCCTCTAGGGTGATTTTGAAAAAATATATTTTAAAACTATTGGCATATTTTAATTCATATATGCAAAATTAATTTAAGATTTAAAAATGGCCACCCTAACAAAGTGTTTACTACTGACAAGAGAAAATGAATATAATAGTTATTTTTACTTAATTGGAAGCATATATAAAGATCTCATTTATGGTAAATCCCTTGGTTTATCTATTTTTTTATTCTGCACATATATGGAAAAATCTGGATATGTTTGTCAAGTGCTGGAAATGGTTCTACTAAACAGAAGGGTTCAGGGGGGTTTTCCTCACTTTTTTCTCTTAACTTTTTTGTATTGCTTGCATTTAAAAAAAGAAACTATCTGAAATTATTTTCAGAAAAAAAATTATTCCTGAACACAAATAATGGTCTTAAAAAGACACGTAAAATCCAAACCTAAATTCCCTTTGCATGCAAAAATCTTTTTGAAGAAAGAACTGAGAAGACCTTGGCAAGAAGGGCAGGCTGATCTTATTGGAAGATTCAGCACTCAGGAAAGCAGAATAGTCAGTGATAGGTGATAGATTTTGAATACAACCAGTTGGAAGTTATTAGGAGGACACTACCAGGAGCACAGCTACAGTAGCTCCTGCAGCCATTTTCATGCTGGTGGGGACTAAGTGGTTATCAAGAAGCCCGCCCACCAGCTGTGTGAAGAGAGAAACCAGTGTGGCCGGATGGCAGTGTAGACCTCAGTTGCAGGTGAGGGAAATCTGTCCCCTACAGCTGAGGAAGTGTCTATAAATTAAATCCTTCCTGCTGCAGCCAGAGAGCAAGCTTCTGGGGTGGGGTGGGGTGAAGGTCTTTATCCCCACTGCAGTAGCTGGCTGTAAGCAGTATCACTGGCTTGGGTAGGAATGTTTAAATTTGCTGCAGAGAGCAGAAAGCAAGGCATGTTGGTGTGGTTTACACATGTAGCAGAGTAATTCCTGGAAGACAAGAAAGCTAAAGGACAAGAGGCTGATGTTTATAAAACAGGACATTTTCTATGTTTTTAAATTGTTTATCAAAACAATAATAGATCAAGTTCTCTATTCTTAAAACAAATACTAAGTATATAATATATGGCAGGTACTGGTACAAAGTTCTGAGAATAAATACGTAAAACACCCAATACTTGTCCTCTTAGTAGCTTATGATCCAGTGGGAAAGACTGACTTGAATAATTACAGTGCATTGCAAGCACTATAACAGATATTCACAATATAGCATGGGAGAGATGGAAGCACACGAGTAGTGTCAGGACATTCACCAATCTAACCAACAAAGGCAACTTTTGAGAACAAAAAGAAGAAAGGTATATTTGACCTTGATTAGACTGTCTTTTTAATGTACCCTTCACCCACTTTTTATCCTGACTCCCACTTAAAGGTCACCTGAATCTTATCTGCCCCATTTCCCTAAGCCTGGTTTATACCTAAGTAATAAACAATTCTAATGAAATTTCAGATGAATATATTGCTTTGGCCATGAAGTTTTGTTTTGTTTTGTTTTCTGTTAGATGGCTCTAGTAATGCTTAGTTGTCTAACTACGTTTGAACAATTTTGTTACATTGTATTGTGACAACTGTCGTATCAGCATGGATTTAAAAATACTTATCAAAATTGGTGAATTTTTGTATGGACATTTTAACATTGAAGAGGAAAGAAAATATGCAACATTTTGGCATATTATGTATTATTATTTCAAGAAAGGTAAAAAAGCAACTGATCAAATGTGTCAAAAGTGGTTTGTAAAGTTTCATGCTGGAGATTTCTTGCTGGATGGTGTTCCACTTTGGGTAGACCAGATGAAGTTGGTAGCGATCAAATAGAGACATTAATTAAGAACAATCAACATTATGCCATGTTAGGAGATAGCTGACATACTCAAGATATCCAAAGCAATAAAGTTATTGGTGAAAATGGAAAATGTGTATTTTATTTTATGGAAAAAATTATATGAACTTTTTGGCCAACTTAATACATTAGGGAATTGCTGTAAAAGAGAGGCATGTTTATTATAATGTAAGAGTCAGTTTGAGGGTGGAAGCCCTCATTTTGTAGAAAATAAACTATGAAAAGTTTTATTTTTTATCAAATTATTCCTCACTGATGATTTTCTACTCAGTCTGACAGTAACTCTCAATCATGACAACTTCTTACAGCTTTCAAATTAAGGTAAGACCGAATCATTGCCAACTACCATGAATGATGCTAAAAGTATGGCTAGCACAAGGTGAGAATCCAGGAAAAAGTTAAAGGAGATTTCCTCTTTCATTCACTAATGGTCACTCTTTCTTAGGAAGGTCTGATTTTGTAAATTATACTCAATTTCTAGAATTCTAAAGCCACATGACTGTTTGCCATTAATTTTCTATTTATCCACCAAAATATACTCAAATTGTGTGTCACTTTATTTTATATAAACTTTTAGTAGATTCCCTTACCTTTGTCTCCCCACACCTCTGATTTACAATATTCAAAGTTATATTTCTAAAAGCCAAAGTGACAACGTAACTTTTTCTAATAAAATTCTTTTGTGGCTCTTCAAGGCTGTCAGGGTGAAATCTTTGGTTTCCCAAGAGCTTTGAGAAAGGGCCTGTTTATCCCTCCTGCCTCACCCACTTTGCTCCCTCACCAGCAGGTTGCTCAAGGCACAAGGTTCAATGTCTCTAAATAGATAATGCCACCTGATGCTCTAATATTTTTAAACAAGCTGTTGACTACATGCATATTCCCCTGCTCTAGACCATCTAAGAATTGAATACATGTTTTAGTTCAACCCATGCGTTATATCATCTAAAGTGTCTTTCCTGACTTTTCTCACGTGAGTGAATTAAATGCATTCATTCTATATCCCACCACATCCTAGACATACCTTTTCATATTATTTATCACAATAAATTTTAGTTGTTGGCTAGTTGTTTTTCTTCCTTGTGGGAGATCTAGCACAGAGCAGCCATATGGTGGTATTGTGTGAATACTTAATAAATTAATTAATAAGTCAAAGAATATTATAGCAAGACTTTATATTAAGACATTAGAGACTATCTAATATATCCTTAGTCTACAGAGGTAGAAATTGAAGTTTTAATATGCTTTTCTCTAAGTAATCTAAGATTTTTGAACACCAGAGGTTTTTATTTTTCCTGTTTTGACTACTCTAAAAAACCTCCTTCCTAGGCCACACTTTCTTCCTGTGTGTAGCATGCCACACATTCCTCTTTACACCTACTATATACATTCTTATATTTTAATGACAGACGTGACACCTAAGCCAATCTTCTTATTCTCAGTCTCCTACGGAAGATTTCAGCTTTTGTTTAGTCCACATTGATTGCTTCTCTTGCACATCTCTCCATTGGCAGAACTGTCAATATTTATTTTAGGAGAACAACAGCTCTCTAAAGGAAAAGAGAATAAAAATACAGGGCTCCTTAGAGCGGCATGAGCATCTGGTCACCATGATAATGCTTACAAATCTTCTGACTATGCATGACTTTAGTATTTGAAAGACAAAAAGGATATTTTTAGTGTTAAAAATCTATAGAGAGGCTTACAAGTAGTTTTCCTCCTATGAAATTCTAAAGATGCCAAAATGTTTGAGCGTTAGGGTCTTTGGAGAAGCAACTGCCAAAATGGAATTAGACATGCAAGTGATTTATTGGAGAAAATGCCTACGATGGAAAATGGAAAGAATCCAGGAAGGAGTCCATAAAAGCTGTCAGGGTACAATAAAAGTCTTATCTCTGTGAAGAAGAAAGGGAAGGGAATGAGTTTAGACGGAACATCTTAGAGTGCAGCACAGTTTGAAGAAAGTGTGGCAAGGCCAATGGGAAGCCCTTGAGTCAAAATCATGATCAGAAGTCTTCTAGGAACTGACCTACTTTAGTATTCCTGCTTTACTCAGTGATTGGCTGGGAAAAGTTAATGATAAGGGAAAGCATCACCTTAAAAGCAATTATAGATTTCAGAATGTAAGACCATGAGCAGTGGGTCAGTCAGGCTCTCTTAGATCTGAGAAGCACACGTTCAAGGCTGCCACAGTATGTTGTTTTACATTGCACAGCTCAGGTCATTAGGAAATTTCCTCGATGCAATGCTAATTAACATCTCTTTTCCATGTTTAGTAGCAATTTTTTCTATTGAAGATAGTGGGTTTTTTAAAAAAATAGTTGCAGTGTAAAAGAATAGATAATTTTCATATGTACTAAGTGGAGAAAACCTTGTTATCTTGTCCTTTCAGTCATACCCTCATGGACAACACAAGTACTTAACACCAGCAGTAATGGTCATTGAAATAAATATAGCGAAAAGGTTATTTGAATGTATTATATGTGTGCATATTTATATTTAATAAGCCTATCTATATCTTATTTTATCACTTTGTGTATGTTAATTTCCAGAAAAGTAATATGATAATTAGCAGATGAAAATAAAAATGAAAAGCTTGATTGGATTTTAACAACAAAATTAATATTTCAAAACACTTTTATTGAGTTCAAAATTATATGCCAATCATGTTTTAAAATATTTCCTATATTACCTATCTATATTTCAACTTCAATGTTAAAGAAATCAAACTTTTCTCTCTAATCATCCTTTTTGTCAAATGCAGTATGAATCTGCTCTAATAAGGCCAGTGTTTTTTGTACATGTGCCCATATGTGTAAGTGGTATGGTTTCAAAAGTATATGTAACCTTTCACGTTTTCTGATAAGGTTACTTGTGACTCTATAATGACCTGTAGATTTTAAAAGTTGTTTATGTGTAAATATGGCTGTCATTGATTCAACGCAACAAAAAAAGATGGCAACACTATGAAATCACTCATTTCCTTTACAGACAAAGAAGGTAGATGCAGAGATGTGTCTGTGTTCCACAATTTGCCCTTGACTTTAACAGTCACTGGAATTTGTACATTTTAACATTTATATAATTTTAAAAATTTTAACATTTATATAATTTAAAAAATTTTTATTTTTATAAAATTTTTATTTTTATAAAATTTTTATTTTTATAAAATTTTTATTTTTATAAAATTTTTATTTTTATAAATTTTTTATAATTTTTTAAAAATTAAAAAATTAACATTTATATAATTTTAAAAATTTTATTATGAAAATTAGTGCTAATATTTTCATTATAGAAAAATAAAAAGCAACCATTCTTTTTACTCAGAAACCACCAACCATTCTAAATCTTAAGTCAAATAATTATATTAAAAGTTCAAAAATAAACATTTTATTCAATATAAAATACATATTTAATATTATCAAATAAATATTTTAACATGATTTAATATGAACACAACTTTAGAAATAAAATAATAGTGTTTAGAACATGCTACCCCAAAATATGCCACCTTGGCACAGTGAATATTTTAAGCTTTTGTTTCAGAAAATGGCAGAAGCAGGAAAGTCATTCTGACTTCCCCCTTCTTTGACTTCTTTCTTGAAACAGGTCTTAAAAACCTCATTTTAAAGGTGCCCTCTCTATACCCTGCATTCTTATCTCTGAAGACAAAAGGATGCCAAGAAGAAATTTAAGAAACAGGCATTACATCTCCCCCAGTTTTAGCACAATTACTTTATACCTAACCTACCATTTTTCTCCAACAACTAGGCTCTCTTCATCAAACCTATCACATAAATACATATTTGTTTCATTGGGTCTTCATTACCTTATAAAAGCTACCATGTCATGTACATCTTGTATTAATAAAATTGTATGCTTTGCTTCTACTACTATGTCTTTGTTAGTTTAAGTCTTAGACCCAGCTAGAGAGCCTAAAGGGATTGGGGAAAACATTTTCCCATACAAAAACTTCTAAACATTTTAAGATAATTTTTAATGAAAATAATACTATCTCTAAAACAAGAGACATGAATTTTTAAGTGCAATTTTGCTCATCTTTTTTTTTTTTGATACCATATACTTTATGGAAAACATGATACTAATTTTGATAGGCTCAAAGTAAAATTTACTATAAAAGGTTGTAATATTTTTATATGGCCTTAATTTAAAAATATTTGGTTTAAGGTTTTGTTCAATACTAGAAAGATTATGACAACCTGGGCTCATTATTTATATGGTGAATAGATAGAGTCGTTCATGATCATTAGTCACTTCTCAGTTTTTTCATATAAAAAAGAAGTCTCATTTTACTACTATGCCATTACTTCTAGACTAACAGATGCCTTTTGACTATGCTGTCTGAAAAAATCTGTGTCCTTTTCATAATGAAAAACTTTTCAAATGATCTATACATTTTTCTGATTTAGGTTGTTTTCCCACATGTTGAGCAAAAAGAAATATAACATTTCAGGATCAAATACCAATAGAGTCGTAAGTTTGTGAACAGAGAGAACTGGCAAATGCTCAATGGCTGCTATGTTGAATACTTCAGTCAGGTGCTCCTGAAGAGATAAAGCAGAAGAAAAGTCGTAAGAATATATTGGAAGAAGAGTTCAAATAATGAAACATGGCTGTGGAAAACTGCAAAGCAACAGGGGGCATGCAGGCCGACTATCTGAACAAACGAGGTGATTAATTTTAAACACGGGGTTTGCCTTGGAGGCAGTGATGTTCTGAAGCATTGTAAATTTGACTCAGCCATTAACAATATCCAGCACTGCTTAATCAATATGTCCTAAATAAATGATTAAATAAGTCAGTGAAGGGCAGTCACAAGTTACACACACACACACACACACACACACACACACACAATTTATGCAGTATGATAGACACATGTAAAAAATAAAGCAGCACACTGTAGTATGTTGCCAGTGTAGGTTACTTTCTTGATTTATTTCATTTGCATTGAATGAGATCTACAGCAGCACTGTCTAGTAGAACTATAATATAAGCCACAAATGAAAGAAGTAAGAACAGGTGAAATTAAGTTTAATAATATATTTCATTTAAATCAATATATCCTATAACCTGTATAATTTTGTTAACCAGTGCCACCCAATATATTCAAGAAAAAGAAAAAAATAAGCCAATATATCCAAAATATAATTTCAATATATAATAAATATTTTACTTTTCCCCATATTAAGTATATCTGGTATGTAGTTTACATTTTCACTGCATCTTAATTTGTAGAAGCCACATTTGAATCTCTGCATTGGTCTGTGTAAGTATAGAGATTCTTAGAGAGAGTTGATTCCTGGAATTTCTGTTTCCCATGAGGAAAAGAAGACTTTGCAATCCCAAAATATGCTTTTTGGGATATTGATTATTGTAAGCTGAATATTTTTAAGAAAAGAAAGTCTTAGGAAAAAACTTTGAAATTCCCCTTAACTGCCTAAAAGGAATTTAGTTAGAGAACCTGCTCTAGGAGGAGAGATATCATCACAGGTCACTTTACCATAAAGTAGTGTATGAGAGAGGAACCAGGCAAGGCCCATTGGTTCAAAGTCCTTTCTGTGTCCCAGTGTTAGGATGGACCAGCAAACATTTATGCACCAAACATATGCTTTTCCATCTCCATGCGAATTGACTTCCTACACTTGGAAGACCCACTCCATAACTCCCCCCCGCCCTTTCCCTCAAGATGGTACATGAGCCTCAATTACCAGATCTATCCTCAAGTCCCATGTTCTTATGAGGCTCCCAGGTGCACATACATATATATTAAATTTAGATATTTTCTCTTCTTAATGTCTTATGTCAATCTGATTATTTGTCCAGTCAGAAGAATGTAAGAAGGTGAGAGGAAAACTTTACTTCCCTACACACACACAAATTCTGTGGTAACCTGCTAACACAGTTGCCTCTATTTGTTTTTCAAAACTTCTTTACAAATCTGATGACATTAAAACCAGTTATTTATTTGTTTGTTTGTTTATTTATTTATTTATTTATGATTGAGTCAATGATGAAGCAAGCACAATTCCAGATGTGTGAAATTTAGTGAATTTATTTTTAATAACTAGAACCCTTTGCAGTTTCTTATAATTCCAAAAGGAAAATAAATAATTTAATCTTATGAAAGGCTTACGTTAGGCTAAGGGAGTATTTTTTCAAAGAAGATAAAAATAGCAAGAGTAAGAGACATGGTTGTTTTACATTTGGACCTAGAGCACTCCTGTAATGTATATGGTTCCCTAAAAAGTGTACATACACACAAGAGTGTATGCATATACACACATTGATAATTTAGGATGTTCTTGTTAGATACTCTCTTTAGGTTTGTATTCTTTGAATGTAAACATTTCTGAATAATGTAAGTTTTCTTGTTTCATACAACTTATACTACTCAGAAAGATAGCAAACAATACAATTTTGCTCCTGATCGGTAGCATTCATGTCATCCTGGTTGTCGGATAGTCTTCCTCAATCTTCTCTCTGGAATCCTCTGGGATTCTCCTGGCTTTATTTATACACCTAAATCTCTGCCACATAAAACACAAGCAGCCCTGGCCAGCTTGCTCACTTGGTTAGAGTATTGTCCTATGTCAAGGTTGTGGGTTTAATCACTGGTCAAGGCACATATAAGGAACAACCAAGAATTCATAATTGGATGGAACAATAAGTCAATCTCTCTTTCTCTGTCTCTCTCTTTCTCTAAAAAAAAAAAAAAAAAAAATCAAGAAAAATTCCCACAAAGAACCTCTCAAACCAATTATTCTCATGTATTTATTATTCCCTTTTCATTTTTAAAGAACATTTACTTAGAACTTCTTCTACTGGCTTTGGTACCTCTTCAGTTTTCATCTCAGGTGATTTTGCTACAAAGTCACTCTGTCTAAAACTGTCTTTACTACAGCCCCTGCTCTGCTCCTAGTTGGTAATTCAGTGACTCCTTTTCAGGGTGAATTGCCACTGCTGCCTTGGGTCTGCCAGCATCACTTGGTGTCTTTTCAACTGACCCTTTTCCTCTAAGCAGTATCATCTACTCTGCTTCTACTATTATCTCTATGCTGTCCCAGACTATGTCCCAGACTTGACCTCTGTTCTAAACTCTAATCATTTTAATCTCTACCTAGATTTCCTACATCAATTTAATATGCCCATACAGCAAATAATATTAATAAGAAAAACTGTTGATAATTAATTGAGGGCTGCCATGTTAATAGCTAAGTACTTTATATAGATTACTTTATTTAATCATCATAACAATTCTATGATATAAATATTATCCCCATTTTAAACATGTAGAAATATTCTAAGAGCAGTTAACTGACTTGTATCTTTAGTAGCTATCACACAGCGAAGTTACAAATTCAAGAAGTATGATTTTACTTTTTTAAATTGCATCTAATTTTATTCAATGGCTTTCATTAATGAGAGCCCAATCAGTCATCGCTATCATTTGATCTATTGAAGTGGTCCTCAAATTAAGAGGTAGATTATACAATTATTAAAAATATGGGTACTAAAACCAAATTCTCTTGATCCAAATCTTAGCTCTGATTCTCTTGAGCAGTATAATCTTAAGCAAAGTACTAAATCTTTCTGAGCCTTGTTTATTTTTTTATTGGAAACAGGTACATAAAAACAACATGCCAACAACATACAGTTATTGTCTGTAGACGAAATATTTTGTATATAATAGCTCTTGATGAAGATTTGCCATTGTTAGCACCTCCAGTCATACCTTATTGCATCTCTTAGTCACTTTCTGGAGTTACAGCATAATATGTTTCTTCCAATTCCTTATGGTACACAATTTTGGGGATCTACCTGCAGAGAACTGTATACTGTTATTACTTTCTTTCCATACCTCGTATCTGTGATAAACATCCCTGTTTATTTAAGTTCTCTGTCAGAATAAATCTGCAGGCTACTATTAAATGGTCAAAATATTTGTTAGTTTACAGCAAATACATTCTCAAGCTAATAACTGAACGGTTGAAATATGTGTTGTAACACAAAGAAACTTTTCAATCCTAGTCCCAGGTAGGCTACTGTACCTAAAAGACTGACAATATGTTGGTTCTCATATGCTAACCAGTTATAACTGTTCTCTTTAGGTTTTCTTTCATCAGATCATCTAGCCTACTTTTCTGCAATGTTGATTGTTGTATGGAACCCTATAAATTTAGTTAAATCTGTTGAGGTCATCAGTGTAGTCCAAATGAATCTCAGTCATGTTCTCATTTTCAAAAACATCATTTACTTCAAAATTTTCATGAAGTTGCTTCCAATTATTGAATAGCACCAATAAAGTTTCCGAAGTTCTCTGATTGATCTCAATTTAATCAGAAGTCACTGATCCTAATTATTAAATTCACAGAGATTATGTCCTCTTTTCAGGTTAAATCCAACTGAAAGTTTGCCTCAGTAGTCAAGTCTGTAGCCTCTTCTTTCCATATATGAATAGTGCGCTTTGCCTATTGATCCTATCTGAAACATGTCTTATTTTTTGATGTTGACCAAGAAATTTGCCCAAGAGCCTGAAGTGGGTCAGATTGTTCACAGCAGCAAGATAAGAAACCCAAGGTATATCCACATACTGCACTCTCCACTCTTCTCCTCCTAAAAAGCCACACCCCCAAAGACTTCTGGTGTTGCAGGCCCAATTGCACTTTTCCTTGGACTGCTGCCAATATGATTTCTCTAATACCACTCCCTCCTTGCCATCCACACAGACTTCCCCTTCCCAGAAGCATATTTCATGGATATTTTTTGTGAAAGAATGAAAGCAAGTTTTCAACACAATGATATTCAGATAGAGAAAGAAGATATTCAGAGCCTTTCACCCTCCTTCTAACCATAAAAGAAGAGCTTATTTATTACATATAGAATCACAGGCTTTGTTATACAAGGATGGCTAATGGACAAATTAGGGATTGGAAAACTCCCAGAGTATATCAACTGTTTTTTATTGACGCAAAGCTACTTAAAAGAAAAAAAAAAAAGATTCAAATCTGGCAACTTGGGATGGGCTTATGACAACAGGAAAGAAGGGAAATCCAGGGAATTGGAGTTTGGAAGGAGAACCTTGAAGAAGATTACAACGGTAATGCTATTGTATGAGGCACTGGAAAGAGATAAGTAGAGGCATTTCAATGTGCACACTGTGATAGTACAGTCCCTTTGCCACCTCTTCAAAAGCCTTCACTAATGAAATACTACTTTGAAAAAATTCTTGTCATATTTTTCGTTCTTTTCAATGTAACACTGAGAATGAATCTTAACATGGGAACAAACATGCCCAATTTTATTCTGCTTACATAGTTTAAGTAAAATTCATTGAATGCAAAACGACATATTCTTTGCGTTCTTTTTTCTTGCCTATAGATCCATGACCAAATTTCTTACATTGCTTATCTATAATAAAAAAATCATTTCACATACCAAGCTTATTTTTTTCTTTCCTGTCTGTGACTAACTGTATCTTCTCTTACCACATCATCTTAATACCAACGATGGACCTAGTTATAAGCCAATTAATTATTAATCAGAACATGACCACATTTCCAACTATGATAGCTTTAGTGTTACTTAGTTTAAAGTTCTGTGTGATGTGTTAAAATGTGATGTGTGCGCTTTGTATTTCCTCTGTAAATCTACATATTTTCAATTTATAACTTTCTAAGATAACACACCATTGCGCGTGCATAAATATACAAGGGGGAACCCAAAAAAAACAGAATTTATTTGTAAAAAATTGTATATTTATTCTTACATGTTTAAACTTCAATCACCTTCAAAGTACTCTCCATCTGATGCAATACACCTACTGGGAAACCTTTTTCCACTGCTGAAAACAGTTTTTGAACTCGTTGATTTTGATACCTTTTTAGTGCTTCTGCCATTTTCTGTTTCACCTCTTCCCCATCAGCAAAACGTTTCCCTTTAAGGACTTTTTTCACCCAGGGAAACGACAACAACAACAACAAGATGTTGCTGGCAGCAAGACTGGGTGAATAGGAACGGTGGGACATGGGGGTCATGATGTTTTTGGTCAAAAATGTGCTCGTAAATCACCCATCATGAAATGGGCAAATGTGTTGAAAGAGTCCTAAAAAAATTCACTGAAGCTGAACACAGCCTCTCACAGCAATATCAGCTGGTGTGCCGATATGGATGAGTTCCTAGAACACTCATCTAGCAGGGGAAGTCTATATTGCAAGGGGCCCACCCTCCAGAAGATAATTCTGTTTTGTTTTGTTTTTTTTTTTTTTGATTCCCCCCTCATATATTTGAGATTGTACATGTAACTGAAAATATTCTATCTAATTTATTATATTCTTCAAAAGTACTGTATTGTAATATTCTGATTTTTATAATTTAGTATTAGATTTGTTTTTGTTGTACTTAAGTACAACAAAATTTTATTTTCAAATAAAGTTCCTTATTTACCAAACAAGAGCTTATCTACAAGCCTATACGTATAAAATTTAAACCAATCTCTTTCTTTCTCTTACATTCCTAAAATTAACTTTAACCATTCCAGTAGACTATATCCTAATGTTAAATTTAAAAATTTTAAAGGAAATTCAAATCAGTAAATAAGCAGTATATACAAAACATATCTATTGCTATAAAATTGCACTTGAATTATATATGTGAGCTTTGGTTCATATTTTACAAACCACTGATTTCTATAATTATATTAATTTATGAGCAATTATTATAATCAAAAGTTGCATTTATATAACTAGTTATAATCTTACTGGAATAATACACTAACTTGACCCATCACATATATGAGAAAGGAAGCTTGGGGATATTTGGCATCCTTAAATAAGAAAAGAAAATAAGCATGCTGGAAATGGTACATATAATATTAGTATCAATGAGAAGAGATAAAAAAGTATAGAGATATTAATGGAAATATTAAAGAGAGACTGGAAACTCCAAGTACATATCATAAATAGAATGTTACAGGAAATTCAGTAACACTGTGCTGTAAGGACTTGTCTAAGTGCTTTTAATGAGAATGTAAAGTGTGTGAATTCCATTTGACCATTCTGAATGGACTGAAAGGAGATGGCAGATGTTTTCAGAGAAAAAAATCTCCTGGCATTATTTTTAAATTTGGCTTCATGTTGGTAAAAGAGATTAAGAAAGCAACCTCTACTAGGAGCATCACAGAACATAACAGAAGAATGAGGAAGTAAATTTCCCTTTCTACTAAGCAATGGTTCCAGCTTTTTCAAAATAATAGTCTATCTCTAGTTTCCATGATAATAAAAGGAAAAAAAAGGTCTAGGAAAAAAACTCATTTTAGGGACTAGCTATTAGTCTAATAAATAGACTCCTACCAGTCCTCCTAGTAATATGTCTTCAAGTTGTTAAATGTCTGCCTTACCCAGATACTTAGCCCAAAATGACCACTAAAAGGGTCATGTTTCTGAAATAAAGAGAAAGAAAGCAGAAAAGAAGAAAAGAAAAAAAGGAAGCACATAGGGAGGGAGGGAGGAAGAAAAGACAAATGGAGGAGGGGTCATTTCATCATGACCACTATCTCAAATGAATATTAGTTCTTGTCCCAGATTCCTTCATTAAAGAATCTATGGGCTTGTATAAATAAATGACAACTTTTATTCCTAGATCTGTGTGTGTATGTGCATGTGTTACAGAAACACAGACAGAGAGAGACAGAAAATTTAGTAAATTGTAGGTAATAGCATATGGGCCAATATGTTTGATTATATAAGTAATTTGATAACTAAACATGGCATTATAAAAGTACATGTGATGGAAAAGTACTTGGAAGAGAGCAGAAATTTTCCTAATCCCTCAGCCATTAATATAGTTCACTCGCATAGAGAAAAACAAACAAATAATAATAAATTAGAAAGATTCAGTTCTTAAAAAATGGGAGGGGAGAGTAGACAGGTAAATTTATTTAATCTAAGAACTGAAAATCATGAAAACTATAGAAAAGGGTCACTAAATAGAAGTCAGGAGTAGACTACATCTGGCCCAAGGATGTATTTATCTTGCATACAATAGTGCTAAATGAAAAGAGAGAGACAAAATGACATGGGGAAATGAGAAGAAAAAGAAAGAGAAGGAGGAAGGAAGAAAGAGATAAAGAGAAACTTTTTAGCAAGACTAAACTTCTCACTTAACCACAGACCCCACCACGCTCTATTGTAATACCAGATAATCTGAGCTTTAACATTATTTTAAATTTGTACCTATGAAAAAATTTGAACCTGTGAGCCTTGCATACAGATGAGGAAAAATTTGATAGGATGAGGAAAGCCTAGAAGGGATTCCTGGAGTTTGAGTCTAATTGGGCAGTGGGGGAAATGGGGAGGGGGATAAAGGTGAGAAAAGAAAGTTAAAAGAATATCATAAAGAGAAGATAATTCTTGTTTATTATCTTCAGTGTTACAAAGATATATTCTAAAATCTGACAATAATAATTAATTGACAAATTGCATGGTTTGAAACATTCACAAAGAGTACTGTGCCCCTTTATATTAATATATGAACTTTATCCACCTATGATTTAGCATCCTCATTTAATGGTTTTCATCAAGATCATATGTAATAATATATGTTACTTTAAAAACCTTAAACACAATAATGATTACAATAAGACAGTGAATTGATAGGATAATGGAGGACTAAGCAACAGTATATTACATTGCCTTTAAAAGATGAATATTCCTGAATACATAAATACATTTATATTTTAATTTTTTCTTGAAGACACTTAAGGGCAGTGTGCTGTAATTTCATTAATTTAAATAGGATGGAAAAGAAAAAAAGACAAATAATTGTGTGTATGTGTGTGTGTATGTGTAAAATCACCTACCCACCATCAGTTGTCCCCTCTTTCCCTTCTCCATTCAATCCTCATCATTTAGAGTTGCATGGAGTCTCAACCTCATTATGTCTCAAATTTCTGTGGCACTTTGACCATTACTCTTTTTTGGCCTTCCTGTTGGCTCAGATGACTAAAAGAGTGCCAAACTTTGATTAATGTCAATGAAGAAAGAGTTTTGGCAGATGAAGGAAACTGGCCAAATGGGAGAAACAGCAGACAGGGACACTATAGAGCGATGAAGAGTTGTAGAGCGACCTGCTCAAGGAAGATGCTAAGAATACTAAGCTATGTGATGGAAGGACTTGAATCTTCAGAAGTGAAGGTCTTTGAAATCTAATCTTTGCACATAACTTCCTATGGTAGGTGTGTGTGAGTGGTCCAACTATTTAGCTTTCCAAGTCATAGTTTACTCATTTCTAAAACTGTGAGAAAAAAAATTTTTTTAATTAAAGGCATTAACTTGTGTGGACTTTTGTTATACAGCAATAGACCACAGCTTTAAATATTATTTGTGCACATATGGCTTTCAAATGTATATCTCTGGTCCAAACCTCTTCCCTAAATTTCAGTCCTATATCTAACCACTGAACTGATATATCCCATTAGATGTCTAATATCCAACGGAAATAATGCATCAAAAATTGAGCTACTGATCTTTCCTTCTGAACTTGCTTTCCCCTCCTTTCCCTTATCATCTAAACAGAAACTATATTGCCCCATGTGCCAAGGCTGGAAACTTTAGAGTCAACCCCATCCTGCCCCTCACATCCAACATCAAAACTGTAAGCACTGTTTATGGATATACCCAGAAACTGGCCACATGCATTAGCACCACCTAGTCAAGGTGCCCATTATCTATTACTTGAATTTTTAGTAGTCTTGTTAATATATTGCAGGTTACTCTCCCTACAATTTATGTTTCACCCAGGAAGCAGTTGTCCAATTGAATGCCAGTCAGGATATAACCTTCTGTACTCATAAACTATGGAGCTGCCCATCTCACTCAGAGTAAAGCCCAAGGTCGTGATAATGACCTCCAAGTTTTTTTTCATTCCTTCATTTTCCCCAAACTCCAATGCTGACATGACAATCAAACATGAATCCATTATGTGCCTATGGAAAACTAGGAAGATTCCCGCCCAAGATGTTCTGCACTACGTGTCCTCTATCTAGAATGGTCTTCTTATATCCATGTGGCTTGTTCCCTCACAGTCTATACATAAATATTACCTTCCCTGGCCCCTCTAGCTAAAATTTTGACCATTTCTGCTCTACCTTTTCCAATACTAACAACTCCTTTCTTCATTTTTTATTCTCATCATTTGTGACCATATAAATAAAGATATTTATATTATGTTTCACTTACTTATGAAATGTATGTCTGACAGCCTTACTAGGACATAAGCTCTGTTAGAGTGGGCCATTTTTCACCTTTTCTCAATATTTTATTCTTAACATTGAGAACAATTCCTGATACAGAGCAGGCACTTAAGTACTAATTGAATGAAGGAATGAATCATAATCAAACATTTCCCTTTAAAAATATTTTCAATGAAATGCATAATTAAATCATGTATAATAATCAAAGACTCTATGTTCTGGATAAGTTTTAGTAACCTAGAAATGCTTGTAGGTTAAATTGAGCTTCTTTTCTTTCTGGAAATACTATCTTCCCTTACTCAAAGCCATCCTTAGATAGGACCAGAGAGAATCAGACTTCTCCCAGCCTAAAATAAGCAAATAATATTAAGTATTTATTACAAGGCCAAACTTTTAACATGATTATAGAAAAATAAATAAAAACCTGCATTGTTTTGGTTATATATGGACTTTGGGGTGGACACAGTTCAAAAATACATGAAAGCCAAGAAATTGGAAGAAGAGATAAATGATTTTTATAGAAAATGTTCCGAATAAACAGATCAGACTCACTGAAGGCAATGTTAAGGACATACAGAGGTATGTGGAATTTTCCAAGCATTTCAAAGGCAAAATAACCTTCTATCCCAAAAGACAGCATAATTTAAGTTACTTCTGACCCTCTGGAGGCTGTTCACACTTATCAGTTTAGTGATAAGTTTAAATCTGGTTTACAGGTAGTATCCATAATTCACCTGATGTTTCAGGGGAGTTTAGAACAAAGAGAAAAATGTTGGGCAGCCAGGAATAGAAAAAAATACATTAGTCCCAGTAAATGAAAAGTTAAATACAAAATTGAAAACCTGTTTTATATATACGTGTGTGTGTGTGTGTGTGTGTGTGAGAGAGAGAGAGAGAGAGAGAGAGAAAATGTGTTCATTCCCAAATTCACCATCATGTATGAAGGGTAAGAAAAGACTGAATAAAGGGGCAGACCATTCCAGATTGGTAAGTGGCAATTTTAATAAGTAAGCAAGAGAACTTACATGCAAGGCAACTGTAAGACAAAGAGATCTCCACACCCACTGGTCAGAACGCTAAAAGTTTACAAAGATGTCTTAACTGGGTTCAGTCCCATATTCATCCCTGATGGTCTCAAGAATATGTTACTCTTTCAAGTATAACTTGAAATGGTTGCTAGCATGAGAATAGTAGGCAGAGGAACTTTCCAAGGACAGGGGAAGGGATAAAGAGCCTTCTATTATCACGGTGCCATTTGTGGGTCAACTGGCAGTCCTCCAATTTGTAAATATTTTTCCATGATTTTAAAATCATGTTTTTTTGACACAATATCTGAGTCATTTCTGGTGTTGGGGATGGGAATACAGAGGTCACAAAAGCCTTGAGTGGTAGCAGGGCAACTTCTCTCACTGTGCAGGCCAGTAGGTTGGACAGACTTATTTCAGCCAATCTGATGTTCCTAGCTGGGACCTTGAACATGCAGCTAGTGATTCAAAGGAAGAAACTTTTAACAATCACTTCAGTATTACAGTGGTCACATCAGTGTCCAACATCAGTACAAGGCTGTTCTCAGCTGCTCCCCTTGACCTTCCCTTGGTTGGTTTTTTGGAGCATGGTTCTCAACTTTGTGTTCAGTGTGCTGCCAATAAACCCATTTCTATTTAAATTAAAATAAGTATGCATCTTGGTTTATTACCAATACCTCTACTGGTTATGACAGTGTAGATGTGCAAATAATTTCTTCTAGTAGAAAGTATGCATTTGGTAAGATGGTGATTATATGCTACATAGCTTACCATTGCAAAATCCTAAGGTTTGAAATAAAGTATAATACAAAAAGTAATATATAAGAGAAGGGGATATTGAATTTCTTAAGAGGGAACATCAGATCAATGAAACAGCAGCCCACATCCATGTTATTGAAGCATGAAACAGGAAAGTACTGTAATGAGAAAGTGTTTAAGCCACTAGGCCTCTAAAACCTAATACAGAAACTGAAAAGGGAAAACCTGAGGGTAAAAAGCAGGCAAGCCTTGAAATTGAAACTGAAGGAGACAACCCAAAGGCAATATTCACTGGCGCCTGGATGATCAGTCTGTAGGAATGGAGAGAGCCTAAGGGCAAAAATGCATTCAGGCCCAATAGTAAGTTGGAAAGGATTCCTTTAGGGCAAGGCTCATTCTTTTTCTAACTATAAATTAGAATAGATCCAGCTTAGCGGCAGCATGCTCAATGCTGTGGAATTGAAAAAGTAAGCATATAACTAGGAGCAACCTGCATTTTTTTATAAAATGGTAATAAGTCTGATTGGTAAGAACTAGGATGTGGCTAGCATTTAAATATGCAGCATGAGCTTATGAGAAAAATTAGACAATGAAAGAGAAAATAAAAAGAAAATGGAACTGGCAGGGAGAGCATATATTGATAAAACCTCTACTGAGTATAACATTGTGATCCAGAGTCAATTTCCACATCTTCTCAATCAGTATACATTAACACTTATCGACAGATGTATTTTTATAATGCAAAGATGTCTAGGAAACCAGAATTGATGTTGAGATACTAACAGTAGAGAAATCTCTTTCCTATTTCGAGGAATAACATAAAATTGGCATCTTAAATTTACTTATGCAGAACAGAGGACTCCCTTTCTTTTAAGTAATAAACATCTTGAATATTACAAACTGACAAATGTGAGCTGCATTAAAACTATTTTATTGGCATGCACAGTTATATACATATTTAGTTTCCTTGAAACTATCACCAGCCACACAGCTTAATACAGTTAATACAGTTAATGACTGAGACCATCCACATCAGTGGTTCTCAAAGTATTCTCACAGATCAGAAACACTAGCATCACCTACATACTTGTTAAAAATGTGAATTCTAGGGCACCAGCTCAGATTTTTTTAATTCTTCATATGAGGCCCAGCAACATGTGTGTTAATTAGTCTTCCTGATGATTGTGATTGTGAAGGTAAACTTAGAGAATTACTCATCTACATTACTATTAACATGGCTACTATTTCAGAAAATTTTAGCGCATAAGAATTTGTGAATAATTTTGTTTAGGAACTTCCTAATAAATCTAAACAATAAACTAGAGAGTAACCCCACATATGACTTATATTCTCCTTCTAGGAAAAACAGATTATTCAACTGGGTTAATCCAAACAACTTTTTACTCTTAAGTCTTCTTTCAAAACAGTTATGACCATGTCACCCTGTTAATCTTGGTTATAAAGATGAGTTTTCTGTTGGGTTGAACCTTTGAACTTCTACATATTTTAACATGTTCCCAAATGCTTCTAGGAATACTTCTAGGAATGAAGAGAATTTACATAAAATACTTTTGGTAGGTCCTTTTAGAAAGCTTTTATCTTTGTGGAAATGTGCTTTATTAATAACAAAACTGTTTTCTTAAGGAAAAGAACAAGTATAGACCCTTATAAGTTTGTTCATGCTCCAAAATCCATCCTGCTCCAAAAAGCCAATGAGTTTAGAAGTTCTCAGTGAATCAGCCTTTTTGTAGAACAAATCTTGCCATATATAGTAGCCACCCCCTCTCCCTTATCCGTGGAAAATACATTCCAAGATCCCCGGTGGATGTCTAAACCCATAGAGAGTACTGGATCCTACATACACCATAAATTTTCCTTTGCATGCATAACTATGATAATCTTTAACAGGAAGAGATTAACAAAAATAACTAGTAATAAAATAGAACAATTACATAACAATATACTGTAATAAAAGTTACGTGAATGCGGTGTCTGCTGCAAACATTTTATTTTATTGTACCCTTATTTTCACTTAAAGGAAGCATTTTACAGTTTTTCTTTGGCACATTTGAATCAACAGCATGACTACTCTTGTACTTTGGGGCCACTGTGAAGGATTACTTGCACACAAGCACTGCAACACTTCAAGAGTCAATCCTGTAACTGAGAGGACTTCCAAGAGACTAATATGCCCAGCATTGCACACACTGGACAAAGGGATGTTACACATCCTGGGCAGGATGAGCAGGGAGATTTCGTCATTCTGTTCACAAATATGTGAAATTTAAAACCTATGAATTATTTATTTCTGGATTTTTTCATTTTCAAAATATTTTATTTACGTATTTTAGAGAGAAGGGAAGGGAGGAGGAAAAGGAGAAAGAGAAACATTGATGTGAGAAACATCGATCCATTGCCTTTCACATGTGCCCCAGCCAGGGACCAAACCTGCAACTCAGGCATCTGACAGGCCCTGACCAGGAATTGAATTGGTGACCCTTCACTTTGTAAAACTGTGGAAGGGCTCCACCCGCAGCACCCCATCCGTCCACTACGGATGAGAATAAAACTACCAATACATGATCTACTTGGGGAGGAGAGGTGGCCAATCTCTCAAAGAAGGGCCAAGAGTCCCTTCCTCAATGGTTTTTATTAGGTTCGTAAAACACAGGAATAGAGGTAAAGCTCATCAATCAATGTCAGGCGGCAAGGATCAAACAATAGATAACATTTCAAAGAACTCTGAGGGTATAATTGAGTCAGGGTCTGTCAGCTAAGGGGTTACAAAACTTTGGGAGACAATCTCATTTCCTCCTCAGACCCTTATCATTTAAATGAGAGCACTCTTAGCAAAGCAGGTTTCACAGGACTTTACCAATTTTTTCTTATGCCTGATCACCTGGGCAGCGGCTCTAGCCAGCACAGGGCTGCACTGCACTCCGTCATAGTTTCAGGCTTAAGTGGATTAGGACCAGGATGCCAAGAGACAAGGAAAACTCCCAGACCGATTGGGGACTCAGGATATGTCAAAATAGCTGGGGGGTGAGGGTCCATCACTCCCTCTTTGCTGCAGCCCCCTGAGTCCTTCCTTGAGGGCCTTCCAAGTGGTCGTGCCTGTCATAGGCAACCCCTTCCTTGAGGGAATCTTACTCATTGGCTAACCGACCAAGCATTGGGGGCCAGTTATGAATAAAGTAAGAGGAGCAGAAGTGGTGCTCCTGCCAAGGAGATAAGCTTTGTCTCCTTAGTGGCTTATGGTCTGAAGGTCACTCACTCAGCCGTAGCCAGGCGGGATTTACAGCTCCTGAAATCAGGCAGGGCAGTTCCCAACATAAAACAACGCTCAACCAACTAAGCCACACCGGTAAGGGCTATTGCTGGAATTTTTTATTTAATATTTTCAGAACATGATTGACCATGAGTAACTAAAAATGCAAGAAGCAAAATTGTGGATGAAGGAGAACTACTGTGTCCCACATTGGAAAACAGAATAATTTTTTTCAGACCTGTTTTTGTGGGGTTTTGTCATTGCTGTTGGTGGTGGTGGTAGTGTTTTGTCTCTAAAAGCCTGTTTCTAAGAGAGATCTTTTCTCCATCCAGCCACCTAGCCATTCCAATTCTGGCTACAAAATAAGAGATCTCACCTGGCAGGTCTCTAAAGTTCAAATCTCACCTGCTTTTGGAATCTCCAGCAAGACACAACTCAAAAAGCCTGGTGTAGCTTCTCCATGGCTGTCTAGTACTGACCAGAACTCTAAAGTATAGTAGTACATACCGTGGAGGATCCAGAGCTTATCTAAAGTTTTCAAAGCAAATCGAGGCAAGGGCACCAGGCCATAGGCAATGGCTAAAGACCTCTTGCTGCTTCTCTTGGCTAAACTGTACCAGCACCAGCACCATCCAGGGCTGGGACAGAAACTCAGCAACCCAGCTCGTCTCCACTGGGCCAAGGGAAGCTCCAAGCCCCACTCTGCTCTTAAGAACTAAGACCTGGAATGAGGAAAATATTCCCGGGTAGGGCTGGAGAACACAGGGCCTCCATAAGGTGAGTGCGGGTTGAAGAAGGCCCACCACCACCACCACCACCACAGGTGGGAAGGGGAAGAAGAGCTCTAGTTTCCCTGGAGGCTACACCCTGCCCTAGAGAGAGCAGCACCCTAGAATTTACACTTAAGGAACTGGCTTGGGGCCATGAAAACATACTTAAATTTCAGGGTTTGATTTCCCCTTTACAAATGGAGGCAGGTGAGAAAAGGCATATTTTTGGCTCAGTAACACAATAATTCTGGGTCCAACCCAGAAGGCTTGACCCTGGAAACAGCAAACAAGCTGCCCTGTCCCAACAGGTGTGTGGACACTGGCTGCCAACTGCCATTCACTGGGCTAAGGTGTGGATGTGATGGCAGGGGAGAGAAACCAATCCCCAGGGAACAGGGGTGCAGGCAAAGATCTTTAGTCCAGCCTAAATCCCCAGAGCAAGGCCAAGGCCCAACATTTAATGCCATCAGATATAACTCTGTACCCCACCCACCCCCCATGCCATCTCAGCTCCCACTTTCTTCACTGACCCAGCTCCCAGAATACAACTATAAGCCCAGGATTTCTTCCTCATAAACCCCATAAGCTGAGGTACTTCCCAAAAGCTACCTGCCCAGGTGCGGCCCTTCCCCACTGATGTATATCTACGTGTTTTGTATGTCACAAGCCAGGAGCAAGCACCTGTGACCCAAATGGTCGGCCACAGAAGTAAAATGTTAGTAACAAACAGCATTTATTCAGAATTCTGCAATTTACAAAGCACTTATTACAGATGTTTCCATCCCCCTAAGTTAGGCATTGACATTTTCCCGTTTCACAGATACAAAAGGAAGGCTTAAGGAGGTATTCACTGGGGTGATAAAGTCAGGTCTTCACCCTAAATTATCTAACTCTACAGATGGTCAGATTGATGATGGACAACAAACAATTGAGATGAGGGCTCAAGACAAGTTGTATGAGCAATAAATTTATTCAGCGTTTCCAGACTTTTAAGGGTTTGCCCCAGTCTAAGTCCTTTATACCCACTGGGCTAAAACTTCTGCTTCTTATATATACTAAAATCAAAATTTTTCACTTATCTTTAATGGCATAATTACACCAAAAAAATTACAGCATCCACATTGGGGAATTTTACACATGAACCATATTCTTTATTTGATTCATTTTTAATTGGAATGAGAAAATTCCCAAAAGAAATTCAGGTTCAAAATTGTTTCCTTAAAATATTCCTTGGCTAATTAAAAAAATTAGGAAATTAAAAAATGAGGTAAACTTAAAGCTCTCACTTAGATTCTCCTAAACTTCAACTAAAGCCTAAGGCTTTATCTTATTAGTCTTCTTCCTTCATCCTACGCTCCTTTATTGTCTGCTACCTGTACTTTTTTTTTCTGTCCTTTTCCCCTTCTCTTAGAAACAGCTAGAAACCCATAAAGCTCAATTACATGTTAAAGCCCATTCAGCATAGGGAAATATCCTTATGGCAAAACTTTTGAAAGCCTAAATAAGTCAAAGAAAATTTTAGACACATCACATATTTAGAATAATTTCAGGAACATATATTCTAGGGTCCTCACATATATATCAATTAGCTTGTATGTTAGTGGAAACCTCACATGCAGATGCAAAAAAAAAAAATTGAAAGGCAGAATAAGAAGGTTTTGAAGATGACTTAAAAGATTCTAAATTGCATACGAACCTAGAAGAGTTTAGAAAAAATGTACTTGTTTTTCATTGTCTTTTAGCTGTTATCCCAAAATGTTTCCTATGAAAATAGATGGGCCTTGACTTCAAACTATAAATTAAAAATTACTTCACTGGAGACTTTAAGAATAGGCTCTTTGAAAACTTTTACATATAAAAGTAGATTTGAAGCGGATGTGATTCCAGCTTTTTCCTCTTTTCTTTTTATGTGTGAATGATTGTAAGCCAGAGATGGGAAATGTAAAACATAGCATATAAGCTTTCTATTTTACAACTAGAAAGATCACTGTGTAGAATGGCTGTACTGAAACATAAGGAGGTGTGAAAAAAGAAGCATGGAGTAATTTGAGTTTTAAAATAGAACAGAGAATTTTGTATATAGTGCTCTGAAGTTGGGCTTTCACCACATACTACAGTCAAATTTTTGAAGAAGTTTAATTTCTAGTTGCTCTAAATGTGGTACGTAAAACACAATCAGATTTAAGTAGTAGAAAAATTATCTTGTGATAGCATTAAGGATAGATTGAAAGTAAAAGACTAGACCCACAGAGCAAGTAGAATTAACGTGACTTAGAAACATTTTCTCTGAATTCACATGCCTATCTCATATATCAAAATTGCCCCCTCTTCATACAAGACAACACATCCAATATATAACCATTAGATACATTTTACAGATGAACATTTGACCACATTAACTCCTCTTTCAAAAATATTTGGCAATCTGTTAACTTTTGAATTAAATTAAAACTTCTAACAACACTTTTCGAGATTTTTCACCCATTTTGCTCAGCGGAGCTCACCATTCATACTTTATATCTTTTATGTTTTATGTATGTGTGTATAAGTATGTATACTTAATATGTAACATAGACACAGTCTATATATCATGCATATAAACATACTAGGTCTGTCCAGAAAAAGTCAAGCCATTGTTAATATAATGAGAGTGGTTTGCACAACATCTATGTAACCTGGTAGCCAACAAGAGTGGACTGGAATACACATGCATGAATAGTGATGACTTCACTATACTAGTCAGCAGGGGCCGTAGGTGCCTTTGAATGAGCATGTGTACTGTGTTGCCAGCACATTCAAAATGAAGCAAGCAGAGCAACGAATCTGCATGAAATTTTGCATTAGGTTTGAACATTCCGCCATGGAAACTATTTGGATGATTCACAAGGCCACAGCTTAGGCAACTGGGATTGGCACCTTCATCATGACAACATGCCAGCTCATGCATCTTATCTAGTGCAGTTTTCTGGTGAAACATCAAATCGCCCAGGTGACTCAGCCCTCCTACAGCCCAGATTTGGTGCCCAGTGACTTTTGCCTTTTCTCAAAACTCAAATCACTTTTGAAAAGGAAGAGATTTCAGGCTGTCAACAAGATTCAGGAAAATATGATGGGGCAACTGATGGCAATTGGGAGAACTGTGTGAGGTCCTGAGTTGCCTACTTTGAAGGGGAGTGAAGTATCATTGTCCTATGCACAGTGTTTCTTGTCTCTTATACCTTCTTCAATAAATGTCTCTATTTTTCATATTACATGGTTGGATACCTTCTGAACAGACCATGTATATTCCCTACTTCTGTCTGCCGCCTCAATATCACATCCTTTGTTCTGTCACCCCACGCTACTATTTGCAGTTTCCCAAGTGCGTAACATAATTGCTCTCGTTAAACTCCATGCCTTTCTTTTTAGTATTTTCTCTACTAAATTTTACTTTCTCCAATCTCCAACAGTCAAAATATAACTCATCCCTTAAAACCACAGTCAAAAGCTGCTTTTTTCCCCTATCCTTCTTCCCTAACACTCTTAGTGATAATAAATAGTTCTTCTGCTATTCTGGGGTAGTTATATCATGATTTGGTGTTCACTTTCTTATGCATCTGTATAAATTCTAAAACCAAAAAAATAGAAGTTAAGTACATAGTATACTTCAATCAATGAATGAATAAAGAGTACATGGATGAACTAATACTTAATCATTTGTAGAAAGTTTTCTTTTTCCCCCTCATTAGGTGATAAGTATGTGATTATCTGAACAAATATTTTACTTCCTGTGTAATGACTTCCTCACAATACACAGTACAATGTTTTCAACACAGTGGGTAATCAATACCTGCTGTTGACTGTTGAAATAAAATAAATTTACAAAAATAAACCAGGCTTGTTTCTAGTAATGGAACTCCCCTTGGTGATTTTTGGCATGCTAAATGAAATCACCACAGGAAAGTTTATGAATGATACGCTGAATATTCCAAATGAATGTTGCACTTTCAGATATAGCACCACTGGTTTTAGTTGCGAAGATATTGAAAATTAAGTAAGTCTCAAAAGGGAAAATGTTCTGGGTGACATTAATGATTCAGCTATTTGTCTCTTCCCTTTGAGACCAAGTACATAGATATCATTAAATTGAATATGAATAAAATTGTACAACTAGAAATGCCTTTCTTCAAGTATATTATAAAAAGATAAGATTTATAATTATGACACATAATACTATACAGAATAAAAGTATACAGGCCTCCTAAAACAGGTTTTCCTAATATGACTGACATTAGGACATTATTTTAGCTATATTTTAATAGTAATTTATATAATATATGCATAAACATACAGGGTATTAATGACTGTTATACACAGATTAATTTAAGGGAGCAAGCCATAATTTTAAAAATATATAACAAACATATGGCGTAAAAACATTACTTAACGTGAGAAATTTTTATTTTCATTTCCGTGATTATTTCTTAAGAAATAAAAATTCTGAAACTTCCACTTTCTAAATATATGCAAAGCACTAAAATATTAACTATGTGTACAACATTTAGAAATATATTGTTATCTTTAAAGAATCTGTTTTCACCAGAAAAACACAAGTATCTTAACCTGAACATGTATACTTCATTTGGGTTTCTTCTTTTAATTTAAAGAGGAATCTTTATTTTTTAAAGTATGACATTTTTGTTCTTTTTTTTCTGTTTTGGATACTAATTCTGATACAGGATTGTTGTTTTTTTCTGACAAATATCAATACTGATTTAGTCTAAATAAAAAATAGCACATCTCCCATCAAATTATAATACAAAAGTTTATATATTTCAAATAGTAAAAATATTATAAATTTATTTCCTCCTTTCTTCTTTACTCTTTTAAAAGTAAAAAAAAAATAAGTTGTTTTGGTTTGGCTTTTAACTTATATTGTCTAAAATATATATATTTTTTCTCATGTTCTCATTTTCTACTTTTCTTTCTACTAAAGTGTCAGTCAATATATCTCAAAGAAAGTTGACTGTTTTGTTTGGCAGTAATTCTCCATTCCAAAGAATTATGGAAGTAATCACATTCTGAAGGAATGTGTTTCTACTAGCTATACTGCAATGGGCCCCAGATATCTAATTTACAAGCTTTAAATTAATGTATGTTAACGCTGCTACACAACAAAAATTAGTTATCAAAGAAACTAATTCATTGCATAATACTCTCACCATAAACTAGTTTCACAGTTATCAACCACTCTTTGGAAATAAAAGAAATAGAACATGCAAAATTTTATTCTTTTCTTTCAAAGTGGAAAATATGAAAAATAGACAGCATCAAAGTCATGTAGGGCTGTGACAAAAATGAAAATAAAATCTTTTATTTTTAGTCTTTATCAGTGTTATTTATATAATTGATGATAAGGATATACAGGGACCAGATATATGGGAAATAAACATACTGGGATATGAAGAAAATTGATGTTAATTTGCCTGTTTTCTCAGTTTCCACTCTTTGCTTTCCTGGAAAATCTTTTTTTTTTTTTTTTTTTTTTTTTTAAATTCAAAGGAGTTCCAGCCAAGATAGAGGTGTTGGTAGAAATGCTTCACTTCATCACACAACTGAAAGAAGGATAACAACCAATTAAAAACAAAAAATAACCCGAACTTCCAGAAAATCAAACTGCATGCAAGTCCAACAACCAAGGAGTTAAAGAACAAACATTCATCCAGACAGATAGAAGGGACTGAGTCGGGGCAGAGAGGATACGCAGCAAGGTGGTGGTGGACTGGGACAGGCGAGGCAGCAGCTGGCAGAAGGGATTTCCCACATTCTCATGCAGATAAACCCGGAGGACTGACTGGAAAGTGAGATAAACCCAGGGATCCAGTGCAGGGATATAAAGCCTCAAACTCTGATTGTATAAACCTGTGTGGGTTATGGGGATGGGAGAAACTCCCAGCCTCACAGGAGGATCCACTGGGGAGACCCACAGTATCCTAGAATGTACACAAGCCCACCCACCTGGGAATCGCCACCTGAAAGGGCACGATCCGCTTGTGGGAAGCAAGGGAAGTGATGGAAAGTGGGGTGAGAGCTGAGCAAGCAGCATTGTTCCCTCTCTGACCCCTCCCCCCACATACACCACCACAACACAACAACACAGCAAAAGGGGTTGCTCCACCCTGGTGAATACCTAAGGCTCTGCCCCTTACAACAGAACAGTTGCACAGAGACAAAGAAGTATGGCCAAAGTGAAAGAACAGATCAAAAGTCCAGAAAAAGAACTAAGTGATGAGGAGATAGCCTATCAGATGCACAGTTCAAAACACTGGTAATCAGGATGCTCACAGAAATTATTGAGTTCAAAGGAAAAATGAAGAAATGAAGGATATAATAGTGAAATAAAGGAAAATATACAGGGAACCAACAGTGAAGGGAAGAAAACTGGGACCCAAATCAATGATTTGAAACAAAACGAAGAAATAAACATTCAACTGGAACACAATGAAGAAATAAGAATTCAAAAAATGATGAGAGGTTGAGGAAGCTCTGGGATAATTTTAAACGCTCCAACATCCAAATCATAAGGGTGCCAGCAGAAGAGGAACAGCAAGAAATCAAAAACTTATTTGAACAAATAATGAAGGAAAACTTCCCTAATCTGGAGAATGGAATAGACATGCAAATTCGAGATGCTCAGAGAGTCCCCAAAAAGTTGAATCCAAGAAGAAACACACTAAGACACATCATTATTAAGTTACCCAAGATCAAAGATAAGGAGAGAATCTTAAAAGCAGCAAGAGAAAAGGAGACAGTTACCTATAAAAGAATTCCCATAACACTATCAGCTGATTTCTCAAAAGAAACCTTACAGGCAAGAAGGGGCTGGAAAGAACTATTGCACATCATGAAAGGCAAGGACCTACATCCAGGATACCCAGCAAAGCTCTCATTTAGAATGAAAGGGCAGATAAAGTGCATCCCAGATAAGGTAAAATTAAAGGAGTTCATTATCACCAAGCCCTTACTATACAAAACGTTAAGGGGACTTATCTAAGAAATAGAAGATCAAAAGTTTTGAACAGTAAATGACAACAAACTCATAACTATCAACAACTGAACCTAAAAAAAGAAAAAGAAAAAACTAAGTTAACAACTAGAACAGGAACAGAATCACAGAAATGGAGATCTCATGGAGGGTTATCAGTGGTGGGAGTGGGAGACTAGGGGAAAAGGTACAGAGAATAAGAAGCATAATTGGTAGGTACAAAATAGACAGTGTGAGGAAAGAACAGTATAGGAAATGGAAAGCCAAAGAACTTATATGTATAACCCATGGATATGAACTAAGGGTGGAGGTAATGCAGATGGGTGGGGGGTACAGGGCTGAAGGAGATAAAGGGGAGAAAAAATGGGACAAATATAATAGCATAATCAATAAAATATACTTAAAAATCTTTTTTTGAACTGTGTTTCATGTAGGTTTTCATTCTGCAATGGTGAATAGATTTTCGATATACTTCTGGCGTAACTGGCCCATGAAGGAATCAGGTTAACCACGGACTACAGTCAGTACAAAAGACTATATTCATTTAAGTCATATTTCAAAAGACAAAAATAGACTTTCTGTGAAAATCATACACCTTCATTTATTTCTCTGTTTTATTTCTCTATGAAGCTCAGTTGAATATGCAAATAACTTAAGTCAATTGCTAAAATTAAGTTAACTGAGCAAGCCACCTTCAATCTACCAAGTAATTCAGGTCATTACAGATGAGGAAAATCAGGCATAGAGAATATAACTTGCTCAAGTAGAAGCACTAAATTTGAAAGTCAGGTGATTAGGCTCCATCATTACTATTGTTAACTAGAATGTTCTACTAGTGAAGCCATCGTGATACATGCTATTACATTTTTTTCCCAAAATTCCAGAAAGAGCAGGAAGGTAAATCGAGGCAGTAGCTGAAGCAGCAGTGAAATTAAATTTTATCATGAATTTACAAATAATTAGCAGTGTTTTCAAGTACCTAGGTATAGGTTTTTAGGCCAAATTTGCCTAACAAACGTGTTCTACAGAAAATGTAAGGATGAACCACTTCTGGTGACGGTCAGCAGCCTAGAAGCCATCTTTGCCCAAGATGTGGACCTAGAACGTAACTAACGCCACAGTGGCAGTGCCTATTTCGTTATAAATCCTTTTGAATTTCTTTTCTGAATGATACAGAATTTTATCATGTACTACTGATAAGAAACTGGCTTTGCCAAAGTGAACCTGCAAAATAATGTAGTCTCTTAAAAGTTGACAAACTGAAAGGTACATGTGATGCACTAGAACCTAGAAAGGAGAAAATAAAAACAAAAAATCTTCCTATCTAGTAATTTATTTCATAACTAATTAATGTGAAAATATTTAAAGATTCTCAGAGTTATTTGTGACTACTTATACAGAGTAACTCCTGAAAATAGAGAAAAACTTGAAAAATGAATCATTTTTATGTCAATTTTCTTTAAAATTGGTGGCAATGCTTTTTGCTTTGGAATGGTTGAGATCCTAAACATTGGGACACCAGCAGAACTCAACTTTGGGCTGAGATGGCATCAACTTTGCCATCAACTTTGGGTTGAGAGGCCCTTGCTGTGCCTTGGGTTGTATAGTAGTACCTAAACGTTTTTAGAGCAAATCTTAAAGTCACTTCATTGATTTAGTGTTTTGGGTCACCTTCATTTTGCCTGTAAACTGACATCAGTAGTCTGATTTGGTATCAGTTTAAGACTTAGTTTGTATAGTGACTATGAAACCTGAACAAAATAAAAGGAAAAGATAAAGATCATACAAAGTGCTTTAAATAGGGTGCCATGTTATTATTTTAAACTTTACAACTGTATGTATTTGTGAAACAGCTTGATTTGTTTCCAATTATCTTTTGTAAAAATAAAAAACCCTGGAGTTTTTTCATGAAAGGGCATGGAATATGTTAACTCTCAATACATATTTTAAAATATATTAGATACATTTAATGTAACTGAGAAAATCAAGGAGGAATTCCATGAGCTACACTCTTTCGCAAGTATAAATAAATTTTCACTATTTTTAAAAATGAAAATAATTGTATAAATATATATGTAGAAGCTTCAATAGAACACTTGTGTAACTTGTGTATGAGCTATGAAAATAGTGACATAATTTGAGGTGCAGACAATTAAGACATTTTTAATTTTTATGGTAAAAATCTCAAAATCAAAAGCTAAACAATGGATTCTATTAAGAACAGATAACTTGCATTGCTTAGATGGCTGAATTATTGATTAGGTTTTACTGGATTATTGCTGCAAACTAATGTTCATGTGATCAATACAACAAAAGCTTACATACCCAGTCTCCGCAGCTTTTGGGAAACTGTGAAAGGCAATGTTTTGAACACTCAAGGCCAGGGTGGACTCACATCTTACTCATTTTGGTGTTCTCATAAAATGAATAAAAAATGAAAAACAAAGTTCTAAATTTGAGGGTAATAATTCAAGTTAAAACAAAGTTACATTTCTTTTTCTCTACAGATTTGGTTTAGCATCTCCTTATTTACTTCTTTTCTTCTTCTTCTCCTTATTCTTCTCCTCCTCCTCCTTCTTCTTCTTCTTCTTCTTCTTCTTCTTCTTCTTATTATTATTATTATTATTATTATTATTTGGAATGGCATTTATTACATTTTACAGTTTTGCTTTAAATTTCCAATAAGCCTGAAAATTGTGACTAAAGGAATGTTAATGATAACTACTTCAGATCTGTGATAGCCCTTTCTTCTTTAACCATAAAAATGTAGTTAAAACATATATATTTCTATATATGCACCAGCAAAACCATTAAATAATGTATATTGTGAGACTCTGATCTTTGCATAAAACATTCAGAGTAAACTAGCCATACTGGTAATGTTTAAGAATGTGTTTGTGCCATCCAGCTGTCAACTTGCCCTGCACACACAGACTAAACAACAAATAAACCCATGCTGAATAGAATTTCACTCACTTTTTACTTTTATTTTTGTATGATCTCTTATTCTTTATGTTTCTTTCAACTCTTTGGATTTTTATAGCTTCAGGTTTTTAAAACAAGCTATATGGACAAAATGCAGTTAATTTTAGGCAAAAAATAAAGCCTAAAACAATAGCACCAAATATTATCAAACAGTATTATGCTAATTAATCAGGCAGGTACAATATTTATCCTATATTCTAATATAATGTATTAATGTTTTATAATTATTTTTATGATAGAAATATGCTGTAAAAGCTTTTTACAAGACTAACAAAAGCATATTTATATAGAAAAAATAGTTTGGGTTCTAGTCATTAAATTATATTTTCTTATTATTCTCCCAAAATCTATACATATCTGTGCATACTTAATCATCTTTTCCTTTTCCTCCAGTGATATTTCCACTCTTAAGTAGCACCTTAGTAATAGGAACCCAAAGTGTCCAAATTCTCATCCATCTGCTATTGAGCAAATACCTGCTGGGTGACTTTCTTATCTGACTGGTTTTATGGCCTATGAAACCATAAAACCAAATGAAAGATAAATCCCCACTACCCTCTGCCATCCTAAATAATGCACTGCATATGATTACTGAACAAATTAAACTGGGTATATGAAATTTACTTGATTTTTTTTCTTGATTTTCTGAGATGCTAAACATTTTTATTTCAAATGTAAAAATCTCTGAAGTTATTTTAGACAAGTTTTGGTATACCAAGAAATATTCCTTTTAAATGCCTGGTAAGGTACCGCTGATTCCTCCAGACCACCTATTTCTTAACACAAGGAACACATCATAAGCTAATACATTTGGTGTCTTCCCTACTTTTGGATTAAGTGCTCAGTACTTGCTCATTCTTTTCCTTGCTAATCAACTACCTACCATTCAGTAAAATCACAGAGGTCATTTAGTTGTGCACAAGGCAAAGTTTGTGACTTCAACTACTGTGTTTGTGCTTGATACCTGTAAACTCTCTATTTTTTTTCTTGATCTCAAAGACAAGTCTTGGTCTTCCATTTGATTTTACTGTTAGTGTTTTCTATTGAGGCAGAAAGAATACAGAGAACAGCAGCTTGGCTTTTCTGAATTTATCTAGTGACAAAAAATAAGAGTGTTGCTCCTTTCTGCAGTTCAATTGTATTTCCTGTTGATGACACAGGTTCTTGTTCAGAAGAAATTGGTTCAAGGAATAGTATCTTAAGATAAAGAAAAAAGAAGCACAGGATACAAAGGAGGTAACAGCATACTCTTAGACTTAATATAGTCAGTGGTCTAAAAGGCTGTGAGACGCCTTTAGGTCTGTTGGGATCAAACCACTCTTTATGATTTCCCTTCTATTCTTTTTTCTCCTAAGACATATTTAATAATCTTGTATTGCTCATATTTCTATGATGTTATGAAATTGAATTTATGGAATCAATTTTAGTCTAATTATCAAAATATAGTCCAGAATGGAGGAAAAATATTGCTTGATTTTAAACAAGAGCCCTAAAGAGTTTTCTAAGAACATTTTGAAAGATTATTAATGATATAGAAAATGTCATTTCAGGTTTTTAAATTTAATTTTTATTGTATTTTTTCCCATTACCCTTTAGTGCTCTTATGCTCGCATACCCCCAGAAGTCGCCACATTGTTGTCCATGTCCATGAGTCCATTTTCTTTTTTCTGTTTTCAATTAATTATTCTTCTTATGATAGCTTTGGTATCTGATCAAAAAATATGACATTTTAGCTATTTTCTAATTTGTTGAATTGGAACAGAATTATACAACTAAAACTAAGAATTAAGTTTATAATTTATTTAGGTTACAGATGGGACATTTTACTTAGTGCTACTTATGACTTGATTCAATGATAAAATTCAAACATAGTTTGAATTCAGAAATACAAACTCTTCATTATAAAGTCCCCAATATCTTAAAGTGAGTTATAAAATAATATATATCCTTGATTTCTTTGTGCTAAGAAGCTTTTGCTGTGTGGAACATTTGTAAATGATATATAAAATGAAAAATATTTACCTGTGTTTCATCAGTGCTAAAATAAGTATTGGTTTACTTCCCATTGTTTTCATAACAAGCAATGTTCCATGTTCTGGAATGAGCAATACAGGTGTACCAAAATCCAGCAAGGCAAAGATTCTTTATATAAAATTTTTAATAATTTTAAAGACCCTTATCACAAATTTGTCATGGATATACAAGTTCAGTATCTTCATAACAATTAGGAAAAGTCAAATTACATAAATATTTAATATTGTTGATGTTGTCAAGTCAAGGACCAAATACAAATTTATGTAGAGATATAGTAAGAACACTTAATGAGAGCTTATTCTATGTTATACTATACTGAAAGCAATTGTTTCTTATGTCGGATTTTTCAATGCTGGCAACTTCAAAGCATTATGTTATTTTGAGCATTATGCATTAGGACAAAGATATTGTTTAATTAAATAGACATTTAACTTGTTTATGTTATTCACAGCAGTTTATGATCAAAATGCATTCCTATCTTTAAAGCCCCTTGCATGGACATATCTGGAAGCATAATTTTTAGCAGAAGAAATAATGTCAACAAAAGTACAGAGATGACTGACATTTTGGAGAATACAGGAAGAGAAACCAGTCTGGAGATGTTATTCCAGTAAAAGATGCCCTGAACCAGTGCTGGGTGAGAGATGTTTGTAAAGCTGGTTTGATTATAAGAGGACTCATTTCTCCAGAATTTTTTATTTTCTTGATGTCCTTTCTGCTCTACCAGAGTAGAACTGTCTTCTCTTCATTGTACTTCCACTGGATATTTTGAATACAGTGGATAAGAAAAGGAAAACAATGTTATGTATACAAATATCTCTGGCTTTTCACAAATGTGCACTTTATTTCTTAGAAATTTTGGCAATGTCTCAAAGCATTTTTAATTGACTTCTTGCTGCTATTTGTTTCTTGCTTTCAGTTATGTGAAGGGAATAAGAAAAAGATTAACTCATAGAATTAAACTGAAGATGAGCAGAAGCAGTAGGTTAAAAAAATTATAAACATGTAAAAATGCTCAAAATATTAAGCATAAATAAAAATGAAAACAAAACACTTTTTTATCTCTTCCATTAGGTATAGGACAAGAAGCTTGGTAATATACAATACTGGCTTAGAATATGGAGAGATAGACATTCTAATAAACTGTTAGTGAGAATGTTAATTGGAACCATCTCTGTGGGGGGCAATTTGGCAGTAAAACCAAAATTTTAAATGCATATTCTCACTAACCTAGCAATTTTATTTCTAGATCTAGTTATACTTATGTAAACATGAATACATAAGAATTTTTTATTTCATAAACATTTGTATTTCCAGTTAAAAATAAAGAATTTTAAGTGAAGGACTATTTATATAAATAATGATATAACTTTATCATGAATAGTCTACAGTGTTCAAAAACTATATACCTTTTGAATTGATATGTAGACACCTAAGATTCTTTTTAAAAAATAACATTCGCTGGAAGGAAGTCATACAAAAACCTGTTATATGGCTACTTCTAAGGGATAGAACTAGAGAATATTTTAGGGAAACTATTGGCTTCCATCATATTCTTTTTATACTGCTCATCATTATTTCTATATTAGAATAAAAAAGAGATGATGACAACAGTGTTCATTTCAAGCAAGATTCTGACTTATGAGACTTGCTTTATCATATGGTCCTAAGGCTGAGCACATCATTTGTAATCTAACAGAAAGAATTTCAGCATTATTTTAAAAGTCATTCTTAAATAGCATTCCACTCTTTATCAATAAAGGGGTAGGAAAAAATTATAATTATCTTTTGTTACTGGAGAGTAACTGCTACAAAATGATTCCTTTTAAAATTAATCCTAAAAATGCTATCTGTATAATTTTTACTTTGGGAAAAAAAGATTAATAAGAATGTGTCTATTTGCATTTAAGTTTTATTTTTTCTCTCTTGAGAAAACTTAAATTAACCTAATGATTTTGAAATGAAAGGACAAAGGAAATTAATAACAGAGTAAGTTTTTCAGATGAAAAATAATTGATCTCAGATACACCGTTTACCTAAATAGTAGCTAAAGACAAACACTAAACAAATAGAGATGAACAATTAGAAAAGATATGCTGTATTGACTTTTAAACATCTTTTAAATTTCTAATATGTAAGAGACATCGAATCATGCAAAAAAATCTAAAGAAGAGAAGTAATGAGAATGAGAACACTGAGTCATTTCTTTCTTCTAAAAATATTTATCAAAGCAACTGTATAGTATCTAGATGGCATTTCAATATTCAACCTGGGAAAATCAACCATGTACTTAAATGTAAAGTCCCTTATCTTATAAGACAAATACATGCAGAAAAGATAAAAAGAAAACTGTTTCAGGTAAAATATCAAGTCCAGGTACTTTTTAAAAGTATTTCATGATATGAATTATTATTTAATCACTTCTTCATTGAACAGTTTAAAATTGCTTTCCATCAGCTCCCTCTCCTGTCTGCTTTGTGGTTTTCTCCACCTTTTCTTTTCCTCTGTATCCTGTATTGCTGAAACCAGTATAGTATTATCATACTTCTTTGAAAGAAACTATTTTTTGTGAGATTTGTTTCTTTCATTTCTTTCTACTGTATTCAAACTCCTGCAATAGTAAAATATTCAGTAATTATGTAAGGAAGGGTTGATTGGTTGTACAGATACAAAGCATACACATATTTCAAGTGGCATATAATTTACCACATTACTCATAGAATTCATTTACTTTTTAATAACTTTTAATATCACAGTAGCCAAACCAATAAAATAACAATATGTCTAAATCTCTCTTACAGAAAAACTCAACTGTAAAATGATTGTAAATTGAAATGATATCTTTTTATTTTGTACTAACAATTCACAATTTGAAAGATTTCAGTTTTAATTTGTGTTAACAAATTAGTATTAGACACAACTTTGCAGCATGAGAACTTCCTTAGACGTATTTAAATAACAAAGAGGTATAATCAAAATAAAAGAAGAAAATATTTGGAGGAAGTATTTTCAAATGAATAAATCCAATACCATTTTACAATCCCATTGGGTTCAAAAACAATTGAAAAAGCTTCCCCTCCTACCAAAATAAAATCAATCCTCCAAACAAGCTCACAAAGGGCATTAAAGATTTCCCTCAGATAAAGCAAAACACAATAATCTCTTTAAATATCATCAAGTACAGTTAAGACCATAAAAATAAATCATCTCACTAACAGCAAATGTACAACATTGTGCCAAGAAAATAAGTGAGTTTCCTCATATTTGGAAAACTGAAGTGATTGTACCCAGATGTATTTATACAAAATTCAAATGAATTTTCTGCCTTCTAATATTTCTTGCACTTAAGCGTAAAAACATATTGTTGTAAGCAACTATATGTAAGATATGAAGAAAATGATTTTAACTTGTGAATTACACCATTGCATTTCCTCGTTACAAAAAAACCCCACAAAACTGCAAGGTAGTAGTTAATATCCTTTTACAGGAAAAGAAATGGAAGCTTAGAAAGGTTACTGTATTGCTTAGGTAAGCACATAGAGAAACTGCTGAGTCAGGATTAATCTTGTGCATAATAAGTCCATGCTTTTTCTTTGGCCTCCCCATATGCCGTGAAAATTACTTTTGTTTGGTGGAATCTATCCTAAATTCAGCTGTCCACAACTACAATTTTGTTTTCTTGCAATTTTCCTCTTCATCAAAAACTCTTATCATACACAGTCATTGAACTACAGTGGATCAAAACTTTAAAAGAAAAAACTCCTTTACTTTTATTGATTTTAACTCTCTTGCTGAAGAGATTAATAACATGAAGAAGTGACTTTTCCAAGTCAAAGTAAGGGACGAAACTGAGGGTGAACCTCATCTTCGATACCATCTAATTTTGAGTTATCTCCTTCTTTTGGAACAAAATCCCAGTTCTTCAAATATCTCTCAGAATCTTTTACATTTCCTCATCTGATATATTTCAGATTCTCTCTTTGGATAACAAAGAGTTCCTTCTTTACATTAATTAACTTTCCTACTTTCTACGCATCCATCTTATTCTGCTTATCTTCCCACCAACTGAAAAAGTCTTTGACAAACCATAATGGAAAGTTCCTTCAAGTCCCGTTGCTTCTCATATTGTCTGGGATTCTACCCATCCCCACAATGACCATTTCTGGTCCTCCAATATTCTCAGAAAATGTGACCCATATCTTAATAAGTATGTTTACTGGTACAATTTCTTAAGATTCTTATTATGTTGTGTCCTGGCTGACAATTTTCCATCTTTCCATTGTCAGGAATCAAACCTCTAATTTCCTTTGCATCTCCAACAGTAAGTGGTACCATAAGTGTGAATTTTGTAAGAAATGCCTATTCAAGTAATTTACTTGACTCAGAGATAAGATACAAAAGAATAATCTTTAAATACTCATGGTTTATAGATCTGAATGTAACATTCCACAATTAGGACAGCATTGTGCCCTATACAAAAATTGAGTATTTTTGTAGACAGATAATTTAAAACTTATATGTTAGAAAAGGAATTGGAATGGAACCAAAATTTATTCCCAGATTTAATTTTTTGATGTTTTTAACACTGTCAACTTTTTTCATTGGAAAGTAGACTTTTTTCCTATGTATTATCCAACTTCATGAAAGTTAATATCCTGATTTTACAAGTAAATAACTTTTCTAAAATTATACAGTAAGTTGTAGAGCCAACTCTAAACTTTACGATTCAAATACCTAATCTCCTAATTCATACTACCTCTCTATATGAGGTATACTATTATAAATAGCAAAATAATGTTTACTACTGCTCTGCTGCTACTATTACTACTATTATCTGGGAGGACCTGTGTAAGCAAAGCTTCATTAGCTTCACAGTTAACCAACCCCTGTAAAATAAGTACCACCAACACCATTAATATTCCATACTTAATAACTCAAAAAAATCAAGCTTACTTATAACAACATATAAAAATTGCATCTCTTCATAGCACGTAAGCCACATTCATTTTCCCTCAGATTTGGCTGTATCATCAGAGACTAGATGATACTAAAGTTAGCATTATAATGAGATGTAGAAAAACACAACATTCATTTAAATTAGGTGAATCTTGGAACCACAGTTACTTCAAAATAATTTAGGCTCTAGGAAGTAAATACAGCAATTACAGAACCAATGCTAGCATGAAATAGTCCAAGCTGAAAAGACTAGAAGAAAACTAACAGCTGCCTCTAAAAGGAGAAACAGTGAAAATTTGCATCTTAGGTGTATGTAACTCCATCACTGAACATTTCATATTGAATTACATTTACCCTATGTGCTTATTTCCTCCATCAGTCCATGAAATACTTACTTCCCTTTATACTCATTACTACAACTGTCCACAGAAGACCACTTGAGTGATTGAAATAATGTAGAAATTGTTTTAAATGTGAAAGGAATTACTTTTTGTTAATTTTACTCACTGGGGTATACACTAACAACAACTCATTAAAGAATATAAAACAAACAAATATAGTCATATGTTTTAAAACACAATATAGTAAAGTTTTTATGAAATCAACTCTGGATCATTTAACTTAAATATCAGGTAACCACTCTTTCTTACTAAGTTTATTGTTCTTTGAAAACATTGAAGAATTAAAATTTGTGGGTAAATAAATATCAAAAGAGTAAACATTCAAAGAATTTTAAGCACCATCTGTTCATTGGACCTGAAGAATAAATTTTATATTTTCTACCAGAGTTATCTCCAATTTTGTCTGTATGCATAAGGTAGAAAAGACCTCAAACCAAACATTAATTGTTTTAGCCACAGTCTTTTACCATATCTTATTACATCTGCCACCTTTAAATATTCAGAATTTAAAGGAAGAAAGTCTTAAAATATAAAGTCACCCCATATGAGCACATACACAAATTTCTTGTCATAATTTGACAATTAAAGGTTTGAGAGAAAGCATCTGTAAAAATATCACTATCAGAAGTCTAGCAACATACAAGTGCCTTTCTACTAAGTTGCACTATGCTAATTTTACAGTTTATCACATTCGGTTCCACTTGTGAAAAATTTTAGCATATAGATGCATTCTAAAATCATTTATATTTCATTATTTAAATTAAGCATAAACAAACTTTGGTTCAAATACAATGATAACTAAATACTATTACTCAAATTTGCTCTGTATTAACTTCCTGTATACCAGTATTATACCAGTAAAATTAAAATTTATATACAAGTTAATATTTGAATTCTAAAACTCAGAAGAATAATGCCTATTTTTAAAGACCCATTTTCTGCTTTGCATTTTATTAAATGCTTTAAAATCATTAGTACCCTAAGAAAGCCCATGATTTAAATTTTATTCAAATTTTCCAATACACAGAAATATTTTCTCACCTACATTTCTCACTGGTTTTCCACTTAATTTAGCACTCCATTAAACATGTATTACTGGGGGGGGGGGCACCAATCCAGAAAAGAAACTAATAAAAAATGAATGGTCCTTTATAATCACTGGGAAAAAATTACATTTCTTTTCCTACTTGAGCTCCCAGGTTTCTTAACTAAAACTGTCAAAAGCCTCCTATTTGATTTAGCTGGTGAGTGCACACTAAGTTCATTGTGAAAAAAGTTCACATCTAGCAATTAAGTTGTCTAGTCATTCAGGTCTTGGTTAATAACAGAACCTGGGTATAGTAGCTGTTTCCTGTGAATTTATGTAGTTGGATTTTAAATTATTAGAATAAATTATGAAAACCTCTGACCTAGAAATTTAAGAGAACTGGGTTCTAATTCCATCTTTTCCATTAAATGTAATGTTAAACATACCACTTAACCTTTTCATATCTTTGTTTATTCCTCCTCATGACAAATATGTGAAAATAGGAGGTTCGTAAGTTCCTTCTAACAAAATGGTATCATTCTGTCATTTTTTCCTAAGTATCCTCATAATTTATCATCAATAACTCATGAGATGTGCTTATTTTAAATAAAATTATTATTTTAGCATTAGGAACTCTCATTCACTAGCACACATATTTCCATTAGAACAATGGAACTGAAAGAGGAAGAATATTGCATTGAATTATGGTTTAAAGGTTTCATATAAACAGGAGAGTTTTTAAATAACAAAATGTGGCAAAATCTAAAATTAATTATGAGAACTTTCACAATGTTTTCAGAAATATTCGTGAGCACTGAAATTTGTTTAGGTGTCCCAGAAACAATTTTGCATTTCATAATCATTAAATCCTAATGCAACACAAATTTATTTTTAAGAAACAAAATTATTTTTTAAATTTCTACTGTCACTTACCTGTACCTTCAAATAAATATTCATATTGATTACTAGGGATTTCATCTAATTCTGTCATTAGAAACTAGAAACTATAATAGTATCTCAGCAAATATTACATCATTGAAAGGTGAATTTAGCCCTGGCTGGTGTAGCTCCATGGATTGAGTGTGGGCTGCAAACCAAAGGGTTCGATTCCCAGTCAGGGCACATGCCTAGGTTGCAGGCCAGGTCCCCACTAGGAGGCACACGAGAGGCAACCACTCATTAGTCTCCTTTCAATTAAAATCCCTAATATTTTTAGCTTCTGAATGAATGTTTGTGTGAATAAGATGACTGTCAAGTGGAAGAAAATTCAATCCATCTTTTATCACTTAAGGGGTCAGCAAAATTTCTCTTCCTAAGCTCCATATGCTATAGTTACTACCAGATGATAATGGAAGATGATATGTTCTCCTTCTTGAGCATTTAACAGCTATAAAAATGCTAAAGAGAAAAATCCTATGTCTCTTATAGAATGGTATGTATACAATTATACATCCTGTCAAAGGTCACAAATGAGAGTTTTTAACCTCTCATTTTTGACCAGGTAAATGCCATACTTTCATCTTCCTCCTTGCCTGATATATATATTATACAATTACTTAAAATTTCTATGAAGTTCATATTAGTCACTTTAACGCTTAACCAGGTTCAAATTTTTGGGTAAAGAAACAAATTATAAAGGTGTGTTTGTGGGAAAATTCATAAAATATGTTAATGCTTTCTATCAAGATCTCAATTTTTTTGGACTACGTAAGTGAGTATAGGAAATATTTGGAACCATGACTAGTATAGGAGGAAATACACAAGTCCTGCCAGATCTTTTAAAAGAAGTCCACTTGTTAAAAATGAATTAAAAAGTGGTATACACAAAGAAGTGGGTTATTAGGTCGTTATGGATTTTTAAGGGGCCACTTAGAAAACCAGAAAAAATAAATTCTGTCCCTATGTTGGTTGTCAAATGCAAGCAATGGAATAGTTTTGGAATTGTATAAAAATGACAGTGATCACAAGGAATTCCAGCTTAAGAAACGCATGGGAAAAGAACATGATTGTAGTTTCTAAAATTTTCCACAAATAATAAATTCCACAATTTTATATTAGATTAAGAAATGGTAGATTCATTGATTTTTTTATTTCCATTAAAAAAACAGAGCTTGATTTATTTTTTGGAATTACTTTATGTCAATTTCTATAGATCCATTACCCTGTACTAAAGAAAAGAAGAGCTTTCACATTTTGGCTGGCCTTTATGTCTCATGAGCTAATGTTTAAGACAGCTATAATGTCAAAAATACAATATGCACTCTCTGGCATATGAAATTAAAGACCTGTGTTTTAACTTAAGGGTTTGATAGCATGAAAATGTTCTCTATTTAGCTTATGCACATGCTTATCATAGGTAAGACATAAAGTAAGTTAAATACATAGTCATATATCAAGTTCATGTGATATAATTTAATAGTGCCAAATAACTCTGATGAAAATTTATTTGTAAAACTGTATTTTCCTAAAAAGTAAATACATATAATCTTTTAAAATTTTCTTTCATATCCACTTTACCAATGAAGCACTATCAAATTTGTTTTATTTATTTTAATGAAAATGATCAACAAAAAACTATTGAAGTATCTGGGAAAAATATAACCCCGTAGTGTTCCATTTATTCAAACCTTCTCAACGTTATATATTTAAATATCAAAAATTTATAAAACAGGAGAAATTAATTGAAAGGGTATGGGTAAATAGTTATTCAATCCTAAATCTTAAGTGTTAATGACTTTTAAATACTTCATTGCTTTCTTAAACGTACCAGTCTCTCATGTAGAGTTATTGATCACAAACGCTCAGAAAATAGACCTCTGCAGAGATTCTACTGCTCTGAGCTTTGAACCAGCCTCTTTCCTGCTACCAAATGCTAAGAAGTTCATATAACATATTAGCACAACCTTATAACCCTCATCTGAAAAACATATTGTCAGAAATACACACCTCTTTCATGTTTATATCTTTAGTAATAAGAAAGAGGTGAATAAATCTGAGCTCCTGAAGTCAGAATTTGAGATAGCAAATTATATGGACCTACTTAAATTAAGAGAAATAAATTTCCAACCTCAGTAAATTTTTAGAAGATATTTAAAAAGAGACAATTCAAAAACTATGAGTAATCAAAGTATGTGTGGCAGAATGGATTCAGCAAATTTAACATTTGGTCTTATAAAATCTAAATTAATTTTTGTTGAATGAAGGGCACTAACCTCTACTATAAAACTTTAGCCAACAGGACTTAGGTATAGTCAAATAATCTTTACACTATTACAGACATCTAGACAAGTTTTGTTTTGTTTTGTTTTTCCACAAAAACATGCCATTTATTTTATCTAGAAATATGACAAACTCTAAACTAACTTGGCCAGCAAACATCCCCTTACTTTATTCATCTGGAGAGCCCTCTACCCTTAATTAACATCCTTTGGTCCTTATCACTAAATCAGTTTGCCATTAAACCATACTCTTAACTCTACTCTGAAGGTAGTAAAGGTTTTCTAAAATGTTGGATAAAAAATACATTTAAAGAAGTATATATTAGTCAAACCTGATCTTTTTGTAACTTAATTTGGCACATAAAATTGAAGTAAACTTTCACAAGCAACTAATTTTTAATTATTCTTAAATAAACATAGTCTATTTGTTCATTCATGGTGTGATTTTAGTTCATCTCCCAAAATTAACAAAGATGTCAGACCACCACATAGTTGTAGTATTGCTCACCTTAGGAAAAAAAGTATTTCAATGATCCATTTAAAAATTCCACAACTGTAGTTTCTCAGACCTATTTCCAAATGCATCTTGATATTCATGTGCCTCAAAAGTTATAGACAAAGTTTGACTTTTAGTGAACCTATTGGGGTAATGTTCTTTTTTCTAACTTTTTATTATTCTAACTTTCTATTCAGTTGCATATGAAATCAAAGAGAAATGAAAATTAGCAGTTTTTCTCTCCATTTTGTAGTTTCCAAAAGTGTTAACATGAATAATTGAAAGGCTCCATCAAGCTTTACACAACACATTGGCATTTATACAAATATTGTAATAAACATTTTACTGATTTTCTATTTTCAAATATGCTTTTATATCATCTCATCACACTCCAGCTAAGTTAGTTTTCAAATTCAATTTTATTTTGTAGATCACATATCCTTTCTTTAACTTTTTTAAATTTTTATTATTTTTTAATTTTAATCCTTTCTTTAACTTTTAACTTTAAGTTTTGTGTTTTGTTTCCTCAACTAGACTTAGTTGTTCTTTGCATGTGACATTTCTTAATCTTTATTCATTTGTTTTATGTGGCATAGTCTTATATAATCATATTGTTTTTACCATTGTAATCAAGGAAATATATACTTTTGAGATTCAATAAACTGGTCCATGTAGAATTTATAATCATTTGAGTATGAAGTAGAAAAATATGCAAAGAAACCTTTCTGAGTTTCTTAAAATTGACAGCAGGAACTTAAAAAAATAATGATGTAATCATCACTAATTATTTTATGTTTAAGGTTACGATATTAATAATGATGAACTCCTTTAAGCTTGCTATGGTACTCAATTATGACTCCATTAATTTTTAAATTTGACCCACTACTTATTTATCTGTATGTTTAAGGCTAGTACACTACATCTACTTCTTACATCCCTATTTCCACAGTTACCATGGAGAATCAAGGTATAAGTATGGCCTCTCTAAATGATTTTAGCTTTAAAATTTAAAAAAAAAAATGAGTCAATGTATATAGGTAAGACATTTCACATACAACAGTTAAAAAGTTTTTTGCTTCCAAGCCTGCATTTACCTAATCACAATAAATAGTATTTCTCAAGGTATAGAGGTTATCAGATTGTAAAAATAAAATAATTCTAAAATATTTAGTGGATGATTACTTTTTCCAAATAAAGTTAGTTAAAACAACTTAAAATTTTTGAGATTGTCCGAATAATTCTCAGCTTACTGTACACCATGTCCACATATATGCAAATTACCACTCTCCTACTTTTCAATTAAAAAACTCAATATGGATGTCTGAATATATGTTCATATTCTTTTAAGAAATCTATCACATTCCTACACAACATTCAGAAAACCTCAGCATAATTGAAGATACTGTTGTTTTAGTCTCTCAAACTTTGTAGAACTTCACTTAAAGAGTATCCCTGCTGAAATTTAACAAGTTACTGCACTGTCAGACGCCCAGTTACTTGGTCTCTATTCTCCCAAACAAATTGCTCAATCGTAAGACACACATTTAGCACCTGAGAATGCACTCTACTTTATAAACATTTAGTTTAGTTTAGTTTTTCTTTTAGAAAAATCCCTACCCTATCCTCGTATTCATCACCTTACAGTTTAGTTGTAGGAATTGTTTACTCTTATTTTGGATGACATTATGAGATATACAAATAGGTTATATTTACTCTTGCTTCAACTTTTCTTACATAAAATCCCAGCAGAGAAAAAAATAGCATGTTAAAAATATATATAAAAGCTTTATTTTACAGTTTTTAAATTCTGGCAACATGGCTAGAGAGGGTGGCTATGCAGAAGCGAGTGTGTCAAAAATTGAAAGCGCCTGGGAGATAAAGTGCACAATTCAGAGAAAGCAGTCACTGGCAAAGGAATGTATGTCAGCCACTTACCAATGAGATGCCAGACAACCCTGTCTTTCCTCTGAGACTCTCAATTCCCGTCTCCCATCCTCCTGCCCCTCGGCACAGTTCAAAGACAGCAGTTCCCGGGGTCCTTCCTCAGCCTGTGGCAGAAGAGAATCAGGGAGTGTTGAATCATTCAGAGGGAATCCTCCAGCTTGCCCGGCTTCTCCCAGAAGAGAGGACCCAGGTAACGCCTCCCTTCCGCCCCGAGCTTTAATGGCACTTTGGCTGCTGCCTTCTCGCAGTTAACGCTGCCGCACTCGGTAGTTGGTTATATTGGGAAGTAGGCGCGGCGCCTCCTCCGGCTGCTGTGTTTGGGGCTCGCGTGTTCTCCAATGCGTCCGCGCGCCCCGCGCCCCGCGCCTCTGACTGGCTGTGTCCTTCCCGGCGGTCCCTCGCCCCTCCCCGCTCCCCCGCGCTGTCGCCGTCGCCCGCGCCCAGCGCCTCACAGCCTCTCGCCGAAAAGGTTCATTTAGCACGTCCCCGGGCTTAAAGGTCTGTTTGTCTCGAGAAGGGTTTTATCTGTTTCCCTCCTGGTCTCACTGGTCAGCCGCTCCCGAGGACGCAGGGCTTCCCCCACGCCCGTCAGCCCTGCCACCTTCCCCAGTTTGACGCCCGTAGATTACAAAGCGGGCGGACGTGTCCGCGGTGCCGACCCGGCGAGCCCGGACTGGAGAGTCCCTCCCTGTCCTCGGAGGCAGCTGCCGCTCTCCCGACTCCCAGGCTCGGCGCTTCCGCCTCCGTTCGCCGCCGCGTTCACTTACTTAGGTGGCTCCGGAGCGGACTTTCTCACTTTGGAGAATTTCCTCAGGTCCTGCCTGGGAGGACTGCTCTTTGTTTATACACTTACGAGTTGTATCTTCGGACTAGGAGGCTCTCGGACTGTTTCGATTTCCACTGGATTTTCTCCCCCGTGTCCGTTCTCAATAAGCTGAAGAAGTAGTTGCCTGAGTCTCAGACAGCAGCCCCTGTCTCTGAATTTTTATATCACAATGGAGGTAATTGGGAAAATAACCCAGGTAGTAAATCCACAGTGTGGCAGCTTTAGTGCCATTGTTCTGCTAGTCCTCCCCTCTACTTTTCCTCTCTCTGAGTCGTTCTCTCTTTCTCTTGATGCGTTTGATGTTAATTGAGTGTTTGCTAAATGAATTCTATGACATTTCTGTTGCAGTGTATTTCCGTAGATAATGCGGTTGGCACCTGTGTTTTATGGAAAGGAAAGCCCACATGCTGTTTTCTATTTCTGTAGGTCTATGCACGAAACTGCTCAGAGAAGCCTCAGGTCAAGTCACACCGCGGTTTTTCACGTGTGTTTGAGCCCAGCCTGACCTGCACTCAGGCTGATTCCTCTGCTCACTTCCTCCCCCAATGAGGTCTCACTGGCTCTGACTGGCAGGGGGAGTACAGTGCCATGCAGCCTGTAGCTGGAAGCCTTCCTACCACCAGCTCTGTGTTCTTTCTCTTGCAGCTTTTCTAGTAATTAAAATTGGTCCTTTTTTTCTCTGTTCCTTGGCGTCTTCTCATTCATCCACACGTGTTAGACAAACATCCAGTCTTTAATGGCTACCCTCAGGATCTAGGCTGATTTCTCCTTCCACAGCAGAGATAAATTTGTGTGTTCGCATTTAATGCTTCTCTGCCTTCCCGTACTTTTTATTTTCTTTTCCCCCCGCTTTCCAGTAATTAGGTTGTTTTCTTTATGTGTTAACTGAGGGATTGTTGCAGAGATTCAACTTGTCTGTGCTTTTTCTCTTCTTCACTGGCTCCACTCCTGCATCAGGCTATTGGCTCACAGGGAGAATCACCAGGACTTTTATAACCTCTTTAAATATATCACAAAATAGATTCAAAGTCTGAGGGCTTAAAGCATGTTTTTCTATTGTGCAATTGTTTTGTCTTTAAATGTTTGTTATAATTGAGCACATTCAGTCTTAATGGGGGACTTGGAAGGTGAGCTTGCTTGTAGTTTTCTTCACTTCCTAGATACCTTTATAGTACATGACTTAAGAATTTTGGCATTTGCATCAGTATCTCATGTATTTCATACATTTTCTTTTAACTGGCTTTTCAGAAAGGATTTGGTTGGCTTATCAAAATTTATTCAATTAAAAATTAATCAAAAGTGTAGGTCAGTCAAAAGAAGACAGGGTAAAATGAGAAAAAATAGTACAGAAATGATTCCAGGAATGGGGTTTAAAGAGAAAAATTCATTTATATTTTGTCAGAAATGGCCCCAAGTTTACCAATAAGGCGGTTAAAGCTAGTGTAAAAATGGAAACACTGGTGGCTACATGAGTCATGGTCCCCTACCACAATTAACCTGAACAAAGAAATTTATGTTTCAAATGATATAGATGATTTAATTTTTTTCTATTTTTAATAAAAATCTAAAGGCTTATGATTTTGACTTTTTATAAAGGAAATAATATTATCACAAATTGGGCATGAACATATTTTAGCAACAAGTAGATGATATAATAGCATTTTTCCTTTCAAGGTTATCTGATAATTTAGAGGGAGAGAAAGGAGACATTGAATCTGGTTAATCAGGAATAGTAAGATCTATTTCTATCAGTTCAAATTTAGAATGTTAGTTTCAAATCATAATTTAGGGTGACTAGGTTACATGACATTTCTGCAACACAGAATGAGCGACTATATTTTTATTTATTTTATAACTCATAACGTTCCATTTTATATTTACAATTACATATTGTATATTAATATTATATATTTCAAATTAGCATCTATATATGTACTATAGATAATATTAGTCTTTCTGACTTCTACAACTTTCTGAAAAATTTAGATTTTTGATGTTTATTTTTATGCTGCATATTTTTTAATGGTTGTTTTTGTAAAGTGAGGGGTCTATAGATCATGTATCCTATTATATAACAAGTTTCAGGTATAAGCATGTTGACATCTGAAATTAGAAAAAATGTAGTGCGTAAAGGAATATGCAGAAATTTTTTTTTCTTGTAGGACTTCTACCAAGAAGAAACAAACTACTTCAAATTTCCTAGCATTACCCCTGGCCTGTGCAGCTCAGTTGGTTGAAGGATCCTCTTGTAACTGAAAGGTTGCAGGTTCAGTTCCAGGTCATGGCACATACCAAAGTTGAGGTTTTGATCTCCTGGGTGCATGTGTTTGCCCGGTCTGGTTCTTGCTCCTGCAGGAGGCAACCAATCGATGTTTCTCTCTCACATCGGTGTTTCTCTCTTTCCCTTGCTATCTCTCTCTAAAAGCAGTGAAGAAATGTCATCCGATGAGGGTTAAAAAGAAAAAATTTCTAGCGCCCATCAGGGTTTTTCACATGTATCTTATGCATCATAACTAAAAGTTTCTATTTTTATCATGTGAAAATGAGATTTTAAAATATTGTTCTTAGAATTGTCTTTAGAAGACTACAGAGTATTCATACTCCATCTTTACAATCATAGTTGTTTACCTAAGTAAAACCATTATTAAAACCACTTATTTCTCCCTATTTCAGAATAATAGTGATATTTTAAAATTAACCAGATCATTGTCTATCTTGATTAAAATATAATTTGAATGTTAAATAAATTAAAAATACTGTTTGTAAGTGAGTTAAGTGGTTTAGTGGGTCATTTTCTCCATGCTATGGTTAGAGTACCTGGACTTCGCTGTCTTGATGTTTATCAGATCTTGTCTAACCATCTTTGTGTAAATGTCTTAATCTCTTTATATGCTGGTCCCCAGTGGGCAAGTGAGCAGATGCAGCACATCTGCAGCAGCTGAGTTGCCTCTAAGCTTTTGTCTTATTTGTGTTACAAATATTTTCTTTAAATCATGCCCTCCCTTTTCTCCCCTTTTATTTGATTCACATAAGGTTCAAGGTTCTAGTTAATAGGCCATAACTACCATTAGATCCCAACAGGTTTTACCATAAAATGTTGGGAAGCAGAGAGCACTACTCAATTCAAATCAAATTCAGCCCTTTCCTTCCTGGATCACCTGCCTTGCATATTGGAGCTAATTTTGGCATTTACATTTTGAGTTTTGATGTTTTAATCCTCTATGTTTTATGGTAAAAATAATGGTGAATGTGAAACTACTTAGAAATAAAACTAATAAGGAAGTAAAAATCTTGTATTCTGTATATACACTGGTATTCCCTAAAAATATAAATAAAACATTAAGATCCAAAAGTGAACTTTTACTTGAACTGGACAACATGATGATTTTAACTTTATTTTGTTATTCTTAGAACATCAGTTTTAGGACTTACATCACAGCTGTTTTCTGAAAGCAGAAATAAACATATCTTAATCAGACTCGAGACATATACTGACTTAATTAATTTAACAGCTGGTTCAGTAACCAACACTAAAGAACATAGATTACTTTGTAGATGTCTTGATAACATCTGTAACCAAAATCATCAAGAGGTATGAAAGAGGCACTCTAATTCAAGTGCTCTGAGGCTCATAGCACCAGCTTTTACTTGCAGTGGCTACAGACATCACTGACTTCTCAGTGCTTCCAATGCTCATCCTCTGTGACATCTTGGTCTAACAGAAATGTTCTTCCTTAGGAAAAGAGAGAAAAAAAACACTGGCAGTTAAACTAAGATTTTAGGGAACAGTAGTTAAATTTGAAATTAATGTAAAAATAAAAATTACTTATTATTAGTTTCCATATAGTAGCTTTTGTTAGATAAGCACTTGCATGTTTCCTTAGATATATCTTCAGTCTCAGAAGCCTATCAATTTTATAACACTACTTTTGTAGATGCCTAATTTTCATTTTGTATAGTGATCATTCTCCAAGATCATTTAACATAAAATTGTTTCCATGAAGAAAAAAATCCTAAGTCACTTTTTCATGACCAGATATTTCCCCAGATATTCTGTTTTCACACTGCTCTTCTAAATCTGAGATTAAAAATCTCTAGTAGCTTCTTATAATCTATCTCAGCTAAGTAAGTGTCTTACTTTAAAGGATTTTTATGTGTATTGCATCTCAATCATTTCCCATCTCTTTCCTGTTTCCTATTAACTTGTCATTTCTTTGACATTCTGCACTAAATCAGAATAATCTTCCTTCCAAAAAATGTGTGCTACTATATGTCATATACATCTTTCTGTTTCAGCCCACCCTAATTTCATTTATATCTGGAATCATATTTTTTCTAATTTGTATCTTTAATCAGATGTAAGTATTTTATGTGGGTATCTAAAACTAGACTATATTCTTCTTGTATCCCAGAAACTAACTTTCCCCGACACTTTGCTGAAATTTTGTGTTAAAACATTTTAATTGGTTGAGTAGTATGCATATAGGAAGCCTCATTTGTTGGTCTGAGATTCACTCCAAGGGACTGCATTGTGAAGTGGAAGCAGAACATCTTCACCACCTACTTTTCTGTTCACCAGTAAACCGGTAGTTAGCAACCGTGACCACTAGATGGCACTCGTGTTCTAATTAGGAATGTCATTGAGGCGTTGTCCTAGGGATTTTCTAATTTTTTTAGGGAACTGAGAGGAACCCCCAAGTTAGCAATTGGAACTATAAGAAGGGTTATATATACAATTTAACACAGTATGTCTGATAAATACATCAGCAAGTTGTAAAGTGTCAAAATGATTAATAGGTAATCTTAACACTTAGAGGCAAAATAAGAGCTATTAACATTTGTTGAGGGCTAACTATACACTAGGCATTGAAGTACATATGCTTTATATGAACTCTTTGTTCCATTTTATCTTAATCGTCTAATTGAAACTCTCACTCAAATATTCTGTCTCCAATGAGTGTTCTTAACCTTTCACTAAACCAGTCCCTATTTTGATTAGCATAAATTAATCAAATCATCACAAAACAAGTTGTTGGTAACTACATGCACAGAGCAGACCTCATATATAGAGAATCATATTAATGGAAAATAATTAAGCTCAAGTTCATAATAATAAAAAATGCCATATTAAACCTATTAGTTGGTATTTTATGGCATGTTTGTATATTCTCAGGGACATGATTCATTTTTGTAACATTTATTAGGAATTTAACTACTCTAAGCACTGTACAGAATTAAATGAGTTTAAATATGAGGTTTCAGCAAAACTTTTTCATATACTTAAAAAGTAGATACTGTATATTCTCTTATTCTAGTGTTTTGCCTGAATAAGAACCTGATTCCACATGCTAATTGGCATATACCGGCCACAATTTGGGAGGAAAATACATAGTTTAACAATAATTGCTGTTTTGTTACATTGGTGTTTCATATGTATTTGTCATCAATCCTATTTATATCTGGTTGCTTTCTTTATAAATTAAAAAAAAAATCACTGTCCTATCACCATGTTAGGTTTACCGGAGCACATAAAACTAGGGCTGTGTTCTTTCCACCTGACCCACCACCAACCATTGTTCATGGTAACTGGAAACAATGAAGGGATTAGGACTGATAATGGAGGAGGCTCCCCTCTGGAATCACTATCTTGACTTTGGTTTCTGACAATGGTAAAAACTTGCTTTGTGTCTATGAAATTTCAAGATATAATTTATAAGCTATGCAAGTACAGATATAACATCAATATTTTATGCTTAAATAGCACCTTTATTGTAAGGATCCCAAGCCTATTTAATATGGCAACAAAAATTAATCAGTATAGTATAGCTATATGGCACTGATTTTGTACATTTCTTGTTATTTCCTGTGCCACATCATTTATGTGCATACTCAAACTGTATGAAAGGAAGGAATTATATACACCGTGAGCCAGCTTTCTGGGCAGTTGGTGAAGAGGTGTTCCTAATGAGATAAAAATAAATTACATCAGCAGCCAAAGTACAATATAATGCACCTTTACTATCAAATATCAACCAATTATTAATTATTAGCTCACAAAGGGCTGACAGTCTCATTTTAAGGAAAAGAAGGAAGTCTATGTTGGACACTCCCAGGAGAAGCCAAAAACTGAACAAGGTGGTATCCTGCTGACTTAGACTTGTGCTAAATGATGGTTGCTAGTGAGGTAGCAGATACTGATGAGAACCCAGCAGCAAAAGAAGTAATATCAAAAACCACTGGAAAACAATATGAGAAAAGAAAAAATGATGTTTGCTGAAAAAATGACAGCAATAAGTGTTCTATACTTATAGTGAGCCTTCAGGACAATACCACCAATAATGAATGACAAGCCCTAAATAATAGGAAGTATGGTCTTCTACTATGAAAATCAGCACAATTAAAGTGTAATGATCTATTAGTATCAGGTTTAACTGCATGTTGGACTAGAAGTTTGAAAATGTTAATAGCAAAGTTATTAAATTAGAGCTTTTTCAATATTAGATGAATAATAGGAGAATGTTTTAGTTCTCTGACTAAAGAATTAATCTTTTGATAAGACAAAAAAGAGTCTGATTTCTAGATTCATGGAAAAGGCATGGGGAGGACTGAGCCGCTTAAAGGTACTTTCCACTCAAGCCACCATCTTCCTTTCCCAGGTCAGCTTCCCCTGCTGGTTTTCCGTGGAATGTGTTCTCGCAGCAAAGTATAGGACACAAATGATTATTGAGCAAACTCCAGCTACCCTATCATCTCCACACCCAAAACAGTATTACATATCTTCCCCTTCTGTTTCGTTTTCTTTACCTCTCTTTCCATATGATCTGAATTAGAGCTCCAACTTCTCTGATTCTCTTTGAATGATATAAACACAATTTTATCCTGCTTTGTTCTCAATTATGTTAATTACTTCAAAATGAAAATATGCTCTCTATGAAAAATTAAAAATAAATTTCTTTTTAAAGTCTAAATTGTTGACTTGTACGTTGTTTTGGTATTAAGTAAAGCACGTATGCTTCACTTTTCATTAATTCTTGACTGCATACTGTGCTCACAGTTTTGTTTTGTTTTTGTTTTTAAATGAAAGCACAAGAGCCATTTTTAATGTTGAAAAAAATTAACATGTCTTAAAAAAGTAGGAAGCATTCATTCTGGTATCTCAGTTGGACTTGCTCACTGAGAGGTCAGAGCATAATATAGTAGAAAAAGTCAAATACATTGAGCTTGTCTTTCTTCACATAATTAAATTTGAGGTTATTTTAATTGTTTCTATCAAACACTAGTGTTACAATGATTTCCTGTGAAAATAAGTTTCCAAATAAGTGTCTTCAACTCTTAATCAAAGTACAAACAAATGGGGAACAATTTATTGTTAAAATCTCTGAACAATTTGAATTTTAATAAAAATCTAATTCTTGCCTATAAAGCCTTCTTAATATATACTATACTTATTAGTTAACATATTTAAAATAAAATAAATAAATATTTGTTTTGTATGTGGGGATTTCTTTTTCTTAAGTATTATTTATTGTTCTTAGATTAAGGAAAGAGTTCTGAAATAAATTTTTATTTGCAGGATTCCTAATTTGAGGTTCTTAGTGACCGACTACTTAGATAGGTGTATTTAAATTTAATTTTTTGTCTCTTTACATGGTAAATTAATGTGATAATTAATACATATTATCATTTTTAATTTACACATTCCTTTAGTAAACATTTGTACTAGCAATTGTGTGCTACTGCATCATATATCATGATGTACCATCATTACTCTCAAGGAGTTTACAGAATGTCCAAAGTGCTTTATTTAAGGTATTCCCAGGATTATGTAAAGTTTGGGGGAAATACCTCTCTATGCATTGAAAAGAGTTCTTTACCAATGACATGCACTTGAATTGGCTCAGAAGAATGAGTGGAAGAACCGTCCAGAGGCAATTAAAAATATATATGTTTACATCAACATCCACAGCCGCATATCTATAGCTATGTCTATGTCTATGTAGATATAGGTATTTATATCAACATCTATATCTATCCAGCCCTGTGATAGTAGCACAGTGTATTGTCACAAATTCAGGGGAATTCAGGAAATTTATGTTCAGGAAAATTAAAAATAATGAAAAAATGTTCATTAATATGAGTAGATTCTGCATTGAGAGAAGGTGATATTGGAGTAGGAAGCAGCTCAATTAAGACATGTATCATCTGAAGGAACTAGAATTGTAAAGTTTTAATCAGGAGGAGGTAATTCTATTGATGAATAAACTTGAAGAAGATAAATCAGTAAGGAGGCTTATAATATTTGTTGATAAAAGGAGCCATCAATGATGAAAAAAGAAAATAAGACTGGCAGGCCAGTGGATTTCAGACCCTTTTAGGATGAGCCATCAGAGGGACTTGGATACTAACTGGCATTGGCATGCAGGCAGGTGACACAAGATCACTCTGCATTAACTCTTCTAGGACAGCAGAACTAGGTATACCACAGTGAACAAAATAGACAAGAAATGGACTTCATGCTCCCATATTTTAAATGTTTTTGTCAGATGTAAACAAGTAAACGAGATATTACACTGAATCCATTATGCTGAATAGAAAAAGAATGGAACTCTAGTTGCTCAAAATTTGTAGGTTTAGCTGAAATGTAGTATTTACGGGATATATTTAGGGATACATGTGAGGTTAGTTTTGGAAATAGTGACAAGATTCATTTGTGTCATACTTAAGGAAGTTGTGTTGAACAATATTGACTACTGTATTTACAGGTCATATATCTTGTTTTGAAAGTAAGCAGGTACAGTTGATGCATGGAATAAATGGATGTACTGTTGAAAATGATGAGAAAAGGTCAGGGATGACAGTGAAACCTTGCAGAAAAACAACAGTTTAGAGTCATAGGAAATAAAATCCAATACCTATAAGGCAATATTGTGCATGTTGGAGGAGAATCATATAAAAAGATGTTAAGGAAGCCAAAGCTAGAGAGAATTTCAAGAAAAGGAGCAAGTGTAAATGCATCGTTCAAAGGCAAGAAAGAAAATCAGAATTTAAAACTGAGTTTTGATTTGTCTTTAAGAGCATATGCAAGTGTGTTGCAGTTATAAAATTTACCCAAAGTAATGGATAACATGAAAAGATTATCAAAATTTAAATACATTTGTATTAATGAAATAGAACATTGAAAAATTGAAAATGTTCCACTTGGTGTAACTTTATTTGGCTGAATTTAACTTGGGGTCAATAGTACTAATATATCTGAGGATTATAGTTTGAAAAATATCTCTTCAGTATTATTTCCTGAAGAGATATTTTTCAAACATATATCATCTTATCATGCCTGTGAATTAATGTTTCTGTTGTTGTTAGAAAGAAGATTAGATTTTAAGAATTCAATTTCTGGAGATTAATCCATATATAAAACATATAGAAACATTTTTTGTGTGTATGTATATATACATATATATTTGTATCATTTTACATTTTGAGAATCATTTGTTATTAAAACAAAAAGTACACTGTAATACTAGAGGCCTTACTGCAGCACATGTATCATTTCCTATTAACACAGCATTTCCCAACTCACAATTGAGAGAATCTAGGCAAAGGGAAACTTACTCATTTAGATTGGTCCCAATTACAGTGATTCTTCTTAAATAATACCCGGTTAAAACTAGTCATACCTAACATCTCTATTTCTTTATTAATAACACAAGTGAATGTAACTAAAATATGCTGTGACATTCTTAATTGTAAAATATTGTCCAATATATGCTCATTGTCACTAATGATGAATTATAAATAATACAATCTTAAAACTCAAATCACTGTTGCTAGTAAGACAGGGTATCATATCTAATTTTCTTCTAACAACAACAAAAAGAATTATCTGTGCAATCTATACCATTCACTTAGAAATAATTTACTGCGATCTGAAAGAGTTAAATACCAACAAAAAAAATCTTTTAGCATATATTTCTTTACCCCCAAAATTAAAATTGTTTTTTATTGTTTTCAGAAAAAACATGTATTTTTTCTGAAAATATAGCAGATGTCTTCCATACCAATGAATGGACTGGCATAATTCTTCATTATTATCTTATAATGAGAATACAAAATTATTTTTACAACTTCCTTTGAGTTTGTTATAAGTTAATTTGGTAAGTGCATCTTTTTAATTCTCTTGCATTTTCTGGAGATTAGTGTTTAAATTTGGTCTTCTAAAATTTTTTTTGGAAGACATACTATATAAAAAGCTAAGCAGAATACATATTTTTATTTTGGTTTATGCTTGTAGACATGAATTTTAATTAACTTGGGAACAGCTGATAATAAGATTATTAGCATGTAGCAAGTGTACAGTTAATAGAAGCAGAACTAGAGGCAATTAGTGGAATTAGGTGTTTTTTCTACCAAGAAACAGTATCCTAAATACTAATTGTTTATGCCAGTCCAATCACTGCAAATATCACTAATAGCATCATTAAATCTATATAACACTACATTATAAGCACTAAATAGACTTACTGATTTGGTATTAGATTGGCACAGTGATGAGCTTATTAATATTTTTCATGACTATGTATACACTGGAGAAACTTGGTTTAACAGCAAGATTTAGCTGAATATAGTTTTGAAAGATAAAAATATGCTTAATCTGCCATAGGTACAGGGCCTCTATGTCACACTCTTAAAATTACTCAATAACTTTTAAAATTTTTTAATTCATTTATGCAGTGAATTTTTTATTAATAAAGCTCATGAAACTGTCATGAAATAAAAGTGCTGTGCCCTAGAGACTAAAAAAAAGCAATAGAGTAGAAGAACAGTTAGTAGTAATTATTACTTTTTTATTTTAAGTGTTCGTTATTTTACTTTTTATGCTTCATATTATCAAATGGGTTGGGCATGAATAGCTTTGAGGGTAGGGGTAGTGGACTTCTGATCTTACTTGAGGTTTATTTCTATGGAAGAGACAAGTTGTCTATCTGACGTGAAGTGAGGTATGGTAAGCCACATACTTCCTTCAGTTCTGTTTGCAATGTGTGCTTTTTATCTCTCCCTTTTATTCATCCTCATTTTTCTTTTTTTGTCATCGCCTGTCTTTTAATTCTTTATCAAAGACATATATAAAACTCCCCCAAAACCCACAATATCTTCTCTATTCTGAATATATATTTATTTATTCTAGCATTTTTTTAGGACTTAGATGCGCAAACTCTGTGGACTTTGTACCACTTAGCACTCAAAGTACACAAAGTCCAAAGAGTTTTTGTTGTTGTTTTGATTATATCTATCGATATTCATGATATAAAAAATTGAAAATGAGAAACTTAAAAACAATTTTTATAATTCACTTAAAACCAAAAATAATGAACAATATATCCTAGCAAAAATAAGCTATTTTATTAAAAAGTACTATATTAAAACAAAAATAGTAGAAAGATTAACATTATTCTATGTTTGCCAAAACATTGTAAATATCTCATAATCAAAGACAGATTCCCATGTCTGCTTCTGTTACACTACCACATTGAATGCAGTTGCTGGGCCACTCCTCTGTGCACACATGAGAAAATTTAAAAAAAAGCAAATACCATTTTAGCATTTTTATGAGTTCAGTTTTATTTCACACACCTCATGAAAGGATCTTTGGGATCCCAGAGTCCTAGGACCACCTTTTAGAAACCACTAGTTTGGGGCAATGTCAGTTTTATAAATCAGAATAATTTAGTTAATTGTGCTGATAAGATTAAAACATTTATTACTATCTCCATATAATTTACAGTCTAGATTGAATCTTCACTTATATCCATCTAAATAGGTAATATAAATTCATTGTATACAAAACATTTAGCTACCTAGGTTGTAGGGATACCGACTCCAACGTAACCTTTTTGAGCTACCATTTTCTAAAAGGTCCTTTTCTACGACTTACTAAGCATATGCTTCAGCAATGTAATACAGAATTCCGTATAGTCAGGAGGTAAATTATCATTAAAATTAAAAGTCCTCTAAAATCACACACACACACACACACACACACACACAATCTAAGTTAAGGGAATACATAACCTACTGACATTTGCTTTTCAGGAATTTTTATTTTCAAGGTAAGATGAGTCAGATGAACTCATAAAATTTTGTGGTACCATCAACCAGGTCTGAGCACATTTATTCTTAATCACTAGACTTGAGTAGAAAAGTAAAAGGCAAAGTAAAAAAAAAAAATTAAGACTCTGTAAAACATTAAAGCAGCAAATTTCCTCCTGCACCACAGGCGTTTTTAATATTTTTACCAGATCTCTCCATACTCATTTCTACAAGTCCTCTGTCAATATTTCCGAAGCCTAACAGGCATCTTCAATAGTCGTTGTTTCCCAAATATTCCCAGTCTCAGATCACACATGTTCCTGTTTGTTTTAGTTTGATTACTCCTTTTTTTTCACCTCCCAATTCTCTTAATCACTCTTCTTACAGAAATTCTGCCTTCACCATATGACTCACTCTACAGTGAAGGGACTCCTATCTCTGCCAATTCTGCTTTCCCTCCCACTGTCAAAAGTGGGGACAGCAGATGCCCAGGCACTTAGCAGGCAAGACAAAGTCTGTAGGGAGTGTGGTAGGTAAGTGGAAAGGCTGTGAATAAATATAATTTTTATTCTTATTTCAAAAGCAAAATAATGAATTCCAAAACATAAAATAAAAGATGTGATTCCAGCTTCTGTCCATGGAATATAATACATGGCTGTGACCAATCCTTTCACCCTCTCCCAGGCCCCTCAACCCCCAATCCCCACAGCTGAGAAAAAAAAAATAACTCATGGACATGGACAACAGTGTGGATATTGCCAGGGGGTCGGGGATTGTAGGAGTTGGAGGAGGATATAGGGGGGGTGAATGATAATGAACTGATACTTGACTTGAGGTGACAAAGACACAATACAGTGTACAGTGATATGATGTAGAATTGTGCACCTGAAATCTGTATAATTTTGTTAACCAGTGTCACTCCAATAAATTCAATAAAGATACATGGCTGTGGTTTGACTCTTTTTATAGTAACATTTCTATTTTATTTTAGATTCATAGCCATTTTGAAAGATTGATCGATATGTAACTAAGAATGTTGGTACTTTAAACAGTAACTAAATCCCTTGCTCAACCCTAAGATTCTGTATCCATGAAGGAGTAGGGAATGGAGGAGTGTTTTCTTGCTGCTACCTAGATAAAACATAGCATCTCTATTTCTGTCCACTTAGAGGAAGTTTGTTTTTATCTCATACCTCCATCTTACAATGACTGTCATCCAGCCAGAAGAAGGTTGATAGGTAGTTTTCTCTTTTATAGATTAACAAAGGAAAGAACACACAATGCAAAGAAAGGACCCTCAGTTTTGAGAAGAGTATATAGCCTACCAGATCAACTTGTAGCCCAGCAGATCCATTTCCATATGAATAAGCAGATGCCACACAGCATTAAACAAACTTATAAGCAAAGATCAGAACTTTCAGAAAATATAGTAAAACTCTACCAACATGCTGTAAATGACATCTACAAACTCAGTTCAATAAAATAGTCACATTATTGCTGAGCATAGTAAGGAAATAATAGGAGTTCATAAAATGTAAACAGCATAGACTAATGGAAGAAAATGTGGGAGACTATATATCAAAAGCTAGAGAAATAATTTTTAAAGGACACAAAAGTTGCAAATTTTAAGAATAATAATTTCTATTCAATAGATATTAATTGATGTTAAAATACAAATATGACTGGGGGAAGATATTTATGACATCTAAAATGGCCGAGGGATGCATATCTAAACATTCTAAGAACATTGAAATTAAGTAAACATATTAGGAAAACCAATAGAAAATAATCAAAACATATTAATGATCAGTTAGAAATATAAGCCTCAGTTTGTAACAAGCACATGAATTGATAATCTAGCAGTAATTTTTCAACCAGTGTGTTGTGGCAGGCACACTGGTGTGCCAAAGAAACATGCGATGTCTGACTACTTATTTAGAGGCGCTGACCTCTTTTTCCTTAGACTGTCAAATTAAAAAATAATAGCCCACACAAAAATAGCTGTCCACTGTGAATGAATCAAAATTATACTTAGTTTTCATCAGATCAGCAAAAAATATATTTTCTGGTTTGCTATAGAATTTTAGTGATTAGTTTATGTGTGCCATGAGATAAAAATGGTTGAAAATTGGAAAATACAATTGTAAGATCCTACTTTTTATCTACCTTGAATGGCAGAAATATGGATCATTTCCAGCAAATGGCACAGACGTAGGGAGATGAATTTTAGGCTTTACCAAGAGTATGTAAAATTACTAGCCACTTGAGGACTTCATTAAATTAACATTTATTAAATTATGAATGTTTAAGTCCGATATGTTCAATATTGTTTCTTGGAAATAAATTGTAATCTTTACTCTCTTCTACATTCCTCTCTGTGTCATAGAAGATGGAGTACGGAAATATATTTTCCAAAATTTATTGCTATCCTGGTTCTTGTTTAGGTTTCTCCAACAAGAAGCAGTCACATGTGATATGGAAGATAGAAGGAGCTGTTGAGACTACAACAGCCAATGTTTGGTAACTATGCGGATGTGAAGGTTTTCCACGAGCCTTGAGATGTTTTCCCATGGATAACCAATCCATGGACACTGGAGGCAGTTTCTTTTAGCTCCTTCTATTTCCGATGCCATGGAAGCTGGAAAGGCATCGAAAGCCAACAGAAGCCTTTCCTAATATTGTACATCAAGCCTTTCCAAGGGTTTTTATACCTAATTCTCTGTATTAAATACCATTCTCTAAATTTGTAGAGTGGTATCCCATCTTATATGGAATGATACACAGACTAATCCCACTTATGGGTTAAGTATACAACAACAACAAAAACAAACAAAAAAACTTCATCATGCATTACATCATCATTCTTTATAACAATGAATAGACACAGGCTTCAAAATTGAATGATATATAGAAAATGCATAAAATATGGTGAGTGGAATAATTTTGAGCTAGAGGCAACAACATAGAAACAAAGAAGCATTATATCTCAAAACATTAGTGTTGAGAATGAAAGAGGAGTAAAATAGTATGATTCATGGGTAAGTATCATATCTAAATTAAAACATAGGCACTCAACAGTAGTCCATATTTGATAAGGTTTCATATATATTGCAGAGCATATTAAATAAGGAGAATAGGTGCATAAGGAATGAAAGGGTACACGGTAACAGACCAGAGGAAAAGAGGAAATAAAATATAATGTAATATAATAATGTAAAACAGTAAGATAAAATACAAAAAGGATGCCTTAGAATGGATACACAAGAGATGACCCCCAAAAGTATGGAAATTATCTTCTGGAGCATGGATCCCTTCTAGTATAGGCTTCCCCTTCTAGGTGAATATTCTAGGAACACATCTATATCAGTGTACCAGCTGGCGTTGGTGTGAGAGGCTGTGTTCGGCTTCAATAAATTTTTTTGAAGACTCAACATGTTTGCCCATTTTGTAATGAGTGATTTACCAGCACTCCTGCCCACATCACGCTGAGTGTTTAGCAGTTTTTGGACAAAAATAGCATGACCCATGTGCCCCATCATTCCTATTCATCTAGTCTCACCTCAGACAACTTTTTTTGTTTGTTTGTTTCCCCAGATGAAAAAAAGTCCTCAAAGGGAAACATTTTGCCGATGTGGAAGAAGTAAACCAAACATGGCAGAAGCACTAAAAGGCATCAAAATGAACAAGTTCAAAAACAGTTTTGAGCAGTAAAAAAAATGTCTCAATAGGTGTATTGCATCAAACAGAGAGTACTTTGAAAGTATCTGAAGTTTAAACATGTAAGAATAAATACACAATTTTGTATAAATAGCTTCCAGGTTTTTTTTTTTTTTGCCCCCATCATATGAATACAGCTCACTATAAGCTGAGGAATACAAACGAGTATAGGCTCTCTCTCTACACCTAAAGATCAGAAAGGAAACAATAAATACAATATAAAAAATACTTTAATCAGTGTTTTATCTAAATTCACACTAATGTTTTCAAATTTATTTTGTATTATTTTTTGTATTTTTTACTAAAATGTAGATTTTGAAACTGTTCCCTCAATAGATGTAGAATTTTCTTATGCATATTTTCTTGAAACTTTTCATTTGTACCTGCATCAATACTCTGCAAACTAACACAACAGTTAAATTATTTTAAAATCCAATAGCTTTTAAATGTTGAATACAGCTTCTGCTCTTTCAACAGCTTTTTTACTTATGTTGTGTTTATTGAATTTTGATTTTAAATGAATTAACATTTCAACATTTACATATATTAAAGCTGTTAAATGTGTTAACATTTAAAAGTAATAAAAAAGCAAAATATGTAGCAGTAATATTATTTTTTAAATACCAGCTTTGCCTTCTTCTTCTTGCCTAAACTACAGAAACTGTATGGTATAGTAAGTGACACAGATGCACCTTGAAGGAATGTTATTCTCTAACAGCATCATTTCTATAACAGATAATATTATTCTTTGTTCTTTCACACTATTAATTGTTGAGAAGTAATGTGTCCAGATCCAACAGACATGCCATGATTTGCCTGGGCCGATGATGGTTCCCTTATTTCTGCACTAGAGATTGGTCAGGGATGAACAATGATGTAAATAAAGTCTGCTACAGAGGTTTGAAAAGATTTTCCTCCCTGAGGCAGGCAATACTGGCATGAGGAGAAGTTCCCTTTGTGTCTCCTCACCCTTCCCTAAATTTTGGACACAGTCAATGAAAACATGATTTCTCTCTCTGTAACAGTTATCTTGCACCCATCAAACAATAAGCAAAAGGAGAAAACAAAAATATTTAAGAGGGTGAGATGCAATAAGATGATGAAACAGAGAAATGAAGATATGGATATAAAAATCCCTAATAGTTTACTTTTTGGTGGAAACTTCATACTGTTCTGTACAGTGGCTGCACCTATCTGCACTTCCACCTACAGAGCACGAGGATCTCCTTTTCTCCACATCCTCGCCAGAGCTGTTGTTTGTTCATTTATTCATGGTAGACATTCTGAAATGTATGAGGTGTTATCTCATCATTGTTTTACTTTGCATCTTTCTGATGATTAGTGACATTGAGCATTTTTCATACGTCTATTGGCCATCTGTATGTCCTCTTTGGAAAAGTATCTATTCAGGTCCTTTGCCCATTTTTTAATTGGATCCTTTGTCTTCTTGATACTGAGCTGTGTAAGTTCTTTTATATTTTGGAGATTAACCCCTGTGAGATGTATCATTGGCAAATACGTGCTCCCATATAGTGGGTTCGTTCTCATGTGATTGATGTTTTTTTTTTTTTTTCCTTTAAAGAAGACTTTTAATTTGATGTAGTCTCATTTGTTTATTTTTTCCCTTTTTTCCCTTGCCATAGGAATATCAGCAAAAATATTGCGCCAAGAGATGTCTGAGATTTTATTGCCCATGTTTTATTCAAAGATATTTATGGTTTCACAATGTACATTTAAGTCTTTTATCCTTAGTTCTTCTGTGTTGTGTAAGTTGGTGGTCTAGTTCCATTTTTTTTTTTTTTTTGAGTGTACGTGTCCAGTTTTTCCAACACCACTTATTGAAGATACTTTCTTTACCCAAATGTATGTCCTTGTCTCCTTTGTCAAATAATAATTGGCTACACTTCTGGGTTCTCTGTTCTTTTCCGTTGATCTACATGCCAGTTCTTATGCCAGTACCTGACTATTTTGATTACAATGTCCTTGTGGTATAGTTTGATATCAGGTATTATGATACCTCCAACTTTGTTCTTCTTTCTCAAGATTGCTGAGGATATTCTGTTTCTGTTTTTGTTTCATATAAATTTTTGGAATATTTGTTCTTGTTCTGTTAAATATTCCATTGGTATTTTAATAGGAATTGAATCTATAGATTGTTTTGGGTAGTATGGACATTTTAATAATATCAATTATTCTAATTCATGAACATGATATGTGCTTCCACTAATTTGTATCTTCCTCAATTTCATCTTTCAGTGCCCTATAGTTTTCCTAGTAGAAGTCTTTACATCCTTGGTTAAATATATTACTAGGTACTTTATTTTCTTTTGTTTCCATAGTAAATGGAATTGCTTTCTTAGTTTCTCTTTCTGATAGTTCATTGTTGCTGTATAGAAATGCCACTGATTTCTAGATATTAATTTTGTATCCTACTACTTTGCCAAATTAATTTATTAGATCTAATAACATTTTGATGGGGTCTTTAGTGCTTTCTATGTGCAGTATCATGTCATCTGCCAATATGGATGTTTTAATTCCTCCTTCCCAATTTGCATGCCTTTTATTTATTCTTTTTTTCTGATTACTCTAGCTAGGACTTCCAGTACTATGTTGAGTAAGAGTGATGAAAGTGGACATCCCTGTCTTGTTCCAGATTTTAAGGGAAACAGTTTTGTTTTTGCCCATTGAGTATGATGTTGGCTGTGGGTTTGTCATATCTGTCCTTTATAACATTGAGATTATGTTTCTTCTATTCCCACCTCACTGAGAGCTTTATCATAAATGGGTGATGGATTTTATCAAATGCTTTTTCTGTATATATTAATATGATCATGTGGTTTTTATCCTTCATTTTGTTTATGTGGTGAATCACACTTATTGATTTGCAAATATTGTACCAATCTTGAATCCCTGGAATAAATCCCGCTTTATCATGGTGTATGATCTTTTTTATGGATGCCTGGATTCAATTTGCTAATATTCTATCGAGGATTTTAGCCTCTGTATTCATCAGAGATGTTGCCCTATAATTTTCTTTCTTAAAAATGTCTAGCTGGTTTTGGAATTAAGATAACACTGAGCTCACAAAATATGCTTGAGAGTCTTCCCTTCTCTTGAATTTTTTAGAATAGTTTGAGAAGGACAGGTGTTAGTTATTCATTAAATGTTTGGTAAGATTCACCTGTGAAGCCATCTGACCCGGACATTTATTTGCAGGGAGTTTTTTATTTGTTGCTTCTATTTCACTAGTTATAACTGTCTATTCAGATCACCTGATTCTTTCTGGTTCAGTTTTGTAAGATTGTACATTTCTAGGAATTTATATATTTCTTCCAGATTGTCCATTTTGTTGGCATAAAGTTGCTTGTAATGTTTTCTTACAATCCTTTATATCTTTGGTGTCAGTTGCTACTTCTCCTCTTTCATCTGATTTATTTATATGGCTTTCTCTCTCTCTCTCTCTCTCTCTCTCTCTCTCTCTCTCTCTCTCTCTCTCTCTCTGTCTCTGTCTCTCAGGCTGGTTAAAATTTTGTCAGTCTTGTTTATCTTTTCAAAGAAGCAGCTCTTGGTTTAATTAATCTTTTCTATTGTTTTTTTTTAGACTCTATTTTGTTTATTTCCATTCTGATCTGTACTATTCTTCCTTCGTAAAATTGATCTGTCACTTTTCTTAAAATGCCCCTCATTGCCTTCAGGTACCATTCAGTGTAACTCAAAGCCACACATTATTTGGGTGCCACTTCTCTCCACCATACTTCTTTGCATTAAGAGAAGCACTCTACCCTCTTGCTAACACTGAACTAATGGTACTGCTTGGAATGTCTGGGGCAGAAATGATTCTTGTTCCACTTCTAGCTGAGCCTGGCAGAGTCGTACATCTTTTTTTTTTTTTTTTTTTTTTGTCAATCTATCAGGTATGAAATAATATCTTATTATAGAGGAAGACAATTTATCTGTTTATTTTATGGGTTTTTCCTATGTAGACATTGCTTACATTTTTAGACCCATATTATTGTCCATTTATGTATGTTGCAAATACATTCTCTCTGAAAATGTGTTTCTCCCCCTAATTTTCCCTCTATAGTATTATTTGATGAAGCAGTTTTCTTAAATTTAGTAATATTGAATTTTACAAATTTCTGTTAATGTTAACATTTTAAAATTTATTCATTGACCAGTGATCCTTATACTGAAATGTTAAAATATACTTTTTATGTTGTCCTATAAAATGTTATGAGTTTTGTTCGTGGGTGATTGTTTTGTTTTGTTTTATTTTGCTTTTCACATTCAGGTCCATGAGCACCTAGATTTTTTTTCATGTAGAGGGTCAATTTTGCCACTCTAAAAATTTTGAGAAGTTCCTTATTTCTCATTGCTCAGTAAGTTATACCATTTCTCACACATACCAAGTTGGCACACCTTGACTATTTGGGGGCTCTCCTTTTTTTTATATATATATATTTTATTTATTTATCTTTAGAGAGGAAGGGAAGGAGAGAGGGAGAGAAACATCAATGTGCGGTTGCCTCTTGTATGTCCCCTGCCGGGAACTGGCCTGGCAACCCAGGCATGTGCCCTGACTGGGAATCGAACTGCGATCCTTCGGTTCGCAGGCTCGCGCTCAATCCACTGAGCTACACCAGCCAGGGCTGGGAGCTCTCTATTCTGTTGTGTGATCAATTTATAATTCTTTAAGCCAATACCACATTATCTTAATTATTAAAGCTTTTAAAATCATTTTGATATCAGCTAGCCAAATCTTTACAGGTTAATTTTATCAGCAATGTCTTTCTTCTTCTTCATTTGTACTCCTTAGATTTGTTTTATTTCACCTATAGCCCCTGTACTTCTTATACATTTTATACTAATCTTACCAATTCCCACAAAACACCTTATGGTGGTTTTGTTTATAAGAAAGTTTAAAATTTTTCTCTACAAAACCGCTTTACATATGTTGTGGGATTTTTTTTTCTGGTTACCTTTGTATTTGCATTATAACTTTAATTTTAAAATTATATTTGTTAACTCTCCCTTTGCTTCAACAATTATAAATTATATTGTATTTTTAATGTCAGTGTCTATATACTCATTGCTGATATTTAGAAATACAATGGATTTCTGTGTGTGTGTGTGTGTGTGTGTGTGTGTGTGTGTGTGTGTATCTCCTATTTTCTTAAGTTGCTGAACTCATGGGGAAGTCCTGAGTCCTGGGAGATTATTTTTTATACATGGAAATTGTTCTATAGACAATCGTGTCATCTGGAAATAGAATCCACTTCATTTCTTTATTTTTAATTTGTATGCTTTTCATTTCTCTTCTTATTGCATCAATTGAAACTTCAAGTGGTATGTTAAATAACAGTGTTAAAAGTAGACATTTTTGCTTTTTTTCTGATCTTAGGAAAAATAAATTGTTTAGCAGATATTGAGTCTTGTTCAAAACATCCATGGAGACATTTGGTCCATGCCAAATCATCTATCTTACCCAATGCTCTATACCAGTTAAGCTACCATAGGATTATTTTTGCAATATACAACCACAGCACAATTAATGGACCAATAAAATGTGAGTATTATTTAGGTGTTAATCCTGTAAATAGAAAGTTGAAATAAACATTATGAGCTATTTAGATCCAGGGGTGTTTTCTAAGCATGGATGTTTTAGACAGGGACAAATATCAAGGACCACTTGATGTGAAACAAATATACTCATGGACATTTTGGACAGAACCAAATTACAATAATGTTTTTTCATGGACAGAATGTGTTCATGGACATTTGGGCTAGCACCAAATATCATTCAGGGAATAATCCAGTCTTGAACATTAAATATAATTTTATCTGAAGGGTTTTTGTAAATGCTCTTTAACAAGCTGAAATTTTGCTATATTCTATTTTTCTGACAGTTGTCATAAATTAATGTCAAATTTCTCAAATGAGTGTTCTCCATTAATTACTATGATCATTTGACTTTTTCTCTTTATCCTGTTAATATAGATTGCATTGGTTTTTAAACTATTAAGCCAGATTCCCATACCCAGAATAAACCTTACTTGGCCATTTCTATAATGTTTCTTATACAGTGCTTAATTCTATACCAGCAATTTTCTTTTTTTTAAATATTTCATTTTATTTTATTTTATTTTACTTTACTTTTAAGTATAATTTATTGATTATGCTATTACAGTGTCCCCTCCCCACTTCATTCTCCTCCACCCTGTACACCCCCTCCCACCCACACTCCCCCCTTTAGTTGATGTCCATGTGTCATAAGTTCTTTAGCTTCTACATTTCCCACACTATTCTTGCCCTCTCCCTGTCTATGTTCTACCCACTGTCTATGGTACTTATTCTCTGTACCTTTTCCCCCTCTCTCCTCCTCCCACTCCCCTGTTGCTAACCCTCCATATGATCTCCATTTCTGTGTTTCTGTTCCTGTTCTAGCTGTTTGCTTAGTTTGCTTTTGTTTTAGGTGTGGTTAATATCTGCGAGTTTGCTGTCTTTTTACTGTTGTATTTTTTATCTTCCTTTTCTTAGATAAGTCCCTTTAACATTTCATATAATAAGGGCTTGGTGATGATGAACTCTTTTAACTTGACCTTATCTGAGAAGCACTTTATCTTCCCTTCCATTCTAAATGACAGCTTTGCTGGATAGAGTAATTTTAGATGTAGGTCCCTGCCTTTCAAGACTTCAAATACTTCTTTCCAGCCCCTTCTCTTTTGAGAAATCAGCTGACAGTCTGATGGGAACTCCTTTGTAGGTGACTGTCCCCTTATCCCTTGCTGCTTCTAGAATTCTCTCCTTCATTTGAATCTTGGCTAATGTAATTATGATGTGCCTTGGTGTGTTCCTCCTTGGGTCCAACTTCTTTAGGACTCTCTGAGCTTTCTGAACTTCCTGGTAGTCTATTCCCTTTGCCAGATTGGGGAAGTTCTCCTTTATTATTTGTTCAAATAACTTTTCCACTTGTTGCTCTACCTCTTCCCCTTCTGGTACCCCTATAATTTGGATGTTGGGATGTTTAAAGATGTCCTGGCGGTTCCTAAGCCTCTCTTCATTTTTTTTCTTTAATTCTTGTTTCTTCATTCTTTTCTGTTTGGTTGTTTCTTTCTTCCTTCTGGTCCACTCCATTGATTTGAGTCCCAGTTTCCCTCCCATCACTGTTGATTCCCTGTCATTTTCCTTCATTTCACTTAGTTTAGCTTTCATTTTTTCATCTAATTTGTGACCCAAATCAACCAGTTCTGTGAGCATCCTGATCACCAGGGCTTTGAACTGTGCATTTGATAGGTTGGCTATCTCTTGGCTGCTTAGATGAATTGGCTCTAGAGTTTTGATCTGTTCTCCCATTTGAGACATTTTTTGTTTGTTTGTTTGTTTGTTTGTATTTTGATCTGGTCACACCTGTTATTTAGTGAGGGGCAGAGCCTTAGGTGTTCCCTAGGGCAGGGCAGCCCAGTCCCTGGGTTGTGGTGCTGTATGTGGCAGCGGGGTCTGAGAGTGAACAATGCCGCTTCCTCTGCTCTCTCTCGGATTTCAGTCCCTGCCACCACTTTCCACAATCAAATTGGGCCCTTGTGGTGCAGATTCCCATGTGGGTGGGCTTGTGTATGTTCTAGGACCCTGTGGGTCTCTCCAACAAACTCTCCTGTGAGGCTGGGAGTCTCTCTCGGCACCTCAACCCCCACAAGTGTTTTCAATCAGTGTTTTTAGGTTTTATTTCCCAGCGCTGGGGCCCTGGGTTGTGCAGTCTGTCTTGCTCCCCATTTTCACCTGGATTATCTGCACACGAATGTGGGACCACCTGGTCATCCAGCCACCTTGCTTGGCCTCACTGGGACTGCCTGTTGCCACCCTACACCCCGGGGTCCACTATCCACCACCTGCCCACCGGGGCTCCTGTGCGCCTGGGTCCACCAACCTCCGTTTTTTCCTGCCGAGACTCCGTCCCTTATCAGTCTGAATGAATGGTTGCTGGACTTCCGTTCAGTTCAGTTTTCTGTTAGTTCTGATTGTTTTCTTGTTTCTAATCTTCATTGTCCTTAATTTTTGTTGTGCAAGGAGGCACAGCGTGTCCACCTACGCCTCTATCTTGGCTGGACGTCTATACCAGAGATTTTCAACCCATGTGCTGCAAGAGGCACACTGGTGTGTGGTAAGAATTTTTATAACATGCAGTACCTGACTATAAGTCAGGGGCACTGACCTCATTTCTCTTAGACTGTCTAATTTTAAAAAAATGACAACAGCCAACACAATAGCCATCTGATATAAATGACTCAAAATTATACCTATTTTTTGTCAGATTAGCAAAAAGTATATATTTTTGGTGTGCTGCAGAATTTTAGCAATTAGTTTATGTGTGCCATGAGATGAAAAGGGTTTAAAATCACTGTTCTGTATGATAATATTTTATAAGGAGTTTGCATCTCTACTCATAAGCAATGTTGACCTGTAGTTTTGTTGTTGTTTTTTGTGTTGTTTTGTATTGTTTACATACTTTCTCTGGTTCTATTAAGAGCTATAAATGTCCCTGTCAATACTGTGATCCATACATTTTTATACGCTGTATTTTACTTTCATTCAGCACAATGTATTTTCTAATTTCCTTTTGGACTTCCTTCTTTGACCCATGGGCTATTTAGTTTGTTACTTTACAAATTTTAGGAGATTTTCCTGTTAACTTTATTGATTTCTAGTGGGATTCCATATTGGCTGGAGAACACTAAATTATTTCAATTCTTTTGAATTTCCTGAGGTTTTTTTATGGTCCAGTATATGATCTATGCTTTAATGTTTCTTGAGCAGTTGAAAAAAAATGTGTCTTTCGCTATTTGTTCAGTGGAATGTCCCATTTTCTCCTGTTGATTGATTGTAATGCTGAATTATTTGATATCCTTGCTAATTTTTTGTTTACCAATTTTTCAGAGAAGCTCTATATCCACAATTATAAATTTGTCTATTTCTACTTTTAGTTCTATCAGCTTTAACTCTATACATTTTGCAGCTATCTTGTTTGGTTCATACATTTTGAGGAATGTGATGCCTTCTTGCTGTATTTTAACATCATACAATACCCCTCTCTTCCTCTCATAACTTACTTTTTCTAAAGTCCACCTTTTCTGATATTAATGTAGCCCTACCTCCTCATTTGTATGATTTTTAAAATTCTTTTACTTTATAGAATATAAACTGCCTATAGTTTATAATTAAAGTTATTGTCTTGTAGGCCATTTAAAAATATTCTTTCAATTCCAGTCTATTCATTAGCATAGTTATACTATTTATGTTTGATGTAATTATTAATATTAAAGATTATCTCTAATTTATTGTTTTTCTGATTTTTGTTTCTCTTATTGCATTTTTTACTTTCATACTCACATGCTTTAGAATATCATTTTCATTTATTATATATATTTTAGTGTATCTCTTTTTTATGTATAGTTTTAGTGGTGGTTCTGAGTATTTCATTACACATACAAAGCTTATCACAATCTATTACATCACTATTTTACCAATTGAGTGGGGTGTATAGAACCCTTACCTCTTTCTACATTCCATTGCCAGACCCCATTTATAATATAATTATTAAATATTTTCTCTATATATAAAACCACATCATACAGTGCTATAATTTTTGCTTCATCTATGGAACACAAATTAGAAAATCAATAGAAGAAAGCAAGAATATCGCTATCCATATTTCTTCTTATTGTATTCTTTTTTCCTTCCTGGTGTTCCAAGACCGCTTCTCTTATTTTTTCCTGCTTAGAGAACTTTTTTAGCCATTCATTTAGCACCATATCTATTAGGAGAAAACCACTTTTTGTTTTTGTTTTTGTTTTTTCACCTGAGAATGTCTTGATTTTTCCCTTCACTGCTGAAGCATATATATTGTAGGATATAAGCTGTAGTTGACAATTCTTTTTTTTCAGCTCTTCAAAGATATTGTGCCAATTCTGACTTCAGGGGTTTCTGGTAAGAAATCTGCTGTTATTCACATTATTTTTCCCCTATAGGTGAGGTCTCATAGGTCTTATTTCTCTCTTGTTGTTTTTAGGATTTTTTGTTTTAGAAACACACACAGATTTTGACTACAATGTATTTTTGGTGTGGATTTCAAAGGGTTTATTCAGATTGAGGTCTTCGTCACTTCTTGTACTTGTAGCTTTATGTCTTTTGACAAGTTCAGGATGTTGTTAGCCATTATTTCTTGAGTATGTTTAGCCTTGATACTCTTTCTCTTCCACTTTGGGACTCCAATGATACAAATATTAGGTAATTTGTTTTAGTGCCATAGGTCCCTGAAGTTCTGTTCACCTTTTCTTGAAGTCTGTTCTCTCCATGTTGTAAAGATTCATTGCTTTCTATTGTTTTATGTTTCATTTCACTAATCCTTTATTCTGACACCTCCATTCTAATATTGAACTGTATAGTCCAGTTTCTCTATTTTTTTAGTTTTAAAATTTTTATTCAGTTCATCTTTATTTGGTTCAGCTTCTGTATTTAGCTGAGATGTTTTTCATTGCTGAGTATTTTTTATTTGTTTCATGCATGTTTGTAATAGTTTATTGAAGCATTATATTCATTGTTTCTTTAAAAACTTCATAATTCTATCCATTATCTCAATATTTGCATATATTTATTGCCCTTTTTCATTCAATTTTAGATCTTTCTGGTTCTCGATACAGTAAATGATTTTTAATTGAAACTTGCACATTCTTATTATGTTATGAAATTTTTAAAACTTTAGACTTTTTTAAAGCTGCCTTTCTCCAACAATGCTCTGTTGAGAGAATTGGAGAAACCACCAGATAGAGACAGAAGTTCAAGTTTTCCATGCACCTTCTTTTGATACCTAAGGTGGAACACTACTCATGACTGCTGGGAGTGAAAGTCTAGGTTCCCTGTGTGGTCTTCAGTGACACCATAGGATATAGTAGGGCATGTTATCAGCTAGCAGGGATGAAATTCACAGACTCCTATTGGACCATCTCTGCCATCACCGCTACGGAGGTGGGGTGATTTACTGTCTTACAAGGCCCAAAGTCTAGGTTCCCTACTTGGCCTTTGCCAGATCAAGCGAGAATGGGGCCAGAGTTTTTTCCCATGGAATTTGCCTGTAGTAGAGTGGTTATTATCTAAAAATGTTCTGTCTTGCTAGGTTTGTCCTATTTTGCTGCTGGGTTTAGAAAGAATACTTCTTTTGGAGGCAACTCTTTTGTCTATGCCTATAGGCATTTGCAGGCTACAGCTTCTTAAAAGCAAGTCTGGTTATATGAAATAAAAAGAAAATTCAGAGAGTTAATCTTTTTCTCCAGTGCCCATGTCCCTAACAAGTATGTCTTCTTTTTTCCACCTTTCAAGAGTTTTCTTATGTTTGTTTGATATATAATGTTCAGGGATTTTTGTGGTACTTAGCAAGAAAATTAGAAAAAGTATGCTACTTCATCCTCCCAGAAGTGAAAGTCTTCATCACTGTCTTTTAAAATCTCTAGCTTACTATCATTTAAATTTTTTATCACAACACAATCCAATCAATGCATATGAGCCACACCAATCAGAGCTATATTAAAGATTTTTTTTATTTTAATTGTTCTTGTACAGTTTCTGTCTTTTACTCTCATCCCAACCCACCTCCCCAACCCTCCCCACTTCCCTCCCATTTCCATCCCCCATAGTTTTTGTCCATGTGTCCTTTATACTTGTTCCTGTAAACCCTTCCCCTTTTCCCCTGAAATTCCCTCCCCTCTCCCCTCTGGTCACTGTCAGCCTGTTCGCAATTTCAGTGTCTTTGGTTACATTATGCATGTTTGTTTGTTTTGCTGGTTAGGTTCCTGTTAAAGGTGAGATCATATGGTATATTAAAGAATTTTTAATAGCAAATATTATGTGTTATTTCCCTTTGATACCACTCTGTAGGCACACATTTTTAGAAGTAGCCGCAATGTACAATGAAGAGCAATGTTCCCACTGAAACAAAGGTTTATCTTAGTATCAATCAGGCGTTAAACAGCAAAAGAGAAACAGAAGGCTCTGGAGCATAAATTTAAACTGTGCCTCTATGTAATTTTTGGAATAAGGATAATAGAGCCCTTGAAAATAACATTCTGAATCCTCTAGGAAAATCAATAATGATTCTACTGAACATAATTTTTTCTCTTCCAGACACAGGCATTAATTATTGTCAAGGTTAAAGATAAGAAATATATCAATGCCACTTTACCATAATCATGTTTTTTAATGTTTAGTTTTCTATTTCTTAACAAACTTTGTTTTCATTTTAAAAATAGCATATTTGAAATAAAAGGGAGTTTATAAAAAGATTTCTTAAGTCTCACTCTTAAGATACGTAAAATCAGTGCAAATGCATTAATAATGGTTAACTTATAATTGTTCTATTAATATTTGCTATGGGGATTTTAATGTTACTTCTAACCACCTGCTTTATTATAATCATTATTGCTCTTCTTTAATTGAACTTACTAAACTATAAGTTTTCGATTTTTAGAAGGCCTAAGGCAATAAACTTTTACTGCTTGAAGTTACAAATAATTAAGTATTGACATTGCTTTTCTTCCTATTAATTAGCTTGAAATTTACTGTTTTCTTATTATTATTTTACTGTATTACTATCCACAGTTATTTATTAATCATATACTATAGCCCAAATAATTGCATCTTTTAATCCTCACAAAGATATAAAATACATAGTACTATGATATCCACTGTTTAATTAAGCACCCTAAGGTGCAAGGACTTTAAATAACATGCCCAAAGCTATAGACCTCCAAGTGGCAGCAACTGAATTGTAAATCATGTCTGAATGGTTTTCAAACTTTTAACAGTGGCACCTTATTGCCTCATACACACAGAAATAAAAATTAAACAATCCATCACATCATCACAATATATCATTTGCAATGCTGCAATTTATTATTTTTATCCATAATTCTATTCCTACCTTTTTTCTCACTATATGGATATTGTTAGCATGGTTCTCTCTATACTGAATGTGTATGGATTTTCTTGTCCTTATTTCTTAAACAGTATACTAGAACAACTTTTTACATAACATATACATTGTATTAGGTATCATAAATAGTCTAGAAATTATTTAAAGTATTTGGAAGAATGTGCACAGGTTATGTGCAAATATAATACCATTTTAAGTAGAGGACTAAGCATTCTTGGATTTTGGTATTCTTGGAATCTTGGAACCGATACCCCATGAATAGCAAGGAATGACTGTATGTGCCAAAGTTTTTGTGTATATATGTGAGTGTTTTATTTTTAAATATTGAGGCTTTTGTCCATGTGCATTTTAATCATTACCAGTAAAGCTAAATGGTAAGTTTCTGAATGATGGTACAGAATTGAGCATTGGGTATCTGTAAAAATGACAGGAGCACTGATACCCCCTGGACCCTAGTACATCAAAAGAGCGCCAGACATGGCTAGTTTGTCACAGCATGGTGACTCTCTACACTGTGGTGAAGCTTTAGAGCACTTAAGAATGAGGGCCCAAGTTGAAGCAGTAATCACAGTAGGTGATCTTAAGAAATTTAATGGGCAGCACAGACCTCTACACAGTCCTTTCTAGAGAAATGACAGAGGAAAATAATAGATAAGAGGTGAGCTGAGGGAGCTTTTGTAAGATGACAAAAACATTCAACATGTCAGTGTCTCAAAAATCCACCTGGACCTTTGATTGGTATTTCAATGAATTTATAAATCAATTTAGGGAGGATTATTATTCTTAAATGATTGATTCGTAAAACCTATCAATAAATTCTATCTTATAATTTCTTTAGCATTTTAATTCTTTTCAAAAATGTTTTGTAATTTTTAAAGTAAATGGAGGCTTTAAACACCTTTTGTTACATGTATTAAGATTTTATATTTTTGAAACAATTATAAATATTACTCTTTAAAATAGTTTATTATCTATCTAGAATTGCCAGTAAAAACTATCTTTAATAAAAGTAGTCATAACAAGTATTCTTGTTTTGTTCTCAATCTTATGAATAAAACTTTTAACAATAAATTATTGAAGTCACTGTTGACATTTTTTAGATGCTTGCATTATATCCATAACTTAAAGGCTTAAAAAATTATTTTATCTTCATTCCTGGTGTCAGGAATCTGAGTGTGGTTTAGCCAGGCCCTTTGGCTCAAGTTTGTCTGGAGTCTGCGATCAAAATGTCAGCCTAGGCAGGCTCGCCTTCCAAGCTCACTCTCTTGGTTGGCAGAATTCAGTTCTTCATGGGTTGTTGGAGTAGGGACCTCAGCTCCTGACTGGATGTTGGCTGGAGGAAACACATTTCTTTGCTTCTTGGACCCCTTTATAAGGCAACTCACAAAACGGTAACTGGCTTCATCAAAGTGAGAAAGCAAGATAGATTGGGAGTGAGATGGATGCCACAGTGCCATAAAATTTAACGTTAGAAGCAGCATTCCCTCGAATTTACCATATTCTGTTTCTTAGAAATTACTAGTTCAGACTCTCGCATAAGGGAAAGGCCATGAATATCTGTATGCAGGGACCATTTGTAGCTATTTTAGAAGGAAACTAACCCAAAACTTTTCATCAAGTAGGAAGTTCTTTCTATTGCAACGTTGCTGATTGACTTTTACTTAAATAAATGTTGAATTTTGTCCATACCTTCACATATTAAAATAATCATATAATTTTTTTCCTTTTTTTTATTTCCTCTACTGATTTGGTCAATTATATTGCCTGACCTGTGATCTTTATACCAAACTTTGATTCTAGTATTAACTCTGCTTGGTTATGAGGCATTATCCTTTCAATATATTACTGTACTTTACTTAGTGATATTTTGTTTAGAATCTCTGCATCTATTACAAAGGAAATATTTGTTTTCAAATATCTTTCCTTTATTTTGTTGTTATGTTTGATAACATTGTGCTATCCTCATAAAATTAGTTCAGAAATATTTTGTCTGTTTTTCTACATTGGATTTGTTCAAAGAAATGTTGGTGTTCTCCTGTCTTTAAACATCTGAAAATCTTTACTGGTGAGTTAATTTGAGCCTAGAGATCTCTTTAAGGAAAATTTTAAATGTGGATTCAGTTTGAAAATAGATATAAAATTTTATTGGTGTTTTATGTCTTTTAAAAAATTACAACATTTTTGAAAGTTTTTTATTCAATTACAACATTTTTTAAAGTTTTTGAAAATTTTTAATTTAGTGCTATAGAATTGTTAATATTGTCTTAATATCATTGTAATATCTAAAAATTATGTAGTGATGAACCCCTTTTCATTCCTTATAGGTTAATTGTACCTATTCTTCATCAGTCTTGCTAGCAATCTATTAACTTTGTTAGTCTTAAAAAACACTTTAATTTGTTGATATTTTTATAATTCCACTAATTTATAGTTTATTTTTTCCACTCTTTACACTTTGTTTGGGTTAATTAGCTTTTTAAAAATTACTTGAGGTAGACACATATTTGGGGGGCTTTTTTCTAATATATGTATTTTAATGTTATAAATTACTCTATAGGTCCACAATAAACGAATCTTAATTTTGTGAGGAAGTGCTTCTTTTGATCATTTAATTCAAAATAATTACTAGTTTACTTTATAATTCTTTTTACCATAAGATCTCTCTGTTGGCATTAATTACTTAATTTCTAAACAGTGTAGATTTTCTTCTTTTATTTTTGTTATTAACTTTTAGATTAATTTGACTGTGATCAAAGAACATAGCCTGAATAGTTACTACCTTGAGAAATTATTACCTTGTTTTGGGTTTTTTTGTTTGTTTGTTTGTTTGTTTTTTAGTACGCATAGGGTTAAATTTAAAAATATATAGCATGAGTAAATGAAAAGAATGTGTATTCATTTGTTGTTATGGGCAGTGTTCTACATGTGGAAATTAGCAATTTGTTAATTTGCTAATTGTTAATTTTGTTGTGCAGACCTCCTATATAGTTACTCATATTTATTTTCCTGTTTTATCACCTTTTAGAAAGATATGTTGAAATCTTCCAGTATGAATTGATTTCTACTCTAATTATTTTAATTTTTACTTAATATATTTGAAGTCATGTTATTGTGTGCAATGAAATTTTATATGGTTACATTTTCCTGAAGAATGTACATGTTTACTATTATAAGATGTCCCTTTCTTTTTATTTTTCCTAGTAACAACACTTTAAAGTCTGTTTTTTACATGCTAAAATAGGAATGCAAGCTTTCTTTCATTTAGTGTTTTTTGAAATAGTATTGTTTTTATCTTTACTGTATAGTCTTTCTGTACCCACATATATTTAAATTCTATTTCTAGTAGAGAATACATAGTCCTTTTTAAAAAGTACTTTTCTAATTAAATTTATGGGTGTGATATTGGTTAATAGGATCATATAGGTGTCAAGGGTAGATTTCTAGGATACATGCTCTATACATTGCATTGTGTGCCCACCAACCAACGTCAAATGATCTTCCACCACCGTATGTTTTGCCTCTTTTACCCTTTACTACCTCCCCTTCCCTCTAGTAACTACCTGTCTCTAGCAAGGAATTTATAGTCTTCTTTTAAAATATTGGTCTGACCATCTTAGCCTTATTTAGTGTTTTTTTAATTCTCTCACATATGTATATCTAGGCACATTCACACAAGGGTGAACAAAAAGTAGGTTTACAGTTATGATATAAATAAATAATACAACAATAAATAAATAATAATACAAGAATAAATTCTATTTTACATACTCACAACTGTAAACTTATTTTTGCCAACCTCTCTATGTATATTGTTAACCTAAAAATAAAACACCTAAGTGAAGCAACAAGTATTTATTTGAGATTAAAATGAATAGCTATTTGGGAATAGCTATTCACTGAGTCTAGCAGAAACCCGAATGGTGCTGTGATCAAGGGGTAAAAACAAGGGTTTTTTTTTTTTTATTACAAATGGAAAAGAATAAATTACAACAATAGAAGGAATGAATTTCTATAGGCGCAAACAAACTTATTCTTTACCTGATCATGGTGGCACTAATTCAAATAAGATCTATATATAAAGACATATAAAGAGATATAAAAAAATGTCTTTAATTACCAGTCTAGTAATCAGGAAATCTGCTTTCCTGTTAGTTTTTCAAAGAATTGTTTGAAATACAATTTTTTTTTTTGTCCCAGTCCAAAGGTGCTTTTTTTTTTTTTCCATTTCAACATTCCAAAGGCTTTAGGAGTAAGACTTGCAAGATGTCTTCCAAGACTTCCATTTCTCTGGAATGGCTGCCCTGCCCTAACTGTATTTTAAAATGACTTCACTTAGATCAACTTCTCATAATATATATAATGTTTATATCTACTATCTTACTATTTTTTGGTATATACTCCACTTTCTGGACTTCATTTAAATTACTTTTTAAATTATTTAATAAGGTTTGTTACAGGTACATTATCTCGTTAAGTGATTATAATAGAAAATTAAACATGGATATGGACTTATTTTATCTAATCTAAGTTATAACTTTAAGCAGTGCTCAATGATACAAAATCTTCCCACCATTTTTGTGTATTTTAATTTTACTTGTATTTAATTTTTACATTATAATTATATTTTTGTATGGCCATTATCCAATATATTATGCACATGTTTACCCTTTGAGATAGTCTTTTCTTCCTGTCTCTTGTACTTCCAAAGAGAATAATTCCCTTTACACCTGAACAACACTCCAGTATTTCTTTAACTGCACCTATAATAGTGTGTTTCTTAATTTTTCTTGTCTGAAATCATCTTTAATTTTCTCCACTTACAGTGATATTGTTTCTGAATGTAGAACTCTCAGAAATTTGTTTTGTTTGCCTTTGGTAATATTTTTTATTGTTTTCTGGTTTCTATAATTATGTGAACATTCAGCCATTAGTGATATTTCTGCTTCTGCAATGATGTGTCACTTTTTATAGCTGTTATTGAAATGTTCTCTTCATCTTTGGGTTTTCACCATGATGTGCCAAGATGTAGATTTCTTTACATTCATCCTACTTTGCATATACAGAATTCATTCCATCTGTCGCTTAGTGTTAGTTTGGCATTAGAAAATTATCAATCAATATTTCTTCAAATGCTCTTTTTGCTCTATTCTCCTCTCTCCTTCTGGACTCCAGTTAAAAAAAATGTTAGAACTTTTAACTTTGTTTCACATATTACTTATGATTTTTTTCTAATCTTTACCCTTATTTCTCTATGTGCATCAATATGAATACATTCTATTAATCAGCCTTCCTATTTCTTTCAGCCTTGAGCACTGGGACACTTCAGAATTAAGTGAATGCCTTCATATGAAAACTAAAGTGGTAGTGAGCTCAATTTCTCACCTGTACTTCTCACTGGAATCCTAGCAATTTCTTCTCTTTAGCTGTCTTCTCTCTAAGGAGAATATCCCATTTCTTTTGATTTTCCTGCCTCTTAGTGACAGCTTGTGCCTGGGCCCTTTCTCAGAACCTCAATTTCTTTGTCCAGAATTGACAAAACTCCTGAGAGGAAAAGTGGATGCAAAATTTCAGCTCATCTTTTTGAATTGCTTCTCCTTCTTCTGGGATTTTTTTCTGCTTTGATTGCTTCAGACTTTTTCCAGTGCTTTCACTAGCTTTTTTTAATTGAAATTTTTAGCTTTTTAACTTGTTTTGGGTGAGAGTATTGTTATTCTACATCCATAACTGTAATCATACTATAATAACTGTTATCAGTACATTCTATTTTTAATCTTGGTTTCGGAAAGAAAAATGAGATGACACAACTTGTTACATTCATTTCAAAAAGTACTTATTGTTACTATTATAAAGTAATATTTTTACCTATACTTACTTAAATATTCTATTTTAACTTCAAATATATCTTTTAAGATTTTATTTATTTACTTTTAGAGAGGGGAAGGGAAGGAGAAAGAGAAGGAGAGAAACATCAATGTGTGATTGCCTATCACGTGCCTCCTATTGGGGACCTGCCGCGCAACCCAAGCATGTGCCTTAGACTGGGAATCGAACCACTGACCTTTTGGTCCTCAGGCCAGCAGCCAGGTTAACTTCAAACATGTTTAAATACATTTACTCATCAATGTTTTGATGTAAAACAGGGCTGCAAGTGAGTATGCTATTTGGAGCTCTGGATTATTTTTCTTGAACAAACCACAACCAAAATAGGTATTTTTATGATTCCCAGTTTGGGTTTCTTTATAGTGGAGCAAAAACTTAAACACAGGAAAAGTCCTGTATGCAGGACTTTAAGTTACTTAGAATTCTTTATCAAGTTTTTACAATAGTTTTACACATACTTATTTCAGTGGTGGGTATTTTTGAATAATATTTTATTGATTATGCTATTAGAGTTGTCCCAATTTTTTCCCCTTTGTCCCCCTCCACAAAGCACCCTCTCCACTCCTTCAGGTAATCCCCACACCTTTGTTCATGTCTATGGGACATGCATATCAGTTCTTTGGCTACTCCATTCCCTATACTGTATTTTATACCCCCATGGCTAATCTGTAGCTACCAGTTAATAGTTCTTACTCCCCTCACCTCTTCACCCATTCTCCTAAAACTCCATGCCATCTAGCATCCATCAAAATGCTCTCCATATGCATGATTCTGTCTCTATTCTTCTTGTTTGCTATTTGTTTTTTAGATTCACTTGTTGGTAGATATGTATTTATTGCCATTTTATTGTTCATAGTTTCGATCATCTTTTTCTTAAATAAGTCCTTTTAACATTTCATATAATAATGATTTGGAGATGATGAACTCCCTTAGTTTTTTCTTCTCTGGGAAGCTCTTTATCTGCCATTCAATTCTAAATGATAGCTTTTCTGGGCAGAGCAATCTTGGCTATAGGTCCCTGCTTTTCATGGCTCAATATTTCTTGCCAATCTCTTCTACCCTGAAGTTTCTTTTGAGAACCCCCGTATAGGCAACATACTTTTTTCCTCTGGTTGCTTTTAAGATTCTCTTTGTATTTAACATTTGGCATTTTAATTATGATGGGTCTTGGAGTGGGCCTCTTTGCATCCATCTTGTTTGGAACTATCTCTGCTTCCTGAACTTGCATGTCTATTCCCTTCACCAAATTAGGGGAGTTTTCTTTCATTATTTTTTCAGATAAATTTCCAATTTCTTGCCCTTTCTCTTCTCGTTTTTCACCCCTAAGATGCTAATGTTGGAATGCTTGAAGTTGTCCAGGTGCTGCTTAAACCAACCTCTTTTTTTTTTGGACTTTTTTATTTGTTCTTCTTCTGGTTGGTTGGGGTTTTCTTTTTTTGTTTTTTGTTTTGTTTTGTTTTGGTTCCTTATGTTCCAAATCATTGATTTGATTCTTGGCTTCATCCACTCTACTATCCATTCCCTGTCAATTGTTCTTTATTTCAATTAGTGTATCCATCATTTCTGACTGAATCATTTTTATGCTGTTCAGGTACTCACTAAGTTCCTTGAGCATCCTTACAACCAGTGTTTTGAATTCTATATCTTATAGATTGCTTATCTCCATTTTGTTTAGCTCTTTTTCTGGAGCTTTCATCTGTCTCTTCATTTGGACCATGCTTCCTTGTCTCCTCATTTGGGCAGCCTCCCTCTGTTTGTTTCTGTGTATTAGATAGAGCTTCTATGACTCCCTGTCTTGGTAGTGTGGCCTAACGTAGCAGGTGCCCTGTAGAGTCCAGTGGCACAGCCTCCCCTGTCACCCACGCTAGTTACTTGAGGTGAGCTCTCCTTGTGATCTGAGTACACCTCCTCTTATTGTTGAGTCTTGACTGCTGTTGGCAGGTCAATGGGAAGGATTTATTGAGGCCAGTCAGCTGCAAGGACTGACTGTGCCTACTGACCACCAACATATGTCCTCTGTGGAGGATCAGCTGTGCAGGAGCAGGGTGGTGGTTCTGCAACGTGGTCTATAGTTGTCCATTGGGTGCACAGGCTCTGGGGTTTCCAAGGTGATCAAGGCTGAGGTCAGCCACCATTTGTGTTCTTCTCCAGAACCACCCAGCATGAGCTACAAAGCAATCTTCAGATGGCTGCTACTTGTGCTGGGCTTGGTGGTTCCCAGTCAAAGCCAAGCTGTGAACCTAGGCTGGTTGCTGCTAGTGCCATGCCTGAGGCCACTTAACAAGGGATATAGATGGCTGGTGGTTTGCTGAGTCTAGCTGTTGCTTGAGAGGATTTGTGGAGATCTGAAGCATGAGCCCAGATAAACCATATGGAAAAGTCACTGTTAACAGCTTGGGTAGATCCCATGAGCTGGGTGAGGCAGATCTTCAGGGAATCAGCAGGACAGGACAAACAGTATGAGCAATGCTGATGGAGTCTCAGATATGGCACCCATGTGCTGGCTCTGTGGGTCTGTGGGAAGAGAGTTCAGAAAAGGAACAATGGCCTCTGCCCACTGTTCTGTCTAGGGGAAAGCTTTCCTCCAGCTCTCTTCCTGATGCCAGATACTTTGGTTCCTCCCAGTATGCCACTGGTGCCTTTCAAGCTGCTACCCCCATTGCTGGAGCTCAGAAGGAGTGAGTCTGAATAAGTTCACAAAAGAACTACTTAGGAATCCAGCAGTTTCTTCCACTGACTCAGTCCCACTGGTTTTTCAGCCAGAAGTTATAGGGATTTATCATCCTGGAACTGGAACATTTGTATGGGGGGCCTGATATGAGGCTGGGGCTCTTCACTCCTGAGATGTCTCTCCAAAAATTTATCTACCACATGTAGTTGTAGGACCAACCCATTCCACTTTGCATCTCCGTCTCTCCTAGCAATCTGGATGGATGTAGTTTATTTAATTTTGTAGCTGTGAGACTTCAATTCAACTTGATTTCTAATGCTTCTGAAGGATGGTTGTTGTATAGTTTAGTTGTAATTTTGATGTGTTTGTGTGAGGAGGCAAGCTGTGTTTTCCCATACCTCCATCTTGACTGGAAGTCAAAATAACATTTTCTTATTGATCTACTAAAAAGAAAACTGACATTTAATAATTCAATACAGTGGGGCAGAGCTGTATAATAAGTAACATATCAGAAAATAAGTTCTTAAGCTTAAATATTTTTCTTCTATAAACTCTACTTACCTGATTATTAGATGTTAGTAGATTTTTATTTTCCTCAAGGAAGAATTCACTGTTCTGGGAAATGCCTTATTACAAATAAACATTATTTATAGCACAGAGAGTAAGACATTTCTTGTAAGTGATAAGAGATTTCATTTGCTGTTGAAAATCTGACTTCGAATTACAAATACTTAATATGTATTTTTATGTATGTTGATTACTTTCAATTCCCCAGGCATTTTTATGCAATTCAATTTTTTGTATCTAACTTCTTAAATTAATAATTCATCAGCTATTTATCAAGAGCCTACTAAGTGTGTAGTGTCTATTTTAATGACAATATATTTATAGACAAGAGGGTTTTCCTTTTGTTCAAATTTTATTTGTTTATAAATTATAACCGTAAAAAAGACATAAGGCTGAATCTTCAATCCCAAGTCTTATCTGAAGTAATGGCATTTAAATGGTTGGATCTCTGAACCCTTTCACCACCTTAGATGATGGATTCTAATGGGTATAATATTGTAAATTAGCTATTAAAATAATGTGATACACTATTTCAACTTTTATGCTTCTGCAATGTTAACCATAAAACTTTTTGTTTTGATACAGGTTCTAGAAGTCATTGAAGTTTCCTCGTTTGAGATAATTACAATGACTGTGTTTACATTAAATATTTTCACAATGCTTAAACTTATAGTTAATAACATTAAAATTTATATTAACTTATGTTATACATATACATCCATATATTTATATAACTTAATATTGTTACAGGTAATACGAAATAACTGATATCTATAACTTACTCACCTCTGTACCCCCGGTACCTATATAATATTTCAATTACACACTATTAAATGTTTCTTGAGTGAATGAGTAAATAAATTAATTATATCTATTTACTGAGATTATAGCATTTATACTTTTCAATTTTATTTTGAACACACATTTTACCTAATAATATTATAATAAGGAAAATTCAAGAACTAGTTTATTGCAGTAACATATTTTTATTTTTATTTTTATGTATATTTTAGTCATTATAACGGTTTTCCCAATATTTTTCTTCCCTTTATCCCCCTTCTTTCCTGCATACTGCTCACCCTTAGTTCATGTCCATGAGTTGTACATATAAGTTCTTTAACTTCTCTACTTCCTATACTATTCTCTTTTTTTTCTATAGATAGCAGATTTATTTTTAAACAAAATTTAATAAAAAGTTTTTTAATTGTTGTTTAAGTAAAGTTGTCTCCAATTTCACCCCACCATTCCCCCTTACCCCAGCCATTCCCGCCTTCCACACCTGATCCCACCCCCTGCCTTGGTTTTGTCCATGTGTCCTTTGTAGATGTTCCTGAAAACTCTTCCTCCTTTCCTCCTATTATCCCCTTCTGCCGCCCCTCTGGTTACTGTCAGTTTGTTCTTATACTATTCTTAACCTCCCTTGTCTATTTTGTACCTGTCTACTATTTTTGCTTCTTATTCCCTGTACATTTCCCCCTTTCTTCCCCTCTCCCTCCTCACTGATAACCTTCCATGTGATCTCCATTTATGTGATTCTGTTCCTGTTGTAGTTGTTTGCTTAGTTTTTGTTTTTCTTTTTTAGGTTCAGATGTTGATAGTCATGAGTTTGTTGTCATTTTACTGTTCTTAGTTTTTAATCTTCTTCTATTTCTTAGATAAGTCCCTTTATCATTTCTTATAATAAGGGTTTGGTGATGATGGACTCCTTTAACTTAACATTATCTGGGAAGCACTTTATCTGCCCTTCCTTTCTAAATGTCAGCTTTGCTGGATGGAGTCATCTTCAATGTAGGTCTTTGCCTTCAAATACTTCTTTCCAACCCCTTCATGCCTGCAAGGTTTCTTTTGAGAAATCATCTGATAGTCTTATAGGCACTCCTTTGTAAGTAACTGTCTCCTTTTCTCTTGCTACTTTTAAGATTATTTCTCTATCTTTAAGCTTGGGTAACTTAATGATAATGTGCCTTGGTGTGTTCCTCCTCAGGTCCAATTTCTTTGGGATTCTAAGATTCCTGGACTTCCTGGAAGTCTACTTATTTTGCCAGATTGGGGAAGTTTTCCTTCACTAATTGTTAAAAAAAGTTTTCAATTTCTTGCTCTTCCTCTTCTCCTTCTGGAACCCCTATGATTCAGAGGTTGGAAGTTTGGAGCACTTAAAGTTGTCCCAGAGGTTCCTAAGCCTCTCCTCATTTTTTTTTTTTAATTCTTGTTTCTTCATTCTGTTCTGGTTGGATGTTTATTTCTTTCTTTTGCTCCAAATCGTTGATTTGAGTCCTGGTTTCCTTTCTTCATTGTTGGTTCCTTGTATATTTTCCTTTATTTCACTTTTTTTAGGCTTCATTTCTTCCCTCATTTTTGTGACCAAGCTTAATCAGTTCTGTGAGCATCTTCATTAGCAGTGTTTTGAACTCTGCTTCTGATAGTTTGTCTATCTCCTCATCGCTTAGCTCTTTTTCTGGAATTTTGATCTGTTTTTTCATTTGGGCCATATTTATTTGTCTTGGCATGCCTGTTATGTTGTAAGGGGAGGAGCCTTAGGTATTCACTGCGGTGGAGCAACCCCTTTTGCTGTGTTGTGACACTGTATGTAAGGGAAGGGTTGGAGAGAGAGCAATGCTGCTTGCTCACTCCACACTAGCCCCACTTTTCATCACTTCCAACAAGTGGATTGTGCCTTTTCAGGTACTGATTCACAGGTGGGTGGGTTTGTGTACATTCTAGGACCCTGTGAATCTCTCCAATGAACTCTCTTGTGGGGCTGGAAGTTTCTTTCACCTTCATAAACTCTCCAGGATTTTACGGCCAAAGGTTTCACGTCTTTAGTTTCCTGGTCAGCCAACTCCCGCCTCACCCTCATGGTCTGCTGCCTTACAGTGGGTCCTCTCTGCCAGGCTTCCCATCATCTCCATCCCTCCTAACTATCTGGGTGAATGTTTCTTTTAACTCCTTTGTTGTCAGAGTTCCATGCAGTTTGATTTTCTTACAGTTCTAGCTATTTATTGCTTTTAAGTTGGTTGTTATCCTTTTGATTTTGTGAGGAAGCAAAGTGTTTCTACCTACAACTCCATCTTGGTCAGAGATTGCAGTACCATCTATGTTCTACATAATACATCTTTTCACTGTAAGCCTGTGTTGTTAGATATTATTCAGAATTATCACAATAGGTAACAGTGAGACATTAAATTACCTAAAACTCTAAAAAGAATTTTCTCAGAGTGATATGGCCAAACAGGATGTTGTTCTAAGGAGAACAGCTCCAAAAGATGTCAGGATGATATAAGAAAATAAACAAAATAGATGAAAGTACAGGTATCTCAGTAATTACATAAGGATACTGCCTTTCTCTATTAAAAAAAAAAAAACTTGTTTGTAAAGTATTATAATAATGAGGATATATTTAAAAGGCATAAAATCCAGTTAGTAAAGGATCAATATTGAGAGCATACATACACCAGAGACTGCTTTACATGCTGGGGATCAAACAGTAAGCAAGAAAGTACACTTGTACAGTTTGAAGATAAAGTCAAGAAATCTCCCAGATAAGCAAACAAATGTTAAAGAGATTTTAAAAATTAAGAGCAAATGTAAAGCAAAGCTGATAAGACAGCAAAGCAAGGTGTTCAAAGTTATGAAGAAGCATAGTTCTTATCTATAATTTATATTCAGTTGAATAATCAAAATATGAGGGCAACATGAAACTATTTTTACATTTTGAAGGACTCAAGGCTTATTTCTGACAAAACATTTTTAGGATTTTCTTTGAGTGCACGTTTTAGCCAAACAAATGGTTAAACTAAGGAAAGAAAATATATTGAATTCAGGTCAAATCTTGGACAAATTAAAGACAGACCTAGGCAAAGCTATGTTGTCTCTATTTTTCATGTAATGATACTATGAAGTTTAGAAATACAAAGTAAAGTGTAAAATGGATAGCACTATTAAAAACATGCATTTGCCTGTTGGATTGATTATATCCTGGGTACCCAATGGTTGTCTCTCCAAAAGTCTTTACTATAAAGAGCATCTCAAAGCTTTGAGCCAAAGTGGAATTATCATTTCCTGCTACAGAGGCCTAGTAAAATATGTATACATTTATTTCCAGGTTTGCTTTAGAGTTGTGTCTACCTAATCCAATATTCTTTTCAGTTTTTCACTTTCTTGGTAAGAAATAACCACCTTCTTGAGATTCTGTTCAGAATAAAAGCATAAACCCATAAAAGTTGTGAATGATTCACAATGTACTGAAGACAAATGTACTAACTCCTAAAAACAACTTGGGTACTTCCTCGAAAATGTTAGATTTAAAAAAATTGTTTTTTTTAAAAATCTAGGAAGCGATATAGAAGTTTGGTAAAACTACTTCTTAGATGAATAAAGAAGGTCTCATCATAAATAGATATGGAATTTTGTTGAAGTGAATTTTTTTGTTAAATAGCACTTCTGAATTTGTTGTTATTCTATTATTATATTAAATCTTTACTAATCCATTTATTTTAGCTTCTTCTTATACCTTAAGGGTAATGGTCTTGACCTTTTATTTCAAACATTCCTTTGTGTTACAAATCTACTTTCTGTTCAAGGGCAGACTTAAAGTGAGTGAGATACATATGGTTAACAGGCCACCTGTTTACTTGTTCATTGAAACCCACATTCTATACTTCTACCTGAGTATTAATAGCCCTCCACTCAATCTGTTTGGACTTTTTAACTAATCATACATTTTCTTCTTAAATTTCCTACTCAATTATCTACTTTTTTATCATCATCTCTGAGATGGGGGGAGGGGCAGCTTGGAGAATGAGAGGAAGGAAGGGAATGGAAGAAAGAGAAAAGAGTGGAGGGGAGGTGGCAGGAGAGGAAGAATTAAAAACCCAGAAAGGGTAGACTTTCTGGTGCCACAGAGTCATGGGAATGAATACTTGCTTAGCAACTCAATTCCCATTTGACCATGTGTAAAGCATTTGTTTATTCATAAAGTCATTCAATACTTACAGACTCGCATACATGTGCCACACACTATGTTAAAAAATAGAGATAAAAAGAACTTGCTAAGCATTATTCTCCCTTAAACATACAATATATTGTCAGCATATGACACTAACTTTAGTTGAGTTCTGGCATATTAACTTTCTGAAAAGGTTTCTTCATCTTGAAAAGGATAATACTACAGCTTAATTGTATTCTAATTTATCTGTTATTTTTTCTTTATTTATAATCCTGATTTTTAATTATATTTTTATTTTATTTTCATTGAATTTATTGGGGCAACATGGGTTAATAAAATTATATAGGTTTTAGGTGTACAATTCTATAATATATCATTCATATGTATGAAAAAGCTGTGGTACATTTATACAATGGAATGCTACTTGGTCATAAGAAAGAATAAAATTTTACCCTTTATAATTGCATGCATGGACAAGGATATTATTATGCTAAGTGAAATGAGCCAGTCAGAGAAAGACAAGTGTCATACAATTTCACTCATATATAGAACCCAGTGAATAAAATAAACTAACAAACCAAATAGAAACAGACTCACAGAGGACAGAATAACAGCTGCCAGAGAGAAGGAGGGGTGTGGGTCTGGATGAAAAAGGTGAAGGATTAAGCAAAAAACAAACAAAAACAACAACACAACAACAACTCACAGGCACAGACAACACTGTGATGATTACCAGAGAGAAAGGTCGGTGGGGGAAGGGAGAAGAGGGTACTGGAGGAATAAATGGTAATGGAAGGAGACTTAACATGGGGTGGTGACCCTGATTCTTTGATATGAATCTTACCTTCATTCTGAAGGAAACCCAGTAAAATGTGATTTGCAATGGAGGATTTGGGAACAGCCATGTCAGTTCAATGAAATGTATATTATTATCCCATTGTATAGATGATAAAATTGATATATCTAAATGCTTAATAAACCCACTGGAATAACACAGTGTTTAACAAGCTAAAATCATCTGAGGTCCTGGCTGTCCCCGGCCAATCCTGATGTTCTCAAACTTTGTCTCTGGTGCTAGGCTTCTTTTATTCAACTTATAATGTGATTCTCTGTGCATGTCTTTGCCTACCTTTTGAAAGTTCCTCAATTTTCACTCCCTTTCACTGCAGTTCAAACTCATTTTCTGGAATAATCTGATGCAAAAGGGGATATAGTACATGAAGTATATTATTATGTGGAGTTGCCTAGCTCTTCATATTCTTTATGTTTTTGCTCCTCACAATGACTTTATGAGGTAGATGATAGCACTGTCTATTTTTTAATAGCCAACTAAGACTAGAATGGCTGCCTATGCCGTTAAATAATCAATCCTTGAGCATAGGATAAAATATTTGGGGGTTCGGGTGCTTTCTAGTATCTTCAAAATATTATTATTTTTATATATTTGTAAATGTAGTTTTAATATGAGTATAACTATGCCAGTATAAGCATGTAGTTAGAAAGAATAAGCAAAACTATTAGTTATTCTATATTTTATACGAGATCTAATTATGCTAAATTTGATTACTTTTTAATCATTATACTGATAACTTCTGTAGAAAATGATGGGTATGGAAAATTAAGCTTCTCTGAATTCTCTATACAAAATGCCTCATTATGCTGCATCTGTTTCTATTAGTGGTGGTGATGGTATATGTCTGAGAGAACAAAACCCTTTCATGCACCAAAGGTGCACATTGAGTTATACCTATACCTTTTCAAGTGTGTAGCTCTGTGAGAAAAGAATCCATATTATGTGTTTACTCATAGACTGTTCTCAGCAGTAGACTGTAAATCACAAAATGTCTGGCATTACAAAGAGAATTGCACATAATCGTTATTAAGTATTTACAGCAAACACATTTCTTCATTTCTCCTTTGCTATAATGTCTTTCCCTGCCTTTCTATTTTACCAAAACCAAAATATCAATAGTCTTCCCAACATTTTTCAGATAATAAAGAAAATCATTACATTTCATGTCCTGAACATTTTACTTTTTCTTAGTTTCATTTTCAGTGCTATCGGATATGTTTATTGTCTATATGTTCATTCTCATTGTTCTTGATGCCAAAATTGTTTTTTTTTATATTTACTGAATGCCTTCAACATTCAAAGCATTAGGGAGAATTCATACGAGGCTCAGGTGCTAAAAGGGAGATTGCTACCTTTTTTAGGAAGGCAGTGAATGGAAACCATGGTCTCAGACTATGTGGGTTATGGTATCTAACTTGCCAAAGTCTTATTAACAACTAATATTTTATCTTTATAGTTAATTCCACATAAATTACTTCATTTATTCATTCATTTAGTCATCAGAATATAGTAAGGAAGACAAAAAAAAGTAAAATTCGAGCAATAAATACTATGTGAGGTCCTGGCCAGGTAACTCAGTTGGTTAGAGCATCGTTCCAGTTAACCAATGCTGCAGGTTCCACCCCTGGTCAGGGCACATACCATAATGAACCAATGAATGCATAAACAAGTAAAACAACAAAGAGATATCATGCTCTCTCTTTCTCATCAATACAATCAAAGTAAATTAAAAAATACTATGTGATAGTGTATATCAGAATATGGAAAAAAACAAGAGAAAATAACAGGCAATGAGACTTCATTATATTATCCTTTTTTAAAAAGAGTTTATTCATTTATTTTTAGAGAGGGGAAGGAAGGGAGAAAGGGGGAGAAACATCAATGTGTCGTTGCCTCTCAAACACCCCCAACTGGAGACCAGGCCAACAACCCAGGCATGTACTGGGAATTGAACCAGCAACCCTTCGATTCACAGGCCAGCATTCAATCCACTGAGCCACACCTGCCAGGGCAAGACTTCATTATATTATTTTTAATATATCAGAAATGTTATCCATGAAAAAGCCAATCAATGGTAATTTCAAGAAGTATAAGGGCAATGAGCCTTAGCAGACACTGATGGCTTTGAAAATCTGGAAGTGGGCAGTTTGGGCGAGTATGAATAAACACATGTGGAAGTTATTGGTGACAGATGAGGCTTTTTAGTTTATCATTTAGATTTCATTTTGACCATAATTGATAAGATATGAGATTTCTTTTAAATTGGCAGTGACCAAATCATATACTTTAATTCATTCAGTTATTTTTTTTTCAAATTGTTTCTCTGGAAACAGAAAAGACAAAAGAATGGGAGTGACTCACAGCCAACCTGTGGAGTGTAGAAAAAGGGTGCACCTCTGCGTCTCAAGGATTCATAGCATTTTCTTCATTCATCAGAACTGCATAGCACTTACCTGTCTAGAACCTAGCTTGACATCATTTTGAGTAATTAGACTGCAATACTAACCTTTTCTATCAAGTTGGGCCTTATTTGGAAAGTAGAATTCTTAATATGATGGGTAGAGAAGGAGCTTTTGTAAGAATGAGACCTTATATAATTGTGGGAGCTGGTAAATAAGTCTGTGAAAATATGCTACCTTTGTTATCAGGTGATGAGTCTATAATTGCCATAGATCTTAACAATTAAGGAGGAAAGTGACACATAGACCAATGGAACAGAACAGAGAGCCCAGAAATAAACCCAACTACCTATGGTCAGTTAATATTTGACAAAGGGGGCAGCAACATAAAATAGAGTAAAAATAGCCTCTTCAACAAATGGTGTTGGGAGAGCTGGACAGCTACATGCAAAAGAATGAAACTTGAGCACCAACTTACACCATACACAAAAATAAATTCAAGGTGGATAAAAGATTTAAATATAAGCCATTTTACTGTGTGAAAATGTTGATATGTCCCCTAGAGCAAGGGACATAAAGAAAAGAATAAACAAATGGGATCTCATCAAAATAAAAAGCTTCTGCACGTCTAAAGAAAACAGTATTAAAATAAAAAGAGAACCGACCATATGGGAAAACATATTTGCCAATGATACCTCAGACAAGGGTTTAATCTCCAAAATATATAACAAACTTACATGACTCCACTCTAAGAAGACAAGCAACACAATTAAAAAAATAGGCAAAGGACTTGAACGACACTTCACCAAGGAGGACATGCAGAGGATCCAGAGACACATGAAAACATGCTCAGTATCCCTAGCCATCAGAGAGATGCAAATTAAAACCACAATGAGATACCACCTCACACTGGTCAGAATGGCCATCATAAATGAAGCAACAAACAAGTGCTGGTGAGGTGTGGGGAAATGGGGACCCTACTGCATTGTTGGCAGGAATGCAGACTGGTGCAACCACTATGGAAAACAGTATGGAATTTCCTCAGAAAACTAAAAATGGATCTGTCTTTTGACCCAGAAATTCCACCACTAGTATTATATCCTAAGAACTTTGAAATGCCAATCTATAAGAACCTATGCAACCCAATGTTCTTAGCAGCAAAATTCACAATAGCCAAAATGCTGGAAGCAACCTAAGTGCCCATCAGTAAATGAGTGGATTAAAACACAATGGTACGTTTACACAATGGAATACTGTGCAACAGAAAGAAAGAAGGAGCTCCTACCCTTTGAGACAGCATGGATGGAACTGGAGAGCATTATGCCAAGTGAAATAAGCCAGGCAGTGAAAGACAAATACCATACGATCTCACCTATAACTGGAACCTAATCAACAAAACAAACAAGCGAGCAAAATATAACCAGAGACATTGAAATTGAGAACAATCTGGCAGGAACCAGAGGGCAGGTGTGAGAGGATAAAGGGGGAAAAGGAGGGAAGGGTTTTCAGGAACAACTATAAAGGACACGTGGACAAAATCAAGGAATCAGGGGAGGGAGGTGAGGTAGGCTGGGGTGCAGGGGGAGTAGTGGGGGTGGTAAATGCAGATGACTGTACTTGAACAACAATAAAATAATTTAAAAAATAAAATATGGAAAGGAAAAAAAGAAAAAGAAGCAAAGTGACAGAGTATCATTGCCTCCAACCTTGATGACATAGGTAAACTCTAGAAGAAGTTAGTGCTTTTTTCTATTAATTTCACATTGGCCCAGGCCCAGGATTTGGAGAATATAAAGAGGGAAATCCAGTGGGAATTAGAGGAGTTTCAGGCCCTAATTCAGCTGGAAACCAAGAGGTAGACTCAGCCAATCAGTGACTGTGACTGGTGCAGAAGCATAATGGCTACCACTTCACTTACACCTTAAAAATTCTTTGCTATTTCATTAGAAGAAATGCTGGAACATTCAGTTCCAACTGAGCTAGAAAATGTGACAATATCACCACAATCCACCCTATGTCAACTTGGATTCCATACATAATTTATTAAATCATATTTAACTTCCCAATAAAGATAACAGCAAACTATGATTCATGTTAGGTGAAGCAATTATCACCTTGTACAATTGAAAACACACTGTTCCTTTCCCCAAAGGTGAAAGAAGGACCTAATTGCCATTTCATCTATTTTTTGAGTGATACCTGTTTTTGTCTAGGCCAATCATGTCCTTCTCTGATATCACGATTTATATACTAATGTATTAAGTTAAACATTATTAATACAACTTATACAGTCAGAGGATGGGAGAGGGCAGAAAAAGAAAAAGAACTGGTCAATGCTTAAGACATACATTCACATCGAAATAAGAAATAAAAGTCATAAGAAATACAGTCTGCGTTTGTGCAACTTCTATTATGAATCACAACTGGTATTTATAAAAGCAGAAACACTCTTTATTATATCCCTTTATTTTTTCTTAGCACATATGTAGGCTAACTTTTTCCGGTAGGGTGACCTAAATATTAATTTCTATAGAATCTAAACTAAGCCCTTGTGGTGGATTTTAATATATATACAAAAATACTTTAATACTCTTCATTTAAAGAAATGGAGCTTAATTTCTCTTCCTTTGAGTATGTACAGCACTTTGTGAATGAATCACTTCTAATGAATACAATATAGGGAAAATGAAAACATGTCACTCCAATGTTGTTATAAAAATACTGTGGGTTCGCATCTTGAGGGTACTCTCTTTTTGGCATCTGTTTCTCAGTATGAAAAATCCATATCTTTAATAGCCCTATTGAGAAGCCCTATTTGGTATGTGCTAAGAGAATGAAACCGCTGGCCACATTAATGAACTCAGAAGCAGATCCACCAAGCTTCAGATAAAACTGGGGTGCCAGTTTGACTGCAACCTCAAAAAACACTATGAACCAGCATGAACAACAGCTACTCTCAGAATCTTGACTCTTATAAAGTGAGTTAATAAATTGTTTTAAACTGGAAAACTTTGGAATAGATTTTTTAATGTAGCAGTAGATAATTAATATCACTTTTTTTGTATCTGGAAGTGGGATACTGTTTTAACTACAACCTAAAATGTGGAATGGCCTTGGAACTGGACAGTGGGCTTTACAGAGAGTTAAGGAAAAGCTTAGTGTACCTTGAGCACACCATTTGTAGAAGTCTGGACTTTTACATGCAGTGAGTGAGTAAGACTACTTCAAAAAATAAGAGATCTTTGTTATGTGAGGTCTGAAAGTTTAGCAACAGTGTTGCCTAAAAATGTATGGAAAGTACAGAATGTAGTTAGTAAACTGGATGATGTAGATAAGAAGATTTCCAGCTAGAGAAGTATCACTTTTTTTCCCTTGCTACTTAGAGTGAAATGTGAAAAGATAGAGAAAAACTGTTAAGAAAGGACAAAGGGAAAACTGTTACACAATAAGGGACCAGAACTTCATGATTTTAAAGTTTCTCAGCCACTTCAGAAGCACATGATGCTAAATTTAAGAAAATGTTCTGAAGCAAGGATTAAATTTAGTTTACTGCAAGAAAAATAGGGTCTGAAGATGAAGCAGAGGATGTAATTATAAAACCTTTTGTTAAGTCTTCAAAAAGAGCAAAGGTAGTGTCCCAGAGTACCTTTCCATCCAGTAAATATTCTTCTAGACAAATTAAGGGTATACTTCATAGATCATCTCAATCAAACAATTGTGCTTCTAGGAAGATTAAGAATGTTATATCCCAGAATTCTTAGCAGGAGCTCAAGGTAGAAAAGGATTGAATCTTGAAGAGATATGTGGTAATACCCTTTGTCAAACACAATAAATCTTAAATGTTAGAGGACACCTGAAATGTTTTATAGAGTGATATTAGGAACTCTGTCATCTTAGAATGAAGTGGAGAGTGGATACAAAGTGAAGAGCCTATTGTAACCTTAAAATTTTACTGGCAGGAAGCAAAGAGAAAAGTACTGAGATGTCAACATGTGATAGCTCCCCTTCAGGAAGAACAACGTATGTTGCTCTGTTCTCTCAAACGTGAGAACAGAGCACAGAACCAAGGGTGTAACGTTTCTATTTAAAAACCTTCCCTTGATCTACTTGTATTATTTCATTACTCGTTAGTATAGCTTACATGGAGAACACAGGATGTCCACTTCACTCTTTCCTTTTATTTCCCAATTTTTTATAACAGTGAGTCTATTCACGATATGTAACAATTTCTGAATGTTTTTCCTGAGCAGCATCACAGTTTTCTGTTGGTACAATCAATCCTGAGACTTCTCTAAAGATTTTCTAGTTTTTCTTAGCGAGGTCATTAAAATGAGGGATAATCTTCTCTGTTGTAGGTGTTTACTGAACCTCAATCAACCCTTTAAATGCTTTGATCTCAAAGGGCAATTCAGAATTCTGATATCTACTTCTTTTCACACTTTTTTGTACTTTCTCTCTCTGCAGCCATCTTGGTCTTCAGCCATGTCACTACAAAATGAAGAGTCCTTCTTGCTGGAAATTTTGATAAATTATATAATTCTGTTGATGATGGCCTAGTTCTAAGTTTAAGGCTATTAGTAGGAAATTCTGAAAATACTATTTTTCCTCTATTAATCTTGGATTGTGAGATAATGGATTAGTTATTATTTCAAGAAAATTAGTTTTAAAATGCAAAGAAAACAATCTTCTTTGTAAATTCAGTAGTTGGGGTAGTATAGACCAAATGATTAATAGAACATGAAAATATTTATAGAAGTTAAAAAAGTATATCCTTTATACATGCTAAACTTACCAAATATATGCTCCTGAATCTTCTGCAAAATAGATATTCCAACGTTCAAGAAAGATGTTCACTTTTCAAAAAGTGATTTTTGGTAATAGTTATTACATGGCAGCATTTGAACAGGAACTCAGTAAGGAATCAGAATACTCACTTTATACTAGTGGTTTTGTCATAGCTTTGTTACTGCTGAGAATGATGTATGTACCTAACACTTGCTTAAGGCAAAATACATTAACCTATTGTCTCATTGATTTTGCTGCTATCTCTATATTCGAAATGGATGAGTTCTACAATCAACTGTAAAGTTCTCACTCTATGGTCACCGGACAGGTGGATTATAGTTTTAATTTTGTGAAGTAAAATATGAACTTGACTATCTGACCTTCTAACCTTCTCAAATTATATTTGATTTTAAAAGAACCAGTCTGAAACAAATTGCCTCTTTCTTTTCAAACATGAATACTTTTCATTAAGGTAAAGAATTAGGGAGCATCGTGACTATGTATTTCTTTCATTTTATCAAAACTGATTCAGACACCCTGGTAACTTATCAACAGACATAGTTAACGTACTTTATGTTTACTTTGTTTACTTGTTGACTAGCACACCAAAGTTCTTTTGATTTTTTCAAATCCTCACCCAAGGATATGTTTATTGATTTTAAAGAGACAGAGAGAAAGGGGGAGAGACAGACAGACAGACATTGATGTGAGAGACAAACATCCATTTTTTGCCTCCCGAATGTGCCCCCATGGAGAATCAATACCAAAACCTTTTGGTTTATAGGATGACACTCCATCCATCTGAGGCACCCAGAAGTTTTTTGACCAAAGAAACATTACAAATAACTCTTATGTATATGTGATTGAAATATTTGTGATGTGTTTCAACACTATCTATTAATAGAATAAAGTTTTTAAAATATTTTAACTTATGTTTTTCTCCTATGTATTTAATTTTATTCATCTTTCCTCATTATATTTTGTGGATTTGGCTATCATCAGTGAAGAATTTCTTTTGTACCAGTATTCTCAGAAGTTCTGTTTTTATTTTATTGATAGTTAAGTAGACATTGCATTTGGAAGTCATTTTTCCCCCTAAGTTTTTAAGTGTCGCTGTTAGGTAAGACTTGATATGATTCCAATATAGAAAATCTCATAAACTTCCAGAACCTTATCTTACTTTTGCAACATTTTACATTATAGATGTTTTCATTGTAGGTTCAATGACATCTGTGCTCTCCTTACTCATAGAGAAGGTTACAGACAACTAGAAGGGACGTTAAGTTTAAAAAAAAAAAAAAACAAAGAAGATTGTGTAAAAAAGAAAAAATATCAAGAAACAATTTTTAAGATCCCATGGATTCTTAATGTCTCAAGTCAACAACACCAAAATACAGAATGCAGTGAAGGGAAACTTCCATCACATTACTGTGATAGCAGGGAGGGAATAAAGACTATTTCAGACAGCTGGCCTTCAACCGAAGAAACTTTCGAATGAGGCAGTAATGAACACCTGAGTGTGGTAATGAATCATATCCTTTAACCTTAATTCGAAGGACATGATTTAAAAATGGAAGAATAATTGCATACAATATCCTATTATTTTCAGGTGTACATCATTGTGATTCAACATTTATATACATTATAAGATAATTACTGCAATAAGTCTAGTTACCATCTGTCACCACACGAAGTCATGACAATATAATTGGCTATATTCCCTATGCTGTACATTAGAACTCCATAACTTATTTATTTTATAACTGGAAGTTGGTACCTTTTAATCCCCTTCAGTTATTTCACTTGCCTTCAACTCCCCCTCCTCATCTGGTGACCACCAGTCTGTATACTGTGTCTGTGAAACTGTTTCTGTTTTATTTTGTTTGTTTGTTTTGTTTTTAGATTCCACATATAAGTAAAATCATATGATATTCATTTTTCTCTAACTTATTTCACTTGGCATAATATCCTATAGATCCGCTCATATGTTGCAAATGACAAGATTTCATTTTTCATTTATGACTAATATTTGTATGTGTATGTGATAATTCCATATCTTGGCTCTTATAAATAGTGCTGCAATGAACATAAGGGCCCATATCTCTTCAAATTACTAAAAATATAATTTTAAGCCTATATATTTCAGGTTTTGGATATTGAATGAACATACTATTCTGCAATTAAATAAAGAAATAATTTTCCTTCCTAGGATATCTAGAGAACACTTGTTGCTCCTAAAGATGAACACCACACAATTTAGCTCAGGATAAAGGTAGATAAGCAGTTAATCTGCCTTCTAGCATCCTGAATTCTCATTTAGAAGAGGAAAAATCTAGGGCATTTTTAATGAATATTCTTCACTTTCATAAACTCACTTTTGAGATTACATTTTCGGAGTAGCTGAAGCATTACACTACTGCTAAAATTTTTATTCCTAACACATATGACCAATATTTTCAATATACATAAAATGCATTTCAAATATAAAATGAGTATTTTCAATATAAATCTTAAACAGTGTTAATTGGATGGCAATAATCCTCTGGATAGTGTGAGCATAGATTCTTAGGATATACAATTTTATTTCATGTTATTTTATTCATTTAAAATATTTAATTAAATGTGTGAATTGATAGACATAATATTTCCCTTCAGCTGCACATAAGATATATATATATAGTTTGTTTGTTTGTTTGTTTGTTTTCTATTCTGTACAAATAAAAAACAAGAGAGTTTGGAAAAATGTGAAGCTATATCTTTTATGTGAAGAAGTTTTCGATTACGGTATCAGTTTATGAATGACTTTGACAAATTAAGGAATACCTACATGAAGCAACACATCCCCAAATAGTAGTAAATTAGTGCATCATCAGGCCCTGAAAAGCTCATGTAATCTCTCCTCCCAAATAACCTTTTTTTTGTCAATATGCTTTGCCCAAGAGATCACTTTTCCTAACAATACCTCTGAATATCCTTTAGTCTTAATTCTCCTTTTTCATGTGACAACTCAGCTTAGATAAGGAAAGATAACTCTAGGCTCTTCTTCTTTCAGCTCTCCTCTGTGTGGGCAAAGGAGCTTCCTGATGACACAGTGGGTCAGGCATTGGGAAGGTATGTACCTGCGTGCATGCATGCATGCATACACACACATACAAACACACATGAATAAAGCAACTGGAATTAGAAATAGCCTACTAATGTTGAACAGAGCACTGATGTCTGGATAGCAAGCTGGAGAGGACTTTGAAAAGACAGATAAAACCTCAAACTACTAAGAAAATATTTCCATGTTTTGTAGACATAGGACAAAAATATTCCCTCCACCTGCAACATTGTAAATCATTATATTCTGTTTGTCCTCATTTGTCAAGGCAATTTTATGGTGTTTTACTTTCAATATTTTATATTACAAAAAATATATATTTATGGATTCCAAGCAGAAATTATATTAAAATATCAAATACGCTTTTGCAAATTACATTGCTCTAGATTGGGTGCCTCATCTTGTTTTTTCCACTTGAAGTATCAGTATGCAAATTGCTGCAAGATATTATTTTTAGTTTTGCTAAACTGTTTTAAAATGCATACATATAAAGCCAAAAATATGCAGATATATACATGCTGGCCACATGTTCATTATCTTAACATTCAAAATATTAGAAAAAGAAGATACTATATATTAATGTCAAATCATTAATGTGTGCTGAGATCTTTGAATAGCAAATAGCACAACTTACCTATCTCATAAATGTTTGTTCAGACCTACAGAAATTATTACTGTCTAATCACAAAGCATATGCCAAATTTGTACATTAATTTTGTATTAAAAGAGGAACTGGTAGTTAAAAAAGAGTCACAGGGATGTAAAGTACAGCATAAGGAATATAGTCAGCAATACTTTAACAACTATGCATTGCGCCAGGTGGGTACCACTTTGTAAAGTATATGATTGTCTAATCACTGTGCTGTCCACCTGAAACTATTGCAGAATAATACTGAATGTAAACAATAACTGAAAAAGAAGATCAAATATATGAGAGTGAAAAGACAGCAAACTCACAGCTATTAAGAACCACACCTAAAACAAAAGCAAACTAAGCAAACAGCTAGAACAGGATCAGAACCACAGAAATGGAGATCATATGGAGGGTTAGCAACAGGGGAGTGGGAGGAGGAAAGAGGGGAAAAGGTACAGAGAATAAGTAGCATAGATGGTAGGTAGAAAATAGACGGGGGAGGGCAAGAATAGTATGGGAAATGTAGAAGCTAAAGAACTTATGACACATGGACATGAACTAAAGGAGGGAATGTGGGTGGGAGAGGGTGTGCAGGGTGGGGGGAATGATGGGGGAGAAATGAGACAACTGTAATAGCATAATCAATAAAATATATTTTAAAAAGAAATTAAAAAAGCAAAAAAATAAACAAACAAACAAACAAATAAATAAAAGATTAGTTGTCTAAGGAAGATGAGAGTGAGGATATGTGTGCAGTGAGATGCCAGGTTGGATTTTTAATTATTCCTTGAAAGACAAATGCCAAAAAATCACCTTGGAAACAATACATCTAATCCATTGGTAAGCAGATCTTAATGGAATAACATAGTTGAAACTCACATAAAGTATAAATCAACTCTGAGTTCCTGAAAATAATTCACTCTGAGACATGGGTGTTGAGATTAGTATCTTTTAGGAGGATTGACAGATACTTTATAGCCCCAAAAATGGGGACTTAAGAGGGAAAGATTTGTCCATAACCCCAAAGAAGAATGGGAAACAGAAATTATTTGGGGGTCTTTGAAATTAATATTGCCTTTTCTAATAATAATACTGCTGAATGGAACATTCTACTATCCCAAAAATAAAGGACTAAAGTTACTATTAATCATAAGCCTCTCTCAAAGACTGCCTTCAAAGCAACTTCCCAATTTGCTGGTAAGTAAATTAGTCAGGGCCTTTGTCCAATGTGCATGCTTCTGATTTGGCTTGTACAAACTAGTCAGTGTAATATGTGCATGGTAGTGCATCTTTCATGGTAACTGCAAAAGGAATTAAGTTTACCTTTGACACACCCAGCAAGACAGCCTTAAATTTTATGGGTATCATAGAAATGAAGGAAAAAAGGAAGGAAGGAAGAAGGAACGAAGGAAGGAAATAGGAAGAAAGGGAGGAAGAGAGAAAAGGATATTCTGGGTTTGCTTTTACAGAAGTTAGATGAGGTGATACTTAGGTACCTGGCATAATCTTGTGAATAGGGATGGAATGCTAATAAACTATTTTTTTACTAAAAGAGAAGCTCTGAGACATAGAAATAGGAAATTATGGCCTTAGATATATGATCAATTTTTAAATATACTACAAGCAGTAAATAGGACACAAGGCAAAGGGGGAAGAATTGCATACTATAGAGAAGAACCTCACTTATACAGAGGGATATTTCCTGTATATTCATTAATTTTCCAAATTTACTTATTAAAGTTAGGGGTAAGCATTATCATTTGTCCCTTATACATACAGGTGAATTTTATTTTTTATTGTTATTCAATTATAGTTGTCTCCATTTTTCAACCATTATTCTCCCCTGCCCTACCAACTCCCTACCTCCCACATTCAGTCCTCCCCCCACTCCTCATTGTCTTTGTCCTTGGGCCCTTTATATGTGTTCCTTGACCTTTCTGCTTCTTTCTCCCATTATCCCCTTCCTCCCTCCCCTCTGGTTATTGTCAGTTTGTTCTTAATTTCAATGTCTCTGATTATATTTTACCTGCTTATTTGTTTTGTTGATTAGGTTCCATTTATAGGTGAAATCATATGGTATTTGTTTTCCTCTGACTGACTTATTTCAATTAGCATAATACTCTACAGTTCCATCCATGCTGTCATGAAGGGTAGGAGTGCCTTCTTTCTTCTCTGTAATATTCCATTTTGTAAATGTACCATAGTTTTTTGATCCACTCATTTACTTATGGGCACTTAGGCTGTTTCCAGTATTTGGCTATTGTAAATAGTGCTGTTACAAATATTGGCATGCATAGGTTCTTTAGAATTGGTGTTCCAGGATTCATAATTCCAGCAATGGAATTGCTGGGTCAAAAGGCAGTTCCATTTTAGTTGTTCGAGGACTTTTTATATGGTTTTTCACAGAGGCTACACCAGTCTCCATTCCTACCAACAGTGCACTAGGGTTCCCTTTTCTCCACAACCTGGCCAGCACTTGTTTGTTGATTTTTTTATGATGGCCATTCTGACTGGGGCAAAATGGTATTTCATTGTGGTTTTAATTTGCCTCTCTCTGATGGCTAGTGATGCTGAGCATCCTTTCATATGTCTCTGGGCCTTTTGAAAGCATTATCATTTTTAATGAAATGAGAAATACTTTGTTATGTGATGCTTTTTATAGTAACAAGTTAATTTTTAAAAACCTCTAATGTTATATCATTGATAAAGAAATACAGTTGTCACTGGGTATTATTGCAAGAGGGAAATGTGCTCTATAGATTCTTTTATTAACATTGGAAAAACTAGGATAAATAGACAAGCAGCACACTTTAAAAATACATTCATTCTCAAGGAAATCATTGAGAAAAGATCATGCTATATATACTGTGTATCTCCTAAAACATGGAAGTATTTCTTCAATGTGTATTTTAGTCTTTTAGTAGGGTTAAACCAAAGTAAAATAGGCAAGGACTTGGAAATCTGTGCTTGAACTGTTAGCTTGGATATAACATTTTTAAATGTCCTATGTGCTTTTGAAAATCATTATTAGTAAAGAATATCTGTGCATAAATAAATTGTAATATCTGTTTCTTAACCTTGTGGACATGATTAGCACAAATAACCTATCACGGTAGCAGATTTTAGAAATAAAACTGTGGTATTTTTAAATAAATATATTGTTATTAGCTCATTTTTCACTTGCTGGAAGACACAGAATGTTTAATTAAAAACCAACCCTATACAGGTATAGCTGCATTTCTGCCAAACAAAAACCTGGTTGAAAGATTTGTCAGCTGTATAAATAAGATATAATCTAGGAGTCATGCTCTTTTTTCTTTCACACAAACTCCTTCAAGAAATATATGTTCTTTGTTTTATTAATGCATAAGAGAAAAAAAATCCTTTTCTCTTAGAAAATCCACTGTCACATATATTGGCTTCTTTTACTACTGTAATAAAACCCAGGGATTTGTTTTAAAGGACACCACATTATGGATTTTTCTTTGAGAAAATGCAACAGCGAGCTTTAGTTAAACAATGAATTATGACTCCATCTTTCAAATGAATACAGCTTAAATATAGTAATTTGAAATATTAGTTTAGGCAGAATTTTAATTAGCTTTTAAAAGCCCTAGGATGTACCTCTCAATAATGCTGTTTTCAGTCTCTACTTTCAGACACACTGGGTATTAATTTTAGCATAATAATCAACCTTTCATATACTTTAAATCAAAGAAATAATATCATAGTTGGATCTAGTTATTACATACTAACTCTTTGTTATCTAGATTTTATAAGTTGATACAGAAGTTTAGAAAGATTTGGGATCACGTGTGAAAAAGTGTCAAGTTAAAAAAAGAATTGCACATGAAGTTGGTAAGAGATAGGAGGTTTCTAGAACAATGCATCTCTAAATCCAGGGAAAGTGCTCAGATATTATCACTTCTGTTTAAATTTATATGGTGCACTACAAAGATATAGTTTTAGTAAAAGGTGATCCCATTAGCCCTGACTGGTGTGGCTTAGTGGACTGAGCACCAGTCTACAAACCAAGGATCCTGGTTCGATCCCCAATCAGGGCACATGCCTGGGTTGTGGGCCAGGTCCCCAGTAGCGTGTGTGAGAGGCAACCATACATTGATATTTCTCTCCCTTTCTCCTTCCCGTCCCCTCTCTCTAAAAACAAATAAATAAAATCTTTAAAAAAAAGATGATCACATTAGTGTTTATATTAATTACATAATATACTAATAATTCCTAACATTTATTCAACATCTTTTAAGTACTTGGCATGTGCTAAGTCTTTACATTGATACTTACTTCTTAATCACTCACAACAGCCTATGGTTTGTATATTTTACAGTCAAGAAATGAGACTTAAAATGGTTAAGTAGTACACCAGCTTGGAAGTGACATAATAAAGATTTTGAACTAGGCTTATTCATATCTAGGGTTTAAATATTTAACCACTTCACTACATTGTTAAATGACATTTAGTCTGGTAATCTGACATAATATTGATACTAATAATAACTAGCATTTATTAAACATTTTCCAGACACCATTCTGAATTATTCTCATTAATTCAAGGTTCTACTACCACAACAAATACTATCAAATGTACAATTATTAATTTAAAATATACAAATATACAATTCTGGTAATATGCCTAACATATATATGAGGTGTATGAGTATATACACTGCACACATAATCATAATATGTGCTAGAATGTTTATAGCACCTTTATGTACAATAGCCCCAAACTAGAAACTATCCAAACTTCTATCAGTGGTTGAATGGTGAATAAATTGTGGCTACATTAAGTTGATTCTCAAAAATAAAATTCTGAGTGAAAGCAGCCAGACTTTAAAAAGTACGTAGTTATCTTATTTCTGTGAAATATAAAAACAGGAAAAATTAATCTATGCTATTACAAGGTCATAATTACCCTTTGAGACAAAGGGTAATTATATTCCCTTCTAATATAAAGGGACAATGCTGGGATGCTAACACAGCTTTTTTTTTTGAGTGGTGGTTTTTATGAACATATTCAGTGTATAAGTATTAGTTAAACTTCACATTTTAGGTATGTGTGTGTTTATCTATAAATAATTTAATAAAATTTTAAAATTGATTAACTGAGCTTCTTTTTTTCTGACTTCACTTTTCCTGTTATTATCATCTCTGCACAGCCCACATATACTATATCCTTGTTTCTTTATTCAAGCTAGGCTTAAACTTCAGCCTGTCTTCCGTATCTTGAAAGTATTATGCTATAATAGTTCATGGCAATAGCTATAAACTTTGGAGGAAAAAACTTTATAAACATGGAAGGTTTAAAGTATTCCAAATATCTTTAAATTTAGAAAGCATTTACATTTATATCTGAATATATCTGAAAATTTAAAAATTGTATCCAATTTTGTTTAATGTACTAAATAAGGCTTCAAAAACATTTTTACGTTTTAGTCTCTGCCCTCAGTTTGCATTTCAAAATAAAGTTCATTTATTGTCATTCACTTTCTAATTCTTAATTCTTAATACTTAGTTTTTCATCCTACTACACAAGAGCAATACTATAAATGCATATTTTTAAAGATCCTTTAATGCTCAGTTTTTCTGTATTACAAATTTCTAAAATATAATGAAAGTTTTATTTTGATGATATATTGCAGATGAAAGAATATTCATATTTACCATCTTAATGAAATACTGACATTACCATTTAGCTTACTGATTGTTATAACTTAAGTATTTTTACCATGATATCAGACTGTCCTGTAGTTTTTTAAATCATTATTTTATAATATTTACTGCATGCTTATTATGTAACAGACCTCTTCTATTCAGTGGTGTACACAGTGAATACAAAAGGCTAAAGACCCTCTCTTCAAAGACCTTGTAGACTAGTGATGATGGGCAGCTATATACTATAAAATATGAAGTAAATACATAGTATTTCATATATTGATCAAGTACACCAAGGGATAAAGTAAGGAACAGTTTCTATTTTAAATAGGGAGTTCAAGAAAGATCCCTTTAATAAGGGGGATGTTTTGGCAGAGACCAGGAGAAAGTGAATACTGAGGAAAACAGGTGTGTCTGAGAAGAGCAAACCAAAGAGAGGGAAGAGCAAGGACTAGGGTTCTGGTTGACAGAGTCTGAGAGAGAGTTTTTGTGCCCAGGTGCCCAAATCTTTGATGACAGAGGCTATCATAAGGAATTTTAGCTTCATTCTTCAAGACATAAGAAACCACTAGCACACTGGTCCCCAGCCTCTTTGGCACCAGGGACCAGTTTTGTGGAAGACAATTTTTCCACAGACTGGGACAGGTGATAATTCAAGCACATTACATTTATTGTGCACTTTATTTGTATTATTATTACATTGTAATATATAATGAAATAATCATACAACTCACCACATGCTAGGGTTAGCATGTGAGCTTACCAAAACTGTGACTGAGACAAGCGTGCAATGTGGAAAAGAGGCATAAACAGAAATAGTAAATAAAATAATAGGCGGGCCCACCACAGACTTAAGTAAGTGTCAGGACTAAATAAATTCTGATTTAAAGCCTGCCACCAGATGCAGCTTAATTGCCACTTGCCCCTCACTGATAGAGTTTTGATATGAGTCTACAAGCAACTGATTTATTATGGTCTCTATTCAACCAGACCTCTCTGCTAATGATAATCTGCAATTGCAGCTGCTCTCCAGTGCTAGCATCACTGCCTCAATTCCACCTCAGATCATCAGGCATTAGATTCTCATAAGGTGCTTGCAACCTAGATTCCTGGCATGCACAGTTCATAGTAGGGTTCACACTCCTACAAGAATCTAATGCTGCTGCCAATCTCATGGCAGGCAGAGCTCAGGAGGTAATGCCAGCAATGGGGAGTGGCTGTATACAGATGAAGCTTCTCTGACTTGCCTGCCACTCACCTCCTGCTCTGCAGCCTGGTTCAAAACTGGCCATGGACAGGTAGGTACCAGTCCTTGGCTTTGGGGTCAATGACCCCTTCACTAGAGAGTTTTGAGGTGTATGGTAAGATTATTTATATTACATTTTAAAAGGATTATTCTATATTCAGCGTTGACAATAGATCCTGTGTGTGTGTGCGCGCGCGCACGCGTGCGTGTGTGTTGGTAGTGGTGGTATAGGGATGAAGCATGGATGTAAGTTAAAATGCAATTGCCATAATCCAACAGGTGGTGATGTCTGGGGCTTATATTTTAACATTAAAGAAGAGAGGATAGAGAATGCATTTTAAATTAAATTTATTGGGGTGACATTGGTTAATAAGATTATATAGGTATCACCTGTACATTTCTATGATACATGATTTGTGCATTGCATTGTGTGCCCACCACTCAAAGTCAAATCATCTTGTGTCACCATATATCTGGCCCCCTTTACTCTTGACTACCCTTCACACCCCTTTCCTCTGGTAACTACTATACTGTTGTCTGAGTCTATGGGTTTTTGTTTTCTTGTTTGTTCATTTCTTACTTTCAGTTTTATATCCCACATGAGTGAAAGCATATGATTCTTAAGTTTTTATGACAGATTTCCCGTAGCATGAAATTTTTAAAGTCCATCCCTGCAGTCACAAATGACAGTATTTTGTCCTTCTTATGGCTGAGTAGTATTTCATAGTATATATGGACCACATCTTCTTCATCCAGTCATCTATCAAGGGACACTCTGGTTGTTTCCATGTCTCAGTCACCATGAATGATGCTGCAATGAACATATAATTTTTGTGCATATAGTTTTGCAAATAAATGTTTTTAAAATTTTCATGTACATACTCAGAAAAGAGATTAGGAGTCATACAGTAACTATTCTTAACTTTTAGAGGATGCTCCATACTGTTTTCCATAGTGGCTATACCCATTTACATTCCCACCAACAGTGAATGGGGGTTCCTTTTTCTACACAACCTCTCCAACACTTATTAATACCTGTTTTGTTGATAATAGCCTTTCTAAAAGGTGTAAAGTAGTATCTTAATGTAGTTTCCTTTGCATTTTATTAATAGCTAGTAAAATTAATCATCTTTTCATATATCTGTTGGCCATTTGTATATCTTCTTGGGAAAACTGTTCAGGTCCTCTGCCTATTTTCTATTTGGATTTTTTTTTTTTTGTATGGTGTTGAGTTGTATGAGTTCTTTAAATATTTTGGATATTAACCTCTTATAGGAGCTGTTGTTTGCAAATATGTTCTTCCATTTGGTTGGTTCCCTTTTTGTTTTGTTAGTGGTTTCTTTTGCTGTGCAAAGCTTTTAAGTTTGATATAGTCACAAAATTTATTGTTGCCTTTAATTCTCTTGTCTTTGAGGTCAAATTCATAAAATCTTCTCTAAAACCAAGATCCATAAGTTAAGTGTATATCTTTTTTTCTATGTAGTGTATTTTTGCAGATCTTATATTTAGGTCTTTGACCTATTTTGGGTTATTTTTTGTACATGATAACAAACTGTAATCAACTTTCATTCTTTTCCATGTGGTTTTCCAATAGCATTTTCTTTATTTTCTTTCTTTCTTTCTTTATTGATTGTAGAGGTAGGAAGGCAGAGAGGGACAGGGAAACAGAGAGAGAGAGGATCTTCGATCCATTGTTCCACTATTTATGCATTCACTGGATGATACCTGTACATGCCCTGACCAGAGATTGAACCTGTGATGTTGGCTTAGCAGGACAATTGCTCTAGCCAACTGAGCAACCTAGGCAGAACCTCTCCAATTGCATTTTTAAAGTATCAACAATAAAATATTAATAAAAAATAAATGAATGCCACTTAAAAAGCACACCTTGCCTTTATTATTACTTGTCTATATTATTAATGATAAATTAATTATTACTTGCCTATATTATTAATGATAAATTGCATACCCAGTAATAATACAAACTTCTCAAAATAATAGCTGGATGAGTCAATAGAATATCACATGCTTCTTTTCTCTTTATTTGTTCCCAACTGTACTCTCACATCACTGCCAATTGTCAAATTTTCCATTCTATTACTCCGAATTAATTGCCCCTTTTGCATGCCCTCAGTAACCTGTGTATATTTCAATCACAGTTCTTACCAATATTTCATATGCACAGAGAATATGGTTAGAGGATCTAGAACAGGGCTGTCCAATATAAATTCAGTGTGATTCACATACGTTATTTAAAATGTACTGGAACTGGAGCTATAACTTTTGTTGTCTCATTTGAATTTTGTAGATAATATTAGGAAAGAAGACAGTTAAAACAATCTCAGCCTAATTTGAATGTCTGGGTAGCAGTGACTTAAAGGGACATGGATCAAAGAGTGAATGTTTGAAACCACCAGCCTCAGAGTTGAGCAACATATGAGAGGCCTCTTCCTTATGTTGGAATGAAAGATAAGTTTCTTTTCATCCACACAATTCAGCTAGAAAGTTATCAATTTGATTGATCATTTAAAATAAATCACCAGTGAGAATCCAAAATGATGGAGGAGTAAGTGGAAGCTGTACTAACCTCCTCTCAGCACCAATCTAGAATTACAAATATATTGTAGAGAAATCATCTTGAATAACCAACTGAACACTAGCCAAAGAGAAGCCTTATGAGGGGTTCATATCCAAAATTTATAAAGTACTTACAAAACTCAACACCAAAAATATCAACTCAATTAAAAAATGGACAAAGGTTATGAATACAATGAGGACATACAGATGGCCAATAGATATATGTAAAGATGTTCAACCTCACAAATTGTCAGAGAAATGCAAATTAAAATGAGATACCATCTCACACCTGTCAGAATGCCTATCCTCAGTAAATCAAAAAACATTGAGTGATGGTGATGATGTGAAGAAAGGAGAATGCTTTTGCATTGTCGGTGGGAATGCAGACTTGTACAGACACTATCTAAAGCAGTATGGAGATACTTCAAAAAATTAAAAATGTATCTATCTTTATATCCAGCGATCCTACTTCTGGGAATACATCCAGAGGAACCCAAAACACTAATTCAAAAGAACATAAGCACCCCTATGTTTATTGCAATGTTATTTACGATTGCCAAGAGACCGGAGCAGCCCAAGTGTTCATCAATAGATGAGAGGATAAAATAACTATAAGACATTTACACAATAGGATTCTACTCAGCTGTAAAAAATAAGAAAATTTTACCCTTTGCAACAGTGTGGATGTAATCAGAGAATATTATGCTAAGTGAAATAAGCCAGTCACAGAAAGTGAAATACCATGTCACTTCATTTATATGTGAAATCTAATGAACAAACTGAACTAACAAACAAAACAGAGAGAGACTCATAGGTGGAGAACAGATTACAGGTAGTGATGGCGGGAGATACTAGGGGGTGGAGGGATTGAGCAAATAGGAACAAGGACTCATGGACATGGACTACAGTGTGGTGATTGCTGGGGGGAGTAGGTAAAAGGGAACTAAATGGTAATGGAAAATTATATAATAAGGATAAAAAAAGAAAATATGGTTCAGAAAAAATAAAATAAAGTAAAATTTAAAAAATGTACTGGTATCATGTTAAAAAACAAGTAAAAACAAATAGGTGAAATGAATTTTATGATATGTTTTATTTATATTGACTTATCCAAAATATCATAATTTCAACATGCAATCTAGACACAAAGAAATCAATGAGATATTGCACATAACCTTTTTTTGTACGATGTCTTCCAAATCTGGTGTGTATTTTACACTCACCATACATCTCTGTTCAAATCCTAATATTTCATGAGACATCTTAATTTTTTATTTGTATCTAATAAAATTTATGGTTGAAAATGTAGATTTTCATAATTGAGTTGTTACAAGCATACTTAAAATTTTCAAGTAATTGAATTGAGGATCAGTTTTTAAATTTAAAATCAAAATAATTAAAATTATGCAAAATTTAAAATTCAGTTTCTCAACCTCTCCAGCCACATTTCAAGTGATCAATACCCACATATGGTTAATGACTCTACTGGTCAGTGCAGGTATAGAAAAGCAATTTATTTATCTTAATATATAGGGATGGTATAACATAATGAAACAGTGCCATATATATATGAAGCCTGAGATTAAAGGATTCTAGGAATAATGTGTGAATAATGTGTGGCATTTTTTAAATGCCAGCTATAAAAAGGCATGCAGTAGGCAGAAAAGCAGTTTTAATTAAGATTGAGGTTTTGCCAGGAGAATAAATTAAAAGAGAAGAGGATAAAAAACTCTGTTTCAGTAAGACATCAATGAAAATAATGGACTATAGAAGTAAAGCTTGTTGAAGTTGTATATTCTGACTATAATGAGGAAACATGAAACCAATCAGATTGGGAAGATATTTGACAAAATAAGTGGTCTTTATTCTTCAAATATTATAGATCATGGAAGACAAAGATAGGCTGAGAAAATATGTCAGATTAAAGACACTAAAGAGACATGATATTTAAATGCAACATGGGAATCTAGATAGAATTGTGGGCTGAAAAAATATAATTGTTATAAACATTATTGAGAAAATTAGTGAAATTTACTGTTATAAATTGGATTAGATAAGAGTATCATAACAATTATTACTCTCTGGTTTTGATCATTGTACAGCAGTTATGAAACAGAACCTCTTTGTTATTAAAAATAAACATCAAAGTATATTGAATAAAATAACAATGTCTGTACTTTATGCTCAAATGGATCAGGAAGAAATGGAGAGAAAGGAGAAACAGCGAGAGTGCAAAACAAATGATAAAATAAATCAGGGATCTCACCTATAAGTGGAACCTAATCAACAAAACAAACAAGTGAACAAACTAGAACCAGAGACATTGAAATTAAGAACAAACTGACAGTAACCAGAGGGGAGAGGAAGTATAACAGGAAATAAGGGGAAGGGTCGTCAAGAAACATGTATAAAGGACACATGGACAAATCCAAAGTGGGTAGGATCCAGGGTGGGAGGTCGGGGTGGGTAAGGCAGGGGAGAGTGGTGGGGGGAAAATGGAGATAACCATACTTGAACAATAAAAAAAAAAATCAGGCAACTTATTAACTATTGATCTAGTTAAAGAGCTCTAGGACTTGTTTGTACTATTCTTGTAACTTTTATGTATATTTGCAATTATATTAAAGTCACAAAAATGTTCAGAATGAGCCATTATTCATTCATTTATTCATTCAAAGTACTCTTTTGTATGTCAAAATTGTGCGTAGTTTCGCTATGATAAAGATACAATGGTGCAGACACATTGCATTTTCTTACAAATTGTATGGTTTAGATTTCAACTAGTCCTTTGAACTAATATTTATGAATTTTAATTTTTACTGTAAAAGCCACGATAGTTTAAGTAGAAAAATATACATTACCTTAGGCCTTTCACACTCTGTATTGTATGTACATCCATACAATAAAATATTATTCAGACATATATAGGAATGGAATTCATGGTACAACATGAGTGAATCTTAAAAACTTTATGCTAAGTGACATAAACTAGACAAAATAGACAAATATTGTATGATTCCAATTATATTAACTAACTACAACATACAAATTCATAGAGACAGAAATAAAAATAAAGGATACCAGGGGTTTGACCAAAAAAGAAATGTGGTATTATTGTTTAATAGGTACAGAGTTTCTCTTTGGGATGAAGAAAAATTTCTGCAAATAGAAGTGATGTTTACAGAACATTGTAAATTTACCAACATAATTGAATTATAAACTTAAAAATGGTTAAAATGGTAAATTTTATGTTATATTGATTTTATTACAATAAAACACACTTTGTATGTGTGTGTATTTCAAAGAAGTTAAACATGGTTTTAGCCTCAATATCCTAGCCTATAAAATAGAGATACTTGTTTTCTAAGGCTGTGTAAGGATTCAGTAGATTATGTGTATTGTCCATCTAGTCTGCCACTGGGTAGTTATTTGTTTTATGACAATCCTTGTGTTATTTGAGAAGAGCAGGGGTCATAGAAATGCATATCAGAACTAACAGTTTCCTAATATGGTGTTTTAAAAATGTGTCCTGTGAAACACTAGTACCAAGAAAAATGATTAAGCAACAAAGACCAGCAGGAAAAATTTGGTTGGGAATTGTTGCACATTACACTAATTTATTTGGCATTAATGGTGAAAATTGTTTTGTTAAAGCTTGTGAAAGGCCTGCAATAAATAAACCTGTTTAACCTTTTAAGAGTACCATGGATTTGAGCACTTGGCCATAGAATCTCATGTTGTTGACATGCTTTTAAATGCTTCATCCAGGGGTAACTTCATTAGGGATTTTTTCCTTCCTGTCTGTGGCTGAATTTTTATATTTTTTGAAAAATTCTACATACAGTATTGACATGCCTTTCTTTAGGAAGTTATGTCCCAAAGAATATTTCAAGAACTTATATCAAATATTTATTAACATAGGTACCACAAAATGGAGCAAATTGCCACACAGTTTCATCTTCTGTCATTTTAGGTTAATTTGATAATACAAGGCACTAACAGAACTTCTCAGACATAAAAACCTTAAATTAGAATTTTCTTTGTTGAAAAAATAGTGAACGAATAGGTGGATCTAGGGAATATTTAAGGTAGAAAAACTATTCTGTATGATACTCTAATTGTGGATACATAACATATGTGCTTGTCAAAACCCAGGGAAATGTACAACACAAACAGTAAATCTATTGTTTTAATCCTCTCTTGAGGATATGTTTAGAGAGGAAGACAAAAGTTACATATGTGCCCTGACGGGATCGAAACTTTTGGTGCATGGGCCAATGCTCTAACCAACTGAGGCACCCGATCAGGGCACAAACAGCAAATCTTAATGTCAACTGTGCATTTTAGTTAGGAATATGTATTAATATGGGTTCATTAATTGTAACAAATATGTATCAATAATGCAAGATATTAATTATAAGGTAAACTGTGTGGAGTAGGAGAAATGGAGTATATGGAAACTGTGTAAATTCCGAGCAATTTTTAAGTACACCTAAAATTTCTTTTAAGAAACAAAAAATGCATGCTAAAAATTAAAAAGAAAAATATACACATATGCGTGTATGTGTCTATGCATAAATGTGTAATGTGTATTTCTGCTGAATGCTTAACATGTTTTTTAATCTTGTCACACTATAAGTGCATTTTAAGGCATTTAAAGACATATTATTAATGCCACTATGCTGCACAAGTTTTGATTATGTGAGTGATTGGACATCTATAACTAAACAGTAGTTGCCTCCTGTTTTTGCTAAATTTTCTAGGCAATCTCATTTCCTCTCATGTCTGTTGGTATTGTGATGGATTCAGAGAATATTGATACCATGGCTTTCTGATTACCAATAAGGTATATTTTTGGCATTTATAATTAATAAATAAAATTCCATAGATCAAAATACAACAAACCAAAGAATGGAATGAACTATTACTAGACACATGTACACATATTAATGAGTTCCTCACAAAAAACTTTGGAACAGGAGTATAAACAACATGAACATTTTTAATTAAGTTCAATGAGTATTTCTAAAATTTGTACTTAAAAGAAAGAAAGAAAAATAATTTATTTTAACAAATTATTATGGAAATTGTCACTCTTGCAATGTCAAAGTAAGACTTTGAATTGAGGCATTTAGTATATTAAATACACTTCATCATTATATAATTACGGATCTGCCCAAGCAGTTAGAAACAAATGGGACATACTCTTCCATTTAACTTTAATAATCCAAATCTAAGTTGAATGCTTGTGTTTTTCAGGTTAACCTAAAAATGATCATAAAGATTCTTTCAGAAGCAGTCCTGGAGACAAGTTATTTCAGAGCAAGCAATTTGGAAGGTGAAAGATAGAGGATAGAGAGTGAGGAAGTTGGACAAACAGGGGAGCAATATGAGTTCATTACTGAGCTGGTTATTTCTGTGTGCAGAGGAGTACTTGAGCAGAACATACACTAGAGCTCTACCCTGCCTGCCAATTGAGAGAATGAGGATTTGTGCAACAGCTTCCATTATTTGGGTGATGCCTGCTCTCAGGTGGCATTGAATCCCACACATTCTGGCCTGATGCACTAGAAGGAAAAGTATATTTCAGCTGGAGAAAGACTTCAGGCAAAGATGTGCCCCAGTGAAATAATTTTGGGCTGTGTGCATTTAAGTGATAAAAGCAAAAAGGTTCATTAGACACCACCATCATTTGCTATAGTTATTAACATCCTATCAACTATAATGTTGCCAAATTACTATTATAATTATTGTTTTTATTATTACTACTATTATAGTTTGAATTTTATATCACAGAAGGTAAGCTGGAGAGGGGAGTATGCATGTGTTTTTTCAGCAGAAAACCAAGAGCAATATCATGCATCAGGACAAATAAAAACACTTTTAAAGTTTTTTTTTTAATCTTTACATAAGTTTAACAATTTTATTTGGAAGTGTTTCTTAATCTTCCCTTAAAGAAGTAATTGAAAGTTTCTTTACCTAAGTCCACCATGCAACAAAGAAATTAATTGAAAAAATAGAGTAAAAAGACTATGCTTGCCATCAAATCCTAATTTACCAGCATCTTCATTTAGGCATTAAATCTGTTTATTTTTCATGTAAAACACTTTTATTTAATAAAATTATTTTTAATTAGTAAAATTCTTGTTCACAGATAGTTCATATTGTGTTTCCTATGTAATTTGAAGGAGTTATGAGAGAGTATAAGGGACAGAAAGATACCCTATGGAGCTTCCTTTTATATCCAAGTAATTTAGAACTGAAAGTCCAAAGCCAGATAGGTGGATTTAAACTTTTTTAAAAATATGATCATTTATTTTTTTGTTATGTGAACTAGGTTAAATTACCCTCCTGTGTCTCAGTCTCTTCATATGAAAAGTGAGGCTATAAGTAAGTATTGAGTTATGATTTCTCAGACAAGGGTTTGATCTCCAAAATACATAAATAATTCACATGACTGCACACCAGAAAGAGAAACAATCCAATTAGAGAATGGGTAAAGGACCTGAAGAGACACTTTTCCAAAGAGAACATACAGAGGGCCTATAGACACTTGGAAAAAATGCTCAACATCACTAGCCATCAGAGAGATGCAAAATAATACCACAGTGAGATACCACTTCACACTGGTCAGAATGGCCATCACAAACCAAGCAACAAACAAATGCTGGCGAGGATGTGGAGAAAAGGGAAACCTAGTACACTGATGGTGGGATTGCAGACTGGTGCAGCCACTGTGGAAAACAGTATGGAGTTTCCTCAAACAACTAAAATGAAATTATGTTTTGATCCAGTGATCCCACTGCTGGAATTATACCCTAAGTACCTTGAAACACCAATTCAAAAGAACCTATGAACTGTTATCTTCATAGCAGTGATATCTACAATAGCCAAGTGCTGGATACAGCCCAAGTTCCCATCAGTAAATGAGTGAATCAAAAAACTGTGGTACATATAAACAATGGAATACTACAGAGAAGAAAGAAAGAAGGAACTCCTACCCTTTGCAATAACATGGATGGAACTGGAGAGCATTATGCTAAGTAAAATAAGCCAGGTAGTGAAAGACAAATACCATATGATCTCACTTACAAGTGGAACCTAATCAACAAAACAAACAAGCAAGCAAAATAGAATCAAATACATGGAAATAAAGAGCAAACTGACAAGGACCAATGGAGAGGAGGGAGATAACAGGGGAAGGAAGGGGAAGAGGTAACTCAAGAACCACAAAGAGAGGACTCATGGGCACGTACAATGCAGGGAATGAAGATGGGAGTGAGGAGGGACAGGGCAGGGGAGAGCGACAGGAAAAAAGGCAGGACAACTGTAACTGAACAACAATTTTAAAAAATAATATATTGAATTATGTGTTTATAATGTAAATTAAATGGGTGAATACATAAAAAATACTTAAGAAAATGTCTGGAACATATTTACAAGGTATTATCAAGATGTGTTTATGTGTGTCTAATCATTCCTTTGATCAATGTGTACAAATTTCTTCTATAAATGAGTTTATACAAATAGGTTCAGGCAACTTAAAAGAGTAGGATGTCGAATTTCAGTCTTTGAGGACTTTATTTTAATTTGATAGTTTATTATTTTGTCAGAGGAGGAATGTGAGAACATTTACAGAGCTGTGTTGATAAATAATTTTATGTCTCAAAAGTCTTTTAACCTTTCTTCTGACTACTTGATTTATCTCACTTTTAATGTTTGTAAGCATGAGTAGTTATGATAATCACCTTTAATTGCCACATAATGATTTATTAATAACCTGCTCTGTGCCACTATTCTGAGATTTAAGAAAAAGTAGAAGACACCTTCAAGGAGATTATAATTTATCTGAGATCATTTCCCACTTATATTTAATTGCATAGTTTGTTTCTTGAGTGCTACCATAACTCTCAAATATTTATTTCCTTTCTTTTAAAATTGTTCAATTATAGAATGAGAATTCTTGTCAGAACTTGTAAAGTTTGAAAAGTTAAATAGCTATGAACATTTAAAATCATTTAGATACATTTAATTTCATTTTTTCTTGAAGAGTTTTTATCAATATATAATATTTTTCTAGAGTGCTTAAGTGAATATATTATCATCTTTGATTTAAAAGAATTAAAAACAACAAATTGAAAAGCCTGACCCAATTCTTAAATGCTTAAGTATGGAAAATTATTTGGCACATTGTGAAAAATAAGTTATAAAAATAGCATTAAACTATGAATTGAAGAAACCCAAGAATATCGGATTACTTTAGAGAACAAACACTTGCTACATAAATTAAGAGTCAATTATAAAATATTTTAATTGTGGAGTGCATAATATTGAAAATTCCATGTAAAGAACTTCAAATTTAAAAGAAACTTTAAAAATCCGTCAATAAAGATATCTTATATTGTACTAAATGCAGAAAATACAGAAATGAATAAAACATGCATATTCCCTAATCTCAAAGTCTAGTTCTAAATACATGGTCACTAAAAGTTAAGTCAGTGTATAATTTCAGACCTTATGTCAAGTACAAAATAATTCATTATCTTGCTTATTTCAATAGGCTATATATAGTAGGTACCAGAGGCCACATTCTTAGCCATTGCACTTTTCTGTCTCTCATAGTGATAAAGAGTGCAGCAAGAGTTGGAAAAATAAATGTTGTTTTCAACTAGATGAGAAGCACCTTTAAGGTAGAATAGTCACTAGACAGGTCTTTTTGGTTTCTTCTACATAGATCTGTCTTGCTTTAACCACTGTGATTCTTTTTTCTATTGCCATTAATGTTAATATATAAGCTTTCCTATTAGAGAGATCATCAGAAGAGTTTAATATTTAACCTCATTTATACTTGTGGGATATACCTTTAATAAAGAGTAATTTATCCTTCTAATCATTGTCAAGCATTTTGAAGATGCTCCAAGGTAGAAAAACAAAATTTTTAAAACAGTTCCAGCACAAGAGTTTCTCCTTGCCACGCTTGACAATGATGCTATATCTATTGTTGTTATGGTTGTTATTGTTCTTTAATCTGAAGTGACAAAATGAGATTAAAATCATTTTTAAGTTCTGAGTATTTATATGTTTATGCATGAATCTGTCTGTACATATACATAATGGAGAAAATTTATTACAAGGCAAAAGAATAAACCAGTAAACTTATTATGAGATTCATAGAATGCTAAGAAAGTCCATGGAACATAAAATATTTGAATGTGCAAATGTAAACTAAATTATAATTCCCTCTTTGCTGCAAAATTCTATGACTTTAATTCTTAGTTCAATTCTATTCTAAAATAATTTTATATCAGTTTCAGTATAATTTGAACCTGTTTAACTTTTTAAACTACTATTTTTAGCTCTGATAAGTACATGAGCTTTATCTGCTTAGTCGTGCCTGTTAGATGTTTTTTATTTTATACAAATCTTCTACTTTTATTCTCAAATTAAAGTACTGAGAAATCAAAATATTTATTAAAATTTACCTTCCTTTACTCTAGCTTTCATAGGACATTAAATATTTTCTTCTGAAAGTTTATTGTAATTTTTGAAGACCATTTTTATTATGATACCATCAACAAATAACTTAGTCAATAAGTTTGCATTAATAAAGTCTTATGTTTGAAAATTATTCTGGTCCATTTGAAAACTGTTGATATCCATTTTTAAAGATGACTGACGTGTTAAGAGGGTTGTATTTCAAGTCATGATGCATGACCTGTCTATCTGATCTGACACACATTCAATCCATATGACAGCTGAAAAGGATTGATATCTTGTTTTAAGTCACTGAGAATTAATTTGTATTAGTTTAGGTATCATTGTGATTTTGCAGATTTTTAAAGCACATTTGCATTTTAAAGGTAAAATGATGGTTATTGAAACTCCCTCGAACTCATGCTAGATTTTCATAAAAGTTTCTGTATTCTTTTTCTTATTATACATGACAATTTCTAAGTTAATTAGAAATATTACCATCACAAAACAAGGAAATAAAACACTAAAATTGAAAATTAATTGATTAGAATATGTTTTGTGATAAAACATATTTGTTAATTTCTTTTCTGCATTCACTATAATCTTGAGCGTTTATGCTATTTGGATGGCTTTATAAATATATTTGTGTATGACCTGCATAGATTCATATATAATGTATTATTTGAACTGTACAAGAAACTGTACTGGGTACTGTGATGGGTATTGTTAAGTGCATACAACCAACAGTGGCCTGGAAACTCACAATTCCACAGAATTTATGCATTCAATTTTATTTAAGCAAAGATTACTTAAATTCACATATGACATAGGGGAAACCCCAGAGCTTCTCTACCTCTGTATCTTCCAGAATTCTCAGAAAGTTTATATTTCTCCTAGTTACTGTTCTCTCAAATTACTAACAGTTGTTAAATTTTACTATAGCGCACATCTTATGGTTGGTTCCTTCTCTCCACTCTGCAATAATTCTGAAGAAGAAATATAGGCTTGTATTTCATTACCTTATTAAAGCTTTGAAGACAAAAGTTATAAAACAATAAACTTAAAAGTTTTTTGCTTATTCCTGCTCCCTTCACTGTGAACTTCTCTTTTTCCCACGTTCCAATGTCTTGCTCTTGCTTTCTCCTTTTCACCTTTTTCTCTCTCATTTATCTCCTCTTCCTTGAGATAATTCCTTTGGTAACTTCACTTATAAAGAAAATGTAGCATCTGTTTTCTTCTTGACTCACTACCTATCTTTGCATATCTAATGATTAATATACTTCAATAAAGATATATTCATTTACTATCCATTTAACTATTTGACATACCAAAGATCTGGCAAAGTCTTTGGAATTTTGATTTTTAATCCCATCTCTAATAGTAAATGGAATGGAGTAACACAGAGATAATTTTCTCACTGATCTTAATTCTACCATTTTTGTTAGCAAGTGGGAACACATATATGGAATCTGAAATTTAAAAAAAAACACAAAACTAAAGCAAATATATTTTTATTAACAGTTGTTTTTAACTTCCAACTAAACTCTAATTCAGTTTGAAGAAAAGGATCCAAAACATAGCTTAACTGAAATATATTGAACACAGTTATCCAAACATTAATCTTAGTGCCTATCCACTGTAACTTTCTTCCTGTTTTAAGGCTTGAAATTGATTTCCACTGATATCGATGTTTTTAGGGTAGTGCCTTACATATTTACACACTAGATGCATATAACAAACACAAGTATAATTTTTGGTATGTGTGGAAAAGTGCAGAATTATGCATAATTGCTCAAAAGCTATGTGGAAAATATTTGATATTGTTCAAAAGCACTTTTCATCCATTTAAAAAGTAATTGCTGTCAACTTCAGTGAGGTAGATAAAGCAAATGCTTACTTAAAAAACAGAAGGAAGTAAACAGTTTTCATTATGTATGAAATTGGCTTGTGCTGATAAAAATAGTCTAGGGAATCTCTCCTCTATCACCTAATGCATTACAAATAAAGGGATCTGGGTGATTTACCAGAAAAGCCAGGAAGACATGTATTTTCTCCTACAGTTGCGTATCTTGCTTCAATAAACATTAAGCAAAAAGCAGTATGAGAAGAGAGGGTGGTTAAATTGTATTATTGGAAGATTACTTTCTTTTCTTTTCTTTCTTTCTTTCTTTCTTTTTTTTTTTTACTGCGCTTATGAAAACAGAACACAGGGGAAAAGCATTCATCTAAATCTAATCCAAGAAGCAAGAATTGTGGCATCTGCAGTGAGGCTGGATCTAGAAGCACTGGGCAAGGACATCTGGCCTAACCTTGGAGCTAGCTCTGGATCCTGGCTGTGGTGGTCTACACTGTAATATTTGGGGACAAGGGATTATACAGTGTTTCTCAGAAAGGAATCAAGGCATACCGCATCAAAGGATTTTTTTTTCTAATTAGAAGCAAGCATAGAGAAAAATACACTTTATTGTTCTCCCTTAAAGTAAAAACAAAACCTGTACAAATGTAATTATTCATGTGACATCATAAACACCTTTATTTATTAACGGGTATTGATATTAATAACAAACATAGTTAAATAATTACCTTAAAAAAGGAAATATCAGTAGACAGACAACATGCCATCATGGGGTTGGAGTCAGTTAAATAAATCTAAGTTAGAATCCTTTTACTGATTCATAGTAAGTGCTTGACTCTGTACTGGTTATTTAACATTCTAAGCCTGGGTATCTTCACCTTTCAAACAGGACTAATAATCTCATTTATTGCAGGGTTATGGTGAGAATAAGAATAGCATGTGTTCTGTTCAATAAACACTAAATATTAACATAATTATTTTTGTTTTCTTTGTAGAGACAGTGAGTTGATTTATCATTTCATTTTTATTTTCTATGCAGAGGATATTAAATAATATTTTTGGAAGAAGAAATGCATGTATGTTTTATGAACATAATCCTATACAAAGGAAAATTTTTAAATATTTTCTTAACCAGATGATACAAAATATTGCTTCCTTGATGATGTCAGTTTGAGCCATTCAATAATTACATTATGAAGATGTACAGAGAATAGATACAGAAACACTAGATATTTGCCTGTTTTCAGCTACTCTTTCACTTTAGTAGCTAAAACAAATAGATACATAGGATGCAAAGGCAAAATAAGCAACGGATCGCTGTATTATTGTTAGTGATTTTTACTAAGTTACTTTGGAATCTGGAGACTTTTTTTTTGTTTGCTTTATTATGGTAAAGCTAATACATAATCTTGAAGCAAAGGGGCCATAAATTGGCTGGTGACAACTTCCTCATCTCTGATTCTACCACTGTGTTGAAAGGTGGAAAACATCTGATCCAAGAACAGCCTCTACTGGAAAAAACATTTTTTCCCAATATCTGGAACCTGAAGCAAAGGTAGGTTGAGAAAACAGTTTTCAAACTTTCTGAAATGAAAATCTAGTAAGAAATACATTTATATCTATTTTTTAAATTTTATTAGTGTATTTTTCTATCACCATTTACCCCTTATATATCTTCTTCCACCTTTACCCACGTTCCTTGCACCTGCAATCACCACACTGTTGTCCATGTCCATGAGTCCTTTTTCTTTTTTGCTAATCCCTCTACCCCCTAACTCCACCACACTCCAGAACTGTCAATCTGCTATCTACGAGTCTGTCTCTATCCTCTATTTTGCTTTAGTTCAGTTTGTTCACTAGATTCCACATATGAGTGAAATCAAATGGCATTTGTCTTTCTCTGCCTGGCTTATTTCACTTAGCATAATGTTCTCTAGGTCCATCCATGTTGCCACAAAGGGTGAATTTTTTTTTTTTTTTTTTTTTTTTTTTTTTTATGGCAGTGCAGTATTCCACAGTGCAAATGTCCCATAGTAGTTTTATCCATTCATCTACAGATGGATACTTGGGCCACTTCCAAATCCCGGCAATTGTAAATAACACTGCAATGAGTACAGTTCTTATATTCTTTTCAATTAGTGTTTTGGGTTTCTTTGGATATATTCCCAGAAGTAGAATTGCTGGATGATAAGGCAGTTCCATTCTTAATTTTTTGAGGTAACTCCATGACTGCTTTCCACAGTGGCTGCACCAGTCTGAATCCTCCCAATAGTGCACTAGTTTTCTCCTCTTTCCACATCCACACCAGTACTTGTTGTTTATTGATATATTGATGATAGCTGTTCTGACCCATATGAGATGATATCTTCTTGTGGTATGAATTTGCATTTCTTTGATGATTAGTGATGTTGAGCATCTTTACATGTCTAATCTTTACATTAGATCTTTATATGTCTAATGGCCATCTGTATGTACTCTTTGGAGAAGTATCTATTTAGGTCTTTTGCCTATTTTTTAATTGGATTGTTTGGGGGGCTTTTTGGTATTGAGTTTTATAACTTCTTTATAAATTTTGGATATTAACCCCTTATCAGATATAACAGCGAATATGTTTTTCTATTCAGTGATTGTCTTTTGTTTTGTTGATGGTTTCCTTTGCTGTGCAAAAACTTTTTATTTTGATGTGGTCTCACTTGTTTATTTTTTGTTTCCCTTGCCTGAAGACATACACATACACTGAAGAAAAAGTTTTCACAAAATATATTTAATTTTTCTGAGTGAAACAATTTGATATATTTTGTTCCATTTTAATTATATTCAATGCCCAAATACCATTCAGTGTCCTTCTCAGTCTTGAATCAAAGTTGATGAATCAAAGTAAGGACCAAGTGCATTATTCTTCTGTTCTTATGAACTGCCCTTGGGAAACCACATGTGAATTTACATCTTTCTCTCCCTTTCTGTTGGATCTGCTTGAGAAAAGTGAAAATTGAGTATTTTTCTTTTTTTTCTGAATATGTACTTTTCAGAGCTTGAGTCACAGCTTAACATGCATCCTGAATAGGAAATCTTCTCAAATAACTTACTTTCTTATTATTTTACCCTCAACTAAGGGCTTGATCATTTTTTATGCTTTCAAAACACCTTGTGCACTTCTCTGTCAGTGTTTTTCCATATGGTATGAGATAATGATTATATGATGATTATGAATAATGTGCATCTCTGTGTGTGTACTTCCCTACTAAACGACTTCTGCAAGGTAGGAATCCAGTCACTAGGAAAGACAATAAATATTAATTTTATGATAAAAATATTAGTCTAAACAGGGTAAGAAGGTTTTTTTTTACACTTATAATGATATTCTACCCAATTCTTAAGTATGCTAGCATGCTTCTATATATTCTTATTGTGTCCCCAAGATAGTGTATATAAGACAACAGCAAAAAATTAATCTTTTTTTCAACAAAGCCTGATATTTTTTATGTATATGTACAACATCAGTCAAGCCAACACAAATAGATGATCTGTATAAGAACTACCATTATCCAATAAAGTACATCCTGATCTGCATATATGAATCTTTTCTGTGTCATTAGATTTATTTATAGTTTTATATATCAACTTTGAAAATAGTCACACACTGATACTTATTATGTGATAATTATTTTAAGTTTATTAAAGAGATATTATATATTCATAGGAGAAAAATGGTACCAATGTTAGTGATCCCTGCTTCATATTTGGTAAAATTTCACGAAAAAAATATACATTAAGAATAATGTATTACCTGATGTTTCCATTGTCAAAACCATAGCAGTTTTCCACTCCTCAACTATGAGCTTCTTGTACTATAAAAATCAAGTGTAAAAGATTTTATGTCTGTATACTTTCTGAATATCAGAAGAAATTTAACTCACACTAACTTTAGTTGTCTCCAGCTAAGTCTGTGCATGAATGTCAAGGGGAGATGTTGAGTCATTCCTGGCACAGAGCTGAGCTAGGTTTGAATATGTCTGTGTACCACAGTCTTCAAATTTGTCTAGTGTTACTCCATATTTACAGTGGTTTGTTAGAGGTGTACCCCCACCACGTCCTCAATGTCTATCCTACACTTAACTTCAGGTATTTCCTTGGTGCTATTATTCAGTGAGGGTCTTTCTCCATGTTCTTGTCCCTGTATCAGAAGTAGAAAGCTGTGACCTGTTACTCAGTCACTATTGACTTGGTTGGCATCTGGAAAGGGGCTTTCTCTCTTTTGAATAAGCCTGAGTCTTAGGCAAGCACCTGCCCTGAATACAGACAGACCCAGTGGTTGGGGAGGAGATAATCTGTATGCAATTAAGAGACCTTCTCAATGATCCTGTGATTCACTAGCACACCCCCCACCACCTATATGCCCAGACCAGCATGAATTACTGCCCCTCCCCCAAGAGAAGTATTTTTAATATTATTTTATTTATTTATTTAAATTATTTTATTGTTGTTCAATTGCAGTTGTCTGCATTTACTCACAACCATTCCCCTCCGCCCCAGCCAAACCCACCTCCGTCCCTTGTTTCCAAATGCCCTGCCGCTTGGTTTTGTCCCTGTGTACTTCATAGTTGTTCCTGAAAAACCTTTACCCCATTATGCCCTTCCCCCTCCCCTCTGGATACTGTCAAGTTGTTAATTTCAATGTCTCTGGTTATATTTTGCTTAGTTTTTTCTTCTGTTGATTAGGTCCCAGTTAAGGTGAGATCATATGGTATTCATCCCTCACTACCTGACTTATTTCACTTAGCATAATGCTCTTCACTCCATCCATGCTGTCAGAAAGGGTAGGAGCTCCTTCTTTCTCTCTGCTGCATAGTATTACATTGCGTAAATGTACCATAGTGTTTTGATCTGGTCATTTACTGATGGGCACTTAGGTTGCTTACAGCACTTAGCTATTGTAAATTGTGCTGCTACGAACATTGGGGTGCCTGGGTTCTTTTGGATTGGTGTTTCAGGGTTCTTAGGATATGATCTCAGTAGAGGAATTGCTGGGTCAAAAGGCAATTTCATTTCTAGTTTTCTGAGGAAATTCCATACTGTTTTTCACAGTGGTTACCCTAGTCTGCATTCCCACCAACAGTGCACTACGGCTGTCTTTTCTCCATGTACTCTCCAACACTTGTTTGTTGATTTGTTTATGATGGTCATTCTCACTGGTGTAAACTGGTATCTCATTGTGGTTTTAATTTGCATTCCTCTGATGGTTAGTGACGCTGAACATCTTTTCATATATCTCTGGGCCCTTTGTATGTCCTCCTTGGAAAAGTGTCTGTTCAAGTCTTTTGCCCATATTTTAATTGGGTTGTTTGTCCTTCTGGAGTGGAGTTGTGTGAGTTCTTTATTTATTTGAGAGATCAAACCCTTGTCTGAGGTATCATTGGCAAATATATTTTCCCATATAGTTGGTTTTCTTTTTATTTTAATGCTATTTTCTTTAGCCATGAAGAAAATTTTTAATTTGATGAGGACCCATTTGTTTATTCTTTCCTTTATGTCTCTTGCTCTAAGGGACACATCAGTAAAAATGTTGCTGCATGGAATATCTGAGATTTTCCTGCCAGTGTTTTCCTTTAGGACTATTATGGTGTCATAGCTTATATTTAAGTCCTTTATCCACCTTGAATTTATTTTTGTGTATGGTGTGTAAGTTGTTGATCGAGTTTCTTTTTTTTTACATGTAGCTGTCCAGATCTCTCAACATCATTTGTTGAAAAGACTATTTTTACTCCATTTTATGCTTCTTCCCCCTTTGTCAAATATTAAATGACCATAGAGACTTGGGTTTATTTCTGGGCTCTCTATGCTGTTCCATTGGTCTATGTGTCGTTCTTATGCTAGTACGAGGCTGTTTTGATTATAGTGGCCTTGTAATACAGTTTGATATCAGGTACTGTGATCCTGCCTACTTTGTTCTTCTTTCTCAAAATTGCTGCAGCTATTTGGGGTCGTTTGTGGTTCCATATATATGTAAATTTCTGAAATGTTTGTTCTATATCTGTGAAGTACGTCATTGGTAGTTGAATAGAGATTGCATTGAATCTATAAATTGCTTTTGGTAGTATGGACTTTTAATGATGATGATTCTTCCAATCCATGAGCATGATATATGCTTCCATTTATTTGTGTCTCCCTTAATTTCTTTCCTCAGTGTTGTGTGGTTTTCTGAGTACAAGTCTTTTACTTCCTTGGTTAGGTTTATTCCTAAAGTACTTTATTTTTCTTGTTGCTATATCAAATGGGATTTTTTTTTTTTTTTTTTTTTTTTTTACTGAGTTCTGTTTCTGATGTTTCATTATTGGTATACAAAAATGCCTTTGATTTCTGAATATTGACTTTGTATCCTGCTGTTTTACCAAATTTGTTTATTAGCTTAAGTAGTTTTTTGGTGGAGTCTATAGGGTTTTCAATGTACACTATCATGTCATCTGCAAACAATAGCAGTTTTGTTTCCTCCTTTCCAATTCAGATGACTTTTATTTCTTTTTCTTGTCTGATTGCTGTGGCTAGGACTTCCAATACTATGTTGAATAAGAGTGGTGAAAGCGGGCATCCTTGTCTTGTTCCTGATCTTAGTCAGAAAGCTCTAAGTTTTTGCCCACTGAGTATGATGTTGACTGTAAGTCTCTCATATATGGCCTTTATTATGCTGAGAAATGCTTCCTCTATTTCCACTTTGCTGAGTGTTTTTATCATAAATGGGTACTGTTGTGGGAGGCTCCACCCATGGGTCCCTCCTGGATGCCACGGATGAGAATAAGTCTACCAAGACATGATCTGCTTGGGGAGGAAAGGTGGCCGATCTCTCAAAGGAGAAGGGCCAAAGCGTTTTCATCAATGACTTTTATTAGGTTCATTTTACACAGGAATTAATCATTGTCAGGCAGTAAGGATCATACAATAGATAACATACAAAGAACTCTGAGGGCTTATTCTGAGTCAGGGTCTGTCAGCTAAAGGGCTACAAAATTTTGGGAAACAAACTCGTTTCCTGCTTGGACCCTTATCATTTAATTGAGAGCATTCCTAACAAAACAGGTTTCACAGGATTTTATGTATTCTTTCTCAGGCCTGATCACCGGGGAACCCGCCCTATCCAGCACAGAGCTGCACCGCCCTCTGTCACTGTTTCAGGCTTAAGTCAGGCAGAGTCAGCAAGGTATCCAAGAGATTAGGAAACTTCTCACAGACAGAATGAGGACTCAGGCTATGTCATAGCTGAGGGTCCAGGGTCCATCACCCCCTTTTGCTGTAGCCCCCACAAGTCCTTCCCTGAGGGCCTCCCATGTGATTGTGCCTGTCTTATGTGACCTCTCCCTCAAGGGAATCTTACCCCTCATTGGCTAACCGACCATGCATTGGAGGCCAGGCAGGGTGAAGTAAAGTGGGCACAGGCAGTGCTCTTGCCAGGTAGATAAGCTTTGTCTCCTCAGTGGCTCAGGTTCTTATGGCAGAACAGACCTAGTTGAAGTAGGTCCCTTGCACTCTCACTCAGCCTTAGCCATGGGGGGTTACACCTCCTGAAACCAGGCAGGGAGGTTCCCAGCATGCTGTATCTTAGCAAAAGCTTTTTCCACATCTATTGCTATGATCATGTGATTTTTGTTTTTCACTTTGTTTATGTGATGTTACATTTATTGATTTGCAAATATTGTGCCATCCTTTCATCCCTGGGATGAATCCCACTTGATCATGGTGTGTGATCTTTTGAATGTATTGCTGGATGCAGTTTGCCAATATTTTGTTGAGCATCTATGTTCATCAGTGATATGGGCCTGAAGTTTTGTTTCTTCGTTACGTCTTTATCTGGTTTTACATTAAGATGTTGCTGACTTCATAAAAAGAGTTTGGGAGTCTTCCATCTTCATGGATTTTTTGCATATCTGTAAAGGATAGGGGTTAGCCCATCCTTATATGCTTTGTAAAGTTCTTCTGTGAACCCGTCAGGTCCAGGGCTTTTGTGGCAGGAGGGGTTGATTACTGCTTCAATTTCATCAGCTGTTATTGGTCTGTTCAGGCTTTCTGCTTCTTCTTCATTGAGTTTTGGAAGATATATTTTTCTAGAAACTTGTCCATTTCACCTAGGTTTTCCAATTTCTTGGCATATAGTTCTTCATAGTAATTTCTTACAGTCATTTGTATTTCTGTGGATTATCAGTTGTAATTCCTCCTCTTTCATTTCTGATTGTGGTTATTTGGGTCCTCTTTTTTTTTTTCTTGATGAGTCTGTTTAAAGGCTTGTTGATTTTGTTTATCTTTTCAAAGAACCAGCTCCTGTATTTATTGATCCTTAGAATTGTGCTTTTAGTCTCTATGTCATTTATTTATGCTCTGATCTTGGTTATTTCCTCCCTCTTGCTTGCTCTGGGCTTTGTTGGTTGTTCTTCTTTGAGTTCTTGTAGGTGTAGGATTAGGTTATTTATTTGAAATACTTCTATATTTTTAGGCAGGCATCACTGTAAACTTCCCTCTCAGGACTGCTTTTGCTGTGTTCCATAAGTTTTGTATTGTTGTGAGTTCATTTTCATTTGTTTCCAGAAACTTTCTGATTTCTTCCTTAATCTCATTCTTGACCCATTCATTCTTTAATTGCATGATATTCAATCTCTATGAGTTTGAGTGTTTTTGAGTTTTTCCCTTGAGGTGGGTTACTAGTTTCAGTCCCTTGTGGTCAGAGAAAATGCTTGATATGATTTCAATTTTCTTGAATTGTTAAGGCTTGTTTTGTGTCCTATCATGTGTTCTATCTTTGAAAATGTTCCTTGTACATTTGAAAGAATGTGTATTTTGCTTCTTGGGATGAAAGGATCTGTGTATATCAGTCCATTTCATCTAGGCCATTGTTCAATGCCACAATATCTTTGTTGATATTTTGTTTGGAAGATCTATCCATTGTTGACAATAGTGTGTTAAAATCCCCTACTATAATGGTGTTGCTGTCGATATCTTTCTTGAAGTCCTCCAAGATTTTCTTTATGTATTTATGTGCTCCTATGTTGGATATATATTTACAATGTTTATATCTTCTTGATGGATTCTACCCTTGAGTATTAAGTGCCCTTCTGGGTCTCTCTTTATGGCCTTTTTTTAGTCTATTTTGTCCAATATGAGTATTGCTACCCTGGCTTTTTTTTCCTGTCCATTTGCTTGGAAAATTTGTTTCCAGCCCTTCACTTTCATTCTATGTAGGTCTTTTGTCCTGAGGTGGGCCTCTTGTAGGCAGCATACATGTGGATCATGCTTTCTTATCCATTCATCTATTCTATGTCTTTTGATTGGAGCATTTACTCAATTTATGTTTAAAGTTATTAATTTTTTTAAGATTTTTAATCTATTTTTAGAGGGAGGGGAGGGAGGGAGAAAGGGAGAGGAATATCAATGTGTGGTTTCCTCTCGTGCACCCCTACTGGGGACCTGGCCCACAACTCAGGCATGTGCCCTAGACTGGAAATCAAACTGGTGACCCTTTGCTTCACAGTCTGGTGCTCAATCCACGGAGCCACACCAGCCAGGGCTAAGGTTATTATTGATAGGTACTTATTCATTGCCATTTTTGTACCTATGTTCCTCTCTCTCTCACTCTTTTTCTTCCTTTCCTTAAAGCACACCCTTTAGCATCTCTTGGGAGCTGTTTTGGAGGAGGTGTATTCTTTGAGGCTCCTCTTGTCTGGGAAGCTCCTTATTTGGCCTTCCATTTTGATTAAGAGCATTGCTGGATAAAGTAGTCTTGGTTGCAGGACTCTGGTTTTCATTACTTGGAATACTCCTTGACATTTCCTTCTGGCTTAGAGCATTTCCATTGAGAAGTCAGCTGTTAGTCTTATTGGGGCTCCCATGTATGTTACTTCCTGTTTCTCCCTTGCTGCCTTCAAGATTCTCACTCTGTCTTGGAATTTTGCAATTTTAATTGTGATGTGTCTTGAAGTGGGACTCTTTGGGTTCCTCTTGATTGGGACCCTCTGTGTTTCCTGGATTTGTGTGACTTTTTCTCTCATCAAATTAGAAAAATTTTTCATCATTACTTTCTCAAACAGGTTTTCTGTCCCTTGCTCTTCTTCTTCTGGCATCAGTATTACATGGATAGTATTCTATTTCACATTTTCTTGCATTTCCCTTACCATCTCTTCATTCTTTCTGAGTCTCCTTTCCTTTTCTTGCTTGTTCTGGGTGGGTTTTTTTTCTACCTTGTCTCCCAGCTCACTTATTCAACCCTCTGCTTCATCTTGCCTGCTTTTGATCCCTTCTACTATGTTCTTCAACTAAGAAATTATATTCCTTAATTTCCTTTTGGCCTTTGTTGATAGATTCTATTTACTTTTTCATGTTGATATAGTTTGCAGTAAGTTCATTGTAGTTTCTCTGTAGTTTTGCAATTCTCTGTGAGCTCACTGAGCTTCCTTATAACCATTCCTTTGAACTCAGTATCTGATAGTTGACTTGGCTCTATTTCATTTAGCATTCTTTGTGAGGATTCCTCCTTTCTGTTCATTTGGGGATTGTTTGTTTGTCTTCCCATTGTTTGTGAGACTCTTCTTGTTAGCCTCTGCTTCTTAAATTGATCTGTTCTGGCTCCCTGGCTTTATGGTGTGAACTTCTATGGTACAAGACCTGTGAGATTCAGTGGTACAGTCTTCTTGATCTCCTGAGCTCACTGGTCTTGGGCTTTCATTTATGTTGGCTCTCTGTATGTCTTGGTGTTTTGATTGTTGTTGGGTCTTTCTTCAGTGGGTCTTTCCCTCCAGTTCATTAACTGAGGGTCACTCCATCTACCACATCTTATATTCTGTTGTGCAGGTATGAACAGGTTATGTTGAATCTGGTTCTTCTGTTTGTATGAGGTTTCGAAGCTTCTCTCTTGCTCTAGTTCAGTGGTTTGTTGTGGGTAATTTCTCCTCTGTTTAGTTGTAATTCCAGATCGGTCCTGGGTGAAGGTTAGTGTGGCTTCTGCTCACTCCTTCACCTTTTTCAGTTATTATCTGTTGGTGGCTCCTTTGTTGGTGGGTTTCCTCTTCCAGCAGGTATACTGATGTTCACAGACCCCACCATCTGATTTTTCAATGTCCTCTATAGTTGTGGTGTCCAACCTTCATATATACTTGAATACCATTGGCTATTCACTCTATTCCTCACAAGTTCACTAGGTGTTCCGCCCATGTGCATGGGGCAGTGGACTCCGCTCCCACATATCTCACTGCCATCCTCTCAAGAATTCTGGTTTTATTTTAGTTTTATATCCTGTTCCTTTCCCTGATTCAGTAGGTTTTCATGTGGGAAATGGGCTTTTGTCCCTCTTCTGCAGAAGGGTAAGCCTTTCATTTTATAGTAGAGACAGTGGAAATTATTCCCTCACTGGTTGTTGGTCACCTCCTCAAGGCCTATACTGCAAAGGATACTTTCTCAGCACTGTAGCCAATGTTTTGTTGAGCACTTGAAGAGGTCCCTGAAGATAACTGTAAGTGCATCTGAATTTTCCTTGTGTCTGCATCTTCTTTCCCAAAGTTTCATATTTTGTCACTAGCCCATACTCCACTTCAAAGTATTTGTTAAAAAGTTTATCTGAATTCTTACTGGTGTCCAGCAGTGTCTGTCCCATTAAGAAAGTGCTTTGAGCTTCATCTGTCCTGAAACTGATTGTCTTTCATAGAATTTGAGTTAGTTCATTGGGCTGTAATCTTAGCTCCTTGGTGGGTGCAAGAAGAGTTATGCATTTACCAATTGTCCAGCATTCTCTTGGTGATGGTATTGGTTAATTGGTAGGAATAATGGTCCTTTTAGTTTTTAACATCCCAAATAAAAGCCAGAGTACTGTGCTGGTAATATTTGAAGATGTATATCCAAATCGAACACACTGCATTGCATAATTGCATTGAAATTAATTATGTGGCAGCTTTTATTTAGTTCATTTAACATCAGAATGCCAGTATTTCTACAATGGCATGAAGAAATAAATTAAAGATGACCACCAATTTCCTACATCAGCTAAGACTTGGCTTTTCTTTCTTAAATACAAGAACAACATGTTTATAATGGCATTCACAGGCTTATTGGCCACCTTTAAAGACTTCGTTTTTTATTTCCTGTAGGGCTTTCATTTCTTCAATTAAAAAAGTTGCTACCATAGAGGGTTCCAGAACTTAATTCTCATATTTAAAGTAGGATCGTTTCATGAATTTTGTAGCCATGATATTCAAATATTGTTACTATTTGAAATGGAGATATTAATATAATATGTGCAAAATGGTATTATATTTAATCCTATCAATATTTAATTATCAATACATTTATAGAATTTGTGATCCTGTTATGATAATATTAGCTTATTATTAATACATCCTATTTTGGGGCCACAACACCTTTTTCTAACTTGGTATAACTGTTGGATATCAATACAATGTTTGTTCACATGCTTATGCAGACTCAGACTTATTTTTTTAAATGGCTGGTATATTCACTGTTGTGTAAAAATGAATGTTTCTCTCTTAATTTTTAAATTATTTCTGTCTTAAATTTTTACAACTGATACCAAATGTATGATCTACATATCTTGCTATGAAAATATGATTTTCCCTTTAATTTATCTTTATAGTAATACTTTATCAACTGTTAAAATAAAATTATTAACTGACTATAATCCACACTCACAAAAATCTCAATAAAAATATTTGATATTTTGGAGAGATACTTGGGTCCTACCAAGAAACTCTTGTCCATTGTAAAGAGAGTTAAGTGTGGTAAGTTGACTTTTTAGAATATATCCACCATATTCTGATGATGAATGGATATTTATTGAAAACTTAGGTTGAAAATTGTGTCACATTATTTAAACTATCTTTTTAGAGTTGCATAATCTGGGTTTTTCTAGATTAAGGGCACTTAGGACTAGTATGTAAATACTGTCAGTGTATATAGACTTAATTATTAACACTTCCATTTTTCCAGAGGGGAAACATTAATGCTGTCCATCTATCCTCTGCAAAGCCCAAACGGAAGCAGTTGCTAATTATGTTACTTAATGAGCTCTATATTAAAATCTGTATAATCAATATATGCTAGAATTAGTGTCAGTAAAAAGAATATTCTTTCAAAAATAACTGGTATATTTTGTTGTTTGGACAATGATAACAACATGTAGGTCTATATTTCCTTTCCTGCTTTTCAGAAAAATCTATAACTTAACCAAAGTGTTGATTTGCATTTATTTGCTTTTCTGGTGACTATTTGAATGAGTTATTTTTACTTGTATATAATATTTATTTCAACATTATAAATCAACAATATTTTTATGGTTAAAAGAAAATCATTTTAAAATAAGTGATAATCAGAAGTTTTCTTTTATCTGAGTATATGCAGTTGACAGGTCATTGATATTTTGCTTAACTCTAATTTACTTATGTCTTTTGCAGGATATAATCATTTAGCTCTTACTGGTTAGCCTGCTTGTTTTATGATGAAGAATGTTTAATCTGAGACTTGGTTCACAGATGCTCTTATTGAATTAAAAAGTGTCATCACCACTGGTAACTCAATAGAGCAAATTTCATTTTAAGACAGTGAAGTTTAGTGTAGTACTAGGAGGGAAGGTCTCTAATAGGAATTTCTACATTTGAGCCTAGCTCTGATTGTTATTTGTGTGTTTGCTACTTAATCTCTTTAAGACAGTTTCTCCACCCATAAAATAGTACTATAATAATAGCAGCTGCTACCAAAGGCTGTTGTGAAGATTAGTATAAATTCATGCAAAATACTAAACATTATGTTTAATTCTTACAGTCTCAGGAATATTAAGGAGGTTCCACAAACTGGATAAGTAGAACATCTAAGTGAAGTCTCACAATAACTTCAAATTCCATTTAACTTCTTTATGTAATATTTTTTTTCTCTAATCTGAATGTTTTGTGGGGAGGGTTAATAACTTTCTCTGATGTACAAATGTATATTTTAATACACCAAATTTGGGAAATACAGAGAAACTAAAGCTGTAAATAAAAATGATTATTTTTATAACTAAGAGATAATTAATACTTGATTTTTTTCAATTTTAATTCCCATACATTAAAGAATATAAACATGTATAATTGAAAGCATAGGAATAAGTGGTGTAAGGTGTGACAGCCACTAGGGATAGATAATGTGATAAAAAGAACAGCTTCTTCCTTTAAAATCTATGGTCAGTGGAAGAAAATATTTGCAAATCATATATCTAATAAGGAGTTAATATCCAAAATATATAAGCAACTTCTACAACTAAAAAAATAGAACAAGCTGATTCAAAAATAGACAGAAGACCTGATATTGGCGATTCTTTAACTTGGTCAAGTCATTTTACCCTTTAAGTGACAAATGTCTTAAAAATAGATCTAATAGCTTTGCCAATTACTTGAACATAGAAGACAGAGTTCCCCATTGTCCATTGCAGTATATGCCACACCTTGATCCAGGTATATCGAGAGTACTGGTTCATTCTTTACTGAAACTCTATCTGGTTAAAATGTCAGAAAAGATGTTTCATTAACCTCAGATATCTCTTCTGGGTATTAATTAAAATGAGTGAATTAGAATCCTTTATTGTTCTATGGGGTCCTAATAAGACTATTGAGCTTAATAGTGCCAATGCAAAGAATTATTCCCTATCCCAGGATCAGTAGTCTCTTCAGTCAATGCTATCACTCTGATACATATGGATCAAAAGAGTAATATTAAGAAAATTTAAAAATCTTTAACAATGAAGTGAATTTTGGAATTATTTTAGGAACTGAGAATTCTGTTAACATTTTAAGCTTACTCTCCCACTCATGTTTTTACGACGAGGTAGATTAAGCTTCTTGGATTTTACATACTGTCTATTATGATGTCAAATTACCAGTGACTTGCCTGACAGCAATATTGTATGAACAACCCAATAAATAGCTATTATATTTTATTTCACTCTTTTTACTCTATTACTAAAGCTATAATTCATTGCTTGAATGGACAAACACAAAATATTACATAAAAGTCAGGTTTAAATGCAAAGGCCTTTTCTTTTTTACAGTTAACATTGCTATCTATCTGCAAAGCTAAAAAGTTATTTTCCAGACCAAAACTTGAAGCTTCCATTCATAATTTTCTTAACTAAATCTGCCTTTTAGCACATTTCTCTCTGTCAGTGAGTCCTCCTAGCATTTTACTTTGAGCAGCGCTTGCATTTATTTTTTGACAGGGGTTAGCTTTATCACAAAACTATCCACTTAGATTGCTAAACTTCACATAATAATTGTTGACTAAGCCAATACCCTCTCCCTTAAAACTTTGAAATACAATGCAAGTACTGCATGTTTTTACTACCTGACATTTTAATTTCATGGAAGGATCAAATAGACATTTAGACCTAATTTCTACCACCCTGTGGACTAGTTCAGTCACCACAAGTAAATACTTTGAATATCATAGATCAAAGGCATTCATTACTTTTTCAAAAAATGCATTCTCAGTATGCCCCAATTAGTTCATTCTGAATACCTAGAAATGTTTATATCAAGGTATATAGAATGATTGAATTATAAATCTAGGGTGCATCTTAAACTATTCTGTCTCCTTTACAAATACCCAAATACATGCTGATTGCCCACATTCACTGTTTTCTAAATATTCTACAATCATTATAATCATCTTCTCTTCATAGCCACTTTCTCCATAGTATACCATTACACGCTGTCACCTGGACTGTTGAAACAGTCTCCAAACTTTTATATGTGCTGTGATTCTTGCTTCTTCCAAATTGTTCTCTGCAGTAGTATCAAAAAGAGCTTTCTAAGAACAAAGTGCAGGCTGGCTAATCCATGTGTCTAAGGTCTTAATATGATATAAATTACTCTCTGTTTCCTGGAACATACCTATTAGAAATTCAACCTTTCATACATCTTGCTGCACATTTCACTCTAACTACATAAAATAATAATAGTAATACTAATAAAAATAATGATAAAAGAAGAACTATTAATATGTTGGTACTTCGCACTACATATGCTAAGCTTTTTGCATGAATCTTCTTATGTAATCACAATCTACATAATCTAAGAAATCCATATTTTAAAATTCTACTTTATAGATAAGCAAATTTATGTTTAGAAGGTGGAGTGACAACCAAAATTAAAGAACAGTGTCAGTATTTAACCTAACTCCTGACTCAAAAGCCAAACTTTTAGTGACTGTGTATCAGTTTATACTTTCTACATTGAATACACCCTCTATTATCTTTCATGTTCCAGAATTCAGCTTGTGAGTAACCTGTCTGTGAAGCCTTTCTTAAAATATGTCTAGGCTAAATTTATTGAATAAATTGACCATGTGTCACTTTTTTAAATTCACTGTATTTTAAACTTCTTTTGATATTCCAGACTTCAATGTATGGGCTGTATTTTCCTGTGCATGGGTTTTGAAAATTCTGTGGTAAAATAAGAATGAATAAAATCAATGATTTTGTGTACATTACTAAATTGAAAATAGTTTATCATGGCAAAGACAATCCTTTGTTTTAAGGTAATGATGTTCTTCCCTTTGAGATATTAAAATTTTCTTTCTAGTGTGAAATGAGAGATTTTAAATATCCTTAAAAAACAAAAATCAATACTATGAACCACTCCCTTAATTTTAGAATATTAAGTTATGGAATCTAATAATATGGAAATTTATTTTCTACATTGAAATTCTTATGGGAACTTAAATTTATTTATAGGTAGATTCTTTTCTAGAGTAAAAGCTCTTTAAGAGTCCTTCCTGTCATTTTTTTTCCATTCCTGGGACTGGTATGCTTCCTATTTGCAGCACATCCTTTATTAATGTTGCTTTTGAATGTAAAAACATACTGTAAATGTTTTTTCACATTACACATTTTCTGTAACATGCTGTCATCCAGATGTGTATACCTTATTTCTTGCTACTAACACTACTGTTATTATTACTACAATTACCAAACCTGCTCCGTTACATTACCATGTAAATGTTTCCTGTGTAATATCCTCTCCTTTCCCCACATAAACACATGTGGCAGCAGATGGGGCAGACTTAATTATTTTAATTTAAAAAAGAATGTGAAGCTCAGGGAGATAAAATATTTGCTAACAGTTCATCAATTATTAAGCTACAGAATTGGAATCAGAACCTGATCCTTTTTTCGGTCCCATGAACTTTCGTGCACATGTTGGCACATCATGCGCAGCTTCTTCCTCCAGAAACTAGTTTGTAAGGACATTGGCAGGGACTGCTTTGAGTATTTTCTCACAGCGGATATTTTAACAATAATAATCAAGGTGGTTTAACTAAAGCAGACTGTAGTTTATTTTGGGAGACTTCTAAATCAGGATTCTTTTCTAAACTTCTCAGATAAATGTTACTGGAGTTAATACTACATCAATTAGCTGGAATGTTCTCATTTAAAACTAAGTGTTTTTGGCTTTTTTTCATCATTACCTGTTCTTAATGAATGGATGTACTGAGTGTTCTCAAGTCTCCTAAACACCTTTCTTTTTTTTTTTTTTTTAACTAATTTAAGGTCAACTCAGAAGAAAAGACAAATGATGGACAACGTTTCATTCTGCGAAGGAATCATAGAGCTCGCTTACAATGTAAAGGTGTTCTCTAAGAGCTGATGCAACATACAATGTTGACAAAATGAGACAGGAATATGTTCTTATGTAAACTGCAGACTAAAAGTACCAAAAATGGTCTAAATATATTTTGTTATCTTAAAAGATTTATTTAAATTAAGACTTTATTTTTAGAGAAGTTTAAAGTTCGCCGAGATATTGAGGAAAAGGTACAGAGATATCTCACATGCCCGCTACCCCTAAACATGCATAACCTCATCTGTCGTTAATGGCCCCCTCGGAGTAGTACAGTGTTTGCAATTAATGAACCTACATGGATACTTCAAAATCACCCAAAATTCACAGTTTACATTATGGTTCACTCTTAGCATTATACATTCTATGGGTTTGGACAAATGTATAATGACATGTATCGATCATTATGGTATTCTGTGCAATATTTTCAATGCCCTGAATATCCTCTGTGCTCCACCTATTCATCCCCCATGCTTAGTTCTAGCAACCACATGCATTTTTCTCTTTTTAATTTTTTTATTGTTCTATTATAGTTATCCCCATTTCCCCCCCATCACTCTCAGGGCAGCTGCCCTGCCCACCCACAGCCTCTCACATTCAATCATCCCTCCCACTGTTGTCCATGTCCATGGGTACTTTATACATACATGTTCCTTAACTTGACCCTTCCCCTTCTTTCCCCCATTATCCCCTTTCCGTCTCCCCTCTGGTTACTGTCAGTTTGTTCTTTATTTCCATGTTTCTGGTTCTATTCTGCACTTATCTTTTTCTTGTCTCTATAGTCTTGCCTTCCAGATTTTCATATAGCTAGAATCAAACAGTAAGTAGCCTTTTCAGATTAGCTTTTTTACTTAATAACATGCATTTACTTTTCCTCTGTGTCTTTTCATGGCTGCATAATTCATTCCTTTCTAGCACTGAATAATATCCCATCATCTGGATGTACCACAGTTAATCCATTAATTTACCGAAGGACATTTTGGTTGCTTCTGGGTTTTGGAAATTATGAAAGTGGCTATAAACATCCATGTGTATGTTTATGTATGGAAATATGTTTTCAAATCCCAGTAAATCCTCAGTAAATACCGAGGAGCTTAATTGCTGGATCATACAGTAAAAGTATGTTTTCTTTTGTAAGAAATTGTCAGTTTTCTGAAGTGGCTGTACTGTTTTGCATCCCCAGAGTAATTAATGATAGTTCCTATTGCTGTGCATCCTTATTAGCATGTGGTGTTGTCAGTGTTCCAGATTTTCTAGTAGGTGAGTAGTGTTGTCCCACTGTTGTTTGAATTTGCATTTCCTTCATGACATATGATATTGAGCATTTTTATATGTTTACTTGTCATCTACATATTTTCTTTTTAAATATATTTTATCGATTGTGCTATTACAGTTGTCCCATTTCCCTTTGTTTTATTCCCCTCTGCCTTTACCTCACCCCAGCCACATTCCCCCACTTAGTTCATATATGTGGCTCATACTTATCAGTTCTTCAGATTCTCCATTTCCTATACTGTTCTTAACCTCCCCCTGTCTATTTTGTACCTACCATTTATTCTTCTTACTCCCTATACTTTTTCCCTCATTCTCCCTCTTCCCCTCCCTGCTGATAACCCTCTATGTGATCCCCATTTTCTGTGATTCTGTTCCTATTCGTTGTTTGTTTAGTTTGTTTTTGTTTTTTTTTTAAGTTCAATTGTTGATAGTTCTGAGTTTGTTGTCATTTTACTCTTCATATTTTTGATCATCTTCTTTTTCATAGATAAGTCCCTTTAACATTTCGTATAATAAGGGCTTGGTGATGATGAACCCCTTTAACTTGACCTTATCTGGGAAGCACTTTATCTGCCCTTCCATTCTAAATGAGAGCTTTGCTGGATAATCTTGGATATAGCTCCTTGCCTTTCATGACTTTGAATACAGTTTTCCAGCCCCTTCTTTCCTGCAAGGTTTCTTTTGAGAAATCAGCTGACAGTCTGATGGGAACTCCTTTGTAGGTAACTGTCTCCCTGCTCTTGCTGCTTTTATGATTCTCTCCTTATGTTTCATCTTGAGTAATGTAATTATGATGTGCCTTGGTGAGTGCTTCCTTGGCCCAACTTCTTTGGGACTCTCGGAGCTTCCTGGACTTTCTGGAAGTCTATTTCTTCTGCTACATTCAGGAAGTCCTTCATTATTTTTTCAAATAAGTTTTCAATTTCTTGCTCTTCTTCTCCTCCTGGCGCCCCTCTGATTTGGATGTTGTAATGTTTAAAGTTGTTCTGGAGGTTCCTAAGCCTCTTCTCACTTTTTTGAGTTCTTGTTTCTTCATTGTTCTTCATTTCTTCTGATTGAATGTTTATTTCCTCCTTCTGCTTCAAATTTTTTATTTCAGTCCGGCTTTCTTCCCTTCACTACTGATTCCCTGTATATTTTTCTTTATTTCACTTTGCATAGCCTTAGCTTTTTCCTCTATTTTGCAACCATAGTCAACCATTTCTGTGAGCATCCTGGTTTCCAGTATTTTGAACTCTGCATCTGATAGGTTAGTTATCTCTTTATTGCTTAGTTCTATTTTTTGAGCTTTGATCTGTTTTTTCATTTGGGCCATGCTTATTTGTCTCAACAACTGTTTTCTTGTAAGGGGCAAAGCCTTAAGTATTCACCAGTGTGGGGCCACTCACATGGCTGCCTTGTGGCGCTGTAAGTTGGGGAGGGTCAGAGGAGGAACAATGCCACTTGTTTAGCTCTCCGCTGGCTTTCAGTCAGTTCCCCTGCTACCCTCAAGCAAATCGGACTCTTAAGGTGCTGATTTCCAGATTGGTAGGTTTGTGTACATTCTAGGACCATGTGCATATCTCCAAGGAACTGTCCTGTGTGGCTGGGAGTTTCTCCCACGACAGCCACCCCCACAGATTTTTACAGTTAGAGGTTTTGAGCCTTTATTTCCCCATGCTAGAACCCTGGGTTGCATAGTCTGTCTCACTCCCCAGCTGTTTCTCTCATTTATCTGCACGCAAATGTGGGACTGACTGAACCACCAGCCACCGTCTTGCCTGTTCCAGCCCATCAGCTGTGGCTTCGCCTGCCATCCTCTCCACCCTGCCTGCCTGTCTCTACCCCTCCTACCAGTCTGAATGAATGTTCCTTCTTTAACTCCTTGTTCATCAGACTTCCATACAGTTCAGGTTTCTGGCAGTTCCGGTTATATTTTGTTTTCAAATGTGTTGTTATCTTTCTTTTGGTTGTGTGAGGAAGCAAAGTATATCTACCTATGCATCCATCTTGGCTGGAAGTCTCCATCTGTATATTTTCTTAAATGAGGTATGCATTAAGGTCTTTAGCCCATTTTTTAATTGGGTTTTCTATTTTCTTATTGTTAATTCTTAAGCAGTCTTTTAAAAAATATTTTGAACTGTCATTTATTGGATGGGTCTTTTGAAAATATTGTCTTTGGTGTGTGAGGCTTATCTTCTCATCTCGACATTGTTTTTCACAAAGTAGATTAGAATATATTTTCAATATTTGAAACCCCTCGTGTCCAAATATACCTGAGTCAATGAAGAGATATAAAATTCTGACAGTTCAAAGAGATTATCTTACTTTGTAATTTTAAAGATGAAAATACTTTGAGTGAAAATGACCCTAAGCACAAAATTATGAGTTGACTTAGGATGTGACACCAAGAAGTCTGGCATCTTTTGACAATAATATATTGTTAACCTTAAATGCTTCTCCTGAGGTCCATTTTTATGCCTTCTCATTTGATCAGGATTTGACTTTAAATCATTATAATTTCAGTTTATCTTGCACATATGAATTACTGTAACAAAGGGTTAGCTTAATGGGGAACCGAAGAAAGACCTAAATAGGCAGGTGAGTTTTCAAAAAAATTGCACATTTATAATCAGAATTTTAAGAGGAACACCAAGGCTATAATCTCTAAAAGAGCACTGTGAACTTAGAGTAACATATGCATATTCAGAGACACATTATGACTTTAGTGAACTCTAGGGATTATTGGCTTTGCAGTCTCCTTCCTTTATAAAATATTATAAAATATAATATAAAATATTTTAAATGTTATTACTCCATTGGTAGAAGGCATAATTTAATAGACTGTATTGATTATCATGCATCTAGTACTATTAGTATAAATTTTTCTTTCCGATATTAAAAGAGATTAAAATTAAATCATTTTTGTGTGTCCTAAATATAATGGGCCATAGGCACTGAGCCTGATGAATAAGACACTCCATTACATATTACTCATTACTTTAGTAATTTTTATTGTTTTAAATTTTATCCTCAAAATTTACTACTTCCCATTCTATTAGGAAGCCAAAATTGACCAATATATTAATAATATCTAGCATTGTTTGCATAGGTGCTTACTCTATGCAATACTTACTCAGGCTGTTCTATGTATTTTCACATATAATAGCTCATTGAATTTTTCTAACAAGCATAAGAGGAAGTATTAATTATATGATATCTTTTGGTTGCTGCATCTTCATAAAAAATTTCCAAAACTTAATGTTGTAAAAAGGCAATTATTTTATTTTGTTTACAATTTTGTGGGTTAGGAATATTGTAAGGGTTCACTTGAGTAATTCTTGTTTAGCAAACTTCATGAATTTGTAGTCAGAAAACAGTTGGGACTAAAATCATCTGATGCCTGAACTAACTGGATTTCCAACATGGCTGGCAATTGATTCTGGCTGCTGGCTAGGAGCTCAACTAGGGCTGTTGCTGACAGAAGTGAATTCATACAGATCTCATGTTCTTGACATGTGAAGAACATGTGAATGTTCTAAGTGAACAGATGAATGTTCTAATTCTAAGTGAATTCATGTAGGCTGGCTTCCCTCAAGGCACACAAAGAAAAACTAGGTGGAAATTCTATGGCTTTTTCTGATTCAGCCTTGGCAGACAAAGTAAAACTTTTGCTGCATTCCATTGGACACAAGTGCATCTTGAAAGGCAGCTCAAAGTCAAGAGTAAGAGACATAGACCACACTTCACAATGGAAGAAGTGCCAAAGCATTTACAGGCTCGTTTTAAAACTGTCATAATTCCCTACTGAGTTTTGAAAAAACTGAGAGTTAACATATTTTCCAATGATTATATGACTTATAAGGGGAGGATATAGAATTTAAACCCAGGCAATTCTTGATCCAGAGAACTCACTCTTAACTACTCTTCTGTAGAGCGACATTTGAGAGAGTATTAATATAGTCCACATGTCCACTCTGTGCTATAATATGTCAAATTGATTTATTTAAAAATCATGCAATTTTAAAATTCATTTTGCCTAACACCATCATTTAAAGCAGGGGTAGGCAAACTATGGCCCAGGGACAATATCTGGTCTATAATCTATTTCCATGAATAAGATTTTGTTGGCACAAACCTCATCTGTTTGCTTACATGTTTCCTATGACTGCTTTTCTGCTTACATGGCAGAGTTCAGGGATTATGAAAAAGATTATCTGTCCCTGAAAGCCTGTAATATTTATTATATGGCCATAATTAAAATATTTTCCAACTCCCATTTTAAAAATCAGGTGTTACTCCCTGGCCAGGTGGCTCAGTTGGTTGGAGCATTGTCCCGTACACCAAAAGGCTGTAGGATTGATCCCTTTATGTCCCTTGCTTTAGGGGACATATCAGTAAAAATGTTGCTGCATGAAATATCTGAGATTTTCCTGCCTAAAGCAAGGGACATAAAGGAAAGAATAAACAAATGGGATCTCATCAAAATAAAAAGCTTCTGCATGTCTAAAGAAAACAGTATTAAAATAAAAAGAGAACCAACTGTATGGGAAAACATATTTGCCAATGAGACCTCAGACAAAGGTTTAATCTCCAAAATATATAAAGAATTTACACAACTCCACTCCAAGAAGACAAGCAACCCAATTAAAAAAAAAATGGACAAAGGACTTGGGCAGACACTTCTCCAAGGAGGACATACAGAGGATCCAGAGACACATGAAAAGATGCTCGATATCACTAGCTATCAGAGAGATGCAAATTAAAACCACAATGAGATACCATTTGGCACCAGTCAGAATGGCCATCATAAACAAAGCAACAAACAGCAAGTATTGGAGAGGCTGTGGAGAAAAGGGGACCCTAGTGAACTGTTGCTGGGATTGCAGATTTGTACAACCACTATGGAAAACAGTACAGAATTTTCTAAGAAAACTAAAAATGGATATACCTTTTGACCCAGAAATTCCACTGCTAGGATTATATCTTAAGAACCCTGAAATACCAATCCAAAAGAACCTATGCACCCCAATGTTTTTAGCAGCACAATTTACAATAGCCAAGTGTTGGAAGCAACCTAGGTGCCCATCAGTAAATGAATGGATCAAAAAACTATGGTACATTTACACAATGGAATTCTATGCAGCAGAAAGAAAGAAGGAGCTCCTCCCCTTCACAACAGCATGGATAGAACTGGAGAGCATCATGCTAAGCAAAATAAGCCAGGCAGTGAAAGACAAATACCATATGATCTCACCTTTAACAGGAAGCTAATCAACAAAACAAACAAACAAGCATAATATAACCAAAGACACTGAAAATGGGAACAGGCTGACAGTCACCAGAGGGAAGAGGGGAGGGAATTTCAGGGGAAAGGGGGAAGGGTTTACAGGAACAATTATAAAGGGCATATGGACAAAAACTATGGGGGGGGTGGAAATGGGAGGGAGGTGGGGAGGGATGGGGTGGTGAGTTGGGGTGAGAATAAAAGACAGAAAACTGTACAAGATCAACAATTAAAATAAAAATTAAAAAAAAATAAGAAAAAGAAAGATCAACAACTAAAATAAAAATTTAAAAAAAAAATCCCTAGTCAGGGAACATATGGATTTTTTTTTAACAAATACTAGGTGTTAAGAGAGAACACAGGCATTACAGTAAGAGGTTACATAACTAGCCCATTATTACTAAATGAGTTAGTGCAAGGATTGGTTCCACTACACAAGTAGTGTCTCTAAAGTGAACATTCATTCTGTTTTATAATGTCTGCACTTCTTGTCCTTACAATGGCTACATTCTATTGTATAGTAATAATCATGGTATAGAATACATAAAAATGCCTGAAGCATCATGCTGTAACAGAAAGAATATAAATTTCAAATGAAAAGAAATTCTTCCATTTGTACTTATCAGAAGTTTCTACTAAGCTTAAGATCCTTGATTTGTCAAATGGATTTTTTATTCTTAATTAATTACTAAATGTAAAGTATATTGGATCTCAATAAATGTTAGACATGAGTCCTTTAAGTGTTGACTTAAAAAAACAATTAACAGCCACTCAGGTACTGATAAGTTATGGGTATTTGAGGAAAAAAATAAAAAACAGGATAAGGCTGAGAGAAAACCCAGACCTGTAACCCTCAGGATTGAAAGTTAGTTCTATATCTGAGGAAAGAATATTATTTGGAAAAACTTAAGTAATAATTCTAACAATAGGGGAACCAGAGTACAGGATATATGGAAACTCTCTGCAATTTTCTATATATTTAAAACTGTTCTAAAAAAATAAAGTTTGTTTACAAGAAAACTTACTGGTTATTCATGGGATCTACAGATTGGTTGTTCACAGAAATCTGCAGATTCAAGTCATTGGTTTTCCTGAGTTTTATTTATATTGAAAAAGACATGTGTGTGGTTATGAAGTTATTTCTAATAAGAAATATTTAAAGTTACATCTTATAAACAATAAAACATAGTGGTGTCTTAAGAGGAAACTTGCCATATAAATCACATTATAATAAGCATAGTCATGAGCAGACTTTTCCACTTGACCAAACTTCTGAAATACATAAACCATGCACTTAGATAGACTTTTACCCATAGACAGTTACCTTCCTCTGTTTGATTCATGATAGAATATAAGTGACATATTATTAATTCATAGTATATAATATTCATATAGAATAGAGTCTACTAGCTATTGTATATCATTTAATATTTGTAATGCTTTATATTACAGTGCTGGAATACTTGGTTTTCTTTTTTGAAGTGCCATAGGAAAGAACATTATAATGAAAACATTTTTCACTTTGCAAAACATATTTCTGATTTTACTTCTATTTTGCAACTGATCTAAGTTATGAAAGGCAATTTGAATTGTCAGTCACTGTCTGGGCATGGTTTAAGTGATGGATTTTGCTTAGAATAGTATAGAATAAAACAGTTTAGTTTCACAGAAGAGTGCTATCCTTCAAATTTTACAAATATAAAAACTTTACAAGCGGTTTTAAGTCATCAAAAAAGTGTGACAGTATTCTTTCAATTACAAATGTGTATGCTTTTGAAAGACACTGGTTATTTTCACTGGAGTGGAAATTACATTTCATTACTTGCTTATAGTAAAAGCAATTTGAACCATTGCTTTCCACTGAGAGAACAAAAATGAGCCTTTTAAAATTTGTCTTGATAATTAAGCATACAAACAGGCATGCATAATTTTTAACAAGCTATTTTACATGCCAGAAAGTAGAATATTTCAAAACTAAGTGAAGGGAATTTTTTGAAAGTATTAATATCTACTGGGCATGTATATACATTTATATTATTTTGAGATAATAAAAATTATAATTATCTTTCATAACCTGTAGCATTATATAGATTCAGATTCCCTCTTATTAACATTTATTATGCTATTACTTCTAAAATTGTCTTTATTGTTACTTTTAATATTATTTTCTCTCTCAATTTAGGTATCAAAAAGCAGCTATGTAGGAAGAGGTCCCATCAGCAAATCAAGTCTATATAGGTCACAGGAGGGAATTTCAGGGGAAAAGGGGAAGGGTTTACAGGAACAAGTATAAAGGACACATAGACAAAAACTATGGGGGGGTGGAAATGGGAGGAAGGTGGGGAGGGCTGGGGTGGTGGATTGGGGTGAGAATAAAAGACAGAAAACTGTACAAGATCAACAGTTAAAAAAAAAAAAAAAAGAACTATAGGACTGACTGCTCAGCATCAACTCTTTCTTCTGGGAACTCCCTCTCTGCTCATTTATGCTCTAATCATCCTGGAGGGAGTTGGCATATTGTTACACATCATGCCACCTCTTGACCTTCAGTTGAATGGTGAGTCAAAGATGGACATTTGAAAAATAAAGTCAATGTATCCTTCTCTGGGATTTCTGGGATTAACAGAGTTTGTTTCTCTCCATCAACTGAACCTGCAGTATATAAAACACAGGAGTAATGTTTGTTATGCTGTAGAAAGAAGATATTCTATAAGCAGAGAATACAGAATCCGGCACACAACATGGAAAAGGAGGACACTCAAAACATTCAACTGAAAAGTCCCAGTTGTTCTTAAGGCTCAGCTGCATATGTCTCTTTAGCTGACATTATTGGTTTCCAATCAGATCCTTTTTTTTTTTTTTTTTTACCAGTTCATGCTGCTAATCACTCACAGTTGTACTCTTCTTCACAGAATTGTCTTTGGCTTCTGGACACTCCTGACTATTTGGATAGCTTGAAGAAAACATTTAAAAGTACATGACTCTGGTGTAATAAACGCCTGAGTGATGTGAGGATACAGAAGCTCAATTATTTTCATAGATGAGAAACAAACTCTGAGTTAGAACTTTCACTTCACAGCACCCTGAAGGACCAGACTGATTCTTGGCTTCATCTGAAATTAAACTTTTGATGAACTGCCTCCATGTCCTTCTTTTCCTACCTCCTAATTCATTTTTCTTGTAAGTCTTTTTTCATAAATCACTTACACTGAAATTCTTGGCTCATGATCTGCCTCTGGGAGAATAGGATTTAAGATATAGCTTTTTCCACCACCTTACTATGCTGAGTTTGTTCATGGTCTCAGTAGATTCTCCTTTCACTTCAATTAATTTACATTGAGTTTTTGTGACTTGCTCTCAAGAAAACTTTAAATACAGTAAATCTCACCAAACTTCCATAGATGTAGTCTAAAACAGGTGTGACAAATGTGGGAGTTGTATTAGTATGTAGTTAATGAAATGATCTGTAAAAATCTGCTGCAGACTGGGAACTAATGACTAAACATTAATATACAAATTTGGGCAACTTCAAATAGTGCCATATGGATTTTTTCTTAATATTAATAATTGATCCAGGCCAAGATGGAGGCATAGGTAGATATGCTTCACTTTATCACAAGACCAAAAGAAAGATAACAACCAATTTATAAACAAAAAACAACTAGAACTTCCAGAAAATCAAACTGTATGGAAGTCCGGCAACCAAGGAATTATTGAAATATTCATCCAGACTGGTAGGGATGGCAAAGAGAGGCAGTCAGGACAGAGAGGACACTTGGCAAGGCAGCAGCAGACCAACTGGGCAGGCAAGACAGCGGCTAGAGGAATGGGCAGTCCTGCATTCCTGTGCAGATAAACTTAGAGGAACAAGTGGGAAGCGAGACAGACTGTACAACTCAGGGTTCCATGGCTGGGAAAAGAAAGTTTCAAAACCTCTGGCTGTAAAAATCTGCAGTGGTTGGAATGGTGGAAGAAACTGCAAGTCTCACAGAAGAGTCCTTTGGAGGGGTCCACAGGATCTTAGAATGTACACAACACCAGAAGGGCACAATTTGCTTGTGAGTAGTGGGGGAGGTGACTAAAAGTGGGGCAAGAGCCAATCAAGTGACATTGTTCCCTCTCTGACCCCTTCCCAACATACAGTACCACAATGCAGGGAAAAAGGTTGCCCCAACCTGGCCAATACTTAAGGATCAACATCTTGCTACATAACAGGTATGCCAAGATAAAGAAATATGGCCAATGAAAGAACAGATTAACCTCCAGGAAAAAAAGAAAAACTAACCGATGAGAAGATAGACAACATATCTGATGCAGAGTTCAAAACACTGGTAATCAGGATGCTCACAGACATGACTGAGTACAGCCACAAAATAAAGGAAGAAGTGAAGGCTATATAAAGTGAAACAAAGGAAAATATACAGGGAACCAACACTGACAAAAAGGAAACCAGGACTCAAATGAATGATTTGGAACAGAAGGAAGATATAAACATTTAACCAGAACAGAATGAAGAAACAAGAATTTAAAAAAAAAAAAAATGAGGAGAGGCTTAGGAACCTCTGGGACAACTTTAAGTATTACAACATCTGAATCATAGGTGTGCCAGTAGGAGAAGAGGAAGAGCAAGAAATTGAAAACTTTTTGAACAATTAATGAAGGAGAACTTCCCCAATATGGAGAAAGAAGTAGACATATAAATCCAGGAATCTCAGAGACTCCCAAAGAAGTTGGACCCAAAGAAGAACACATCAAGACATATGATAATTACATTACCCAAGATTAAAGATAAGGAGAGAATCTTAAAAGCAGCAAGAGAAAAGGAGAAGTTACCTATAAAGGAGTTGTCATAAGACTATCAGCTGATTTCTTGAAAGAAACCTTACAGGCAAGAAGGGGCTGGAAAGCAGTATTCATAGTCTTGAAAGGCAAGGACCTACATCCGAAATTGCTCTATCCAGCAAAGCTGTCATTTAGAATGGAAGGGCAGATAAAGTGTTTCTCAGATAAGGTCAAGTTAAAGGAGTTCATCATCACCAACCCCTTATTATATGAAATGTTAAATGGAATTATCTAAGAAAAAGAATATCAAAACTATGGACAGTAAAATGACAACAAACACAACTATCAACAACTGAACTTAAAAAACAAAAACAAAAATAAGCAAACAACTAGAACAGGAACAGATTCACTGAAATGGAGCTTATCAACCAGGTGGGGGAAGGAGAAGAATGGGGAAAAAAGTACAGGAAATAAGAAGCATAATTAACAGGTACAAAATAGGCAGGGGGATTTTAAGAATAATATAGGAAATGGAGAAGCCAAAGAACTTACATGGACATGAACTAAAGGAGGAGAATGCTGGAGGGAAGGGGAGTGCAGGGCAGACAAAAATAAAGGGGAGAAATAAATGGGACAACTGTAATAGCATAATCAATAAACTATGCTTTTAAAAATTAATAATGAACATCTCCAATTTATATCAGTATCTGAAAAGGATTCTATAATATTTTATTTCTAGATTTAAGCTATTTGACAATCATGAAATTCAGGTGATGGTATAAAATTTCATACATTAATATATGGAGTTACCATATGATTGTATTTGGAGGTACCCTAACATTGGGTGAGCAGGTATCACTGTCCTCATCCATTTACTAGAGGGTTGTGAAGACTCAAGGCATAATGCCTGTGAATATCTGGCACATAGTGTGCAGTTAACAGATGTTTCTCTATTTTTCTCCTAACTCTTCTTCTTTATGTAATTGCTTATTATAATTATGTATTTTCCATTGACAAGTATATACAAAAATACTCTAATTCTTTTTTATCTTTGAAAAAGCAGGGATTTTTTTGACACAAAGTATGCTGAAGTATGTATTTTCTGTTTTTTCCCACTTGTGTTTTTCCTTCAGACCATTATTAGTTTAATATATTTTTTGTCAAAGTTTGGGAAGTCATTCTGCCAACATTTCTATTTGGTTTTTCTCTTTAATTTCAATCAGTCTTTCTCAAACTTTTGCATACATCAGAATCATATGGGAGCTCAATTAAAACACAAATTTCTGGATCCTAACTTCAGTGTTTCTCCTCCACCCTCCTCAGCCATCTCCTGTTGCTTATTTATTTTGTAATTTTGAGCAGTGCTTTGCCCTTCCTCTACCTCACTCTCTCTCAGCCATTTCTTCTCTTCCCCATTTTTTTTATTGCAAAAGTGAACATATTTAGAGAAATGATTTTATGGGAGCCTTTAAATCCTTAAATTATACCTACTGTAAGAGAAGTACTTTTTATATTATTAGACCCTTAATAATCTTTTACCAAGTGAGTGAATAAACCAACTCCCTCACATTTTTGAAATGCCATATATTCATATTTTTGCTTTTGGCTGCTTTTTAAGATTGTAAGACAAGTAAATACAAGTTAGACAAGGTTTTATTATATTTTTATTTAATTCTGTATGAAACAGTCCACACCGATTTTGCAATATTCTGAGCAGTCAGGTTTTTCACAGGTGTTCCCTGATATATCCCTGTCTTTCCTGTTGCCTTTCCTATAATCTCCCTAATATGTTTATGAATTTGAAAATATTTTAGTCAGATTTATTTTATATTATAAAGGTAAATTAAAGTTATTAAATCTTCTTTTTTATTATTGTTCAAGTACAGTTGTCTCCTTTTTATCCCCAGCATTCTCCCCTGCCCCACTGACCCCCACCTTCCACCCTCAATCCTACCCCTCTTTGGTTTGTCCATGGGTCCTTTGTGCATGTTCCTTGACTCTTCCCCTTCTTTCCCCTGTTATCCCCCTCCCCTCTCCCCTCTGGTTACTGCCAGTTTGTTCTTTATTTCAATGTCTCTGGTTATATTTTGATTGCTTTTATGCCATATGATCTCACCTATAAAATTATTAAATTTCCTTTTTCAGGCAGAGAAAATAATTTTTTAAATATTCTATTGTTTATGCTATTACAGTTGTCCCAATTTTTCCCTCTTTGCTTCCTCCAACTAGCCCAACTCCCCACTTCCATAGTCAATTTCCACACCACTGTCCATGTCTGTGGGTCCTTCATATATGTTCTTTGACTAACCTCTTCACTTTCATTCAGTCAGTCCCTATTTCCTTCTCCCTCTTGCAGCTGTCAATCTTTTCCATGATTCCATGCCTCTGGTTCTATTTTGCTCATTAGGTTTTTTTTTTTTTTTCATTATATTCCTCTTAATAGTGAGATTATATGGTATATGTCATTCACTGACTGGCTTATTTCACTTAGCATAATAGTCTCCAGTTCCATCCATGCTGTCGCAAAAGATAGGAATTCTTTCTTTCTATCTGCTATGCAGTATTCCATTGTGCAAATGCACCACAGCTTTTTTTTATCTACTCATCTACTGATGGGCATTTAGGCTGTTCCAAATCTTCAGTATTTTAAATAGCACTGCTATAAATTCAGGGGTGGATAAATTCTTTTGAATTGTTATTTCAGGTTAATTTCACAAAACAGAGAAAAGTGGGGAACGCAAAAGTAAGAACAAGAAACAATGGTGGTAAAAATAGAAAAACAGTAACAGATATGGTCCATTTTATTCCAATCATGTCAATATTCATTTTAAACACCAATGATTTAAATACATGAAATATAAGAGATTACCAGAGTGTATCAAAAAACAAGACCCAAATATATTAGGTCTGTCCAGAAGGTATCGAGCCATGTAATATGAAAAATAGAGACATTTACTGAGGAAGGTACAATACAAGAAACGTTGTACATAGGACAATGATGCCTCAGTCCCCTTCAAAGTAGTCACCTTGGAACCTCACACAGTTTTCCCAGTCAGCATTAGCTGCCCCGTTGTATCTTCCTGAATCTCATTGACTGCCTGAAATCTCTTCCCTTTCAAAGATTATTTTAGTTTCAGGAAAAGCCAGAGGTTACAGGCCACCAAATCTGGGCTATAGGGGAGCCAAGTCAGCTAGGTGATTTGATATTTCACCAAAAAACTCTGCATGAGATGTGATGCATGAGTGGGTGCATTGTCATAATGAAGCCACCAATCATCAGTTGCCCATATCCGCAGCCTTCTGAATTATTCAAATTGCTTCCACAGAGAAATGTTCAAACTTAACACAAAATTTAATACAGATTTGTTGGACTGCTCACTTAGTCATTTTAAGTGCAACGGCCACACAGTACATATGCTCACTCAACAATATCTATTGTCCCCACTAACTAGTACAGTGAAGCCGTGATTGGTCATACATGCACATTCCAGTCCACTCTTCTTGGCTGCCAGGTTACATCAATGTTGTGCAAACCGTTCTCATTATATTAATAATGGCTGGACTTTTTCTGGACAAACCATTACATATACACAGACACACACAATATATATATTTACTTCATTTTTAACTTTAATTGTTGACACTATTACAAATATCCCCATTGCCCCCACTCTTTGCCCACCTTATCCAGTCCACTCTGTCCCCCTTCCCTCTGGCTATCACTACACTGCTGTCTCTATGGGTTATGTATATATGTTCTTTAGCTAATCCCTTTACCTCCTTTCATCTGCAAATCTTAAAATATATATGTACATACATTAATTATATAGAAGTACAATTAGCCCTGGCTGGGTAGCTCGTTTGATTAGAGCATTGTCCCAATATGCCAAGGTTGTAGGTTCAGTCTCTTGTCAGGGAACATACAGGAAGCAACCAATGAATGTGTAAATTAATGGAACAACATATTGATGTCTCTCTCTCAAGTTAATAAATAAAAAATTAAAAAGTGTGATTATATTATACTGAATTATATTGCATCATGTTTGTTTTTACCCCATAAAAATGTATTTCCATATCAGCACATGGAGTTTTACCTTATTATTAGAAATATTGCATAATATTTGATAGTCTATATGTATCACATTTTACTTAAACCTTCTCCAAATTGATAGTCATTTGGATTTATTTTAGCTTTTTTTTTTAAATTTTTTAATCAGTATTTTTTAATTGTTGATATTGTACAGTTTTCTGTCTTTTACCCCACCCCAGCCCACCACCCCAGCCCTCCCCACCTTCCTCCCAATTCCACCCCCCATAGTTTTTGTCCATGAGTCCTTTATACTTGTTGCTCTAAACCGTTCCCCTTTTCCCCTGAAATTCCCTCCCCTCCCCCTCTGGACACTGTCAGACTGTTCTCAAATTCAGTGTCTTTGTTTATATTATGCTTGTTTGTTTGTTTTGTTGATTAGCTTCCTGTTAAAGGTGAGATCATATGGTATTTGTCTTTCACTGCCTGGCTTATTTCGCTTAGCATGATACTCTCCAATTCCTTCCATGCTGTAGCAAAGGGTAGGAGCTCCTTCTTTCTTTCTGCTGCATAGAATTCCGTTGTGTAAATGTACCACAGTTTTTTGATCCATTCATTAACTGATGGGCACCTAGGTTGCTTCCAGCACTTGGTTATTGTAAATTGTGCTGCTATGAACATAGGGGTGCGTAGATTCTTTTGGATTGGTTTTATTTTAGCTTTTTTTTAAATTAATCAATGCTATAAGAAACCATATGTAATATATCTTTATTGAGTTTGTGGGAAATATCAAAAGCAGTGCAATTGTTGGGGTAAGAGTATGTCCATAAAAGATTTGGATAGGTATTGCCAAATTTTTCTTCAAAATCTTGAAGTAATTTAAAAGCCTCTACAGCATATGGCAGTGACTTTTCCCAAGGAGAAGACTTTTAAATATTAAGTTTAGATTGTTTTTGTTTTTTTCACACAGAACAGATTTAAATGGTATATTGGGTTTTCATTCCATAACAACCAATTTTGAGAAGTACACTAAATTAAACAGAACATCAGGGGTCTTGATGAGTACTTACAGTAACCCTATTATCAGAAGATTGTGCTGAAATTATTGTAATGTGAATTGCTTTTCTCCCTTTTTTGCTAATCTTAGGAAAATGTAGCACTCATTCCCTTTCTTCATAAGGGAAATCGGCTTCGATGTAACCTATAATTAAATCAAACTCATAATCATGTCTGTTTTTCATTATTATTATATTCCTTTGTATGGGTAATTTTAATATGGATACAAATCTTCATTTTCTCTAGGAAATATATCTTGGCAGCATATTTTAATATCTTGACCCACCTTGAATTTATAGTTTGATTTAATCTCCTCTGTATTCATAACCTTGATCCCAATTATTTCTTTCATGATTCCCTATTATTGCCAAAGCATGCATTGAATTTTTTGGCCTCATTAGCATAATGTTCTTACCCTTTGGGACCCCAAGTCTTATTTTGTTTGGATGTGTATATTTGTATATGTATGCTTGATAGTGTTTTCTCATGAACTACAGGATTTTCATGAAAACGAAACAACTATAAATCTAAGGCTGCAAGACTGACAAACCACTGTAATTGAATTCAAGTTAATGGACAAAATACAGCAACACTTTTAGTAATGTTACAACATTTTCAAAGTAATGGTCTATATTAATAACTACTGTTTAATAATCAACGTGATAAAAAGTAACGCTAGTCCACAGCTCCGTGTGACCACTTCGTATCATGTCCAGCTGATCGAAGATCACAGACAGCAGAGCTGCAAATGACAGACTCCTTTGGCCCTATTTATTTCAGTGACATTTTATTAAATCCCTGTCTTATGGAAGGACCCATGCAAAGTTTTGGGAGTAGATCATCAAGAACAGTAGTTTTCCTGCCTTCTTTCCAGTATAGCTCTTACTACCAGATTATATGCACAGTGCATAAGTCTACATATAGAAGCTACAGTTGAAATGCCTCAATCAAAATCACAGAGAATGCAAATATCAAATAACCAAAAGTAAGATATTTATCATGCTATAAACTATTTGTTGAAACACTATTGCCTCTCAGAAATGACATCTTTATTTGAATCTGACTCAGTCCCTATTTAAAACACAGAAAAATAACCCATTAATTCATTGTATACTAATTTATTGAAATCTTCCTCAATAAATGCACAGCAGACTCTGTTCCTGGTTCTAGAAATGAACGGTAAACAAAAATGTAGTGCTCTCATGACAATGTGGAGAAAAGGTAGAGAAAAAACAAGTTAAAGGCAAATAAAATGTCAGTGGTGACATAGTCTATGAAGAAACATATTGCTAGTATACAGAGTGAGAGGGTTGGGGGAGGGTGCATTCTATAGGGTGGTCAAGGGTGTCCTTCCTGATCAGTCTATATTTGAGGACACATGTAAAGGCAGTACAAGTGCCTGCCATGTCGACTCCTTTACTCAGAGAGACCTTTCCATCACAGAAGCCTGAGTATGAAGGCTCGGAAGCAGTCGTTTGCTTAGCAAGTTAAGGAACAGCAAGGAGGCCAAACTATCTGGAGCATTGTGGGCAATAGGGAGCGTGAGAGAACGGTCAGAGACACAGTGAGTAGGGACAGCATGGAGAACCTTGTTGTGGACAGACCCTACAGGGCCTCTGTATCTATGTTCTGTATGAACCCCCTCTCCTTATATGAACACACCCTCTCCAGGTGTGTTGGCAGGACCTGTCACTTGCTTCTCCCTGTAGAAATGGGCAAGATAGTTGATGTCAATCTCATGATTACAGTGTGATTATGTATATGAAATTGCACACACTCTAAAGATTCTTCTCCATTGTTGGCTTAGAACCTGCTGTGTTCTCAGAAGGTCTATGAACAGGGTTCACATGACAAGGAGTAGCAGGTAACCTCTAGGCACCCAGAGTGACCCACTTCTGACAGCCAGAAAGAAAACAGAAACCTTAGTCCACCAACATCAGCAAATCAGAGGTGGATTTCGCCAACAACCTAAAGGAGCTTGGAAGGGTGTCTGAGACTACAGCCAAGTCAGCAGCAGGACTGGAGCCCAATAAGACCTGAAACGAAGCACTCAGGTAAGCTTGTGTCAAGACACCTGGCCCAGGAAAATTGTGTGTGCTTTTAAGCCTACTGCATTTCATTAGCGGTAGAAAACTGATACAGAAAACTGATAATGCCCTTATAGGGCATTGTAAGAAATGTATGTGTCACTATTTGGCTCAGAGTAGAATGGACAGCTTTTGAGCACCACGTGCCATGATCTCAACTGTGTGTTAAAAGGATCACCCTGACTGCTGTGTTGGAAAAAGACAGAAGAGGGTGGGGCAAGTATAGAGATGTGGGACATTCCAGAAGATACTGCAATAATCTAAGCAAGAGATTTTGCTGGTTTTGGCTTGAGTAGCAGCAGTGGAAGTGGTGTTAAGTAACTTGATTATAAATTTGATTCTGAATGTCGAGCTGTTGGTTTTAGATAAGTGATTGTGAGAAAAGAGTCAGGAACACCTCCAAGGTTTTTAACCTGAACGACTGAAAAATTTAGTTGTCATTCAATATGATAGACAATCTTAAAAGTTGAAATCATCTACTTCCTAAATCATCTACCCTGTAAACTGAGTAGCAAGTGTAAAGTTCATGAATAAACAATTAATATCTCTCCTTTTCCTGTTCCAGTCCTTCTATAGGAGAAAATATTGTGGACGTCTGGGTTAAAGTAGTCTAAGAGGCTACAGAAGTATTCCAGGGCTCAGTTAGCCTTGCTTCTTACTGTTTACCTAACACTCAGTGAGCCTACCCACCCAGGAGCCTTCACACCCAGGGCTCCTTAGCTATCGTTACCTAGTCCAGTACACGCTGCTGAATAAAACTGGTAGAGTGTAATACAAATCAAGTACCTCATAGGTGTTGCTTAATTTTTATCAAGAAATTTTATGCTCAACTACCACCTCACTACTTCATTCTGTCCAAAATAAACCAACTTATATTAAAGAATTAATAAGCATTTTATAGTTTACTAAAACAGTGAAGTAAGAATTTATCAAATATTTTAATAACTAAACAAAACAATACAAGAAAATTCATGTATATACCAGTACTTTAATATTAGGTAATCTGATGACTGTAGTAAGAAAACATACCAGTGAACAGAAACATGGATCCAAACCACTCTTATTTCTAGTAAGAAAAACAATGCATTTGCCATTGAGAACATTTAAAATCCCAGTATGAATTCAGATACCCTCACAAAAGTACCTGATGGACCTTGACTTAGTGTACTTTTTACAAGTGTATATAAATATTAACATTAAATTATATATAAATGATGACAAAACTGCTCTCAAACATTTTAAGAAAAAAATTCTCATTACAACAAAGAAGTGTATCTGTTACATTGAAGGCATTTTCCTGTCTAGGGAGTAAAGTAGCCATAATCATTTTAATGTGTTATTTTATTCCACTTATCCAGACTCCAAATTCTTCACCCAAAGTAGTATATTTAAAAAATATGATATTTGTCCTTGGAGTATAGAAAAATTTTAAGCATAATAAAATATTTTGTAGAAAGTTTCATAATGAAAAATAAGTAAAAACTGCCCTGGCTGGTGTGGCTCAGTAGATTGAGTGTTGGATATGGAACTAAAGGATCACCAGTTCGATTCTCAGTCAGGACCCATGCCTGGGTTGTGGGCTAGGTCTCCAGTAGGGGGCACATGAGAGTAAACCACACATTGATGTTTCTCTCCTCCTTTTTGTCCTTTCCTTCCCCTCTCTCTAAAAATAAATAAATAAAATCTTTAAAAATATATATAAAGTATTTTCCACCAAAAAACTCATTGTAGATATGACTAAAACTTAAGTTATGGGCTACATAACTTAATCAGGAGAAGTTACCTTTTTATTGGCTTACATTAATGCAAATTCATTATCACTTTATACAATTCTAAACTCATATGTAATATAAATATTAGGTCATATCTTCATGTATTGGGTTGGCCAAAAAGTCCATTTAGTTTTTACCATAAAATGAAAGACACATTTTTCATTTTTACCAATAACCATTGATTTGGATATTTTGAGTATGTTGGCTATCTCCTGAGTGGTAAAATGTTGATTGTCAATTGATGTCTATATTTAATCATTATCAAGTTCAACTGGTCTACCAGGCCATAGTGCATCATCCAGTGAGAAATCTCCAGCACAAACTTTGCAAAACACTTTTGACATGTTCAATCAGTCACAGCATCTTCTCCATCACTGCATAATTTTTTGCATGTTTACCTTTCTTGAAATAATAAAGTATAATATGCCGAAAATGTTGCATATTTTCTTCCATCTTCAATATTAAAATGACTACACAAAATCACCAACTTTGATGAGTTTTTTTAAAAATACACACTGATGTGACAAGTGTCACAATACAATCTAACAAAATTGTTTCAAATGAAGTCAAAGACAACTAAGCAATACTAGAGCCATCTTACACACACACAAAAAAACCAAACTTTGTGGCCAACCCAATGTGAAAATAGCATATTGTTCACACTTTTAAATGAAACAATCCTCCACATGACTTTAAACATAATTAGAGACTTCTGAAACATATATAATATCATATTCGGGGAATTTTTTCAATATTATAGATTCTTTATATTTCTCATAATAGTCAAGGAAGAAATATACATTTATTGTTAAGTTGCTTCTGCTGCCATTGAAGCCACTGTTTCATATATTAGCACAAAATAGAAGGCTGATGTCTATATTTACATTAAAGAAACAGACACAGAAAATATAGTGAGCCTACTAATGAACATGCATGCACACTAGGTTTGGGGCATGGTCATGGGGTGATTACGCCTTGGAGGTTGGATTGAAGAGAGGGTGAATTAGAAAAGCATCTAATTCATTTTGAAGAGCTCAGGATGGCTCTTGAGTATGTGCCGTCTGGACTTAATACTGAAGGGTATAAGCATTAGCTACATGGCTACCTATCTAGGAAGGAGGAAACCAGGAATAACATAACAGAGATCAGAAACCACTAAGAGTATATGGTGAGATGTAAGCAGTTCTCTGTGTTATCAGACAAAATTTAAGGTAAAACGTGGTGATATAAGAGAAAGCTGATGAAATAAGTAAGGGTCTTATAGTACAGTATCTTATTTACCATTATAAGAATTTGAAATTCATAAGTAATTTTAGCCCTGGCTGGTGTGGTTCAGTGGATTGAGCCCCAGCCTGTGAACCAAAGGGTCGCCAGTTCAATTCCCAGTCAGGGCACATGCCTGGATTGCGGGCCAGGTCCCCAGTAGGGGGTGCATAGGAGGCAACCACACACTGATGTTTCTCTCCCTTTCTCCCTCCCTTCCCCTCTGTCTAAAAATAAAATAAATAAAATATTTTTCAAAACAATAATTAAAAAATACTGAAACATTTAAGCAGGAATGAAATGCTTTCATTTTAGTTAGAAGACAATTTTTATTGTATTAAATCTGAAGAAAGGAAGACTAATGATAAAACTGTATCAATACCCCAGTACAATATTATCATTCAAGGGATATGAACAGACATATGCTACATGGTCCTATAAATTTACTGGAGGAAAGGTGGAGTAGGAAAGTATGTTAGGATACTAATTTGGGAATCATCTGCATATTGGTGGTAAGAGGAATGAGGGATGTGTTGGAGTCATCTTAGGAAAATATGCACAAGAGCACTGATAAGAAGACTCTCAAGCAATATTAATATTTTAGGGGCAGGGAGAAGAATTAGTATGATCAAGCGGAGGACTAGAACAAATGACAAGAAGGGTAGAGGGATGAGAATAATGTGAAATCATGAACTTCAGGAGATCAGAGGTTTATGAAGGAGGGGGATGGCCCAATGAAGAGGAATCTCATAAGATGAAGACTGGCAATTATTGTTTATGGAATGCATTGAATGAGTAAGGCAAGAATAAAATTTACCATCTCTATCCAAATACTTTAAAAGTAACAGCAAGAGCTAGCAACAACGTCAGCAGGTAAACATATATAATCAGAACTATGTCATTCAACCCAGGACATGGAGTTACTATAGACATGAGAAAGTGCAGTCTACCTTGTTGAAAGACTGGATGATGTAGAGAGGAGAGAGTCTAGATAGTAGTTTGGCAGGAAAATAGAGTCAGGAAAGCATTATATGCTTTGAGAGTAACTTGAACATGTAATGGCATCTGGAACATTAACAAAAGAAATTCACCATTCTAGAATCAAGTGAAATGTTGCCACAGACATGTCTGAAAACAGAAATGTACAGAAATTCAGTCAGGAAGATAGTAAATGAATGTAAGGCTATATTGGCAGTAGATCCCAGAGTTGATCTCTGTAAGCATCAAAGACAGAACTGCAGAATTCCGGAGCTCGATAAAGCAGAGCATCTGTGTAGGTAGGTAACTAGGTAACTTATTATTAAACAGAAGAAGATTTTATTTCAACATTTTGCTGGATACTAGAAAATTTTATTGATTTAAGTATTTTGCACATTGGGAAAAAGTAAGCACATCAAATTGGATTTTCAGGCAACAGAGAGCAGGCAGAAACCCAGTGTCAGGTCCTAGGCCACAGAAACGGCCGGAACAAAGTGAATGGGTTACAGTAGGGCAGGCCATAGGTTCTTTTGGAGACACATGAGTATGTTTCAAATGTATGTATCATGACATAGTATATTTTCAGTACCAAATAATGTTCAACATAATTAGCATTTGTTTTCAGAATATGTCAGTATTAAGAAATCCTAATTATTCAACATGGAGGGCTGATTTATCAGCATAGTAGGGTTCGAGTTTTACAGATGCATGTTTTCAGTGACTTCTGGAAAAAGGATATTTAATTTCTGTTGCTTATTTGATTCATCTTTTGACACAAGCAAATGAGAATGCATAAAGGAATGCTGAGAGTCATAGTTTATACATTAGTATGTATGTGTGGTGAGTGTTTCTGTGTTGCTGTGAGATTTCTCTATAATTTTACAAAAACATTCTTTGTTATCTTTGCTCAGGTATTCTTATATACAAAGATTTGTTTCTAATATATGTGTATTTTCTAAATAAAAAAAATTTAGGAAAGCAAACTTGTTAATTTGCAGCATTACAAAATAATTATTTTAACTAGCACTTCAATGCTTTCATAGTGGAATGAGAATTCATGTTGTTCTAATGACTGCAAGGCATCTGAGATCTTTCAATGTTTCCGTATTACAGGAAATAACTTGCCAGAATAATATATACTTTACTGTTTTTTTTTAATTTGGTAATTCAGGTGAATGACACTTTATGATTAATTTATCCTTACATAACACTAGATATTTTATTATATGGAAATTGTTCTTCAGTGTGTATAAACATCCTTTGGTAAAAAGATCTTAATAGTGTAGTGACAGTTTTAAATAATGACTAATGGTATTCATCCTTATGAGTTAATTTTTAAAGTAAAAATAATGGTTATAATAGCAGTGAAAATAGAAACTGGAATGTGTTTTAAAGTCTAATATATCCATATGTTGGTCTCAGCAATAGATATGTCTTATGCTATTAACAACTCCAAACACTATGACATGACTCATTTCATTTACCAATGACAAAACAGAAGTTACCAAAATTGAATAAATGGCTCAAGGTCACAGAGCAAACAATGGCAAGCTGATGGGGTTTTAACTTCCATCTGTTTAATGTAAAGTCTAGGCTCTGTGAACATTGCCATATACTGTTGGGGTTTTTTTTTCCAGAAAAGTGATCTGTGTTGTTTGATGCTTTATATTTTTCATTTTATTTTCATCTCAAGTGCCTTTTCTACATCCATAGCTCTGATCCAGACCACCTCCGGCTCTTTCATTTTCTATCTGCCAATGTGAATGTTGCTCAACTGCCTTCTGGGCCACTGCATGGCGGCTGACTATTCCGAAGGGTGGCGCTAATTTTCTAGCCAGAATTATTTTCCCCTACAAACAGAATTATAGCACAAAGCAAAGACAAAACGTTTAAAAAAAGAGAAGAGGAAGAAAAAAAAAAGTTACCTTACAGGTTTCTAAGTCAAGTAGACAAAATGTGTGTGGGTGATCAGCAAAGTTCTTTTGTTTTTTATTTTTGTTATGAGGCCTGGTTCAAAAGCCATATGATTTTCTGTGATTAAAGAAAAGAATGTAGACTAGCCCCTTTTCTTTTCAGAAACCTTTGAATTGGCAAACGACCACTTGGAACACCAGGCACATTCTGGCCATTCCACGCTGACATGAGGTTGGTACTTCAGCAAAAAAGCAATAGTCTACGTTTCCTATCCAACCTCAGAAACTGTAGACTTTTTCAAGAAAATCCATCTTTGTCACCGAATAGTTAACCCTGAAATCTCCTGCTTAAGTCAAACTCTAAGATTTATTAACACTAATATTAGGCAAATGATTAAACTGTGTCCTTTTAATTAAGAATGGAAACATAAATTGACAGATTATGAGGTATCCGATAGCTGTAATGAACATTGTACCCAATCTTTGGTATATATAACAAAAGTAAGCAGGTACTTCCTTTTATATGCTTAATAGTCATTCAGGTGGGAGTACAGACTTATCTGCACAATGAAGTGGTGGTGATCTGCAGTTCCTGGCAACACGCACACACACACATACACACACATTGTTGTTCTTACAACGATAACTCCAAAGGTCTTCTTTGGAGAAGGCCTTTAATATATAATAAGTCCATAGCCTCAGAAGGCTTTTGTACAAGTTACTTTTTAACTTTGTGATTTCTCTTTGTGGGTAGATATCTTTTATTTACTTAATGCAAATGAAATGTATTTAATTTTTTTTTAGATTGTGAAGCAAAGTAGTTGATATTTTTTTTCTAAATGTATATCATTTGTCCCAACAATTTTTGAAGTGCACATGTTTTCTCCCAAGTGTGAAAGCTAATATTAAATGCCAATATATTGTAAGATCTCTATTTTGGGATGATTTATTCTATTCCATTAACCATTTTCTTTCATGTATGTGATGATGCCAAACTACTTTAATTACAGTTTCTTTATATTGTATTTTAACATCTGAAAATTCGACTACCCTTATTATTTTAATTTCAGCATTGTTCCTGTTCTAATACCTGTACAATCTGTGCTCCATGTATCCTCTAAACTTGATATTAGAGTCCCTCCTTGTCCACTGTGCATTGCTTATATCCTATTTTGTTTTTCTGAAATTCTATTTACAAAATTAGGTCTGAAATTTCTAATAAACATATAGTTGTTACAGAAATCCAAAAATTGAATTTTGTTCTAATATAAACTAACTGCTAACTAGGTTTTATTAGCAAAATTGAATTAATCTAAAAGGAATGTTTTGAAATCCTATCTGCCCAATATCTCAGAACTTGACTGAATTTAGCGAAAGTGTCTTTAAAGGGGTAAGTTAAACTAAGGTCTTATGGGTAGGCTCTAGTCTAATAGGACTGTTGTTCTTACAAGATGAAGACATTAGGATGTGTGCATGAACAGAGGAAAGGTTACAGAGGGTCTGTTTTTCCTAATGTTAGCATATTATTTTGTATTCCACTCCAATTTTCCTGGTAATAAAATACTGCAATTGTTATTAGTAAAAAAAAATAATAAATGCCAAACTATGTTATCTTAGTCAAAATGCCATTAAAAGGGCCTATATCAAGTGTTTACTGTATATCTTTAAAAATAAATGATTCTAGAGATAGACAGAATGATATGACACACAGTTTAATGAACTCAATGTAAAGGAGGGTGAGAAGGGGACCAGAGACCTAAAGAGACAACTACACTGTGAACTCATGTGCCATAGTAAACAGATAAAAGAACTTTGGAGAACAAGCATGGCAGTGAAGGTCTTGTGCTCTGGAATTGGGAGGGAATGGAAATTGTCTCAGCAAATACATGGAAATATATTTGGGAAGAAAATTCAAGAAGCTTCATGTAGAGAAAGTCTAAGGTGTCAGAAAGAAAATGAGTAGTTGGTATATAAACCATTCTAAAGTTTACTTAGTATATTAAGTAAAAATCTTTTCAGTGATTATACCCATTATAAAATATAAGAATGCTTACTAAATAAAATAAAGTCATTTGAGATTATTTATTTAAAGGATGTTTAAATAATATTTTTAAAGGAAAAAATTAGTCCAGGTACCATGAATTTTCCATTTACACATTGTTTGCTTCAGCCTGCCTGAAAGACTTTGACATTATCTTTATTTCTTTTTATTTTACTTATTTTAATTAAATTTATTGGGTTGACATTGGTTAATAAGATCATGTAGGCTTCAAGTGTACATTTCTATGATACATGATCTGTCTATTACATTATGTACTCATCACCCAAAGTTAAATCGTCTTTCTACACTGTAATATTTGGCCCCTTTACACTTTACTACATCTCACTCCCACATCCCCTCTGGTAACCACCACACTATTGTCGGTGTCTATGAGTTTCAGTTTTATATAGCACGTATGAGTGAAATTATGTGGTTCTTAGCTTTTCCTGACTGACTTATTTGCTTAGCATAATATTCTTAAGGTATCCATATTGTCTCAAATGGAAGCATTTCATCTTTTGTTATGGCTGAGTAGGATTTATTTGCAAAAGCATATGCGCCCTTATGTTCATTAGAGCATTGTTTATGGTGGCCACAACATGGAGAAAATAAAATTTTTCTTCAATAGATGATTGAAAAAGGAAGGTGTGGTACATATATACAATGTATACAATGGACATTATCCTTTCGAACAAGTTTTTTCTCCAGTTTTTGCTTTAATTGATTAGTATTCTGTTGCCATTGGCCATTATTACCTGATTTTGAGGTATATTCCACATTCTGAGTTGATTTTAGTGTTTTCTTTCACGGAACAACACTACATCAAAATTTTTGCAAATGTTTTATTTCCAATATTTAAGCCATCATGATAGGTCAATGTTATTATTATGTTGGAATTCAGAGATATAAATCTTGTAAAGGTGCACTGCATCCAAGCATCTTACTTGTGCTCAGAAGATCAACTGTATTCTGTCTACTGTATTCAGTTGTGTTCTAATTTTCTTTGCAATATGGGGAGGAGAAGAGCAAAGTCTTTTATTATTTCCTTTAGACTTCAGAATGAGGAAAGATTTACATGACTTCCTTTGGTGATTACTCTGCTCCAATACACTGTTAAAATGTATACTTAAATAGATATTTATAGAAATAAATATGTCTTAGACTATAATAATCCCAAAAAAACATTATCATACTGTAACATCAATGGAGTAACAGTCACAACATACTAAAATAAAGTAAATGATTACAAAAATTAATAAATGGGCAAATTATTGTGTAAATAGACTTTGTTTTTCTGTATATGTTTAATGCTTGCATCACACAATTAAGGATTTTAGTCACAAAGTAGACAAAAATGCTAGAAATGGAATTAATAGTAGGAATCATCAAGTTAGCCTCCTCAATTTGTAAATAAAAAAATTGAATTCTTTGTATAGCTCAAAAAATGCCTATGGAAGTATATGGCTAATTATTTGATAGCAGTCCAGTCTCTTAGCTTCTATTCTAAAGCTATTTTCATAACACATCATTTATTATACTTTTAGAGACCAACCAACCAGAAAACTAAGTGTGTGAAATACAGGGTTTTGTTTAAATAACAAAAAGACAGAAGGCATCAAAAATAGAAGGGAATTAAAATCTGTTGCATATACATCATGTGGCATATAAGCAATAAATATTGAATCACAGTAAGAACTGCACTAATAAAAGTAACAAATAAAAATAATTAGAATAATCAACCACTGACCGATTCATCTGCCCTGAAAGTTAAAAGTAATGGGAGTCCAGGAAGAGAAAGAGTTGTGCACAGCAATATTGTAATTAATGGAAGAGAGCCACTTGATAAATGGATAATAAAACACTTTGTTTCAATATATCATATATAGAAATATATCATATATTGTTTCCTGCAATCCCACCAACAGTGCACTGGGGTTCCTTTTTCTCCACATCTCCAACACTTGTTGTTTGTTGCTTTACGATGGCCATTCTCACTGGTGTGAAGTGGCATCTCACTGTGGGTTTTTTTTTTTTTTTTTTGATGTTTAATCAGTATTTTTTTAATTGTTGATATTGTACAATTTTCTGTATTTTACTCCACCCCAGCCCACCGCCCCAGCCCTCCCCACCTCCCTCCATTTCCACCCCCCATAGTTTTTGTCCATGTGTCCTTTATACTTGTTGCTCTAAACTGTTCCCCTTTTCCCCTGAAATTCCTCCCCTCTCCCCTCTGGTCACTGTCAGAATGTTCTCAAATTCAGTGACTTTGTTTATATTATGCTTGTTTGTTTGTTTCGTTGATTAGATTCCTGTTAAAGATGAGATCATATGGTATTTGTCTTTCACTGACTGGCTTATTTTGCTTAGCATGATGCTCTCCAATTCCATCCATGATGTCGCAAAGGGTAGGAACTCCTTCTTTCTTTCTGCTGCATAGAATTCCATTGTGTAAATGTACCATAGTTTTTTGATCCATTCATTTACTGATGGGCACCTAGGTTGCTTCCAACACTTGGCTATTGTAAATTGTGCTGCTATGAACATAGGGGTGCATAGGTTCTTTTGGATTGGTGTTTCAAGGTTCTTAGGATATAATCCAAGCAGTGGAATTGCTGGGTCAAAAGGTATGTCCATTTTTAGTTTTCTTAGAAAATTGAGATTCATCCCAGGGATGCAAGGATGGTTCAACATTCGCAAATCAGTAAATGTAATACATGACATAAACAAAAGCAAAGACAAAAATCACATGGTCATATCAATAGATCATTGTGGTTTTAATTTTCATCTCTCTCATGGTTAGTGATGCTGAATTCCTTTTCATATGTCTCTGGGCCCTTTGTATATCTTCCTTGGAGAAGTGTCAGTTCAAGTCCTTTGCTCATTATTTAATTATTTTTTTGTTTTCCTAGAGTGGAGTTGCATTGAGTTCTTTACATACTTTGGAGATCAAACCCTTGTCTGAGATATCATTGGCAAATATGTTTTCCCACACAGTTGGGAAAACTTCTTTCTTCATTTTAATGTAGTTTTCTGTAGCCATTCAGAAGCTTATTATTTTGATGAGATCCCATTTGTTTATTATTTCCTTTATGCCCCTTGCTCTAGGGGATATATCAGTGATAATATTGGTGTGTAGAGTATCTGAGATTTTCCTGCATGCGTTCTCCTGAAGGACTTTTATGGTGTCATGACTTATATTTAAGTCTTTTATCCACCTTAAATTTATTTTTGTGTATGGTGTAAGTTGGTGATCAAGTTTCATTTGTTGCATGTAGTTGTCCAGCTCTCCCAACACCATTTGTTGAAGAAGCTACTTTTACTCCATTTTATGCAGCTGCCCTTTGTCAAATATTAATTGACCATAGAGACTCAGGTTCATTTCTGATCTCTCTATTCTGTTCCACTGTTCTATGTGTCTGTTCTTATGCCAGTACCAGGCTGTTTTGATTACGGTGGTCTTGTAATACTGTTTGATATCAGGTATTATGATTCTGCCTACTTTGCTCTTCTTTCTCAAAATTGTTGCTGCTATTTGTGGTCCTTTATGGTTCCATATAAATTTTTGAAATGTTTGTTCTATATCTGTGAAATATGCCATTGGTATGTTAATAGGTATTGGATTGAATCTATAAATTACTCTGGGTAGTATGGACATTTTGATGATATTAATTCTTCCAATCCATAAACACAGTATATGCTTCCATATGTTTGTGTCTTCCTTAACTTATTTCTTCAGTGTTCTGTAGTTTTCTGCATACAGGTCTTATACCTCCTTGGTTAGGTTTATTCCTAAGTATTTTATTTTTCTTACTGTTATATCAAGTGGGATTTTTCCTGGATTTCTGTTTCTGATATTCATTGTTGGTACACAAAAATTCTCTTGATTTCTGATTATTGACTTTATATCTTGCTGTTTTGCCAAATTCACTCATTAGGTCAAATAGTTTTTTGGTGCAGTCTGTAGGATTTTCTTTTTTTTTTAATTTTTATTTTAATTTTTGATCTTGTACAGTTTTCTCTTTTATTTTCACCCCAACCCACCACCCCAGCCCTCCCCACCTCCCTCCCAATTCCACCCCCCATAGTTTTTGTCCATGTGTCCTTTATACTTGTTCCTGTAAATTCTTCTCCTTTTCCCCTGAAATTCCCTCCCCGCTCCCCTCTGGTGACTTTCAGCCTGTTCTCAATTTCCATGTCTTTGGTTATATTATGCTTGTATTTTTGTTTTGTTGATTAGCTTCCTGTTAAAGGTGAGATCATATGGTATTTGTCTTTCACTGTAAGATTTTCTATGTACACTATCATGTCATCTGCAAACAATGATAGTTTTGTTTCCTTCTTTCCAATTTGGATGCCTTTTATTTCTTTTTCTTGTCTGATTGCTGTGGCTAGGACTTCCAATATTATGTTGAATAAGAGTGGTGAAAGCAGGCATCCTTGTCTTGTTCCTGATCTTAGTGGACCCAGCATTCCACTGCTGGGATTATAGCCTAAGAACCCTGGAACACCAATCCAAATGAACCTATGTACCCCAAATGTTCATAGCAGCACAATTTATAATAGTCAAGTGCTGGAAGCAACCTAAGTGCCCATCAGTAAATGATTGGATCAAAGCACTATGGTACATTTACAGGATCGAATATTACACAGCAGAAAGAAAGAAGGAGCTCCTACACTTTGTGACAGCACGAATGGAACTGGAGAGCATGATGCTAAGTGAAATAAGCCAGGCAGTCAGGGACAATTACCATATGATCTAACCTTTAAGTGGAACCTAATCAACAAAACAAACAAGCAAGCAAAATATAACCAGAGACATTGAAATTAAAAACAGACAGTAACCAGAGGGGAGGTTGGAGGGGATAGCAGGGGGGAAAAGGTAACAGGTTTTCAGGAACAACTATAATGGACACATGGACAAACCAAGGGGGAGTGGAATCAGGGGAGTGAGGTGAGGATGGCTGCAGTGTGGGGGAACAGTGGGGAGAAAAGGCAGACAACTGCACTTGAACAACAATAAAATAAAAATTAATTAATTAATTAATTGATAAAATATAAAATATTGTAAGTAATATGGTCAAAATTATGTATGTACTAAAATATGAAGTTATAATTTGAATAAATTCCTATCTAATTCCACAGATCTAAAATTTTTAATGTCTTGATAGTTTCCTATGATTTTTTAAATCAAGTACATATTGTTTTAATTTGTATTGTTTTATTTTTTTCTACACACTACAGAACCTGCAACACTTTTGTCATCAAATTCGGATACTACTGCTTGCTTGTTTTGGAGTCTTACATACATTATTTGAATTTCCTCAGCCTCAGTTCTTCATGTGAGATGCAGAGGGATTATTATCCCAATGTCAAAGGATTATGGTAAGAAGTAAATAAGATAATTATGTCTAAGTTCTGATTCTCTTCTTTCCATAATAGTCAACAACTCTACTGAAGAACCTCACTAAAGACAGACTCACAAACTTTCTATAGATATTTCATTTTTATCTACTATTTTCATGTATTGAATCTCGCTGGCATTTTTCTAAAGTGATAATCTTTGAAAAATCTTTGTATACCTCAAAGATCACCTGCAATATTATTACAGCATTTAAATATTAGCAGTGTCAATCTTTATAGATTATACCTATACAGCTGTGATGTCATATTCAGCAGCAACATTCTAGTTATGTGTATGTTATTTTGTAGCTCAGGAGGACTGGGAAGGTGTTTTCAGAAATAACTTTATTTTTTTTTTTGAGCCCATTTATAAACTTTAGGTACCTAGTATTTAAAGGAATATTTTGCACTCCTAAATAAAATCATGTTTCTGTACAAGCTAATTTTATCCCCTCGGGTTGATATGACATTCCTTTGAAATAACACGATATTCTAATGTTGGACCATGCCCCGTATAGCTCATTGTCTAATAGATATTTTCTATTCCTAGAGTGAAATTTTATCAATATTATGTTAAATTAATACCTTTATATAAAGTAACCATTTACTCCAAACCCATAGCAAGTGGCCTACAAGGTAATATACAGGTCTGTCCATAAGGTATCCAGCCATGTAATATGAAAAATAGATGCATTTATTGAAGAAGATACAAGATACAAGAAACATTGTATGTAGGACAATGACTTGTCAGTCCCCTTCAAAGTAGGCACCTTGGGACCTCACGCAGTTCTCCCTATTTCCATCAGCTGCCCCATATTTTCCTGAATCTCATCAACAGTCTGAAATCCCTTCCTTTTCAAAGGTCATTTTAGTTTTGGGAAAAGCCAGAAGTCACAGGGTGCCAAATCTGGGCTGTAGAGGGGCTGAATCACCTGGGTGATTTGATGTTTCACCAAAAATCTGTATAAGACATGATGCATGAGTGGTGCATTATCATGACGAAGTTCCCAATCACCCAGTAGCCCATAGCAGCAACTTTCTGTATCATCCAAATATTTTCTGTAGAAGAATGTTCAAGCATAGTACAAAATTTGATGTAGATGCATTACTCTGCTTGTTCAGTCATTTTGAATGCAATGGACAAACAGCATACATGTTCATATAAGGACGTTTACCATCTCCATTGATTAGTACAGTGACGTCATCATCATTCACACATGCACATTACAATCTGCTCTCCTTGGCTGCCAAGTTACATTGACATCATGCAAACCATTCTCGTTATATTAACAATGGTTGGATTTTTCCAGACAGACCTCATATGACAGACATGAATGGTTGGTTCCTGGCATTTTGCCTGGATCGAGAAGGTGGGAAACACAATAGTCTTCTCTTATGCTGAGGATGGAGGCTGAAGACAACTCTGGATTAGGTAATGAGACCAAAGTTGGAAATCTAGGGTGGGCATGAAGAAGTAGAAGTTAGGAGTAAGGTGTGACATTTTTCAAATTTCCCTTGCTTTTACACTTACACAGTTAGCAACAGAACATACGGATATAAAAAAGGGACAATGCAGCCTGTCATCTCCTTGAATGCCATTGTACTTTTGGGGGAAAAAGGAAAAAAAAAAGCAGTCAACAATTTTAACAGCCCTGTAAACTCAAGCAAAAGTCATTCAATACCATATCAGCCTGAATCTAATCATTTGTAAAAAGCTTGCTGTTCATAATAAACACCTGTAAAATGAAATCCTGTATTTCAGAAGAGACTTTAGGTGTTTGTTTATCTCCATATCTGCATGATGTAAACACAACCTATTTTTAAGATGTCAAAAACCTATAATATGAACAGCACTATGTGCATTAAAACACTTAGTTTCCATGGACCTTAAATAATATATTGCTACAAGGCAGAGAAAGTTCATGTTATAGAATTTCATTAGCTGTATTACAGTTATCTAATATATGGCTTTAAAAACACATTTTAATATTGATTTAACCATGTAACAAATTCTTCTTTGCTTTAAACAAAAAATATTTTCTATGGAGTAATTTTGAGTAAATACATTATTCTTGTGAGTATTATTGTCTATGCAGGCATAATTTAAGTGTTGGGTTTTTGCTTTTCTGTTTTAGGTTACTGAATACTTATTTTGATAAATATTAAATTCATAAGGCCATAAAATCAGGTTGAATCTATGAAGAGGTATCATTGTATGGAAAAATGCTTGCAGTGGAGAGTCTTATAGCCCATTGCTAAATGTTTTAGGCATTTAATTTTTATCTGAAATATACTTTTGGAACAAAAACGGCTTGGGAACAATTTGTTTTGAATCATGGGAGCATTAGAAAGGAGGCAGTAAAACTCTTAACTTCTTACAAGCTCTCTTTACTATCAGCAGTTAAATCTACCCAATGTGTTTATTCAGTCATTCATTCATTCAGCACAAATTTCTTAAAAGCCTACTATGGCCCAGGTACTGTTTTAAGTGCAGGAGATATAGTAGCCTAAACACAGGGTAAATATCTTGCCCTCATAAACATATTTTAATAGTGGTGACCAACAAGAAAGTTATTGAACTGGTGACTCTAGAAAGCATCAATAAAGACAGGACCCAATGGATCTGAGTCTCTGTATATATCTCCATTTAATGTTTAGCTCCTGTAAGAGTCAAACAGATAGGCTTAGCTTCCATTAGTTGTCTATAAATTAGAATCAAAGAACCACACTTGAGTCAAAGATTTGAAAGATATTCTAATTTTTATGTGCTATATTGTCCTCTTTGTGTTCCTTGTCTGTTAGCACTCTCAAGATAATTCAACTATTCTAAATGCAAGACTTACTCATCTCGTATAACTGAAACCTTATACCCATTCAACAACTCCATTTCTCCCACCTCCAACCCCTGGCAACCAGTATTGTAGTTTACATTTCGGTGAGTTTTACTATTTTAGATACCTTAGAGATGTAGAATCAATACATTCATTGTTTGTACTTCTGTGACTGGTTTATTTCATTTAGCATAATGTCTTCTGGCTTCCTCTATGTTGTCACAAATGACAGTATTTCTTTTTTAAGACTGAATAATATTTTATTAGATGTATATACCATATTTTCTTTATCTACTCATATGTCAGTGGACACTTGGGTTGTTTCCACATCTTGGCTATTGTAAATAATGCTGTAATGAACATGACAGTTCAGATATTTAAGATCCTGATTTCATTTAATTTATTATATTTCCAGAAGTAGAATATTGTTAACAATATGGTATTATAAACCTCAAAATTTGTTAAGAGGGTAGATCTTATGTTCAATGTTCTTACCACAAAAATACAAATACAAAGTCAAACAGAAAAAAAAAAGAGACACATGGGAACTTTGGGAAATTTTATTTATATTTATATTTACATTTATACTTACATTTATTACCCAGGTAGTGATGGTGATATCGTGGGTGTTTGCAGATGTCCAAACTCATCAGCTATACATTTTAAATATGTGCGATATTTTGGATGTCAGTTACACCTTGATAATTCTGTTTAAAGAAACAAATACAAAAATAATGCAACAGCAAATACAATCATCAGACCTCTAATCATAGGCAAACCAAATTATCCTAACTTCTACATCCCCCTTCTTCTTCCCCTTGGGAACAATGTACAGCTACAAAGGCTTTTCTTCTCAGTTAGTAAAGGCTCTTTGTCTTAGTGGAAGTGTTACAGAGGCCCCCTGACCCAGCATAGGCCCCCCTCCTCCTGTGCAATTCCCACTTGTGACACTCAGAACACCAGCAATCTTAGTGAGATTGTTACAGAAGCCCCTTTTCTCAGCATGGTCTCCAGGACTCTCCCCTCCTTCCTTGCTATTTTGATTGTGATGCTTGGGCCCTTAGGCAATTTTATCAAACCAAGCTCAGGGCTGCTGAGACTGCCTTCTTTTGCTTCTAGCTTCTTGTATTAAGTCCTTTGTTAGATTGTAATTGTGAGGGCCCTGCCTTTATTTCCTCTCTGGCTGCTGCTCATTCCTAGCTGTTATCTAACAGAAGTAGGAGACTTTCTGAAAGACTCAACATTTAAACTGAAAAAGATGATCTCAAATGAGATTATCTAAATTATTCAAATGTCCTAAATTTATATAATGAGATAAAATTAAATGCTACTTTTGGAGATTAAAATAATCACAGTAATAAAACATTTACTGTAGAAATAACCACAATATTTACTTAAAACTCCCTTTCAAGTTTTATCAGCAATATTTTCTATATATTTTCATTAAATAATATCTAACAATGTATACAGATCTCAATAAATAAATATGTGATTTTTATTTATAATTAAATGAGATGATCCTAAATGGCATAACTTTTTTTTAAATTTTTTAAACAGATTTAAAATTTCCAGAGAATTTTCTTATTTTTTTTAGGCTGTTCCATTTTTCATCTGTGCTTTTCACTGGATGAAACAGCTTCCACTGAAATCGAAGGAAGAGAAAGAATAGGAAAATGGGAGTAGCTGGTACATCTGCTTGATTTTCATTCCCTGGTGCATGCTGCTTTTCTTCATCCATGTGGTGGAGCTTTCTTTGAACTCAATGAGTGTTCTTTGCAATGCGGTGATATAGGGAATACAAAAGTGGCGAGAGTTCAGAACATGGAGTGAAGTATTTCAAAATACCAGAAGTATTTTGCCTTCAAAAAAGTCAGTCTTCAAAGTGCTGTCTCCCTTCAATAACAGACTTAAAACCAAAGAGCAGAATATTGGAGAAATGACCAAGGAAATAATTGAGCAAATTAAATTCTCACATTAGAAATAGAGAAAAAAATGTTTTACATTGAGGTAGCAGAAATCTCAGAATTCTCCAATGTATCAAGGCAATACGATCAGATTTAGTCTGGGAACCCATGCAAACACAACTTTCACATTGTCATTAGGGTTGACAAACTCACAGACATTTTCGTTGTGAGATTCATAATGTAAGTCTTTATGTCAAAACCATTATTCAAATGGGTCTTTGGGTAGCAAGGTTCAATTCCTCTGGAACCTCCTGAATATAGAAAGAATGCCTCTAAGAATTGTCCAACTAAATAATGGGAGGTGGGAACATTTGTGCATTACCTAGCATTCCCCACTGTAGAATCTTGGCAGGTGGGGTGCTAATACCTCTCCAAGTTCTATATGCAAGTTCTGTAACCCTCCATAGGGTCTACAGAGCCCGCAGTGTGGAAGCAGAAATGAAGCACACACTGAAGGGATAAGATGCTGTCATGCCAACATGAATTTAAGCCTCCAAGGGAGCAGTCGATCTCAAGGTGCCTGAAATCAGAGGTGGGATAAGAAAAACGTAATTGTAGATGTCAGATGTGCCTGGCAGTCCATCACTTCCACCGTACCGACCTGTTCATGCTGTATATATGAATATTCTTGTGCCAATGACTTTAAGGGTGTAGTCTCTACACAAGATTTAACACACAAGAATTTTAGAAGCATGCTCACAGCCCACCACTGCACCTGTCCTCGATAGTTATCATCTTCCTTCTCTACTATCTCTTCTAGCCTCTCATCACTCTCAAAAGAGCTGCAGCTAGAAAAAATTGCCTGGGTATGTGATATAAAACTTAGTATCTGTAAAATCTGAGTCTTTGTTGTCTTGCCCTTGTAACTCTATGTTTTTTGGAATTGGCCACTCACCACTTTCACTATGCATAGAAGAAAAAAATGGCCCATTGAAAAACTCAAATTCACATGTGTCCACTGTGTACTAGCAATCCAAGCCATCCATGATAACCCCAGTTGATTTCCTCTGCCAATAGAATAATTTATTTCCTTTTCTTCCAGTCTATTGGCCTGAAAAACTCAAAGTAACCAGGTGGTAGTTTAAGCTTCAGATTTAGATACCGATCATAGGTGCTCTAGGCAATTTATAGGCTGACAGCCAGACCTCCTAGGGACTTGCCCTTGGCTGAAAAGATAGACATCTTTGGAAAGCTTGGGCTTCCTTTCCTGGAAAGCTTGCATTCAGGACTTGTCAGTGCAGGAGTGTAAATGTCCAACCTCCTACCCCAAACTGTAACAACTCTGACAGTAATCCCACTTTCATAGCACCCCATAGAATACACTAACTCATTGTATGACCATACTGCAGCCCAGTTTCTCTTTCTGCTCAGCCCTGTTTCCTTTCCTTCCTCAATCCTGCTTCTTTCTCTTTCCCTGGAGGGATTGATTTTAAGAGCCATATTGGGCTTTTCCAGAAAAAACAGAATATGCATACATGCAATCATACATATGTACATATATACACACATACACACCTGAGAGAGGGGACAAAAAAATAGAATTATCTTCTGGAGGGTGGGACCCTTGTAATACAGGCTTTCCCTGGTAGGTGAATGTTCTAGGAACCCCTCTGTATCAGTGTACCACCTGGCATTGTTGTGAGAGACTGCAACAGACTTCGGTGAATTTTCTTTGAAGACTCAACAAGTTTGCCCATTTCGTGATGGATGATTTAGAAGCAAGTGCATCTACCCACACTGCCTAGCTGTGTTCAGCAGTTTTTGACCAAAAAAGGTATGACCTCCTTGACCCACCCTCTTTATTCATCCAATCTTGCCTCAAGTGACTATTTTTGTTTCCCCAGATGAAAACAGTCCTCAAAGGGAAATTTTTTTGTCCATAGGGAAGAGGTGAAACAAACAATGGCAGGACTAAAAGGCATCAAAATAGACAAGTTCAAAAACTGTTTTGAGCAGTGGAAAAAATGTCTTGATAGGTGTATTGCATCAAATGGAGAGTACTTTGAAGGTGACTGAAGTTTAAAGATGTAAGAGTAAATACACATTTTTTATAAATAAATTCAGGTTTTGGGGGTCCTCTTTGTATATGCATTTGTATAAAAAGATTTATTATAAGATATCAGATTCTGTGATTTTGAGGCTGAGAAATCCTGTAATCTGCTGTGTGCAAGCAGGGAAACCCAGAAGCTGGCAGTGTAGTTGGAAACCTGAGAGCAGGAGAGGTGACAATATCAATTCCAGTCTGAGTCTGAAGGCCTGAGAACAGCAAGTGCCTGAGGCAGGAGGATATTAACCATCCAGCTCAGTGGTCAAGCAGAGGGCAAATGTGAATTTCCCCTGCCTTTTTGTGTTACTCAGGCCCTCAGTGGATTAGATGATATAAACATTGGGAGGGCAATCGCTCCTCTGAGTCCACCAATTCAAATGCTAATCTCTTCTGGAAACACCCTCAGAGTCATACTCAGAAATAATGCTTAACCATATTTCTGGGTGGTCCATTTTCCAGTCAAGTTGACACACAAAATTAACCATTACAAATCTACTCCTTGTCCATTTGACACTCATATGTGTATCTCAAAATATACTTAATATTCAAATTAAAACAAGGTCATGATTCAACCTAACATTATACAACTATCCTATGTACAACTGAAAATGAGCTAACCCATCCTCAGAAGATGAAGTTAAATCCTGAGTGATATTTACTCTTCTCCTTGATACTTCATAGATTAAGTACTAGGATTAAGAATAATTAAATAGTATAACATCAATTTATCTTATGTTGCAAAAGGGAATAAGAGAAGAAAGAAAAAGAAAACAAAGACATGAATATTTATAAATGGAAACATCTATGTATACACTTACTTCACACACATACAAATGTATTTATACCAAACTAAGGAATACCCATGACAATTAGTCTTTACTTATTTCACATAGTCAAGCTTCAAATTCATACTCAAGATATTGAGTTTATTCAATTTCTACTTTGATTTTGTTGACATTTGACTGCTGAAAGTGTGACTTACAGTCTTCAAAAATCTGTAAATTTGTCTGTCTCTCCATCTCTCTTTTTAAACTTTTCCATGTGATGATACCACACATGTGCTTGCACATTCTATAAGTCTCTAGCACACTGCAGACATACTCATTATGATCAGCAATAATGTTTCTAACACATGCAATGTTAGGAAAGATATGCTAACAATAAAGAGATATGCACTAAATTGTTTTCCTAACATCACATAATGAACCCCTTCTAACAACTGGCTGTAATTTAGGAACCTCACTCCTTGCATGATCTCTAAAGTTAACTGCCAGCACAAAAGTCATTTAGAGAAATGTGCCAAGGCATATACTCCTTCTGTTAATTTGTTCTCCTCAAGTCTTTGACTGTGGAAGAGACTAACTAGCATATTTTTCCTATAAGAACTAATTTCCCTTGTGTAAATTTATTTAAATAAAACCAACAAAATTTGGACGTACGCTGGATTTTTCTGCCTTTTTTCCTACAAGTAAGAACATTGACTTTCATGATAATTTTTTCCTGCAGAAGATTGATGAAGAACGTTTTACAGTTTATGCACTGATTGAAAGTAAAAAAGTATCTTTTAATATTAGCTCAATGCAATACTATCTGAAATTTAGTGCCTTTTATTAAATTGGATAATACTTCGATTTACTCTTTCCTCGAGGATATAAGAACATGATTTTTAAACAACATTTGAAAAAAATTTAAGAGTTTATTTATTTATTTTAGACAGAGAGGAAGGGAGGGAAAAAGACAGGGGGAGAAACATCATTGTGTGCTCCCCAAACTGGGGACCTGACCTGGCTGGCAACCCAGGCATGTGCCCTGACTAGAAATCGAACCAGTGACCCTTTGGTTCACAGGCTGGCGCTCAATCCATTGAGCCGCACCAGCCTGGGCTATAAGAGCATATTTAAACAGTAGATAATGTGATTGTCTTAGTTTATCAACAGGGTTAAATTAGTGTATTATGAATGAATACAGAGAGTAAAAGAATATGTACAATTTAATAACTAAAAATAATTACAGTAATAGTCTTCCTAAATCTCAAGTATATAATTAATAAAGTAACAATTAAAAGAGCTATTATCCACAGAAATTAGAAAAGGTCACAATAGATGTCAAAAAAAGAATAGACTTAAAAATATGTTACACTTACAATGTATGTTTTGATGCTGTCCTCCATTTTTAATGTTCAACCATTGAATTAAAAGTATAAAATACTAATGAGTAATTTAAATTTATTTTAATCAGCTATACTAATAAAATTTCACATAGCTTAAAAGAACCGGTCACTGAGTATTGGTGAATATGTGCACTCATATAACTATCATTTCAGTAAAAGTATGGAATATTTTTATTAAACAACATATTTTATTGTTTTCCTTTTTTATCCAGTCTTATACACCCACCCTCACTACCAACTCAGCAACCACTGATCATGATCTGCTTTCTGTTATTGAGGACATCTTGCCTGTTTCAGAATTGTGTATGAATAAAACCATATAGCCCACCCTTTTTTTGTTCTATTTCTTTTTCTCAGAGAAATGTTTTAGGAAATCATTGATGTTATTGTATGACTCAAATTCATCATTTTCAATTGCTGAGTAGTATTTTAATGTATAAATATATCATAGTTTTTAGACTTACTCTCTTGTTAATTAACATGAGTTGTTTCTGGCTTTTGACTGTAAAAATTCAGGCATCAGAATTTTATAAAAATGTATATTGTATATTTATTAATACTTATATTACATATTATATGTTTGTATTAATATATTAAAATACAGTATATTCCATTACTAAAATTGTATCAAATAATTAAATATAAATTATTTAATATATTTATTAAATATATTTAAATATTAATAATAGAATTGTTAAGTAATATATTGGGTATATGATTATCATTATAAGAAACTACAAAAGTTATTTTCCAATGTGGTTATACTATTTTATAGTCTGACCAGAAATTTATAACAATTAAAGTTCTCCACATCCTCACTAATATGTAGTATTGCCACATTTTTAATTTTGGCTATTCTTGTGGGTTTTAAGTGGTATTAATTTGAATTTATGAAGAGTAATTATGTTGATCATCTTTTCATACACATTTAGACAATCTTAGAGTTTACTTTTTTAGTTTCTTTTATTGTTTTTGCATTTTTAATTGGTTATTTATCTTATGAACTTCTAAGAGTTCTTTACATATTCTGAAAACAAATACTTTCATAGATATATGTGTACTATTTTCTTGGATATATGTGCAGTATGTTTCTCTGAAATGTGTAGTATTTGTCGTTTAGTTTTCATAAGGCGGTATTTTGAAGAATGCAATTATGTAATTTTAATTAAGTTCCATTTATAAATATTTTATTTTTGTTGAATTTTTTGCTCTTAGAAAATTTCACTTCTGTGTTATAAAGACATTCCACTGTTATTTCTAGATTTATTATTTTAGCTTTTCTATTTTGTCTATAATCTATCTCAAATTCAATATTCTGTATGGATTTATAAAATATTTAGGATTTTTTAATAAAGATATTCAGCCATGGCCGGGTGGCTCAGTTGTTTGGAGAGTCGTCCCATAAACCAAAAGGTTACTGGTTCAATACCCGGTAGGGCACATACCTAGGTTGTGGGTTCAACCCCATTCAAGCATGTACAGGAGGCAACCCAATGTTTCTTTCTCACATCAATGTCTCTCTTTCTCTCCCTCTCTTCCCTTCCTCCTTCTGTCTTCTGTCTCCCTTATGACATTACGTGGAAGTTTTTTCTTTTCTTTTATTTATTGTTGTTCAAGTATAGTTTTCTGCCTTTTAGTTTTTTCAAAAAATAAATTTAATGTATGCTTCATACTTCCATCTTTGGGCTTCATATTATGTTCCATCCATTTATTTATTTACTTGTATGCAAATACCATGTTATTTTCATTTTTGTAGCTGTACAGTAAGCCTTGAAATAAAGTGTCGTGACTCCTTCAAATTTGTTTTTCCCTCAAATTTTTTTAATTGAATTTGTTAATCATGAAGTTTCTTTCATTTGCAATACAAATTTTAGACTCAATTTGTCAGTTACAAGAATGTTGACTTTTACTATTATATTTGTATATTAATTTGAAGCAATTTATATCTTGACTACATTGAATCTTGCAAATAATTGAAAATGTCTACATTTCTATTTATTTAAATTATAGGTAAATTTTCTTTTTATGTTTTTTAGATTTTATAAAGGTCTTGCTTATTCTTCTTTAAATTTCTTCTAAATATTTTAAATATCTTGATTTTTCAAATGATTCTTTAAACATTGATATTTCATTTTTATGGCAGTATAGAAATAAATCAACTTTTTTGTATACATATTTTGTATTATGTAAAAGTTAGCTATTTTTGTATATTTTTTAAGATTAGTGCTTTTCCTTTCCAAATTGCACACAATTGTTTACTTCTATTGCCTCAATTGTATTGGCTGGGACTTTCAGCCCAATTGTGTTAAAAAAGAAAAAGAAAAGAGAGGAGAGAAAGTTTTCTTTTTCCAAAAATTAGTAGAAAAACATTCATTCTCTCAATTTTAAGTATAATATTAGCTGCAGGTTATATTTATATGCCTTGATCACATTAGGTTTCTTTCTATTGCTTTGTGGAAAATTTTTATGATGGATGTCTATTGAATATTGCCAAATATTTTTTCTACATCTCTTGAGATAGTATTTTTCTTTTGTTTTACAAATTCTTCTTTTGATAAATATGGTTTACTGAACTTATGGTCCTGAGTTTTAAACCCTACTTGTTCATTATGTATTATCTTTGTTAGGAAAGGGAAGCTAAAATCTCCCATTATAATTACAATTGATTATACTAATTATTGAATGTCCCTATAAGATATCTATACTTAAATCACCTATGAAAATATTTTGTTTATTGTCTATATTTTACTCCTTACTTTTTAATATTTGGTCTTTTTTGAAAAGTTATAATTCTTCTTTTATTGTTGGATATTGTGGAAGAGGGAGAAGGGGGGCAGAAAAGGGGGGAGAGAGAGAGAGAGAGAGAGAGAGAGAGAGAGAGAGAGATGGAGAGAGATATTAGATGAATTATCTTTCTCCAAAGAGGTTTATAATTTGCATTTAGCCTTTCTTCCGTTCATAGTTCTAGTTCTAGAATCGTGGTCCTACTTCTAGGGCCTGGTCATTACTTCTAGGGACAGTCCTTTGTGGAGTCTCAAATGAAAGCCCAATGTACCACCAATTCTGTGCCTCTTTGTCAGAGGTTGAACATTTTCTGCCCTCAAAATGCAGAAATTAGTACTCAACACTTTTAGCTTCCCAGTTGGGTTTTGTCCTTTAATTCCAGCCATTTTATAATCCCCAAACTCTTTTCTATATTTTCTCAGCCCATTATACTGCTACTTTCCACTTCAATTGCTTTTCCTTTCTGCTGGGATTTGGAAAAAAGTGCTGTCAGAGAAAAAACTAGACATGAAAGTATATTGCCCATCTTCCAGTGATAGTAGCGCTCAAATCTTGCACAATTTTGTTTTTCTTCAGTGTCTTCATGTTTTATACATTCCTATTACATGAATTTTACAATTCTCCTGTGAGCAAGTTAGTCCGGTATAAACTACTTCATTTTGACATGTCAAAAATGTTTTCAAAGGTTTTAATCTATTGTCTTTCAATCTAAAGATTTCATATGACTAATTGATTTTCATGATTGGCTTAAGTGAAAAATTCAAATTTACTTTCTTCATTTTGATAATCAATTTTCCTAACACCATTTCTTATGTATTTAATTCCTGCACAGATTTCCAATTAATCTGTAATACCACCTTTGTCATATACCAATTTCTCTAAAGTGCATGGTTGGGCATGAATCAGGATTTTCTTGATACACTTTTGTTTTAGCTACACTTATTAGAAAATATTTGTAAGTTTGGGTATCTGGTAGGACACATTTTATTTTCCTACCTATTGATATTTCACAAGAATGGTACAAATTTAATTTGAATAATTTTATGTATGTTTTATTTAGCAAGATAGATTGTTCTTACATTGGTATCTGTTGTATTATTTGCATACATGGGTTAGTCTGTGATATTTATAATTAAATTCTATGCTATATTTCATTATGTATATGTTATGTATTTTATGTATTATATAAAATTAATCACTTGGTTAGACTCATTATATATAAATATATAACATATGTATATTAACCTAGTATCTTGACCAGTGTCAAAATATTCTTAAGAGGTTTTAAACTATCGTTTTTTAATCTAGAGATTTCATATGACTGCAATTGATTTTTATAAGGGGCTTAAAGTAAGGAATTCAAATTCATCCATATTTCTTCATCTTTTTTTAAATAGTGATATTTCTTTCTTTCTTTTTAAAGATTTTATGTATTTGTTTTTAGGGAAAGTAGAAGGGAGGGAGGGAGGGAGAAAGAGATGGAAAGAAACATCAGTGTGTGCTTGTGTCTCTCTCTCCCCTTTTGGGGACCTGGCCCACAACCCAAGCATGTGTCCTGACTGGGAATTGAACCAGCAGCCCTTTGGTTTGCGGGTGGCACTCAGTCCACTGAGCCACACCAACCAGGGCTTCATCTTAATAATCAATACTCCCAGCAAATATATATAGTTTCTAATTTCATATGGAAATTATCCATGCTATCTATATTCTCTAATACTGTTGATGATATTCTAACATTCACTGGTGTTGCTTTGTCATGTTTACCAATACCCTATTTGTAAGAATTCATGTGACTTTATATTATTTTCATTCTTTAATTGTATGTTTTTAAATTTATTTAAGATATATAAATATTTTTATTCTTTTTTTTAATTTACTTTAATTGTTGTTCTTGTACAGTTTTCTGTCTTCTATTCCCATCCCAGCCCGCCGCCCCAGGCCTCCTCACCACCTTCCCATTTCCACCTTCCCTAGTTTCCATCCACGTGTCTTTCATACTTGTTCCTGTAAACCCTTCCCCTTTCCCCCTGAAATTCACTCCCCTCTCCCCTCTAGTGACTGTCAGCCTGTTCTCAATTTCAATGTCTTTGGTTATATTATGCTTGTTTGTTTGTTTTGTTGATTAGGTTCCTGTTAAAGGTGAGCTCATATGGTATTTGTCCTTCATTGCCTGGATTATTTCGCTTAGCATAATGCTCTCCAGTTCCATGCATGCTGTTGCGAAGGGTAGGAGCTCCTTCTTTCTTTCTGCTGCATAGAATTCCATTGTGTAAATGTACCATAGTTTTTTTATCCATTCATTTACTGATGGGCACCTAGGTTGCTTCCAACACTTGGCTATTGTAAATTGTGCTGCTATGAACATTGGGGTGCATAGGTTCTTTTGGATTGGTGTTTCAGAGTTCTTAGGATGTAGTCCTAGCAGTGGAATTGCTGGGTCAAAAGGTATATCCATTTTTAGTTTTCTTAGAAAATTTCATACTGTTTTCCACAGTGGTCGTACCAGTCTGCAATCCCACCAACAGTGCCCTAGGGTCCCCTTTTCTCCACAACCTCTCCAACATTTGTTGTTTGTTGCTTTGTTTATGATGGCCATTCTGACTGGTGTCAAGTGGTATCTCATTGTGGTTTTAATTTGCATCTTTCTGATAGCTAGTGATACTGAACATCTTTTCATGTGTCTCTGGATCCTATGTATGTCCTCCTTGGAGAAGTGTCTGTTCAAGTCCTTTGCCTATTTTTTAATTGGGTTGCTTGTCTTCTTAGGGTGGAGTCGTGTAAATTCTTTGTATATTTTGGAGATTAAACCCTTGTCTGAAGTATCATTGGTAAATATGTTTTCCCATACAGTCGGTTCTTTTTTTATTTTAATACTGTTTTCTTTGTCTGTGCAGAAGATTTTTATTTAGATGAGTGATTAGACAAGAACAGGAAATAAAAGGCATCCAACTTGGAAAGGAGGAAACAAAACTATCATTGTTTGCAGATGACATGATAGTGTACATAGAAAATTCTATAGACTTGGCCAAAAAACTGCTTGACCTAATAAATGAATTTGGCCAAACAGCTGGATACAAAGTCCATATCCAGAAATCAAAGGCATTTTTGTATACCAACAATGAAACAATAGAAGCAGAAATCAAGAAAAAAATCTCATTCGATATAGCAAAAAGAAAAATAAAATACCTAGGAATAAACCTAACCAAGGAGGTAAAAGACCTGTATACAGAAAGCTACACAACACTGAAGAAAGAAATCAAGGAAGACACAAACAAATGGAAAACACATACCGTGTTCATGGATCGGAAGAATTAACATCATCAAAATGTCCATATTTCGCAAAACAATTTACAGATTCAATGTAATACCTATAAAAGTACCAATGGCATATTTCACAGACATAGAACAAACACTTCGAAAATTTATATGGAACAATAAACGACCTAGAATAGATGCAGCAATCTTGAGAAAGAAGAGCAAAGTAGGAGGGATCACAATACTTGATACCAAACTGTATTACAAGGCCACTGTAATCAAAACAGCCTGGTACTGGCATAAAAACAGGCATGTGGACCAGTGGAATAGAACAGAGAGCCCAGAAATAAACCCAAGTCTCTACAGTCCATTAATATTCGACAAAGGGGGCAGCAACATAAAATGGAGTGAAAATAGTGGAGTGAACACCACTCTTCAACAAGTGGTGTTGGGAGAACTGGACAGCTGCGTGCAAGAAAATGAAACTTGAGCACCAACTTACACCACACACAAAAATAAATTCAAGGTGGATAAAATATTTAAACATAAGCTGTGACACCATTAAAGTCCTAGAGGAGAACATAGGCAGGAAAATCTCAGATATTCCACGCAGCAACATTTTTACTTATATGTCCCCTAAAGCAAGAGACATAAAGGAAAGAGTAAACAAATGGGATCTCATCAAAATAAAAAGCTTCTATTTTTATTCTTAATAAGAGTTCTAGTGAGTATAAATATTTAACCATGTGTTTTTAATATAAATAAATTACTGTACTGAAAAATATATTATTGTTGATTATGTAGTTAAGTATACTTTCAAATAGTTAGAGATTTCATTATATTTTGAGCATAATTCATGATAATGTAGAATAGTATTACCAAGTAAGGAAAAAAACAATACACACAAGTACACCATCTCCAAGCAATCACTTGATCCACGCTGCCTTCAGAGACAGATATAGCTGAACAAATTCCGTTTATGTGATGAGAGTACACAGCGTATTGGACCTTCTTATTCTCAGGGCTGTTCCTACTGTCAGTTCCCATTGTTCATGCCTGTCATCCCTGGATTAGGGCTGTCAGAGCCCATGGATCCACTCTGCCTCAAATGATTTCCTCCTCAGCTCCTGCTGTTAGCATATTAGACAAGATATCTTAATTGGTTTGTTCAGTTTTCCTTTATACTGCACACCCCAAATTTAATATAATAATTCTGTATCATTCCACATCTACTGATTAGACAGAAGTGGTGACATAAAATTTCTTTGTAATTATGAAACATGCTACTGAGTACAGAGGATATATTTTGGCATCATGTATGTGTCATCTGCCCTAACTCCCTTCCATAATTTAAGTTGCCCTATTACTGAACTTTACACCTTGTTAGAGTCCAGTTGGTACAGGTCCACAGTCACTGATTTGTATTTTAAAAATGCAAAAGAAGTAACTGAACAAACAAACAAACAAAAAACAGAATTCCTGTTTGCTTCAAAAACTCATTTGATGACAAAATCTAAACAAGAATTCAAAAAAATGAGGAGAGGCTTAGGAACGTCTAGGAAATCTTTAAACATCCCAGCCTCCAAATTATAGGGGTACCAGAAGGGGAAGAAGAAGAGCAACAAGTGGAAAACTTATTTGAACAAATAATAAAGGAGAACTTCCCCAATCTGGCAAAGGAAATAGACTACCTGGAAGTCCATGAAGCTCAGAGAGTCCCAAAGACATTGAACCCAAGGAGGAACACACCAAGACACATCATAATTACATTAGCCAAGATTCAAATGAAGGAGAGAATTCTAGAAGCAGCAAGGGATAAGGGGACAGTCACCTACAAAGTAGTTCCCATCAGACTGTCAGCTGATTTCTCAAAAGAGACCTTACAGTCAAGAAGGGGCTGGAAAGAAGTATTTGAAGTCTTGAAAGGCAAGGACCTACATCCAAGATTGCTCTATCCAGCGAAGCTGTCATTTAAAATGGAAGGGAAGATAAAGTGCTTCTCAGATAAGGTCAAGTTGAAGGAGTCCATCATCACCAAGCCCTTATTATATGAAATGTTAAAGAGACTTATCTAAGAAAAAGAAGATAAAAATATGACAGTGAAAAGACAGCAAACTCACAGCTATTAACAACCACACCTAAAACAAAAGCAAACTAAGCAAACAGCTAGAACAGGAACAGAACCACAGAAATGGAGATCACGTGGAGGGTTAGCAACAGGGGAGTGGGAGGAGGAGAGAGGGGGAAAAGGTACAGAGAATAAGTAGCATAGAAGGTGGGTAGAAAATAGACGAGGAGGGCAAGAATAGTGTGGGAAATGTAGAAGCTAAAGAACTTATGACACATGGGCATGAACTAAAGGAGGGAATGTGGGTGGGAGGGGGTGTGCAGGGTGGAGGGGAATGATGGGGGAGAAAGTGACAACTGTAATAGCATAATCAATAAAATATATTTAAATATATATGTAAATTCTTTATTTTTGAACTGAATGGTAGTATTAATATTTTTCTGTAACAACTACTAGTGTATTTAATTATAATTTATTATCTCATGCTGTTATAACTACATGGCACATGAATAATACCACCTTTTAAAAAAACTGAAAATTCAGAATTTGAAAACATATTTGGCCCCAAGGGTTTCTAAAGCAGTATGACTAACTACGTAAACATTTTTCTTTCAAAATGCCATTTCTACCATTTATTGCCTGTGTAAATTTGAGTAAGTCACTTAATTTTGACATTACTAAAGCTAATCATTATAAAATTAGAATAGTGATTGTTCTTACATCAGAGGATTGTTTTGAAGAAAAATAAATAATATATAGAGAATTTAAATAATTTGTGGTACATAAAAATGTTTAAATCAGATTTTTATTATTATAAATAGTTTCCTTTCTTCTTTTCCTTCCCGTTTTTCCCTTCACTGTCATATACCATATTAAGAAATAAAAACATTTCAATCAAGGATTTATCATTTCCATCTATTAATGAGGTCTACATTATGTTATTACTATCTATGTTGGATATATATGGTTATACTTGCAGAATGCCAACATAAACTATAGGTTCTTCACATTAGCAAAATTTATAATTTCTAGCAATCAAGTTCATAATTGGTTATTAATAAATGGTAGAAATGGGAAGGACTATGTTATGATTAGGTCACTTAATTAATTTATTTCCAAAGTAGATTTTAATAGATTTCTTACCACATCAGTTTTTTAGGCTGGCTTAACTTTGTTGTATTTGTTTCACTTGTTATTGTGTAAACAAAAGAATGACATTCACCACTAAGAAGTCCTTTAAAAGAATTCCTCTGCTAATTTTATATTAAATCTAACAAAGTTTTCAATGAAAAATTTAAAAGAATATGTGTAATTCTTTAAATAATTTAAATACATATTTATCGAGACAGAGAGCTGAACTTGTTTTTATGTCAGACATGGTAGCTGGGCACATTGAGAAATTCTGACTACTGGAGATGCCATAAGGTGAAAGCTCACTAGGGGGAAATCCTTACATAAACACACAAATTAATAGCTTTGACAGAGATGTCAAAATGTGAAAGTAAATATCTGCAATTGCCCTAGGGAATGTTTGACCTTCATTGATAGAATTCTGTAAGAGCCAAATAATAACTCAATTTGGAAAAAATTAGAAACCCTTTCAAAAATCATAAAGATCAGCAAGAAAATATTATTAAAGTGCTCTTTCAGATAAAGATTCAGAATATTATACAAGTAGTCATGGAAAAGAAAGAAAGGCAATTCAGAAAGACAAAATATAGAATACCTATTTCTAAATTTTTATTACAGTCACTTGGAGGAGGAGGAAGAGAAGAGAGAAGGAAGAGGGAGGGAGAAATTGGGGGTTGGGGGCAAAGTGGAGGGGATGGGGTGTGAAAGAGAGAGCAAGAGCAAGAAAAAGAGAGAATGGTATTGGGCTCTTAGTGGACTAAGAATTTTTCAACTTTCTCTTTTCCTAAATGGAGAATTCCTTCTCAAAGAGTTATTCTTTCTCTGCATGTTAAACTACTCTTTTAAAAGCATCATCTTTATAGGCTAATCTCTTTGGAATTTATGCTTCTCAGTTCCATTTGCTTAAAAGTCAAACTGAGTGCTTATTGAAGTAGTTTTCATATAAAAATTACATATCTTTAGGTAGTAGATTGTTAGATTTCATTGCTAGGTGAAGTGCAAGGACACCAGACATGCTGGGAAGACCAGGTTTATAATTTTCAAGGTCCAGTGCAAAATAAAAATTTAAGCCACCTGATTCTGATTATGAATTTTAGGACAGTAACAACTGGGCCCTAAACTCAGCTTGAGAGTCCTAAAGGCAGAGCTTTTGCAGGACTGCCCTTTCAGGAATCATATGCTCGAGGCAGACCCCACCCAGGAGGGGTCTCCCTGACCTTAGGGCTGCAATTGAAAACATCTATGGCCATATTATCTGATATGGAAGCCCCTAGCCACTTGCGTACCTGAAATGAAATGAGGCTGGTGCGAACGGGAAGTCCAACATTTAATTTTTAATTTTTAAATTTATAAAGCAAAGACGTATACACTTTTTCTGATAAATACAACTTATCATTTCTGTAGAATTTTATTTTAATTATTGAAAATGTGTTGTATGAATTGAGGTACAATCTGAAGTGTAAAAACATTACATTTCAAAGATTGAAATATGTAGTATGAGAAAGGGAAGATAAAATATCTCAATAAATCTTTTTAAAATTTTTGGAATGACAACATTTTGTTATATCAAGATAAGTAAAATATATCTTAAAAATTAATTTAACCTCTTTAATTTTACTTTTTAAATGTGATTACCAGAAATTTTTAAATTATGTATGTGACATGGATTTTATTTCCATTGGACAGGGTTGATCTAGAAATATAAACACCTCCCTAAAGATATCTTTGGGCCCTGGCTGGTGTAGCTCAGTGGACTGAGTGCAGGCCTGCGAACCAAGGATCACAGTTCGATTCCCAGTCAGGGCACATGCCTAGGTTGCAGAACAGTTCCCAGCAACAGTTCCCAGCAGGGGACACACAAGAGGCAACCATATATTGATATTTCTCTTCATCTTTCCTTCCCTTCCCCTCTAAAGATAAATAAATAAAACCCTTAAAAAAAGATATCTTTGAGGTTTGTAAATATTAAACTGAATATTTCCTTGCATTTTCACATTTCTAAGCAATCTTACAATTGAGAGAACAGTTATCAAAATTTAGTTTATACCATATCTTACCAGGCATGAAATTCAGAGGCCTTTACATTCCAAATAGCTGATGGAGAATGCCACTATTCATCCCAAGACTTTACTTAAGGGTAAATGCACCAGAATAAAATTCAAGAGCCTTATATTTTATTAAATCAAACTGTGGGTATCAGAGATTTGCATTGTATTAACAGAGTTGAGATTTATATTTTCTTGATTATTGATCATGTAAGAAAGTTTTCAAGGAAAAAAAAAAAGGAAGAGAAAGGAAAATTGACCGGCTGGTGTGGCTCAGTGGATTGAATGCCAGCCTGCCAACCAAATGGTCACCGGTTCGATTCCCAGTCAAGGCACATGCCTGGTTTGCTGTCCAGGTCTCCAATGGGGGGGCGGGCATGTGAGAGGCAACCACACATTGATGTTTCTCTCCTTCTCTTTCTCCCTCCCTCCCCTTCTCTCTAAACATAAATAAATAAAACCTTTAAAAAAGAAAAATTGAAATGTGTTGCTCTAAAGAGAAATTAGGAGAGTGTGGGGAATAAAAAGGAGAAATGGGAAATTCTGGAACAGTTTCTTTACTGAAGCTAGTGAGTATCTACAAAGCATTCGGTCTGAGTCAGTGAAAAAAACTACACATAGGATTTAGATTTCCTTTTACTTATTCTCTTAGGCATGCACAGCATTATAGCCTAGATTTCTGAGATAGTAGGCACCTAATTCAATAAAAATAATGACTTCTCTATTATTCAGTTGGATACAATGCAATTAATAGGGAAGCAGACTGCATCTGATATATAAAAACAAAAACAAAAAACACTTTTAGAATTGGAGTCTGGCATGACCTGAAATACAAGGGTTTGAGGGGACAGGCAACATGTTACAACTTTAGCAATCAGCATCAACCTTAAAAACAAGTTTCTACTCATTTTTCTCTTTGGAAAAATGACTGAAAATGTTAAGGTGCACAGTTTTTCTTAGTATTGCCTGGTGTCTCACAACAGGGTGTATTTCAACTGAGAGTGCAAACTGATATTTTCAAAATAATGTTTTTTGACTATTGCCATTTTGAATTCTCACGCAGAATTTTGTCTTGTAAATTTGATTATCAGTGTAACAGTGATCAATCAGCATTGGTTATAAGAATTTTGACCTGAAAAGTGAGAACATGTTTAAAAATGCTTTGTAGTTTTGTAAAGTTCATATTATCTTCTTCATTATTGTGTTTATTTACCATCATTAAAATAATAATTTGCCATCATTATTGTTATCATCGTTGATATTACCTTATTATGGTAGTATAATATAAATATATTTGGGCTTCCAGAAATAGAGACAAAAGAGGACAAGGGAAACAACACTGTGTTCTAGAATTGAGGAACAATGTGTATTATCAGTTAATGAAGCAAAAGCGATCACATGGAGTTTTTACCCTGAAACTAACCGCACCTCTTAAAGCTATAGAACTCAATAAACAAAAGACCATCTTAAAATCAATTAGCAAGGAAGATGATTACCTACAAAGAAAGAGTTATTAAAGTGATGGCATAATTTTATATAGCGATTAATTACAAAAAGCATATTAGATGGAATAATTTTTCGAAGCCCTTGAAAGGAAAAACTTGGCATCTAAAATTGGTTATCCACCCTGGCTGGTGTAGCTCAGTGGATTGAACGTGGGCTGTGAATTGAAGGGTTGTTAGTTCGATTCCCAGTCAGAACACATGCCTGGGTTGCAGGCCAGGTCCCCAGTGGGGGCCATGTGAGAGGCAATCACACATTGATGTTTCTCTCCCTCTCTTTCTCTTTCCCTTCCCCTCTCTCTAAAAATAAATAAATAAAATATTTTAAAAAATAAAATTGATTATCCTGTAACATTATAATTTATAACAGTTCAACAACAAGATTCTTATAAATTATTTTTAATATATGCACACAATACAAAATTATGAATCATTCAAAAATTAACTAATATCTAAAATATACTGATTTTGTTACTCTGAACTTAGAAAGAAGACTAAGGCCATATAAGATATACAAAATACTACATACAACCACCAAAATTATCATTATATAAAATTTTAATTATGTATAGCTGTAATAAAAGCATGAGCACTTTTATAAGGTGGGTATACAACAAGCTAGAATTGTATTAAAAGTTAAAAATACAACTACCATGTGATGCCACAACCCACTTCTGGATATATATCCAAAGGAATTCAAAGCAGGATCTCAAAGAGATACTTGCACACCCACATTCATTGCTGCATGTTTCATAATAGCCAGGAGAAGCCCAAACGCCCCTCAGCGGATGATCAGGTAAATAAAACGGGCCTGCACATGAAAGACTGTTATGAGCCTTGAAGAGAAGGAAAGTATGTCACATGCTACAAATGTGGATGAACCTCTAGAACATTATATTGAATGAAATAAGCAAGTCACAAAAGGACAGATACCATGTGATTCTAATCATATGAAGAATCTAAAGTAGTCAAAGTTATAAAAACAGACAGGAGAAAGGTGGTTGTTCAGGTCTAAGCAAGAAGGTGGGAGAATAAGTGTCTAATGTGTATAGAGTTTCAGTGTTGAAAGATGAAAAATTTCTAGAGATCTGCTGCACAGCAACACAAATACATGTAACAATACTGAACTGTGTACACTTAAAAAGATGGTTTAAAAAAGGAAGAATCACGGGCACACATTTTCATGAAAAGGTTGTCAACAGATTTGTTGATATGACGCTAAAATCAAAAGCAACAAAAGAAAAAAATAAATAATTTGGACTTCATCAAAAGTTAAGACTTTTTTCCTTCCAAAGACAGTATCAAAAAAGTAGTGGACAACCTATAAAATGGGAGAATTTTGTGCAAGTCATATCTTTGGACACATTCTGTTTTCTAAAATATTTAAAGAATTCTTATAACAATTTTAAGACACAAATAAACCAACTAAAAATTGGTAAAGGGTGAATACACATTTCTCCAAAGAAGGTATATACATGGCCTATAAACATATGGAGAAATGCTCAATGTCAGGGAAACACAATCCAACCCACAGTGAGATGGCACTTCAGAGCCACGAGGGGGGTGATGATTCTTGCTCCTGTATCGCTGGACTTTTCCCAGGAGGCTGTGGCTTCTCTGAAGGAATTTATTCCTAGTGAAGAAGAAGGAAGGCCCTGAAGCCAACCCCGAGCAATGCTGACTGGGTTGCTACAGTTCCTAGTGTGTGGCCTGTGCTCAGTCCCTGATCTCCCTGAGCCCACGTTCCACTTTCCTTACAGAAAAACAGAAACGAGATTCTCTCCCAGGCTCTCCGTGGAGACCCAATGTGCTGCAAGGAAGTGGAGCACCAGAAATCGCCAAGCACACAGCTAGCGCCTTCCCTGTATGAGCATCATGATTTCCACAGGGGTTTGATGGGATGACGTTGCTCTTTTCACAGATTCTACTTCAGTGTCTTGTAATTCCTTCTTGATGCCTGCCTTACACACCGTCCTCACGAAGTGTCATTTCGAGTCTGGTTTTCTGTAGTAAAGGTTGGTTACAATGAAAGTGTGAAAACTTTTTTCCCTTTTCTTCCTATTGGACCTACTCTAGTATTTTCCAAAGACTAATGTGCAACTCTCTACAAGATTCCATGTAGCCGGTGGAGTTGGACTTGCTTGGGGCTGAAGCAGCAGCGGACCTCCAGTCAGCCCCACTGTGCGGGTTCCAGGGAGATTTCAGGGTTCACAGGCCTCCGAGTTGTGGGCAGCAGGGGTTCTGTCTCCTCCTGGGAACCGTTCATCCAAACAAGGACTCAAAGGCACAGACAGCCAGGTGAGTGAGGACAGGTGCAGAGACACCCACGAGCCAGTGTGAACCTGATGGCGGTGACTGAGGCCCCAGCACACACAGGAGGAGCCAGTAATTTCCCTTCCAACACAACTCACTCTGTGTTCCCAGCAATGCTGAGAGGGTGCCATGTTACCCTGTTTCACCACGAAGACCCTGAAATCAGAGAAGTCACAGGACAAATTCACACTGCTGAACAAAGGGTCCAGACTCTATCCATCACCCACCACATTTGCATTCGGTGCCTGCTACCCTAGGCAGAGACGCACTGGGTGGGCACATGGGGAGTATGCTCACCCACAAGGGGTCAAAGCTTCTGGGCCACCCCCACAACACACACTGACCTCTTAGCCTGTTTCTCTGTGTTAAGGCCCAGCTGGACAGGGATGGAGCATCAGCTGGGGAAAGCACAGCCAAGATGAGAAGTCTCCTTCACAAAGTGCCCGGGAAGGCTGGGCAAAGTCGGTGCTGCCCACTGCACAGGAGGAGGGCAGGCAGCAGAGGAGGGCTTGTGGGCTGACCTGCAATTACGTGGGAGCTGAGGGCCCTGGAGTGAGTCTGTTCTCGCCCAAGCTCTTTTGGGCGGGTGGGGACCACAGAGGACCGCTTTTGGACACGGACAGCTTTAGCCCCGTCCCTTCACTGCTGCTGGACCATCACCCTGGGCCACAGCTTTCCATGCTGGGTGCAGCTGGGGCTGTGCTTGGAGAGGTCCAGCCTCCCAACACAACCTGGGCCCGGGGAAGGAATCAGAACTTAAACCTGGGGAAGTGGCATTGCCCAGGGGGGAAGGGGATCAAGGCCAGGACATGGCCACATGGTGTCAGAGCATCCGACTGGTGCTGGGGCAAGGCAGTTCTGGAGACCGAGCTTCTCCTTTCTGGCCCCGCTCGCATCCCTCACGTATTGCTTCTCTGCCTCTTTTATCTGGGGTTTGGCCCCCCACATTGACTGTGGAGTCTGAACCTGTGCCTACAACAGGGTGACTGAGGACCCCTCCCATGGCCTGGACCTCCAGCTCCCACCAGCCCGGGGGTCACTCACACCTTGCCCCCTACCGCCCCTGCTGGTTGTGCTTTGCTTGTGCAACCAGGTCACAGTTCATTAATGGGAGCTGTTTTCCACACGAATGTAAATTTGCATCTGCATCTATTCACACAAGATTCCGGCCATGGTTGTAAGAGAAGAAACAGTAGTTGAGGGGTATCCTGTAAGCCCCGTTGTCCCCGAGTCCAGTCCCCCAGGCACAGCATATGGATCTTCCTCCCTCAGTTGGACAAGATTCTCCCACACGGAAATCCTGCAGGGACTTGGTGTATTCCCCACTTGTTATTTCCCATATGCACACCTTTAGCAGGTGCCTCATTACTTTCTGGTCACCCCCTTGTTCCAGCGTCACTGCTTCCACCACCTTCCATGTTCAGTTATCCCCCTGAGACTGGAGGATGCTTCTCCTGGACCAGGCACAGAGGCAGACAGCCTGCCCCCTGAGGCCAAGCCTTCTCCTCCCTGTCTGGATGGGAAAGCTTGGAGGAGCTGAGAATCGCCCCACCCCTTGTCTGGTGGCTTCCGGGAGGCCCCTCACCCAGGTTGGCCTCGGGAGTAGAAGTGATGGGAGGACTCCCTGAGGATTAGAGAGCTGTGTGCTCCCAGTAGCAGTCTGAAGGAGTCCCTGTTGATCTGGAAGGAAGGACTGAGGGTCACCTGTGAATCCATAGTGCCCATGACCTCTCGTACCCTTCTTTCCCCTCAGGTCCCTTCTCCGAGCTGCAGCACAGACAAAAATTTGGAGACAATGCCACTAGAGCATTCTCAAACAGAACCATCTTTATTCATAATGGACACACAATGCCACAGAGGAGCTGCTCCTACCCCAGGCCCACCCCTGCCATCATGGTCCTGCTCTCCTCCCTGTCACCCATGTCTGTGGAACAGCCAGGATCAGCCCTGGGATGAGAAGAGCCCGTGGCTCCTCCGGGGGACAGCCGGGTCACATCTTGGCTGGGTCCCAAGGGCTCTGGTAGTGGGAGGGACACCCCACTGCACTATACTGGCTGCAGTACCGCTTCCCCCAACTCCCTGTGACAGACTGGTCACACTTTCTCTTTTGAGGCTGGGACTGGGCAGCTCCCCAGCACCCCAGACCTCCAGGGCAGGCAAGGCCTGAGGCAGGAACAGGATACAGAGAGAGTGCAGGGGGCAGCAGGCTGTTGGGAGAGGCCCAGAGGAAGGACAGGCTGGTCAGGTCCTCCTCATTCTCACTGGACCTGCCCACTGGCCCGCTAGTCTCCCTAACAGGAGGGGTCTCTCTGGGAATGGAGGCAGCCCTGGGCCCCAGTGCAGAGTAAGTGCTCCTGGGACCCTGGGGAGCAAAGGCGGGGCATCGAGCCTGCAGTGGTGGGCACTCCTGACATCCTGAAGAGACAGCAAAGGCTTTGGGCTTGCACAGGTAAGCATCTGCTTGACTGTGGCTTTGGCAGTCCTTGAAGTCAGTCTCTGGTGGGGAGGCTTTGTCATTGACACCCAGCTGGGGGTCATGCTTCTGGGACTCTTGGCTGGCCACAGATTCAGAAGAACTTGAGTCCAATTGGGGTACACCATGACTCAGGGGTGCCTGCACACCCTCCTCCTCCTCTGAGGCCAGGAGTCGCTCCTCTACCAGCTGGGAGGAAGAGGGGGACAGTGACTGGCTCCGCACATCCACGTGAGACGAGGAAGTATGTGGGTGTGGGGACAATGGCATTCACGTGGATCCAAAATTTGGATTCACATGAATCCAAAACAGACATGTGGCTGTCCTGCTGTCCTCCTGTGCCATATCCCCAGCTTCGTGTTCTTCCCTCCCCACCTTTTCCTTCCCATCCCTCTCCTTCCTGTCCTCCTCTCCTTCCTGTCACCCTCTCCTTCCTATCACTCTCTTTCTTATTGTCCTGTACTACACCCACACCAGAGCCACACCCTTGGCATGCCATGACCACAGGAAGGGGTGGGCTGGACAGAATCATGCGCGCCCAGGTCCTGGGTTGCTCCTTGCCCTGGTTTACCTGAGTGCTCCCTCCCATGGTCCTTTCTTTTCTGTCTAACCTAGGTCCCCTCCGTCCTCTAACTCACCTAGGGTCCCTCCCTCCCATGGCTCACCTGGACAGGAGTGAGTTGTTTCTCCTGTTCCAACAAATCCTCAGCTAGGGTCAAGACATCCAACTGTGCTTCTGGGGAAAGCAATTGTGCCAGAAATTGGGGGTGAATGACCTCCTCCACCTGGGACAGAAGGAAGAGGCCGTGAGCACCCCTGACAGGGAGTGACCTGTGAGTCAGTATGACCTGTAGGAAAATTGGAAAAGCAAAGACCCACCCCATCCTCTCCTACAAGGTGAGTGTTTTACAACTCATGATCATCAGCTACAGACACACACAGGAACACATATACATACAAGCACAAGGGCACCCCCACATATACACACAGATAGCACACACCACACATATCACACACACAACATGCACAGTGCCACATACACTCACACGCACACACACCCAGCTCAGGAACAACAAACAGAGCTCAATCCCATCTGCCTGGGAAGAACCCCAGTCTGGGGCCTGGGGTGCCACCCTCTAGAATTCTGTAGACCCTGGAGCTCTGAGCCAGCCCACCTTAATGACAAAGTCTTCCTGGGAACACAGCTTGTCAATGTAGCTCAGGAGACTGGGGTCCAGGTAGGTCCTACCCGCTTCCTGCTGCGACTTCTTTCTGCCCTCTTCCGATTCTCCACCTGACGGCCCCGAGGCTGAGAGGGCCAGCCGCACCAGCTTGTCCATGATGTCCCTGTACCCTTTCAAGGCCCCAGTGGGGGTATCCTTGGGTGCCTTGGTCTCCAGGGACCACTGGGGTCTGTGGGTGCCCTGGGCCTTGGGTACCACCTTCCTGGGAATGCAAGCTGGGGCAGAGAGGAGGGAGTGTGAGGGGCTGCATCTTCCACCTCCTAAGGATGCGATGGTGAGGGCAGTGTTGGAGGGACATTAACATGGTGCAGCTGGGCCAGGCCCTCCGAAGCTATGTGATCTTAGGAAGGGAGAGGTCAGAGGGGAACATTCAAAAGAGTCAATTGTGAGGACATGCAGAGCCTCCAATTCTCCAAGGCCCTCCCCCACCCCGCCCAGCCGGGTCCTTAGCAGACTTTATGTTGGGTCCTTTGACAGGGAGGTGGGACAGAAGTTATGAAAGTTGACCAAGTGCCACCAATTACTCAGGTCAGGTGTCCTTAGATACTTACTAATATCTTCCTGCTTCAGTGCTACTCCCTGTGCCCCCTTTAAAAAGCCATATGCCTTTACAGATGTTCCACGGGAAAACCAACCACACTCACATCTGTTTTCTGTCCATGAGGCAGTTACGTGGCCTATAAGCAAACCCTTCATCTCAAAGGGAAAAGGCAGGGCAAGGGATACGCCATGACATACGCAGTGGGAGGAAGCAGGTCTGAGGAACTGAGTTCCCGCAGAGGGGGAGCAATTCCAGACAGGTCAGGGAACCAAGCCTGTCTTGGTGGAATTTGCCCGGCTGCCCTGCCCCTGTGGAACCCAAGACAACAAGCAGCTCCCTGGACTCAGGAGAAGTGACTTCTGAGCTGGAAGGAGCGGGGAAGCCCTGGGCTGCAGCAGCTGGGGTACCTTCCAGCCTCGCTCTCGGGGTCGACACTTCACTGGAGACCTGGCCACAGACTGCCACCCTGGATGACTGCATGGCTAAGACCACCTCTCCCCGCTGCCCCCATTAGCTCTAATACAGTCAGTTCAAATCCCCTGGAAAGATACTGTGGGGTAGGCTCCAAGTGCCTGAAGAGCAGGACAGAAGACAAGGATTTCCTGGAACCCACCCCACATGCCACCACCGTGACATACCCACTGCTCCCCACACTCACAGGCTGAAGTGGCTTGTTTCTCCTCTAGAAAGAGCCAATGTGCCTGCGGCCACCCTCTCTGTACGCCCAGGCACTTCCCCTGAGCCATCCTGACCCCTTCTCGGCAGCCCTCCTGTCCAGCACCCTCGCCGGTTTCCACCGGCTCCCAGCCTTCCCGGCTGACAGGTCTGTGGAGGTCAAGTGCTGTCTCCTTTCTCTACTTCAGTACAAACTATGTTTCCCAAGTGGAACTGTCGTATTTTACTCCTAAGTTTTCAGGGATAGCACGGTCTCTAAAACATCTCCCCAACCTGCAGGCTTACCTCCTTCTGAAGCCATCCCCGCAGGCTGAGGCACTGACCTCTGCTGCCCAGTAACCTCCACAATGAGAAAATCCAAGTCCAGGATCCAGAGAGTGACCTGCTCCAACAGATGCTCAGCATCCAGTGGAAGGAGGAGTTTGAATTTAAACAGCAGAATGCAGGGCTCCAGACATTCTGCAGCGGGGGAGGGGTGGAGGGCAGGTGGTATGGGGGGTGGGAGTGGGGAGACATTCCATGGCCGGCTCGGCAGGTAGGGGAGAACCAGAAGTTCCTTTCAAATTTAAGTGGTCACACAATTGGTGTGTGCCTCTTTAGGCAATTTATACATTGTTTTGTTTCGATTCATAGCACAAAGGCTTCACTTGATGTTCCCTTTATTTCAATTCTTGATCCATCAACCTAATTTTGGGTCCCTCAACCTGCTTCCTATCTGACTTTTGACTTACATCAACACAGGCTATACTTCCTAAACAAAAGTCAAACATATAACCTGAAAAAATAATGGGTACTCAGGGCCACACACAGCCCAGTGTTTGAAACGGGTTGACTAGGCAGACCCAGCCTGCTCAGCAGCGGTGTGCAATTACTCTCTAGGATGCAGTCTCCAGGCCCCAGCACCCTCCAGTGCTGGCAGCTCTGCAGGCTGCAGCTGGCCCAGCCTCACCAACAGCCTCCTTTGCTCCAGTCTGTCAGGGGAGGCCCTGTAGCCCACGCAGCCAGGATCAGAAATCAATACTTTTTGTTTCTCAGAGTAATATGGTGTTCAATATTTAATTTTTTACTTTTTGAATGATTGTCATGTAATATTTTAAACAAGCAATGCCTTTGCATAGCTCACAGGCAAATTGTGTGAAATGGGAAACGCAGTGATGAGTCTTTCTCCTGCCTCGTTCCCTGGCAGCACAGTCCTCTTTCCCACAGGATGCCGGTGCTACCTGGCTCCTTTAGTGCTTTCCAGAGATGGATTATGGAACTAAATACAAATGCAAGCTATTTTTATTTTATAAAAATGCTCTCAACTTTTTCCCCTGGTTAAAAATTAATATATGTCCCAATATATTTACTTTAGATGCAATATTCCTTAGTATATACCACCATCAATTGTCTTCCTACTGATAAGGTGGCTCCTCTCTTTATTTCTGGAAGCTAGATGCCTAAAACAAGTTCTACAGTCCCTTAAAATTCAAAGTACATGAAAGAATAGGTGGTTAGATTTAGCAAATAATGGATGCCCAATTAAATTTGAATTTCAGATACACAATGAATTGGTTTTTAGGATAATCATATGCCATGCAATACCTTGGACATACCTTTACTGTAAATTTGCTGAAATTTACATTTAACTGGCTTCCTGTATTCTACCTGACAACTCTACCAGACAAGCAACTTAGTAGGCTATTATTAGCTACTCCCCCTATAAGAAGGATAACTCAGGGTAGAGGCTCAAGTCTGCATCTTGGCTCCACCACAAAACATAACTGCACACTCACGTGAAACAGGCATGCTCTTTGGAGGATGTGGAGTTTATGAGAGCTGTCACACAGCACGAACGTCTAGGCTCAGTGGGACTAGGACAGAAGTAAGGGACAGGAAGACAGGAAATCTGGTTCCATGTGTTAGTGGGACTTAACAGCCTAAGGTCCTGTTTTCCTAGGTGTTAAAGTTGCACTGCACATGAGATGGATGTGCACTCTGAAATCAGAATTCTATCCACCATGTCCAACCCCCACTGACAGAAACCTCTCCCACCTAAGCCCCAGCTTGCAAGGCTGAGCCTGGAAGCCCTGCTCACTGGCTTCCAAGTTTCCTGTCTGCCTCACACATGCAGCCTTGCTCTTCTGAATCTAAGCTCATCGTTGCGTGTGGTTCCGTCTGAATGTGAATCATGGCAGCACCCCTTAGAAACCTCGTTTGATTCTTATTTTCACGATGTATATAAATGCCAGTATATTATCACTGTCGAAATGGCATGAACGAGAATTTGTGTTTTGTGCTGTGAAAGGAGAGGGTTGTTGGGAGATTGGTCAGGGGAGACAAGAGGTGACAACGTGGTGGGAGTGCAAGCGAATCTCTCGGGAGACAAGCTTCACTTCCTGCTGTAGCAGCAGAATTCTTACTGATGGCAAGGTGAAGGACTGCTCCATACGGTAAACATTCACTGAAAAAGACTCCGATATGACACAAGTTCTGCCGTATAACACAAAAAAGGAGGGAGAAGAGGGTGAAATTATTCCTGTACTACCTGCTGTGTGAAGAGAAACTAGCCCAGTCAAATCTTGATCAATATTACAACAGCAACCTTGCAATAGAAATATCTGTGAGTCAGCATTTATTGAAAAATCTCCACGTACTAATTAAATACACTAAGAAAAAATATTCTAATATAGTTAGTGCGTTTGGAAATACTTTAAGAGTGGGGTCAGAGGAAAGCATCTCTTAGAGTGTTTCCCAGGACCAAATTTCTAAATGTTTAATGAAACATTTAGACTTGTGAGGAAAAGGACCTACTGTTTTCAGAAACCATGGAAATACAGTCCAAAATGCATGAAGGCACTAGCCCCAGTTTGAGGATATGTGCTTTAGGGAGAACTCTCCAACACTCTTTCAGGAGGGAGGGCTATTTCGAAGTTCATGAATTGCACAGTTGCAACTTTAACATCCTAAGTGCTTATTTACATGTCCTGGTAGTTCAGACCAGGGGCGCCCCACGGAGGTTCCAGACAGGGAGGTTTTGCTGGAGAAGCTCTGCAGGGAATCCCCACACTGTATTTCTTTCCTCTCCTGCAGAGACAGCCTGTTACCTTACCCGCCCCCCGCCCCATCCCAGCCTCGCGGCAGGCCGTAAGCACCAATGTGCACTGGGAGTAGAGCTCTGTCCTGCAACCCAGAGTCCGTTGTGGCCAGTAGGCTCTGGTGGGTGCGCGTGTGCTAGCGGGGAGGGAGGGTCCCCAACGGCCTTCCTGCTGGCACGGTGGCCTCTAGAGTGGGTTATGTAAACAAACAGCTAAGGGATGCTTGTACTCTTCACCCCTCAGGTGTCACTCCTCTTTACTGTTGTTAACGCGGTGGGCTGTTTGCACCCAGGTCTGTGTGCATGACCCCCACCCACACACAGCCCACTTCCGGTAGTTTGCCAGGGAATTGGCACCAGGGGAACTGGCTGCAAGGGGGGTTCAGTGATTGCCAGGCCTACACTGGGGTCTAATAATGCATGTGAGCTGTTAAACTCTGAAGGTCATTCTGTGTCTCCCGCATTCTGAATAATACACGAGCTGCAGGGAAATTTCCTTCTTCTGGATTTGAAAATGGTGGTGCTGTTCAGCAAGAAGTAGCTCAAGTCATTGACCTTGAATGGAAGTGAGCGAAGCTTTCACATATTTCCCGACAGTTTTACGTGAAAATCTCAACAACCAATTATGTTCAAACTGCATTTTTGTCAATGAAGTGAGTGACTTGGCTGAATGGAGTCTGTTGTCAGATTATGGAATTGCGAAAATAGACGGGGTTTGTGCGTATTTGATTGGTTGGTGGGACTCTGATATGTGTGTATCAAAATGTGTGAGTTGGTTTTGTCTCTGGATATTTGTGATTAGAGGGAGGTCAGGCCTGTGTTTCCGTGAGAATAAGATGTTGTAGGTGACGGCGTTGAAATTTTGGAGGTCAGGTGTTTGTAATTTGGTGTTTGGAGGGTGCGTATTTACATCTTTTTCCCCGGTGTATTTGGGGATTTCGCTAATGGCTGGTTTAGAAAGATTACCTGCATATCCAGAAAGTGCTGTGTTCATCAGCGTGGAGGTATGATCTTTTTGTTTTGTATTTGAGAATGTAGAAGGGTTATTGTGTATTCAGTGTATGTTGCACAGTTATGTGTATTTCTTTTTGTGATTTTAAGGAGCTGTCTATGCATATTTTAGTGTGTGGAGGGCAGGTTTGTGACTTTTACATAATGGGTAGATCTTGTATATGCTGGTGCCATGTGGTGTTTGTTGGATTTGAGGTGGTGTTTGTGTGATTGTGTAGTCTGTGAGACAGAAGAGTTAATTCTGTGAGAGAATTTGAGGGTGTGGGATTTTGTTTATGCAGCTAGTGTGGCATTATATGTGTATTTGGGATGTAATATAGGGTTCTGTGTTTGCATATGTGTAGCGTGGGTACATTTGGGGCTTCTGGAGAGTTGTGTGTGTATTGGGTTTGTGTATACGTATTCAAAGGCCATGGCTATTTGGAGAAATATTTGCTAATATTCTGCTATGAGAAATATTTTCTGGAGCTATATGTTTATATTTTTCAGTAGGGGCTATTAGACTTATATTTTAGGAAGTGAGTGTGTATGCATTTGATGGAGGAAAGATGGGTTTCTATGTTACACATTTACATATATAAATATATATATTCATATATGAGCTCAGATATGTGTCCATCTATGCACAACTTACTGTGAGTATTCATCTAGATATAAGAAAAATAAAATAGGATATCAGAACCATGAAGTTTTAAACAGAAAACTATAGCAATAAAATAAGCATTAACAGATGATTCTACTCATTCAAGACTGTTTTAAGTATCTACTTCAAACCTCATTTGCATGCATTTACTTAAAATATAGTATTTTTGTATTTATCTCCAGAGCCCTAAGGTATACTCATATGTTAGTGAGCTCTAAGGAAAGCAAAACATATAAATGTAGAAGAAACTATCAAACAACAACTGAAGAGAACATTTTACTTCAACCTTATACTCCCTGTCATGTTTTGTCTTGGTAGACCAACTGTTTCCAACGGTACAAGGAATGTATTATGTAGAGCTACAGTTTCAAGAAGAACACGAGATTCCAGGTGAACTAGATCTGTCAGATTCGGGAAGGAAGTGGGGGTGATAGTTTATACTGATGAGTGAGAGGGAAACCGAGCAGATCGATAATGTGTGATTATAGACATATAAGATACTGCATGTAAGCAAACCTGCATGTAAACTGTTCCACTTAAATGAACTTATATTTACTTTATAATATACGCCACTAAAATACTTCTTTTTATTTTCCTTAGAACTAGTTTGTTTCCTTTTAATTTAATGTTTCCTCTTCTTTGAATTTTTGGAAATATAATTTCCATTGAGAAATATGAGCATAAAGATACTTAGACCTTGGTCTGGATTTTGGATCCCAAGTGCATAGTCCTAAGCAGGAGTGCCTTATTTTTACATTCTATTTGACTCACTGCTTTTGATTAATTCTAATATTAAAACCTGATATCACCTAATTATATTTTTAACTTTCTACTAATCACTATCTGACTATAAATGGAATATAGTTTATTACCTTTATTGACGTAAAGTTAAATTTGTAGATGGTTTATTCAAATACACCAAGTGACAAGTCAGACTGGAATCTTACCAGATGTCTTATACATCAGTTATTTAAAATAATGACTATAAACTCTGGCAGGTGTGGCTCAGTGGATTGAGTGCCAGCCTGCGAACCGAAGAGTCACCGGTTCAATTCCCAGTCAGGGCATGTGCCTGGGTTTCAGGCCAGGGGGTGTGCAAGATGCAACCACACACTGATGTTTCTCTCCCTCTCTTTCTTTCTCTATTCACCTCTGTCTAAAAATAAATAAACTCTTTTTAAAAATTCTATTGAAAAATAAAAATAAATAAAATAATGACTATCATTTTGCATATGCCAATTTGTGTTCATGTACTCCCATGGATTTACAGTGATGGGTGTTAACTCTTTGAGTGCACTAATTAGCAAGTATAAAGATGAATATTGGAGCTATTGTGATTCATTGGTTATAAAAACAATAGTTATTCATTACCTTAACTCTTACATGTTCTTTTGAATATTTCTGTACCTATTTACCATACTGATGTATGCAAATGTTGGCATCTTATTTACTTGGTTGTTTTTGTTGCCTGTCACCCTGTCCTATTGAACCTAAGTTTTATTCACATGTTGTACTTTTTGAAAGTGGTAAGTCCATTCATGTACTTTCATAACTTTGCTCATGCTACTCTATCTTAGTGGAATTCTCACTTTTTTGATAGTTAAAAGTCTATTCATATTTAAAAGCCCAATACAAATGTGATCTCCATCATGAAGCATTTAATTTCCACTAATATAGACTAGATTCCTTCCATAACTATTTGTTATAGCACACTGCATTACCTATTATAATGTTCTTTATACTTTATGTTTTTCTACAAAATAGTTTTGAGTTAGCTTTCAAGATAAAATTGCTTAAAAATTTTAGTAAATGAGAATGAAGCTTCTTTTCTTTTTTCTTCTTTATTGTAATATCAGTATGTCCAATAAGCACTGGGTTTATTTTGTTGTCATTTGTTTTTTTGTGTTTGTTCTAATAAACTTAGACTTTACATTGCTAGATTGTGGAAGAAGAGAAAAAGACAGAGAAAAATTTCTGACCTGATATATGTTGATTCAACCAAATTTTATAACTTTACTGAGTGCATATTTCCTATGGGCATATTTCATATTTCATTTCATATTTCACATACATTTCTTCTTTTAATGTTCACAAACGAATTAAGCACTGTGATCCCTACTCTCCAGATGATGTGACTGAGGTACATAAAGTTAAGAAATTGGATCAGAGTCACTCAGGTGTAAGTGACAAAGGCAACATTGAAGTAGGTTTCATTCAGGGGTGTCCAACCTTTTGGTGTCTCTGGACCACACTGGGAGAAAAGTTGTCTTAGGCCATGCATTAAATATATTGGGGCACATAATCACAAAAAAAATCTCATAATGTTTTATGAACTTAAGATTTTGTGTTGGGCTGATTCATAGTGATCCTGAGCCGCATGCAGCCTGTAGGCCGCACGTTGGGCAGCCCCACTGAAATCACGACTGGGGTAAAACTAGAGTCACAGTGGAGTCATAAACGTAGTTGTCTACATTGCTATACTCTAGTTTCCAGCTGTTGTGTTATCTCAATATATACTAAACTTGAGATTTTTTAACTTTGTCTCCAAGTTAGAAGTTGCTGGCAAGGGGGGCAAAAAACATTGTTTTCATCTTACTCTACTAATACACCCTACCCCACACCTAGATATTTAAGTAAATTATGATAGTTCAAAATATTCTCCAAGAATAGGTATCTTTGTTCTGTACTTCTTGAAATGGACATCATTTGATGTATTATATGCCCTGATGGTACTTCAATAGGTAATGGATGACCTGCTATTATAATCTGTCAGTTATCAAATATTTTTTAAAAAGACTTGCATAACATATTTAATTATCATCCAACTGCCAAGTCATTTAATAATTTTATAGGAGTTTAGTTTTCAATATTTCTCTAAGGAGAATTAACATCAACATCTAATGATTTATTTAAAAGAATTCAAAATATCATTCAAAGAACATACGTATTGGTAACATTGTAGATATTTTTTTGATTTGTTCCTTCTTGGCAAAACATTCCCAATGACATCTTATCAAAAATAAAAGCCTAATTGTTTACTGTCATCGCTGACAATTTTGTGTTGAGGTAAAGAAATCATATGTTTAAAAGCCAAAATTAATTTTAAATTGCAGGATCACTTGCACATTATTATGGGCTAAATTCACAAGAAAATTTAAGGGTGCCCATTCCTCCCATGAGTTCAATGAGACATGATTTCTCGCTGGAGCTTCTGCCTCTGAGCACAGAAGCCATGGAAGGCAGGTTGTGTAATTCATATGATGGGGTAATTGTTCCTCCACCACCAGCAGTGAAACTGTTATGCAAGTAAAATGTCTGTATTTGAGCTTTGTTAAACACACTTTCAAAAAGTGGGTATGGTTTTGAAAGAAATTCTTAGGTCTTAACCATCTTTCTTGAGATACCAGGTTTAAAGACAGTTTGGTCTGAATTTTTAGCAGGAGACAGTTAAGCCATCGCAAATATTTCTATTAAGTTGGAAATTAGTTTATCCCTTGATGGCATAAGGGGGTAAAAGTAGGAATTGTATAACTGCAAATTGCACCCTGAACACATAACTCTTTGAAAGTAGATGAACCTCTTTGGGAAGCTAAAAATTCTTCATTAAATTTATGTTTGTGGCCAAGAGGTTACTCAATAAAAAAAAAGAAACGAAGATGTAAAATTTGTCGTTTAAAAGTAAAGAGAAATCACAGGACTAGTTGAACTTCCTAGTCACCTGAAAATATATAACTTTAAATATTTGGGGAAAATACTGTTTGAGAGCATTATTTTGGATCCCATACAAATACAGCAGTCAAAGTATGGCATGTTTTTAATTAGACAAATTTATCTACACAATGAAAATTGCAGGTCTATGTACCTCATTCAAGTGTAGAATTCAGGCAATTCATGTTTGTGAAATTAATATTTTTTGTCATTCAGTGGTTGATGTTTTGGGGTGGCTAAGTGAAGAAGGATTTTTATCAGTAGTCACAAATGCATGCCTATGCATGGGACAAAAAAATGGCAGTTATTTGTTTATCAACACATCAAGAAATTATATGTGACAATATTTGCCTATGCTACAACCACTGAGATCTGATTATTTCACTTCCCCAAACTCTAGATTTTATTTTATTTGTTTTATTCTCTGCAACAGTTCTTTCCTTTACTTCAGTTTTCATAACAAAGTTTCCTAAAGTTGTCCTAACCTCTTTACATGTTAAAGTTTAAAGAATTTGGCAAAATGTAATGACTTAGCATGATCCTTCCCTTTTTTAACTGAAGCACAATGAGGATTAAAAAATGTAACTACTATTGCTCAATGTGATCCGATTTCAGAAGATCTCTGAATATTTGGCGACTGACATGAAATTTATATCTGTCCTCAGAGATTTAAATTAAAAGAAGAAAATTAGATGCAAAAGCGAAAATGTAAGTATTTATATGTCCATATTTTGGTAAGGGAAAGCAGATGGTTTATGGAACACTACGGAAATGTGAAAGAGATATGCTGTTCAATAGTTTAGAAAGAACAAAAAGTGAAGGAGGTAACAGTGTGAGAAGCAGCTTCCATAAAAATCTCGTCAAGCCATTGGTGGATCCCAATTTTTCATAAAGAAATGGTACTGTATACAATTTGTCCGTGGTAAATATAGAAAAAAAAATAAATGTTCGCATCATGGATTCCCCTTCAAAGAGGACACGGTAGAAAGCTGAATTCATAGCCGCCATGAATTTACCTGCCTGTACTCTAAGTCATTTTCCATTTTTCATGCATTCCCTAAAGTAGCTTAAATACATAGTGTCATTTAGCTGACACTTTTTAGGAGTGTAGGGGCTGTTGACAACAGGAAAGTTTGCCCAGCAAATCTGGATGGAAAGACAGAAATGAGCAGATAAACTCTCTCAATGTATTTCTTCTCTAGAGACAGTATTAAAATTTGCACTTAACATCCATCTTGCACTGAACAAATGAGACTTAATAATCTTTAATGAAAAATTATTGTGCATTTTGCCACAATAACCAATAGGTTTTATTACTTTCTTTCCCTGAGAGAAGAAGAATTTGAAATTAAAATTTAGGGGGAAATATCTATAGAAATCATGTAAATGTGCTTTATATCCAATTTCATAGCATATTTATGCTTTGTAGTGTTCAGTCTGAATTGATAATGTGTCTTTGACAAAACTGTGTTGGAATACTACTCACCTTTCTTATAGGTTTAGCTAATAATTGATTATAATCATGCATATCAAATACTGGAAAAAACATAACTCATTTGGAACAGCATAGTGATTTTAATCAAACAGTTGCTTACAAAACTAAGTCATTTTGAAAAATGGCTTTTCTTCTTTTATGTACCAGTTGTTTAGCCTATAGAATTAAAAAGTATACAGTTTCGTAGCTTCTTAGTTAAGCCTCTTCTTAAATTCAGTTAAGTAGTCATGAGCTGCACTAAAAAATAAAATCTGATGCAATAATGACCAATAAGAACCACTGATAGTGAGCGCTCACTCCTCATCACATCTTTAATAAATTCGTACAGAAAACGAGAGAGCGCGTGCAGGTGAATTGTGCTACAAGTCTGATAAAATGTCATTACCTCCCCTGGAAAAGGGTTATTTGAGAACTTCCCCAGCAGAGGTGTCAACTGTGAGACTCTGGAGTGAGATTTCCAGGATCTGAACCGGGTTCTGCCAATTTCTGACTACAGGCCCCTGAGAAAATTATTTAAGTTCTCTGTCCCTCATTTCACTGTCTGACCAACGGGGAGCATAACAGTGCCTGTCTCACAAGCTTGTTGTAAAACTTAAAGGAGTTAATATTTATGAATTATTACAGTAGGGTCTAGGACTTGTTAAGCTGTCTTTAAGTACTATCTAAATAAACATCCACTAAAGACTGAAAATTATTTTTCAAGTAAAAGCAACAGAGGTGTGTGTGGTCAAGTTCACAGTTCTGTTTGACTTGACAATATATTTAAGTTGGAATATTTGAACTAGCAAGACATGCTCATTATTTAAATCAATTTTGGATAGAAGTAGAAGGCAATACTATTTTATCCAATTATAACACATTATGTATTGCAATAGATTGATTATAATACGGTAAATCTCATATAGGTGGTGCACACGTTATTAGAGTATCTTGTATTCAAAATACACTTTGTTGTAATAATCCTGTTTTACATGGTTAAACTGAGGTTTGTAGATTTTAACAATTTATCTGAAGTCATACAGGCGGTTGTAACTGCAATATCTGGACTTAAACTTCTGTTTTAAACTTCTATTTCCATCAGAGACAGTGGTATTTACTAGCTCTGTGATGTTGGAGGAAGCACTGGTTTTTAATGCCTCACTTTGAAAATCTTCAAAATATAAACATTCCTGTGTTGCAGGATTATTGAAAATACAAAAACCCTAGTGTCTGAGACAGCTGATACATTCAAAGTGCTAAATAAATGGCAACTATGTTTCACTTGGTATGTGTTAGTTTACAAATACTACGGTAGAGGGTGGAATATGTTTGTGAAGAGGAATGGCTGATAGATGACACAGTCTTTTCAGAAGCCCAGGAATAATAGTTGATATTTATTGAGTTCTTTCCATGAACAATACTATTCTAATACTTTAGAAGTATTGCTTTATTTTTAAAAAAGAAATACTGCTTTATTTAAACTGATAATAAACCCAAAAGACAAGTACTATGATTTTCCAGACTTTACGTGTGAGGAAACTGTGGTATAAAATATTAAGTAACTTGCCTCTGTAGTCACTGCAGGGAGAAACGAATCCAGCAGTGTGCAGCCAGAGTAAGCATTGCACGCTGGGCTGCCTGGGCAGACACCGGAGAAGCACTAGTGCACAAATAACTAACTCTTATAATCCATTCAAGGTTTCCAGGTTAAGACTAAGACTAAGTTTAGCTGGTGTATTCACTGCAAACTATTTGTTAGGGAGGCAAAACACATCTGCGTTATTGTCAGTCTCTCTTTCAATTGGTTCATGTTGATTTTGTCAGTGAATGAACGAACCTTTCAGAGGAGACAATTAAGAACTTCGATATTGAAAAAACAAACTGGTCTTTTCTGGTTGCTCTTATATAAACATCTCCTTAAATGTACCATCATCTTGAAGGAGTTTGAACTGTTTTTGAAATTAAACAAGCAAACAAGCCAATGACCCTAGAATCTGGAGATCTGACAATCTCATGTAATCATAAAATATAAAATTTTGTGAATCAAGCACTGCTAACTATTTTCTCCTCACTGATGTCTCTTCTGATAGTTAAGCGCTATTAGGGGCCCTTCATTCTGTAATTCCCAGTGTATCTGTGAAGATTGATCTCCTGTGCTACATAATAATGATAGATACCCTCTTTAACATTTTATGCTTTCTCTTCATTTATTCCACAGCACATTGCCACTGGCTATTTGTCAAGTAAACTTTCTCCAATACCAATGCAGAATTGATCATGAATTTGCTGAATTAACCTCAAACTTCTATAGTATAAAAATACTACAGAGTATTAATGTTCCAGAGTATAAATGTTCCAGCCCTGGCAGTTGGAGCTCAGTGGATTGAGTGCAGGCTGTAAACCAAAGGGTTGACTGTTTGATTCCCAGGCAGGGCACATGCCTGGGTTGCAGGCCAGGTCCCCAGTAGAGGCCACATGAAAGGCAACCACACATTGATGTTTCTCTCCCATTCTTTCTCTCTCCCTTCTCCTCTCTCTAAGAATAAACAAATAAATAAAACCTTTTAAAAACTTATACACACACACGTATTCCAATGAGAACAAGGAAGCAATCTGGAATAGACAACACCAAATTCAGTTAACTCAGTAGCCTCTAGGGTGGCTACTCCAATAGTACCTTTTCATTTCTCCACATGATAAAAAAAACTTTTTAGATGTACATTGAAAACAGAAATTGGGACACAGTGTGTGTTATCCGATGGTATGGTCACCAAGAAGGTAACAATTTTCAGTGACTAGGAGAAGTTTCCAAAAATTTGGAACACTATCACATTTTATGACCAGAGAGTATCCAAGTTTGTTTGTCTTTCAGTAAATTTTAGAAATATTGTACTGTGTTCTCACTAGTCATGAGCAACAAAGCATGATGTAGTTCTTTCTGGGTTAAATTATTCTTTGTCTTCAGAGAAGAATGTTGTGAAGGTGGAGAGTTTTCTCTGTGGATATGCTCACTGAAACAGCAACACAGAGAACAGCAATTTTTCCTGAGAAATGGACACTGGGCTGTGTAGTGTGTGAGACCGTGTTGTCTCTGAAACGACCCTTGCTACTAGAGCTGTTCTGGGAATTGAGCAAGTGCAGAGACCTAGATGTGATGCTGCTGTGTTTGCTGTTCAAATGGCTTCACCCAGGTAAAAAGACCCAAGTTTGGAAAGCATACGAGACACAGTAATCAGTTTGTTTTACATTATCTTTTTAATTTTAACAAGAAGATTTTCTTCAGCAGAAACTCCTCCTAATGAATTACATATAAATACACGCACACACATTTTGAGGGACAGATCTAAAATTGAGTATTTTTTGGTTTTATTAAGGTATAACTGGCAAATAAAAATGTATATAATTTAAGGTGTATAACTTGATGTTTTGATATGTATGTACATTTTGAAATGATCACCACAAGCGAATAACATAGCCATCAGCCCATGTTGTTACCATTCTTTTCTTTTTTTGTGCAGGTGTGCTGGAAATGCTTGCAAATTTCAAGTATGCAATTCAGTGTTGTTAACTATAGTCACATGGCTGTACATCAGCTCTCTAGAGCGTATTCGCCTTGGGTGATTGAAACTTTATGCTTTTTAACCAAATTCTCTTCATTTCCTTATCCCCAGCCCCTGACAGCTACCACTCTGTTTCTTGCTTCTATGAGTTGGACTATTTTTGATTCTGTATATAGGTGAGATCATGCAGTATTTTGTTTTCTGCATCTAGATTATCCCACTTCACATAATGTCCTCCAGGTTTACTTCATTGATCTGGTTTGACTGTATTTACTACCTTTGTTTCCACTGACTTCAGTTTTTTATTTTTTGGTGCATACATGCTCTCCAGGTTATTTCCTCTCAAGGAGTAACAAAGCAGCCGATTTGGATATTTTCAGAACGGGAGTTTTGGGAGTTAAATTTACTTTTGCCTTAACCTGCCACATAAGTTGAAATAATGTCATTAAGGCCAAATTACAAGAGGCAAAGGAGTCTCAACTTATCATTTTTCAATAGCAACATCATTTAATATTGTTAATATAATAAATTATCTTGTATCTATATGTTAATCACTTCCAGTCACATTTCATTAGATTGTATGGTTCACATGCCCTATTGCGTCTTTATAAGTGGAATTTTAAGTGAAATTACAGTAATGTTATGATTTGTATCTACATCTGCCACAAATTAGTTTTTATTACTACCTAGATTTTTACATCTTCACCAAAGCATCTCTTCACTAAGTCCATCCTATTCCCCTTAGAGTAGTAGACCAAATTAGTAGTCTTCCAGTTTGCTTTTGTCTTGTCAGAATTGTGGCAAGACTTTATCACAATGTGATAAAGTTGTGGTAAGACTTGAACAGGGTTTTCAATACTGGAATAGGTATAAGAGATCATTTAACACTGAGATTTTTAGCAGGAAAATGGACACAAAATATGTCAAAATGTTGGTGCAATTTATCAGTCTATATGAAAGTGTTGGAAAAGAAAGCTAAGACCTAGCAAAGATTTCCAAGCTTATGACAAGAAACTGTCAAAGAAACACAATGACAGCAAGAAATAAAAATCCAAATCACAAAGGGGAGTGTAGCCTCCAGTCAGGGCAGAATGGCATGTACTTAGTCCACTCAATGAATGGAAAAACACGGTAACAACCTTAATGCGTTTTGTTTCCTTTCTAAACATGGTAGGCATATTAAATGTTCAAGTTCTCATCCTATGTAATTTGTCTTCAAATGCATTTTTAGAAAATAACCTCTAGCTACAACTTGGCTATAGTGGCAGATATTTTATTTCATTAAAATTTCAACAGGATTAAATGATGGTAACATTCTTCTTGAGCATGTTTCTTGTTTCTGTAGAAAGGAATTAACGAGCTGTTGTTTATCTCCTCTATGGAAAAAATATCAACTCAGAAACTGCTTCTCTCCAAGCAGGTGTTTCAGCATGTAAAAAAGCAGGATTACATCTAATAGCTATGCCCCAGTATAACTTTTTTGTTGTTGTTCCATAGCTCTCTCCAAGGATGATATTGACAAGTGAAGACAGCTGCTAAGCTTTTTTTTTTTTTTTAAATGCTAACCCACTTCTGGTTTACATCATTGTAACTGAATTTGTTGCATGTGATATATACAGATAAATACATGTGCTTAAGAGGATTTTCTGGAGGGCTGCCCTACTGCTGTCTACTGGAGACCTATGCAGTTGTTTATAAAAATGACAAGGTTCCATCGATCTGCGTATCTGTATCTCATCGACATCTCTGGACTGATGTAATAAATTATTTTGTATTTTTCGCCCTGGCTGGTGTAGCTCAGTGGATTGAGCGCAGGCCTGTGAACCAAACAATTGCGGTTCGATTCCCAGTCAGGGCACATGCCTGGGTTGCAGGCCAGTTCCCAGCAAGGGACACACGAGAGGCAACCACACATTGATATTTCTCTCCCTCTCCCTCTCTCCTACCCTTCCTCTCTAAAGATAAATAAATAAAAAATCTTTAAAAAAAATTTATAAAAAAAATTATTTTGTATTTTTCTATAGTGTTCAGTTAAATATCTGTGATCTGTGTTAATGTTAGTTTTTTCTAGGTCTTATGAGACCAGGTGCCATGTTTTTCTTTTTTAAATTAATTTATTTTTTAATCAGTATTTTTTTAATTGTTGATCTTGTACTGTTTTCTGTCTTTTACTCCCCCCCAGCCCACTGCCCCAGCCCTCCCCACCTCCCTCCCATTTCCACCCCCCATAGTTTTTGTCCATGTGTCCTTTATACTTGTTGCTCTAAACCGTTCCCCTTTTCCCCTGAAATTCCCTCCCCTCTCCCCTCTGGTCACTATCAGACTGTTCTCAATTTCAGTGTCTTTGGTTATATTATGCACAATTTACAACAGTCAAGTGTTGAAAGCAACCCAGGTGCCCATCAGTTAATGAATGGATCAAAAAACTGTGGTACATTTACGCAATGGAATTCTATGCAGCAGAAAGAAGGAAGGATCTCCTACCCTTTGTGACAGCATGGATGGAACTGGAGAGCATCATGCTGAGCGAAATAAGCCAGGCAATGAAAGACAAATACCATATGATCTCACCTTTAACAGGAACCTAATCCGCCATGTTTTTCTTATTCATTGTATTATGTCCTGGCTTTTTAGTGGGTCCAATACACAGCAGGATTTAAAACAAAAATATTATCTGAATAATATACCAAGGCATAAATTATTTCATGTTGGTAATTAATGAAAATGCCAGAAAGACTTCTTGAAAATGACTATGTTCTACTCACTGAAATAAATACTGTATTCATTTTATTATACACTTATGTTCAATATACCTTGAAGATGTAGAAAGTTTGGTTCTGATATCAGTAGCCGCTCTTCGGCACTAAAGCACTGGCGAGCTAATGGCTTCTCTGTTGTTCTTTCTGGATCTTCTTCTGTATTCCTCCCCAGTTGTTGTGTCCCACAGGTGTGGTAGTCTCCATTTATTGCAGGTACTTCTCACTAGCCACAGGGAACACTGGACTATGCTTATGTATTCAATTAATTATACAGGCTTCAAATATTTCGGTATTTACCTTATTTGGTGGTGGATGATTTTCAGTTCCTGTCAAATGTCCTTGAGCTCTTTTCTGAGAAGCACATGATCTCCAATGCGCTGCTGAGAAGTCAAAGGAAATCTGCGCAACTCTCTCCCCTCTAGGTCAGTTCTGCAAATTCTAGCCTATCTGGTCCTCTCTCAGCAATATTATACAACTCATAGAGTTATTTCGGCTCCACTTGAGCTTCCCCTCTAAAGAACTGAAAATTCTCTCAGTGCAGCCAACTAGGACAGTCATGAAACTGGAACTCACCTAGTTTGTTTTCCACCTCTAAGGAATCACCGGCTTTTATTACTTAATACCCAGGATCTTCAAAATTCTTGTCCTTCACAGAGCAGAAGTTTTTAATTTTAATGCAAGTCAGTTTATCAATTACTATTTTCACAACCACCTCTTTAGTGTTGTATTTCATATGTATTTTCAATTTTTGTTTGTTTCACATGGAAGAGTAAATTTGATTTCTATGACTCTACCTTGGATCAGAGGTCTTTTTAAATTACTTGTTAAATTTGAAAATTTGCCTTAGATTCCTTTGAATTTAAGAATTACATAGTCATGTTGAACAATAGCTTTTTATTTCTTCTTTTTCTGTCAATTGTTTCTACCTTTTTTTTTGGTATTTCTTTGTGGCACTGGCTAGGTTATTTAATACAATATGAAGAACTACCATTCAAGAACATTATTATCTCATCAAAATCTTGAGGTAGAATCTTTAAATAAATATGATATGCACTAGCTGTAGATACTCTGCAAGTACTATTACTATTCATATTAAGTAAATATCATAGTCTTTATTTGCTATGAATTTTATTAGATTTAAAATTTAACAAGTCAGCTTCTTCCACTCTTTTGCCTGTTCTTTTTATCTCAATTATGTTCGATAGATCAATTTTTAATAATTTACATACCACATTTTATTTTTAAACTTTTTCAATTACAGTTTACATTCACTATTATTTTGTTTTAGTTTCAGGTGTATAGCATAGTGGTTCAAGAATGTCTCATTGTGGTTTTAATTTGCATTTCTCTGATGATTAGTGACTGTAAGCATTTTTTCATACATGTATTCAACATATGTATGTTGTCTTTGGAGAAGTGTCTATGTAGATCATCTGCCCATTTTTTAATTGGATTGTTTGTTTTTTGGTGTTGAGTTATATGGATTCTTCATAAATTTAGGATATTAACCTTTTATCAGATGTATCATTGGCAAATGTGTTCTCCCATTCAGTGGGTTGTCTTTTCATTTTGTTTATAGTTTCCTTTGCTGAGCAAAACCTTTAGTTTTGATGTAGTCGCATTTTTTTTATTTTGTTTTCCTTGATGAGGAGAATCATAAAATAGTACTGCCTATGTTTTCTGTCTATGTTTACTACCTATATTTTCTTCTTAGATTTTTATGGCTTTGAGTTCAATATTTAAGTCTTTAATACATTTCAAGTTTATTTTTGTATATGGTATAAGAAGATGGTATAGTTTCATTTTCTTGCACATACCTGTCCATTGTTCCCAACACCATTGAATAGACTTTCTTTACACCATTGTTTGTTCTTGCCTTGTTTTTCAAATATTAATTGATCATAAAGGCATGGGTTTATTTCTGGGCTCTCTACTCTTTTCCATTGAACTATATATTTTGCAGTACCATGCTATTTTGATTATTCTGGCCTTGGAGTATAGTTTGATATCAGGTAGTGAGATCCTTCCGAATTTGTTCTTCTTTTTCAAGATTTCTGTGGCTCGATATTGCTAGCTATCAGAGAGATGCAAATTAAAACCACAATGAGATACCACTTGACACCAGTCAGAATGGCCATCATAAACAAAGCAACAAACAGCAAGTGTTGGAGAGGTTGTGGAGAAAAGGGGACCCTAGTGCACTGTTGGTGGGAGTGCAGACCGGTACAAACACTGTGGAAAACAGTATGGAATTTTCTAAAACAACTAAAAATGGATATACCTTTTGACCCAGCAATTCCACTGCTAGGACTACATCGTAAGAACTCTGAAGCACCAATCCAAAAGAACCTATGCACCCCTATGTTTATAGCAGCATAATTTACAATAGCCAAGTGTTGGAAGCAACCTAGGTGCCCATCAGTAAATGAATGGATCAAAAAACTGTGGTACATTTACACAATAGAATTCTATGCAGCAGAAAGAAAGAAGGAGCTCCTACCCTTTGCAACAGCATGGATAGAACTGGAGAGCATCATGCTAAGTGAAATAAGCCAGGCAGTGAAAGACAAATACCATATGATCTCACCTTTAACAGGAACCTAAGCAACAAAACAAACAAGCATAATATAACCAAAGACATTGGAATTGAGAACAGGCTGACAGTCACTAGAGGGGAGAAGGGAGTGAATTTCAGGGGGAAAGGGGAAGGGTTTACAGGAACAAGTATAAAGGACACATGGACAAAAACTATGTGGGGTGGAAATGGGAGGGAGGTGGGGAGGGCTGGGGTGGTGGGCTGGGGTGGGAGTAAAAGACAGAAAACTGTACAAGATCAACAATTAAAATAAAATTTAAAAAAAGATTTCTGTGGCTATTAAGATCCATATAAATTTCTGGAGTGTTTGTTCTTGTTCTATGAAATACAACATTGGTATTTTGATAGGAATTGCCTTGAATCTATAGATTGCTTTAGGTAGCATGGACATTTTAAAGATGTTAATTCTTCCTGTCCATGAGGGTAATATATGCTTCCATTTATTTGAATTTTCTTCTGCATCTTTCTTCAATGTGTTACAATTTTCTCCTTTTTAAAAGATTTTATTTATTTATTTTTAGAGAGTGGGGAAGGGAGGGAGAAAGAAAGGGAATGAAACATCGATGCGTGGTTGCCTCTTGCTTGCTCCCAACTGGGTGCCCACAACCCAAGCATGTGCCCTGACTGGCAATCAAACCGACAACACTTGGGTTCACAGGTCAGTACTCAGTCCACTGAGCTACACGAGTCAGGGCCAGTGTCTTACAGTTTTCTGAGAACAGGTCTTTTACTTCCTTGGTTAAAATAATTCCCAGGTATTTTATGTTTTGATGCAATTATAAATGGGATTGTTTTTTTAGTTTCCCTTTCTAGTAGTTAATTATTGGTATAAAAAATGCAGCCAATATCTAGATATTTATTTTCTATACTGCTACTTTACTGAATTTATCAGTTACAGTAGTGTTATAGTGGACTCTTTAGGGTTTCTATAGACAGTATCATGTCATCTGCAAATAACAATAGTTTATTTCTTTCTTTCCAATATGTATGCCTTTTATACCTTCTTGTTTGATTGCTGTGGCAAGGATTTCCAGTGCTTTGTTGAGTAAGAGCACTGAAAGTGGGCATCCCTGTCTTGTTCCCATTGAGTGTGATGTTAGCTGTGGGTTTGTCATATATTGCCTTTATTATGTTGAGGTATGTTCATTTTGTTCCCACTGTACTGAGAGTTTTTATTATAAACTGGTGTCGGATTTTGTCAGAAAATTTTTATGCATCTATTGATATGATCATATGATTTTTATCACTCATTTTGTTTATGTGATATATCACATTAATTGATTTGCAAATATTGTACCAACCTTGCATTGAAAAACTAAATTCCACTTAATTGTGGTGTGTGATGTTTTTAAAGTATTGCTGGATTTGATTTGTTAATATTTTGTTGAAGATTTTTGCATCTGTGTTTATCAGGGATATTGGCCTGTAATTTTCTTTCTTTGTAGTGTCTTTATATGGTTTTAGAATTAGGGTAATGCTGGGCTTGTAAAATGAGCTTGGAAGTCTTCCCTTTTCTTGTATTTTTTTGGAATAGTTTCAGCATAGGTGTTCTCCTTTGAACATTTGCTAAAATTCACCTGTGAAGCTATCCCTTCCAGGTGTTTTGTTTGTTGGAAGTTTTTTGGTTACCACTTTGATTTTGTTACTTGTAATCTGTCTTAAAAGATTTCTCTTTCAGCATGATTTAGTTTTAGAAAATTGTATGTTTCTAGGAATTTATCCATTTTGTTCAGATCGTCTAATTCATAGGCATACAGTTCATAATATTTTCTTGTAATCCTTTGTATTTCTGTGGTATAATTTGTTACTTATTTTTCATTTCTGTCAATTCATTTGGTTCTCTCTTTTTTAATCTAACAAAATTTATTTATTTATTAAAAATTTATTGAGTTTATTGGGTGACATTGCTTAATAAAATTATATAGGTTTCACGTGTACAATTCTATAATATATCACCTGTATGTTGTATTGTGTTCACCACCCAAAGTCAAGTCTCCTTCCATCACCATTTATGCCCCTTTTACCCTCTCCTACTTCCCACCCCCTTTCCCTCTGGTAATCACCATACTGTTGTCTGTATTTATGAGGTTTTTGTTTTGTTTTGTTTTGTTTTGTTTTGTTGCTAAATCCTTTTACCATCTCTCTCTTTTTGTTGTTGGTAAGTCTAACTAAAGGTTTATTAATCTTGATTTTTCAAGGAGCCAGCTCTTGGTTTCATTGATTTTTGTCCTATATATTTTTAAGACTGTTTCATTTATTTCTCCTCTGATCTTTATTATTTACTATCTTCTACCCACTTTGAATTTTTGTTTGTTGTTCATCTTCTATTTCCTTAAAGTATAAGGTTAGGTTGTTTATTTGAGAGTTTTTTTTTGTTATTGTTACTTGAGGTAGGCCTCTAATGCTATGAATTTCCTTTTCAGAATGCTTTCCCTGTATCCCATAGATTTCAGGTTGTGGAGTTGTCATTTTCATTTGTTTCAAGGTATCATTTAATTTATTTTTTTAATCTCATTATTAACCCATTCATAACATCCACATGTATGAGTGTTTTTCTGTTTTTTTTCTTGTGACTCATTTTGAGTTTCACACATGGTCAGAGAAGATGCTTGTTATGGTTTCAATCTTCTTAAATTAATTGAGACCTGTTTTGTGTCCTAACATGCAGTCTACCCTAGAAAACATTCCATGTGCACTTGAAAAGAATGTATATTCTGCTGCTTTAGGATGAAGTGCTCTGAAGATATCAATGAAATCCTTGTAATTTAGTTTGTCATATAAGGTAGCCACTTCCTTGTTGATTTTCTGCCTGGAAAATCTATCCATTGACTTCAATGAGATGTTAAAATCCCCAACTATGACTTGATTCCTGTCTTTCCTTTTATGTCCATAAAAATTTGTTTTATATATTTAGGTGCTCCTAAGCTGGGAACATAAACATTTACAAGGGTTATATACTCTTACTATATTGAATCCTTTATCATTATGTAGTGCCATTCGTTGTTTCTTATTATAGCCTTTGTTTTAAAGTCTATTTTGTCTGCTATAAGTATTGCTATCCAAGCTTTATTTTCATTTCCCATTGCATGAAATATATTTTTGCATCTTTGACTTTTAGTCTCTTTGTGCCTTTTGTTCTGAAGTGGGCATCTTGTAAACAGCATATATATGGGTCTTGTTTTGTTATCTATTCAGCATTCAGCTATCTTGTGTATTTTGATCGGCCCATTTAAGCTATTTACGTTTAAAGTGATTATTGATAGGTACATATTTATTGCCATTTATTCTCTATAATTATCTCTCTCTTTTTTTCTTTCTACTTCTTTAGAAGTCCTATTAACATTTCTTGTAATAGTCTTTTGGTAGTAATGAACTCTTGTAGCTTTTTCTTGTCTGGGAGGCTCTTTATTTCTCCTTTATTTTTAAATGATTGTCTTGCTAGGTAAAGTATTCTTTGTTGAAGGTCCTTGATTTTCATCTTTCAATATTCCATGCCAGTTCCTTTGGCATGAAATATTTCTGTTGATAAATCAGCTGAAAGTCTTATGGGAACTCTCTTGTAGGTAACTTTTTCTTGCTGCTTTTTGGATTCTCTCTTTGTCTTTAACCTTTCCTTTTTAATTATGATGTGTCTCAATGTGGGCCTCTTTGGGTTCATCTTGTTTGTGACTCTCTACACTTACTGGCCTTCTTTGTCTTTTTCCTTCATCAGGTTAGGGAAGTTTTCAGTCATTATTTCTTCAAATAAGTTTTCAATCCCTTGTTCTCTCTCTTCTGGTACCACCATGTGCAGATGTTGTTATGCTTCATGTTGCCCCAAAGGTCCCTTAAACTATCCTAATTTTTTTAAATTTTTTTTTTCTTTTTGTTGCTCCAATTGGGTGTTTTCTGCCACCTTGTCTTCTGAGTAACTGATTCTGTCCTTTACTTCATCTAATATTCTGTTGATTCCTTCTAGTATATTTTTTATTTCAGATACTGTATACTTCATATCTGACTGATTCTTTTTTAAGCATTCTATGTCTTTTTTTTCATTCTGTTGAAGTTCTCACTAACTGGTTTGAGCATTCTTATAACCATTTTTTAATTCCACGGTTGTTAATTTTCGTCTTTTTTATGGAAATTTCTCCCGTTGTTTCTTTTGGGGCATGTTTCTTTGTCTGCCATTTTGGTTACCTCTTTGTATTTGTTTCTATGTGTTAGGTAGATCTGCTATGTCTCCCACTTTTGGCAGGGTGGCCTTATGTGTTAGGTGTCCTGGGGATCCAATGGCACGGTCTCCTTGATCACCTGAGCGTGGTGCTCCAGGAATGTCCGTTGTTTGGGTTACATAAGCTGTCCTGTTGTAATTTAGTGTTGACTGCTACTGGTCCATTTTTGCATAGGATCGACTTTCAGGCTGGCTTACAGTGAAGATCACCCTAACTATAGTGTATACACTTGCTGTGCAGGTGCTGACCATGTGAGGCAGAATTCACCTCAGCAGGTTCTGGTGCCTGCTAATATCTACCTTTGGATAAGTTACTTGTTAAGGTAATTGGATCCTGCTCTGATGTTATCTGAAGTTAGCCACTGGTTTTGTTGTTTCTGAGGCCTTTTGGTGCTGGTCAATTCAGACATTTCCTGTGACTGGCGCTGAGAAACCTATTTGGAGCTACAAAATGACCCACACTTTGTGGCTGCCTCCACTGGGTTTGGATGTGCATAGGAAGGACCAGGCTGCACACCAAGGCAGGCTTCCACCAGCAGCAAGCCTGGGGGCAAGGTCTTCAGAAGGCCTAAGGTATCCTGAGATTTGCCTCTGCCTCCCTCTGCCTTCCAGCTACCTGTTAGGCTCAGTCACTAAAAGAGATTCTGGGCTTCTAGTCAAGATGGTGATATAGGCAGACATGCCTGGCCCCTTCCCACAACCGCATCAAAATTACAACAAAAATATAGAACAACCACCCTTCAGGAATGTCAGAAATCAAACTGAATGGAAGTCTAACAACTACGGAATTGAAGAAACCACATCCATCCGGACTGATAAGAGGGGCTCAGAAACCCATGTGTGTGGGAGACTGTTCTATGTGGTGTGGGCCTGGCTCCCACTCATAGATTCACAGGACCAACGCCCACAGATGGGTTCTCCCATGGAGAATCAGGCCTACATTTGTACCTAGGCTGCTTTGAGTCTTGCTTTTGCTAAAACTCCTTCACCCTGATTTGAGACAGCAAGTGCTTACTGTAACTTCCTAAAATCCACGCTAAACCTTCCTGGGATGAGTGTAACCGGCTCAACCACTTTTCCCTTTGCAAATATCCTTCTGTGATGTGATTAGTGGCATCATAGCCTTTGTTGTCTGTAAAACGTAACCCCCTAAAGCGAACCTGTGCATAGTAAATGAGGACCATCATCTAATGTGAGAGTAAACCCAATAAAGGTGGTCATGGTGGAGGCCGCAAGCGTTTGCTTCCCTTGAGAGAAAAGCCATGCTGTCCTTTTTCCTCCATCGGGCTCGGTAGTCTGTGTGAATGTCTTATTTCATCAAGAATGATGCAGAAACTGGGGGCCGGTGTCTGCATCACATGTGGATAAAAATTCAGGAGGGATAACTCAGGAGTGAGGAGTCCTAGACCCACACCAGGCCCCCCAGCCCAGGATTCCAGTGGCAGGAAGATAAGTCCCCACAATTTCTGGCTGTGATAACCAGCAGGTATTGAGTCAGTGGAGGAAGCTGCTGGAGACCTAAACAATTCCTCTTGGGGAACCCACACATGGATTCATGTACTCAGACTCACTCTCTCTGAGCTCCAACACTGGGAAGGCAGCTTGAAGGGCACAAGTGGTATACAGGGAGAGACTGGGGTGGGCAGAGGCCCTTGTTACTTTGCTGAGCCCTCCCCCCACAGAACCATAGGCTGGTGACATATCTGAGGCTCCATCAACCTAGGTAACACTGTGTGACCCATCTTGTGTGATCAACAAAGGCCCTATTCCATCCAACTTAATCGGCCCACCCAAGCTATTTTCCATAAGAATGGCTTGTTTTGGTTCCTAAACCTTATCAAACAAGAAACAGTTGGCTTTAGTGTGCCTTAGTGAGCAGACAGATTAGAGTCACAGCTTGGCTTCACCTGGGAATCTCCAAGCCTAGCACAAGTAGCAGCCATCTCAGCTTGCTTTACAGCTCAGGCATGGTACCCTAAGCAAAACAAGTGGTAGCTGACCTTGACCTGCACCACCCAGAAAATCCCAGGGCCAATGTACCTAGTGGACAGCTACAGACCATGTCAGAACAACGCCACCCTGACCCTGCACAGCTGATCCTTCAGAGGGCCGAGGTTGGTGGTGAGTGGTCATAGCCAGTCCTTGCAGCTGACTGACCTGGCTGGGTAAATCCCTCCCATTGATCTGCCAACAGCAACCAAGGCTCAACTACAAGAGGAGGGTATACTCAGCCCACAGAAAGGGTGCATCTTGAATACCCAGCTGGGGTGATAGGGGAGGCTGTGCCCCTGGACCCTACAGGTCACCTACTACATTAGGCCACTCTACCAAGACATGGAGTCAAAGCAGCTCTACTTAATGCATAGAAACAAATGCAGGGAGGCTGCCAAAACAAGGAGACAAAGAAACATGGCCTAAATGAAAGAACAGATGAAAACTCCAGAAAAAGAGCTAGACAAAATGAAGATAAACAATCTATCAGAGGCAGAGTTCAAAACACTGTTTACAAGGATGCTTAAGGAACTGAGTTAGGACCTCAGCAGCATAAAAAAGACCCAATCATAAGTGAAGGATACACTAATTAACATAAAGAACAACTTACGGGCAAACAACAGTTGAATGGATGAAGTTGAGAATTATATAAATGATTTGGAATGTAAGGAAGCAAAAATCCTCACAAAGCAACAGGAAGAAAAAAGAATCCAAAAAAAAAAAATGAATATAGTATAAACAGCCTCTGGGACAACTTTAAGAGGTTCAACATTCATGTCATAGGGGTACCAGAAGGAGAACAGAAAGAGCAAAAAATTGGAAATCTATCTGAAAAATAGTGAAATAAAATTTCCCTAATTTGGTGAAGGAAATACACATGCAAGTCCAGGAAGTATGAAGAGTACCAATTATAATGGATGCAAAGATGTCCACTCCAAGGCACATCATAATTGAAAGGCCAAAGGTTAAAGATAAAGAGAAACTGTTAAAAGCAAGAGAAAAGAAGTTTCTCTTTTACTGGAAGGCTGCCAGATGAGAGGGGTCAGGGGGAGAATGGGTGAAGAGCCCAGGGGATTAAGAAGTACAAATAGGCAGTTACAGAATAGCCATGGGGATGTGAAGGATAGTACAGGAAATGGGTAGCCAAAGAACTTAAAAGCAGGACCCGTGGACATGAACAATGGTGTGGGGATTGCCTGAGGGAGTTGGGCGTGCTAGGTGCAGTAGGATTAAGGAGGAAAAATCAGGACAACTATAATACGGACTTGGCTACAAACTTGGTACAGACAATTTTTTAAATCTAAAACAATAAACATATTCTAAAATAACTTCATGTTTTAATGTGGATATAAAAATTATTTTACTAGTTTCTAGTACTGTTTTATCACCTTATCGTTTTCTTTAATTTTGAACTTTTTATAGGATTCTTCATATGGAAGTTTAGGTAATTGATTTGCTGGATTTTATTCTTTTTAATATTATAATGTATGGTTATTTCACCGTTTTAGCCTTACTAAAGTTATGATATATTAATTTTTATTTCATTTAAAAATATTTTAAATATTCTAGATTAATTTGTTTTTCATCAATGGGTTATTTAGAAGAACATTGCATAACTTGATATAACTTGGGTAATTTCTAATTACCTGTTTTTAGAGATATTTTCTCAATGAAAAAATTTATTACACATTTTAGAGCACTTACAGGTTTACTGAAAAATTGAGTGGAATGTACAGAGTTCCCATATAACCCTTTATTTATCCTAACACAATTTTCCTGTTATTTACCTCTGCCATTAGTGTACTTCATTTTTGCGATTGATGACAATATCGATACATTGTTATTAATGAAAATCCACAATGTACACTTGAGTTTAGTTTTTGTATTGTACATTCTATGGGTTTTGCAAAGATTTTCTCCAGGTTCATGGCCTATGCTTTCATTCTTTTAGTGTTGTCTTTCATAGAATACAATTTTTAAATGTTAGTTATATAACTTCAAATTATCCAGTTTATTCATGCTTATGCCTTTGATATAATACCTGAAATATCCTCAAGCCCAAGGTCACCTAGATTTTTTTCTATGATTTTTCTAGGAGTGTTATAGTTTTGAGTTTTAAATTTAAGTCTGTTATCTGTTTTGAGTTATTTTTTGTGAATGGTATAAGGTACCTGTCTATGTTTATTGTCTTGCATGTGTCTGTCTAGTCATTGCAGAACCATTGGTTGAAAAGACTATTCTTTATTCATTAAATTGTTTTTGTTCCTTTTTCAAGGACCAGTTGACTATATTTGTGTTCCATTATTTCTGATCACTCTACTCGGTTCCATTGATCTCTTTGTCTATTCTTTCAGCAATGCTACACTGTCTTGATTACTGTAGCTTTATAATAAGTCTTAAGTAGGCTAGTGTAACTATTCCAAACTTGTTCTCCCTCAATATTATGTTGGCTTTTCTGAGTCTTTGGATTTTAAAAAATGTTGTTATTAGCATGAAGTATTTCATACTCAAGAATATTGATTCATCTATTATTCCAATTTGCATTTACTTTTTCATTTCTTCACAGCACAGTAACTATTTTGCCTCAAGAATTTCTGGAATTTTAATACATAGCATACATAATCAAATGCACTGTTGCTATTATTATTTTGAACAAATAATTATGTTTTAAATCACTTAAGAATAAGAAAAATAAATATTTCTTTGTTTTACTCTCAGCTATTTCCTCTTTGATGCTCTTCCTGTTTTTATGTAGATGTCAGTTTCTTTCTCTGTAAAGAATGTTTTAAAAACATTTCTTACAAAACAGATCTACAGGCAATGAATTTTCTCAATTTCTATTCATCTGAGAAAGCCTTTATTTCTCTTTCACATTGAAGGATAATTTTACAAGGTAAAGAATTTTGGGTTGGGTGTTTTATTTTCCTTTCAATGTTATAAATATTTCAAGTTCGTCTTCTTCTTCTCTATTTCTTTTTTCTTCTTTCTTTTTTTTTTTTTTTTTTTGCAGGGTTTCTTAGGAGAAGCAGAACATAATTCTTATCCTTGTTCTTCTAGAGGTTAGACATTTTCTTTCCTCTGGCGTATTTCAGGATTTTTTTCTTTATCTTTGATTTTCTGTAGTTTGAAAATGATATGCCTCAGTGTAGCGTTTCAACATTTACCCGGCTTGGTGTCTCAGCTTTCTGGATCTGTGCATGACATTATTTTGGGTAAATTTTCAGGCATTATTGTTCCAAATCTTTCTCTCGTGCCTGCCTTTCTTCTCCTGGCATTCCCAGTACACATATGCTACACCTTCTGTAGTTGTCTCACAGTCCTTGGAAATTCCATTCCTTTTTCCTTTTCCAATCTTTGTTCTCTTTGCTTTTCAAAATTTTTTGTTTTCAAAATTTATATTGTTATATCATCAATCTCAAAGATTCTTTCCTCAGCCGACACCATTCTACTAGTAAGTCCATCAAAGACGTTCTTTGTTTTTGTTACTATGTTTATTTCTAGCATTTCTTTTTAAGTCTTAGGATTTTATCTCTCTGATTAAATTATCCAGTTTTGTATGCTTTCTATTTTATCCATTATAACCCTAATGGAAAAAATTATTAGTGGTAATTGTTTTAAATTCCCAGTCTGAGAATTCTAATATCCCTGAGTGTCTCTTCAAAATTTTTTGTTATGAAATGTGATTTTTTTTTGAGATCTGGACATAATATACCGGGTAAAAGAAAACCCTGTAAATCAGCCTGTAGTAATGTGTGAGTTGGGGGAGGCTAAGCATTTTATCCACCTATGATTATGTCTCAGTCTTTTAGCGAGCTTGTACCTCTCAACTTTGAACTTCACAAGTGCTTTTCAGTTATTTTCTCTCCTCTTAGGTGGAACAGTAAGTCTAGAGAAGTTGGAGTTGGGTATGTCTCTTCCCAAAGCTCAGTTAGCCTCTGATAACATCCGCAGGTGAGCTCTGGCTAACCGGTTTCTCCTGAGGGCAGACCTTGTTAAGAAGAGTAGATTGCTGTGGTGAATTTCAAAATGGTTCACTTTCCCTCCCTGGGTCAGAAGCCCAACTAGATATTTCTCTGATCTTTACCCTGGGAACCTGGTGGAGCTCCTCGAGCTAAATCTCCTAGTATTGTTGGGACCCCCTCATGACTGAAGAACCCTGGAGTTTTTAACTCTGAGAGTTGCCCACTTTGATCTCCAGTAATCATCAGTTACAGTTTGGGTTTTCCTACCTGGCGCCAGTTCCCATGACAGTTTATGCTGGTGAGTCTCTGTTTTAGTAAGCTGTAATTCCTTGTCTTTGATCTTGGGGATCATTGATTTCCTTGTGTCCTCCCTTCCCTTAAGGAGCCAAGAAGAATTATTGATTTTTCACTTTGTTCAGTTTTTTATTTGTTGTCAGGGCAGAATAGTTATTACTAACCACCTTACATGTGAAACCAGAACCCAAGAATCCAGAAGTTCTTATACCTATAAAATAGATAAGGGAATGACAAGAGAAATAGCTCTCCCAACTCCCTTTATTATTCTTTCTAATTTTCTAATAATAAAGGTTCTTGACAAAGCAGTTTTACAGCTTTTCTTTAACCAATGTATTTATTTTATGACCTTCAGACCACATATTACCCATCAATTCATTTCCCCCTGAGTATAGGTATATCATTTCTCTGCTAGAGATGAAATCTATTTCTTCTTTCCCTTAAATCTGTCTTACTGATTAATAGAAAGTATTGGAAGGGAAACTTTGGCATTTTCAAAGCTAGTTTATAAGGAACTTTTCAGCCTATGCCTAGATCTTTTGGAATATTCCTTTTGGGGAATCTAGCTGTCAAGTATAAAGACAGACCACCCTTAAACCTTCATACTGTGAGAAGAAGCCAAGTTGCTTTGAGAGGCCCTAGATAATGAGACACCAGGCCGAGAGGGAGAAGAGGTCTATAGTGGCAGACATAAGAATGAGGTAGCCCACTGGAAATACATCCTTCGGTCTGGTTGCCTCTATATGAATAAGATACAAAATGCTCAGAGAAGTCCTCCTCAAATTCTAACTCATAAACAATTTTTCTAAGTGCTTCAAGTGACTTATTTAATCATCTTTGATTAAACTGATTTAAATACAAGTCCAAACTTGCCTTTCTTCAAAGCTGCACTTAGGTGGTGTCTTGCAGCCTTTCAAGGCTAAGCCAGTTCACTCGGGATTTGGGCAGATGTAAGAAAATGCGCAGAGCCGTGGGATGCCTGACGTGCCTTTATTCAAGGGCGTGGCGATCCATGCATGCTGCAAGCTGTGTGTCACACCGTGGGAAGTCTCAACTCCCTTATACACTAAACTCACACAAAGCTGGCAGGGTGACAAGATAATTATATGATAAAGCATGATTCTGCATATGCAGGCCCATTTTCAAGACTATGGGAATGCTGCTTATTGGGCCTGGTAAGGGAGCCTGACTGACTCCATTTTCCCTACAATCCACCCCTTCAGAGTTCCTCACCATACAATATATGGGAGGATGTCTTCCACGAGGGTCCCTTGGCGAGGAGGGCAGAGCCCTGCACCCATATATACCACAACAGCAATATAGGCTACAGCAACAAGCAACCAAAACACAAGCACTGCTTCTTCCCAAGACAACAGACCCAAAAACCCCACAGCCATTCAGTGGTTAGGGATGCCTATCATTCCTGCAGGGGATCACCTGTCAGGCATTCAATGGCACAGGTCTCAGAAACTAATGCCCGTAGAGCTTTACTAACATTGTGGTGGACATCAGGAATATTTACACAGCATTCAGCCCCTACTAGGGCACACCCCCATCTTATGATGCAGTAAGCATATCCAAATTCATATGATTTTCCAAGGCTACTTTTCTTAATTGATACACTTCCTCATTTAAGAGGCTTAAGGAATCATGTGTTCCATTCAACACACAGACAGTGTGCAAAGCCAAAGCAGTTATCTCAGTCTCAGTGAGTATAGAAGCAGCTGGAGGAGAAAAAATAGCTAGTGGATAATACCACCAAGGAGTATGCTTTACCCGCTGTCATAGGTAAGGCCACCCATGTCAGCCACATAACCAGAGGGCCCAGTGAGAACTGCAGCCCACACGTCATTCTGTACTACCCAGGCATGCTTCACAGTCTGAGTCTGACACAGACCTGTGAGAGTCCAGCCTACCTGGGCTGGTCCTTCAAATTTCTCAATACAAAGGTGAGCTGGTCCAGCCAGCCCCACAGCCTCAGCTGTGAGCCACCCTGAGCCATTCCACATGGAGGAGCTGCTTAACAGCTGGGGTTGGTCATACTGCTGCTTCGCCCCAGCATAGATGTCAGTCCAGGTCACATTCCACAAAATGGAATGTGAGTGTGACCTGGTAAGGTCACATTCACTGTTCCACTGGTTATGAAACCAAGTCTAGTCTGAGACAGAAGCAGGACAGATGCACCATGGGAAGCCAGCAGATGTGCTCAGGGGATTTCAGTGCAGACTCAGCATGCTGATTGGTTACCCAGTGCGGCATAGGTATGAACCCGGTCCACTAAGGTGTTACTTTGCACCCTAGGGGTAAAAAGACAGAGCAGATATAGGAACAAGTAAGGGCAAGTCATGGCCCTCAGGCAATGTACAAGCCAGCTTCTGGTCAGCTTCTGGACAGTGGATGGCAAAGGGGGCCTTCCTGAACTCAAATACCATACCTTTCATGCCTCAACTGGGGGTTCAGCATCTACTTGCAACAACAGTGGAAAACTCATAAGGGGCTACTGGGAAATCACAAAGGTGCCACAGAAAAGCATTTTGTCATCTGCTGGCACTGGGTATGTCACCTTTAAGATTGGGGGCCATTGTTCAATCACCTAGTGCACTCCACCCCTTCTCTCTAAGGGGCAATAAGAACCATTCAGTGCCTGTGGGGGACTTTTATTACCCAATGCCACATCCAAGTGGCTGTTTGGTTTTTCTCCAGGCCCTCAGGTGCAGGCAAGAGAATATTTCCCTATTTCCCTCTGCCTGGTTTCAGCAAAGCATCCTTAGTCTATACCTGTAGCTGAATTGGAGCTGCAGTCCAGTGGAGCAGCGCTTCCACAGGAGCAGGGTGGCCCCTCCTACTCCTCTCATTTAGAGTCCAGAAGGACAGTCTGTAAGTGTTTTGCCCAGCCCCCCCACCACCAATATAGGGTGGCAGCCGTGACTCACAGCACCTGCGTTAAGACACCAGTGGTGTTCAATCATCCAGACAGCTTGGGGGTGATAGGCCACATGGAACTGCCAGTCAATCTGCAGGTCTTGGGTCCACCGTTACACCAAGACCACAGCAAAATGCATCCCCTGAGCACTTTCAATGATCAAGAGTCACCTGTAAGTAGCACATAAACGCTCCAGCACAGCAGTTACTGCCTTCTGATCTAGGTGCTATGCAGAGTAAGCAGCTAAAAGTCCAATAGCCATGTCCACATATGTGATTACATACTTATACCCCTCTGAACTAGGTAGGGGTCTGATTACATCAACCTGCTACCAAACCAGCAGTTCTTATCCCTGCAACACTTGTTCAGAAGTTCCCACAGGTCTCCAGGTATGCTCTTGCAAGCATATCACAAGCATCCCGTACCTCTGCTAAGGTGATAGGTAACCCTCAATTTTTCATAGTACACCACATGGTGTTCTGTTCAGCATGCAAGAGGTGATGGTGTAGCCACTGGGCAATTTCTGTTCCTGACGGACTGGTAGGCACTGTTTCCAGCAAGCATACCTTGAGGCTTGGCTCCCACTGTGAGGCTTGGCCATCCAGTGCTGGATCCACCCTGCAATGGGATATATGGTCCTAACTGTCACTAGAGCAGTTCCTGTTATAGCCTCCATGGCCAACAGGGCAATATACACTGCAGCCAGTTGCTTTTCAATCAGGAAGTACCGTACCTCTGCTCCCTTCCATAGTTGGGACCAGAAACCCAAGGGTTGATGTAGTCATTCTGATTGCTGCTACAGACCCCACCCAAAACTTTCCTGTGTCACATGCATATCTAGCTCACAGGGTTTAGCAGGATCCAGAGCTTGCAGGGAATATGCATGTTTAATGATGAACTTTGCTCCTTGGAACTCTTGTTCCAAGGTGGGGTTCTAGTCCCAGTTTGCTCCCTTTTTCACCAAAGCATATAGGGGTGAACAACTTGAGGTGGGGCACGAGCACTCTCCAGTACCCCAGGAGGCTCAAAATGTCTGGAGCTATTTCACAGTAGTAGGGGTAGGTTACACCTGAATTTTATCTATCACCGCATTGAGGATGACTTTTGTCTTATCCAAACAGACAACCCCCCAAGAATTTGACAGACAATCCAGGTCCTTACAGCTCGGCCTCACTGACTGCTCAGCCACATGACTTCAGGAATGATAACACCTGTGGCTCCGCTTTCTCTAACTCTGTAAGAGAATCACTGGTTAGCAAGATGTCATCAATGTAATGGAACAGGCATGCCTCTGGAGGCCGTGGCCACTTAGCCGGGTCCTCTGCCACAAGCCCATGACAGATGGTTAGGCTGTGCAAGTACCCTTGAGGGAGCACTATAAAGGTCCATTGCTGGCCTTCCTATGTGAGGGCAAACTGATCTTGACTCTGCGGAGCAATATCAATGGAGAAAAAGGCATTTGCTAGGTCAGCTGCAAAGTGGTAAGTTCTCAGCTCATTAGTTAGCCAGTCTATCAAGTCCACCACAGAAGGGACATTGGGGAAACGACCTTATTGAGTGCCTGGTAATCTACTATCATTCTCCACGTGCTATAGGTTTTCTCACTGACCATACAGGAGAGTTAAAGGGACTGTGAGTGGCCCTATTATCCCCACCTTTTCCAACTCTCCTATAGTTGCTGTAATTTCCCTACGTTCTCCGGGCAACCAATATTTCTTCACCACCATTACCCATCAGGGAGGTGGCAGCTGTACAGAGGGATGCTCAACATGTCTCCACAGAATAGCTTTTACCTCTCACTTGCATACAGAACTTTCCTGCAGTGGTGTGTAGGCACAGTCCTTGGAGCACATCAAAACCCAGGGTATATCCAGGAATAGGGGGCACATAAACAGTGTACTTACAGTGGGGCAAATGCCTAATACCCAGAGAAAGCTTTACAGCCTTCACCTTTACACTATATCCCCCATAACCATCAATAGAGGCCCCAGGCCCTGGAAGCTTCTCAGGGTTTCCATACAGGAAGGTACTCTCAGACCCTGTGGCCACTAAGGCCACAACCCACTGGACATTTGTAGGGGACCAATGGATAGCCAATTCAATGTGCAGCCTCTGGGCCCCACCTGTCCTTTATAGATGGGTCTCTTAGCCTTCCCCCCATTCAAATGTCCAAAGGAGATCGCCTCCTTCTTCTTGGGAAGTTGGCACAGCCAGGTAGTCTTCCAGCCAGACCGGACGGGCCTCTTGGGTCACGTCCCGACTTCCTCTTCACCACCTTCTTCTTCTGGGGCCATAGGAAGCATTGGTCATCATGCAGCTGTTTCCAAAGTTCCAATAAGTAGGTGTTTGACTTCCTATCACTCTTAGTTCAATCTACTCTAGCCTCTCAAAGGTCTGACCACATCTGTGTCCTGGTTACCCCCACGGGGATGCTGTTTGACTGCCAGACAGAGGAAGCAAGTGCGGGACACCAGTCACACTCCTTTTAGCTGCCTGTGAGTCTTCACCTCCCCCAGACTTGCCACCATTGTGGTGATGTCATTGACACGGCTGCTGAAAAATGGGGCCAAGATTGCCATGAGGGATCCAAAAGAGGCAGAATGGGCATGTTGCAACATAAGATCCCTCATCGCTGGGTAAAGCATTCATCATCAGGGCCCTGGGTGTTGGGATTGAATGTAGCCTGGTGCATGCCCAACTCCCACAGGATTTGCATTAAGTCCACAAAGGGCTGCCATTTGCTCACAGTGTCTGGCGCAGCTCTCACATCAGCACAGACTGTATGAATAGCTGCCACGAACTACTCCAACAGTGAATGTGATCCCTGCCCCCGACTGTGCCCCTGACTATTCTGCAGCCATTGGGACAGAGAGGGGTGAATTGTGGTGGAAGCTAACTTTTCCATCTCATTATCAGTGCACATGATGCTATCCACCCCTATATCCAAAGGCGTAAGAGCCTTGCTTCTAAGGGCTCCCTGGGTAACTGGTGAAACTGATTCACAAGATCTACCAGGTCTGCTTGTCTATAAGGACGATAGGTTTTGTGTTCAAACATCTGGGCAGAGCCAGCTGGATCTCTCCCAGGTGCCAGGGTCTGCTGAGACTTTATTTTCTGTAACACCACTGGGCAGGCCCACAGGGAACTCAGCTCCTCCATGCCGCCCTCCTCCAACTCATCCGCTACAACAGGGGGGAGGGATTGTAGCTGCTTCACTGTTCAGAAGTCCCCTTCCAGAGTGCAGATCTGGGCCTCCAGGGCTTCCTCTCTTCCTTGGAGTCCATGTAACTTCGCTGCATTGCAAAGCGCAGTCTCCATCTCAGCTTGCAAAGCTGAAACACCCAGCCCATGGCCCCCATGGCTGCCTGGGCACTTGGCTTTTCTAGGGTCTCCCTGACCACTCACAAGGCCTTCTCTACCATATCTGGCATGCCACTAATATGGGGCCAATTTTGGAGCAGGGCCTACGTTGCCAGGAGCCTCACCACCAGATACCACATCGTGTAACTGGCCACCCTTCCAAGCTCACCTCTGGGGTTCCCAAAGGTTCCTCCATAGTGCAACAAATCCTGCCTACAGCACAAATTGTCTTGCAGCCTGTCAAGCCTGGGAAGATTCACTTGTGATTTAGGCAGATGGAAGAAAATTCCTGGAGCCGTGGGAATGCCTGACGTGTCTTTATTTAAGGGTGGCACAATCCACGCATACTGCAAGCTGAGTACCACACAGTGGGAAACCCAACTCTCATACATTAAATGCATGCAAAGCCAGCAGGGGCCAAGATATATAATAAAGCATGATTCTGTGCATGTGGCTCCATTCTCAAGGCTATGGGAACACTGCTTATCCTGCCTGGTGAGGGATCCTGACTGACTCCATTTCCCTTACAGGTAGAAACAAACAAACATGAAGAAGCCCTGTCATTCTAATTTTGCAAGGGATAGTAAATTAAGGGCATCAGGAAATTCTTTGACTTCAGAAAGTACACTTACAGTTGGAAAAATAAGGCAACAATTATAAAAACGTTTAGTTAGGAGAATATGAGCTACTCAAAGTAGAATACTAACTAAACTCAAAGTAGTGAACCAAAGCCTGATAGACACAAATATGGAAGAAACCTAATAAAGAGGTCAAAATGTATGTAAACACACAAGAATCAAATCATCTTCGAGAATTGTAGAAGTACGTGCAAGGTGTTAATGAGAATAAAACACTTGTAACTAAGGCCAAGAATTTTTATAGATCATTTGCTTCTTGGGAAGGCAAATGGTCAATATCCAGGAATAACTTCACTGAAGTTTATAGCTGGAGATTATTAAGAACACCTGGATGAAACAGAAAGCAAGAGTACAGAAAGGGAAAGGACTTTCTGACACCTCCACAGTTTCATGGACCAGTATTCATATCAGAATTTTACACACCACCATCAAAGATGCAAAGCACAAAGTGCGTATCCATGTTTAAGCAGACAGTCTCACTTTTTCTCTGTGGTTTAAGTAAATTTTGATACTTCTGTTCACAGAAAAACACCTGGAGTTGTATGTTAGCATATTATACATTTGGCTTGCTTTATCTCAGCTACCGTTTTGTTGATTGTTCATCAAAGACTGGTAGAAGCTTTTGGTACTTTTCTGCAAATCAGCAATTAAGGCAAGATTTCCCATAGACTAGTACAACAAGGAGTCCCTTGCCTTCCACACCAAAATCCATGCTGACAACTTGCCACAGGCCTGAGGGCTAAACTTAATTAGCAGAGCTTCATTTCCCAAAATAAATTAACTTAATCTAAATGGCTTAAAATGACTGAACTCTTACACAACACTTTAAAAAAATATTATTATAAATGAGTGACTTTAATGATATACTCTTATCAGGTTTTCTTGTATTTGGGAATTATCCAGGAAGCAAGGCAATCTGTTGAGAGCCTTCTAATCTTATTTCCATTTTTATGTCACATAATGTTCATAGTCTGACCCTTACTTTGCTGTCTGGGTTGATCTCCCACAGTACAAAATTGAACTACCTATATGCTTTCAGAGAGTGTGTGTGTGCATATATACATATATTTTTTGAATACCTAATTACATACTGTCTCCTCTTTATGAAATGCTGTCTCCTCACTACTATTTGGAAATCTAATTATTGTCACTTGAATCTCTTTTCTGGAAAGACATCTTCTGAAAATATTACTTACTCCTCCAATAAAGTTTGAAGTTTCCGCCCTTGTATATAACCTATTAGAGCAACTATCCTACATCAGTGTTATTGTTATAGGGTTGTCTGCCTATTGGAACTTAAGTTCCTAAAATTCAGAATAATGTTATTGTCCCCTTCATTTCCAGAGAGAAATGTTCAATAATTATTTGCAGAATGAATGAGTAAAAGAAATGAGGCCAAAAACTTTTCAGCACATGGTTGAAATGCGCCCTGCCCTGGTCCAGGCAATGAGCTTCAAGGTCTGCTACGTCACCCTGAGGGTGGTGGGGACACAATCTGGCAGGCAGCAGCGGGTTAAGTCCCAGCTATAAAGTAAATTTGTACCTATAGTGATATCAGTTTACCAGATTAATTTAGCTTCAATATTCTTCACCTGGATGTTATTACCAACTACATGCTCACCGACATAAATAATTTCAGGTAACAAGGGGATTTTTTTCAAATATGATATAGCTGTGGAAAGTTCCAGGATCAAAACAGGTAGTCTCTCCAAAGTGTGGCATGCCCCCCAATCTCCACCAAGATGACCACTGAGAAGTGGGAATAAAATTAGATTTCTCTTATTCTAAGTGAAATACAAAAAAATAAAATTTACAAAATTTTACATCATAGATTTACTCTGATAACTTCCTGTATCCTGTATATCAGATGATTCAATATCTGTTAAGCATATTGCCTAGCACAGAATATTTGTTCAGTAATATTTATCAGTATAAATTCATTAATATGCAATAAATTACAGCTCTTATTATCATGGTTTGGAAATATATGTATTATTTTTGGAATAATATTTTATAATATTTTTCTTATAATAGTGAACAAACACTTTTATTAATTTAAAATGAAGCAGACATTGTTTTGGACTGAATGTCTATGCTCCCCTCTCCCCAACTTATTTGTTGAAATCAAAACCCACACTTTAATGGTAGTAGGAGAGGGGACTTTCAGGGAGTAATTACAAAATGAGGTAGAACCTTCATAAGTGTGATTAGTGCCTTTATAAAAGAGATCCCAAAGAGTTCTCTTTGTTAGTAGCCATGGATAATGTAAAGAAAAGACAGGCATCTGCAACCCAGAAGGAGAGCCCTCAACAAGACCTGGACCATTCTCCCCCAACCCCATATGAAGCTTCCAGCCTCTGGAACCATAAAAGTACATCTGTTTTTAAATAAATCACTCAGTTTGTGTTACTTTGTTATAGCAGTCTGAAGTGACTTGAAGCAATAATCCTGTTCCACACATTTTTTTTCTACCTATTTCTTTCAAAATAGTCAGGCACTTCCAAACAACACGTCTTTCCTTAGTTACATTCTAGCAGGGAAGAGTAAACAATGAACAGTTTAGTAAATCACATGGCACATAAGAAAGGTAATGGAAACTAACATATGGGAACTAAGAGCGAGGAGGAGCACTCTGTGGGAGTGGAACAGGTTATAACAGTACGTTTGGTGGTATCATCTTGCTGTTTTGATTGACACCAATAATGTTCAAAGATAAGGCTAATTGCATTAATTTTTAATTAAAAATCTTAATAACAGCTTAGTTCTATATTTCTATAAGTCTACAGAAAAGAAAACAGCTACTTTTCTTACCTTTTGCTAAGATCTTTATTCTCACTGAAATGGAATGGAAACTTTATATTCCACAATCTACTTTGTGAAAGGGTGTGCAACCGGGCAGTTTAGGTTGTACATGAGGAAAGGAAGCCCTCTAACCTTAATATTTTTACAATAACAAGCAGAAAAGAAATTACTGTTTAATGAACACTTATTCCATGCAAAGATGCTATTCACTTTAAATAGTTTATCTCATCTAATTCTTCAGAAGCACCATAAGGTAATTATTTTATATTTTGCTTACAGTCAAGGAGATCAGGGTTCAGGAGAGCTAAAGAACTATCCATAGTTATACATAAATCAAGGAACGGGACTAGAACATGAATCCGGACTGACTCCCAAGTTATGGCCTTTTCACTGTCCCTTCAGACATCCTTTATCTTCTCATGTAATCTTCTTTCAATGCTAATAGCAACCAAAATAGGTCTAAAAAAAAGGAAGCCCAATCAATATATCTGTGCTATTCTCATTTTCACACTTTAAATCTTATATAGAACAAAGATAAAAATTCGATTTTCCTTGAATTATTACAACAGTGCATCATTTTAAATGTGAAGAACTTTCCGAAAATAAGAAACAAGTGCCCATTTCCTTTATTATTCTTTTGTGGTGTCAGACATGCTAATTAGCTCAACCAACTCCTCTGGCATTTTACTCCTATTTGGATCACAATGACTCACACAAGAAAGTCAGTTGTTGAAATAATGTACAAAAAATGCACAGTGATGGAATGCAATCATATTCTTATTTTCAAAACACTTGAATACTATAACCCTAACTGCATTAATTCTCCAGTGCTATTATCTTTAGAATGAATCACCTGTCATGGCCCGTATGTTAAAATTGGCTCTTTTACTGAAAGTTGCATTCATCTGTAATTGATCTTACTAAATGTGGGGTAGAAGAATGAAAAATTATGCAATGTCATTAATCATATGTATTGTTGGAAACAACAAAAATAATAGAAACTCAGTTTTCAAACATTTTCTGTATGCCAGGTATTGTGTATGTGAGTGCATTAGTGTGTAGTCTCATTTTAGTCTTACACTATCCCTAAAAAAATTTAGTGATGAAAAAACCAACAAACAGAATGTAATTGCCTAAAATTGTAGAACTACTAAGTCACATGATGAGAATTCAAATCTAGATTTACTTGACTATAAATATCTGGTCTGTTACACTGTCTCCTTTCTGGAAATAGTGCAAGCTTTTCATCATTTGGTCAAAGTGCAAATATCTTCTCTGGGTTTATTATCAAAGAAGGTCATTTAATGTGGTTACACTGGACCAGTGGTTTTCATAGTACGGCCCACAGACCTCTAGCCAATCTCAGAGAAAGTTGTAGGGGACTGTAATGGCAACTTTTTATTATGACACTAAGCCATAATAAACTTTTTATTATGACACTAAGCCATTGTTTGCTTTTCTCACATGCTGGCTGTTGCCTTGATGGTGAAAAAACAAAGATGGTAAAAAAAAAAACAGAGATGGTAAAACTATTGGTGCCTTCTCATGAATCAAGACAGTGGACTCAACCTATATTATCTTTGTATTCCTTACCTCCACTATTCTCAGAAACAATCACTTAATAAACGACTCCATAAAATAAGCAAATACAAAATAGTTTTGATGAAGAATGCCCTTGATAAAGCAGAAAAAGCATACTGGTTGTGTAAAATATGAGACCTGGAGCACACCTCTTCCTCATGAACATTCTGTGTGAAACACAAGACGTGCTGTGCTCCAAAGTGCAGTGTTACCTCCAGGTCAAGCTCTTGGTATGTTGCTTTGAGTTGTGAGCCGAAATAGCTGGGTTTTTTGTTGTTGTTGTTGTTGTTTTTCATGTAACATCATTTTTATTTTTAAAGAAAGACTGATAGATAAACCATGGTTATTCATATTTTGCTATTTAGCTGAAAAGCTTTTTCTTTTGAAAAGAAATGAAGTGAACCTGTTTTTTCAAGAAAAGCAACTGATAGTAATAATGACCAATGATAAAAATTCAAGCTCTTCAGAGAAAATTAGAATTTTGGAAAATTATTTTTAAAGATTTTAGTTATTTAATTTTAGAGAGAGGGGAAGGGAGGGAGAAAGAGAGGGAGAGAAACATCAATATGTGGTTATCTCTTGCACACCCCCTAGTGGGGACCTGGCCCGCAACCCAGGCACCTGACCATACTGTGAATCAAACTTGCGACTCTTTGGTTTGCAGGCTGGCATTCAGTCCACAGACCTCACCAGCCAGGGCTGGAAAATTATTTTTGTCATTTTGAATTTGGCATGTGTTAAATGAATTAATAAGATTTCAGAACCCACATTTTAACTAACTTTTAAGAAAACACTGTCTAAAAAGTTGCTGAATTTTGTGTAGTATCAAAGAAATATATCCATCATACCATGAAAAATGCATCAAGATATTCCTTCTTTTTCTAGCATATCTCTGTGGCTGTATTTTCTTTTTTTTTTTTTTTTTAAATATTCAGAAATCAGTTGAGCTTTTTTTTTTTTTTTTTTTAAAGGTATACACATTTTTTTTTTTTAAAGATTTTTATTTATTTATCTTTAGAAGGGAAGGGTAGGAGAGGGGGAGAGGGAGAGAAATATCAATGTAGGGTTGTCTCTCGTGTGTCCCCTGCTGGGAACTGGCCTGCAACCCAGGCATGTGCCCTGACTGGGAATCGAACCGCGATACTCTGGTTCGCAGGCCCGCGCTCAATCCACTGAGCTACACCAGCCAGGGCTGTATTTTCTTTATAAATAAAACAGCATAGTTGAATGAATTTAATTAAGAAGTTGTTATGAAAGTCCAGCTGTCTTATATTAAACTAAAAATTGAAGAGTTTTGCAAAAAAATGTAAAAATCGATGCTACATTTCTATTTTTGTTTTGAAAAAGTAATTATTTTAATATAGATGTGTGTTAGTATGTAATGTTTTTATTTTTAAAATTTCTCAGTTTTGATATTTTAAAAGATATTGATATTTTAAAAGTTTAGATAGTTTAAAAGTTTCTCAGTTTTAAGTTCCAATACAGCAAATATTGATAGCTATAGCCCACATTTTAAAAATAAAGGTCTTTAGGTTCTCAGTAATTTTTATTTTATTTTTTTAAGATTGTATTTATTTACTTTTAGAGAGAGGAGAAAGGAGGGAGAAAAAAAAGGAGAGAAACATTGATCAGTTGCCTCTCACACGTCCTCAACTGGGGACCTGGCCCGCAACCCTGGCACGTACCTTGACTGGGAATTGAACCGATGACCTGTTGGTGAGCAGGCCAGCACTCTAGCCACTGAGCCATATCAACGAGGGCCTCAGTTAGTTTTAATAGTATAAAGAGGTTTTCGTGATGCAAAGGTGTGAGAATCTGGTAGTACACATGTGATCCTTTAAAGAGGGTCTCTTTTATTCTTTTTTAAAAAAATCTGATACATCTATTTTGGTATTGGAAAATCACAAAATTCACAAATAATAGAGAGAAAAATAAATATTGTACTATTTTAAATATGTTTTCAATGACATACATTGTTTTTCTGCATGTGATTAATTGGTCGATTTCTTTACTGAACATTGTTCCTGGGTGAGGTGTTTCCGCAGCTGTGTTCCAAACATAGTAAATATGGATCTAATGGAGGAGTATGTATGTGCTACTAACTGTATGTGCATGCATGTCCCATGTGTTGTAGGTAGATGTGCCAAATGTACGAGCCTGAGAAGAGGAAAAGCACACAAGACAGCAAATAACAACTGTGTATATTATTCTAATTGAAAGATATTCCTAATATATTAAGATGAGATTATATCACTAACTATATAGCACTTATAAGGCTATACTTTCTAACTGAGTATATTACTCAGAGTTTTGGCAGCTTGAGGATTCCAATGTATGAAAGCATCTTTTTTTTTATATATATATATATATTTTTTTTAAATTGTGAACAACTAATTTTTTTTTAATTTTTTTTTTCTTTTAGATTTTATTTATTTATCTTCAGAGGGGAAGGGAAGGAGAGAGGGAGAGAAACATCAATGTGCGGTTGCCTCTTGTATGTCCCCTGCCGGGAACTGGCCTGGCAACCCAGGCATGTGCCCTGACTGGGAATCGAACCGCGATCCTTCGGTTCGCAGGCCCGCGCTCAATCCACTGAGCTACACCAGCCAGGGCCTGAAAGCATCTTAAGGGGGGAAAAAACTTGCACTGTGACTAGAGTAGAACATAGAAGCAGCGTCCAAAAAAACCCTCCTAATACCTAGCAAATGCAGTGGGGACCCATACAAAGTGCATTGAGGTATGAAAAGAGGGCATAAATGGCAGCTGCCACACAAACTTGACAAGGGCTGTTCATAGTCACGTATTAAGAACATCTGATGCCACTTCACATGAACCGTGAGGGACTTTGCAGCACCTACGTTCCTGCAAGTGCAAACCAGAGCAGTCGGAAATGGATAACATGTACAAAATTTCTTACATGTTTCATTCCATATATGTTCACCTTTTCTTCCCCATTGTAATCTCATTCATTTAAACAGGTGTGCATCTGCAATCGTCTTTAAAACTCTTCACTTACAGCCCCAGTGGGTAATTCATATGCTTGACACGTAGTGCTGGACTGACCCATGATGGCGTATCTGCTGATTAGTAAAACACTATTGTTAGTAAAATACTTGACTTTTTTTAATAAAAAAAAGTAAATTGTTACTTTGAGTCTGAATTTTGGTCAGTGAACAAGGCTGAGAAGATCATCATCCCCCATCAAGCTGACAGCTCTCTCTTTAAGGTGAAGTAGTGTTGCCTCAGACCTCTGTGCTTTACTGGTCCCAGCCACTCAGTAGCCTACAATCTTGACACAGTTGTCTTGACATAATTGTTCTTTCTTTTACACAATTGTTTTTCTCAAATTTGCATTTCCTTGCAGTTGCTTCTATATCAGCAGGTGACTTTGCTTTCAGTTTCACAGATAGAACAAAATCAGAAGAGACTTTACAGGCTTCCACCAGACTTTTAATCTACCTGCCTTAATCATTACACCCGTTTTCCTTTGAATTTCAATAGATAAAATATTCCCATTCAGTCTACTCCACTAAAAGAAACTTCAGTAATTGATCTCTCTTGCTCCTGCATCATCAATTTTCCCTTTCTGTTCCATTATTTCTATCATACTACATGTAACAATATCTATTATCTTTTTAAAAATCTCTTGAATTCACATTCTCTTCTAACAAATGTTCATCTCTGCTTCCTTTTTCAGTAAAATTTCTCCAGTGATTTATATTCAGTGCTTGCACATTATTTTCTCTCTCTTTTATGAATAATCATTTAAATTTGATATATCCCAAAGACAATACTTTGACATATGTGTGTTGTAAAACAAAACAAGCACCTGTGGACTTAGCACTCAACCTGTCAGATTTTTATTAATAGCATTGAATCTACCAGCACATTTTCTGTTGCTCTGTGTAGCATCGTGTCATGAATCTTTACCTGTTCCACAGTGTTACATGGTGTCAATGGATCATTATGTATTAAGTATCCTATTGATTATCTTCATGTTTGGTTTTCCTTTATATACTTATTACTGCTGAAAACAATCTGCAATGAACATTCCTATCTGCGTCACCTCACTTACATGAGCAGGATCCACACAAGTGCAATCACCAGGACTTAAGATACATACATATTAACTCCAGTCTATGCGCAATTGTTGTCCAAGTTTGTTACCAACGTGTCCTTTCACAAGTAGTAAACAAGAGTTACTGTTGCTTCGGTTTTGCCAATATTTGGTTTTATCTGATTTTTAAAATTTCAAATTAACCAAGTGTCATTATCTCATTTGCCTTAATTTGTATTCTCTTGATCACCTACTAGGCTAAAACTCGTGACCTGTATTTTATAGGCAATTACTCTTTATTTATATTTGTCATCCTATGTGAAATGTGTCATGTATATTTTTGCACATTTTTCCCCTTGGACCACTGGATTTTTACTTGTTGATCTGTAGTGTTTTCTCTCTTTCTTTTTTTTTTACATAAACTTACTGTAAGTAATATGTGGTATGAATATCTCAGTTTTCTTGTTTACTTGAGTTATAATTTACATACCATAAAATTACACCTTTAGAACATACAATTCAGTCATTTTTAGTATATTCACAAAATGGCACAACCATATTTTGATTGCCTGTTTTTCTCTTCACTGTTCAGAGAGGAAGTCCCACCCTATGGTTATGGGGATGGCCAAGCACCTGACACCTAACCCTGGGCAGATGAAATTGAAATCAGTTCATTAATCACACACACACACACACACACACACACACACACACTCTCTGGGGGAGGGCACAGCATGCCACACAGACACACAGGAGCTGTACTCAGGAACAGTGAACAAGCAGGAACTATGGGGGGCAGGCTTTGTAAGATTAAGGGGGTGGAGAGATTCTTGGTTCCTACAAAAGAATGTGATTGATTTGTGTGAAAATTTCCAGAAACCGGAAAGGAACTGAAACCAGCCCCTCAGGGATAAGTAGGAAATTTTCCTGATCCATGTGATAAGGAGCATTGTTTGGGTAAGTGACCGTATCCACAGGAGTAGATCGGGGTGGATGACTTACAGTTATGCCTTTAGAGCATTACCCTCCCCAACATTTTGGATGGTAAAGCAGCAAATAGTATTGAACCACAACCATCACCACACTCCAGTTCTAGAACATTTTGTTCATTCCTAAAAGAATCACCAGTCAATCCCCATGAACAGACTTAGGCAGCCACAAATCTACTTTCTGTCTCTGTGGATTTGTTTATTCTAAACATTTTATATAAATGGGATTATACAATATATGGTCTTTGTATCTCGCTTCTTTCCTTTAGCATGTTTTCAAGGTTCATCCATATTGTAGCATGCATCAGTATTTCATTTCTTTTTCCGGCTGAATACTAAATATTCTACTGTAAGGATGTACCTCATTTGTTTGGTCGTTGGTTGATTGAGAACTGTGTTGTTTCCACTCTTTGGCTATTACAGATAATACTTCTATAAATACTCAGTTAGAAGTTTTTGTGGATTTATATTTTCAACTCACTCAGATATATACCTAGCAATAGATTTGCTGGGTCATATAATAAGCCTATGTTTAAGCAGCGGAGGAATTTCCAGACTATTTTCCAAAACGACTGTACCCTTTTTCAATTTACTGTGCCAACAAAATATGATTGTTTCCAATTTCTTCACATTTTTGCAACAGTTGTTATTTTCCATTTCTTTAATTATAGCCATCCTATCTTGTGAGGAGAATTTTTAAAAAATCTAATTTAGTTTTTGCTTTATACCTTTATGTCTTTGCTCCATGTGAAATTGATTTACTTGCATGGCATGATGTAGAGATAAACATCATTTTTTAATACTGATAACTAATTATCCTAGAAGCCTTTATCTAATAGTCCCTTGGTTTTAGTAATCTGGAATAACATTTTCATTGTAAATTAAATTTCTAAGTTTCTCTATTTTGTTCTATTTTTAATACTTGTCTTCATGTTATAATTTTGAAAAATTCTGACACCTTACAGGGGAAGATTCCCCCATCCACTACTCCTTTGGGAGACAGCTGGCTATGTCTTGACTTTTGGTCTCTCATCTGAACTTCAAAATTAGCTTATCATAGTCCTCAAAGAAATTTTCTAAGATTTTCATTGGAATTGCATTGCATTTACAAATTGGCTTAGAGTATTGATATCCTCATGTTTATAAATCTCGCCTATTGTATAAATGATATCTTGTTCCATTACTATAAGGCCCACATGTAGGTTTCCACTTATGTGTAATAAGCAAATTGAGGCTTTGTATTAATTTCTTTTAATTCCGATTACTAAACTCAGCTTAGGGAACATGTGGCTGGCTACCTAAATCTCCCTTTTTTATGTTTTTTAATTTTTTTAAATTGTATTAAATTTATTGGGGTGACTTTGGTTAATAAAATTATATAGGTTTCAAGTGTACATTTATATGATACATCATCTGTATGTTGTGTTGTGTGTTTACTACCCAAATCAAATCTTCTTTTGACAACATATATCTTCAGGGTTATAGCATGTTTTTCAAACTCTAATCCTCACATTGATACTCATTAATACATTTTTCAGACCACCAAGTAAAAGTAGTAACTGAAATTCTTTACTATTTCAATGCTTACAGTCAGGATAAATAAATACAACACAGGCCTAAACTAATGTAATGTTAAATAGAAAAGAACGTGAAATTAAATGGATATTACCAAAATGTAAAAAAGACTCACAGAAAAGTACATTACTTAACATTACTAATTTTCAAAAGGAAACTAAACCCAATTAGCACAAATATAGGTTTCCAAATCAATGCAAGTTATAAAAGCTAAATGTTGAAAGCTTGTTTAGGAGTATTTAATTTATATCACTTTAAGTTATTTGGAAAATAAAGTTGTCTAATAGCTACATATTTAAATACACAGGCTCAAATCACATACACAAATCAGAAATCTTACCAAGTAGCAATATTTACTAAAAATTTCAGGTTTACACATCATCCTGAGGCACAGCTCTAGCTGGGAGGTATCAGGGACTATTTCTCCTTCTTGCTGCTTTAGATGTACTCTTGCCCACATTGAATATGAGGTTCCCTAATTACTGTATGTAGCTACATTAATTAGAAAAAGAAATCTGGTCTTTAAACATCTCCATTTTTATACTCAGCTAGTTGCATAGTTTAGAGTGACTTTATTTTGAAAGCCATGCACAGGAAATCCATAGATTACAGATTTATTTTCTATGCACATTGCTAGACAGACCAAGTTACATCTTTCTAAAACATTCCATAGTTAAGGAAACTCACAATAGCAAATATCATTAATTTGTTTTCTAGGAGGTCTATTGTTATAGTAGAGCTACAGATATGACTGTCTCATACTTACTTTCCTGGAGTGTACCCCTCTAATAGGAGAAAATCTTTCTGAAACTTAGTCATTTGCTTCAAAATATTCATAAAATTTGAATTACATGAAGCAGAATTTATAGAATAGATAATATTCAAACAGAATTATAGATTTTTTGTGTATCATTTGTTTAATAAAAATAGCTGCCTACATTATTAAAAATAACAAATCAAAACGATGTTGAATATTATAAAGTACCATTTTAACCTGTCAATGTACAATTAAAATTTCCTTTAGTATATTAATCTGATGAATTTTAGCAATCTATTACTTAATATAAAATGGTGCTTACTTTCTTAAATGAGTCATGTTATGTTCCTTTTTACTTGTGCTGCTGAATTACATTTGTTAATTTTGTATTTACTTTTTTGCACCAATACAATACACAACCTGGGACTGGTGATTTTCTTGTTCTTCCAGTGGTTTGCTATCAGTTTTATTTATGTGGAAAATATTTGTTTAAATTTTCCATTTCATCTACATGAACTTAGGCAAAGTCCTTTATCTCCAAAAATGCATTTATTTAGTTCAACTGTTCAAGCTCATTTGCATAAATTTTAGTATTTTGCTAAGTATGATTCTTTTAAAATTTCTTATGTCTGTGATTATTTCTTTTGTCCCTGAAATGACTTGAAATATGAGACATTGTTTGCTCTGTGCTCTCCACCTGGTTTCAACATGTTTGTTGATTTTTAATTTGTTTATAAGATTTTATTTATTTACTTTAAGAGAGGAGACAGGAGAGAGAAAAAAGAAGAAGAGAAACATCAATGTGTGGTTGTCTCTCACATGCCCTCAACTGGGTACCTGGCCCACAACCCAGGTATGTGCCCTGACTAGGAATCAAACCTGCGATTCATTGGTTCACAGGCCAGCACTCAATTCATCAAGCCACACCAGCCAGGGTACAAGTTGATTTTTTAAGGATAATATTAAAAGCTAAAATATTTTTATATCTATTTTTCAGATACTTCATGAAACTTTCTAAAACATTCCCTTTTTATATAATTAAATGATTCTTGTATTTTTATGAGAGTAAATCTATATCGTGCTTATGCTGCGTGAGTAATAATATAAAAATAAATATCCATTAAATTGAAAAATAGATGAATATAAGTATAATTGACACTGCAGAAATTTTATAGTTATTCTAAATATCAGAACATTTGCAAGTAATAGTGCTTGACTCTGTACTTTCAATATCTTCTGCATTTCCGGACTGCAATGACCTAGCATGCATTGCTACTATACATTAGCAAACCAGTATACTCTTTAATCAGTTAAGTTTTCAAAACTTATTCACTCTTACTTATGAGTACTGTAGCATTCATGAAAAAGAAGAGTGATTGACAAGAATGTAACTATGAAATGAGAAAAGCCTCAGAAATTCAGTCCTGCATATCTTGGTCACCAATACTGGAGCTCTGCCATGACGGCCCTATTTCATTTTTGCTGCCCCTCCCTTCAAGTACTTTTCACAAAAAATAATAAAAGCAAAAATAGAGGAAAGGTCCCACTTCAAAATCAGTAACATTATAAAGAAAGTAACTTAGGAAATATTATTTATGTAACAAAATTCTCTGAAATAATACACTATAAATTACAGAAGAGATCAGAACATGTTAAAACACAATTAAAAAAGTAAAAAAAGAAGCAGTGATATTTCCTAAATAGGAATACAGAAAACAAATTCTAGGCCTTCAAAGAGAAGGTTATAATATGAAGAAGGAAATGAATGTAAGCTGGTGGAACTCAGGAAATAAATGAAAGTGAAAAACAAGACATTAAAGAAAATAGAGCTTCATTGAAAGTGTTGATTCTCTCCTGATTACCCCAGTGAGCAGTCTGCTGTCAGCCATGCATTGCACCAAGGCCCCCGTCACGGCAACAACATGCGTGAAGAGTGATAATCCTATGTTTCAGACATATTCCTATTCAGAGGCTATAATTTCACGTTGGCAACTTTCATTTCCCTTTCCTATAGCTTCTTCCCCTCCTGAGGAACTTCAGATGTATCAGCCCATCAGGGATGCTTTCTGCTGACCCTCTGTGCTCATTGCAAATTCACAGAGGAGGGATCACGAAATGCTCAGATTTACAGCACTGTGGTACATAGATGACACACTGTGAAAATGTTTCAGCATCAATCCTCAAGCCAGCAAGCTCTCAGCCATCCTTTAGCTTGTCAGAATTGGAAATCCTAATGAAAACACCTTGGCAGATGCATGATAAAAAGAGACAAGAAAATACTATTTTTGAGGGAAGGGCTCTGAGAAAATGCAAGAATGCCATCTTACTTTTGACGAGTAGAGTTTCTTCTTCGACTGCTTGTCTATTCGATATTAGCACAATTTTATCATGCTTCATAGACTTGCAGGGGCACATACTAGCCAAGATGTTTACAAACTTGTCTTAGAGTGAAATAACTTACATTAGTGGCTTCCCATTTCTCATCAGGTCCGGACTGAAGACGTCAAAAATACATCAAGTAGTTCAATGGGGCTTTGTTGACAACTTCTCTCACTTCCAAGTTATCTCTTCTTGATTCTACAGCTCAGTTAGTAGTTTTTACTAAATATTGAGATTCCTAAGTCAGACATACTGTGTCTTGAAGGCCTGGTGGATGTCATGAATTTGCAGTTTTTAACAAACTCATTGATGACTATGATTCAAAAGTCTCTTGGAACTCAATTTAAGAAATTCTGTGATAATAGCTTCTCATACACATTTTTGTCTTAGCACTTACCACACTGTTACTACACCACTGAAAGCAGAATTGATTTTAACTATTACTTCAATGCTTACAATACAATGGAAAAATGTATTAATATATTTTCAATGAATGAATGAAAACAAATTAGCAGTATACAATGCTATCAGTTGATTTGACAAAACCATATTGCCTACTGATTCTACTTCTTTGGTTGAGCCCTGAATGAGATTAATCTACCACAGAAGCAGGTTAAAGAATAAAAATCACATGTTCATAACAGTTGATGCAAAAAAACATTAAACACAATTTAATACCCGCTCATAGTAAAAAACAAAAACAAAAACAAAAAACTGAGCAGATCAGGATTAGAGAGGAATTCTTTCTACTATACAAATTGCATCTACAAAACTCCCTCAGCTAAAATAATAATGTTGACTGACTGGATATTTTTGCATTAAGATCAGGAACAAGACAAGGATATCCACCTTCACCATTCTTTTTCAACAATATACAATTTATATCAATAAATTGTAGTCAGTACAAAAGAGGAAGGAAAAGGAAACAAAATACTTTCTGATTAGAAAGTAAGAAATAAAACAGTCCCTCTTTGCAAGTGAAATAAAATTATACATAGATAGCCCCAAGGATTCTACAAAAACTAGAACACATAAGGGTGTTGAACAACTTTTCAGGACATATGATTAGTATACAAAATTATTTGTATTTCTAGGCATGAAAAGTAAAATTAAATACATAATAGCATTTACAATCATCAAAAAATTGTCATTTGTATAATTCTGTGTTGAGAGAAAGTATCTTCCAAAGATGAATTATAAGGATTTTTAAGACATCTTAAACTGAAAGAATTCATTGCCCATAGGCCTATAGAAAAACATGTTAGAGGAAGTTCTTTAGGTGGGAAAAATGATATCAAACAGAACTGTGACTCTACACAAAGCAATCATGAGCTCTGCACAAAGCAATGATGAGTACCAGAAATAACTACACGGTAAATATATAAATATTTTCTACTCATATAAATGTCTTTAAAAGACCACAGACTGAGACATCACTTCATACCTGTCAGAATGGCCATCATCAATAAATCAACAAACAAGTGCTGGCGAGGAGGTGGAGAAAAGGGAACTCTTTTGCACTATTGGTGGGAATGCAGACTGGTGCAGCCACTGTGGAAAAGAGTACGCAGTTACCTCAAAAAATTAAAAATGGAACTGCCTTATGACTCTGCAATTCTAGAAATTTATCTAAAGAAACGTGAACACCTAATTTGAAAGCATATCAGCACCTCTATGTTCATTTCAGCATTATTTACAATAGCCAAGATTTTGGAAGCAGCCCAAGTGTTCATCAGTAGATGAGTGGTTATAACAATTATGGGATATTTACACAAAGGAATATTACTTGATTATAAAAAAGAAGAAACTTTTGCCTTTTAGGACAGCATGGATGGACCTAGAGAACATTGTACTAAGTGAAATAAGCCAGTCAGAACAAGACAAATACCATGATATCACTTACATGTGGAATGTAATGAATAAACTGAACTAAAAAGCAAAATGGAGACAGACTCATAGCTAGAGAGCAGGCTGACATTTCTGGAGTAGGGTGTTGAGGGGTGAAGGGATGAGAACAAAAGAAAAAACTCATGGACACAGACAACAGTGTGGTGATTGCAGTGGGGAGGGAAATAGGTAGAGATGGAAGAAGGTATAAGAGAAATAAATGGGAATGGAAAAAAATACATGAAAAAAAGAAAAATACTAGACCGCCATTTTACACCATACACCAGAATAAACTCAAAATGGATAAAAGACTTAAATACAAGTTGTGACACCATAAAAGTTCTAGAGGAGAACATAGACAGTAAAATTTCAGATACCCCACGTAGCAATATTTTTGCCAATATATTTCCTAAGGCAAGGGAAATAAAGGAAAAATTTAACAAAAAGGAGTACATCAAATTAGAAGTTTCTGCACAGCTAAAGAAACTATCATCAAAATGAAAAGGGAACTGACCATATGGGAGACATATTTTCGAATGATACCTCAGACAAGGGTTTGATCTCCAAAACATATACAGAACTTACATGACTCAACACCAGGAAGACAAAAAGTCCAATTAAAAAATGGGCAAAGGACCTGAATAGACCCTTCTCCAAGGAGGATATACAGATGGCCTCTAGACATATGAAAAGATGCTCAGCATCACTAGCCATCAGAAAGATGCAAATTAAAACTACATTGAGATACCACCTTATACCAGATAGAATGGCCATCATTAATAAATCTACAAACAACAAGTGCTGGTGAAGATGTGGAGAAAAGAAAACACTAGTGGCACTGGCAGTGGGAATTCAGACTGGTACAGCCACTGTGGAAAACAGTAAGGAATTTCCTCAAAAAACTGAAAATGGAACTGCCTTTTGACCCAATGATCCACTGCTAGGAATATACCCTAAGAATCCCAAAGCATCAATTCAAAAAAACTTATGCACCCTTGTATTCATAGTAGTGCTATTTATAATAGCTGACTGCTGGAAACAGCCTAAGTGCCCATCAGTAAATGAATGGATCAAAAACTGTGGTACATTTACACAATGAAATACTATGCAGCAGGAAGGAAGGAAGGAAGGAAGGAAGGAAGGAAGGAAGGAAGGAAGGAAGGAAGGGAGGAAGGGAGGAAAGAAGGGGAGAGGGAGAAAGAGAGAAAGAAGAAAGAAAAGAGAGAAAGAAACTCCTATCTTTTGTGACAGCATGGATGGAACTGGAGAACACAGTGCTAAATGAAATAAGCCAGAAGGTGGAAGACAAATACCGTATGATCTTACTTACAAGAGGGATCTAATGAGCAAACTAAACTATTGAGCAAAATAAAACCACAGGCATGGAAACATGGAACAGACTGACAAATGAACAGAGGGGAGGCGCAGAGGAATAATAGTGGAAAGAAGGGGAAGGGACTAGTCAAAAAATCATATATGAATGACCCATGAACATGGACAACAGTGTGGGGACTGACCGTGGGAGTGGGGGGGCAGGGTGAGTGGAGGAGGGCAAAGGGCGGGGGAAATTGGGACAACTGCAAGAATAACAATAACAGTATCTTAAGAAAAGAAAAAACACAATAAAAATAAACTATTAAAAAAAGACCACCAACTTTTTTTTTTTTTATTTTTAAAAAGATTTTATTTATCTTTAGAGGGGAAGGGAAGGAGAGATGGAGAGAAATATCAATGTATGGTTGCTTTTCGTGCGTCCCCTGCTAAGAACCGTCGCTGGGAACCGTCCTGCAACCCAGGCATGTTCCCTGACTGGGAATCGAACTGCAATCCTTTAGTTCGCAGGCCCGCGCTCAATCCACTGAGCTACACCAGCCAGGGCAAAGGAACACCAACTTTTTAAGCAAAAATAAAAACAAAGTATTATGGGATTTATTATATGTCATAAAAGTATAAGCTGAATAAGAAATACACTATTGTAAATATGTGTGCTATATATAAAGTGCCACAATATCATATTAAGGTAGATTATTATTAAAGTTTGTGGACCCTGAGAAAGAAGATACTTACTAAGAAGGCCTTCAGGTGGCTAACTAGGCTCCAATTAAGAAACGAAATAAAACACACAAACAAAAAAAACCCCACAGAGCTTATCAGCAACTTCTTCACAGGGGCTTCTCATGCAAATTGCACTTCAGCCCTTCAGGGAGGAGCCTGCGCTGAACCACCTGCTTCTGCACTGAACTGCCTGCCTGCACTGTGTCCCTGGCCTACTAGACAGCTTTATAAAGAAGTTTCTGAAATTCTATTTCAACCCATATGACTAAGGCTTTCCCCATCCAATCAGAGCTGTGCAGCTATATTGCCATTAGCTTCTTCACTGGCCAATCAGAGCAGCCCCATTCTTACCTATAATAGACCTATCAACTGAGAATTTGGTCATTTGCACGAGGACTCACCAGTCAGGGACCAAGGTCGGGGGTTTCTGTCCAAATAAGTCAGCCCCATCTGGTTCTGTGAGTGCAGTTTCCCTTTCTACCAAATACGGTGTTTCCCCATCCAGAGCTGAAACAACAAAGATGTCTTGCAGGAACACAGCAGACAGACCAGTGAGGAGCAGAGCAGAGCTGTCTATCTTGGGAAGGCCTCCAGGGATGCCTAGACCCAGGGCCTCCTAAGGTGCTGTATTTATAGCTGTGTTATATCATAAGTGAGCTATTTGTACTGAACTAAGTTTCCTTCTTCACCAAACCCCAAACTGGGGGTTTTTCTTAGTGTTGAACTGACTCCAAGGTCTTTAGTTGACAAATTGTATACTGTAAACTTTAAAATGAGCATTCAAATGACAAAATAAAGGTGCTGGCTGGGCTCAGTTTGTTGGAGTGTCATCCCATACACCAAAAAGCTGTGGGTTCAATTCCCAGCCAGTGCCCATACCTACATTGCAAGTTTGATCCCCAGGTGGGGCATGTACAGGAGGCAACCAATCAATGTTTCTCTCTTACTTCAGTGTTTCTCTCTCTCTCTCTCTGCCCCCACCCTGCTTCCTCTTTCTCTAAATCAATAAACATATCCTCAGGTGAAGATTAAAAAAATTACAAAATATAGAGCTACAGTTAATATAATAAGCCAATAGAGATAAGCTAATCAAGTAGATGTAATGCAATCATATAAAGTACTATTAATCCAAATTATTAAAGAAAAAGGAGAGAAAGGAAATAAAAATGGGACCAATGAAACACAAATATAAAGAAGATAGAATTATCAAAACTACACCAGTGTTCATATGAAATATAAATGGAGTGAACACCCTAATAAAAAGGATGAGATTGTCACATTTATAAAATAGAAAACCAAGTGTATGCTTCCCGCAATAAATGAGTTGATATGTAAAGACACAAGTTAAAAGTAAAAAGATGATGAGATTGACATTAGAAATGTTAGACTAAGAACCTTGGTGAACTAACTTGCCAACAAAAGGTAACAAAAATACTGCATGCACAAAAAAAATAAAATTAACCATCTCAGAATTTTGTCAACGAATTGAAGACACAGAAACAATTGAAATAATCTGCCAAGAGAGACTATTGCATCTGGGTAAGAAAGCAGGGTCCACAGCGCTTTAAGTCAGTGGATCCCTGCCCTACCCGTTTCTGCAGTTGTGTGGTCTGGTTGTCATGAAAGGCCTTGCAACTAACAGAGAAGAGTAACCTGCTTTGATGGTGAAAGCACCATGAGCTATAACAGTTCATATTTGGTTCAAACTTGAAAGGCCTGGGAAACATCTCTATATCCTGGGTTTTGTGGTTATTTGATTTGACACAGAAACAGCATAATGGGATTGAAACAAAACAAAATACAAACAAAATCTCACCTCTCGGGCATTAACAGGATTTACACAATATGTAAACAATATCACAGCTTCCTGTGATCAGTTAGGGCAAACAAGTGCCTGGCTAAAAGTTGAAAATGAAATTCTGATGAACTAGACAACCATAGGCAATTTTGAAAATATCTGATGTATTCCCGGGGATATAAAAGGCTGTGTATGTGCTCAAGGGGATCTGCGTGCAGAAGAAAGGTCTAGCAGAGGTGAAGGCATCAGTCACTTACTCCTGGCTGGCCTTTTACTCCTGTGCAACTGAGGCCGCTTTGAAGTCGCCTCCCTTTTAGGTTTGTATTTACCCACGGGACCCATGGATCCATAAACCAGTCTTGGACTCTTTCCTTTTCTTTCAGTAGGTGGTGCAGGATCATCCATACAGCTATTGCTGTGAGTTGAGAAATGGGTGTCTGTGCAACTGTGGAGAGTGTCAGGGAGATCTGAGCTACAGGTTTCTGCAGCTTACTTAGGCCCTCTGGTCCTATTACTTTTTTTTTCCGCTTCATCCTGGTTACACTGGATACAATGGATTACTATTTTTTTCCTTTATTTTAATTGTTGTTCTTGTACAGTTTTCTGTCTTTTACTCCCATCCTGGCCCACCACCCCAGCCTTCCCCAACTCCCTCCCATTTCCACCCCCCCTAGTTTTGTCCATGTGTCCTTTATACTTGTTGCTCTAAACCCTTCCCCTTTTCCCCTGAAGTTCCCTCCCCTCTCCCCTCTATTACTATTGGTTTTATATGACCTATGGCAGGACCCAGCTCTTAATGGACAATTCTTGATATATATCATTTGGCATCCCATAGCCAAATATCCTTTAAAAAATAGTTTATTCAGATTTACTTCTTCAGATGGAGTGGCAAGTTAACTGCTTACATGATAGACTGGAAACCTAAAGTCTTCATGTGTTCTTTCGATGGATTTTTCTTCCTGAGGATGTACTGCTTTGCCAGTATGCAAAGTAGCATGCATATTAAAGCAGGATTCTTGGTTTGAAAGCTGAGTTGACTTGCCCTGGCTGGATGGCTCAGTTGGTTGGAGCATCATCCCCTACACCAAAAGGTTGCAGGTTTGATCCCTTGCATACCTAGGTTGCTGGTTATCTCTCACATAAATGCCTCTCTAGCACTCTCTCTTTCTCCTCCCTTCCAAACACACCTCCTCACTCACTAAAATCAATAAACATATCCTCAGGTGAGGATTAAAAAAAAAAAAAGCTGAGCTGACTCACATCCAGGTGTATATCAAAGAATCATCACATTATATTTTGTAGGTGCTCTCCCCCATCTCTGCTGAGATATAACTGACATATAACATTGTATGTTGCATGACTTTTAAAGGAGAGAATGAGTCCACGTTCTTGATTTCTTCTGCTAAACAAGTTGGATAGTGCCACTATTAGATACATAGCTATTATACCAGTAGGATATTGTGGTCTATGAATTACCTTCAATACCCTTAGTGAATCATTTTTCTTGACTGCCTCTGAAATCTTGCCCATCATTGTTATGATTGTTTCCCCTTGGCTTCTGGCAGTTAATTAGCATCACTTAGCCTCTATAATTTTGGGATTCCCTCATCTTCATTGCAATCAACTGAGTTTTGATCTGAGTTTTGCAACGGGCTTTCCTATTGACAGCCCTGGCCAGTAGTTTAGAGCTACACTGTGTAGATCTTCTGTGACGCTGGTGCCCCGCTCACCAGGGCATTCACTGTAGGCTTTATAAATGTGCGTCTCCCAGGCCTTCCCATGAAGCACCGTCATCCAGCAGGTCTTCTGGTCATACTCCTTATGCCCACTTCCCTCAGCCTTTGAGTCCTTCCTTCTGTCATTTGTGTTACAACTTTACTTGTTAAAGGCATTGCTTTTTCCACGTTTCTCTAAGCCATGCTCATAACGAGTCATACTATTAAATGCTAGATTTTAGGAGAGTGTTCCCAAGTCAACAAATTTTATGTTCTGGCTCCCTTAAGCACTCTAAGAATACAGTTTTACGTGTACTCCTGTGGTTCCTGCCAGGTGAAGGACAACTAAGTGTTACAACACCTTTGTGGTACAGCCCATTTCTTTCTTCTCAGGCCCAGCTTGTCCCCATTTGGGTTGTTGTGTGATTTAACACTATTTATAGGCCAAGTGCATAGGGAAATTCCTGAAGGGGGATGCTCTAGAGTTTTTTATTTCTATTTTTTACTGTAGAGTTGTTTATTTTACTGAACTTTTAAAAATAAGTGACTTTATATTTACTGAATTATGAAAAAATCAATAGTGGATATAGTCATTTTAAAAGTTAATAGATTAAATCTACTATTACTATTGATTTCTGAGTAATATGATGCTCTATAATTCTGTTTTCAGTAGTAAAGGCATATAGCTCACAGATTTAACCTAAAAAGAAAAAATTTCTGTTTACCTCATCTGGCTATGGAAATTCTAATAATCACAAGAGACTTTTGCTTTGTGAGAACAAAGATATTCCTCCGCACTGTGCTTTAGTTTAGAGGAAGTGCTGCCTCTTACCTATAACAGATGGACCAACCTCATGTACAGGCTCAGAAGGTTCATAAGACTCATGTGTCAGGGTCTCTCATCATTCCCAACCAGAGTTCTGATCTTGGCATAATATACTCAATTTGGTTAGGCTTATTTGTCTTTGAAGTTTAACCACAGTTCTGTTATTGGTTTTCAGCTTTCTCTGTCCTCCCTTTGAGGGGGTTAGAGATTCTTTATATGCTACCAAAGCGACCCTCAGGCTTTCACTCCTGGTTTTCAGGTGTCAGTTTTTTAACTGACATTCTCATTTTCTCTTTAGAAATTATTAATCATATTTATCAATGTCTCAAATGACTGAAAAGTCAGTTAATGCACTCCCTTCTACCCACACACCATCGTTATTTATCTCTGGTGTTAGTGATAGAACTGCCACCTTGGGCCAGGCACGGCCTGTACTCCAGCTACCATGGATGATGAAGCCTTATTGCCAGCCAGGTGGCTAGTGATTTAGCTATGAAATTGTATCACCTGTATTTTTCAACTGCTTCTGGTAAAACTGTCACAGATTAGGTTCTCCCAAAGCAGATGCTGTGACAGAGTTTGTAAGCTGATGCTGTGACAGAGTTTGGAGTGCCATATATTTACCAGTGATCAACTCCTGTGAGGGGGAGGGGTTCAGGGCAGGATCAGACAGGGCAGAGCTGACATGATGATGCAGGATTGACAAAGTCTCATCCAAGGGCTCTGGAGTAAACCCTTCAGAATACTTTTCTGGGGAGGGGACAAAATTACTGGGCCATTACATCCTTAGCTCATTCAGTCACTGAAGGTGGGCCGAACTGGGAAAGGAGGGACATTGGGTAGGATAGCTCTCAGCAGCTGAGGCTGAACCTGAAGAACCTGACAGCTGGAGACTCTCTGTTGACCACACTTCCCTTAGGTAAGCATCTTTGTAAGGGAGAAATGGGTGACATGTCTCTGTGTCTAGCATGGATACTTAATTACCACCTCTAAGTGCAGGCAAAAGGCGATGTTACAAAGCCAGTCTAGCTCTGGTGGATGTGGCTCTGAGGACTGAGTGCCAGCCTGCGAACCAAAAAGTCACTGGTTGGATTCCTGGTCAGTGCTCATGCCTGGGTTGTGGGCCAGGTCCCCAGCTGTGGGCATGTTGGGGGGGTGGGGTGTTTCTCTCACACGTCATTATCGTTTCCCTCTTTCTCCCTCACCTCCCTTCACTCTAAAAAGTAAATAAATCTTTTTAAAAAATCTAGAAAATCTTAACATATGCAAACAAGCAAATATAGGGGCCAGGAGAATTTCCCTTCCTATAGTAAAAATGTGGTTAAAATTTTTTTTGGGAAGCAATGGAGTCTGATTATTAAAAAATAATATCTAATCTTGAGTAAATATTCTGTTATTTTTACTCCTTCTTAAAGATAATAGCTTTATAGTGAGATGCCATAATGAGAAAAGGAATCTAATTGTCAGAAGTTTCATTTAACTTGAGGAATTATTTTTGAAGTGAAAATTATGGTATTAAAGGTTAGTATCAATATGCTGGGAAGCTGAAGTTAAGCAAATACCACAAACTCTTTCACTTGTTGCCTTTTATAAAACAGTTTAGTCATTGACATTTCTTTATTATTCAGTGGAGTAGTTATTTTCATTATTTTCATAACTTTCTTTTTATATATTCAAAATGTTTCTATTAATTGTCAATATTTTAATAGATATTAAGTTCTTAATTGTAGGATTGTTGATGGACAGCAAATTAGAGAATGAACTTTAAAATGAAAAAAGAAAAACCCACAGTATATCTACCAACAAACTATTTCAAACATGCTTAATAAAGGTTAAATTCACAAAGTTTTTCATTTTAACTCTTAATAAGTAAAGAGGAGTCAGAACAAATCAAATACCTTTCACTGAGCAAGTTTCACCATTCTTAATGCTGTTTAAAAGATTAAGAAAACATTGGCGATCTTTCTAATAAAAGTGCATTAAGAAGTTAGCTTTTACATAATCATAAAGCCATTTCATTTTTAACATTTTTGGAAATGATAGCATACCTGGGCCCGGACAGGGGCCTTGTCCCCAGGACTGTTCACCATGTTCGGGATCCACCGCCATTTTCCGTTATTATACTACAGAGGACAGAGACTTCATTGCTTGTCTCTGATAGGTAGAAATTGAGCCTGGAATCAAACTTTTTAGTTCGACATCATTAGTTAGGAACTTTTTATGACATAGAGTTGGGAAATCTGGCAACACTAGTATTGACGGCATCTATAAAGTTTAAGTTCTTTGGTGAGAAACCCCTTCTTGGGAAATCTTAGAGGATTAATGGAGGAGTATTAAATATGTCCTATAGTTAACAATAAAGTAGATCACTTGGGCACCAGGAATGTATTTTGACTCTCAACAGAATATCTGTGGGGTGACAATAGTAAAGTAACTTATTAGTACAAGGTACAATGTTCCGGTATGATCCTTTCCTGCAAACACTCTGTGTGTCTTCCTCCCCCCTTTCTCCTACATCAGTGAAAGGGTGTCTACATACCTGTGGGGAGACATGTGTGGAAGAAGCCATGCTTTAGTTGCTGATTCCATGGTTAATCATGAATCTTTTTTTTTCAGTATAATTTTTATTGATTGAGGTGACTTTGGTTACTAAAATTATATAGGCTTCAGGTGCACATCATACTTGTACATCATCTGCATATTGTATTGTATGTTTAGCACTCCAAGTCCAGTCTCCTTCCATCACCATTTATTCCCCCGTTCAGCCCCTGTTACCTCCCTCCACTATGTACCCTACCCTGTTTCCCTTTAGTAATTACCGTACTGTTGTCTTTGAGGTTTTTTATTACCTTGCTTAATCTCTTCAACTACCCCCCGCCACAATGCACTGTCAGTCTGTTACCTCAAAAAATTAAAAAAAAATGGAACTGTTTTATGAGCCAGTGATCCCACTTCTTGGAATATATTTGAAGAAACCCAAAACATTGATTCAAAAGAATATACGCACCCCTATGTTCATTACAGTATTATTTATAATAGCCAAGATTTGGAAACAGTCCAAATGCCCATCAGTAGATGAGTGAATAAAAAAACTGTAGTACATATACACAGTGGAATACTACTTGGCCACAAAAAGAAGGAAATTTTAATATTTGCAACAACGTGGACAGACCTGGAGAGCATTCTACCAAGTGATAGAAACCAGTCAGAGAAAGACAAATACCATATGATTTTACTTATAAGTGAAATGTAATAAACAAAATAAATTAAATTAACCATGAATCTTGTATTTAGCCTGACATAATTAAGGTTAGCAGAGTTACTGTTATGTGTATAAATCACTTGTCCTTGCCTTTTCTTTCAGTGTACCTTTCATCACTGTCTCATTAGCATCTTCACTCCCCCTCTCAGTCACTCTCTCTTAATATGTTTCCTTTGGAAGTTGTGAGTGTTTTCACCTTAGTGTTTAATGCATGGTGACACTAATGGGGGAGCAGTTTAAGCACAATTTGTTAGAGATACTATGTATCTAAAACTCAGTTTTGATAAAAGTGTTTCAATGCTGAGAATATGGATTAGATTTACGAAATTCAAGTACCTCCACCTAAAATGCCTATCTGTGTTATTTTTTTATTGGAAAATTATATAGTCAAACAGAAGTATAAGAAAAACTGAATTGCATATGAGTTAGCAAACTTCTTTAAAATTATATTTGAGTATAATAACTATGTGGACAATACTACTAGCCCTTCATTTTGTATGTTTGGTTTTTCTTTTGGACTTTGTCTATGTAGTCTATTTCTATGCCCAAACCTGGACAGTTCACTTTTGTGTATCAAGGCTGATAAAACCATTTTAGACTTCTCTCCATATTTTAGCTTGTCACTACCTTTTATCAAAGAATATGTGCTTAAAAACTTAATACTTCATTAGTCATAATTACATTGCTATGTATATTTCTATTTTCTGTCCCCTAAATCCATACTGTTAGAAATTCTGAATCTATGTCTCTCCATATTGGATGGGTAATTTTATCCATTCATTCATTACTGTGTCATGTACTGAGTAAGATAGAAAAGGTATACAATTATATATTCAGATGTGTCAGATCATGTACTCTAGCAAAAGAGATAGCCATTTACCAAATATAACAAGTATTGAAAGAAAAATGTGAAAAATAAATATGGAAGCTTGAGTAGATAGCAGCACTTTCAGCCAAGAGGGTTGATGAAAGACTCAGAGAAAAGATAATTTAAGCTTGGTCTTATATATCAAATAAATGGGATATAATCCAGGGGAGGGGGATGGAGAGAGAACATTTTAGGTATATAGAGCAGCTAATACAAACGGGACAGCAAATTTGAAATAGTGTCTTGTTTGTGAGAGAGTAACAAACTGGTCAATGTACTACAAAATTGTATTAACTCAAATGAAACTGCTTATTTATATCACCTCAAAAAAAAAAAAACATTGCAGATGGCATTTTAGAGTATTACTATACATAGAAGATAGTATCTGTATCTCACACACTATCTATCTGAGTGTGTGATACAAAAAAAAGACATTCCCTGAATATAGATGTGTAAGTATGTGATATTCCATCAGGAACTAGGCTAAGGTTGTAAGAGATGCAGAAATCATGTAAGCCAGGAAGTAGCTAAGGAAATTGTTCTGTCTTAATTAGATAGGATTAGGTAAACCATTGTGAGATGACTATTTTCAATAAGCAAGACAATGGGGTTATTGATGGGATACAAGTATAGTACTTTTCTGAATTGCATTCAGTATGTCTGCTTCACATTATTACTATCTCAAGCCAATGGTTCCAGAAAATATCTACAGACTCCATAGGGATATATTAGAGTGAACATATTTTGTTGATTCATCCTAAACATTCTCAGCAAAAGTCAAAGCTAAATGAGAAATATGAGTTATCCTATAAAATTTCTGCTCTATTTTGTTCCATGCTAGAGCTCCTTTAGGGAAAGCAATAGCTATTCCTGATATGGGCCCACAAATACTCAAACACTCTAGCGAGCATCGGTCATTTAATAAGTCCATATTGCTTGGGACTATCCTTTCCTGTTTTTCTACCTGCTTGACAATGCTGCCTCTGATATACCACAGCCATCCACACACGGAAGCTGTGTCAACCTCAGATAGCTGAGAGGGCACCAAGGTAACCCTGAGGAAATATGGCAGTGCTACACCTTTTAAAAGCATGAATAGCCAGCCTTCCTGGCCAAATAGCTCAGTTGGGGGGATCATCGCCCCATACACCAAAAGCTTGCAGGTTCAATTCCTGGTCAAGAGGCAACAGATTAATCTCTCTCTCTCTCTCTCTCTCTCTCTCTCTCTCTCTCTCTCTCTCTCTCTCACTCTCTTCCTCCCTCCTTCCCTCCCCCACCCCACTTTTTTCTCTTAAAAAACAATAAACATCCTCAGGTGAGGATAAAAAAAATTTTTAGGCTTAATCAGTTAATCCTTTACAAGACTTTTAGATAAACTTCAAGAAGAGAGAAAAGCTTAATCTTAAATATTTTATTGCCTCACTTGACACTCCTGATTCACCTTCAGGTTAATGGGACTTGCCATCAGCCTAAAGATTTTCAGTGGTCACTGATTCAAGTTATAAAAGGACATGGTATTCCAATGTCAAGACAGATTAAAATCATAAAAAGACAGGGACAAAGAACTAAGAAAAAGCACTACATGGATTTAAGGTGGCATGTAGATTCATCAGATTTCAGAGCTGCAAAGGAACTTAAAGATCATCACAAATAAAGATACCATATTTCTGCTTTAAATGGCTGGTTTTGCTGTTATGCATAAATGAAGCTGTACAAGCTATTGAATTATATGAAAGGCTATCCTTTCTAGTTAGGAAAAGTTGGGTATGAAAAATCACCCCCATCATTTAATTTTATTTAAAAAGCTATATCTTTAAGTAGAAGGTATATATTCAAATACTATGCTTAAAGACAGTATTTGTTAAAGCAGAACAATAATGCTTGATTGATTAATTTGACATGGTACAGATTTTGAAATCTTTTGAGCACACAATAGAGATAAATTCTGGATTCTGGAGAATAGAGAACCAAAGTTATATGAGATTTAATCATTAGCGTTTTGAGCCTGGTATCATTCCAGATCCCTGGAGATTTGAGGATGAGCAAAAGCACATGAATTTTTCCTCTCACTGAGTGCACTGCATAGGTATTGGGTGGGGGGTTGGGCAGGGAGAGAAAAAGAGATGAATAGACAGATGATAGATAAGTAGGATAAGTGGTCACAGAAGTGAATGTATAATTTAAAGCTGAGAGAAAAGATGGAAAGGAATGAAAAATTTAATAAAATAATCTGGCCAAGACTTGGTCTAGAAAGGCACATTTCTGAATAAGCAGTGCTTGAGTCAGGTCTGAAGCAGAGCGTGAACACCAGGAGGAAGAACGGAAGCACCATGTAGATCAAGTGGAATGGTGCCACACAGAGGACCTCTTTCCTCCCCCTCAAATTTATCTCAGAGCATCCACACACTTGTTTATTGAGAAGAAACACAAGTGATTGACTCTTACAAAGGAAAAGGGGAGCAATGGTGTTGAAATAGGAATAATGACATGAGCAGGGATGAAGAAGGGCCTTGTAGGACAGTCTAAGTATTTTGGAAACAACTGGAAAATTTATGAATAATGTGGTTGGTTATGAGATTAGAATCTTTTGAGATAACAGTTCCTGCAAAACAGTCAAATATTCAATATACGAGTATTTGTAGGTTCTCAAAGTAAACTTGCATGATCAAATATCATAATATCTCATGAATTAATAAGGCACATAAGCATGTGTGCACACAAAACAACACACATACACATAACAGTTATTCACACAACACCTAAATTACAAATATCATAGTTACATGCACAAATAAATGTAGGCATGAGGTCTGTCCGGGAAAAGTCCAGTCATTGTAATATAATGAGAAGGGTTTGCATGACATTGATGCAACCTGGCAGCCAAGGAGAGTGAACTGGAATATGCATGTGTGAACAATGATGACTTCACTGTACTAGTTAGTGGGGGCAGTAGATGTCATTCAGTGAGCATGTGTACTGTGTAGCCATTGCATTCAAAATGACTGAGTAGAGAAACAAATCTGCATTGGACTTTTCATTAAGCTTGAACATTATTCTATGGAAACTATTCAGATGATTCAGAAGGCTGCAGCTGTGGGCAACTGGTGACTGGCAGCTTTATTGCGAAAATGCACTTGCTCATGCTCACACCTCATGCAGAGTTTTTTTGTGAAACATCAAATCACCCAGGTGACTCAGTCCCCCTACAGCCAAGATTTGGCACCCTGCAACTTCTGGCTCTTCCCAAAACTAAAATCACCTTTGAAAGAGAAGAGGTTTCAGACCATAAGTGAGATTCAGGAAAATACAACAGAGCAGCTGATGGTGATTGGGAGAAATGTGTAAGGTGCCAAGGTGCCTAATTTGAAGGGGACTGAGATGTCATTGTCCTATGTACAAAGTTTCTTGTATCTTCTCCAATTAATGTCTTTATTTTTCATATTATATGGATGAATGCCTTTTTTACAGACCTCATAAATGTATGTTTTTAGACCTCCCGAACTGACAAACTCAAATTTTCAAAATTACAATCTAGCCAGTTTAACATATGATTGGATATTCCACACTGTATTTCTTTTTCTACCCACCCTGCCCATGTGACTGTAAATTGCCCACACTGTATTTCTTTTTCCACCCCCACTGCCCACCTGTAAATTGCTTCTTCTGAGGTCAACTATCAAACTTTGACATAGGAAATTATGCATTAGAAAAAGTGTCATTTTCTTTCAAACATTGGGTTAATGTTGCACAAAATAGAAAATTCACCTGCCACTTTTTATGTGGTACATGTAAAATAATTCACTATAGCAACATATGAGGAAGATATTATTATACTCATTTGCAAGTAAAAGAATCACACTCGGGGTGTTTAAATTACCCATAGGCACACCTCTAACTTAAAAGGTGTTTCAAATTCATTGTCTTTGTTCCAAAGTTCATAGTCATTTATGTACTTGAGGCTCATCAGAAACTTAAACAGAATGCCCCCGTTGTAAGAATGGATATTCCTCAATAGAATTCTTGGCACCACATGTGTTCATATAAAATAATTTTTATTAGAATTCATAGCAACTTTGTATTGAAAATATCTGGATGCTACATTGAAAAAAAAAAGTAACAAAAATAACAGCAGCAACAATTGGGCACTACGAGGGAGGACCAAAACAAAAACCCCCTGGAATTATCTGCTGGAGTATGGGTCCCTTGCAGTATAGGGTTCCCTTGCTAATTGAGTGTTCTAGGAACCCATCTGTATCATTGTGCCAGCTGGCATTGTTGTGAGACATTGCATTTGGCTTCAGTGAATTTTTTTTGAAGACTCTTAACACATTTGCCCATTTCATGATGGGTGATTTATGAGGGTACCTGCCCACACTGCACTGAGTTGTCAGCAGTGTTTGACCAAAAATGGCATGACCCCTACGCCTCACCCTCCCTATTCACCCCATCTCACCTCAAGGGGCTTTTTTTGTTGTTATTGTTTCTCTGGATGAAAAGGTCCTAAAAGGGAAATGTTTGGCGATGTGGAAGAGCTGAAACAACAGTGGAAGGACTAAAAGGCATCAAAATAGACAAGTTCAAAGCCTGTTTTGAGCAGTGGGGAAAAAAAAAAAAACATTTTATAGGTGTGTTACATCAAATGGAGAATATTTTAAAGGTGACTGAGCTTTAAACATGTAAGAATAAATACATGATTTTTTATAAGTAGATTCTGGGTGTTTGGGTCCCCCTCACATATTGGAATGCTTGTGGCCTTCAATGTCTTTCAATCTTGAATTATAGTTTAAAATTGGTTATGGTTGTGTTAAGGTAAAGCCCATCTTTTTTACTTTTTATATGGTTGAATGTTTTTTACACACTTTGGCTGTTCAGTTGTGCTGGAACAGTTATATTTCATGAGTGATTATTGGGATATTGAGTGAAGAACTGTCAGTAGTAATTAAAGGGCTGAAGACAAGACCTAAGATGAGTGAGGTATCATTTGTTTTGGACAGGAAAAGAGGTTATAAAACTTCTGTCTCCTGACCTACTAACATGTTAATAAATCAAAAATGTTTAATTTTTTTATTATATTATAAAATTTATTAACATACTTATTTTACATGCATTTGTTTTATTTCTTCTACTCAGTACATAAGCTTTTTTGGTTCATGAACCTTGAGTTTTGTTAAACTTAGTTTTCCATCTAGCCTTTATCCTAGTATATCACAAGGGGCCCATGATGTCTTTTGAAATCAGTTAAATATAGCATGAGAGTCACTGAAAATGATGGTTTTAACTGCCTTAGAAATATGTTTTTTAATTCTCCACTTATTACACATGCTTATAAGGATAGGTGATGTGGACTCTGTCCAGCAGGGTCTGTGTGTTGTGGATGAGACGAACAAATTCACACCGAATGCAGAAGTCCTGTAGAGAAAAAGGGATGGCATGGCCACTCTCTGAATGATAGAGCGCCCCAACCCTTGCCTGGACAGGCTTTTATTGCTTTTCTAGGAGCATTACCTTAAGGAAGGTCTTCATTCATCATTGTCAGGTAGCAGTGATCAAACAATAGATAACATTCAAAGAACTATGAGGGCTTATTCTGAGTCAGGGTCAGTTAGCTAAATGGCCATGAAACTTTGGGAAATAAACTCATTTCTTGCTTAGACACTTATCAGAAAATTAAGGACATTCTTAGCAAGGCAGCCTTCGCAGAATTTTATGCATTCTTTCTTAGGCCTGATTGCCCCAGGGAACTTCCTGTTCCTGCCCAGGGCTGCACTGCCCTCTATCATTGTTTTAGGCTTAAGTCAGGCAGGGGAAGTAAGGCAGCCAAGAAATTAGGAGACTTCTTGCAGACAGAATGAGAACTTAGGCTATGTCAAAGCTGAGGCATGAGGCCCACCACCCCCTTTCTCTATAGCCCCCCAAGTTCTTTCCTTAAGTCCCCTTGCAACCATGCTTGTCTTAGGTGGTCCCTTCCTTGAGGAATCTTAACTGTCATTAGCTAACCAATCATCCTGGGGCCAAGCATGGTGAAGTAAAAGGGGGTAGAGGTGGCACCCCTGCCCAAGAGATAAGCTGCGTCTCCTTAGTGGCTTATGATCCAAAAGTCTCTCATTCAGCCTTAGCCATGGGAGGTTATAGCTTCTGAAACAAGTCAGGGCTATTCTCAACAGATAGGTATGAACAAATGTGTCTCTTTTTACTATATATTTCAGCATGACAGGAAGCATTTGGCTGATATGGAAAGCAGATGCTCTTTTCTTTTTCTATAGTTCGGGAACTTAGGAACCATAATTATTTTTAATGTTATTCTAAGGATTTTCAGAATTCCAATGTGATTCTTTGTTACTAATGCGTGTTCTGTTACCTTAACATATATCTGAACTATTTCTTAAATTGCAATGCAGAAGCAATTTTCCCTTCATTCCCTTCATTCCATGATTACATGCAACCAGGTTCACTATATATTATGTTCAGAGTAATATTAAACATGTGTGTGGCTTTCACCGATTTGGGCTCAAACATTCTCTTTTTCATACATTACTATTACTGTCAGGATATGCCAGTTTGCTACTTCTCAGTATTAGATAGTAATGCCTTACCAACATTGTGACATTTAGAATAGTGACCTAAAAGGCAAAGTCCATTATGACTCCCTCACCCTTGGTTTGGTCCCTGATGTCTAAGTACTTTAATCCTTAGCCATTAATCATTTAAGTCCACAATTTTTACTGGCTATGTTGTTGCTCTCAGTGCAAGAATTTTTTTTTTTTCATTAAAAAACAGAAACTAACACCAAAAGGGAAGCTGATTCTAGGCATATTTAAGAAAAACAGTTTTAGTTACAACTTTTTGATGATTATTCACTAAAGCCTTATTTAAATAAACAATATATTTCAAGATGACAACAGATGCACTAAATATAATTAACTGTTTGTTATGTTGAATGTGTCACTTGAAAGAGAGAAAATGATCTATATGTGAATAGTTAACAAACTATACTAAATAATGACCAAAGATTATGAAAATATATCTCATTCCCTTGCATGACACTTTTTGTTAGATTCACTGAGAGTTCATTTTTCTATGTCCTGAGATATAATTTTTCTTTGTAATCTTCATTAGACATTTTGCTCATCTATTTTATTTCAAAGGTTTGCATTTGTTAATGTTGCCATTACCCGTTTCAAGGAATGAAACTTTATTATTTCGAAGTGTGAAATATTGTAGAATATCTAGTTAAGAGGAAAAAGAGGTTCTTCAAATTATATTGTTTACACTAATAGTAGTTTAATAAAACTTTACTGAATAAAGTTTATTTTTTCTATTTGTTTTAATGTATCCATTTCTAAAAGATTTATCTTATTTCCAGTCTTTGTCTTCAAGTATTACTTGGCTAATAAACTTATCTATACCTGAAATCATTGAATATATCTTGCAGTCATTTTTATTAGTATATTATTCGTTGCATGCATATAATGATTGGTACAACATGTTTTATTCCTTAAATATTTAATTTCTGAAAATAGAGAAAATTTTAAATGAATATGATTATCTATCAGTTTATATACATTATTGTGTTGTGCACAATTATACTGATGTAGATAATACTAAAGAATAAAAAGAAGCAACTTCCCACAACTCCAAACAGGCTTGCTTTCCCTCCCTTCCTCCTTTCCTTCCTTTTCTCTAGTAATATATTTGTTGCCAAGCTAACAACAGTGATTTCCATTTTTACATACGTTTTTTCATGTCAAACAATGGCTGTGGGCACTACTTCAACACCCACAAGCACCCCCAATTTGGGGCGAGGTGAAGAAAGAAACTACTCAGTGCAGTGCTATCCAGAATGGCTGTGAAAACAGCACTGCTGCAGAACAGCTCAACAGCCCTACAGGGAGGTGGTGAAAACAGCACGGTTGTGAAGCTACCTGGGGTTCAGGCCCCTCTTCAGCTATGCAGGTCTGCTCACCTTCACTCTGGGATGATTTGGTGAGACATCTTAGGTATTTCAGCTTTAGCTAGGGAAAGGCAGTCTTCCATAGAAAATGCACACTCTCCCAGCCAGAGGGGAGCTGGCTTATGGGCAAAAGTCCCTGCCCCTGGTTCCTGATTGGTCGGTCCTAATGCAAATAGCAACAACAAATGTTTGCAGTTTGGTCCAAAAGGCACTGTCCTGATTAGTCAAAATAGAGCCAGTCTGGTTAGTCAGAGCTGCAAGGCTCTGACTGGATGGGGGAAGTCCTAGTCCTATTGGTTGGAATAGGAATCCAGGAACTAATTTATAAGGGCTGGCTCAGATGGCAGAAACACAGTGCAAGCAAGCAGTTTACTGCAGAGGCAGGCAGTTCAGCACACAGACAGGCTTCTCCCTGAATGCAGTTTGTGCGAAGGACCCCTGCGCAGAAACGCCTGCTAGGCTCGGTGTTTTGTTTTTGTTTTTAGCTTAGTTAGCAATCAGGAGTCCTTCTCAGTGCTCTGGGTTCACACTTAAAATTTACATAAAGTTAAAGAAAAAATATTCAGAAGGTTCAGAAATTTTCATAAAAATATCATATTTCATTGTTACAAAGGTCAGACTTGTTTTTACAGATTATCTAAGCAATAAAATAATTTGGAACCTGAGTTCTCAGTGTTATTACATATCCAATAGCATTGGTATTTCAAAAAATATTACTGACCTGTAGCCTTTATATTCAGTTAAATCAAACACCTAGTAACACAAGATTCATTTCAAATCCTGGCTCTATCATTTTCTGGATAAATTTGTACTTATGGGAATTCTTCAGAGAATGTTAATAAATGTAAAATGGTAATAATAAAATTTAACTTGTAAGGCTACTTGTGAAAGTGAGAATTCTTATTTTAAAATATTTGGAAAATAATAGATGTCTAATACATTTTAGTTCATAAGATTATGATTAATGATTATTAGAGTATAATTGAAAATATCAGTATGTTTTGATATTTTCATTTTCAGATTAGATTTTATATTTTTTGTATATAGGGATGTGGCACTAAGGAGTTATTTCTAGTAGCACAGATGGATGAGACTGAAGACAACATATTTTATATGTTAAACAATATTGCTTTGATTCTTTTATTACTCTCTTTAGCCAAAGTCTGACAATGTATGAGTTATTACGCAGGGAATACAGTGTGCTTATAAAGTCAATTTGAGGAAACTTCTAAGGTAGTTAAGGGATGAGAACCATAATTTTTGTTTTAGTTTTATTTAATTATACATAGTACAAATATGTACTTTGCTATCAGTTTTAACTGTCCTCCAAAATATAGCTGCTATATTTTCAGACTTTATGTCCTCATTATTTATTTGTTTTTCTCTTCCTTTATTAGGTATGATGATTTTCTAATTTAAGAGAAACATATATATATATCTTGATCTATTTTTCATCCTTTTTATCTGTGTTTTGTTAGTTTATTGTTAATGATTAAATATTTTTATATTTAACTAATTTACCATAAATTTCAATTTGAATATATTAAATATATTCTATAAACATATTCTTATTTTCTAAAAAGGAGTAAATATATTATTACTATTTTGCATTGATTATGTACTTGGATATGTATTTCTGTATTATACAGTATATAATTTGAGAAGCTTTATATAGTTATGTTTAATGGATAACAATAATTGTTTTCAGGAATTAAAAAAATGAGAAAATCTACCATACAACATATACATTTTCTAGGTAAGCTTGTGGCTATTTCAATTAAATTATTTCTTTAGGAATATTCCTAGAAGCTGCATTTTAAGGATAAAGGAGTGCACATTGTTTAGTGTCATGTTTTATATTAATATTTAGCAAATGATTGTTTTTAACTACAAAGCAATAGATGAGATCTGTTCAGAAAATGTCCAGCCATTGTTAATATAATGAGAATGGTTTGCAGGACAGTTATGTAACCTGGCAACCAAGAAGAGTGGACTGGAATGTGAATGCACGAACAATGAGGACTTCACTGTACTAGTCAGTGGGGGCAGTAGACGTTGCTGAGTGAGCATGTATACAATGTGGCTGTCACATTCAAAATGAGCAAGTAGAACAATGAGTGTTCATTGAATTTTTCATTAAGCTTGAACATTCCTCCATGGAAACTATTCGTATGATTCAGAAGGCCACACCTATGGGCAACTAGTAACTGGCAACTTCATCATAATAACACACCCACTCATTCATCACATCTCATGCAGAGTTTTTTGGTGAAACATAAAATCACTCAGGTGACTCAGCACCTCCCACATCCCAGATTTGGTACCCTGAGATTTCTGGATTTTCCTAAAACTAAAGTCAGCTTTGAAAGGAAAGAGATTTCAGATCATCAGTGAGATTCAGGAAAATACAACAGGGCAGGTGATGGCAATTGGGAGAACTGTGTGAGGTCCCAAGGTGCCTACTTTGAAGGAGACTGAAGCATCATTGTCCTATGTACAATGTTTCTTATATCTTCCTCAATAAATGTCTCTTTTTCATATTACATGTCTGGATACCTTCTAGAGAGACTTCATATATAGAAATAGGTTTTCATATATTCAATATTACTTTTAGTCTCATTGATGTATGAATATTTGCAAAAGTATCCCTTTTTGATGAAAAAGGTTGACAATTGCTGAACTAGAGCATAGAGATTTATAACATGAAGAAATCATTGTTGTTTTGTTTCTGTTGGTGTTTTATGTTTTTGAAGACTGCCTGGGTTTCATTATGACTCTGAGCTTCTTGTCTGAGTGTCATGACTTCAGATATTAAAAGTAAACTGTAGCATTATACCCACTGTCCTCATTAAGCCATCCGAGACAATTGAGTACTGGGTCATATTTCTTATTTATGAGTTTCTCAGGGAAAATTTATCTTTAATTTGTGTATTTATTCATTTTTAAGTATTCATTATAAATATAAATTAAGCCAGAATCTTCTAGGAACTGGTGACATAGTTTTTCCTATGGATCTTACATTCCAGTTGGTAGTAGAGTATGGAGAAAGAAGTTAAAGAACATGTGAACATTATTTCAGATGGTAAAAAAAATTCTGTGAAAAAATAAAGTAAGGGTAAGGCAAGGGAAGGTCCTATTGGAACAATTTGTTGTATTGGTAGTCAGAGAGAACTTCTCTGATGAAGTGTCATCTGAGCAGAGAAGTAAATAACAAGAGGGGGAAATGCATGGCTTCTGAGAGAAGATTGACAGAAAAAATAGCAACTACAAAACTCCAAAGTGAGCTCAAACCTCTTCTGTTCTAGGAACAGTAAGAGATCAAGTGAGGTTGAAGTGACTGAGAAGCACAGAGACTGAAGTGAGCTCTGCAAGGCAATGTTTGACCAAATTATGTGGGGACTTACAGATCATCTTGGTGGCTTTGCTTTTCAATTTCAAAAAGGTGGAGAGTCATTGGAAGATTTATAACACAGTAATTTCATTATATGACTTGTGTTTTTTGTTTTTTAATATTTGAGTATAATGTTGAGAAGAAATTATAGAATTCTCTATGAGTTTTCTATGGATGCCATAACAATTTCCACAAATTTGTGGGTTTACAATGAAATAAATTTAGTATTTTACAGTTCTAAAAATAAGTTGGACATCAATCTCACTAGGCTAAAATCAAGGTGTCAGCAGGGTGCATTCCTTTCTAGAAGCTCTAGGAAAAAACCCATTTGTTTCCTCGACTTTTCCAGGCTGCCACTTTTCTTGTCTCACGGCTGTTTTCCTCAATCTTCAAAGCCAGTACATGTGCCAAGTGCTTTTTACATCTTTTTTATTCTCTCCCTTGCCACCTTCTTCTACTTTCAAGATTGTAATTACATTGGGTCTACTTAGGTAAACCTTCACCAAGTATTTAGGTCAGTTGGTTTGCTAAGAATTTCACCTGCTATCTCAATTATAGTAATTTGTCAATAGCTAACATATTCACAAGTCCTGTGGTTTAAGATGTGGGCATATTTAGGTGACATCTGCCTGTCTATCACAGATGAGATAAATGTAGAAGTAAAGTTGATAAGAAGGCTATTGAAATACACTATAGGAGCTGTTAGTAACTGGCATAGAGTGAAAATAAGGTACATTAAGAAAAATGGTTGCATTCTAGAAGTATTTGAAGGCATATAAGGAGTTTCCTAATGCACTATAAGTGTGTGTACATGTGTGTGAAAGAAGTAGAAAAGCCAAGGACAATCCTGTAGATTTAGGCCTGAGCATCAGCTGAAATAATGGCATTGTGATTCCTAAGGTGGGAGGGGCTGGATGAAAAGTTTGATTTCCCTGTTTCTCCCTCTCCCCCCTGCCATGTGTTTGATTATCAAGGAGAAAAATAGTATTTTGATGTTTGATCAAGTAATGTTGAGATGAATATAAGACAATAAAAGAGAGATGCTGAGTAGCCAGTTGATATGCAAAAGTTTCAGAGATGAGTTTAGGAAGTCATGCACTAATTTGGTAGACTTCAAACCATGTGACAGATTAAGGAGTATGGAAGGAAGTATATATTCATTAAAAGGAGAAGGTCTTTAAGTTCAGAGCCTTGGAAAACCCAGCATTTATAGAAATGGATGATGAAGTTGGAATAAAAGAGGAAAACTTTAACAACTAGTGAGGTAGTGGAGAGACAATAGAGTAGCATCCCGACGGCCAAGTGAGAGTATGTTTTAGGAAGAAGGGCGAGTTAACTATATGAAACGTAGTGGCTAATACTGAGGTCAAAACTGACAAACTCTGATGGGATTTTGTAATATAAGTCACTGTGACCTTGATAATAATTATCTGTATATTGGAATGGTAGGATCCAAAGCCTAAGTGAAATGGATTTTTAGAGAATGGGATGGCAGTAAATAGAGTCAGTATGAAGAAAAGACTCTTCTAGAAACGTTTTTTTTAATTAGTGGAGGAAACAGTTGAGGCTCAGGTAAGAAACTTATGAGTTGTCAAAAGTTGTTTAATTTCTTTGCTATTTTTCTTTGTTTCTATTGTGAAATATACTTTTAAAAAGAGATGATCTATTTTACTATTTAATGACAAACATAATGGTAGCCAGAAAGACTAACATTAATCAAACACTCATGTAGAGTGTTTGATTAATCAAACACCCAGCTTTAAGAAATTGAACAAAGGTTGCCAGTTTCATACATAACACTCCAGGTGAGCTTTCCCAATTGTATACCACTTCTTCTGCTCAGAGATTACACAGACAGTGTATTTTACTTGTATTTTATCATTTTTTCTATAGATTTATCTCCCATGTAAGCATTCCTAAAAATGCTTTTATTTTACCTAAATTTGAATGTTATACAAATAGAATAATTTTCTTCCTTTGTCTCTGTTCTTTCTGTATAGTTTTGTTGCTTTTTTTTTTTTTTTTGTATACTGACATGGATAATGAATATTTCATTACTTTTTAAACTTTATCAAAAAATGTCATAATGAATGTAAAGCTTTTACATATTCTTTACTCAATATATTGCAAATACTCATCTGAACTTTTGCTTGTGGCTAAGGGTATTTATTTATTATATATTTTTTAAAAGTATTATTTTGAACACTAAATTATATCATATTATGAGACTATATCTAATTTTTTTTTCATTCATTGTTCTGTAGATGGAGATTTTGGTCATGTCCAGGTGTTTGAGACTTTAAATGTTCTTTTTTGACACCCCTGCATATGTCTTCTTGTATAAATTGTACTGTGGGAGCATTTTCTTTAAGCATATTCCTAGGAGTGGAGTTGCTTGGGCATTGTGTTTGTGAATGATCAATTTCAAAGGATAATCAACTGCTTCATCAGGTGGTTTCACCAATTCATTCTACTACCAATGTATGATGCAGGACCTCCCCAAATACCAGAATTATCTTCTGGAAGATGGACTTCTTATAGTACAGGCTTCCCCTGGTAGGGGAGTGTTTTAGGAACCCATCTGGATCAGTGTACCACCTGGTGTTGTGAGAGGGTGTGTTCGACTTCAGTGAACTTTTTCTGAAGACTCAATGTGTTTGCCCATTTCATGATGGCTATTTACCAGTGCACCTGCCCACACTGTGCTGAGTGTTCAGCAGTTTTTGAGCAAAAATAACATGACCTCCGTGCCCCACCCTCCATATTCTCCTGATCTCCCCCCAAATGATTATTTTTGTTGTTATTTATTTTCCTGGATTGAAAAAAGTCCTTAAAGGGAAACTATTTTGTCAATGTGGAAGAGGTGATACAAACAACCATAGAAGCACTAAAAGTCAAAAAATCCACGAGTTCAAAAACTGTTTTGAGCAGAGGAAAAAAATCTCTCCATAGATGTATTGCATCAAATGGAGAGTACTTTGAAGGTGATTGAAGTTTAAACATGTAACAATAAATACACTATTTTTTATAAATAGTTACTGTGGTGGGGGACTCTGCGCACAGGACCCCCCCCCCCCGCACCCTCCTCACCAGCCACCATGAATGAGAATAAGTCTACTAAGATATGATCTGCTTGAGGAGGAGAGGTGGCCAGTCTCTCGAAGGAGAAGGGCCGAGGGCCTTTTCCTCAATGGGCTTTTATTGGGTTTGTTTTGCACAAGAATACAGGTAAAGTTTATTAATCATTATCAGGCAGTAAGGATCAAACAATAGATAACATACAAAGAACTCTCATCGCTTATTTTAAGTCAGGGCCAGATGGCTAAATGACCATAAAACTTTGAGGAGCAAACTCACTTCTTTCTGGGACCCTTATTTAATTGAGAGCATTCTAAACAAAGCAGGTTTCACAGGATTTTACATATTCTTTCTTAGGCCTGATCACTCTAGGGAACCCGCCCTTTCCAGCACAGGGCTGCACCCACCATCGACATTGTTTCAGGCTTAAGGCATTGTCTCAGGCTTCAGTCAGGCAGGGTAAGCAAGGCAGCCAAGAGATTAGGAGACTTCTCAAGGACAGAATGAGGACTCAGGCTATATCAAAGCCGAGGGGCTAGGGTCCATCACCCCATTTTTGTTATAGCCCTCCAAGTTCTTCCCTGGGGCCTCCCCATGATGGTGCCTATCTTAGGTTGTTCCCCCCTTAAGGAATCTTACCCGTTATTGGCTAACCGATCAAGCATTGGGGGCCAGTTATGAATGAAGTAAAAGGAGCAGAAGCGGTGCTCCTGCCAGGGAGATAAGCTTTGTCTCCTTAGTGGCTTATGGTCCAAAGGTCACTCACTCAGCCTAAGCCATGGGGTGGGGGTGGGGGAGTTACAGCTTCTGAAACCAGGCAGGGCAGTTCCTAACAAATTATGTGGTTTTTTTTTTTTTTTTGGTGGGGGCAATCCTCTCTCATATGAGTTCCTGTCCATCCATCTATTCTCCAGTACATGATGTTTTCAAACCTATTCATTATTTAGTGAGTAAATGGCAAACATTTTTTTGAGAAGGAATGAGGGCTCATGGCTTTAATTTTATAATGGACTGAGCTGATTTCAGACTACATTGGAGTTTTGTTAAGGTTTGGTCTACCTCTGGCTTAGCTCACGTTTCTAGGGCAGACCAACAGTGTTTTTAAATGAGAGCTTGGTGTTTTTAAATGAGAGCTTGGGGGCTTCAACCTTGGTAGGCCTTGACTCTGAACTTTGTTTCTCAGCTCTACAAAATAGAGAAAAATTCTGCTCTGCTTCATAGAGCTTATAAGTTTAGCTCTGATATTCATTTGCTTGAAGTGGCTCAGAATTTCACAAACTAAGTGAAAACCACATAGGTATATGTTTAAGGCTCCTCAACTTTTCCATCTTGTTTTATCTACAAAAACCAACTGTAAAAACTGTTGATTTCTCTTTCTCAAGCAGCATCCTTTTTCCTGATCAATGGCTGGGAAAGTAAAGGGGATCCTTGCCCCACATCACAAATCTGCAAATCCCCAGTAGAAAGCAGATGCAGAACATCAGCTAATTTTTTGGAATCTATATCCTTAAGTTCCCCCTTGCTTCATAGATCTTCCACAGCATTAATTTGTTTTAAACATTTGTCTGGCTTCTCTAACTGTTCTTGTCTATGGCAAATGTTGGTTCTTCCCAAATACCATGTTATTTCAGTCCGTGAGCTCCTTTCCTCCTAGTGGAGTGTCAGGTTCTGATAAGAATGTGTGTTAAAAACAAATCGGGACTTTTATCTGTGTCATCCCCATGAAGTGTATGAATGAATTGTGTGAAATAATTTAGAATTAAAAGCATCAGAAAATTAAAATTAAGCATTCCTTATCTGACAATATTATATCTTTTTTTTTCTTTGCCTTAGAGAGATTTGCAGTTGGGAAGAGATACTCCTTAGATTATGATTAACCATCACTGGGATTTTGGGGTCTGGGTGTGGGTAAGTGCCTGTAGTTAGTGAATCACCACTTGTTTTATTAGTTATAATGATTGTAATAACAAACATCTTCACAAAACATAATTCTCAGAATGGTACAGATACTTTCTTCCTCATGGGAATGTAACAAATTGGGAAGAATAAAGGAAGAATAACAACAAACAAAAACAAAGAGAAACTCAAAAATCCCATTCTCCCTCCATATACTGGTTCAAAACAGGTTCTCATTCTATTGTTCTAGGGTTTTGTCACTATTTCCTCTCTCTCTCTCTCTCTTTTTTTTTTTTTTGTTCTATTCTGCTGCAGTAAACTTTCTTAGGCTCACTTACCTCCTGGTGCATGTGTGCATCTGCAAGTGTCTATCTAGGACTGGAATGACTAACTCCATGGATGTGTGCAAACGGCTCTACTTGGCTTTGGCAAACTGTTTGTCATGACGTCTACACACTCTTACACCAGCAATGCAGAAAGTTCTCCTGCTCTGTGTCTTTGGAGGCATTTTGATTTTGCTTTTTGATTTTTACCAATTGTTTGGATTTGATGTTATCTCATTATAATTTTCTTTTCATGTCTTGGTTGTTAGTGAGTTTGATCATCATTTAATCTGTGTATTTATGAATTGTGTTTCTTTTTCTTCAAATGCGTGTTCATTTCATTTGGTTATTTTATTATTTTGCAGTTATTGGTTTGTTATTTGTGTGATTCCTATCAATTTGTGGGATTTCTTCATATACTCTTGATAATACTTCTTTATTTGTTTCATTTTTTGTGACTATCTCTCCCACTTTGTACCCTTGTCCTTTACTGTTTGTATTATGTTTAATGAAATATATTCTTAAATTTAATGCATTCAAATTTATCCTTTTTTTTCCTCAATATTTGTTCTCATTGTTTGGTTTAAGAAATATTTCTCTAACATCAAAAGATATTTTCTAAACATTTAAAAATTTCATCATACTTATGAAAGATTTATTCACACAGGAATTCATTTCATTGGTTTTTTGTTTTTGTTTTTTTTTAGTTCATGATCCATTTTCTTTTTTTTTTCTTTTTCTTTTTTAAAATATGGAACACTTCACGAATTTGCGTGTCATCCTTGCGCAGGGCCATGCTAATCTTCTCTGTATCGTTCCAATTTTAGTATATGTGCTGTCGAAGCTAGCACTCATGATCCATTTTCATTGTCCCATAATTTAAAAAAAAAAAAATGTCCCTCCCTCTGTGATTTCTTGGAAGTAGTCATCCTTCTCCACTAATTGGCAACAGCCCCCTAAATCTAAATATTTAAATACTTACACATTTAAATCTACTTAAATATATCAAAACATTTCATACTAGTACACAAATACATCACACATCTGGAATCCACGTTATTTTCTGCTTTTTATTTCTTTATCACTGTGTCAGTAGCACATTGTCCCAGTTAATATGGCTTTATACTAAACATCAATACATGTTACAGCTAGTTTTCCCTCACAGTTGTTCCTCAGAAGTTCCTCAACATGTTATAGCCCTTTGATACCCTATCAATTTTTAAATAAAATTTGTCTAATTTTTCAAAATATAATAGTAATTTATTGCAAATTGCATTAAATCTATACATCATTTTTATATACAGGTAGTACTGCTATTTTTATGATATTTTCTTTTCAACTCTATAAACAGCAGATGTCCTTTTCTTTTAAAGCTTTACATTTCAAAATAGTTTTACAATATTTTCCATATATATTTACTATTTTTAAGATATTTATTTATGTTCTAATTTTATATTTATATTAAAAATATATATCTATATATGTATGTAATGAGTAGATAGATAATTAGATTTATTAACTGTTACTAGGGTACAGAATTCCAGTTAAAATTTGGAAATGATCTTTTGTCCCATGCAATTGTTAAATTTTCATATTAATTATAATAACTTACTCATAAATTATTCTTTACATATAATCTGTATGTAATGACAGTTTTAAAAATTTCCTTTTACATCCTTTTATCATAAGCCAACGATATTGAATATCTAGGAGGCTAGCTTCAGGTCTCTTAGCTGCCCTCTGAATCTCAGACCTAGTCTTTGTGTGTGCTCAACTATTATACTTCGCTAGTTAAAAACAGGGCTCCGGGCCAACAATAATTGGCAGATACTCTAAAGACAGCTACACAAACACTAGCTTCAACACTAGGTCATCCCTTAGGATTTTTGCTTTCATGTTATTTGTGGGCTACGATGAATTTCTTCCTTTTCTTGCAGTTTAAAAATGCTTTTATAAAGAAAGTTTTGTTTTGTTTTGTTTGCTTTTCATGTTTTAGCTATCATTTTTTGTGATTGCACTTCTGGGAGCAGTGAAGGTTGGTCTGAAGTTTTAATCTGCTTTGTTACTAAGAATGTTTTACTTTTTGTTGGGGATGTGTTACTGTGGATTAGGGTTCTTTTCTGACAGGAAATATTACATTATATTTTTGTTCTAATCAAAATTAACTAGTAAAGATAGGAAACACTGATGCAGAAAGGACGGAAAGCAATTGAGTGATAATATCTTTTCATGATTGATCTAAGAGTAAGCTTATATACATGTCATAGTGGAGAGGTTGTCCTCAGATGCACAGACATTGTGTCAGTGGACCCACAGGGAAGGTGAGGAGTACGGGTCCTTGTACAGGGAAACTTGTAGAAGTGGTAATCAGGACGGGTGGCGCCAGTATTCCCCTTTTCTCTGGTCTTTGCTGATATTATCCACGGGGTTTTCATGGAGTTGTTTGAAAGGCCTCCCACTTAGTCTCTGATAGGCTCTTTTTTCACTCTTGTGGTAATTTTCAGGTATGTTTTTCAGGTTCTTTTCCTTAAATTTTCTGAATGATGATGGCCATCATGTATTGTGTCCAATACTGATACAGATATTTCCACCTTATTTATGTACTTTCATAGCCCTTAAACAAAAAGCTAGGAATAAAGACATTTAAATGTGTGGGCTTAAATAGCTACTTCGAATTAAACATGTTTACTACATACCGATCTTTTCTCAGTGGAGCTCAGTGAATATGAATTTCAGTGAATCATTGTGAAAGACAGTTTGTTTTAGGAGGTGTGGAAACAAGCAGGGAGTGTTCTAGTGACCTTGGGAGCTTTGGGCATTGTAGGCCACATTTTTGCATCTTGGTTCTTCATGTATAAAAAAACTTGATGTATCTTTAAAATCTCTACCAGATTAGGGAGGTATTACTGGAACTATGTTTGACTCTATCACACTCTGCCCTGCTCTCCTTTCGTTGTGGAATTTGCTAAGTAAACCAACTTCAATTAAATGGAATGTGTAAATGAATGTCTGAAGGTAAATTTTGTGCCAATAGTCAGAAGATTGTAGTTTGAACTATATTGTTAATTGGTCAAGTATACTCTAGTCTATAATTACTTCAAAATGAGACAACCATCTGTTAAATGAATGGAAAAAAATAAAATGAGAGGCAAACATATCCTTTCACTCTCATTATTTCTGAAATGTTTTTGGAAGACCAAAGCCATACAACTTGCAAATCTCTAGAGCAAAATGACCTATTCAGACTCGAATATTTTCAACCATTATACACTGAAGATGTATGCATTTATATAAACACAATTATAATTTCCAATATCTTCAAAGGAGTAGAAAACATATGATTTGCTACAATTTTAGAATGAGCGCAATTTGCCCATGTTAGTTTATTTAATAGCATTTTAATGTGTTTCTAACAAGGAATAATTAATTTTACTCCAATAGTTACAGTAAAATACTCATTTGCCTTTTATTTCAGTTTATAATGTAAGTCATGGGATGGAGTCTCATTTACTAATTGTAAGCTTTGCTTAAGCACAGATCCACGAACAGAAGAGCACTGTGCAAGTTCTCTCCTACGGTGATTAAAACAACCTCTGAAAGCCGACATGAAGTAGAGACTGCACGAAGTGCACGCAGTCATGGCAGGTGAGTTCCTCACCGGATCCCTCAGCAGCCAGCACCACTCTTTCGTAACCCTGGCTTTCTCAAGTTTTAAATGTTTATTCAATCATGCGTACTTTTTCATTTCAGCTTTAGATGCCAGTGGTTTTTCTGAGGTATGGAAAGGCCCATTTACTACATAGGGTTTCATCGGCCAGAAATTCAAGTCAAACACACCTGCTTTCCATTTATGATGAAGGACTGCTTCATTATGTTTGGATCAATCTTTTCCTCAGATTTGCCTGATGAAACTGCTTAAATTAACAATACAGTATTTAATTATTTAATGGCATATTATTCCTTAAGCAGAGGAGTGTTAACATTTCACCTTCACTTGCCCACTTCCCCCAACCCCGCCAAGTGTGAAAAGGGGGCAGTTCTTTCCATTAGACAGAAAGGTGGAGAGGGCTGTGAGAGGAGGCTTTCGGTGTGGAGGACATCGCTGCATTCATTCACAGATCCGATTTATCCTCAGCTCTAAGGAAAAAAATGAATGTTCCACAGCTAAAATCAATGGAGTTGGCTGTTCTCATTATTTTTTCAATGTCTACTTAGATGTAGAGACAATTGACATAGCCATTCTTAGAAGCTATTCTCTAGCCGTGAGACGTGACTATGAGTAGGTGGGGGTCTTAAATTACTTAAGGTTAGAAAATTTAGCATGAGACTATCTTGTTCTATGTCCAGAAAAATTGAAACTGCCATGTAATATTATATTCTACTTTAATTTACTAGATGTTTTTCTTTTAATGAAAAATAACATTTCGAAACAGGGCTATGTAAATAATTTTTTTTTTGTTTTTTGTTTTTTTTAATTTTATTTTATTTCTAGAAGGGAAGGGAAGGAGAGAGGGAGAGAAACATCAATGTGCGGTTGCCTCTTGTATGTCCCCTGCCGGGAACTGGCCTGGCAACCCAGGCATGTGCCCTGACTGGGAATCGAACCGCGATCCTTTGGTTCGCAGGCCCGCGCTCAATCCACTGAGCTACACCAGCCAGGGCCTATGTAAATAATTTTAATATTTATGATTCAATTGCACTAGAAAAACATAATTTAAAAGAAGCCCTCTTTTAACAAAAATAATTTTAAATAACTATCTTCAGTGTGTCTTTTATGTCCAAATACTGTGAGTTTACTATGGATTAATGTTAAAATTTAAATTCATAATTTTATTTATAATTTATCTTCAATTTTGTTAATGAGAACATTTTTAATTACAGTTAACATTCAATATTATATTAGTTTCAGGAGTACACCACAGTATATATTTATATAACTTATAAAATGATCCCCTGTTTATCTCCTATTTTAGAGGTTCAAACTGTTAAACTTGGGTTTTGGTTGTATACCATGCTGTTATGGAGTACAATTCATTAAAATCATAAAATTTTATAAGAGTCCTCTGAAACACACCTTAATATCATAATCTGATAGTTTGAAAATACTCCCTTGCTATAGAAGAGGAAAAAATAATAAAAAAGAAAAAACTGTTAACTGATGTTGCATTTCAGTAGATAGCACATCCCTCTTTATCCCCTCTTTCTCAATAAACACTGACATCGTGTGGCAAGTGTTTAATTTTCTTCTCCTGAGTTATCAAATTACCTTTGAATGCTTTATGAAATTAAACAATATATATATCCAGGTAAAACTTCAATTGATGACTATAATTGTGATTATCACATAATTTTTTTCTTAAATCAATTACTAGAAAATTATAAATGTTGAAAATACAATTTTAAAAAGGCAAACCATGATTCATATTCAAATACAAAATATCTGTCAAATATTTAGTTCAACTTATAGTTTAATAAGTGAATCAAAAAATGAGTTACTAATAAATTGCTGCTTTAGGTATAGAACTGACGATGTCCAACAGTGCCATAAACTGTACTCTTCAGAGTTGATTTATTGGACAGAATTTAGTGGCATCTCTATTGAAAAAAATAACAATGTCCATAGTAAATTTTGCTTCTACAGAATTATGAAATAACCTAGAAAACAGACAGTCAAGTCCAGCCCTAGAGTGAATGAAGTCATGATAAACTCATTTGCCTATATCTAAGGATTGAATAATGTTAAGGCAGAAGTTTCTTTCATACTACTTCTAAGACTGTTAAAACATTGGCTATCCATAGATAGAACAAAGAATTAATGTACTCAAACATTATGTTATTTTCTGCCCCCAAAGAAGAAACAGGCATTTAATAGCATTTTTAGCTCAAATCACTAAAACCCGAAATGGTGGAGTCTGGTGCATAGTGAAATGTAAAGTTAAGTAGATCGTAAGAGTCTTTTGTTTATTTGTTTGTCTGTCTTGGTTCTTCTTCTTCTTCTTTTTTCTTTACTGGCTTGGTAGCTTTTGTGTCCTTAAACTCTTAAGCCTTGGGTTTAGAAATAGGTAAACTATATGAAATGGAAATAATAATACCAAGTTCACATGATCATGGTGAGGAATAAATGTAAAAATGTTTATGAAACATTCAAGTTTTAGCTGGTGTGTACTAAGCACTCATTAACTATTAGCTTTTAACTCTCAGACAAATTTTTGTAAAATTCATTTTCTTACTAGCAATACAAATAGTTTTGTATAGGAGCACTAAGTAGATTTTTCCTATTTACTCAAATTTGTGCTTTAAGAACTATGATGATCTTAAAAAATATGGTAATGAAAGTGCAGGAATATTGATTAAGATTGACAGTCATTCGCAGAAGGCTTGTTAGTTATTTGTTATTCATTTATTTTAGTGAGTACCAATAAAGTAGCTAGAGTTAAATCTCAAAGTCCTTTTCTTTATGATATCCTTTTAGTGTAGTCAAAGGAATAATAGGATTTCTAATTTAATAGCATGCTACTGGTAATAGATTATTTTTAAAGCAATGTACTTAAAGATCCTGTTTCTATAGGTTAGCAGATGTTACGATGCTTGTGTTTCTGAGATGTTTCTACAGAGAAAAAGTTAATAGACATATGTATGAATTTTCTAGGACTACCATAATGAAATGTCACAGACTGGGTGGCTTAAACAACAGAAATTTGTTCCCTCACAGTTGTGGAGGCCAGAATTCGGAGGTCAAGGTTTGGCAGGCCTGGTTTCTTCTGAGGCCTCTCTCCTTGGCTTGCAAGATGGCTGTCTTCCTGCTGTGGCCTCACACGGTCTCTTCTCTGCATGCCTGCACCTTGTATCTTTAATCACTCTTCCTACGAAGACACAAGTCATACGGAGTTAGGGCAGACTCATGTGACCTTATTTTACTCTAATGACCTCTTTAAAAACCCTGTCTCCTACCACAGTCACATTCTGAGGTACTGGGGGTTAGAACCTTAACATGTAAATTGGGGGGTGACACCTTTCAGCCCATAACATATGTGTAATGTAGGGACATATATAATTATTATTATTATAACATAATATATATTTAGAAATAGTTTTCATTTCTTTTGAATAAGACAGCCTATCTTAATGGAAAAGGCAGGCACAGCAACCAGGTAGCCTGATAGCAAATGCTGCTCTGCCACTGCTTGCTCAGTTGCTCTGAATGAGCTTCCTTCCTCGTGCCTCATTTTCTCTCTTTCTGCAGTAGAGATAAATCCAGTATGCAATACTGGATTTGGTGTGGGAAGGTAAAAGAGTTAATTCAAATACTGTACTTAGAAGAACATCTATAAGCAGTAATTCTCAAATAACATTAGCACTTATTTCCTTTAACTAGATAACATATCATAAGCAAAACTGATGAATGTCAAATAGAAATTAAAGGGTAAATTTTTCTCAGGTTGCCTCTAAAGAATGTTGAGTGTGTGTGTGTGTGTGTGTGTGTGTGTGTGTGTATAGTCTCTCTATATATAATGCACATATTATAAATATATGTATATACATAAGTAGATTTCCTTCTCCTTTTCTGGGACATGTATTCATTAATAAATGACTAGAATCTCTTCAGTCATTTATCATCAAGTTGAACTGTGTATGATCTGATTTCTAAGAACCAAGAGACAAGAGAGTTTGAGTCCCTGTTAACTTGCTCTAGAAAAGACTCAAGACTTAATACTTTGTTTTCTGTATATTGATGATATCAGCATGCCTGCTTTTGAAGTATGTATTATACAAAATTTGAAGAAAGTATATGTTGGCATCCTTTACTTAACATTTAATGTACTATGTTATATTCACATTTGTGTTATTTGGATAAATAATACAGAATTTAAGGATTTTGTTCTTCACGGAGAGCTGCCTTCAGTGCATGATAGCAATGAATTAACATTCAATATTTAATGAAAAGAATGGGAAAAAAAGAATGATGGTGAAAAGGAATATTTGATAACCATCCTCAGGCAAACAATATTATGAGTTTATAATATTCAGGAAAAAGACTTAAAATGAATAGAAGCTAATTCTAAAGTAGCTCTTTTAACATTACATATTAAAAGTTGCCATCTGCCTGTTTGCACTGTGAAGTACAGCTCTGCTCAGTAGACTACACCATTCATCAGAGAGTCCTGCATCTCCCTGACCCTGCGGGTCCATGGGAACTTTGTGGACGCAGCTGCCGTGTAGATACTCATGGTGCCTCTTCAGCACACTGAGGCAAAGGCAATTGATCTGGTTGGCCTTTGTCCATATAATGCTGGGTGTATATGTTACTTTTCTTTTATTTTGGCACTAAATTACGTTGACAACTTCCCATTTTGCATTGAGTGGTTATTGTTATTCTCATTGGAGTTCACTTCGGAAGTAGAAAACAATCCTGTATTTGTTATATGGGGAGTCCTAATCCTTTGCAATATTACATTTGAGATAGTTTTCTTTTTTAAAAAAACCAATAGCTATCTTAATAATTCATGGATAAGTGTGGGATGAAATATTGCTGATGATCCTGAGAAGGAGCAGAACCATGTTTTCTAGTTCCAGCTTATGGCCCTGATCTGACAAGTGAAAATAAAAGGTAAGATTTACTGGTAGCAAAGAATAGCTATGAAATTCATGGGCTAAGAGAATTTGACTTATTTATTTAACTGAGTTTGAAATGAAATATATAGCATAGTGCAAGTGAGGGTCAGGAGGAAATTAAGTAAAAGATTGGGGAGTAGAAATATTACCTGAGTGTGACTGAATATCAAATAAACACAGTATATGTTTACCCAGTACTCTTGGGGTTGCTTTATTGAAACAGTCCTTTTCCTCCTTTTTAAAATGAATATTATTATTTTCTTTTGGGAGGAAAAAATACTGGCAGGATATCTGTATTAGGGTTTGAAGACATACTGCATTTGTACCACCAAATAGGAATTTTATTGATCTTCCTAATGAATGTGTTTTTCTAATTGATAGCTTTGCTAAATAAATAAGGTTCAGCTAGGAGTTCCTTCTGTTAACTTATTAACAGTACAATACCTATAGATATTGGGTACTATTTGAAAGGCAAAAGCCCAGGTTTTATTTATATGAAAGAAGACAAAAAACTGTAGAAATTATTCACATGTATCAGGAACATAAACCTATACCAGACTCTACACAAGGGAAAGACGTCTTTGGTATAGAAACATAAATGTCATGTCTAATTTCCTTGTAACTATTAAAATAATTGTGGAATGTGATAAATGCACAAGAAGGGTAAATTTATCAAAGGTAATCCATCATCTCTTTGAGCAGCATACTCGAGTGCTTATGCTTTAATTTTGGACCTCACAGCCTTACTAAATTTCTAACAAGTTTGCTTATGGAAAAGAAACCCTAAAAAATGCTTTTACCTTAAGCAATTACTTTCTAGTGAGTAGTGTGGGGCTAGATTTTGGTTGAGAACATTTATAATTATTGTTTTCAAATCTCTTGCAAATATATATGAATATCCTTAGGCTTAAAACATTATATACTTTTTTCCATCTATGAATAAAATATGTTTATTGAGAAAAGAATAAAGACCAGTCATTTACTTTATTTAAATTTCCTTAGATTTTCTAAGAACCATTTCACATGTAGTTGTGTACCTACGGTCTTACAGAATCTCACACAATTAAAAGATGTTTGTATCTTGTTTTCTTTTTTTAAGGTTTAAATGGAACTGAAGAATATTATGCTAAGTGAAATAAGCCAGTTGGTGAAAAACAAGTACCATGTGATCTCCCTTATAAGAAGAAACTAATGAACAAAATAACCTAACAAACAAAATAGAACCAGAGGCACAGAAACATGGGACAGACTGACAGCAACTGGGGGGAGGGGAAGAGGGATAATGGTGGAAAGAGGGGAAAGGACTAGTCAAAGAACATGTATGAATGACCCATGGACATGGACAGAGGTGTGAGGATGGACTGTGGGAGAGAGGGGTGGGCTGGGCAGAGAAGGGCAAAGTGGGGGAAATTGGGACAACTGTAATAGAATAATAATAAAAAATAATCTTAAAGGTGCACTGAAAATTAGTATATGTTCAGTTCTGTTACTTTGAGAATTCCAATGTATCTTTAAAAGATAATAGATTTAAAAGAGGTTTAGAAAGTTTTTCTTCTAAAAATTCTAACAGAATGATATTTGTAAAAGCTAAACTCACCTCTACTTTATATATATATATATATATATATATATATATATGTATTTATATATAGACACAGATACACACACATATACATATATGCATATACATACATACACAGGAGTGGGCAAAATCAAGTATACAGTTGTATGTGAATAAACAATACAATAATTAATAAATAATAATACATGAATGAACTTTGTGATGTATGTACTCACAAATGTAAACCTACCTTTGCCTACCTCTGTATATAGAAAATAAAAAATGTGTTTTAAATGTCACCTTTTAAAAATATTTCAGAAAGCTTACATTGTTAAATATCAGCCTATTATGATTATTTCAATAGAAAAAGAATACCGGGTTAGGCGTGTGTTAGGAACACTGTAACGTGACTAATCTGTAATCTGCAGTCCAGATAAAACGGATATAAATGGCTGAAGTGTATGTCTTGTTGCAAAGTTTCACTACAAACATACATTTAAATTTGTAGAAATGCAACAAGATTATAAGAAAGTGTTAAATTGGAAAGTAGTGTACAATTGAGAGAAGAATTGACAATATTAGTGATAGAATATGTACTAGAGGCCAGATAATACAAATATTGGTGAAACATTAAGTATTTCCACATTAATATCCTTTAAAATGAAATGGTAGAGTGATGTTTAAATTGGAATGGTAGAATATCATCAGAAAAATGGCTGAGTAGGAAACTCCAAGCTCTGGCATCCCATGGAATCATGAAAAACAAACAAAAACTCACTAAAATAACTTAATAGCAACTCCAGAGAACAGTCAAAGGTCTACAGCAACCAAGTGAACAATAAATCATAAAAAGCATACATTCGCAACAATAGGAAATTTTTGTGGTAGTTTTCTTTGCTCTTGCCTCACTCACTCCACACACGACACAGTGTGGTCTCCCTTTGGCCAAGGTGGCAGCCCAGTTCTCAAATTCTTCCCTCAAAACAGAAAGAGTAGCCCAGATCTTCTTTACAAAGTTCTAACCTGCCTGGTGGCTGCCTGAAGGACTGGTCTCTGTCTTGCCTAACTTGGCTATCAGGCAGGGAGTAATAGCAAGAGATGCTTCTGAGAACTGCAGATCCGCAGATGTCTGGGAGAGGCATACAGTGGATCACTTAAGGAACCAAGGAATTCTGGCATGAGACTCTGGGAAATTAAGACATTGAAAAGCAGACATGTACATGGGGGGATTGCAAAGGCAATATAGGCGAATAGTCAAAACGCATGTTCATGGAAAACCTGAGAAGATCCTAACTTACGCCCTAAGCTGATTCCAGGTGCAGAGCATGTCAAGCTAACTAGTGAAGATTACTACAGCACAGAGCTGCAAACACTGGGAGAGGTGGCTGCTTTTTTAAATACACAATTTTCAACAAAAACATTTATAAGGTATATAAAGACAGAAAATCACAGCTAACCCAAAGGGAGAAAATATGGCAGAAACTGTCACTTGAAGAATCACACACATCAAACTTCCTGAAGACTTTGAAACCATTTTTTCAAGTTTGCTTAAATAGATAAACATAAAATATAGATAAAAAACAAAAAAAAATTCAGGGAAACAGAAAAAATATGTCTTGAGGAATTTTAAAATCAGACTTATTATTTGGTTCATATTTTTAAAAGATACTGCTGGCTGCTATATAGGATATGATTTTGAGGCAAAGGCATTCCAAATACCAGACATAGGTTCATTTTTGTCATTCCAGCAAAGATGAGTCAGAACTGACAGGTGTTACAGAAGCAGAGTCAAAAGGAAGAGAACATAAATAAGGTATACATTTGATACACTTTAGAGGAGTTCTAAGGGAGACAGTTTTTTTTTTTTTTTTAAATCCTCACCTCAGGATATGTTTATTGATTTTACAGAGAGAGAGAGAGAGACAGAGACAGAGACAGAGACAGAGACAGAGAGAGAAACACATCAATATGACAGAGAAACATCGATCTGTTGCTTCCCATTCATGCCAGACTGGGCTTTGAAGTTGCAACCCAGGTATATGCCCTGAGTTTTTGTTGTACAGGATGATGCTCCATCTAAGCCACCCAGACAGTGTGAGACAGTTCTTGATAAATGAGTAGACATGTCAGATAACTAATTAGTTATGTCAGATAACTAATACTGAGTACATACAATGGCTTTTTGGAGTAGGGAAAATTCAACATGTTATATTTGAAATCCTATTAGACACCCACGTTGAGATGTCAGGTAGACAGAATGCCGTGTATATGATTAGGGAGCTCAGAGGAAAGATCTCAGCTTCAAACACGTTATATCGATGAAATTTAAAAGTGTAACAATAGAGGACATCACTTATAGACAAAGTGTGAGGAGAGACAAGAAGTGTCCCTAGGTTGCTTTCCAGAACAATAATGTTTATTTGTTATTCTCAGAAGTTTATAAAAATACTGTAAGGCATGGAATTTTCTAGACTCACCGTTGAAATGATATCAAATGATGTTCAATATGAGAAATGATCTTACTATAGAATAATATCAAAGTTTGAAGCTCTCTGGTACAATCCTACCTAATGTTTTCGACATACATTGAACATCATTCTTCAGCATATAAGTGTGTACTCAAGAATCCCAATATTGGAGCCAATGTAAGAGGCCACATAATGCTCTATGAAGAATCAAGCAATGCAATTATGTAGCACATATCAATGTCAAATAAGTCTCCAGGGCCACAGGGAAAAAAAAAGACAGACATAAGTGGTGGTTAACTAATTTTGAGAACAGAGGACAAAATGCATAGATGAGACATTGCTAGGACAGAAAGACTGGACTTGGTAACCTGGTAGACAATGGTGGGGGAGAAAACAAAGTTAACTTCAAGGATGTAAGTTTGGCTGATACAAATAATAAAAATGGCATTACAAACAATAACAAAAAACAAGATGGGAGAATAAGCTGATTAAGGATAGAGAATGATGAATTTCGTCCACTATGATTAACTTACAATAAGAAAAAATGTTTTCCTCTACTCCCTCACAACACTTCTGACACAAGACATGTGGCTTTATTCCCACATCTACCAATTCTTTGATTCTAGTTGAATGCCCTACAATTCAACTTATTTCTGAAAGTATCTACCTGGAGTAAGTGGTAGATCCCACAAGTTAATGGCTCAGCCCCACAAGATTGCTACCACCTCAGATGCCAACCACAAGTCCCAGGTTGTCCCTGGTACTTTTCGGCAAGCAGCTATAGTGTGAGGTTCCCATGACCCCCTTCTTAGGTTCACAAAACTGCTAGAACAGCTTACAAAACTCAGGGAAATACCTAGTTACATTTACCAGTTTATTTTACAGTAAAGGATACAGATGAACAGTCAGAAGAAGAGATTCAGAGTGTGAGGTCTAGAAGATTCCCAAGTTCGGGAGCTTCTACCCCATGAAGTTGGGGTACATTGTTCCCCCAGCACTTGGATGTGTTCACCAGCCCAGAAGCTCACCAAATCCTGTACAGTTGAGACTTTTATGAGGCTTCATCATGTAGGCATGATTGTTTATTAACTAACTCTACTTCTAGCACCTCCCCCTGCTCTGGAGAATGGGGGGTGGGGCTAAAAGTCCAAGCTTCTAATTATGGCTTAGTCTTTCTGGTGATCAGCCTTCATCCAAGAGCTCACCAAGAGTCACTTTGTAAGAATAAAACATGTGCCTTGGTCGGTGTGGCTCGGTTGGTGGGACTGCTGTTTCGTTAACTGTAAGGATGTGGGTTCAGTCTCCAGTCAGGGAACATGCCTGGGTTGCAGGTTTGGTTCCCAGTTGGGGAGTGTAGGAAAAGCAACCAATCAGTGTTTCTTTACCTCCCTTTCCCTCTCTCTAAAATCAATAAGCATATCCTTGGATGAGGATTTAAAAAATAAAAGAACAAAACACATTTTCATTGTTAAGGAAATTCCAAGAGATTTAGGAGATTATTGTCAGGAACTTGAGGTCAAAAACCAAATATTAGAACCAAAGATACTCCCAGTGCTCTTATCACTTAGGAAACTTCAAGGATTTTAAGAGATCTGCGCCAGGGACCTGAGAAAGAGATCAATATATACATAATTTGCATTGCTTCTCAATCCCATTATAATACCTGATTAGCAAGAAATTAGAAGTATGAATTTTAAGCTATGCCTTTTTTAGATGATAAGGAAATGGACAAGGCCTAGAGAGGAAAATCTGCACAGAACAAAGAATTAAATTCAGAACCTAAAAGGACTGAACACATTTAAGAGCTCAGAAAATGATGATGATGAGTTTAATGCCTATGTGTAGTTCTATTCCAGCATGTCATTTCCATTTTGACCATTACTACAGAGATTTTTCAAAAGAAATATATAAATGCAGAAAGTCAAGAAGGACCAAATGAGTCTTGAAAGTAGAGATAACTCAGGAGAGGAGCTAAATAATTTGGGGCACCAATATATAAGCAAAGTAACATTACCCATGAGAAAACTGTTGCTCATATGTCTTCCATAACTTGATCAAGGTCAGCACATTATTAGATTAAGAAGACCACGCTTTATTACTGATCTGTTTCCATAAACCCATCCTGTCTATTGAAACATACTAAACTGCTAATTTTATGGGTTGAAAGGTTTTTCAGTCAATAGAAATTACTCTGCATCAGTACCTTGCCAGTTTCTTCCAGAGTGCCAATTAGTAGTCCCATTTTCTTTCCTATCATTTCCCTCTTTACACAAGTTACTGGGCTTTGCATTCTGGAGCCGCATGAAGCCCCGCAAAAAACCATGTGTGCATTGCAGCATGTGAATATTTATTTAGGGTCTGCAAATTCATAGGGTAGATTTTGTTCCATAATTTGCCTGACTTTGCTCAAGATTATAAGATGAAAGTCTCAGTTATTTTATTATTCTCAAACTAAATATTATTTAGTTTTCCACATTTATCAGATACATAAGAGTGCCTTATACTTTCTAATTTGTGTCAAATTAACAGCCCAAAGTAAATAGCCTTAGAATTTCTAACATTCAGTTAATCATAAAATTTTATTTTTCTTGTATAAAAATGTTTTCACATTGTAAAGAAAAACATAACTTTTTCTGGGATATTTTGACATAACTTTTAGCAAGAGGATTTTCTTTTAAATGGCCTGAATCACAAAAGTATAGGTACACATATATACATAGAATTTGAAAACATATAGCTTAAGTATTCTGTGCTTCAAAGTAATTTGTTACCTTTCTGAGATGTTTTTCAAAAGAGGAAAACATAATTTCAGCATTCCTAAATATCAATTTGGGATCAGTGTCTTGCATTTTACCCACCTTCAAGGAGTCTACAGATTTACTGCCTATTGTTTAAGGGACCCCCGGCCTTTACTGCCCCATAAAGATGATTGCTGAGAAAACAAAAAGAGAAAATTTAATGCATTAAGGAGAGTTACTGTCACCTCAGAATGTAGTATCATTGGGACCTGACAAATGAGAAGAGTTTTAAGCAGGACACATTCTATATGATATTACATGAAAGATGGGATTTTTAGTTGGATATCTGTATATAGTCTTAAAATTTTTATTGTATTTTATATATATAATAAATTTAAGTGTCCAATAATTTAAATTCTTCTTAGGAAAAATAGTCCACATTTATTTATAAAATGGAAAACAGAGTCTTTACAAAGGGAAGTGATAAAAGTTATGATGGCTCCATCAAAGTAAAAAACACTGTTCATAGAGTGGCTATTTCCTGTTTTATTTTTGTCTGGTCAATTTTTCACCTAACATGCAAATTTGTGACTTTTTTTCACTTAACGTTATACTATATGAGGTCTGTCTTGAAATTATCCAGCCATGTACTATGAAAAATAGAGACATTTATCGAAGAAGATACAAATACAAGAAACATTGTACATAGGACATTGACACTTCAGTCCTCTTCAGAGTAGGCACCTTGGGACCTCACACAGTTCTCCCAATCTCCATCAGCTGTGCCATCATGTTTTCCTGAATCTCATCAACTGTCTGAAATCTTTTCCCTTTCAAAGGTGATTTTAGTTTTGGAAAAAGCCAGAAGTCGCAAGGTGCCAAATATGGGCTGTAGAGAGGCTGAGTCACCTGGATGATTTGATGGGGATCACTTTTAGCAGATGTTTGACCATCTTTGAAGTGTTTTATCACCCTTTTATTGGCACTGCACTTACTGCATCATACCCAAAAGCCTTCTGAGTCATCTGAACAGTTTCCGTGGAGGAATGTTCAAGTTTAACACAAAATTTGATTCGTGGCTCTACTCACTCAGTTATTTTGAATGCCATGGTCACACAGTACTCATACTCACTTAATGGCATCTACTGACCCCACTGACTAGTACAGTGAAGTCATCATTGTTCACGAATGCGAATTCCAGTCCACTGTCCTTGGCTGCCAGTTCACATTGATGTTGTGTAAACCACTCTTGTTGCATTAACAATGGCTGTACTTTTTCCAGACATACCTCATATATTTTCCAATACCATTCAATATCTCTGGATATTTAATTCTAAGTATTTTTTCATTATTCATTTTATGTGAAATATTTTGAACATTTGGTTTCAATTGGGGGAGTTACAAAATATACAGTAATATTTGACTTCATGTAAATATTTTTGCATGGTATTTTATTCATTTCTTTAGAAGCAGACCTACTGTATGAATTTAAACAGACAAAATGTAAAGGTTTATATGGCCACAAGATTTATATTGCCAAATTGTTTTTGCAAAAGACTATACAAATATGTACTCCAAAATAAAGCATGAATGCTTGGGAAAAACTTAGAAACTTTTCAAATTTTGTAGAGAAAATTAAAAATATTTCAATGCTCTTTTATTATAGATTTGTTTTTATTAATATCATGGTTGAATTTTTTCATGTGTTATCACTGTATAAATTGGATTATCATGCTTTCATTCTCCAAAGTTTCCTTACCTCCTGGCTTCTAAATTACTATCATTTGTTTGAAGTTTGTAATTGCAATAGCACCCACTGCCAGGTAAAAATTTCTGTGTCAATTCCAGTAACTTAAAACAACAGGTTTTTTCCTCACTTATTCTACAAATCCATAGAATGCTAGTAGATTCTCTTTTCAATATAATTCCTATAAGTTGGCTGGCACAGTCATAAACCATAATATTTCAGGTTTTTATCTGAGAATCATTGCCAGATTATCTTCAATTTGTTGTTATTGATTTAGCCTGGAAGTGGCAGAAATAATATTTAATTTTAAAGTCATTGGTCAGAACTGGTCTCATATGTTTATCCTTTCACCAATATCAGTCTGTAGTCCTATAGAAAATCTAAAGCTGCATAGTATGAGTCATTCAACACTGTTCTTATTTAAGGACAACTTCGGAGAGGTTCCAGTCAAGATGGCAGAATAAGTGGACACTGTACTCACCTGCTCTCATGAACACACCAAAATTACAACTATATTATAGAACAATCAACCTGGATAACTCTCTGAGACTACAAACAGAACTCCTATAACTAAGGACCTAAAGAAGAACCCATTATGAGACTGGTAAGAGGAGCAGAGACATGAAAACAGGCTGGCCCTACACGCAAATGTGGCAGTTGAGAATCTAGAAGGATATCTCAGCTGCAGAGTTCTTCCCTGAGAAGCATAGGGTCTCAGGTCCATGCCATACTCCCCAGCTTGGAACACTAGTGCTGGGAAGATGAACCCACATCAAAACTGGTTGCGAAAATTACTGAGGACCCAATTTGTCCAGGTAAGATAGAAGGTAGCTAGGAATCCAGGCATCTTTTTAAAGGGCTGGTTTAAAAAACACAAACTCTTGTTTGCAGGCACTAGTCTTGGGCTCTGGTGAAGGGACAGTGGCTTGGGGGCCACCAGAGACAATCAGGAAGAAACTGAGTTGTGTGGCTTTAGGGCTATGATCAGGGACATGGCTGCCATTGTCCCTTTGTTGAGCTCTCTGCCCACATTGCCACTGGTGCCATTGTTCCTGTGTTGAGACCACCTCTTTGTTGCCAGAGAAAATTGGTCTTGCGAAGCTGTGAAAAAAGAATTTCAGGGACACATATATAAGAGAAGTTTAAGTGTAGTGGCAAGATTTATTGGGATTAAAAGAAATAACATGCCCTCAAGGTAGAAGAGGGAAGGCAGATTCCAGTTATGACTGCCCAAAGGTCCTTGCTAATCCTTTGTAAATTTTCTTGGTTTGGGGAACAAGCAGGCTGTCTTTCAAACTGTCAAACCTGTTTCGTGGGTTTTACTTGAAGCTGTGCTGGGCCCTTCCCCTATTCAATCCCTTTCCTGGGATTTCTGGGGGTTTGTGCCCTTATCCTATACAATCTTTTTCCCAGGCCAGACTCCTCTCCATTATTGTCCCCATTTTTGCTTCTCCTGAGATGTCTCAAAGTTTGCTTTGTCATCTGGCTCTACTATGCATGCGCTTAGTAGAAGGATCTCCTACCATAATGACTTCTGCGTCCAGCAAAGGAATTTCTCCTCATTGTTTATCCTACGCCCTGGTAATCCAGGCGAATGGCCCCTTGTCTCTCACAGAGATTGGAAAGCTGGTCTTACCTGCCTGCTTGGAAATGAACATCTTTTTGATGGAAGATGTGGCTGTCCCCAGGGGTGTCTGTGAAGCTGCCCCTTCTCAATCAGGCTTACTGTCTGATTCTATTTGCTCCCTTCCTTTCTTAATAACTAATGAAATACCTACTGTAACACCCTCATATGGTCAAATCTGGACCTCCATTGGCCTGTTGAGTTCCATTAATTCTATCTATGCTTGTTTATAAAGTGGAAAAGAGAGTCTTTCCAAGTAGAAGCAATAAAAGGATATGATGGCACCATAAAAGAGAAAGATGCTTTGCAGGGTGAATATTATACTGCTTTATTTTTATCTGGTGGTTTTTTCAATGAAACCAAGAGCTGGTGTGATAAACCATTAACCAGGAAGAGTGAAAGGGGGGTGGGGGGCGAACCGAAATAAATAAAATCAAATATGAAAGAGAAGTAACAACTGACACCACAAAAATGCAAAGGATTATAATTAACAATGCAAAAATTACATGCCAGCAAACTGGACAATCTGGAAGAAATGGATAAATTTCTAGAAATATACTATCTTTTAAGACTGAATCAAGAAGAAACAGAAAAATCTAAACAGACCAATTACTGCCAATAAAATCAAATGAGTAATCAAAAAACTTCCAATAGACAAAAGTCCTGAACTGGATGGATTCACTGGTGAATTTTACCAAATATTGAAAGGAGAAATAATACCTATTCTTCTCAAACTTTTACAAAACAATTCAAGAGGCAAGAAGGTTCCAAAGCTTCTTTCACAAGGACAGCATTACTCTGATTCCAAAACAAGATTAAGACTTTACAAAAAAAAAACATTTCTGATGAGCATAGATGCAAAATTCTCAATAAAATATTAATAAACTGAATTCAGCAATACATTAAGAATCATACACTATGATCGACTGGGATTTATTCCTGGGATGCAAGGTTTGTTTAATGTGCACAAATCATTTAATGTAACATACCACATACGCTAAATAAAATATAAAATTTTATGATCATATTAACAGATGAAGAAAGAGCATTTGATAATTTCCCACATTGATTTATGATAAAAAAAATCTTTTGGCCAAGTGGGAATAGAGGGAACATACCTCAATGTAATAAAGGCCATATGTCATACCCATAGCTAAGATTCTCAATGGGGAAAAGTTAAAAGTGGTTTCTGTAAGATCTGGAACAAGATGGCACTGTCCACTTTTACCACTTTTACTCTACATAGTATTTCAAATCCTATCCACAACAATCAGACAAGAAAAAGAAATAACAGTCATCCAAACTGGAAAGGAAGAAGTAAAACTGTTATTATTTGCAAATGACATGATGCTATGTAGAGATAACCTTAAAGATTCTAGCAAAAAACTACTAAAACCGAGAAATGAATTCAGTAAATTATCAAGGTACAAAAATAATATTCAGAAATTGGCTGTATTTTAATATGCTTATAATGGACCATCAGAGAAAGAAATTAGGAAGATAAGCTCATTTCAAATGCATCAGAAAATAAACTAACTAAGAATAAATTTAACCAAAGAGATTAAAGACCTTTACTCAAAAAATTATAAGATATTGAAGAAAGAAATTGAAGAAGATACAATTATATGGAAAAATATATCATGCACATAAGTAGGAAAAATTAACATCATTAAAATATCCATAACTACCCAAAGCCATATAAAGAGTCAATGCAATCCCTATCAAAATACCAATGACATTTATCACAGTAAAAATAATTCTAAAATTTATATGGAACCACAAAAGACCAACAATAGCTACAGCAATCCTGAGAAAGAACAAAGTTGGAGGTATCATGGTACCCAACACCAAAATATACTACAAGGCTATAGTAATAAAACTAGTATGATACTGACATAAAAAAAAAATAAAAGACACAGACATCAATGGAACAGACTAGAACCCAGAAATAATCCCATGCCTATATGGTCACTTAATCTATGGCAAAGGAGGTGAGAATATACAATGGGCTAAAAATAGTCTCTTCAATAAGTGGTGTTTGGAAAACTAGACAGATATATGCAAAAAATAAAAATAGACAAAGACTTAAAAATAGTCATGTTATAGTTATGGTGGGAGTTCATTATAGTACAATTGGCAAGGAAATTTGGTTATTTCTGTGACATATTTTTTAAAATTATGACTGATAACCTTATACCAGAACATATCATATTTTTAAGAATTTCTTTCAAATATAACCTAAAAAAGTTTAACATCATTTCTCATTTGACAAGGTTTCCCATGTAATTTAACACGTCAAATAAGACTAGTTAAATATCTCCCATTTATAAGGAGAAAGAACACTTCTTTTGAAATGTTCTAGGGGCCTCTGGAAAATTTCTAAGTTAGTTCAAGGTTAGTAACATTTACAATTTGATTTTGAGCAAGTTTGTCAAAAAACATCAAAAACATTTTAAAACATTTGATCAATACAGTGTCATAGATCACTGTGAAACCATACTTAGTTTTCCATTTAACCAGTGACAAAGACTTCAAAGGTGCTATAGAAAGTTACATAATTTGTGAATATCTTAGCTCTTTTAATAGAGAAGACTCAGTTTTCTTAACTGATCAAAGACCTGATAAAGACAACGGGAAGCACAGGAAATCATTTTGGTAGAACACAGAATTTTTTTTCTAGGTAAATTACTTAAAAGGTAAAGAAAAAGCTTTCTAGTCTCATTAAAAATATATCCACATAAGCCCAAGAAAACTTTATTTTTTTAGTAAATGAAAGAAAATTAATTTTCAGTTTTAGTAAGTGCACTCTGGATATTAAAGGTTATTTTTTCAAGCCAATTAAATAGAGCTCCTTTACAAATTATTATTGGCAGTATATCCAGAGTTAAAAAAAGAGAAAGAAAAATCACATAGACGTAGCATACAGACATTCATAAACATAGACAGCGACAAAGACCCTATAGCTCTTATTGTAAAATTTTAGCCATGAATCAGACACAATAATGCAAAACTCACTAGCTTATCAATAATAGTTGAATGCAAATTTAATTTCTGGCAGACATAACAGGTTAAGATTGCCCACTCACATGGCTAAAGCTTTATACTAATATTGGTAGTAAAAGACTTTCAAGGTTTGTATTTGTCCTTAATGAGTAATCCTATACAAACTGTGGACTAGATTTTGGGCTAGGGCAATTTGTATTTTAAAAATCTTTTTACGCTCCCCCCCACTTTTCTCCCGTTCCTTTTAGGCAATTAGCTATGTACTAGGGTGTTTACATTTCAGTCATGGTAAGATTTGCAACTTCAAGGGACAAAGAATTCAAGTTTCTCTTTAGGGGCTTGGGGCTACATTTCTCTATTAACAGAAGGCTAGGGTGATTACTATTTAAAATGTTTCTATTAGGGATTGGGCAGCATGGGGCACTCTGTGCATTTCATCGTCAATTATACATTTATATATACAATATATAACATTTTCCCTTCAGTCTCCCTTCTTTCTCAGGAATTCCACCTCTGAGCTTCTTAACCAGGTTTTGTTACAAGTGCTCAGATTTTGATCTGTGGTTGTATGCATCCCCCTAGTTTTGCAAAACAGCATGCTAACATTTTCCAATCTATTATTCTGCACCCCCAACCTTGTCTGCTAGCTCCAAAGTTAGCATAATAATGAACAACCCCATGTCCTTCTCTTAATTCAGCTCTTCTTTCTTACTTGAGCTTCAGCCTCTGTATTGCTGTGACCAGCCAAACTACCCACAGTAGAGGCCAGCACACTGTGGCAGCCATTCATTTTTCTTCTTCGGCACTGTGTGCTATACGCAGTTCCTTGAACAAACACGTTAAGGCAATTGGTGTTTTCTGGGCATCCTTGTACTCAAGGAGCAGTCCACCCTTCCCCACATATAGGTCAATGGCATACTGTGGATTTCCCCCATGAATGCCTGGTTCCAAAGTTGCCTTTCTTCAGTCTTTTTTTTTTTTTTGGCTGTCTCACCATTGTTGATTTGCAAACTGGCCCCAACATGCAGAGAGCAAGAAGAGACTGAAGAAAGAGGCAGACCACTTCAGATTTTTAGGTGTCAGTTTTAATCAGCAAGGGGCTTACTCGCTAGACCTCAGCAGCTGCAAGACCAGTACATCTCCCATCTGCCTACCATAGTCTTAATGCTTATACAAAGGCCTTAACCGGGTTCAGTCACATATTCTATCTAGATGGTCTCAACACCACCTTACTCTCTTAAGTCTTCGTTCTTGGAACAGCACTCACTGTGGGAACACTGGGCAGAAAATACACTCCATGGACAGAGGAGGGGGTGAGGAACCTCTGGTTGCTATGGACCAGCCCAGTGGGTCAATTGCCAGTTACATCCTCTTGATAACTTTCTCCAATGACATGTGAAAATAAAGGTAGAAAAGAAAGAAAAGTTACTGAGAAAAAAATTGGATGATTTGAGTGTCTAAAAGGAAATGTATTTTCCTTTAATATGGAAGTCACATTTCATCCTTAATTGCCTATAATCAGAAATGTCACTAGAAGCAATCTGATAAATTAGAGGTTATTCACATAGTTTGTATATGATATTTACCCTTTCCTTTCTTATTTTTATCTTTTTTCACATCTGATACTGGGTGAAAAAAAGAACAGTTTTATCTATTTGTAAAAATTTTTGAAGCAAATAATATAGTCAGGGTTTGCTTATGGATGTTGACTTTACCTACCCTAATCAATAATGCTCCAACCATTGTGCAAAAAGTTCATGTGAAATATTTTGGTGTAGAATTTTACTTTTCTTGCCTTTTGGTGACCCCACTTTGATAATTACAACATATGGTCCCATGAATATGAAAAGTGAGTTTGAAACGTAGCTGTTTTAAAACATGCCAAAAGCAAGTATAACAAGAACTTTCCCCAGTGTTTTCTAATGAACAAAATGATAATTTACCAGATGTTTCAGTTTTGCAATAATCAGAACTATAAAATCTTTCCAATAGAATTAAGCAAATATACACAAATTATATTTTATATATTTAAGATATGACTTCGAAGTCCAAATTAATCAGACTTTTTGTTAAAAACTTATAAAATTACAGATTATTGATTTTTATTATGAATAGTAAAGTATCAATATTTATAATCTATCACAATCACACCGTAATAGCAAAAAGAGCCCTCAGAAGTCAAAAGGGGTATAAGTCTATAATTTTAGGGGAAAATGTTCTTAGTAAATTAGGTAATGGTTTAAGATCTACATTCTAAAAAGCTAATGTAAAAGCCTATAGGAATATTAAATGTATTATTCACACATGTTTAACATGTGTTTAATACATATCATTTGCAATCATAATAATAGTAATATTGAGTTAATTTTATCAACCCATACATGTTAATGAATCTTATAAAACTTAACATATCTAAAAATGAATCTTCTAGGGGATTATTATTTCAGTGAGGATTGTAACGAGGAAAAAACTCTCTTGTTATGTCTGAGTTACCATCGCATTGTTTGTGAAAAGCTCATTACACACCTCAAAATTATTTCTATTTCTATTTCTTCCTGAAATAAATAACAATCATTATGGAAAATTATTGCTACTCAGGCCAGTTGCGGGTATGAGTTCTGATCAGGGCACACACCTCGGTTGCTGATTGGGTCCCCGTCTGAGTGTCTACATTATCCAGGCCCAGGCATGTATGGGAAGCAACCAGTCAGTGCTTCCCTCTTGCATCACATCGATGTTTCTCTCTCTCCCTTCCTCATTCTCTAAAAAGCAATGAAAAAATGTCCTTGGGTAAGGATTAAAAAAATAAAGAAAATTATTTTTCATTAGAGATACAAATTACAAAATTAAATTTGTGATACTAATATATTTTGCGTCTATTATGTACACCGTAAATATTAAAGTAATCACATTTTAATTATATACAAATCAAAACAGACAGAAAACAGCTATAACGACACATTAAAACACAAAGCCTGAATTTAAGGCAGTTTTTCTGAGCCTAGTCAAGATATTATATAATAAATATTTAAAATGGAAAAATATAAGCAATAAGAAATGAGTGACAATAAAATGGAAGAAAAAAGAATTTAAAGCAAAATGGATGCTTTGAAATCTTACATATTTTTAAGAAATGGCCCACAAATTTGGCACTAATATTTATGGTTCTTATTTCCTTGTTCTTTAGTTATATTATGTTATAATTACAAAATATTATTTTTATGAAATTTGTATTTGGAATATCCCTAATAACACATTTCCAGTTCCTTGTCTGGGAGAAGCAAAGAAGTGAAAGCAAAGTTGGATCCAGAGCTGGTCCAGAATGGAGATACTCTTCATTTCTCTCAAGATTTTTTCTTTCCTTGGCTGTGAACCAGTGTCAAACTGGATGAGAGTGGATGCATGGGTTAGCAATGTTTCTTTGTAGAATTTTTAAGCTTAGTCTATCTTACGAGCTTTTTCAGATTTGTGCATTTTGGCACAGTTGTGGTTCTAACTAAACAGTAGAAAAAATAAGAAGGAAGTGCCATGAAATAGTATTTTTTGGCTCAAAACAACTTGAGCACCAAAATATGAAAAGACCCAGTGGAGTATATGGTAGAGACAAGATTCCTTAAAATACTATTTTTGTTCTCAATTCTAGAAAATAATTTTAATAAAGAGCTACATACTAGTTAATTGATTTTCAATTATAACATCTGTCTAATAGACTTTATTAGCAGACTAGAAAAAAGTTAAAATCTATTATTTCAATGAATGTCCACCTCATTTCGTTTATGGCACACCATTTTTCAAAATTATGTAGATTTCATTTACAACACTATCTTCAATCTAATTACCTAATGTATTTTATATGCAGATTATCACATTGCCTAGTGAGTTTTTGATATTTCAGTGGTATTTAATAGGTAATAAATTAGAACTAAACTTGAGTAAAGCTATAAAATAACCTTTATTTTTAAAGTACTAAAATTACTCATTAACTTAAAGTAAAATGCTATATAAAATTAGCCATTTCAGTTAAGAAATAATTTTCAAAATCTTCACTATTTTACTATGTTTTTCTTTGAAATGAAAATGAATAGTTTTAAAATGCTTTGTAAAAGCTGGTTATTTGTTTTTAAAAGAATTTTCAAATTACTACTATATTTTATCTGACATTCCATCTAGTTATAGACAAAACATGAAGCAAAAAATAATTTTTTTTAGCCCTGGCTGGTGTGGCTCAGTGGATTCAGTGCTGGCCTACAAATCAAAAGGCCGCTGGTTTGATTCCCAGTCTTGGGCACATGCCTGCGTTGCAGTCCATGTCCCTAGCAGGGGGCATGTGAGAGGCAACCACTCATTGATGTTTCTATCCCTCTCTTTCTCCTTCCCTTCTCCCCTCTTTAAAAATAAATAAGTAAAATCTTTAAAATATATTTTTTTTAGGTAGTGAGTGACCTAATCTTCTCATGAAATTGACATTTACCAATCCAGCACTTTCTGAATGACTGAGAGAATGTGCACCCAATCTCAGAAACCACGGTCCTAAAAATTGAAATGCCTTTGACCATGGACTATAAGATTCTTTGAAATACAGGATGGGGCAAAAGTAGGGTTAGAGTTGTTTGTATGGAAGATAATGTAATAATTAATAAATAATAATACAAAAATAAACTCTTGGGTACTTGCAACTCTAAACCTACTTTTGCCCCATCCTATGTACACATGCACTGCCTCACTTGTTGATTTATTCAAACAGCAGATATTCATTGAGGGTGTACTTTATCTCATGGAATGTAAAAGTTGTTGAATTTACTATAGTGAAAAGCAAACTAGGATAACAGACTTCACAGAACTTGTCTCCACAACAGGGGAGTTTTGAGCTGAATTGTGTTATTCTACAATTCATATGTTGGAGACCTAACCCCCAGGACCTCAGAATTTTACTGCGTTTGGAGATGAGGACTTTAAAAGGATAATTATGTTAAAGTGAGGTCATTATAAGGAGTGCTAATCCAATATAACTGGTATCCTTGTAAGAAGAGGAAATTTGGACACAGGCAGTTGCAGAGGGAAGACCATATAAAGGCAGAGGTTGAAGACTGCTATTAAATCAAAGACAGAAGCCTCAGAAGAAACGAAAGCTTGATTTCAGACTTTTAGCCTCCAGAACTGTAAGAAAATAAATTTCTTTTGCTTATGCCACCCAACAGCAAAGTAATACAGGAATTAGCAGATAAATATATGTGAGATCACTTCAGAATTGCATACCTACTATGATAAGTATAACACAAGGTATCATGAATTAGCTAAAAAGGTTTCACTTAACCTGAACTCAGAGCTAGCTTCATGAACATGCAGTCTGTACTGTCAAACAAAACTCTGTGTCTGGTTTAATATTTTGTTGTCTTTTTCTTGAAGTTTTAATGACTTTTGTTTTCTTTTTTATTGCTGTTCAAGAATAGTTTTCTCCATTTTCCCCCACCTCTCTCCCCTGCCTCTCCCAACCTCAATCCTACCACCCTTTGGCTTTGTCCATGGGTCCTTCATACATGTTTCTTGATGACTTTTCCCCTCCTTTCCCCAGTCAGCTCCTTCCTCCCCCCCTCCCTTCTGATTACTGTCAGTTTGTTTTTAATTTCAATGTCTCTGGTTATATTTTGCCTTTCTTTTTTCTTTTTTTTTTTCTTTTTCTTTTTTGATTAGGTTCCACTTATAGGTGAGATCATGTGTCATTTGTCTTTCACTGCCTGGCTTATTTCACTTAGCATAATACTCTCCAGTTCCATCCATGCTGTTGCAAAGGGTAGAAGCTCCTTCTTTCTTTCTGCTGTGTAGTATTCCATTGTGTAATGGTACCACTGTTTTCTGATCCACTCATTTACTGATGGGCACTTAGGTTGCTTCCAGCACTTGGCTATTGTACATTGTACTTCTAAGAACACCGGGTGCATAGGTTCTTTTGAATTGGTGTTTCAGGACTCTTAGGGTATAATCCCCGCAGTGGAACTGACAAGTCGAAAGGCAGTTCCATTTTTAGGTTTTTGAGGAAATTCTATACTGTCTTCCATAGTGGCTGCATCAGTCTGCATTCCCACCTACAGTGTACTAGGGTTCCTTTTACTGGACAACCTGGCCAGCACTTGTTTGTTGATTTGTTTATGATGGCCATTCTGATGGATGTGAAGTGGTTTCTCATTGTGGTTTTAATTTGCATCTTTCTGGTGGCTACTGATGTTGAGCATCCTTTCATATGTCTCTGGGTCCTCTGTATGTCCTCCTTGGAGAAGTGTCTTTACAGGGCCTTTGCCTATTTTTTCATTGGATTGTTTGTCTTTCTGCAGTGGACTTGTGTGAACTCTTGATATATTTTTGAGATCAAAACCTTGTCTCAAATATATATAAATATTTGAAATATATATAAATATATTTTCTATAATGACTTTTGCTTTCATTTTACACTGGTCCACAAAATTAAGTAGCTGGTTCTGTCTGGACTTGGAGGTTTAGAGGAGAATTCCAGGACGAGGTTAAAGGATAAATAAGCTTAAACTAATGTGCTCAACACATTGGTCCTACTTCTGAGTCCTGCACTAACTGAAATAAGTATTAATTGTACAGCTATGTGTGCAGAAGCGTGTGTATGTGTGTGTGTTGGAAGGGAGGAAGGAAGAAAACATTAAATTAATTGATTACAAATTCAGTAATTTAAATTCAATTACTAACATAATCCTAAATGTAGTGACAACAAAATTAATATGGGGCATTATATTTTCCTGTAATTCATATGTATAGAATTAAAACTGATTTGTAATTAACTATTGTCCAGCAATCTTCGTTGATGCAGAGTTCATCAGATTTAAATGATCTAACATATTAACAGATGTAGAGTGTACATACTATTTCTGGGCTCTCTATTCTGTTCCATTGACCTATGTGTTCTGTTTTTATGCCAGTAACATGCTGTTTTGATTACTATGTCCTTGTAGTATAGTTTGATATTAGGTAGCATAATTCCTCCAACTTTATTCTTCTTCCTCAGGATTGTCATTGCTATCTGGGGACTTTTGTGGATCCATATAAATTTTTGAAATATTTGTTCTGGTTCTGCGAAATACATCATTGGAATCTTGGTAGGAATTCTGTTGAATCCATAGATTGCTTTGGGTAATATGGACATTTTAATGATGCTAATTCTTCTTATCAGTGAACACAGTATGTGCTTCCACTTATTTGTATCTTCTTAAACGTTTTTCTTCAGAGTCTTATAATATTCCAAGTACAGGCCTTTTAAGTCCTTGGTTAGGTTTATTCCTAGGAATTTTAATCTTTTAGAAGTAATTGTGAATGGGATTGTTTTCTTAATTTCCCTTTCTGCTGGTTCATTTTGGGAATATAAAAACACAGCTGATTTCTGGAAATTAATTTTGTATCCTGCTTTTTGCTGAATTCATTTATGAGTTCTAGTACTTTCTTGGTGGATTCTTTGGGATTCCCTACATACAATACTATGTCATCTGCAAATAAAGACAGTCTTATGTCTTCCTTTCCAGTTTGGATACCTTTTATTTCTTCTTCTTGTTTGATTGTTGTGGCTAGGACTTCTAGTACTATGGTGTTTTTTTTAAATGTATTTTATTGATTATGCTATTACAGTTGTCCCATTTCTGCCTCATCATTCCCCTCCACCCTGCACACCCCCTCCCACCCATATTCCCCCCATTAGTTCATGTCCATTGTGTTATAAGTTCTTTAGCTTCTACATTTCCCACACTATTCTTGCCCTCCCCCTGTCCATTTTCTACCCACTGTCTATGCTACTTGTTCTCTGTACCTTTTCCCCTTCTCTCCTCCTCCCACTCCCCTGTTGCTAACCCTCCATGTGATCTCCATTTCTGTGGTTCTGTTCCTGTTCTAGTTGTTTGCTTAGTTTGCTTTTGTTTTAGGTGTGGTTCTTAATAGCTGTGAGTTTGCTGTCTTTTCACTGTCATATTTTTTATCTTCTTTTTCTTAGATAAGTCCCTTTAACATTTCATATAATAAGGGCTTGGTGATGATGAACTCCTTGAACTTGACTTTCTGAGAAGCATTTTATCTTCCCTTCCATTCTAAATGAAAGCTTTGCTGGATAGAGCAATCTTGGATGTAGGTCCTTGCCTTTCATGACTTGGAATACTTCTTTCCAGCCCCTTCTTTCCTGTAAGGTCTCTTTTGATAAATCAGCTGACAGTCTGATGGGAAGTCCTTTGTAGGTGACTGTCCCCTTATCCCTTGCTGCTTCTAGAATTCTCTCCTTCATTTGAATCTTGGGTAATGTAATTATGATGTGCCTTGGTGTGTTCCTCCTTGGGTCCAACTTCTTTGGGACTCTCTGAGCTTCCTGGACTTCCTGGTAGTCTATTTCCTTTGCCAGATTGGGGAAGTTCTCCTTTATTATTTGTTCAAATAACTTTTCCACTCGTTGCTCTTCTTCTTCCCCTTCTGGTACCCCTATAATTCAGATGTTGGGGCATTTAAAGATGTCCTGGAAGTTCCTAAGCCTTTCTTCATTTTTTTGAATTCTTGTTTCTTCCTTCTTTTCTGTTTGTTTGTTTCTTTCTTTCTTCTGGTCCACTCCATTGATTTGAGTCCCAGTTTTCCTCCCATCACTATTGGTTCCCTGTGAATTTTCCTTCATTTCACTTATTGTAGCCTTCATTTGTTCATCTAATTTGCGACAAAAACCAGCCAGTTCTGTGAGCATCCTAATCACCAGTGCTTTGAACTGTGCAACTGATAGGGTGGCTCTCTCTTGGTCACTTAGATGAATTGGCTCTGGGGCTTTGATCTGTTCTCCTGTTTGAGCCATTTTTATTTTTTTGTTTTTTGGTTTTTTGTGGGTGTTTTTTGGGGGTCTGGCCACAGCTGTTACATAGTGAGGGACAGAGCCTTAGGTGTTCCCCAGGGTGAGGCAGCCCAGTGGCTGGGTTGTGACACTGTATGTGGGGTCAGGGTCCAAGAGGGAATAATGGTGCTTGCTCTGCACTTTCTCGGATTCCAGTCCCTTCCACCACTTTCCCCAAGCAAATTTGGCCCTTGTGGTGCTGATTTCTATGTGGGTGGGCTTGTATACATTCTAGGACTCTGTGGGTCTCTCCAATGAACTCTCCTGTGAGGCTGGGAGTCTCTCCTGACACTTCAACCCCCACAAGTGTTTTCAATCGGTGTTTTTAGGCTTTATTTCCCAGCACCGGGGCCCTGGGTTATGCAGTCTGTCTCATTCTCTGTTTTTGCCTGGTTTATCTGCACATGAATGTGTGACCATGGTCAGCTACCTTGTGCACCTCGCTTGGTCTGCTTGTTGCCTCTCCGAGCCTGGTAACTGCCGCCTATATGCCTGGGGTGTGCCAACCGCTACCTGCACATCCGGGACCACTAGCCACTGCTTTTTCCTGTGGTGACCCCTCTCCGACGACCGTTGACTCTGCCCCTCTTTCTGGTCTGTGTGAATCGTGGTCGGACTTCTGTACAATTCAATTTTTTATCTGTTCTGGTGTTTTTTGGTTCTAAATTTTTGTTGTCCTTAATTTTGGTTGTGAGAGGAGGCACAGTGTGTCCACCTACACCTCCATCTTGGCCGGTAGTCTGACTTCTAGTACTATGTTGAATAAGACAGGTAAAAGTGGATATTCTTGTCTTGTTCCTAATCTTAAGGGGAACACTTGTAGTTTTTGCCCATTGAGTATAATGCTGGCACTGTGTTTGTCATATATGGCCTTTTTTTATGTTTTAGGCATGTTCCCTCTGATCCCACTTTGCTGAGAGTTTTTATCTTAAATGGGTGCTGGAATATCAAATGCTTTTTCTGCATATATTGATATGATCATGTGGTTTGCATCCTTCATTTTGTTTATGTGATAAATTACATTTATTGATTTGCCAATGTTGTACCAATGTTCCATTCCTGGAATAAATCTCACTCGATCACGGTGTATGATGTTTGTGATACATTACTGTATTCGATTTGCTGAATATATTTTTGAGGATTTTAGCACCTATGTTCACCAGGGATATTGGCCTATGATTTTCTTTCTTTATAGTGTCTTTATCTGGTTTTGAAATTAGGATAATTCTGGCCTCATACAATGAGCTTGGGAGTCTATTCAGCTCTTGAATTTTTTTGAAATAGTTTGAGAAGGAGAGGCATCAGTTCTCAGAATGTTTAGTAAAATTCATCTGTGAAATCATCTGGTCCAGGGCTTTTTTCTTGGGAGTTTATTTTTAATTATAGCTTCAATTTCGTTGTGTGTAATATGTGTACTCAGATACTCTGATTCTTCCTGATTTAGTTTTCTATACATATATAGTTAACTAATATTTGACAGAGGAACCGATAACATAAAACAAGTTAACATATTACAAAGATAATATATTCAGTAAATGATGTTGAGAAAATTGGACAGATATATACAAAAAATGGAACTAGACTACCTTCTTACACCACACACAAGAATAAATTCAAGATGGATTAAAAATTTAAATGTGAGACCTAAAACCATAAAAATTCTAGAAGAAAACATATGTAGCAAAATCTCAGACATTGCTCATAGCAATATTTTATCCGATGTATCTCCCCAGCCAAGGGAAACAAAAGTAAAACAAAAATAAAAACAAATGGGACTCATCAAACTAAAAAGTTTTTGCACAGCAAAGGAAAACATAAACAAAAAATAAGACAACCCACAGAATGGGAGAACATATTCGCCAATATATCTGATGAGGCATTATTATCCAAAATTTATAAAAAACTTAAAAAACTCAACACCAAAAAACAAACAACCAATTAAGAAATGAGCAAAGGAACTAAATAGACAATTCTCCAAAGAGTACAAACAGATGGCCAATAGATTCATAAAAAGATGCTCAAGTCACCAATCATCAGAGAAGTGCAAATTAAAGCCATAATGAGATATCATCTTACACCTGTCAGAATGGCTATCATCAATATATCAACAAACAGCAAGTGCTGTCAAGGATGTGGAGAAAGGGGAACACTTTTGCACTGTTGGTGGGAATGCGGATTGGTGCAACCACTGTGGAAATCAGTATGGAGATACCTCAAAAAATTAAAAATGGCTTTGCCTTCTGACTCAGTGATCCCACTTTTAGAAAATATAGTGAAAGGAATGCAAAACACTATTTCAAAAGAACATAAGCACTCCTATGTTCATTGCAGTGTTATTTATAATTGCCAAGATATGGAAGCAGCCCAAGTGTCCATCCATAGATGAGTGGATAAGCCAACTATGGTACATTTACATAATTGAATACTACTTGGCTATAATAAAGAAGAAAATTTTATCCTTTGCAACAATATGGATAGACCTGGAGAGCACTATGCTAAGTGTAATAAGCCAGTTAGAGAAAGAAAAATACCATAGAATTTCACTCATTTGTGGAATCTAATGAACAAACTGAACTAATAAGGAAAATGACAGACTGATAGATGCAGAGCAGGATGACAGCTAAGCTTGGGGGTAAGGTTCTGGGTTGGAGGGACTGAGGAAAAAGGAAATGGGACTCATGGACATGGAAACAACAACATAGTGATTGGGGAGGAGTGGCTATAAGGGAACTAAATCATAATAGAAAAAGTACTATTAAAATAAAAGAATAAGAAAATGTTCATAACAGGATCTGTAATCTTTATTTACCCTTTTACTAAGTGATTATCATAACTTGAAATTTATACTGCACTTTTCAATTTTAATTTCTTACTAGAAAAATATTTTAGAACATGAAGAATATTAAAAGAGTCTCTAGCTATGTCTTCATTTTTAGGGTTGGTCACTCCAGATTTTCTGCATCTCAGTAACAGGACCTTTAGGAAGAAAGAATGGAGAAATAGGATGTAAAGTAATTACCAAAGAAATAATATACTTTCCCAAATAATACACTTTTCTCTGCAGATTTCCAGAGTTTGCTGATTTTCACACCAAAAATCTGAAATAGCTTTTTTGAAATTTCAGAACAAAATTTATAAAGAAATATTGAAAGATGAGAGAAAAGGAGAGATAGAGAAGTACTTTACTATAAAAATATGAAAGCAGGAATCTGAATTGTCAGTATTAAAAAAGTTAGGCAGTGGTTATATTATTATTCACAAAATATATTTATGAAAAGAGAACTTCCAGGTCTATGTTGCCATGGCTCCACAATATAAAATTACTTTGTACATTTTCACATTCTATGCCATTCCCCTTCTTTGTGATATTATAGTACATATCACACTGTATTAAAATTGACACTGACTTGCCCCTTTTTATCACTAATTGAGAACTTCTAAAGGGTAAGAATCATATAATTTATTTCTCTTTTTTGTATTTTTAGTTCAGTGTCTGGCAAATAATGACTGAGCAATGCACATAAATTGAATGAATGGAAAAATAATAGGCATTCTAATGGTTCCATAGCATTATAATTCAAAGATGGCACTCTAGGAAAAACATGACAGATCACTGAACAAGTGATATATGTTTAAAATATGTTTAGAATCAAATGATTCTTCTTACAAACCATACAGTTAATATCTGTTTATATTAAATAGGTAACTGAATACTTCATGCTGGTTACTAAATTGCTTTATCCAATTAATATATTGTTTTCCCTGAAACAAATTTATAAAACTCAGTTTAAGAAGATATATAAAATAACTTCAAAGATGTGTTGGAGGAAAAAATAAGACCAATTCACAAAACTAAATTCAAATTAATTTCAAAACCTTCCTGAAATGAGTGATTTTCTTTGTAAAGAGAGTTCATAACATTTTTGTATTTTTTATTGTTCAAGTACAGTTGTCTCCATTTCCCCCCACCACTCCCCTCCACTCCAAACATCCCCACCTCCCATCCCTGATTCCACCCCTCCCCCTTGGTTTTGTCCATAAAATTTTATTGTAGTAGAAAGGTAAAAGTTTTCAGAATAGAGATGAGAAAAACATCTGCAGATTATCGTAGAGATAATGCCAGACAATTTCCAGTTCCTAAAAGATATAGGTCTCTAAACTGAAAGGGCTTACATTTGTCCAGCACTGTAGATTATTAATGAAATCCACACTAAATTGCCACTGAAATTACACTATCTGGAGAAGATATGAAAATAGATGTAGGAAGATAAAGGAAAAACTGTCATGAATAAGACATTAAGTAGAATTAAGGATCTACGGTTTTTTAAGTCAGTAAGTCAGCATCAGTATGATGTAGGGGGTAGCAGGGCAATCCCACAAACACCCCTTTCAATTCCATTTAGGCCCTGGATGCGCTTGGCTCCTTTGATATTTCTATATTTGTTACTTTTTCCTCTGGCACTGTTGTTTCAGGAGAGCTGGCTAGTAATTCTCTTTCTGATTTTCTTACATTCAGAACCTTATTTTTCCAGATCTGCTGACATTGTGTATAATACATATTGTAGATCATAACAACTTAGTAGCTTTGCTTTGTAGACTGAACTGAGAAGGAGTGATTAATAAAGAAAGAGAGTCATTTTTATGAAACATCGTCAAGGAGCAAGAATGCTAAAATCACTTGCTGCCTCTAAAATGTATGACATATGAGAAGAATAACTTTGCAATAGTAATTGCTGAAAACAGCATGAAAAGATTGCTTGATTGATTAAGTAGTAGTCACATAAAATAATACAGCCTCTTTTTTCAGTGATGTAGTCCCAATGTATTAATCATCAATTAAGGAGATTTCTCAGTGCCCCCAGCTATTCTGGTTGAGATAGGGTGATAGGGTGCCTATCAGGAAGTGTGCTCTTTCAGGATACCTGATGTGGTATGAAAGACACTGAAGGGCATTGCTCAATCAGTCTATACTTGAGTGAGGCAAATTGGTTGAAATATCTTTTATTAGTGTAAAATATATTAGTAGTATATGTGTTTTACATCACATAATATGATACATTGAACATTGTCTAGATTTGATATAGGCTGCAAAAGTACTCTAACTTGTCAAATCGTAGGAATCACTTGGGTAACTCATTAAAATATTTATCTTGTCTCTACTTTAGGCATCAGAATCACCAAAGAATGAGACTAGAATCTGGTAGCAGCTTTTTAAAGCAATCAACAATAAGAAAGTTTTAAACAGTTGTGAGCACTGACCATAAGGGATTCCTAGTTTGTGAAAGATTACTATGACAATAACAAGGGATATATATTAGCCATGTAAGCAACCAGAGGTAGGGATATAGGCTGTTTCTGCATTATTCCAGGAAACATTTAATGATTCCTTGAAATAGAGGGACAATAGTTACGGTGGTGAGTGAGCTCAAATAGAACATAAAGAAAGAGAATCAGCAAGATATAATGATGGAGGTTAAATCATTTATAACACTTCCAAAAAGATCATTATATAGAGAAATAATTATTTTTGGAGGTCTTTTCTGAGTAAGGTGTAGTTAGATATATCTGGACATTTCTGATGCCTTTTGATGTTCTTCAGTGCTAATTGGTAAAGTTTGATTACTTGTGAACTTGGATTAGCATATTTCTGGTCTGCAATTGTCCTGACACTTGGTTTATGTAACATACGACTTTCAGGAAGAGATTTCATATGAAAATGCCTTGTAACTCCATCTCATTCAGTGTATTGTTGCCTTTTACTTCAATATAACAACAACAAAAAGAATATGTGTAAGGTATTATGCTAAAGATTAGAGATCCATTAAGCAAACAACAATTTCTGATCTCAAGGAGGTATGGACTGCTTATAGTTATAGAACTACCTATTGTTAGTTGATCCTTTTTTTTTTTTTTTTTTTTTTTTGCAAAGATAGGATAAAACCAAATTATAGTGGCCTTGAAACCTGGCTTAAGAGTTTGCACCTGATTCAGCAGACAATGGAGAACATTAAAGGGATGTAAACAAAGCAGAAATATGACTTAAATTGGAAGGCCTTGATATGACTTGGAAGCTTGATATAATAACTTTGTATGAAACAAAATTGAATAGAGAGGAAATAAGAGTAGAAAAAACTGCAGCCATCAGTTAGAAAATACCATGATAGAATAGATGACAATCAAAAGGCTCAAATCACAATGGTGATTATGATGGTTTGAGCCTGTAAATAACCAACATGGTAGGTGGACTGGCCCATGTGGTTCTTATTATGACTGCAAGATGCACTTCAGCAATAACCACCAGGAAACTTGTAAACAAAAAGTTTATTACTTACAGGAGCTCAAAATTACATAGCACATCTGGGGTCACACAGTGAGGTCACAGGTGGAGGGAGAGAGAGTGTGTAGGACCTCAAGTTCTGCTTTTATTGAGTTTGAGATTGGGGTCCTAGAGTTCCATGGGCTCACTCTTTATTAGTGAATTTAAAAATGTAAGAGTGGACATTTAAAGAGTAGGAAGAGCAAAAATAAAACAAATAAACAAGTGGCCCAAATGGTCAGTTACCAAAATCAACTAAGATCACTAAAAGAAAGGAGGCTCATGATATATACTTGGAGACAGTTACACTCAATGAAACAAGCCACTCAGGGAAAGACCAATACCATATGATTTCACTCATGTGTGGAACTAGAGAACAAACTGAACTAACAAGCAAGATAGTGGGTGGGTGAAGGTGGAAGAGGGTATGAGGGAGACAAGTAATAATGGAAAATGGAAAAACTGCATTAAAATAAATAAATAAATAAATAAATAAATAAATAAATAAATAAATAAATAAAGCAAAGAGGGGCTCAGTGGGTGGAGAGAGCCTGGCTCTTATTCCTGTTGCAGGTGCTGTGTTTATCTAGGTAGACATCTTTGAAGTGGATGCCTTGGCAATCAAAGCTCAGTTTAGGTGTTCACATTACTAAAGAAAAGCCAATGGTCAGGACTTATACTACAAGTAAGAAGAGAACAGATAATACATACGGATTTAAAGGATAGGTCAGTTATAAATTATGCAAGATTGGCAAATCATTGGATATGATATGGTAGTTAGAATAAAGAGTTTAAATATTGTAGAATATATTGTAACTAATGCTTCAGTGAACACAGGGGTTCATATATTCTTTTTAATCAGTGTTTCAGATTTCTTCGGATAAATTTCCAGAAGTAGCATTGCTGGATCAAAAGGCAGTTTTTGTTTTACTTTTTTGAGAAAACTCCATACTGCTTTCCACAGTGGCTGCACCAGTCTGTATTCCCACCAACATTGCAAAAGGGTTCCCTTTGCTCCACATCCTCAAAAACATGTTGTTTGTTGATTTGTTGATGATGGCCATCCAGAGAGATGTGAGGTGGTATCTTGTTGTGGTTTTAATTTGCATTTCTCTGATGATTAAAGACATTAAGCATCTTTTTTATATGTCTATTGGCCATCTGCATGCCCACTTTGGAGAAGTGTCTATTCAGGTCCTTTACCCATTTTTTAATTGGATTTTTTTTTTTTTTTTTTGGTGTTGAGTTTTGTAAGTTCTTTATAAATTTTGGATATTAACCAGCAAACAGATTCTTCTATTCTGTGGGCTGTTTTTTTCATTTTGTTGATGATATTCTTTGCTGTGCAAAAACTTCTTGGTGTGAGGTAGTCCCATTTGTTTATTTTATTTTGTTTCCCTTGCCCAAGGTGATACATCAGAAAAAAATATTGCTCCGATAAATGTCCAACATTTTACTGTTTATGTTCATTGCAGCATTATTTACAATAGCTTAGATGTGGAAGCAGCCCAAATATCTATCACTATAAGAGTGAATAAAAAAGCTGTGGTACATTGACACAATATAATACTATTCAACTGTAAAAAAGAAGGAAATCCTAGCCTTTGTGAAACATGGATTGACCTGGACAGCATTAGGCTGAGTGAAATGAGTCAGTCAGGGAAAGACAGGTACCATACCATTTCACTTATGTGTGGAATCTAATGAACGAAATGAACTAACAAGATAAATGTTGACAGACTCATAGATAGAGAGTAGGCTGACTGTTGTTAGGGTTGGGGCTAGGCTGGGGGTGGAGGAATAGAGCAAAAAAGAAGAAAAAAACTCATAGACATGGACAACAACGTGGTGATTGCCAGCATGGGGCAAGGAGGAGCAACATGGAGGAGGGCATAGGAAGGATAAATAGTGATGGATGGAGACTTAACTTGGGATGTCGAACACACGATAGAGTGTACAGATGATATATTTTAGAATTGTCCACCTAAACCTGTGTAATTTTGTTAACTCTAATGACTTCAATAAAAAGATAATTTTGTAGAATATATTTATTTGCTGCAGAATTGCCTGTATAATTAAGTTATTCTTAGTCATGCTGGTATTAAAATGACTCCAAGAATACAAGTACCTCCTACTCTGCTGATTCAGTCAGCATCAAAGTGGGGGGATGCAAAGCTAGCTGTGTCATTCTAACATGCTCTGGAGTGGTATATACAATTATAAGATATACCATATATATATTCATGCATGTGTGTATATATGGTCTCTTGAAGCGTGTGTGTGTGTGTGTGTGTGTGTGTGTGTTTATAGTCTCTTGAAGCATATGCAATACTTATTAAGCAATTTGTAAGATGTTTCAGGGTACTTGTAATAAATTATTAAAAATAAGTGATAAATTATTGATTCCTGATTTGGACATATGAAAAAAGCTTAAGAAATTTAAATTAGATAATGTACTAAATAAATAGAAAAAAACATTAGAATGATAAATTTTGAAAGAAGAGTAAAGATAATAAAAATGGCAATAGAAGTATTTTAAAATGTGAACATAAATTTTAAACAAAATAATAGATTAATTTTGTATATCATTAAGGGGGAGAGATGAAATTGGAATGCATGAATAAAGTCTTGTATGGGTTGATAATCAAATTAATTAAGAGGATTAGATCATATGGATGCTTTGAAAACATTTTAAATCTCTTGCATACATGAAATACATTTGACCCTTGAAAAACACAGATTTGAATTCACTGGGTCCACTTTTGTGCAGATTTTTTTCAATAGGTACTGTAAATGTATTTTCACTACCTTACGATCTTCCTTAATTTTTATTTTTAAATTGCAGTTTATATTCAAAACTATTTTGTATTAATTTCAGATGTGCAGCATAGTGACTAGACTTCATATACTTTACAGAGTATTCCCCCCTATATTTTGGGTACCCACCTGGCACCATACATAGTTATTATAATATTGTTGACTATAATCTCTACGTTGTAATCTGCATCTCTAGGGCCATTTTGTAAGTATCAATTCGTAGTTACCAATCCCTTTACCTTTTTTGCCCAGTTACTCATTTCCCTCCATCTTATGATTTTCTTAATAACACTATTCTTTCGTCTAGCTTGCCTACTTGTAACAATAGAGTATATCATAGTGTATTTGTATATTTTAATAAATTCTTTATGGTATCAATAAGTCTTTCAGTAACAGAAGGGTCTAGTAGTTAATTTTGGGGCGAGTCAAAAGTTCTGACCCCCAAGCTGTTCAAAGGTCAACTTGTAAATTGTACTGTCATTGATGAAGGTAAGAAAAAAGTCAAATACATATACTAATACAATGAGTATATTGACAATAAAGTTAATTTAAAAATACCTAAGATAAGCAAATATGGAGGGCATTTTGATGGCTGACAGATGAGAGGGGGTGTAGGAGGAATGAGTGAAGAAGTAAGGAGTTTAAGAAGTAGAAGTAGGTAATTACAGAATAGCCATGGTGATGTAAACTACAATACAGAAAACAGAGTAGCCAAATAATTTATATGCATGACCCATTGACATGAACAATGGTGTGGTGATTGCCTGAGGGAGTAGCGGGGTGCTGGATAGAGGGGGCAAAGGGAGAAAAATTGGGACAACTCTGATAGCATAATCAATAAAATAATAATTTTAAAAAAGAAAACTTGGAATGCTTTAAGATATCACAGCTTGTATAAAAAAAACTCTTCAGAGTCTTTCCTCAATCTGACAATCCTAAAGAATGTTCACTGACATTGCCAATAATTTGAGAAGATGAAATGAAAATTTCTAATCTATAAATAATAAGACATAAATTTTATAAATCAGAGTAAATTCTTTTCTCCTTAAAAGAGATGATATTATAATATTTTTGTCAAAAGTATGCAAAATATACAAAAATATTTGTTCTTAAAGTTGTCAGGTAATTCATTAAAATATATTTTCAAATTTGTGATTTTGATAATAATAATGTTTTAAAATTTTATGATTGATATAATACATGGTCAGTATTAATATTCACTATAAGTAATCTTAAATTTATTGATTTTCAAAATAGCCCCCACTTTGCATTTGTATAAACTGGAAGTTCTATCATTTGAATTTGCCTCTGCTTGTAATAAACATTCAATAAAACTTAGATACATATTTAATTTATTAAAACAGCTCCTTTGACACTTGAATGAAGATATACTTCTCTCAAGTTTTGTGTACAGCTTGGGGAAGAGGGATGGAGAAGAAATAAATTGATGAATACTGTTCCGTGGTATAACGTACTAGCAAAGTTATTGTTGGAGCTGATTTTATTTTTGAGATGTTAATACATTATGAATAGCTCTTTATATGTCAACTTCATAAAATGACTGTGTTGCAGTGACATTTCTGTAAAAGAAGAGGGCAAGGTATAATTTTCAAAAAAGTCAAAAGGCTTAAGAGAATTGTGCATGTTATCTGGTTATTGTCGGAAATTAATACCTGATCGTATTGTTACAGAAACAGCCCCCTAGGGGTCTTTTTGTTCTATGGTTCTTCTTTGCCCACCGCTGGTAGGAACTGTGGCTCTTGATGCCAGAGTTTGGTAAGAAGGAAAGGAATTACTTAATTAAAAGTTATGTAGATTTATAATAGTGGCGAAATTCTGTTGTTAAATCTCACTCCCTTTAGAAACAACGATACACTCACAAACACACAGTCCTGCCCTCCCTGCTTTGCCCAGTCAGGCCAGTCTCCAAGCACGCCATTCAGAAGTACCCCTTTCCAGAAGAAAAAAGTAGAAGTCCAAAGCTCACTTCTCCCAGTTCCTCCCAGTAATCAATCCATGCTTGGCTGGGTAGGTCTCCTGCGGTTCCCAGGACCATTAGCTAGCTGTGTTGCCTCCACCTCCAGTTCTTAATCTAAACCATGTAGCATCTCCTCCTGGCCAGTGGCAAGAGTCCTTTCACCCACTTTTTACCTTCATGCTCCCACCACATAGGGCAACACAGCTTTTTGTTTAAATCCTGACCTGGATCCTCCTCCACCTCATTCCCGAGGCTTCCCACAATCAGCTAAACCTACCTACTAGCACTCCTGTTTTTTCCACCTTTTTTGGCTGCCATAGTTAGTTCTGGCAGATGTTCCTGTGGGAGGGAGCTCACAGTCTCCAAACTCTGCACAGGGGTGCCACCTCCCAGTTACATCACAGGTCAAAGTCAGCCCAACTCCCCAGCCCAAGCGGACTATCAGCAGGACAATAAAGCTATCCTGCTGATATTCGTATGCAAAATAACTCAATCACTGTGCTGCTTCCTTTTCCAGCCCCGGAGCTAGGCTTGAGAAGGATTTGGGAACTTCTCAGCCTACACCCCATTCTGAACCTAGTTCCACAGCTGTTAGAGTGTGTGTACTCCATGCATCTATCTTCTTTTTTAACTTTAAAATAATGCTTTAAGGATAACTTACACACAGTAAGGTGCACAAATTAATAAATTAACACAGCCACCAAGGTTTATGTATAGATATACTCACATATGTATATGAGTATATATACATATAAATATATATATGAGTGTATGTATGATGTATATAACAACATCCAATTACTTTTCACACTTACCATTCATTCCCCAGACCTAGGTAATCAGTATTTTAACTTCTATTAAGATTAATTTTGATTGTGTTACATTAAACTAGCCTTTTTCTACCAAGTCCTAGGAGAAATATATTCCATGTCTGCCTTACTACTGATTTCCCAGAACCTCAGTAACTATTAGTGGAACTGAATTATTAATAACACAATTTTCACACATAACAGTTAATTAGTTTTGCTTTGAAAATTAGTAGACTATTTCTCTCTAGCTTATGTGTGTTTGTGTCTGTCTATGATTTTTGTATGTGTGTGTGTTTACGTGTGAGTTTAGGATGGATGGAAAAGTAAAGTGGTAAACATTTAATAGGCTGAAGGGAAATATCCCAAATACAGGTAATGAAATAAATAATTTTGTGGTCTAAGCGCGTATTTGATGAGCAGGTAAGGGCTGGGGAAAAAGGAAGCAGAGAGGAATAAAGAAACAAAACTAAATCAAGAAAGCAGATAAAGGATGAATTGGTAAACTTATCCCATTATGGATCAAAGCGAAGAGCTAATGAAACAAGATTTCAGTGGAAAATGACAAGCAGATAACAAAGATTTTTCCCTATTGATTAAGATACTTTCTTTTACCAACTTGGTAAGAAAGTGAAACCACAGATTTTTGAGCTATGTTTGCTTTATCTGGGAATTCTAATATCTTTAAACAGATATTTGAGTGCTTCTCTCTGACAGACTTGTTCTGCTTTGTTTGATGTCAAATAAATGCTTTCACCACTTATTCCAAGGAACAGTGTAGTAACATTTTTTTATTGTATGTTTCTCTGAAACACTTGAATTATTTAATTTTGCTTTAGGATTCCAGTTTCTGACTGCAAGCAGTAGTCAATCTAAGATTCGCTTCTAAGAAGCACTGTTTTTCTTGGTTTCTTGCTGACCCAACAACTCTTATGGCAACTTTAAGGCATAGCCTGAATAAGAATAGCAGGAAGCTGATTAAATGTAGATGTTCCTCATTTCAATAATCACAGTATTCAACCTTATCTTTTCAATCCAAAAAGAAAATACAAAGCATTTTCTGATTCTCTGTATTTCAGAATAAGACTTTCCATTTAGTAGGGATCTTTTCTGGAGTTGGCCTCCCAACTGACCCTTTAAGGGAATGGCTTAATGGTTTAGTCCACTGATTTTTAATTCAGAGAGATGAAATTCTATAATTTGGCAATTCTGTCATTTGGGTAAATTGCCTGACGTCTTAAGTATCTTCGTTTGTATAATAAAAATAGTAGTAATACCCACTTCAAGGACTGCAGTATTTATTAATTGAAGTAATAAATGCAGCAATGTTGATAACATCGCATCTCAGGTCACTTCTGTCAGTTGTCCTAATTCTGTTTGATATTACAGTGCATTTCATGTTTTCTCTCCCAAAAGTTTTCTCATTTTACTTCCTTTTATGAGCCATAGATTCTCAGATTACTTAAAACCCATTACAAGAAACAAGGCTTCTGAAATTGCAGATGTACCCATCATGCAAGCACAACTCATAACTTGCTGCAGTGCTGTTGATTTTTGCATTTATGCTAGCTTGCTAGACAAAACTTTATCTTTTTTAACTTTCTTGGCACACAGGAAAATACTATATAGTCTGTTTCAAAGGAGAGATCTATGACTTCCTTAGTGTCAATTTGAATAAATTTGCACCCAATGTTCCTAAGACTACTGTTAAGATCATTCACTAAAATGGCTAGTTTATCATAGTTAACTTCAAGCAGCCTTAGAATTATATGAATAATAGCAAAATTTTAACTGAACTCTTCAGATACTTAGACCTTGGGCAGACATATTACCCACAAAGTTTATGGAGTGTGCCTTGATGGAGAGGAGAAGCAATTGGTGTCATTATCTGGACTTCTGGGACAGCTCCAGGAGTGCTCCAGAAATGTAATAAATCAACACACTCAAGTTATGCAAATATCCATATCTTTTCTAACTCAAGGGCCTTTGTGCTTTTGTAGGAGCAGAATTTTTTTTGAGAATCAGTATTACTTTATTTGGTTATTATTAAGTTTTCTTACACAAATAGTTACAGGGTATTTTTTTATAATTACTCACTCTTCCATTACACATAGTCTCCTATTCTAAGCTACCAACATCTCTCACCTATTTTGTGGGAGGTGAGGAGGAAGCAAGTGAAATAACAACTTGCTGAAATGGTTTACCATTTACTTCAACCTCAATACTTTTCAAAAATTTCCCATTATTTTAAAGATAAACACCAGTATCCTTAAAATTACAGACAAGGTAATTGGACTCTTCCTCTGGGCTCTTTCACAGTATTGCCTTCCTAGCTCTAGCCTCAAGTTTCCTTTCATTTTCTCCTTTTTCCTTTGCACCATGGAGTCTTGGTTCATATTGTCTGCTGAGACAGATGTAATCCCACTCCCCAACCTGGCATGCCTTTACCTAGTTAAATCCTAAAAATTCATTAACGTAGAAATAGATTATTTTAACCCTTTCTGAATTCAAGTCTGGTCAGGTTTTTCTAAGATCCATTCAAAAATAATTTTTAAGCACATAGCTCAATCTGATTATTTACTTTTTTACTTACATATATTCACTTTTCTGCCTCTGGCCAGGCCATAAACTCCACGAGAATAGGCACCATGCTTTTGCTCCATGCTTGATCCCCTGCTCCCGGCATTGTGACAGGTGTGATCGTGGTTACACAACCACGTGTGATGCTTATTTTGAAACTCAGTGTGCATGTGTACTCATCTAGGATGAGTATTTAAAAAATAAAATTAAGAGCTGAATTTGAATAGGTGTACTTTTGATAGTGTTTATGTAGACAATAGAGTTCTCTATTCTCAATAAAGTTCTCGGGGGGGGAGGTTAAAATATTGGAAGAAATAAGAATTTAAGACCCCAAAATAATAAATGGTAGGAAAATCAGAGGCACACAATCTAGTTAAGTAATTTACTACTATTTTGAGGGTCTGCCCATGTAATCCTTTCATCCTTGAGATTCATTGTGATACCAGATGGAGAGCCACAGGGACAACTGTACAGTACAGTTTAGTGTGGGTTGGTTTGATAAGTATCAGTGAGCAGCTTGAACTGATGATGATCTCAGGCTATCATGGGATGCCTGACTTGGGGTGAGGGTAGAGTGTTAATTTGTCTTTTAAATTGACCTCTTCTTACATAGTTCTAGTTTAGGTTATACAATTTTGGACTCTTTTACCTATTCCTATTTGGTTTATGAATTTTTTTACAAATTTATGATTTAGACAACTTATTTGAATCCAATTTGTCAAGAATTATTTAATAATTTAGATTCATAATCACATTTTGATTACCCAAGTATATTATAAAATTTCAAAATAATACAGAATCCTGAGCATCTACTTGTGGTATTATTATTATTAATTATAAATTTCTAAAAATAAATAACAAAAGTAGTAGCCATACTATACATTGACTTTAAAATATTTTGCTATAGGCTGTATAAGGTGACTTATATTAGTTACTTAACTTTATTTAATATTTTTAAGAACATCTCTATAGTATTTAACATAAGACTGGCAAATAGTAGTTTCCTTAGGCATATTTGTTGAAATAATAAATAAATGTGAAGACTAACATTTTTATTCTATCTCTAGTAAAACTAGTGGAATCACCTTCTTTCACAAAGAACATTAATTTAAAAAACATGAAAATATTAACAAAGCATTTTTCATGTTCAAAAGGAGCAAGATAGATTTATGATTTTACTTTTTAATGTAAATTTCTAATACAGTACTTTAGTAACTTTAAAAGATAGGGACATCTATTTTTGTGTATTCTTAATTTTCACAAATGTAAACATTGATATTGATCACAAAACCTTCAGCCCTGGCTGGTGTCGCTCAGCGGATTGAACACAGGCCTGTGAACTGAAGGATCACAGGTTTGATTCCCAGTCAGGGCACAGGCCTGGGTTATGGGCCAGGTCCCTATTGGGAGGCACGTGAGAGGCAACCATACATTGATATTTCTCTCCCTCTCTTTCTTTTTTCCTTTCCCACTCTCTAAAAATAAATGGATAAAATATTTTTAAAAAACCCAGAAATTTTATTTACTTACTTACTTACTTACTTATTTCTGCACCTTGGGAAAAGACTGCTGCCATATTTATTATTTCCTTGCTACTGACTTTCACAATGTCTAGCTATCTGACGCTACCCAGTTAATCATTCTCTGAGTAAATCGGTAGTTGAATAACTGAATCCTTCTTCATATTCAGTCTTCAAAATATCTGATAACAACTTTTATGCCCCCTCTTCTCAAAATGAATTATATTTCCCCTATCTAGGTAAATATAATTTTTTGTTTAAATCATTATGCAAAAGCAAGATTTAATTGAAAGTATTTTGGAAACAGACTTTAGTTAAACAGCAATTTACAGCATAACTTAAAGCAAATCACTAAACATTTACCAAAGTGTTAAACAGTGTTCATAAACTGTATAGTTCTACAAAACATTAACATTTATTAAAGCTTTGCTATATAATGCTGTGTGTACTGCATTACACACTTTACATTTGGTAATGAATTTATTTCTTTCAACAATCCTATAAATTTGTTATTGTTATTAGTGTTTAAAGTGATATTACTAACTTTGGAAATCCATTACTCTAAATGCACTTTGGCTTTATTTGTTCTATTGCAGGCATAGTGTTGAGATGTGAATGTAATAATCTAGGAATTCCTGTACGTAGAAGAATACTGTGGATTTCTTCCAGGATCACTTCTGTTAATGCAGGTTAAGTAGATATACTCTGTCTATTACATTTCCTAAATCCATTAGCCTACAAATCTCATGAAAAATAAATTTAGACTGTTCTGGTATGATATATATTTGTAAATTAGAGAAAACCATTTGTAAACTAGAGAAAACCATCCAATCATAACAACTTTCTTTTGAAATCATTCACAGAAAATAAGTTTGCTCTTCTTCTTTTTTTTTCAAATTACTGACAGCAACATTGTTTAATAACCTGTATTTATCACTCATATATGCATCCAGTACAAAAAACTGGACTCTCCTTTAATTGACACCAACTATTTTGAACAATCCACGTTTATCTAAATTTTATTGGTGCCTGGGTATGTAACATTTTGGCCAGGAAAATATGATCATATTATAAAAAATGTAAGTCACCCTTTAGTATTTCGGATGTAGGCCTCTAATTCATGCTTTGCCTGTGTTTATACTACACTCGTTTCTTCTTATTGGCTGATTACATTTTATTTTTAAGTATATTTTATTAATTATGTTATTAGAGTTGTCCTATTGTTTTTCTCCCCTTTATCCCCCTCCTCCTACTCTGCCCCCACTCTCTACCACCCCCTCCCGCTGTGTGATCTCCATTTCTGTGATTTTGTTCTTGTTCTAATTGTTTGCTTAGTTTTTGTTTTTCTTTTTTAGGTTCAATTGTTCATACTTGTGAGTTTCTTGTTGTCTTACTGTTGATCTTTTGACTTTCTATTTCTTACATAAGTCCCTTTAACATTTCGTACAAGAAAGGCTTGGTGATAATGAACCCCTTTAACTCAGTCTTATCTGGGAAGCACTTTATCTGCCCTTCCATTCTGAATGATAGCTTTGCTGGATAGAGTCATCTTGCATGTAGATCCTTGCCTTTCATGACTTGGAATACTTCTTTCCAGCCCCTTCTTGCCTATAATGTTTCTTTTGAGAAATCAGCTGATGGTCTTATGGAAACTCCTTTGTAGGTAACAGTTTCTCTTGCTGAAGATCTTCTCCTTATCTGAATGTAAGATGAGAATTTTTTTCTTTAATTTTAATGTATAACTTTGCCACTACCATTTAGTCCCTTTAGCCCTGCTCCCCTCAGTAATCACCACATTATTGTCCATCTTCATGAGTCCTTTTTCCTTTTTGCTCAATCCCTCTACCCTCTAACTCCCCCCCCCACTAGTTGACATCTGTGATTCTTTAGGGCAGGGGTGTCCAATTCATGGCCCCAAGGCCACCTGTGGCTCAGGATGGCTATGAATTTGGCCCAAAATAGAATTGTAAATTCACTTAAAACATTATGAGATTTTTTTTTGTGTGTGTGATTATGTGTCACGATGTATTCAATGTGTGGCTCAAGACAGCTCTACAACTCTTCATCTTCCAGTGTGGCCCAGAGACGCCAAAAGTTTGGACATCCCTGCTTTAGGGTAAATACCTAGGAGCAGAATTACTGGGACACATGGGAATGTATGGATAATTTTATTTGAAACTGTAAAACTGTTTTTCTAGAGTAGATGGAACATTTGCATTTGCACGAACAATGTGGAAAAAGTTCCGTCTGCTTCAGATATTGCCAGCAGTTTGCATTGCCAGTATTTAATACCTGAGCCACCATAGTGTGTAGTGATATCCCTTCATGGTTTCAATTTGTGTTTCTTTTATGGCTAATGATATTTAACATCTTTACATATGCTTATTTGTCATACTTGTGTCTGCTTTGATAAAGGCCCTCAATCTTGTGCCCATTTTTAATTGGATTGTTTTCTTACAGTTAAGTTTTAAGAGTTCTTTATTCAAGATAAAAGTAACTTTGTCCCTTATGTAACTTGCCAGTATTATCCCAGGCTGTGACATGTCTTCTCATTCTCTTAGTAGTGTCTTTACTAGAGTGTTAAATTTCACTAGTCCATTTATTCTAATTATTATTTTATGGATTGTACTTTTGGGAGTGTCTTTAACAACTCTCTACCTAACCCCAGGTGACAAAGACTTTCTTCTAAAAGTTGTATGGTTTCATGGTTTGTGTTTAGAGATATTTATTTTAGTTAATATTTATATAATAAAAATATTGGTTAACATTTGTTTAAAGTATAAGGAACTCCAATCATTCCCACATAATTTATTAAAAGGTTATCCTTTATACATCCAATAGCTTTGTTTTATTCTATCAAAAGTACAAGAGCCATGTTTATGCTGGTCTATTTCTGGACTCTCTATTATGTTCCGTGGATCAATGTGTATATAGCCCTTTGCTATTACCACACTGTCTGAATTACTGCAGCTTAACAGAAAATCTTCAAATCAGATAGTGTGGTCACTTAGACTTTATTTGTCTTTTTCAAAAGTTTTTAATATATTCTTGTTCTTTTGCTTTTCATATAAATTTTAGAACCAATTGGCAAGATTTAAAAGTTTCTCTGCTGGAATTGTGATTGGAAGTGAATTAAATCTATATATCAAATTAGGCAAGAATTGACATTTTACATATTTTGAGGCTTCTGATTCATGACAGAAATATGTATCTATAATAATTTAGGTTTTATTTCATTTCTTTGACCAGTTATTTATTGCCAAAGTGGACCTTACACAAATAACAAAATGAGATTATTTTGGAATCGCAATTGAAGTTTGGGGCATGCATTCTAACAGCAAACAGTGTAAGAGTCCAGAGAATCAAAGAAAGGGGCTTTTTTTGTAGACTGGGGGAGCTGTTGTAAACAAAAAGCTCACTGAAGGAAACAAAGTTCGAAGTACGTATGTGTGAATTTTTATGGGCTGAGTTATGACTCAGAGAGTTATGACTCTCCCATTGGCCCAGCTGTTACTGGGCAAGAAGGAATCTTTTTTTGCTCCTGCTGACTTAGGAGAGTGATATGACTTCCTGTCCGAGATGCAAGGTATGTCTCTTCCTTTTGGGGTCTGTAGTGTGTAAGTGACATGTGGATGAAAGCTCTCTCTGTTAGTCAAACAACTCCATTTTAAATTAAATTACTGTTTAATAATTTTCACAGTTTGGTAGTTTTTATCATATAGACTTCATATGTGTTTTATCCAATTTATATTTAAGTATTTTTAACTTTGGCACTATCATGAATGATATTTTTCCTTTAAATTTAGTTTTTAATAGTTCATTGAGAGTGTATAGAAATATGATTTTTGTGTGTGTGGGTTGACTGTATGCTGCAACATTGTAAAAGTCATTTATTATTTCTAGGAGCTATGCTGTAGATTCTCTGGGGTTTCTGTAGAAAATTCTACTGTCTACAAATAAGTGCAGGTTTATTTTTTTATTTGGAAACTGTATGTCTTTTATTCTTTTTTTCTTGATTTAATTACTGGAATTTGCATTATTATGTGGGATAGCATTAGAGTGTATGAATAGCATTTCCTTGTGTCGACTGCAGAGACACAAACATTGTCTCTTTTATTATTAAGTATGGTACTACATATAGTCTTTGGTTTTTAAATGTTCATTATCAACTTGAGGAGTGTTCCTACTTAAGTAATTTGCTGAGATATTTTAAATCAGGAATGGATTTTTAATTTTGTCAAAAGTCTTGTTTTTCCCTTTTTTATCCACTAACATGATGTTATGAACTTTCATTTTTAGACTGTTAAATGATAAAATAAATATATGATTGATTTTTCTAATAGTGAACCACTCTTTTATTACTGGAGTAATGATAATTCATAGTAGCATATTGTTATTAGGATATACAGTTTGATTGGGTTTGCTAATATTTGTGTTGAAGATTTTTGCATCTGTGTTCCGTAAGATAAATAATGTGTACGTCTTTTCTCATTCTTTCATTCATTTGTTCATTATTGTTGGCAGTGATTTTTGGTTTTAGTACTAGGGTAATGTTGGCTTTATAGTTTAAGATAGGAAGTATCCTGTCTTCTATTTTATGAAAGGGATTGTATATAATTAATGGTATTTCCTCAAATGTTCAATTTAATTTACCAAAGGAACTGTCCAGACCTGGAGATTTCATTATTACAAAGGATTTTAGGCACAAATTCCATTTCTTTTATGGTTAAAAGGTTATTCAGATTATTTATTTTATCTTGAATGAGATTTTGTAGTATGTGGTTGTTATGAGCAGAATTGTGTTGCCCTTCCCCACACAAATTCATACGTTGAAGTCCTAACCCATAGTATCTCAGAATGTGGCTGTATTTGGAGAAAGAACCTTGGAAAAGATAATTCATGTAAAATGAGGCCTATAGAATAGACCTGAACCCAATCTGACGAGTCCTTATATGAAAAAGAACTTTGAATGTACTGAATGACAGCAGGGATGCATATACAAAGGAAAGACCATGAAAGGACACAGTAGAAAGAATCATCTTTAAGTCAAAGAGAAAGCCTCAGAAGAAAAAAATGTCAACACCTTGGTCTTGAGCTGCTAGCATCTAGACCCGTGAGAAAATACATTTCTGCCATTAGAGTGGCCCAGTTTGCACTATTTTGATATGGCAACCTTAGCAAACTACTACAAAGTTTTCAAGGAATTAATCTACATTATTGATAAATTTGGATTTATATCAATAATTTTTTTCTTTTTCAGCTTTATTGAGCTATAACTCACTTATAAAATTATAAGATATTTAAAGTGTGCATCATGGTGTTTGATTTACCTAAACATTGTGAAAGAATTACCCACATCTCATTCATTAACTCATTCATTCACTTTATATATTTATCTTTCAAGGGGAGTAGGGTGAAAACATTTAAGTTCTATTTTTTGAGCAAATTTCAATTACACAATGCAGTGTTATAAGTATAGCAACCCTGTTTAAATTAGATCCTCAGAACTTATTCCTCTTACAGCTGAAAGATTGCAACATTTTACCACCCTCTTCCAATTTCCCCAACCTCCAAGCCCTGGTGATTACTTTTCTACTGCTTTTGTTTGTTTGAAATGTTTTAATTCCACATGTAAGTGGTACTGTGCAGTATTTGTCTTTCTCTGTCAAGCTTATTTTACTTATTATAATTCTCCCAAGTTCCATCAATGTTCCTGCAAATGGCTGGATTTCTTTCTTGCTCATCACTGAAATATATATATATATATATATATATATATATATATATATATATATCTTTCATATCCTGTTGTTATTTCTCTTTCATATCCTGTTGTTATTTCTTTTAAATATATACCCAAAGTGGGGTTGCTAGATCATATGGTGGTGGTTCTATCTCTAATTTTGAGGAACCTCCATACTGTTTTCCATAATGACTGCACCAATTCAGATTCCCTCAAGCAATGCACAAGTGTTTCCTTTTCTCTATATCTTCACTAACACAAATGTTATCTCTTGTCATTTTTATAACAGCCATTCTAACAAGAGTGAAGGGATATCTGAATTCTGGTTTTAATTTTCATTTCCTTGATGAATAATGGTGCTGAGAACTTTTTTATGTACCTGCCAGCCATCTGTGTGTCTTATATGGGAATATGTTTATTCAGATCTACTGCTCATTTTTTAATTGAATTTTTTGCTATTAAAATTATGCTTTATGAGTTCTTTTGTATATTTCATATATTAAACCAATATCGGGCATGTGATTTGCAAATAATTTATTCCATTCCATAATTTGCCTTTTCATTTAGTTGGTAATTTCTTTTACAGTACATTTTGTATAGGTTTGAAAGGTACATTTTTATGATATTAGATCTGTATGTTGTACTGTGTGCTCACCACCCAAAGTCAAACTATTTTCTGTAACCATATATTAGGCTCCTTCCATCCCCACCTTCCCAGCTTCTTCCCTTGGGTAAACACTACATTGTTACGGCTTGAGTTTCAGCATAGGGGTCCAACTTCATATTTTGTATATGACTGTTCAGTTTTCCCAGCACAATTTTTTAAAGAGACTATCCTTTCACCATTGTATTTCCTTACCTTTTTAAATCATAAATTAATTTATCGTATATGGATGGCTTTATTCTGGGCTTTCTAATTTGTTCTATTGACATCATGCCTGTTTTCATGGTGATACTATACTGTATTGATTATGACTGCTTTGTAATATAGTGTTTGAAATCAGAAAATGTGAAGCCTCTAGCTTTTTCCACTTTTTTTTTATTTTAAGATTGTTTTGGCTAGTGGGAGTCTTCTGTGGTCCCATGCACATTTTAGGATTGTTATTTTTATTTCTGTGAAAGATGACACTGACATTTGATAGGGGTTGCATCGAATGTGTAGATTGCTTTGGATAGTATGGACAGTAAAACTAATTAATTCTTCTAGTCCATGAGCACAGAACATCTTTTCATGCATTTGTTTCTGATTTTGTTTATTTATAATGTCTTATAGTTTTCAGTGTATATAGATTGTTCACCTCCATGAAATCTGTTTCTTGGTATTTAATATTTTTTGATACAATTGTAAATTGAATTATTTTCTTAATATCTCTTATAGTTCAATATCTATGTATAAAACCAGAACTGATTTTTGTATGTTGATTTTGCATTATGCTACTTTACTGATTTCATTTATTAGTTCCAACCTTTCTTTGGATTCTTTAGGGATTTCTTTTGGATTCTACATATATTTCATGCAATCTGCAAATAGAGGTAGTGTTACTTCTTCGTTTCTGATTTGGATGTCTTTTACTACTTTTTCCTGCTTAATTACTCTGGCTAGGACTTCAGTACTAAGTTAAATAATATAAGTGAGTTGGGCATGCTTGTCTTATTCCTGATCTTTGAAGAAAAACTTTTAGCTTTTCATCATTGAGTGTGATGTTAGCTGTGGACTTACCATATAAGGTATTTACAATGTTGAGGTACATTCACTTTACATCCATTTTGTTCAGAATTTTATCATAAATGAGTGTTGAATTTTTCTAAATGCTTTTTCCTGCATCTATTGAGATAATCATGTAATTTTTGTTTTTCACTTTATTCATGTGGTGTATCATATTGATTGATTTTCAGGTATTAAACCATTCTTACATCCTGATACAAATTTCACATAATCATGGAAAATTATACTTTTTAGACTGTTGAATTTAGTTTGCTAATTTTTATGTATTTATTTTTAGAGAGGAGAAAGGAAGGAGAAAGAGAGGGAGAGAAACATCAATGTGTGGTTGCCTCTTGTGTGCTCCCTGCTGGGACCTGGCCTGCAACCCAGGCATGTGCTCTGACTGGGAATCACACTGGTGACCCTTTGGTTTTCAGGCCAGCATTCAATTCACTGAGACACACCAGCCAGGGCAGTTTGCTAATATTTTACTGAGGGTTTTTTACATCTATATTCATCAGGGATATTGTCCTGTAATTTTTTCAATGTCCTTGTATGGTCTTGGTCAGGATAATACTGGCCTCATTGAATGAGTTTGGGAGTACTTTCTCATCTTTTATTTTTGGAAGAGTTTGAGAAGGATTGGTACAAATTATTCTTTAAATGCATGGTAGATTTTACTGCTGAAGCCATCTGGTCCTTGATGTTTGGGGTGGGGGGAGTTTTGATTACTGATTTGATATTCTTATAATTGGTTAGTTCAGATGTTCCATTCCTTTTTCATTTAGTCTTGGTAAGTGGTATGTTTTTAGGAATTTATCCACTTCTTTTGGGTTATTCAATTTATTGCTATATCATTGTTCATAAAAATCTCTTATTATGTCATGTATTTGTATGGTATCAGTTGTAATGTCCCTTCTTTCACTTTGTATATTATTTATTTGAGTTCTTTCTTTTTTTTTTCCCACTTTCCTAGTTTTGATAGTGTGGTCCCTTATTGAAGATGAACCTTATCTTTCATCCTTGCATGAATTTTTCTCTCTCAAACTGTTGTGATTGTCCAAAGTGCCTTCTTTGTTCTTGGTGGATCCAAGGATTTGAGGATGTACGAGTATATGTCAGTGTCCCAAAGGGTAAAACCTCAGTAAGCACCTAGATGAAGGCTGATGGGAAATCAGATGCTCACAGAGCAGCCTTTGAAGTAATCAAGTAGGCTTCTGACAGAGAAATACTGGGAGATGGGCATTTCTGTATGCTGCTTCTGTGCTGATCCTGGGGGGATAGCTATGTTCTTGTTAGCTTGTTTAGCACTGTTTCTTGGTTCGATGTTGTCTTGTGCATATCATGGATGCACAAGACAACATCACTCAGCACGAGAACTAGGTGCTCTTGGGGCCCTCACTCAGATGGAAGTCTTAAAAGTTGGTGTGCTAGATGCTCAGTCCAAATCCTTCTCTCTCACAGAGAAGCTGGGAGTGTGAATTACCTCCCAATCATATTATCATTATGCTAAGGATGAGGTTTACGGCAAGTGTGCCACCCACAATCTTTCCTATCAGATTGTTGTGTATGTTTTCTTATTTGCCTGATGTATAGGAGTCACTTAGCTAGTTGCTGGATTTAGTTTTCAGAGGGAATTGTTTTATGTAGCTGTAGATTTTCTGTGTCCTGGAAGGACGGTAAATTCAGGAGCTCCTCTGTCACCATCTTGGCTGAAACACTCTGCTACTATTTTCTGATTGTTTCTAATTCTCTCTGCCTCTTTCCTTTTAACATTCCTAATATTTATTTTTGGATTATTTGAATACTTCTCAGTGTTTAATGTACCTTTATTTATATTCTTTTACTATATGTACATGCATAACGTTTTCATTGCCTATATATATATAGGCAGTTGTCCAGTTACATAGAAACCTTACCATCATAATATGTTACTTATCCTCCTTTTAAATCTGTAGATATTAAAATCTCATTAAATACTATTTTGAATTTTATTTTAAACTTTCAAAACATAGTTTAAAGAATGCTAGAGGAGAATTGTTTGTTTTTATTTTAAAGTGCATTTATTTATTTTATTGTTGTTCAATTACAGTTGTTCCTGTTTTCCCCCCATTACTCTTCCCTGCCCTACCCACCCCCCACCTCCCACATTCAATCCTCCCTATCCCATTGTCTTTGTCCATGGGTCCTTTGTACACATTAAAATCTCATTAAATAATATTTTGAATTTTGCTTTAAACTTTTAAAACATATCTGAAAGAATGCCAGAGGAGAAGAACAGTTTACTACATTTGTCTATGTATTTTCTGCCATTCCGGTTCTCTCTTCATTCCTTATGTTCTCTGCATCATTTCTGTCCCCTGAAGCTTCCTTTTGCAATTCTAATGGAGATGTTTAACTGGCAACAAATTCTTAGTTTTACATGATCTTAGAATGTCTTTATTTTACTATTTCATGAGGAACATTTAAACATTTTCTAGATTTATGAAATGGCAGTTGTTTTCTTTAGCAGTTAAAAAAAATCCTGTGTCATTTTCTCTGGCCTCCATTATTTCTATTGATGAATCTGCAAGAATTCTTATTTTCATTCTTTTACAGGTAACATATTTCTTTTCTCTGATTGCTTTCAATAGCTATTTTTTGTCTTGCATTTTTGCAGAGTGCTTATGATGTATCTGAGCATGAATATTTAGCTTTATCTTCTTTGGGATTCTTTGAGCTTTTTGAATTGTATGATTGTCACCAAAATTGAGAAGATTTTAGTCAATATTTCTTCAAATATTTTTACAGCCTAAATTCTTTCTCTTTTTCTTCTGGGACTCTGGGATTCGCATGGTAGCTTTTCTTATCATTCAACTGGTCCCCGAAGCTCAGTTTATTTTTATTTTTTAACCTTTTTCTTGCACAGAATGAATACTTTCTATTGATTTACCCTCAGGCTTTCTGAGACATCTATCACCTCTATTTGTCATTGAGCCAGTCCAGTGAGGTTTTCGCTCTCTTTTTAAAATTTTAGTTATTGTATTTTTCAGTGCTAAATTTTGATTTGGTACAATGTTATACATTCCATTTTTTATTACTTTCAAGTTATTTATGAGTGCTTGCTGAGTATTTTTTAAATAGTTTCCTTAATGTCACTGTCATATAATTCTATCATCTGTGTTTTATCAGGTCTGATTTCTATTGATTTTTCTTTTTCCATGTAATCCTAGACTTTTCTTGTTCTTCACATTCAGAATAATTTTAAATTGCATCCTAGACTTTTTGAATATTACCCTGTGAGACTTTGGGTGTTATTTAAATCATGGGAGTGATGATATTTTTTTGCTTTGGAAGGAACTCAACCTGGTAAGTTTCAGACCATTGGTTCCAACTACTTTCGATGGGCTGTGGTTCAGTATCAGTTTTCAAAGGCTTTCTAGTACATCTTGAATCTCTCTCACATATTTATTTCCAGCCAGTCAGTCCAAGACTTTGGTTGCGGTCAGAACTCAGATTCAAAAAGTATTCCGATTAAGATAATATTAACACGTGCCACTCAGGGCTGAGCTCATAAATTCAAAGCCAAGTTTATGGGTTTCCTTTCATGAGCTCTTTCATCTCCATGAATTTCCTGGTTGGTATGGACTGAATTGTGTCCCCCTACAGTTTCATAAGCTAAAGCCCTAACCCCCAATGTGGCTATATTTGGAGGTAGGGTCTTTTCAGAGGTAAGTAAGAATAAATAAGGTCATAAGGGTGGGGTTCTGATCTAATAGATGATTAGTGCCCTTATAAAAAGAGATACAAGGGAGATCTCTCGATCTCTCTCTCTCTCTCTCTCTCTCTCTCTCTCTCTCTCGGATAACACAGCAAAAAGACAGCTACCTTCAAACCAGTTTTTATCAGAAACTGACTGTGATGGCTCCTTTATTTCAGACTTTTAGTTTACAAAACTGTGAGAAAATAAATTTTCATTGTTTCAGATACCTAGTCTATGTTATTTTGCTATGGAACCCGAGTGAACTGGTACAATGGTACTTCCCTGTTCCCAGGGGCTCAACTTTTCAGCCCTTCAGTCAGAAAGCCTGGGCTGGAGTTGCCCTTCTCAGCCAAATCCTTTGTTTCCTACACCTGCATTCAGGGCCACGTGGCAGCAGGGCAGACAGAGATTAAAAAGCACTGAAAGGTTGCCCTTGGCTCTTGGAACCACATATCTGTTGATTAAAGATGTTTCCTCTCTGTTGGAGTTGTGGCCCCTGTGGGCTCATGTTGCTGCAATTGCTGCCTTTCCCACAGCATTGCTTTGAGACTAGGGTGTGAGAGAACAGAGAGAGGGAAAAAACGGAAAGGATTACTTTTCATACTCTCCGAATTGGGAGTTTTCTTACCTACACCTCAAGCTAAAATTACAGGGCTTCGTTTAGAGTTCTGTCTGTACCTAGTCTCTATTTCCACATATTGTTTCTGTCTAGGATATGTTTGAGGAGAAAAAAATCACAAAACAGGATTTTTTATTGTTGACACTATTCCAGATGTCCCCCATTTCCCTCTCCCCTTTGCCCACCACACCCCAGCAACCCCTCACCTGGCCTTCAGCACACTACCGCCTGTGTCCATGGGCTATGCATGTATTTTCTTTCATCCAGTCATTCCGGCTCTTCTCCTCTGAGATCTGTTGGTCTGTTCCATGTATCTGTGCCTCTGTATTTATTTATTTTTTTTGTTCAGTTTATTTCGTTGATTAGATTCCACATACAAAGTCTGTCTGGAACCATTAATATAAGGAGAACAGTTTGCATGACAGTGATATAACCTGGCAGCCAAGGAGAGTGGACTGGAATGCGCATGTGTGAATAATGATAACTTCATTGTACTAGCCAGTGGGGGTGGTAGATGCATGGTAATGCATGTGTACTGTGTGGCTGCTGCATTCAAAATGACTGAACAAGTAGAGCATCGAATCTGCATCAAATTTTGCATTAAGCTTGAGCATTCCTCTACAGAAACTATTCAGATGATTGAGAAGGCTGCAGCTATTGGCAAATGGTGATTGGCAGCTTCATCACAAAAACATGCCTCGTCCTGCATTACGTCTCATGCAGAGATTTTTGGTGAAACATCAAATCACCCAGGTGATTCAGCCTCCCTACAGCACATATTTGGCACCCTGAGACTTCTGGATTTTCCCAAAACTAAAATCACCTTTGGAAGGTAAGAGATTTCAGACCATCAGTGAGACTCAGAAAAATATGACTGGACAGCTGACGGCAATTGGGAGAACTGCAATGAGGTCCCAAGATGCTTACTTTGAAGGGGACTGAAGTGTCATTGTCCTGTGTACAATATTTCTTGTATCTTCTTCAATAAATGTCTCCATGTTTCAGATTACATGACTGGATACTTTCTGAACAGACCTCTCCTACAAGTGAGATTGTATGGTATTCTTCTTTCTCCAATTGGTTTCTTTTTCTTAGCATAATAATCCCCAGGTCCATTCATGCTGTTGCAAAGGGTAACAGTTCCTTCTTTTTTACAGCTGCATAGTATTCTATTGTGTAAATATACCATAGCTTTTTTATCCACTCATCTACTGATGGACACAGGCTGTTTTCAGATCTTGGCTGTTATAATGTTGCTTCAGTGAACATAGGGCTGCATATATTCTTCTGAATTAGTGTTTTGGGTTTCTTTAAATACATACCTAGCAGTGGAATCCCTGGGTCAGAAGGCAGTTTCATTTTTAATTTTTTGAGGAAATTCCATACTGTTTCCACAGTGGCTGCACCAGTCTGCATTCCCACCACAGTGCACTAGGGTTCCCTTTCTCCGCATCCTCACTAGTACTTGTTTGTTGATTTACTGATGATAACAAATGGAAATTTACTGTTGTTTTGGTGGCACTTTAAATTCTGCGTTTTGTTCTCAATCCATCTGCTGCTATTTTATTTTCGTATCTTTAAGTAGTTACTTTATCTTAAATATAATCAAAACTCTAATTTGAGTATTTTGTTTTAAATAGTTCGGAATCAAAACTGCAATACAATATTTTTATAGAAATAAAGTATATGCACTCTATTCATAAGAGCAGATATTAAAGCCGTGTGTTTGAGGTGGGGGATGTGGATGGGATGCAGAGTACCCAGAGTATGGACCAACAGTGTGGCAAAAGCCTCAAAGAGAGAAGCTTTGCTAATATACAGAGTGAGAAGAATGGTGCTCAGGAAACAAGAAAACTTAGAATCTTATTCTGTACATGAGGAGATTCAACTAAATGGTTTTCAAGATTCCAGTTCAAACTATTGCCCCATAGCTCTAAATTTGCTTGACTTTTTTGTTAGTATTATTTTTATCCGACTTAATAAAATTGTGTTCTCTGGATTAGATGGCCATAATTAAAACTATTTTAATAGAGTGTCATCAACATCAGGTTTTAAAGCTCTTGTTTAATATGAGTTTGAATTAAAGTATGAGGGAATTCATTTTAGCTCAAATGATTTTTACAAACAGACTTTCCTCACATTTGGTGATGATTAAAAAAGAACAACTAAAAATGTTTGAAGACATTGCTTTCGACTCAGATTATAAAATTTATATATTGGGTTTTGTTCTTGGAATAAATTATTTCCATGTGTACTTGTACATTAGATATTTCTTCATAAACCTCTTTTGTAGCATAATTTATTATATTTAAAATATTCTGAAAAATAAAATTAACCTGAACCTATTGAAATATAACTTGGTTTTCTGATTTTAAAAGGCTATAGTTTTGTCTTTCGAGGATATCAAACTAATTTCTGATAATTCTTGGGGATTTCCCTAAGCATTTTTTTTTTTTTGCCATTAAAAGATAGTAATTTTCCAAATCTACAATAGTTAAGGTGGATAAGTCTTTTCTAGTATAAGGAAGACAAATCATGGAAGAACCAAGATTATTTAAATTGGGTTGATAGCATTTCAATTTTCACAAACCTTTTAGCCTGTTGTTATCTTTGCTTTTACCAATTTAAATGCATTAACTCCAAGGCTGATTTTAAATTGAACATTTAAATTAATGCATTGTCAATTTGTTGTTATGGTAAAGGAAAGCATATAAGTTAGATACATGGATGTGGGAAAATAATGACACTCTCTTGATTTGCTATTTTAATCCAAATACACTCTGCCATTATCCATGTAAACCTAATGACATCTGAAAGCAGTATTGGCAAAGCCTATTTACAATATGTTCTCTTTTAGAGCTAGAGTAAATTGTTGCTGAAAAACAAACGATATTATTCTGTATAGCTGACTGGATATGCACCTAGTACCACTGATCACTTTAGCTAAAAGAAAGGAAGGAAACATAATGATGTTAATTAGCATCAAGCCCATGCTGAAGTGATTTTCTTTTAGATATTTAATTTCACCTTAGATGAAATATGGGATGAATAGTTGGCAGAGTATTTAAACATGAAATGAGCTGCAAAGAAATTGGCTCCTCAATGTTTTTTTTTTTTTTTTCCCCCTGAGTGGAATTTAAATGATATGTAAACAACATAGTGCAAACCCAATTTCTTCCTCCCTTGGGCTTTCATAACTTTAGGCAAGGAGTTGCATATAATCACTGTTTCTTTTTTTTTCCTGTTCTCTAATCCTACCTCTCAACCTTGATAGCTGGAGTTGAGAGAACACGGCATCTGTTGGAAGACTGTGAAGTTCTGTGGGTTCCCTAAACTTTAGATATGTTTCTGAAAGTACATACATATGTAGATTGGCATACAGAGGCTGGTGAGTTTAGCATAGGACTATTTCATTTCCTACCCAAGAACAATGAACAGATGTGCACGTAGCTATAACTAAAACTTTCATCTCATCCACTAAGGATTTGCACTTATTATTTAGGTATTACCATGGCTACAAGGGGAAGTCGAATTATGAAAGAAAAAACATGGTTCCACCAGAAATCCATAGGCAAAAGATGTTGATAGCAACATTTTAAAATACCCCCACCATATATTTTTGTGAACTTTAAATTAGATCTCATTACTGTGTTTTGGGATGGAAGTAGGACATACAGGCTTCTGCGGACAAGTTAGACCTTTGCAAAGTTTTTCTGAAGAAAACAGGATCGTGAGGCACCATTTCTTCTCTCACATTAGGTGATATTCCAGAGAAAAGAACTCCTTTAAGTTTTGATATTTCCCAGCATGAATCTTGTGCCTAATCAATTAATTTTGCTATGTTTACTATTTTTACCCCATGTGTAAGTCTTTCTCTCTCTTCATCAAACAGTAGTTTTTCTCTTCACTTATTGATATCATGCCCACTTTATAAATGATATTAAAACAGCATGTCTAGAATGGATTTATGTTGATTCCTATGGTATAATCCTTACTATTTAGAATGAATTTTCTTCAGTCTGTTCCACCCTTGTGACACTTGTTTCTATGCATCTCATCTTTCTTATACTTTAAAAGTTACAAGGACCAACATCATATCCTATCATATACTCTGATTTTGTTTTTTATACCACAAATCACAGAGTCTTGCCTATATAGGTGGTCAGCACATCAAGGCTGAATGAATTAAAGAGTGAAAACTTTCCTATAGGGACTGTACAAGGTAATTCAAACACACAAAAATTATGGTTGTATTGGAAGGCAGCACACATATTTTCAGTCTAGAAAGTAGATATAATGAAGGTACATCTCAAGGGAAAGTGGTGGGAAATGAGAAAGCTATTTCATAAAGAACCTTCTATGAGATTGAATAGTCAGAGTCTTCCTTCTTAATATCTATCAAATCCAACCCTTTATCTCATGATTATTACTAACTGGCTTCCCTTTTGCTACTCTCACCTTTCTTTCCTGCAATACATCTTCCATATTACTCCCAGAGGAATTTTATGAACTCTACATGTAATAAAGTCATTCTTATCCAACATTCTCCAAAGTCTCCTAATAATATTCGAAATAGTACTCAAACCCATTAGTATAATCAGTGTCCTTTAATATATGTCTTATGCACATCTCCCTATTTTTGTCTCTAATAAATTTCACTAAACATATACCATTCTCTCTTGTAAGTCCCATGTCTGAAATAAACTTTTATTCCTTACCTTTTTTTAAAACTCAAATTATGTCATCTCTTTCAAAAAATGTTTTCTTACTCACTAGTTTGATTTGTGTTTCCTTACTATCTCCTCAAGTATTTCTATGATTAGGCTGTTTACAAATTCCTTGAAGATAAAGATAATACCTTAAAAATAATGTAAGTGAGCACTATTTGTCTATAGATATCATACGTATACAAATACTAGAACTTGTCCTGGGACAGGGAATGGTTGGTGAATTGAGGCAGGGTGGCGAATTAACAAGGTGGAAAAATGTTTTGGTTTATTTCTGTCCCTGCTTTTATTTGCTCTTTCCAGTCAATGTACCTAATCTAAATTCTGAGTCAGAGATTCTGTAAAGACTCCAACTGCCTTTAACTTGATTCTGCTTAATTCTGACATTTGAAACATGTTAGTAAGAGAGAGGTGTTGTATGAATGACTTCTATTACAGAATTGGAACACTTAGGGTGCATATAACAAAGGTTAAGTGAACTCATTGGTGGGGGAAAAATTATAAATAATGGATCTAAACCAGAGAGCAAAATCTGATAGATGGAAAATGTGTGAAAAAACAGAACATCTTCTCAGGAAAATAAAATGAGCAGATGAAGATGGCCAAACTTCCCTCATTTTAACCTGTGCTTAATGCTAGGCCTGTCTTTTCTATGAGCATCCAGGTAATAGTCTGGAGCTCAGCTCACACATCACATGTCCACTTGCTCTCTGAGACTCCTGAATCAGAAACTCCTTCATTCTTCAGGGTTCGTAGATTTTTTCTGGAGCTGTTAAACTGTTAAAAGTAATTCATTGAATGCAATTTACAGCATTTAACTAACATCAATGTTGACTTTGTTGCCTTGAATATTAGGAGTGGTGCTCTTCCCGTATACAATAGTTAATATATGCAAAAATTATTCTTTCCAACGCTTGATGTTCTGTAAGCCATATTCTCAAATCTTTATAGTTAAGTGAAGGTCAAGGTATAACAAAGGCATAATTTCTTGATTTAGCTGGTCTTACAGGATATCTATATGAGTCAATTGACATTGCATAAATAGCTGTACAGAGTGAGAAAGCTTCTAACGCAAAATGTTACTCGTATTAGGAATAGTAAAAGACAATTATTAAAAATATGTATTTGGATTTTAGGACTCTAATACTAAGTATTTAATTTTCAAATTTTCTGTTCTCAGTTCCTCTTTCTTCATATAAACTGGGATATTATAAAACATTTTTAGCTTTGAAAGCCTGAGTAGTTATATGTCACACACTTTGAAATGACTCAACATAAGCTATAAACTACCATAGGCGTTGCATAAACATGTGGGCTATGGTACAAAAATAACTTTCCTTTTAATACCTTATTGGTTACTGTGTAAATTATGGTTTCTAGAACTCTTGCAGAGACAAAATCTCATATCAATAGAAAGTAATTTTATTTGCAAATTATGATTCATACCTTACTATACTTGCTATGATTACAAATAAAATAACATCACTGTGTAATGGGCCCCCCCCCATCTCTCTATTTGTCTTGTATGCAATTTTGAAACTGATTGAGTCATGAAAATAACTTGTGGTAGTGATCCTAATGTATTAAAAATGTTTCATGTTCCTTTCTAACTGGATTATGCCCTGGATTGAAAAAGTCTTCTTTGTGGTAGTTGTATGTGGTTTCAAACATGAATAAACTTTTTGCTTTCAAAAAATAAAAATAAAAAAATTAAATCACATCAGAACCATGATACTGTTCTTGTTCAATGAGTATTTTGTAATGATGATAATGACACTGATGATAAATTATTGGTCACAGTGAGAGTGTACCTGCAGAATTTAACACAAAGTGAATTTAGGGAAAGTAGCTACTTTTCCAGAAGAAAAATTATAGCCCTAGATTAAAATTTTACTTTCATTTTTTTTTTTCCTAGAACTCAGTTCTGTGTATGTGTGAGGTAGGAATTATGTGACAGTCTGAAAGTGACAGAAAACCTTGTTGGCGCCTTTTATAAGTCTCTGTTGTCAGCATCATTAGCATTTTTTAAAAGTCTATTTTTTTTCTGGATTTCTTGTCACAATAATCAATCATCCATAGCATAGCATAAATTCAAACACTGATCTTGAGTTTTCTTCTACTTAGGCGGTAGCAATGCTTATTTATTCAAAAAACAACATAAAACATTGCCAGTGACATGTCTGGTCAAACTTTTCAATTTCATAATTGCTCAGAAATGTTAGTTGAAAGAAAGTTTCTTCTTGGGACAGATTATCTCCTTCAATCATAACCTATAAGTAAGAAGTGGACAAGATTGATTGTGTTTATACTGATGGAAGCATTCTAACGAGTACAGTAAATGTAATTTGCCCATTACAGATGCATAGATGGTAAATGCATCTGTAATTTCTAGGCAGTAGTCTGGCAGGTATGTAACTAATGGCATTTCTTCCCGCTGACTCAGAAGTCACCTTCCTTTCATGCGCACAATTTGAGAAGTTTACTGAAGACAACTGTAGCATCTATAGCTTGTGAAGTCCTTCTCACAAAGGAGGAAAAAATGGACTATCAAGAACTGAGGGTCTTCAGTTGAGCAAAAGATTTCAAATAAAGGCAGATGCTAAGTTTGGCAAAAACCAATTTTCAGAATAACACTGGCATGCTTTTTTTTTTCCCAAAAATAAGTTGTTGAGGACTAAACTTCCTACTCAAACAAAATATTTTGTCCAGATAAATAGGAGTCTGAATAATACTGTGCATCATACATATTTTTAGTTTTACATGAATTGCCTTTTTTAATATTCACCTAAGGCTATGTTTTACTAATTTGAGAGAGAGAGAAAGGAACATTGATCAGCGGCCTAACATACTCATCCAGACAGGAGCTTGAACCCACAACCTAAGTATGCTCTCTGACTAGGAATTGAACTTGTAATGTTTTGGGGCATGGGACAATGCTCCAACCAACTGAGCCACCTGACCAGGGCTATGTGAGTTATTTTTCAATTCACACTCTCCATATACCATTTAGACACTTCAGAAGAAGTAAAAATTACTAATTTTAATTTTATATTTCAAAGATAAAAGTCAAAGCACAAAATATATTTGTGCTTTGCTCTCTAGAAGTAATTTATTTAGCAGACAGGGTACATATGACTTTATTGAATTAATAAGTAATTTGTGTTATACATGTGTTTGAATCACAAAGAGATCTCTCTGGAAAAAGGCAAAGGCAAATGTGAGGTTGAATAGTTAGTCCTGTATAGTTTTAGATTCAACCTAAGTGTAATGAGATACCACTAACGAGTTTACGGAGAGAAATTTATATTGTGTGATTTGTGCTTTAAGAAGGTCACCCTCATGCTACTCTTCATTGGTGCAGACAGGGGTCCAATTATGATGCTATTGCAAGTGAGTGGTTTAAGTCAAGAGAAAACATGTGTAAAAATTCAATATGTATATTCAAATAAGAATTGTTAAGATCTAATCATAATGCAAATATGGAGACAAGTGGAGGGATAATGAAAGAAAAGATGAAGATTTTCTGGCTTGAGCAAATGGATAGATAACGTTGTTCACTTTGATTTGAAACACCAGGGAAAGAACAGGTCAGTGTTGGTGAGAAGAGAACCAATAGTCATATTTTGAACATGTTCACTATGAATTATCTATGAGATTGCCAAGTGGGATAGTTGATAGTGGAATTAGGTAATATAAATAAGCATGTTGGAGGAGAGGTCTGAACTGGAGAACTATAGAGGAGAGTCATGAGCATTAGAGAATGGCTACTTAGGGGAGAATTGCGCGGGAAGGATGAAAAATGATGAGGCCTAATAGGTCCACCATTAGCGTTCCAGCAGAGAAGGGAAACCCAGCCCACAGACAGAGACAAAAGGTGTTGGGCAACAAGGTTGTATTTAGAAATGCAAGAAAATGGTTAAAACTTTAAATGACAAAGAAGGCATCCATGTCAGAAATGCAAATAGAATTTTACTTAAGACATATTTCTCAAATTAGCACCTCATTTAGCAGTTGACTTTTTATTTTTGGATACAAGAAAAAATTAATTCTGTTACTAAGTAGAAAAGTCTTTAAGACTTTGACAGTGTAGAGCCAGGCTACCACCACCCTTTGAGGACTAGATTTGCCAAGTTTCTGATATTGCCTGGCATTTTTAAAAGCTCAGTTTTGAGGAATAGTCGTTTATTCCTGAAATAGAGCAGATTTAAATGTTGGTGTAAATAATGAAGACCCAGGCATATGCAAAATATATACAACAGAGGTCTGGGTTTCATTTGTGAAGAAACAACCAGTAAATATCATAAATTTAACTGCAAGGTTTAGAAAATATTCAGCTACAAAACAAATAGTTGCTCCAATGATATTACAAAAGAAATTTGATTCAATCATATAAATCTTCATTATTTTTGTAAAATGTACAGAAAATTCTAAAGATTAACATAATCTACAGTATCAATATAGAATATCACTTCATATATTTATGGTGATTTCCAATTTCAACGTACAAAAGCTATTAATAAATGGTAAAGTCTAGCTGAATTTCTTACTTTATTTTTTTCTCTAGCCTTTTCAGACAGCACTCAAATTTTAAAAGGCATTTGAATAATCTCAGGATTCTGTAAATATTCAAATTCTGATTTAGTACTTCTGGAATATTGTTTGAGATAGAAAGGATTTAAAGAACTGACTAGCTCTGAGCAGCTGCTGGGAAAAAAATATTGTATATCTTTTTATACCCGAAGGGGTGGATAAAACCAAATCTAATTTTATAGTGGATTATAGTTTTACTAAGAACCATAGTACTTAAATGAAAAGTCAACTTATGCATTTTTATCTATTTTTCCCTAACAAATTATCTCAAGCCTTACATGCTAAAAGCAGCAAACATTTGTTATCTCATAATTTCTGTGATTTAGAAATTCAGAAGTAGCACAGCTGAGTAGTTTTAACTCAAGAAATCTCATGAGTTTGCAGTCCGGATGGCTGGAGGTGTGGTCATGTGTAGGCTTCGCTGGGGCCAGTGGATCTGCGTCCAGGGTGGATCATTTATACTTCTTGCAAAACTCAAGTTCCTCATCAGGTAGGCCTGTCTATGTGGCTATGTAAGTTTCTTCACAACATAGTAACTAGCTTTCCCCAAGTGAGCAATATAAGAGAGAGCTATACAGAAGCCACATTATCTTTTGTGATCTAGGTTTGAAAGTCACACACCATTGTTTGCACAATATTCTGCTGGTTACACAGGTCAACCTTATTCGATGTCACAAAGAATTATGCTGTTTTTCAACTTCAGCATTGTTAACAATTTTTGGTTCAGATAATTATTTGTGAGAAACTATTTAGTCCATTGTAGAATTTTTAATACCATTTATAGCTCTAGACACTACAGTGGCATCCTTTTTCCTGAGCTAAGATAACCAAAATTGTTCTTCAGTATCTAGGCACAAAAATCACCTATGAGTGAGAACAATACACTGTAGAACAGGGAGAGAGCAGGAGGTAAAAGTCCTCCCTGGTCACTCCAAGGTGGAGGCTGACTATCTAATTTTGTAAAACAAATGCACAAAACTTGTTTTACTTGTGGATATATTTGTAATAGTGATTCTTTAAAGATTAAAGTATACGACTGCATATAAAATATTGGATGCATACATAGATTTAATAATTATGTATTGGAATGACTATTTTTAATAAATAAGGTATTTTGCTCTGAGACTTATGATATTATAGAGAGAAAATTATGTAATTCTCATATAGAGTGCTTAGCAGAAATCTGTAATGATATATCTTGCATATTTTATTACTGAACTCAAAAGGCCAGAGCATACACTGTAAACTGTAAAGCAATGTCTCATGTCCACACAAACACCTCTTCAGTGTGGCGGTACCCAGAAAGAATGAAAGAGCTCATTGCACCCACAGTCATCCCCTTTGCCATTGAACATAAATTAGACTAAAATATAATCATACTTTGTAACAAATTCTGAGTCTATTCCAAATTTGGAGGATTGTTGACCTGGTAAAGTGATATTTAAAAAGTCACCATTGCATCAGGCATTCCTTAACACCTAAGAGGCAAAATATTTTTAACATCACTAGAAGGTTTTAAAGAATGATGAAACAACTTTTTGGCAAAGGGGACAGCTTGGATACAGGTATAAATCTGGTGAGTTACTATCTCATATTATCTGAAAGGTTCTTTTCAATTATCCAAAACCTATGGACCCTTCCAAGTCCACTTCTAGCTATAGCTCTTCCAAGGTTTCTGCAACATTCTGGATATCATCTTCAAGATCCAGTATCAGGCATTACTGGACAATGAGACTATGTTCCTTCTATAATCATGCATGTATATATGTATGTTACATCTTCTTGATGAGATTAACAATTATTTGAGAACAGGATTTGTGTTTTATGCCACTTGCTTTTCTTTAGCTCCATAGGTTCTAAAACAAATGTTAATTGACTTTCTCAATCAATTTGTCAATGTCCACATAGAGTACTATAGTGATACAAACAAGTTCTGAAATAAGAATACTAGTGTTTGTATTACAACCATCATTTCCTGGCTGTATGAACTTGGAGGAGGCATTAGGGACTTTGCACTGAATGTCACCTTTTCTGTAATGTGCTTCCATTTAGATGTTCACATGGCAATCTGCCTTTTTTCTTCTCTTTGCTCAAAGGTCATCTGCTTAACTGAAAATTTTATGTAAAGGTGGAAGTCATATCTTCCCTACACCACAGTTGACTCCCCAACTCCTGAATCCCCTTCAATTTCATTCTTCTTTAGTAGCATTTATCAACTATCAAACTATGTCACTTTCTTCTTTATTATCATCATTGGTTATTATCTGTGAATCATAAATGCATGTATGAGTCTTAGAAAGGCCCTGGAATATATTCAGTCCTCAATGACCGTTAGTCACTTATATGACTTTGGAAACTAGGCAAGCACGGAAGACTTGAGAATTTTTTCTCTAATAAAAATTATCCAAATTCTGTGTCCCAGAATTAAGCAATATAGTAAAGGAAAATAATGTTCCAATTTTATTTCTGCCAAAGATCTCATATTAGAATGTATTAATTTATCCTTTTTGTGAACTTGCCAAAGACTAGGAATAATCTCACACTAATTAGAATCTTGGGGTGATGTAGATCCACTCATCCTGTGAGTTCCTAACGTGCCCTACAAGCTCCTTTCATACAGGGATCATTTCACCACCAAAATGAGGCTATTCCAGGGCCAATAGCAGTAGCCAAATAGACAATCTGCTCAGAACATATGGTACAATGGTGGGGTGAAAAGATTTTGGCTTAGACAAGCAGAACAATTCTTACTCTTGTAAAATATGTCTTGTACTTCTTTAAGATTCATTCATATCCAAAATAATGTGAAACACCAAGGTCATGCCTAGTCAGACCAATGAACAATGCAGCTCAGAGTACTACATGACATTCATGAATATCAGCATCTTATATTGAAATAATTATCTTCTGTAAGTTTTGTCATTTCAAGATAGATTTATTCAAACAAGAATCCCTTATGCCTACTTTCAGAAGTTCAGGCTTGCTTCACAGCTAGGTGAACTCCTCTGAATAAATGTGAATGAAAACAAATTATTTTCATTGGTCCAACTACAGTGAATCAAGAAATTCCTTGCCAATGTCTGCATCACTTAGGTTCAAAATGGCAGAGAATATAACATAAGTTTTAAGTTATGTCAAGACATCAGTGTGGTAATGGTAAAACTTGAAGGTGATCTCATTCAACTTGAAGGATATTGTGCAGCGTGCTATAGTACAGCACATCCTAATGGAAGAATTCATTTACTTTGAAGTGAATCGAGGTGATTTTTTTCTCCCCATAAATTTATGTTTGAATGTGAATCAGTAATCTTGCTGGCAGCCTCACTACGCATTGGTTATGGGAATTTTCAATGTCACGCATTATGATTTGTATCCTCAAATAGTTTCAAATAAAAGGTGTCTGCTGTTTTCTGGTGGAGTGCCAAGTGAATGAATACTTGTTTGATTTGCTATCTGTATATTGAGTTTTACATCTTCTATAATTAACCAGTCAATCTAGTGTCTCCTAAAAAACTGCTGCCAGCTATTGTGGAGTATATTAAAAGCTAAGACTTCAAGCAGTTGATACTGGCTCTTTTTTATACCAATGCCTGAGTTTTCTTTGATAGACTAAGACCAATTTAATTTTTAGTATTATGTACCTTGCTTGATTTTACACCTAAGCCATCATATCACATCCCAGAAAAATAAAATGAAACCAATTCCACTGCAACATTCAGGAAAACAAACAGAATTTACTAGGGGAGAATATATTGAAAAGAAAATGAGATGTAGTTTTCTATTAGCTCTAGCTGAGTCCAGGATTTATAAAATAACATTGTAAATTGCAAGATTGTTAAGTTATGAATTATGATTTTTGACATGCGTTTACTGTGTTAAGGTAAGCTTTCTGTTATAAATGATAGTATTCATCACATGTGAGTAATTCAGAGTTAAAGTTTTTTTAAACATTTCATTTATTTATTTTTATGTATTTATTTATTTATTTTTAGAGAGGGGAAAGGAAGAGAAAGAAAGGGAGAGAAACATCCCATATAAGACAGATACATCAATTGGTTGCCTCTTGCACACCCCTAACTGGGGGCCTGGCCTGCAACCCAGGCATGTGCCCTGACTTGGAATCGAACCAATGACCTTTCAGTTCGCAGGCTGGCACTCAATCCATTGAGCCACAGCAGTCAGGGTTATTTATTTATTTTTTAGAGAGAGGGGAAGGAAAAAAGAAGAGGAAGGAGAGAAACATCAATGTGTGGTTGCCTCTTGCACACCCCCAACTGGGAACTTAGCCTGCAACCCAGGCATGTGCACTGATTGGGAATTAAACAGGAGACCCTTTGGTTCACAGGCCAGCACTCAACCCAATGAGCCACACCAACCAGGGCTATGTTTTTTGTTTGTTTGTTTGTTTGTTTGTTTGTTTGTTTGTTTGTTTAACAAGAATAGCAGCTTCATATAACACTAAAGCCACTAAAACATTTATTAGAAACTTTTATTAGAAAATCCACATTTGGTAAATTGCATTTGGAAAACCCAAGTCTGGGAGACTCTTTGTGAATTTAGGAAATGTACCTAAATTTCTTAAGTTCTATTTTTTTGTAGATAATTGAAAATTATCCTACTTACCAAAATGTGATAAATTCTGCAAAGTGGGTGACTTAGAAGCAACAATCTAACCCAGAGATTTTCAACCAGCATGATGCAAGAATTTTTAAAACACGTGATACCTGACTATTTAGTCAGGGGCACTGACCTCTTTCCTCTTAAATTGTTGAATAAAAAAATGACAACAGCCAATTCAACAATAGATGTCCAGTGTGAATGAATCAAAATTATACCTATTTTTGTGAGATAAGAAAAAATTCTACTTTTTCATGTGTCACAGATTTTAAGTAATTAGTTTATATGTGTTATAACATGAAAAAAGTTGAATAATTGGTGATCCAGCTGAATGGGAAACTAAAGGCTTATTCTAGTTTTCGTTCAGATTTTTATGTGTGTATTTTGAATTTGTTAGGAACTGATGGAGGTGAGAAGGAGACTAACCTCTTCCACTACCCCTAACATACAGCAAGACATAATTTGGCATAAATTCTCACAGAGCTTTATGATGGTAAAACATGACTAACTGTAAATGCAAAATGTTTGCATATGTGGTCTGGTATTATTGTGATTACTCTGACCTAAGTTAATTTAAATAAATTTATGGATAACTAGGTAGGACAAAGTCTGCCAAAAATGGATTAGACTGTACAACCAACCATATGCATTCATTTTGGTTTTGGGAAATATTATAACCTATATTTGATGCAAAGTTTGCTTAGGTCGAATATTGAAAGAACTTGAGAGACATGATAAATAATAAACATTTCAGATTTTGATTGGGTAAAAAATAAAGTACAGCCAGAGGAAAAAAATGCAGGTAGCACTTGGGTCCCAGAAAACCTCCAAGGCCAGTTCTCCCAGTTCTTTCTAAATTTCACAGGATGTGCTTATCTCAAGATTATGATTTATAAAGATACGTACGTAGGAGGGAGACCCTTGTTTTGAGAGCTTCAACAGATGTTTTTACATTTTGATTGTTTTAATGCACCCCAAATTATGTAGGGAAAGCAGGTTTTCAGATATCAGCAATTCATCTACACAGCCCCAAACGATGGTCCTGAGTTCAGCCAGAAATGTTTCAGACTTTAAAGAGCACATTAAAAATTACTAACTGGCGCATCTCATTTTTATCATAGGTAAGAGTATTTTGCTGACTTCCAGGTAACCTCAGAGATAATCATAGGGATTTTGTGGTCTAGCTGTAAGATAATTCTATCTTAAATACTGTTCAGAACCAGTTTTCCCAGCAGGCTGTGTAGACATGTTGATCTAGAACGTACTGTAAGAGCATATTGTACTGAAAAGTTTTTATTTTATTTTTTACATAGGCATCTTCAGTTGTTATGTTACAGATGGCAAGTCTCCAGTTTTACCCACACAGGGATGAATACAAAGAAAGGCTCTGGCCAGGAGTTTTTGACACTGGATATCAAAGCAAATAATCAAATTATAGGAAAACAGAAATTCTTAAAAGTCCCTGAAAACTGGCTGCCTCTCCCAGATTTTTTAAATTATATGTCAGTTGATGTTATGTGGTATTTTTGTTTATCTTATATTTCAAATCTTAAAACACATATTACTTTTCAAAAAATACATGTTTGTGGTGGTTTTTGTTTTTTAATTAGAACTTTTAAAATGCACAAATAGGTATCATTAGGGCTATCAAAGGTCTTGTCAGAAATATTTTAGCATAACGTAATTTCTATCTGCCTCTCAAAGCTTCCCCTAATAAAAACAGTATGAAAAATATAGCAGCTTTAAAACAAAACCTGTTTCTACTAGAGTGTTTTTCCCAGGAAACAATAAATAGAAATTCTGAAGTCTCCACTGAGATAAAGTTTTTCTTATCTAATGTGAAAATGCTTCATTCAAAGTGCTTCCTAAGTGTCAGGCTTCAAGGTCAGCTCTTGTAGAGGTAAAAAAGATAAGCAAAGATAAGCCATATAAAATAGCCATAACAGAAGCCAGTGTAAGATAGTTGGCTGCATGGGAAGTTCTGACAAATTGTGGTAAACAGTACAACAAAGGAGACATTTTACCTTGAGCAGAGAAGTCATGTGATCGTGTCAAAATGGACAGCCAACAAAACTGTTGATCCTAGGTGACTGCAAGGCTAATAAACTCATTTCCATATCCATTTGTATGTTCCTTCTTCATTGATGCAGTATCATAGAAACAATTAGGTAATATTCATTAACATCAAACAAAATCAGCTTTAACATTTGTCTGGTTTATTTTATCAATGGAGATGATGGAATCAAACAGTGAACCCACTATGCATTTTTGGTTTGAATTATCTTTTACTATAAAATAAGATACAAAATGTACTTAAGGTAGTCATTTTCTCATGATATTTTTGTACTATTTTAAATTTTCTTATATTTCAGTATATTCATTTTTATGGAAGGTGAATATTGTATGTACAAATTATTTTTATTGATAAAATATTTGAAAACACAGTTATGGAAAAAGTACATTTAAATTTTTTAAATTTATTGATGTGTAATATCAACTGGAAGATGAACATATCATGTTTGAATTCAATAAATTTTCTTCAAGAGTACACCACTAAAATCTGTATCCAGATCCAAAAACAAAGCATTAGCATCCCAGAAGTCTTTTTTATGCATTCTTCCAATTACTATCACTCATACCCCAAAGGTAGTCACTATTCTGACCTCTAATGACCCAGATTAATTTTGCTAAATTCAGCTTTATATATGTGATCTTGTTTAGCATTTTTATTTAGCTTCCTTTACACAGTTATGCTTATAAAATATAATTATGTTGTTCCATGTAGTGTTGGCCCTTTCCTTCCTCATTGCTATATATTATTCCAATCCATGAGCAAATAACAAACTTATATCAATTTTTCTGTTAATAAGCATTTGAGACTTTTCCAGTTTATGGCTATTGTAAATAGTTTTGCTATCCACATTCTAATACATGTCTTTCCCTACTTCTATTTCTGGTAGGTCGGTCAAGGATTAGAACTAGTAAGTCATATTTTCTGGGTACGCTTAGCTTTAGTAGACAATGGCAAATAGTCTAAAACTGGTCACGGTAATCCACACTCTCAGCAAAAGCATGTGCAGAGCCAGGGTGGTCCCCGAGTTCGGCGACACTGCCTTTTTTATGTTAGCCATTCGGGAAGTTGCATTTATTCAAAAATAAATAATGATTACATTTTAGTTCAGAGGTGTTCTTGCTCTATCATCTAGCTAGCTAGCTAGCTAGGTATCTAATGTATTCTTAAAGTATAACCAGGCAAAACATTCAACAGTATAACTTTCTGTATACTCAAATAACTATTTAGAATTCATATTTTTATTAAATACTGTAATGCATAAAACCTCACTCTGCACTTTTTATAACTCATTTTATTTTGGAGGAAAAACACCTCTGTGTTTCAAAATGCTTCTGTGAAGTTTAGGAAAATAAGTTTTTGTATAGTTAGAAGTTAGAAAGACAGAGGTAGATGATAATGAGATAGATAAACAGATAGAAAGATAGATGTTCAATGTCTCCTTGCCTGGAGTGTGAAAAACTAACTTAAAAAATGCACATGACACAATCTAATGTACAAAATGGGAATTTTTTGACAAAGAGATACACATAAAATAAATTACTCAGAGTAAATGTTTAAAGTGACCCTTCCTAAAAAATAAATAAATAAAACACTGCATGGCTACAGACTAAGAATGGAAAAATAAAACAAAATATTAGATCAGCCATATTCTTTCTTTTTTATTGTTTTGTGACCCCAGACCGGGAAACTTCAAAAGTCATTACTGGGTAACACTCCTGGGAGCCCTCCCTCTGCATGTGGCTTCCAGGGCAGGGAGAAGATAAGGAGTTGTTTGGACAAAGTTAAAGCTACTGGGTTATGACTGAGAGTACTTGTAATCAGTTTGGGAAATTAGTACTAGAGATAGTCTCTTCCACCAAATATTTAATTTCAACATCTCTTTTTTTGGAACCATATTTGTGAAAATAAAAGGGACCACTTATTTTTTATTTTTTAACAAACTTGCTAACTTTTTAAAAATATTTATTTATTTTTAGAGAGAGGAGAAGGGAGGGAGAGAGGGAGAGAAATATTGATGTGTGAGAGATACATTGATTGATTGCCTCCCATACACCTCCAACTGGGGACCCTGCCACAACCCAGGCATGTGCCCTGACTGGAAATCAAACCAGTGACCTTTCTATTCTCAGGCTGGCATATAATCCACTGAGCCACACCAGCCAAGGCAAGGGACCAAATATTAATTATTATTATTTTTTTTTATAAAGTTATTTCTTTTTTTTTTTAAGCCATGACACTATTTTTTTTTAATTATTTATTTATCTTTAGAGGGGAAGGGTAGGAGAGAGGGAGAGGGAGAGAGTATGGTTGCCTCTCGTGTGTCCCCTGCTGGGAACTGGCCCGCAACCCAGGCATGTGCCCTGACTGGGAATCGAACCTCGATCCTCTGGTTCGCAGGCCCGCACTCAATCCACTGAGCTACACCAGCCAGGGCCAAATATTAATTATTGATAAGTTATAGCAATAACCTAATACTGTGTTCCAAATTACAAATCAACATTTTAATATTTTATTTAAATATCAACCATTAAATATTAAGTTTTTTTTTTATCTTACAGCAATGTCTAAGCCCGTGAGTTTATAAAGAATTGTAAAGAGGTGGGTAGAAAAATGCATGCTTTTTCCATTTCACCTCCTTTTTATCCTAGCTAATACCCAATCTCCTTTATGATTCTAGCTGTAATATAACTTTCAGTGAATTTTCCCTACTTTCATATTAAGGCACATCTAAATGCTAATGCTTTTTTACTGTTTTGGGTTTTCTTATATATTTTTTTACAATTAAAAATGTAATTAATGTTCATCTTCTTCACCAAATTATATTTTTTAAATTACTTTATTGTTGTTGAATTATAGTTGTCTGCATTTTCTCCCCACCACCCCTCCCACACCAGCCAAACTGACCTCCATCCCTTGCTTCCACCCTCCCCCTTGGTTTTGTCCATGTGCCCTTTATAGTAGTTGCTATAAAGCCTTCTCCCCATTGTCCCCTTCCCGCTCCCCTTTGGTTATTGCTAGATTGTTCTTAACTTCAGTGTCTCTGGTTATACTTTATTTGCATTTCTCTTTTGTTCTCTTTTGATTATCTTTGGAACATAATCATGTTCCAGCTAAAGGTGAGATCATATGGTGTTTTTCCCTCTCCACCTGGCTTATTTCACTTAGCATAATGCTCTCCAGTTCCACCCATGCTGTTGCAAAGGGTAGGAGCTCCTTCTTTCTCTCTGCTGTGTAGTATTCCACTGTGTAAATGCACCACAGTTTTTTGATCCATTCATTTACTGATGAGCACTTAGGCTGCTTCCAGTACTTGGCTATTGTGAATTGTGCTGCTATGAATACTGGGGTGCATAGGTTCTTTTGGCTTGGTGTTTCAGGGCTCTTAGGGTATAATCCTAGCAGCAAAATTGCTGGGTCAAAAGGCAGTTCCATTTTTAGTTTTCTGAGGAAATTCCACATTGTTTTCCACAGTGGATGCACCAGTCTGCATTCCCAACAATGGTGCACTAAGGTTCCTGATTCTCTGCATCCTCTCCAACATTTGTTTGTTGATTTGTTTATGATGGCCATTCTGAGCATTGTGAGGTGATATCTCATTGTGGTTTTAATTTGCATCTCTCTGATGACTAGTGATGCTGAGCATCTTTTCATATGTCTCTGGGCCCTCTGTATGTCCTCCTTAGAGAAGTGTCTGTTCAAGTCTTTTGCCCATTTTTAACTGTTTTTTTTTTCTTCCTGGAGTGGAGTTGTGTGAGTTCTTTATATATTTTGGAGATCAACCCCTTGTCTGAGATATCATTGGCAAATATGTTTTCCCATACAGTTGGTTCTTTTTTTTATTTTAATGCTGTTTTCTTTAGCCATGCAGAAGCCTTTTAATATGATGAGGTCCCATTTGTTTATTTCCATTATATGGCTTGCTTTAGGGAATGTATTTATGAATATGTTACTCTGTGGGAGGTCTGAGATTTTCCTGGTGATATTTTCCTCTAGGACTTTTAGAGTGTCACGACTTACATTTAAGTCTTACCAAATTTTAAATTTTATGAGGAGAGAGAACAACTTTTACTCTCCGGTGTACCCTAGATGTTGGATACAGAGAGTTCCACATAACAAATGTGCAATGCATACTTGTTGAATAAATATATCTCCTTGTGTATGTTTCACTGTAAAGTGAAAATGAAACACAGATACAGTTTATTTCTGTAAAGTACCCAGTGCTGGATAAGATGCTAATTGTCACAATGATACTTCATATTGCAAAATTCACTCTTATTGAAAGCCTTCAGTTTTCTCTTAGAAGAGAAGACCCTCAAGGAGGCTGGAGTAGGAACCCAATACAGTGAGGGCCTCTTGGTGTAATGAGATGCTCAAATTCTTGGTCAAGAGTGTGTCACAGAGAAAATAGCTTAAATATGATTAATCAAATTCAGATTTGTATGAGCACCTCAGATTATTAGCACTTTGAGCATTAAAAGTTAGGACCAAGTAATTTTGATTAATAAGAAAAATATAAAAAAAGAAGGGATTTCAGCCTTAAAGTGTATAGATAGCATTTAGTCAAATTAAATTACATATTCCAGCATCATGAATAGGAGATAAAGGTTTCAACACCTGCATTTATATTGATGAGGTAAATGTTCTAAAAGAATTCCTTAAAGATAGCAATAGTCTGACAGGTAGTATATACAGTTCAATCAGCTTTTCTTCTCTGTATCCAGAGTTTATCTAAATAGATCAGTAAGGAGACCCTAGGTTGTTTTGTATAACCTAAGAAACATAAAGAATATATAGAACAAAGAATTTACAAAGAATTGAAAGATTTTATACCATAATGTTCTGGCAATTATATTTTAGATGCCTTTCATAAAATTATAATTAGATTACAATTAAGGCCCTTATGATACTTTTCCTTAGCCCTCTGTTTGAAATTAAGTCTACTCTGGTAGATATTTTCAGTTTTTAATTTTCATCAAGACTGTCAAAATCAGCAATTTTCTCTTTGGTTCTAGAAGTAGTTTATAAAGAAACAAGATAAATATTCAAATTATTCATTTTTGATGAAAAGAAGGGGTAGTTATACACAAGACACTATAACTGAAAAAAAGGCAACTATATTCTGAGGAAGCAAAGTTGTAGAAACCTGGCTAAAGTGGACTGCCACTGAGAAGCTTCTGAATTCCTCATGACATGGAACCCAGTCTATGTGCACTTGCTAATTTCCTTGTTTGAAGCAATGAAACAGGAGTGAACTTCGCTTTGATCCCAAAAAGGAAAGAAAGTGGGACTGAAGGAGGAACCTCATGGAAAATCCCCACTTACAAGAGACATTCTGCCATGATAGTAGAGGGATTTAGACTCTTATATTTGTGAAAATAAGGTCATGGTTTTGTTCTCTCCATTGTCAGGTTTGAAATTCAGGCTAATCATAAACATCCAGTAGGGATCATATGAATAGCTTGATCTCCTCTGACTCAGTCCTTGTCAAATTCCTGAAAGATTTTCCTTCAAATTGATGGTCTTACAAAATACCATTGTCAGTTATGATGAATATTTACAAAAGAAGAAATGACTCATCATCAAAATAACTATTCTACATGAAAAAAGAGAATAAAGTTCATCAGTTATCATTAGGTTTGGCTTGGAGAAACAATGATCTTGAAAATAATAACTTAAATAAAAATGATTTTCTATAACATAAATGTAGCAGTAAGCACCCTTGCTCATGTGAAAGCTGTGACTTTTAAAGACTCCCATCCTCTACCTTTGAATAATTGGAGCACCTAGAGAAAACTTAAAATAAAAGAACCTGAACAAGCATATAAAGATATAATTAAAACCAAAAAGAAGAAGAAGAAGAGGAAGAAGAAGGAGGAGAAAGGCTTTCCTATAATAAAGAAGACTTGAATGCAAAACGTTCCAGAAGAATCAACCCCACACCATATACCTTAAAGTTAATTGGCTTTAAAAATATATAACAAACCTTTGTCCAAGGTCTCATTGACAAATATATTTTCCCATACAGTTGGTTCCCTTTTTATTTCCTGATGTTTTCTTTAGCTGTGCAGAAGCTTTTTATTTTAATGAAGTCCCATTTGTTTATTCTTTCCTTTATGTACCTTGCTTCAGGGCATATATCAGTGAAAATATTGCTGCACAGAAATATCTGAGATTTTCCTCCTTATGTTCTCCTCTAGGACTTTTATGGTATCATGACTTACATTTAAGTCTTCTATACATCTTGAGTTTATTTTTGTTTATGGTGTAAGTTGGTAGTTGAGTTTCATTTTTTTGCATGTAGCTGTCCAGATCTTCCAACACCATTTGTTGAAGAGGCCGTTTTTACTCAGACAAAGGATTGATCTTTGAAATATATAAAGAAATCACACAACTCCACTCCAGGAAGACAAAAAAATTCAATTACAAAATAGGCAAAGGACCTAAACAGACACTTCTCCAAGGTGGACGTACATATGGCCCATAGACATATGAAAAGATGCTCAACATCACTAGCCATCAGAAAGATGCAAATTAAAACTACAATGAGACACCATCCCATACCAGTTAGAATGGCCATCATTAACAAATCAACAAACAAGTGTTGGAGAGTATGTGGAGAAAAGGGAACCCTAGTTCACTGTTGGTGGGAATGCAGACTGGTGCAGCCACTGTGGAAAACAGTATGAAATTTTCTCAGAAAACTAAAAATGGTTTTGTGTCTTTTGTGCCTTTTGATTCAGCAATTCCACTGCTGGGATTATACTCTAAGAGCCTGAAACACCAATCCAAAAGAACCTATGCGCCCCAGTATTCATAGCAGCACAATTTACAATAGCTAAGTACTGGAAGCAACCTAAGTGCCCATCAGTAAATGAGTGGATCAAAAAACTGTGGTACATTTACACATAATGGACTTCTATGCAACAGAAAGGAAGAAGGAGCTCCTACCCTTTGCAACAGCATGGATGTAACTGGAGAACATTATGCTAAGTGAAATAAGCCAGGCGGTGAAAGACAAATACCATATGATCTCACTTACAAGGGGAACCTAATCAACAAAACAAGCAAGCAAAATACAACCAGAGACATTGGGATAAAGAACAAACTGTCTGTAACCAGAGAGGAGTAGGCAGAGGGATAATAGGTGATAATAGAGGAAAAGCCATCAAGGAACATGTATAAAAGACCCAAAGATAAAGCCAAAGGGGGTAGGATCAAGGGTGGGAGGTGGGGGTGCCTGGGGCAGGAGAGAGTAGTGGGGAAAAAATGGAGACAACTGTACTGAACAACAATAAAAAAAGTTAAAAAAAAACATAATAATATATCTTGTTCTGCAGGGCAAGAATAATATGTTATTAATAAAAGCTTGAAGAATTATAGCTGGTCTTAGACTTCTAAGAATGACTGTCAAAGCTGTAAGACAGTGGAGTAGGTCTCTTAAATCTTCAGGGGAGGGGGAGGGAAAAATACCCAAGTATTTTTATATGTTCCCAAACTAAATAAATGTTGAGTCATGGCTGGATTTCTTACCTACATAACCATATTATTTTAAGCCATTAAGTTTTTAGAAATTTATTATACAAAAATAGAAAATGAATGCAAGCTTCTTCATAGGCATAAAACTAATAATTTTTTTAAATTTTTATTTTAATTGTTGATCTTGTACAGTTTTCTGTCTTTTATTCTCACCCGAACCCGCCACCCCAGCCCTCCCCTCCTCCCTCCCATTTCCACCCCCCACCCATAGTTTTTGTCCATGTGTCCTTTATACTTGTTCCTGTAATTCCTTCCCTTTTTCACCTGAAATTCCCTTCCCTCTCCCCTCTGGTGACTGTCAGCCTGTTCTCAATTTCTGTGTCTTTGGTTATATTATGCTTGTTTTTTTGTTTTGTTGATTAGCTTCCTGTTAAAGGTGAAATCATATGGTATCTGTCTTTCACTGCCTGGCTTACTTCGCTTAACATGATGCTCTCAAGTTCCATCCATGCAGTTGCAAAGGGTATGAGGTCCTTTCTTTCTGCTGCATAGAATTCCATTGTGTAAATGTACCACAGTTTTTTGATCCATTCATTTACTGATGGGCACATAGGTTGCTTCCAACACTTGGCTATTGTAAATTGTGCTGCTATAAACATAGGGGTGCATAGGTTCTTTTGGATTGGTGTTTCAGGGTTCTTAGGATATAGTCCTAGCTATCAGAGAGATGCAAATTAAAACCACAATGAGATACAACTTGACACCAGTCAGAATGGCCCTCATAAACAAAGCAACAAACAGCAAGTGTTGGAGAGGTTGTGGAGAAAAGGGGACACTAGTGCAATGCTGGTGGGAGTGCAGGCTGGTACAACCACTATGGAAAACAGTACGGAATTTTCTAAAAAAACTAAAACTAATAATTTTAAAAAGACTTACCATTCTTTTAGCAATTAGTAGCCCAAAACCAGGTGAAGGCAGAGGAATTTGGACAGCCTATTTTTTTCCTATTGTCTAAGACTCTTACCAGTTCCAACATGTTTAACTGATAAGGTAGATTCAGAATTTACTTAGCATTTTAAATCATTGTATCTATAATAAACAATACATGATTATACATTTTCCTGACATTTTAATGACTGATTATATCTAAATAATTTAAAATTATCCTACAAATTTGCTGAATTCTTGTCTAAGAGATTATAACCTAATCTTTGAAGTTTCTGAGTATGCCTTTTAAAATCTTTTTTATTACTTTCTACTATACCAATATATGCTATATAATTTAGTGATTGGTTTTTGAATATTGCATTATAAAAGTGATTTTATTATATCTGCTTATTTTTAAACACTACTTTTAAATGCTTCTCAATAGAATGCTTATATAAGCTTGTATTCTCGTTTCTAAAATAATCTAATTAGTAGTAATTGGGTCAATTTAAAATGTTTACATCAACCTCACCTATAATGAATATGCTACGGTGGGCAGTTTCTAGATTTTTCATTATTCCTATCGTATCATTCTTTAAAGAGACTTGTTTCTCCCGTGGAAGACAAAGGAACAGGGTTTTTTCCAACTATAATTGAACTCTCATTAGAAGGGAAATCGTCCCTTCTAATTTAGGCAGTTGCTCTTAGTCGCAGATATCCTTGTGTTTATGCTAACATATTCAAACTGGTTAAGCAAGTTAATTATATTCGGATTCTGTTGACATATTTCCTCATAAATTTCAAGGGAATCCCTTATTAAACTAAACCTAACACAATATTCCGTCCTTGACAAAAATGGCTCAAAAGAGCCAAGCACAAAATTCTACTGTGTTTAATGGGAGCTCCCCTCACATTGTCCTTTTCACTCTTTGTTTCCTGCTGTGCACATTTACTTGAATCTGCTTTTGGCATTTGTTTGTTTTCCTTTCAATAGTCTTGGACGTCTTCCTTTACTTTGCCATCTGTTGTTCTTTCTTCATCCTTTGATTATTATCATTTTTTTTAATTTTTATTTTCATTGTTGATCTTGTACAGTTTTCTGTCTTGAAAACTGTACAAGACAGTTTTCACCTGAACTGAAACCCACCACCCCAGCCCTCCCCACCTCCCTCCCATTTCCAGCCCCCCCCCATAGTTTTTGTCCATGTGTCCTTTATACTTGTTCCTGTAAACCCTTCCCCTTTTCCCCTGAAATTCCCTCCCCTCTCCCCTCTGGTGACTTTCAGCATGTTCCCAATTTCCATGTCTTTGGTTATATTATGCTTGTTTGTTTATTTTGTTGATTAGGTTCCTGTTAAAGGTGAGATCATATGGTATTTATCTTTCACTGCCTGGCTTACTTCGCTTAGCATGATGCTCTCAAGTTCCATCCATGCTGTTGCATAGGGTATGAGCTCCTATAATTATAATTATTATTATTGCTTTCCCCCAATTTTACGTTAGATTAACCACTGCTTTTACAAGGTAATTTACATCTTTCTCCTTTGCTAGACACGTGGCCCTTTTCTTTCATTTTAAAGTATGACTTTTATGTGGCATTGGTTACATTATGGTTACTTATTGCCAGTGTTCTGTGTTTGTTTTGTTGTCTCATTACCATTTGTCTGCTCCACATTATTCGCTATCTCATCATGCAATCTCTGTCCCTATATTTCATGTGGAAGGGAGACTCAGTCTCCCGAGATGAGCCTTTGTAAGGACAGTTAGTGGATGATTGTGATGAAAGAAATTTGAATGTCCTTGTCTCCCAAACACTGGGTGCCTGAGACTCAGTGCAGCGTCTCTCACTGATCAGTGTCTCTTTAGTCTCGCATGAAGGGAGTAGATAAATAAGCATGTTATAGAGACTATCAGGGCCCCTTACTAGGGAACATGCTCAGCAACTGGCAGTGACTTTTTTGAAATGAATATTAATGGTGTTCTGTGACCTGCAATCACACGTGATTCTTGTTTCCTATTACTTTCAGTCACATCTAGTCCAACTGATTGCAATTAATATACCAGCTACATCACTAAAGAGAGAAAATGCTTATTAGAAGAAAAAGCAGTGTAAATGTGCAAACAGCGTGCATGTTTTGTTTAATTTGAATAGTTCAAAAATATTAACAACTACCCCTTAATAAAAAGAAGTCAGCTGAGAAAACTGAGGATTATCATAGACCTCTGCCTTTCCATCTGGTTTACCTTCCCAGTTTGTTTAGAACAGATGTTCATAGATATTATTCTGATTTTGATTGCCAAAGTGATGTTTGAGTGATTGAAATATACACAGCATTAGAGATAATCCCCACAAGAACAAATTTATTTATTCTGCTTGTGGTATTATAAATGGGAATTTTATATATAGTTATTATTGCTTCTCTTACATAAAGTAACATCACTGCAAATATATATGTAATTGAAAATATTATGTAAGGAATCATAATCTAAATTACTTACATGGAAGCAGTAATATTCTTATAGAAGAATTAATTCTCATTATGAAGAATATTAAAATTAATTATCTTAGTGTAAGAGAAAGATATTAAGTAAAAGGACTTGTAGAGACATGGGAGGGAAAAGAAATGAGTTCTGGTTTGAGTTTCAACCTTCAAAAGGTCTGTAATAGATGGTCTCTGTTAGTTAGAAATGACTAATTTTGAAACTGAGAAATAAAAGCCATATTTTCTGTGACTCTTTACCAAGTGTAAGGTCACAGTTGCTCCTCCAGTTGAGACCAGCTTACTCTCACAGTTCTTGTTATTGTGAAAGATTATTTAGTAAAATAAATCACCATTATCAAAATGCATTTTTTGATTTGCCATGCTGATATTGGGGAACAAATATGTTTTGACCAGGCAGTTTAATTCACCAAGTAACACAACTGCATGTTAAAAACACCTTGAAGCTGACATCTAAAACCTTGGTTAAAGTTCCAAATTGTACGCTTACAATCACTGTGAAGTAGATTCTCTTGAAACATGCCATATCGAGTTCTTCTTGTTTTTGTAAAATAAGGATAAAAATAACTATTTTGATGAACATAGTGATCTATAAATTGTTAAACACAACATGTACATTAATAATTATATAACACAAAGGCAAAGGATAGAAAAGAAATCTTTCTGACTAGAATCTGAACTAAAGGTTGTGCAGATCACACTACAGGTGGTACTGTTCCTCAAATTAATTAACAGGAAAAAATAATAAGTGCTTGTGAGGTGGTGTGAGTGTGAAGGGAAATGAGGAAATGAAAAATATGTCCTTAAGATAAATACAATTTTATCTTTGCGGAAGAGTAATGCTCCTAGCTTACAGTTAATCATTAAGAAAAGACAGGCTAATAGTTGTCCATTGTTCCCTGAAGATATATCAGAAAATATACCTGTAAATTTTATAGATATTTTCTGATGCTTATTAAATATTAGCCCTACATAGAATGAATGCAAGCTACAGAGAAGGTAATTTTAAAACTATTGAACATCATTTTTATGTTTACATTTTAACTGGGAAGAATAAAAGTAATAAAAAGAAAATAATAAAAAGCAGCATATGATTTCATAATATACTGGCTTCTATTGTCTTTTCCAACCAAGGTTTTCTATGAAAAATATTTATTTTATTTTTAATTTCAAGGGAGAAAGGTTTTTTGCTTTTAGATTTTGTTACAAATTTCTATTTTACTATGTTGTAATAAGAGTGCTGTTCATAATATTTTTAAATGTTGTAAAATTAGTGATGCTTTTTTTTGTCATTAGATATTTGATCACTCACTGGAATGTTTCACAGTTGAGAACCAGGGATGTTCTCTGTTATCAGTACTAATGTGTGATGCCTAGTGGTGATATTTATGTTAAACTACATTGGTTAGGCTATTCTATCCTATAACGACAAGTTTTAAAGGAAGGACAAAACTGTCTCTATCAAATAACATTATTGTTAACAACAAAAAATCCTAAATAATGTAGAGACCATCCACTAGAACTAATAGGCAAATTAGCAACGCTGTAGCATACAAAGTCAATATTTAAAATATCAGTTGCAGAAAAAACTTAGAATTTTTACAATCTCATTTTACAATAATGTTATATATCATATTACACTAAGGAATAAATTTAATCTGTAAAATTCTGCATGGAATATTGCAAAATATCACTGAGAGAAAAATAAAAAGGAAGATACATAGTGTTTACAGATTGGAATGATCTCATCACAATTCTCGCCTAACTAGTGTATTCCTTTCAACCCAGTCTTAACCATGATCTCAATGGGCTTTGTCATAGAAACTGACAAGCTTTTTATTTTAAGATTTAAATAAAATAGCAAAGGACTTAAAATAGCGAAGTGGATCAAAATCACGGGATTTTTCTTATCTGACTTAAAGACTTTATGCAGCTTCAGAACAAATCACTGTAGTTTTGACAAAATGATAGAGAACAAATAAATGGATTGTAGATGGGAGTCCAGAAAAAGACCTGCATTCTTTAGTTAATTGGTATTTAGCCAAGGTACCCAAGCAAGTCAATGGTTTAAAGAAAATAGACTTTTCAACACATTGTACTGATATATGTGGAAATCCATATGAGTGAGGGAAAAAACCTGAACCCTTTCCTCATATCATGTACAGAAATTTACTGAAGGAGAATTATAGAGCTAATAATAAACACTTAAGCGCTGGCTGGCATAGCTCAGTGGGTTGAGTGCAGACTGTGAACCAAAGGATCGCCAATTCGATTCCCAGTCAGGGCACATGCCTGGGTTGCAGGCCAGGTCCCCACGTGAGAGGCAACCATACACTGATACTTCTCTCCCTATCTTTCTCTCTCCTTTCCCCTCTCTAAAAACAAATAAATAAAATCTTTAAAACAAGGAAAAAAATAAACAGTTAAAACAAAGCTAATGGAATAATTCCTTCTGATCTGATCTGAGGATGAGCAATGATTTCTCAGAACACAATAATAACTATGAAATGGAAAATATATTTCATCAAAATCAAACATGTTTGCTCACCAAAGAACAGAACTACAGCTAAAATATAGAATAACCATCACTCGGAATGTCAGAAATTCAGTTGAATGGAAGTCAGACAACTATGGAATTAAAGAAACTGCATCCATCCAGACTGGTAGGAGGGGCAGAGGGAAGGAGCAGGTTGGTCCCACACCCACATGGATAAAAATTTGGGAGGAATGTCTCTGGAGCAAGGAGTCCCAGACCCACACCAGGTCCCCCAGCCCAGGATGCCAGAGCCAGGAAGATAAGTCCCCACAATTTCTGGCTGCAAAAAAATCATAAGTATTGAGTTGGTGGAAGAAATTTCTGGCGCCCCAAACAATTCCTTTTAAAGAACCCACACATGGACTCACCTACTCAGACTCACTCTCTCTGAACTCCAGCACTGGGGTAGCAGCTGAAAAGGCACCATTGGCATACAGGGAGTGACTGAAGTGTCTGGCACCAAGGGGAGCAGAGTCCAATGTCCTTTATTAAACCCTCTCCCCCAAAGTCAGTAAGCTGGTGCCATATCTGAGACTCCATCAACCTGGCTAACACTGTTTGACCAGCCTTGAAGTTCCCCAGATGCTCTGCCCCACCCAATTTACTGGCCCACCCAAGTTGCTTTTTCATAACAATGGCTAGTTTTGACTCCTAAATCCTATCAAATGAGCAACAGCTAGTTTCAGTGAGCCCTAGAGGCAGCCAGATTAGATTCACAGCTTGGCTTCACCTGCACATCTCCAAGCTCAGGACAAGTAGTAGCTATCTCACATTGCTTTACAGCTCAGGCAGGGTACCCCAGGCAAAACACAGGTAGTGGCTAACCCTGGTGGGCACCACCCAGGAAACACCAGGGTCAGTGCACTCAGTAGACAGCTACAGACCAAGTTGGAGCACCACCACCTTGCCTCTGCACAGCTGATCCTCCACAGATGGTGGAGGTTGATGGTCAGTGGTCACAACCAGTCCCTGCAGCTGACTAGCCTGGATAAACCCCTTCTATCAATCTGCGAACAGCAACCAAGGCTCAAATACAAGAGGAGAGTATACTCAGCACAGACAGAGGGCACACTTCAAATACCCAGCATGGATAAAAGGGGAGGCTGTGCCACTGGACTGTACAGGATACCTACTACATTAGGCCACACTACCAAGACATGGAGTCAAATCAGCTCTACCTAATACATAGAAACAGACACAGGAAGGCTGCCAAAAATGAGGAAACAAAGAAACATGACCCAAATGTAAGAGCAGATCAAAACTCCAGAAGAGCTAAATGAAATGGAGAAATGCAATCGATCAGATGCAGACTTCAAAACACTGTTTATAAGGATGCTCAAGGAACTTAGTGAGGACCTCAACAGCATAATAAAGACCATCATGAATGAAAGATACACTAATTAAAAATAAAAATTTACAGGGAAACAACAGTTGAATGGATGAAGTCAATAATCAAATCAATGATTTGGAACACAAGGAAGCAAAAAACAACCACGCAGAAAAAGAAGAAGAAAAAAGAATTCCCCCAAATGAGAATAGTATAAACAGCCTCTGGGACAACTTGAACAGGTCCAGCATTCACATCATAAGGGTACCAGGAGAAGAGAAAGAGCAAGAAAATTTATCTGAAAAAATTGTGAAAGAAAACTTCCCTAATTTGGTGAAGGAAATACACATGCAAGTCCAGGAAGCACAGAGTCCCAAATAAGTTGGACCCAAAGAGGGCCACACCAAGACACATCATAATTAAAAGGCCAAAGTTTAAAGATAAAGAGATACTCTTAAAAGCAGCAAGAGAAAAGAAGTTAGTTACCAGATGGTTGCCAGATAAGAGGGAATAGGAGGAGAATAGATGAAGAGGTGAGGGGATTAAGAAGTACAAATAGGTAGTTACAGAATAGCCATGGGGATGTAAAGTAGAGTACGGGAAATGGAGTAGCCAAATGGCTTATACACATGACCCATGGATGTGAAAAATGATGGGGGGATTGCCTGAAGGACTGGTGGGTATGAGGTGGAGGAGAACAAAGGGGGGAAAATCAGGACAACTATAATGGCATAATCAATAAAATATAATAAAAAAAACAAAATGAAGAGGAAAGCTACTAACTGGGGAAAATATTCACAATACATATGTCCCCAGAAGATTCATATCTAGTTTTTACAAATAATTTTTAATAAAAAAAGACAAACTGCAATAGGAAAAGGTAAAAGTTGTGAAAAGATATCTCACAAAGAAAAATACACCATTAGAGAAAAAGAGTATTCTCGACATCAGGTAAAATCTAAATGAAAATCTGAATGAATTGCTTATTCTCATTTATTGAAATAGCTATAGTAAACAATTGACAAAAACAAATGTTAGCAAGGATATGGAGCAACTAGAATGTTAATACATTGATGAATGAAGTGTCAAATGATACAACCACTTTGGAAATAGTCTGGCAATTTTTTATAAAGTTAAGTATGCATCTAACTATGACTCAGAAATTTCACTCTTAGGTATACATTGAAAAAAAATAAAAACATGTTGTAAAGAATATTGTATATTTATTGTCATTTTATTTATGATAATAACTAGAACAGTCAAAATATTTATCAGTAAGAGAGAGGATAATGTAATTGTAGTATGATTATACAATGAAATACTACTCTACTACTCACTATGAAAAACAAATCATAAATGCACCCCACGATATGAATGAATTTCACAGGCATTATGCTGAGTGGAAATAGCCAGTTACAAATTAATATACTAGTTTTCCCTGCTAGGGCTTTTGAAGATAAGATAAAGACCTTTTAAAGAGCCTTATTATGGAGTGACATCAGGGTGATGGCAGCAGGAGAGATCCCCTTGATTTCTCCCCTTGAAGTGTCAAGATTTGAACAGCTATAATTCAACAAAGGATTTGCGAAATGCACAAACACCTCTGAGGGACTCACACATTGAAACATCTAAAGGTGGGCAAATGGGAGTCGATCGGGGAGGTGAGAAAGGAGAAAAGCTCAAAGGAGCCACAGAGGCAGCCCTGCAGCCAGGAGCTCACTGTGGAATTCAGCCTTGAGAGAGGAGGAATCAGTTGTGGTTGGCAATCAGTTAGCTGGGAGGAGCAAAGGTATTTAGTGTGCATTCCTGCAGGAGTGGGCAGTACAAGCTGTGGCTGAGCCCAGTGACCTGGGCAGGGATAAAGGATAGAGGTGTGACCATTGTTGTCTGACATTCAGTATTCCAGACAGAAAATAAAAAGCCTTGGAGACTGGCTGCCTTCCCTTAACCTCCCAGAGCTTGCCTCACTTCACCCTTTATGTCAGGTTACTGAGCTTATTATCTGCAAACTTCAGAACTGGTACTACAGAGATATTTTTTTTCTCTGAGTGAAGGAGCACATTGTGACTAATCCCAGGGTCAGTTGGGGGTGCAGGTGGGATGCCATGGAGGTCCACAGGTCACTATTGCTGAGAGGGTAAAGTGATACCACCACCCACACAAGGCTGCACTGCCAGTGGTGTCTGACTGTGGGGGACAGCACTGGGATTTCATGGATTTTGAGCCATACTGCCCACTGTGTTTACCTGTGGATTGGTCTCTGGGGAACAGAATGATTGATCATAGGGAGATACTGCCTTCCCAAAGAACACAGGCCATTTTCCAACACCCTGCAGAGATCTGAAAGGCCAGTGATATGCAACAAAGCTAAAAACTTGTGATTCAGCACCACCTGCTGGAATACAATAGTAACACTTATTAATCTACTACAGAAGCGCCACTTATACATAGATGTCTAGACAGAGAAGGAATCCATCAAGTATTATGAATATCCAAAGCAATGAGACAGCTTAGAAAGAAAGTAAAAAATCTTCAGAAAACAAACTAAAAGACATGAAAATATGTAATTTAAAAAACATAGCATTCAAGATTTCAGTTCTAAAAAACTCAGTGAGATGCAAAAAAACACCAATAGGCAGTTTAATGAACTCAGAAACCAAATCAACAAACAACATGAGTACTTTAGCAAAGAAATTGAAAAACTTTAAAAAAGAACCAAATAGAAATGCTGGAGGTGAAGAACTCAATGAAAAAAAAATAAAGAATGAACTAGTGAACATAGGAAATAGAGCTGACCAATGGAAGAAAGAATTAGTGATATTGAAGATAGAAATCTAGAAATGATGCAGAAGGATGAAGACAGAGATTTGAACATAAAAAATAACAGAATTCTACAAGAACTATCTGATTATCAGAAAGAGCAATATAAGAGTAACAGGCATACCAGAAGAAGACAAAAAGAAGGGGATGGAGAGCCTATTCAAGCAAATAGTTAACAAGAATTTCCCAAACCTATGGAAAGAACCAGATACTCAAATTCAAGAAGCAAACATATTATCTAATTATATCAATAAAAAAGGCCTTCTTCAAATCATATTGTATTAAAATTGTCAAAAATTAATGACAAATAATTCTCATGGTGGCCAGAGGAAAGTAGAAAGTAACCTATAAAGAAAAGCCAATTAGGCAGAAACTCTACAAGCCAGAAGAGAATGAAATCAAATATTCAAACTACTGAAAGAGAAATGATCAGCCAAAAATAACATCATCCAGCAAAGTTATCCTTTACATGTGAAGGAGAAATAAAAACCTTTCCAGACAAACGGAAGCTGAGGGAATCATCACCAGAATACCTTCATTGCAGGAAATACTCAATGGTGTTATTTGACCTGAAACAAAGAACAAAAGGTCACAAAACTACAAATAAGATTAGCAACAATCTTACATCACAAATAGGGATAATTTGTGGCTACAAAAGCATAAAAGGGAGGGTAAATATAAAAAGTAAAAGTATTAATTTGTGAAGAGGAGAATATATATATATATATACACACACACACACATATATATGAGTGTATGTGTGTATGTGTGTTTTCAGAAGAAAAGGGTCTACTGTGATATGAAACTTTCTTTTTGATAATGGTAACCACACACACACACACACACGAAAACCCAAACTGAGACACATAACTTAAAAAAAAAGAAAGAAAAAAGAGGAAACCGTGGCAAAAGTACCACCAAACAAAAACTGACAAAAACACGAAGGAAAAGAACCAATGGAGGTACAGAGCTATAATAAAACAAAAGATGAAATGGCTATAGAAAATTTTCATACATTAATCATTATCCTAAATGTAAATAGACTAAATTTACCAATAACAAGGCAGAGTCAGAGGTTGGATCAAAAAACAAAACTGAACCATATACTGCCTTCAGGAGACACCATCAAACTGCAATAAACAAAGGTAGACTCAAAATGAAAGGGTGAAAAATGATTCTCTGAGCAAATAGCATCCACAAAAAAGGAGGTATAGCCTTAATTAAAATCTGACAAAATAGATCTCAAGACAAAGTTAACAAGAGACAAAGACAGACATTTTATCATGATAAAGGGGATGTTACATCAAGAAGAAATAACAATTATCAATATATAAGCACCCAGACAGGGAGTACCAAAATATATAAGGCAACTACTAAAAAATCTACAGGGAGAAACTGACAAAAAACAGAATAAAATAGTAGGAGACCTAAACACTGCCTTGACACCTCTAGAACAGATCAGCCAAACAGGAAATCACCAAAGAAATATCAACCTTAAATGACACGTTAGACCAAATAGACATAATTGACATTTACAGAGCCTTTCTTCACAGAACATCACATTATATGTTCTTTTTCAGTTCATACAGAACACTCTCAAGAGCAGAAGATATGTTGGGTCACAAAAGTATCCCAACACATATAAGAAGATTGAAATTATACCAAGCATATTCTCTGACCAAAATGTTTTAAAATTAAAAATCAACTGCAAAAAGGCTGTACCCCCCTCGACAAATATGTGGAGATTAAACAACATACTACTTAAAAAAAAGAAATAAAATGTGAGATCAAAAGATATATAGAGAAAAATGATAATGGCAAAATGACCTGTCAAAACGTCTGGGATACAGTGAGAGCAGTGATAAGAGGGCAATTTATCTCCTTACAGGCTTATCTAAAGAAACAAGAGAAAAACAACCGAACATGACCTCTTAAAGAACTAGAAAAAGAACAAAAGCAGGTCAAAATCAGCAGAAAAAATGGAAATAAAAATTAGGGCAGATTTGGATGAAATAGAGAACAAAAAGACCAAACAAAAATTAATTTGACAAAGAGCTTGTTCTTTGGAAAGATTAATAAAATTGACAAAGCACTGGCTAGGCTTACTAAGGACAAAGAGAAAAGACTCATATAAACAAAATCATAAATGAAAGAGGAGAAGTTACCACAGACATCACAGAAATACAAAGGATCATACTATACTCCAAAAGACTATATGCCACAAACTCAATAACCTAGAAGAAATGGACAATTTCCTAGAATTATATAACCTTCCTAAAATGAATCATAAAGAACTGGAGGATCTTAATACACCAATCAACAGTGAAGAAATTTCTCGAAAAATAAAAGTCTCAGACCAGATGGCTCCATTACTGAATTCAACCAAACATTCAAAGACTGGATACCTATCCTTCTCAAACTGTTGCAAAAAACTGAAGAAGATGCAACACTTTCTAACACATTTTATGAGGACAACATAATTCTAATACCAAAACCAGTCAAGGATAACACTAAAAAACAAACAAACAAAAAAACCCTACTGACTAATATGTCTGATGAATACACATACAAAAATCCTAAACAAAATACTAGCAAATTGAATACAACAATATATTTTAAAAGTAATACATCACAATCAAGTGGGTTTCATTCCTGATGCATGAGGATAGTTCAACATATACAAATTAATCAATGTAATACACTACATTAACAAAACAAAGGATAAAAATCATATGATCTTATCCATATATGCACAAAAAAGCATTTAATAAGATGAAACATTCATTTATGATTAAAGTATTTAATAAAATAGGTATAGAAGGTTTTACCTCAACATAATAAAGTTCATATATGACAAACCTTTAGGTAATATCATACTCAGTGGTAAAAACTCAGAAACATTTATTCCTAAGACATGTGCAGCATTATTCACGGTGGCTATGAGAAGGAAACACCCAAGGGTCCTTTGATAGATGATTGGATAAAGAAGATGCGGTACATATATACTATGGAATACTATTCAGCCATATGGTCAGGTGAAATACTTCCATTTGTGACAACATGTATGGACCTTGAGAATGTTATGCTAAGCAAAAGTAGTCAGAAAACCTAAGAACCATATGATTTCACTGTAATGAAAAAATGAACTAACTAGAAAAATAATGATAGACTCACACACAGAGAGGAGGCTGACAGCTGTCAGTCAGGGTGGGGAAGGTTGTGGGGAGGGCTGGAATTCAGCCAAAAAAAGAGAGAAAATTCTAGACAAGGACAACAGTGTGGTGATTGCTGGGGGAAGGGAGGTGGAGGAATTTGGAGGAGGGCATATGGGAGATAAATGGTGATGGACAGAGACTTGACTTGGGGTGACAAACACACAATACAGCATACAGATGCTGTGTTGTGGAATTGTGCACCTGAAACCTGCATAATTTTGTTAACCAGTGTCACCTCAATAAAGTCAATAAAAAGGAAAAAATACATGTTATGTTATGATAAAAAGCAAGATACAAAGGGGCATCTCTGTGATTAATCAAATCAAAGAAGTAATTTTATTACCCACTGGTCTAAGCTCACTTCTCATTCAATGATTTGTATTTTTGTTCATGTTTCTTGTCTTTTTTTTTTTTTTTTCATCATAAACATGACCTGTAGCGGTACTTGCATTTAAATAGGAATCCCTTGTGTCTTGAATAAAACCTTAATAGCATATTTGTGTATGCACTTGTTCTGCTCAACTCTCATTCCCTCTCTTGTACACTGAAGTTCTGACATTTGTAAAATATATATATATATTTTTTATGCCATGTTTTCCATGGTGCCCAGAGTTTACTGATTAGCACTGGTTTTTATATTTCCATTTGACACTCCTAAGGCATTTTTTGTCTGTTTTTATTATTTTTTCCTGTAACATCTCATTATTCTTGCACATGGTTTCAGCTCTTTTCACATTCATAAAACTTTTTAACTTTTGATTAGTTAAATGAAACTAACATTGACTAAAGACACATACATATAGTTCTTATAAATATCTTTACTCATTGTATTAATTTAAATTCATGAGTTAGAGTTAATTATACCTGTTTTATAAAATTATAATACTTTTCAAAAATAATACTATGTCAAAACTCAGAAGCACAAACAATTTTATGTATAATAACTAATTTCATGTCACCATAGTGGGAGCCAATATAAATATCAGGTATAATTTTTATTTAATCACTAGATATATGAAATAACCTGTCTGGATGATCACTTTTTTATTTTTAATCGAATAAAACCCAAATGAAAATGAAAAAATGACAAAAAGAAATTATTCATTAACTTTGAATGACTTGACAAATTACTTAATTTCTGAGCCTTAACATCTTAATCTGTAATATTGCAATTATAAAAATTATTTTCATCACAGGACTACTGTGAGAACCAAATAAGGTAACATGTGTGAAAAGCTTTAAAAACTACTGTGCAAATATTAATAGTTACTATTATTATGGGTGTAACTCTTAGAGATCTACAATCAATTAGTTATTTTTATTCTAAAGTATTTTACAAATACTTGAAGCATATATAGTCATTTTTATGTTAATATATTTCACAGAAGAATGTGGAGATAAGAAATTTTGAACTGTTTAAAACAAGGGTTAAACTAGTTTGAAAACTTTTTATTATCATTAGCCATATGACTCAATTTCAACTGGTCAAGCTTAAAAAGGCAGTTTTTCACATTTAACACAACTGGTTTCAGGGAGCCTTATTTAGTTTAGCAGAACATGAAAAGATTAACACAGTATTCTTTCTCTGCAAGCTTTAGTTTAGAATATATTTAGAGTAGTTGTTATTCTGTAGTACTAAAGCTGTTGAACGTTTTCAAACCTAAGAACTGAGAAGAATTATATTCACAAAATGGAAAGTTTTCAACAAATCTTGCTTTAGTAGTAAACTTTAGACCTGCAAAGCTTCAGTAAGATTAAAATTAATTCAGACTCTCTTTTACCTTCTGACTACATAACATATTCTTCAAAGCAATTTGTATGCAAATGTTTATTTGAAAAAGTACAAGATTATTAGGATAAACACCCAACTCTACTACATGTCAGGATCATTTTTAAAACTAAAGTAAAACTTGTTCAGTCTGCATAATAAGCCTCGTTTGGTGTTGATAGTTGTTTATTTGGATCTATAAGGTGGCACCAATCAGACTTCTGAATTTCCATTTATAGCTGACTTATTAAAAAAAAAAAAATCAGTCCTCAGTGTTCATTACCTTAAAAGATACCTAACTATTTTGCCTCCGTGGAAGTTGAGCAAATGGCTGTACAAATTTTCAATGCATTGCACAAAGTCATCATAAATACTTGTTAAATTGCGTTGATAAAAGGATCTGGCAAGAAGTATTGCAATATAGTGTTTACTAGTATTCTGCTGCTAGTTTCCTTCTGTCTTATGTCCGAGGAAGGGTGTCAGCTCTAAAAATTGATCATATTCCTCTCAATTCATTATCTAACCCAGAGGATATGATTGACTAGTGAAGTAAAATCTATATTTGTCATATTTTTGTTGAGTATATGCTTATTTTCTTTAAGCTTTCTATTTTATTTGGTGTTTAATCTTGATGAAGAAGCCATTTCTTTCTTTACTCAGCAAAGTCCAGTTTAGAAATAGGCCTATGATCTAATGATGATCACTTGGAAACATTCTAAATATAAAAGAAGGATTCACGGTGAATCAGCCTTGACTGTTATACACTATTTTAAAATCCCCTAACCACTACCAAACACTGTTTTTCTATAAGCTTTCTTTAGGCTTTGTCTAGTGAATTATGATAGTCTTATATTGTGACATACTGGGTATTTGTTTGTTTATCATCTCTCTCAGTAACAAAAATTCCATGACTACAGTGGCATTGCCTTCTTCACTCCTATATTCTCAGTACTTAGAATTGTCTCCTGGACAGCTATTTGTTAAATGAACAAACTATAGGTAGTGGCATTCTTATACGTAGCATCATCTTGGTCAGTCTGGGTGCTGTAAGACTCTATTTAGACCTCCTGTTTCTGTGCCTCCCAGGTGCAGTGTTTTAGTTTATTAACTTCCTCAATTATCTTTTGATAATTTATTTTTTATTTGTTTCCCAGAGTCACTTTTTATTTTTTGAAACTGATGATAAGGTAAGCCTAAAATCCTATGACCTCTTTTTGAACTATAGCATTAAATACAAGGAAAAGTACACACTTCTAAGAATTTTAATACTATAAGACTACATTTTTTTGTTTTGATGCCACATCATCTAAAAAACAGAGGTCAGATTTTTTCCATTTTGGAGAGTGCATTGTAGATGGCATGTTCTTTATTTAAGCTCACGGTATTTGCAAACACACTTTGTTGGGCTGTGAGAGTAACAGGAGACAGGCAGTCGGAGTTCAGATCCCCTGCGGGCTTTGCTTTAATGGCTCTTTGTGTGCTTGAGCAAATCGGTAACTTACTCCTGTGTGGAAGACAGGATATTTTAATGGTTTATGGTTATCCCAGGTCTTAAGGAAGAGGAACTACCAGTATCTTATATTTGTAAACTCTCTTATGTAGTGTTTTTACATGTGTGATCAACAAAACACTCCCATGAGGTAGGTGGTGTGGGTAGAGGTATGGCCCTTACATTTTTACTGAGGAAAAAGATGCTCAAGTATAAAAAAGCAAGTTTGAAAAAATAAAGCACTTATAGTTGGGGTACAGCAGAGAAATAGTGGTGCCATCATTTTATTTTCACAATCTTTCTGTTTCTTCCTAATGCCAGGACTGAAATGGCTGTCTGGAGTCTTCTGATCTCATACGCTCTCTGCTTTCAGTCCTCACTTAACCTACGGTGCCTTCAATATCCCCTGGCTTTTCTACATATCCAGGTGTATTTCTGTGTTTTTAACCCAACTTCTGTTTGAAACATTTCCTGAACATGTGTTATTTTATATCTCATATGCAATATTTTTAAACTATTATTAAAAATACAATTTATCCACGTATGTGCTTTTACTTTGAGAATAATCATCACTTTTCTTGGTATTTGGGTTATGATGTATGGAAAATAAAATTAAAAATATCAGTTAAGCAGGAACCATCTAAAATTTTACTGAAGTACTTATTCAATTGCATATAATTTTTATTACGTCGTAGAAAGGTAATGCTATCCAATGATAAAGAACAATTCTTTATTTCAATGCCTGTTGCTAGCTATAATGGAAGAACTGTATGCTTTAGAGAGGAAGTGATCAGGATTTAAATTTTGTTTCAACCTCATTAACTTTGTGAACTTGACCAAGTTGTGTAATTTCTCTGAGTCACATTCCATTTTTGTAATGGGGAGTGGAGTAATTAGGAAGGTTACAGAAAATCACATATACAATCTGCCTTACACATTATAGTTACTTAATAATGAAAGTCCTCCCACAAGCACACTTTAACTTCTAGTTTCTTAAAAATCTGTCACTGGGAACAATAACTTTTATAACATGTGACAATAATTCCCCACATAGCAAAGTCTTATTGTTCTCTTTATTTCCTGAAAAATATATACCAGTGTAATCAACATCCTTAGAAAAAAACATACAGAGGATTTTTATCTCTAAATGCAAGCAGTAATTTGCAGAGTGGATTCCATCTACAAAATTGTAGAGGTAGCAGTTCCATGATTTAACCACGAAATGTCCTTGGACTGAAAGAAATTTAACTCATCTTTAGGCAAATTAATTATGGCTATTAACCTATAGCACATTATGCATACTCATAGAAATCAATTTTTGATGTTGAGGGAATTCTAAAGAACCTCTTATCTATTTCTGAGAGTAGAGGTCTAGTCACATTGAATGATGGTAAGCTAATTAGTGAAAGAAAGTGGTAGGTTTAAGGTCTGATTTGAACACAATATTTTAGTGAAGCAAATTACTAAAATTCTCTAAGTATTGTTGATTTTAGCTACTCCGTGGTGTAACTCTCAGAAAAGAAAATGTGTATTTTGAGTATGGCAAGTAGTGGATGTTCAACAAATGGTAGTTGCCATTCCTTTATTTTTATAAGGGAGGTAAGGTTTACCCCAAAGAAGTGTGTTTGGCTTTGTGTGTTTTAAAATCTAACATAGTGTTTAATTATACTTTTATAGTAGGAATAACAGTGTCTATGTGTTATCTTTTTAAAATTTGGAAAGCCTTACTTACCAATGAAATGTGTTTTCTATTCCTGCCTTGAGATAGGGATTGAGGTAGGGATTCCTTTCTGATTCCCTAGAATCTGGCTGGTGACTGACATGTATTAGCCATTTGAACTTATTGAATGGCATGCAGACATTTTCTAAGTTCTAAAATGTTTCAGTGTTTTGTTTTTCTTTATTTTCCTTTTTTTATTTTCTATAGGTATAAAAGATTTTCTTGGTTCTAAAATAATTTATTATTTATTGTTAAATATTTTATCTATGTTCTATTAGAGTTGTCCCATTTTCCCCCATTGCTCTCCCCTGCCCTGCCCACCTCTTGCTCCCACAGTCAGTCCCCACCTTGTTGGTATGTCCTTGGGTCATTTGTACATGCTCCTTGACTTATCCCTTCCCCTTCTTTCCACACTTATTCCCCTCCTTCCTTCCCTCTGATTTTTTTTTTACAGTTAAAGAAGTACTAAAAATATATATGACAAAACAATTTCTAAATTAACAAGTATAATATATATTTATTTGAAGATTTTCCTCTTAAGAGATACTGTTCTTTGCAGTTCAAATAGCTAATGAAATATAAACACTTCTGGTATATATTCTCTATCCCTTTGTTTATCTATGAAATCATCTGTTTGGAGTAACTTCTGTTTACTAAATACAGTCTATAAGATTTTCAAAGAAATATCCAGCATTTATTTTTAAATACAAAACATGACTCACCTTTAACATAAAACTAATGTCTTTTACTGCAAAGTGTAAAATGTGCTAAGAAGGAAAAACCAATGGGAACAGACACAAGATGGTGGAGGGATAAATGGAAGCTACACTGACCTCCTCCCAGGACCAAACTGGAATTGCAACTAGATTATAGAAAAATCATCCTGAATAATCAGCTGAATAGTAGCTGGGGCAATGCCTTATAACCACGGACAGATGAAAGAAGCCACACCAATGAGACTGGTAGGGAGTGAGGAGGAGGCACGAGAGGGCTGACTGTGTTCCCATGGATGGCAGTTGAAGTGTCAGAGTGATATTTTGGTGGCTGGAGAGCTCCTGCTGAGAAGTGTGGGGTTTAAACACCAACCTGGACTAACCAGCCTATAGCACCAGAGCCAGAAAAGAACACACATAATATCTGGCTGTGAAAAGCAGCAGGGTTTCTATCTGTCAGATAGAGACAGCTAGAGACACAGAGAAACTCCTACAGGGTCAACACACAAAATTTCATTTGCAGTCACTTATCCTGGGCTCTGGCAGAGAGCAGGCAGAGTGGACTAGAGGTGCTTGAGGAGAGTTTGGGGCCAGGATTCCTGTTCTGAGTCACTCCCCACAATACAGGGCCATCTGTCTCAGACAGAGCACTCCTCTCTGAATAATACAGCCTTAGGAGAATCAGTAGCTCTGCCTACAGGAATTACCTTGCCCCACTCTGTGGTCCTTAAGCCCCACTGCTGAGGAGTACAGTTGGAAGTCATTCACCAATTAACACTACAGAAAACCTGCAGGCAGACTGAATTGCTTCGAGCTCTGAGAATTTAGCTGACCCTTTCCCAGACCTAGTGTTAATAAAAAGCTGGCCTTGGTGCACAGGCTGGTTCTTTCTGCACACACTCAAGATCAGCAGGGGGAGCCACATTCTGTGGACTGCTGATAGCTCCAAATAGGTTGCCCAGGGCCAGTCACAGTCACAGTTGACTTAGGCCTGTGCCAGAGTCTTGCAGATCTACCTATTACATAGAAACAAACACAAAGAAGCATCCAAAATGGGAAAACAAAGAAACGGGCCTCAAATGAAAGAACAAGAGTATTCTCCAGAAGAAGAACTAGATGAAATGGAGGCAAGCAGTTTATCAAATAGAGAGTTAAAAGTAATGATTGTAAAGATACTCAATAGCATGAAAAAAGACATAAAACATAAAAAAGGACCAGTCAGAAATAAAGAATGCCATATTTGAAATAAACAATACATTGGAAGGAATAAAGAGTAGATTATATGAACCAGAGGATTGAATCAGTGATTAGGAAGACAAAGTAGAAAAAAATACCCAAGCAGAGCACACACACAAAAATAAAAAATAAAAATAAAACAAAACAAAACAAAACAAACAAACAAACAAAAAAAAAAACTGAGGAGAGCTTAAGAATCCTTTGGAACAACATGAACCATAACAATATCCTCATCATGGGAATATCAGAAGGAGAAGAGATTGAGCACGGGATTGAGAACCTATTTGAAGAAATAATTACTGAAAATCTCTCTGATCTGATGAAGGAAAATGACATGCAAGTCTGGGAAGCTTAGAGAGTTCCAAACAAGTTGTACCCAAAGAGGCCTACACCACCAAGATACATCATAATTAAAATGGCAAAGCTTAAAGACAAGAAGAAATCCTAAAAGCCACAAGAAAAAGCAGGTAGTTTCATACAAGGGAGCACCAATTAAACTGCCATCTGATTTCTCAAAAGAAACCTTTAAGGCCAGAAGGGAGTGCCATGAAATTTTCAAAGTGCTTAAAAGCAGGAACCTACAACCAAGGCTACTTTACTCAGCAAGGCTATTCTTTAAAATCAAAGGAGAAATAAGAAGCTCCACAGAGGAGAAACCACTAAAGGGGTTTGTTAACACCAAACCAGTACTTCAACAAATGTTAAAGGGCTTGCTTTAAGAAAAAGGAGAAAGAAAAAGGGAAAGAAAAAAAAACTGAAGAAAATAGTCTAACAATAGAACAGCACTAAATGTGTATCTATCAATAATCACCTTAAATGTAAATGGCTTAAATCTGCACCCAAAAGACTTAGGGTGGCTGATGGAATAGAAAACAAGACCCATACATATGCTGCCTCCAGGAGATCCACTACAGATTGAAAGACACACGACTAAAAGTAAAGGGATGGAAAAAATATTTTATGCAAATGGAAAGGTATAAAAAATCTGGAGTAGCAATACTTATATCTGACAAATTTTAAAACCAAGGCTCTAATAAGAGACAAAGAGGGACACTACATAACGATAAAGGGAATAATATAACAAGAGAACATAGTCTTAGTAAACATTTACATACCCAACACAGGAGCACCTAAATATGTAAAGCAAATCTTGATGGACATAAAGGAAGAGATCAAAAGAAATACAGCCATAGTCGGGGATTTTAACACCTCATTGACTTCAATAGATAGATGTTCCAGGCAGAAAATCAACAAGGAGACATTGGCCTTGAACAACATACTAGATCAAATGGATTAATTGATATCTTCAGAGCATTTCACCCCAAAGCAGAATATACATACTTTTCAAGAGCACATGAAGATGTTCTAGGATAGACCACATGTTAGGACACAAAACAAGCCTCAATAAATTGAAGAAGACTGAAATCATATCAAGCATCTTCTCTGCCCATGATGCTATGAAACTAGAAATCAATCACTAGAGAACACTGAATAATACACAAAGACATGAAAGCTAAATAACATGTCATTAAACAATGAATGGGTCAACAGAGAGGTCAAAGAAGAAATCAAAAGATACCTTGAGATGAAAAAAAATGAGAACACAACAATCCAAAATCTGTGGGACACTGAGGAAGCAATCCAAAGAGCGTAATTCATACATAGCATTATGGGTCTAACTCAGAAAACAAGAAAAAGCTCAAATAAACAATCTAACTTGCCACTTAAAAGAACTTGAAAAATAAAAAATAAAGCTCAAAGTGAGTAGAAAGAAGGAAATAATGAAGATCAGAACAGAAATAAACAAAATAGAGTCTAAAAAATGACACAAAAGATCAGTGACTCCGAGAGCTTATTCTTTGAAAAGATAAACAAGATTGGAAAACCCTTAACTAGGCTCATCAAAAAGAAAAACAAAAACCAAAAAAAAAAGAGAGAGAGAGAGAGAGAGAGAGAGAGAGAATGAAAGAGTAGAAATAACAACTGGCACCAAAGAAATTACAAAGGATTGAAAGATAATATTATGAAAAACTTTACACCCAAATATTGGACAACCTGGATAAAATGGATAAATTCCTAGAAACATACAATATTCCAAAACTAAATCAGGAAGAATTAGAGAATATAAATAGATAGATTACACTTAGTGAAATTGAAGTTGCAATAAACACCCCCCCCCCCCAAATAAAAAATCCTGGACTGGATGGCTTCAGGGGTGAATTTTACCAAACATCCCAAGAAGAACTAACACTTCTCCTTCTAAAACTATTTCCAAAAATTCAAGAGGTGAGTAGGCCCCCCAACTCATTTTATGAGGCCAACATTATACTCATTCCAAAACCAGATAAAAACACTACAAAAAAAAAAAAAAAAAAAAGAAAATTATAGGCCAATATCCTGATGAACACAGATGGTAAATCATCAAAATATTAGCAAACCAAATATAGCAATGCATCAAGTGGGATTTATTCCAGGAATGCAAGGTTGGTATAATATTTGCAAATCAATAAATGTGACTCACCATATAAATGAAATGAGGATAAAAACCGCATGATTATATCAATAGATGTAGAAAAAGCATTTGAAACAATTGAACACTCATTCATGATAAAACTTTCAGCATAGTGGAATTAGAGGGAACATACCTAAATATAATATAAGCCATATATCACAAACCTGCTGCCAGCATCATACTCGACAGACAAAAACTACAAACATTCCCCTTAAGATCAGGAACATGATAGGGATGTCCGCTTTCACCTCTCTTATTAATATGGTACTGGAAGTGCTGGTCACAGCAGCCAGACAAGAAGAAGAAATAAAAGGCATAAAATTGGAAAGGAAGACATAAAACTGTGTTTTTTTTTCAGATGACATGATACTGTACCTTGAGAACTCTAAAGATTCTGCTAAGAAACTCCTAGAACTGCTAAATGAATTCAGCAAAGCAGCAGGATACAAAGTTAATATCCAGAAATCAGTTGCATTTTTATATGCAACTAACTAACAGAAAAAGAAATTAAGAAAACAATGTCATTTACAATTGCTTCAAAGATAATAAAATACCTAGGAATAAACCTAACTAAGTATGTAAAAGACCTATACTCAGAAAATTATAAGACACTGAAGAAATAAATAGAAGCAGATTCAAATAAGTGGAAGAACATTGAGAGAATTAACATCGTTAAAATGTCCATACTACTCAAAGCAATCTACAGATTTAATGAAATTCCTACCAAGATTCCCACAGCATATTTCACAGAACCAGAACAAATATTTCAAAAATTTATATGGTGCCACAAAAGGCCCCGCATAACAATAGTGATCCTGAAAAGAAGAACACCATTGGAGGAATCATGCTACCTAATGTCAAACTGTAGCATAAGGCCATAGTAATCAAAAGAGCCTGGTACTGGTATAAAAAAACAGATATATAGATCAATGGAACAACATAGAGAGCTCAGAAATAAACCCACACCTTTACAGTTAATTATTTGACAGAGGAAGCAAGCACATACAGTGGGCTAAAGACAGTTTATTTAATAAATGGTGTTGGGAAAATTGGACAGATATGTGCAGAAAAATGAAATGAGGCCAACTTCTTACATCACACACAACAAATAAATTAAAAATGGATTAAAGACTTAAATGTTAGAGTCAAAAACAAAAAGTCCTAGAAGAAAACATAGGCAGCAAAATCTTGGATACAGCTCCTAGCAATATTTTATGAGTTATATCTCCTTAGAAAATGAAAACAAAAGAAAAAATAAACAAATAGGACTACATAAAAATAAAAAGCTTTTTTTCACAGCAAAGGAAAACATCAACAAAGTAAAAACACAACCCACAGAATGGGAGAACATATTTGCCAATACTCTGATAAAGGGTTAATATCCAAAATTTATAAAGAACTTACAAAACTCAACACCAAAACAAACAACCCAATTAAAAAACAGGTAACAGGCCCGAATAGGCACTTCTCCAAAGAGGATGTATAGATGACCAATAGACATATGAAAAGATGCTCAATATCATGAATTATCAGCGAAATGCAAATTAAAACCACAATGAGATATCACCTCACAGTGGTCAGAATGGCTACCATCAGTAAATCAACAAAGAAGTGCTGGAGGGGATGTGGAGAAAGGGGAAACTTTTGCACTGTTTAAATATACATATATATGTAAGTACATTTAATTATTTTATTTATTTATTTTTAAAGAAAGGGGAAGAGAGGAAGAAAGAGGGGGGAGAGAAACCTTGATGTGTGAGAAAAACATCTATCTGTTGACTCTGGTATGCCTCCAGCTGGGGACCTGGCCCCTGCTGGGACCTGGTCTACAACCCAGGTAGATGCCCTGACTGGGAATCCAACTGGGACTTTTCAGTTTGTGGGATGATGCTCAACCCACTGAGTCACACTGTCAGAGTTCCTTAGCTATATTTAAGTAACTACCTAATAACTGTTAACTTTAAACATTTTTCCAATTAAACCAAGAAGTCATTCCAGGGTAAAATGTGTAATAATTTATTCTCTTTCTGTGGTGTAGACACAATCTATTGCTATATGTTTATAAGTGAAAATGAAATGGTAAGCAATTTTTCAACACATTTGTATTCATAGCATTCATGGTTTTTAAGGAACAAAAATTAATTCAGTTTACATTGATCTTTTATCCAGGGGCATTCCTTTTTAAGTGTTAAACTGACTCCGTCTCACACGGTGTGCATTTAACGAGAGCTACAGCATTAAACACTTTGGTCGGAAATGTATTAATACCACTCCAATGAGAAAACAGCAGCTGAGGTTGATTCTGATGAATTATATTTGAAAGGTAGATTTTCAAAGCAACACACACTGCATTAATTTGGGTACTGTTATTCAGTCCAAATGCACGTTGAGAGTGGCAGCATTATTTTTGTTTTACACAGCTGAATTCAGATCACATTGAAGTTTATTTTAGTTTGTCATCAGAATATGAATGCTCTAATTAAGTCATGCAACAAGTAAGCTAATGAGGTACGTTTTCACTGATATTGTTTACATTTACTAAGATAGAATTTCCAAGCTCTATCTTAGATCTTACAGGACAGTAGAGACTACTTTTTTGAATACAAATTTCATCTGTGCCCATTAAGCAAATACCTACAATTTGCTCTTTTTAAATTACTTTTTAAAATTTATTGATGAGAAAGAGAAAGAGAGAGAGATTTGTTATTCCACTTATACACTTATTGGTTTCTTCTTGAATGTGTCCTGACCGGGGGCTGGGACCCACAACCTTGGTGTATAGGGATGACACTCTAACCAACTAAGCTTCTCGACTTTGCCAAATTTGCTCATTATTTTAAAAGTGTTTTTTTAGACCCACAAAGGCATTTCAAAAACATAGGAACTATTTTAGTAAAACACAGATGTTGGTTTTGCACCTGTCTCTATTATTAATCTTCTTAGTTTAAGCCTATTGTTTAAAAGCAAGGTACTGAATAGGAAGGTACCTACAAGGAATAAACACACATTAATCTGCTTGGTATGACAGACAGGCTTTTTTTTTTTTTCCCCCCTAACAAATTCTTGAATATTTTATAACCTGGAGATTTTCTTTCCATTTTTTATTACTCCATTTACTATATCAAAAACTTATAATTAATGTGCCTCAAAGAAATCACTGAAACAGACAGACAGACAATAAATGTGTTAAGGATTGATAAGACAAAGAAGTTAGGGCTTGGAATAGCAAATTAATAAGTAGCAAGGTTTGTCTATACAGCCTTCTTGACTTTTTCAGTCTCTCTTTCTTCCTGCACAGGGAGGTTACCTTTCACATGACAGATTTTTTTCCTGCTTTCAGGGGGACAGAAGTGGATCAGAGTGTCATTCTTGCATTGGCTATTTCTCAAGTAATTTTAATTAGAAATAACTGATGTGCTAAAATGGCATATTTTGGGATGGCATGTCTTACTCCTCTTCCCTATTCAATGGAAGACCACACATCACCTGCATCTTCAGCAGGAAGTAATGTGTGCTTTTTTCCCCCCTGAAACAGGTTTCAAAACAGGTTCCCTTCACTCAGTGTGGTATAGGAAACACCTAGATCAGCAATTTTAACCTTTTTCATCTCACACAAATGAATTATTAAAATTCTTCAGCACACCAAAAAATGTTATATTTTTTGCCAATCTGACAAAAAATAGGTATAATTCTGATTTATTCCCAATGGATGGATATTGTGTTGGTTGTTGACATTTTTTAATTTGATAGTCTAAGGGAAAAGAGGCCACTGCTCCTGACTAAATCATCAGGTATTGCATGTTTAAAATATTCTTGTGGCATGCGGGGGGCTTCGCCCGTAGAACCCCCCGTTCGTCACGGATGAAAATAAAAACTACCAAGACATCTTGTGCTTGGGGAGGAAAGGGGTCAAACTCTCAGAGGAGAATGACCCAGAGCCCCTTCCTCACTAGGCTTTTATTGGGTTCCAATACACCGGAATACAAGTTTAACATGTCAAAGAAATCTGAGGGCTTAATCGGAGCCAGTGTTTGTCAGGAAGGGGGGTTGCCAGACTTTGGGAGACATGCTCATTTCCTCCTGGGACACTTGTCACCTCAGGAAGAGCACTCTTAGCAAAGCAGGTTTCACAGGGCTTTAGGAATTCTTTCTTATGCTAATCACCCAAGGAGCCATTCTGGCCAGGACAGGGCTGCACCGCTCACCCCCACAGTTTCAGGCTTTAAGCCGATTAGGAAGCAGGAGACATCTCCCAGATGGAAATGAGGACTCGGGCTATGTCAGAATAGCCGGGGGGGCGAGGGTCCATCACATCCTCTTTGCTGCAACCCCCCGAGTCCTTCCATGAGGCCTTCCAAGTGGTCGCGTCTGGCTTAGGTTGCCCCTCCCATGAGGAGTCTTACCCGTCATTGACTGCCAACCAAGCTATGGGGCCAGAGATGGGTAAGGCAGAAGCAGTGCTCCTGCCAGGGAGATAAGCTTTGTCTCCTTAATAGGTCACATCCTTGTGACAGAACAGACCCAGATGAAGTGGGTCCCTTGGGCTCTTACACAGCCCACCATGGGGTGAGGGTTACAACTCCTGAAACCAGGCTGAACGGTCCGCAACAGTGGCACACCAATTGAAAGTTGCTGGCCCAGATTAGAAGGATGCAATAGAAGGCAAATTTATTCATTAGAATGCAGTGCAGCAACTGGATGTAGCCACTTTCATTAAGTAGTCAAGTAGACAGTCAACTTTTGAAGAGCATGTCTAAGGATAATAAACTTTATCAAATAATAAAAAATGTATGTCTAACGAATATAGTTTGAGCAAGTCTATGAGGAAAGTCTAACAACTATTGCCATTTAGAAATAGAGGCCATGAGTAAACAAGCAATCATTCCTTGGAAACTGTGAATAAAAACAGCAGTTAAATTAGAATAAAGATACCCGAAACCTGGAAAAACAAAGTCCACATTGGACAAAAATACAAATTATAATTTAGTGGCCAAAGAAATTGATAATAATGTTACTACATTTCCTTTGTGGTTTGTTTGTCTCATTTTATGTAACTATGTATAATATAATGTATAGTTTTCATTTTAGTATGCATAGTTACAGTTTCAAACAGTGTTCTCAACACTATCAGCCACGCTTTTACTGATAAATACTTACTAGTATATATACATTCATGCTGAAGGCTACGCTTTTATAATAAAAAGAATGCAAAACAAAATATGGGAGTACATTTCTCCCTTAGGTAACAGTTCTCAGGTATGCAGGTGGTCTGGGACTGGTGGGTGGCTCTGATCTCCAACATCATTCCGGACCTGGGTGTTCTGTCTTACTTTCCTGCCATCGCATAGTTTGTTGCCCTCACCCACATGGCTGCAACTAATGCACAATGATTAGTTCCAAATTCCTGCATAAAAGAACACACCCCCATCCAACTTTTAAGGGAAAAACCTGATGAGACTTATACATTCTTCTCATATCTCATTGGCAAAAATTTACAAAGATATACATAAATGCAAAGCATTCTGAATAATTTAATCTGTCTAGATAGACCATTTTCTATTATAGTTAATGAGATTCCATTGCTATGAAAAGGTGAGAGTGGATATTAGAGGAAAATAAAGTCTCTGGTAAAACCACTTCACATAGCTAATAGAACTAAGTGCAAAACTAAAAAAAAAAATCATTGCTATAAAATAATAAAGAATTGTAAAATTAACTTATAACAAGGTAATAGAAATATGCAATTACTATAAAGTCATCAGAGGCTGGTAGTTTTATGAAGAAACACGTTGAATGAAAAAGCTTCAAATACAAAAATGACACATAGCGTAATATTTGCATTTCAAAAATTATGCACTGCAATTGAAATTATTGAATTGTTACCTAATTTTGCAAAATTCAAAATGAAAAAATTAGAGTTGTCCCTCAGTTTACATTTATTGTATTCCTAGTAATTTCACTGTATAGTAAAATCATGCACAAATATTTTGTGCTTATATTTAAAGCAGAGTAGTGTTCTAGGCTTTAGTAATTATGAACACATGTTCCATCTACATGAATAATTAGTCGTTTACTTGAAAGTTGTATGGAGCATAAATCAGTTCTTCTTCCCTCCTCGAAGAGCCAGTAATATCCTGTAATGATTGTGATAATCAAAGTATCCCCAGACTGCTGAAGGAAGAAGTGCAAATCCCACTGGCAAGCACTGTTCAAGTCACATAAGGTTTTTATTGCTATCAAGTCTGTTTTAATGAAATCACAACAGTATTTCCATGATTAGTTACTCAAGTAGGTACTCTTTAAAAGCAGCAATCAACACCCAAGAGGTCAAGGAGAGAACTGGGTAAGGGAGATACACCCATTGTGAAACCCAAATTACTGAATCAAAGTACATGTAAGGCTGTGTGCTACACTAGGTTAAAAGATTGCCTGTATGTTAAAATTACCGGAACATTGCCAGTTATATTACAAAATAAATAATGTTCATCAAAAAAGGCTTCTCATATGTGCACATATGTGACAGCATAGTTATAAAAATGTTCCATATCCTCCCTATACAATTAATTTTCATTGGTGTCTCCCATTTTTATATCAACAACATTTTATAAAATCAAACATTTCTCTTCCTCATTATTTTATTGAACAAAGTAATCACCTGTATCTTAGACTACAACAATCATGCTAATTTTTCTTCCACAATTTACATAGCTTTTTAGAAGATTTGCATAAACTACATCATGTACATCCAAGATTAACTATAATGAACTATGTTGAACTACAGAAATTATTTATCTGATTTCATTCTTCTATACTCTTAAAAACTTTTTTGTCTTAACATCATCAAAAATCATCTTTCCTTTTCTATTATTACAAGAATTTCAGAGCCACTTTATTCCTTATTAAGCTTAATGTCTACTCTCTGAGTCCATGAAGTCTTTTGAATTGGCTTTACTTTATGAGATGGCAAATAATGTCATGCTTTTTACTTGGAATTCTCTTTGTGCTAAAAAGGTATTAGTGCTCCTAATTTTTATTCTATATTTTCCTGCTGTTTATTATAGAATTTTTAAGCATTTTGTAAAACCTGACATGTCTATTTTTTGCAGACTAACACAGCTTTTTAGTATCATTGAGCTAGTCTCAACATCTTTACCTATTGATTGCAGAGTTTAACATAATTATATGTTATCTTTATTTTCATATTTGTAACCTCTGGATTTATTTGGTTCCATTGCTTTATCCTTTCTTACTCTCTGCTTATTTGAATTTTAGAAATATAATTTTTTCTCCTCCACAAAAATATTTGAAAGTTTGAAATCTTGTTTTTAAAAGCAGTGACTTTTAATTTCATCAAATGCATGTGAATTCATATTTTTTGTAAAAATAATTACAAACACAAAAAGGAATTAATTCAACCCCTCCTTCATAGTGAAAAATTTAGCGCATTTTTACAGCTCTTAATATTTCTCTCCACTTTATACTGTTTGTTTATCTATTTGAAAATTAGAGATACAGCTTATAAATAATTATGATTCATCATGAAAATTATAATTCTCAATATCTTGTTTTGATTTTTGCATTTATTTTAACCATATTTACAACAAGAATTTCTATTTTAGTAGAGTTTCCAGTTTATTATAATATTGAATATTTTAATTTATTTCCATTTATGAGTGAAGACCCCTTCCCCCCCAGGAAGATAAATAATTATTTCTTTTTAAAATTCTTTTATTATGTGAATGTCTTTCTTTTGCTTATATGCTGACTTAGATATAAATTATTTGTCACAATAATTTCTTCCTTCTTTTTATCATGCACATGACAATTTTTAAAACTCATTTTAATATCAGCACTTCTTTTTGAGTAAAGCATTCTTACTAGTTGCATATGCTCTTGAGACAAAATGGCTCTGGAAATGATATTGGCCAAATATCTCTTCTATATGACCAAGCCACTTTACATATTTTTAAAATTAAAAAAAAAATATTTCCACTTAACCTCTTTTTTATTTTAAATTATACTATGGTGTTAATGAGGGTATTAACTTAATAATTGTGCAATAAATTAAATGAGGTAATACTTGTATTAATATTTCTAATGTACTTAACAAAGTGTTTAACATACAATAATTTACTCACGATATTACCAGTGACTGTGTAAGTATTCTGAGCTGAGTCTGATTGTTTTCCTAATAACCTGTTTTTCTGCCTGGACATTTGCTTAACCTTAAGATTTAAAAGGTAGCTTGATTCTTGGTGACTTCTTTGGATTTGCAGACTAGAAATATTCTTAACTAAGAAAATAACAGCTTAAACTATGAATTGACAATATATTACTGTTGTTTTAGGTTCTTCTGTTTTTTATGGATATTACATTTTTCTAAGTTCCTATGTCTTTTCATTAAAGGATTTTCACTTTCATACTGCTTTACTAATTATTCTATAATAACTGTTTTAATTTCTAGTATTTTTGACAATGTTTTCATATTGTCCTTCATGCCTTTCTGAATCTCTGTTATCTCACCCTCTTAGCTTTTTATATGCCTTTGTTTCTATCTAATTGAAATAATATCTTTTATCCCCTCTGAGATGGTATCAAAGAGATGATGATGATGATGATGATGATGATGATTGTTATTAAATTATTGAAAACCATAGTTTGTTTCAAATGTTGTACTTATGGAGGAGCATAACTTAGCTCACTAGCCTCCTGGTCATTTCCTGTATATAGCATGCAAGAGTCACAGAATATAAATGTTGCTACATGTTTCTAGTAGTGGGTCCTATGAGATGTATTCTAGAAATGACAGGAAAACACTGTGTGATGGTGAAGGAAGGTAAGAGGTATAAATCTGAGCAAGGCTAGTCAACTGTCCCTGGGAAATGACAATTCAATTTTAGGTTTAGTGTGTCTCTACATCCCAAAGTTCTAGGCAGCAGAAACTACTGTCCTAGATCTTGTCACTATTCACATTGTTTTTATCTTGTTGTTTATCAAATTTACCTAGATAAATCTTATTTATTTTAATTCATTAATCTAGACTCAATTTACAATATGGCCACATAAAAATTATTGAATTTAAATAGTAGGAAATTTAACATGTTTCATGTATAAAATCTCAGTGTGAATACCCTTTCCTCAGAATGTTTTCTCTCACAAACTAGGTTAGTTTTCTTTACTGTCTACTAACATCATAAAATAGTTTCTTGTTCCTCTCATCACACCAGCATTTAACTACACAAGCTTTTGCTTCCTTGAGAGATTGCTGAGGAAAGGTGTGTTTTACCTTACCTATTTCTTTCAAGGGTCTATCCAAGGGTCTAAAAATATTTTGTTAATTACTTATTAAATTGTCTGAATTTATAATGTCAGATTGTGGATTGTTACTTGCTTATGTTTTATTGACAGGGCAGTAGTACACACAATCTGTATAGAGTGTACATAATACAATTCCGTGTGTGTTTACGAATAACAAAAGAAAGCTGGAAGGAGGCCCATCAGGCCCTGCTTTAACATTTTATTGCTCTTTTGACCAGGAAAGCATAGAGAATTATAATAACTACAATTTTAACTAAAATACTTTATGAGAAAGGGAGGTAATCAAAGTGAGCAAAAACAAAAATATGATACAAAGTTATTTAAATATCAATTGTTCTCACCTTTCTAATTGATTAGAAATAATTCACAGTAAATGGACTGATGTTTGTACAATGCAATATTTATTCTTACTTTGGTTTTCCTCAAAATTACTTTATTTTTTTTTTAACAAATCACTGAATTACGTGCTCTATCATTTCCTCTCACAATTTTTCTTATGATTGGGGAATGAGAAGATGGAGTTGATTAATTATGATAGGGAAATGCATTTTTTTTTTTTTTTAGTTTAAAAAATACCAGCTGTTTCTTTAACTAAATTTTGGGAAGGAAAAATTAACAAATGGCCATGAGTTATTACTACTTTTTGCCAAATCTACCTGTTAGGGAGCAGGTGGAAATGAGCAGCCAGAGGGGAAATAAAGGCAGGGCCCTCACCATTACAATCTAACAGAGAAAGGAGGCTAGAAGCAGAAGTAAGACACGTCTCACCAATTAACTCAGCAGTCCTGAGCTTGGTCTGATAAGATGGCCAGGTGTCCTAGCAGCACAAGCAAAACAGCCCAGGGGAAAGGGGAGTCCTTGAGACTGTGCAGAGAAAAGGGGGATTTCTGTACCAATCTCACTAAGGTTGCCAGGTGTCCTGATCATCATGAGCAGGGGGTAGGGGAGTCGTCCTTGAGAGTTTGTACTAGGAAAGGGTGCCTCTGTAACAATTCCACTAAGACAAAGAGCTTTTCCTAACTGAGAAAGAAAGCCTTTGTAGCTGTATATTATTCCCAAGATTTAGAAGGGAAGAAGGAGGGGTGCCTCTAGAAGCCAGCTGAGGTATATAACACTGGAATAGTCAGGGCACTGGGATTAGCTGAGTGCCCACTTGTAGCTTTAGCTCAAGTGCATAAATAAACTATCTCATTTCAACTATACGTTTGTCTTTCACTTCAATTCATCTCCTGTGGTGAGACAAGAACCAAGGCAAAAAAGGGAGCCCCCCCGACATGAGTCTCTTTTTCCACCATAACATACCCTGTGGCAGATTGAGAATTAATGTCATTATCCTTCAACCCTCAATAACAAAGAATTAAGCGACCCAAACAATTTAAAATGAAAAATTTCACTATAAAAGTGGGTAATGTAAAGCAAATTGTGCACTGATAACTGACATCACTCCAGAAAAAGTGACTTTGTACCATGGTACTTTAGAATGGTTAAGGAATTCAGAAGACAAGATTTGAGATGTTATTTTAAAAACTATTTAAAAAAGCAATTAAACATTCATATCCCTTTTTCAATGTTTGTGGTGAACTGGTGGCTCTTCCCCTAACCCAAGAAAAGCAGAACATTGGGTTCTTGTGAGGCTGAAACAGATCCTCTGTACTCTATTACCAGCTGTAGCTGATGGCAGGAGTGAGTGACTGTTCTAAAAACAGCAGGCGTACTTATATATGAGTATTTATATACTGACTATTAGGCACTTTTTACCTCCTCAAACTCTTCCTCTATCAGCTACAAGAACACTAGTAGCAGGGATTATGGTTCCAAGTAAGAGATTAGAGTTCTTCCTAGATTTAAAGAGAAAAGAACAGGTTACCAAGTAGAAATTATGTCTCTACCAGTTCATGTCTTAGAGAGGTTTATGAATTGACAAACCTCACACATGCCCATGAAGCTCTCAGTAAGAAAACTAAAAGAGAACAAAGCAAAAACTGCCTACAAACTTTATAAAATAAAATTAAGTGGAGGTAACAACAGTATAGAAATAGAAGAAAAATATCACTAATATCATTAAAGAAAAGATATAATATTGAGATATAAGATGACTTCTAAAAATTTCAAAAACAATCAATATCACCCATAAAATAACAAACAAACAAATGCAAAAAAATCAGCAAATAGGAAACTAAAGAAAAGACAAATCAACAATCAAAAAGTAAACTACCAACAACCCAAACTGAAACAATACAGAAATCACAAGAAGAGTAAATGCTGAAGGAAAATGACTTCCAACTTGAATTATATACAAATTTTATATTAGCAAAGATAGAAATAGAAAAAAAATAGACTGACATGTTTCCAGAAAAAAAAAATCTACCTTCCATACTGCTTCATTCAGGAAACTAAGGAAAGATATAACTTTCAAAATCAGGGAATGAAACTAGAAACTATAGGAGAACCAGAAGACACTGGGTCCAAAGGAGTAAACAGATGTTTATGAAAGGCACTCCAGGACGATAGCAGTGCAGGAAGCATAAAACAATCAGTTGAATTGGAGCAGGCTTGAGAATCCCAGATACTACAACTTAAAAAGACAGAGAGAAAGAAAGAAAGAAAAATGAGAAGGAAGAGGGGATGAGAAGAAAAGTAAAAGAGAGAAAAATGAAAGACAGAGAGATGTTAATTTCACTGTTTGAATATTTTAATATGCTGGAACTAAAGTACTTATGGTACACATAAAAATAACCAAAAATGCAATTATTAATCATAAAGGTGGGAAATGTTGTACATGCTAAAACAGTGTTTTATAACCTTAATGTAAATGTTAAGTATTTACTTAGAAAATATGTGATGAATTTATACTACAGATATAGAGCACAAAAGTTTTATGTGGAAGGACAGATTCTTGTACATTTTCATCTTCCTTATTAGGAAACAGTATATAATAACTCTTAACTTGGAAAATCTACAATAATGTAGACACATTATTTAGAAATATATATTAGCAATTTTCATAAGAAAAGTAGATTTAACACAGGAAACAAGAATTAAGAGTATGAAGGATTATCATTGTGGTTAATTCATTTTCTTCATTTTAAATTTTGCAGTGCTATTTGATTTTTTAAAATGTCTACTTGCATTACTTATAAAAATAATTTCTAAATTTTAATAAAATTATTGAGTAGATTTTATGTGTGATGTTAGAAGTACAAAGGATTATCACATGATAATAAAATAATCAGGTATTATTGAAGATGTGTAAATGTAAACATGCAAATACATTATTGTACACAGCAATGTAAAACATAGTAAATATATACATCACTTCTTAAAAAAATATTTTTACCAGACATAAACTGGTACCTGTAGGTCTAAATCTACTATCAAATATGTTTCCTTAGCTCAAAACATTTAAAAACAAATCTAAGTTATTTGAGTAATTTATTATACTCATTCAGTTAATTACACTCTCCATTTAGTGGTATCTAGGTCCTAAAGAAGTTTAAATTTTTGATATTATGACTTATAAAGGAATATTGTTTAAAAATTGAGCTTCATTTTCTCATTTATTAGCTTATTTTCTGTGATATATATATATATACATGCACACATATGCCACTTATATATTAAAATATATATATCAATAACTTAAATCAATATCTATTGAGGTAAATTAATTAAGAACTATACAGAGCCTATAGAAGAACCAAAGATTAACTTAATTAACAGTTTCAAACATTAAATAGAGGGCCTAAGATGCCCCTGTTATTTTTTTTCTGGCTTTTAAGAAAAAAAGTTAGAATTCTGAAAGTTAAAAAATAATTAGAATATTATGTCACATAGAAGAAGGGATAGGCAGTTGGAAAAAAAGAACTGAAACATTTCTGACATTTATTTCTTCCCTGGAATCTGAACTCTGCAACCATTGGACCAATAGAAAACAGAAATGACACACTGCCATTCTCTGGGCTTTAAGAAGCTGGCAACCTTTATTTTCTGTATCTTGAGATCATTTTTGAATTATCATGCTATTGGAAGAGGCCATGTATAGATGTTCTGACTGACTGGTCCCGACTACATACTAAGTCATAGCTGGTATTAACCTCTAGAAGCTGAGCGTGGCTCCAGATAATTTCAGACCCCACTTTTCAAGTCACCTCCCCATAATACTACGTAGAGCAGGAGATGAGATATCTGCACTGAGCCTTGAACAGAACTGCAGATTTCTTAGCAAATAAGCAATTGTTGTCCGTAGCCAGTAAATTTAGGGTCATTGTTATACAGCAAAAGGTAACTAGAATTACTAGATATTTGCAGAGGAAAGTAAAGGACCTTGACACTTAATAACAGACAAAAAGACAGTTGCTCCTATTGAGTCAGAAAATGTTTTAGGACATTGACAAAGAGGTAGAATTTAGTTAATCTTCAGGGCTGCAAGCTGTTTCCCAGCCCTTCTGCCACAGAGAGAATTGTTTTGAACCTCCCATGGCTAGGCAGCTAGATAGGGTAATTACTTAAAAATGGAATTCCAAAAACAGTGAGTTAATTCCAAAAAACTTTCCAAAAGTTACTGGACCAGAATTCAGAAGAACTTCTTTACATATAGAGGCTGATAATATGGAAAGACAGGGCAGAGGAAATATGCTTGCTGTGATAATACTCTTCAGGCAGTAACTGTATCTCAGTACCTATCTCACCAAAGCCAACTGATGAGTTTCCCCACCATCCTCACAGTGTAAGGCATCAATACATTATATATGCACCATTTAGGATGATTTGCCAACACATTTTATTATCGACTATTTCCTGGGATAGATGAAGTTAACTGGTGAAACTTTTGAAGAAACTTAGTTTACACCACTTTGTCCGCCTTAACAGATCAGTTGTTTTACCTTTACTAATACCACAATTATCAATTTATTCCCCAACCATCTTGTACTTCTTGTGCCTTACATTGGGTTTTTCTTGCAATCATAAACAATGAGGAGACTGATTATTGATTTAATTATTATGCTTCAGTGGTAACCATAAAAATTTTCAAAATTAAAAGAAAAACAGTTTACCTTTTATAAAATATAAGAAAATTACTATTCAAATATACCAAATGTCTCATTTCTTCTATTCCCTGGGAATCTGAACTCTCACAAAAATATTGGACTTAAATATTTGTTCTCCCTCCCTGATAACTGTGGGTCCTATGCATTTTTTTCATACCCTATGTATTAAATTGCCACTCTTTAATTTCATCCCATGTCTCCCCTTATGCCTCCTCACTTCTCATTCATCGGAGGGACTTCAGATACAGAATCCAGGGGAAATGATAAGTCTCAAGAAAGGGAGAAGCTTCAGTCTCCCTCCGGCCTGTAAGAATGGAGAGAGGAGGGATAATGCAAAACAAAGACCATGCTTTCAATTCCAGGTGGTAGAAACATCTTACAAACAAACAATGTTGCCAAATGATGACATGTACTATGGAGGAAAATAAAGCAGGGGAAGTGAATGAGATCAGAAGAGACCAACAAATATGGCTCTTGCAGAAAGGACATTTCACGCAGAAGGTCTAAGGCAAGTGCATGTTCATCTGCTTGTTACTAAGTCAATATCACTCAGCATCTGGCACTGAGTAGGTACATACTGGGCATTGAAGAGAAGGTTAATTACAACTGTTTTATCATTTAAAAAACTTATTTGTAGAGTATATTTAATATTCCTTGTTTAAAAAAGTGTCCAAATTATTTCCATAGATTACCTATGCCACAATTTCCACCCAAATTTTCACTCCCAATTTTAGGCCTTATTTTTTTAAAGTAATTTTTGGTTTTTGATTGCACTCTTAGGTCTAGGACTGCGTCCAAACAAGGCCAATGGAGATTGCTATAGTCAAGTATTATATATTTACTACCTAAATGTTCAATGCCAAGTTATAGTGGTTTAATTACATTGACATGTCTCCTTAAAAGCTATCTTTGCCCCAGGAAATGTAGGTCTACAGCTTACTGAGTCATTTTGAAGAGGCACTCATGGTGCATTTGATACAAAGTCTGAGGGGATGTGTAGATTTAGGTAAACCTATCCAGAGTGACAAGAAATGTTACATAAAATCACTTCTGCCACAACAAATTCTTTGTGTCATTTGGATAGAAGTGCTTTAATGAATGGAATAGAGCAACTTGAGCAGTCTTAGGAGAGTAGAGTTGCTATGTATTAATGCCTGCTTTTCCATACTCACTTAATTCAGACTCCAAGACATAATTAGACTTAGCCCCTTCCTGAAAAGCTTTCATTGGGTTTTGATTATAAATAGCACAGGTTTTGAAATACACTCCTTGGTACTGCACTGGTGCTGGTGGGATGGTAAAAAGAAGTGCCTTTTGGCCAAAGGAAATAAACAGAGAGTGGATGGGATCACCGGCTCGCACCCTGCTTCAAACACAGCTATTCCATCTTTAGCAATTTATTTATTTTCTATGGAAGATTTTCCAGAGAGTAATATCTCAGGTCTAAAAACAACATGAAATCTATAGTTTTAAGATACAGTCCCAAATCACACAAAAATCTGGATAATATGGCTTCTAATCATGGATTTTTCTCTTATCTCTTGCCTTATTTTTTTCACCCATTCTGCAGCCTTACCACACTTATTGCAGTTCTTACCAGGCATCACGTGCCTCCCTGCTTAAATATCCTTTGTGCTCTCTCCTGGAAAGAAGCCCCTCCTGGTAACAATTCATTTTGTAAAGTGGCATTGAAGTTAATATCTAAACTCTATGCTCCATTGTAAAATTGACTGCTTCTAGCTTTATACCTTTATAGTGCCTATAGATTTTAGGCATTACTCCTACATTCCTGTTCTGTTGCATTTATTGATTTCTTCAATTCTTTCTCTTTCTCTGATTAGTTGTCTTTCCCTATTGAACTGGGATGCTATAAAAAGTAGTGCTTTGTTTCATTTGTCTTCAAACTTCCTATACTTAGCAGAGTGTTTGATGGATGGTATAAATAAAGCATGCATGAGGTCTGTCCAGAAAGTGTCCAATCATGTAATATGAAAAAAAAAGGACATTTATTGAAAAAGATATACAAGAAACATTGTACATAGGACAATGACACCTCAGTCATTTTCAAAGTAGGCACCTTGGGACCTCACACAGTTCTCCCAATCACTGTCAGCTGCTTTGTCATATTTTCCTGAATCTCATCAATGGTCTGAAATCTCTTCCCTTTCAAAAGTGATTTTAGTTTTGGGAAAAGGCAGAAGTATCAGGGCACCCAATCTGGGCTGTAGAGAGGCTGAGTCATCTTGGTGATTTGATGGTTTGCCAAAAACTCTGCATGAGGTGTGATGCATGAGCGGTCATGTTTGTCTTGATGAAGCTGCCAGTCACCAGTTGCCGAGAACTGTGTTCTTCTGGATCATCAGAATAGTTTCCATGGAGGAATGTTCAAGCTTAACACAAAATTTGATGCAGGTTTGTTGTTCTACTTGCTCAGTCATTTTGAATGCAATGGCCACACAGTACATATGCTCACTCAATGGCATCTACTGCCCCCAGTAACTAGTACAGTGAAGTCATCATTGTTCACATATGCGCATTCTAGACCACTCTCCTTGGCTGCCAGGTTACACTGATGTTGTGTAAATTCTTCTCATATATTAACAATGGTCTGTCTTTCTCTGGAGGATCATGAGTGTGTGTGTGTGTGTGTGTGTGTGTGTGTGTGTACATAATTAGAGCTGTTTTAGGTTCACATTAAAAGCTGAGGTGCTTAGAGGGAAACTGATAGCAAATTTTAATGTTATATTTTTCATGTAGTTAAAATATTTTGAAATTTTTCTTGGAATTTCTTTTCAGGCCCATGTGTTATTTTAAAAGTTTGTTGTTTAAAGTTTAAGAATTTTGTATATATCTTAGCTATTTTTGCATTATTTTAATTTCTAGTTGTTTTCATTATGGTCTGAGAGCAGACATTGTATGTTCTTATTCTTTTAAACTTATTAAAATGTGTTTTATGGTCCAGAATGAAGTCTCTTAATGAATATTCCATGTGAGCTCGAGAAGAATGAATATTGCTGTCTATTACATGCACTTGATTGATGGAATTGTTAAATTCAACTGTGCCTTTATTGATTTTTTTTTTTTTGCCTACTCTGTATTTATCCACTTCTAATAGAGGATTGTTGAAGTCTCCCACTGTAATAGTGGATTCACCTATTTTTTTCCCCATTCTATCAATTTTTGCCTTCTGTATTTGGCACTCTATTTTAAGACCACACACGCTAAGGATTGTTATGTCTTCTTTGAAAAGTGACACCTTTATTATTGTTTAATGTCTGTCTTTATCCCTAATAACTTTCTTTGCTATAAAGACTGCTCTGACTGAAATTAATATAGCCATGCCCACTTACTTTTGATTAGTGTTATATGTTTCTCTGTGCATTTACTTTTAATCTATATGTATATTAAATTGGGTTTCTTATAGACAACATAAAGTTTGGTCTTGTTTATTGGTTTATTCTGACAATCCATGTTTTGTTGGTACATTTAGACCACTGACATTCAAAGCAATTAGTGTATAGTTTGCTTAATAACTACCACATTCTTGACTATTTTTTCTATTTGTTGTTCTTGTTCTTTCTGTTTTCTCCCTACTCTTTCACTGTCTTTTGTGATCTTAGTGGTCATTTTAAATGATTTTCATTTTCTCTTTTCTCTTAGCATATCAGTCATATATTAATTTTTTTCATGGTTGCCCTAGAGTTTGCATTATACAAATCCTAGTCTACTTTAAATAACATTATACTACTTCACAAAATAATTGCAATTTCTATTTTTCATCCCTTATATAATTTCTGTCACTCATTTTGCTTATACATAAGCAATAAAAATATATACAAATGCATATATTCATTTTATTTATATGTAAGGATACATAATAAAATATATTGTTATTTTGAACAAAATTTTATCTATCAGATCAATTAAGAATAAGAAAAATAAATTTTTTATTTTATATTCACTATTTCTTCTCCTGTGACAAGATAGTAAAAGGCCAGAAAAATTCCTGCTCAAGTGGAATGTGGAAACTGAGACGAGGAAATTAAAGAAGACCAAACAGTTGGAGCAACTCATAGCCAGCTGGTGAATCATAAGACTTAGCTCCTCTAACCAAGGACACCCAAGAGCAAACGGTTTATATCCCCTTCTCCCTAACCAAAGAATACATAGCTTAAATCTACCTGGCCTGGGAAACAGAAAACAGAGACCTAATTAATGTAATGTGTACCAGCTAACCCAAGGACAGTTGAAAGGCAGGGGAACAAATAATAAAAATCTCCATTCAAAGTCAGACTGACAAAAGATAAAAGACAATTTAGCAGACCAAAGAATATTCCCCCAAACCCTATGTGCTCATTTTGATGCATCAGCATATTAAAAATGCACCTGGAGAACTGATGAATATTCTGTTGAAACCCTCTGGAAAGATACATGCAAAAGAAGAATGAAACACCCTAGTCCCTGGGACAAAGACTCAGTGGGAGCTCAGTCTTTGTCTTCCAGAGCTCCTCCATGCCCCTTCCCAGGCCTGAAATTTTTACTTCCTCCTAAACTCTGAAGGTCCCCATGAGACTTACAGCTAGGGGAGCAGTGGCAGCAGCACCTCCACTCAGGCTTACCCACTAATCCTGTCTCCAAGGCCCTCTTTTTCTCTGACTTCCCAGTGAGCTAAAGCAGCTCCACCTTGACTCACTCTTTTTCTACAACATTTCTAGGGACCCTAAGCAGAGCACCGCCTAGGCTCTCTCCTGTTATTCTCCTGGTATTTCTTCTACCCTAAATCCTTCCTTTGCTTAATAAGCATGCTCTTAAAATCACCTGGACTCATGTCGTAATCTTTCCTACAGGAAATCGGGACCACGCACATTATAGGTGGGCCTGAGGCAGACACACTCCAGGCCAGTCCCTGTCTGGTGACACTCTGACCTTTGTTTTTTCTTTGTGTAGATCTGAGTTCTGAGATATATCATTTCCTTCTCTCTAAGGATCTTTTCATAACATTTCTTGAAAGGCAGGGCTACTGGCAACAAATACAATTCTTTCGTTTCAGAAATTCATTTCTTCTTCATTTTGAAGGATAATTTTACAGGGCACGGAATTTGAGATTGGTAATTTTTTTCTCTCAGCATTGAACATTTCACTCCACTTCCTGATTGCATGGTCTCTGAGGTGAAGTCAATTCTTAAAGTAATTCTTGTCTTTGTTTTTTTTTTTATAGGTAAGGCTTTTGTTTGCTTATCTGTTTATTTTACTTCTCTTCTTTCAGAATTTTTTCTGTATCATTGATTTTCTTTACTTTGAAAATGATAAACCTAGTCGCAGTTTTTTGAGAATTTTTTCTGCTTGGTATTCTCCGAGTTTCCTGCATCTGTGGTTTGGTGCTGGCATTAACTTGGTTACATTTTCAGTCATTCCTGTTTCAAATATTACTTGTGTTTCTTTCTTTTTTATCTTTCTGGTACTCCCATTACACATTTTGTACTTGTCACACAATTTGTGGAACTTCAGTAACTTGTTTGTTCGCTTACTTATCCATTTTTGAGGTTCCTTCTGCAATATCGTCAAGCTCAAGTGTTCTTTCCTCAGCTGCATCCAGTTTACTAACAACCCCACCAAATGTATTCTTCATTTTTGGTACTGTATGTTTGCCCTCTAGCACACAGGTGGCAAACACAAGGCCCACGGGCTGAATCTGGCCCTCCACCTTGTTTTATCCAGCCCAGCACCTTGTTTCTACACAGCGGCAGCACCGAGCTCTCGCTTAACTGTTAAGGAGTGGTTACATTTATACAGTCCTAAAATTCCATTCGGCCCTTTGAAGGGCTGATGTGGCCCTCCATGAAAATGAGTTTGACACCCCTGCTCTAGTAGTTATTTTGCGGTTCTTTAGGATTTCCATCTCACTGCTTATATTTTCCATCTATTCTTGCCTGCTGTCTACTTCACCCATTAGATCTCTTAGCTTATTAATCATAGCAGTTTTAATAATCCAGTATATTTCCAACTTCTCTCTTATGTCTGAGCCAGATAGGTACTGGGCAAAAAGAACTGCTGCAAATAAAATGGACTTTTTGTAGTGTGGTGGTAAGGTGTCTGGGGAGAGGAAGCTCTGTCTAGTCCTGTGATTAGGTCTCAGTCATTTAGTGAGTTTAGGTCACTGGATTGTAAGATTTATCATGCCTCTTAGTTCCCCTCCCCTCTCCAACATCCCACTTAGGTAGGACTGGATGGCTAGATTGTACTGGAGTTGTAATTCTTTTCCCCCAAATCAGTTAAGTTCTAATAAAATTTCAGCATGTAAGGCTCTAGTTAAACAATTTCTCCTGAGAGAAGTCCTTCTTAAGAACAGAATGCTCTGGCATATTCAGAAATTGCTCCTTTTCCTCTCTCACTGCCATAAACTCAAGGGGACATTCACTGTGAGGACCAGGAAAATCTCCTGGTGGTAAAACTTACAGAAGTGTGGGCCTACCTCTATAACTTAGTTCTTGAGTTTTTAACTGTTAGATTTCTTCACTTTGAACCCCCAGCAAGTCAAGAGTAACAGTTTAGGTTTCCCAACCTCAGCACTTGTTCCCATGGCAGCTTCAGCTCAAGGTTTTCTGCTCCAGTCCATTGTGACTCTGTCTCTGCCTGTCGATTCCCGGATTTGGAGGGCAGCATTACACCCCGTAGCCTTACCTCTTAAGGATCTAAGATTTGTTGAATTTTTTTCCTGTTCAGCTTTTTTACTTATTGTTAAGATGTAGTGAAGACTTCTATGCTTTTTACAAGCCAGACTGGAAAAATAAAGACTATTATGAACATTTTAATATGAAAAGTTATAAACTTAGCAATAACAACAAATATTAACTAAAGTATAATTCTACTTTCTACAAAACCCACTAAGATATAATGCTATCTCCATTTTATAGAGAAGAAAATTAAGTCTAGTGATTAATTGATTTGATCCGTATCATGAAGGTAGTAAATGAATGTCTTTAGATTACCCAAAAGTCTTTCACTTCAGGGTCAGACCCTGAGTAACACTTCTGAGCAACACAGACATTTGAATCTTATTTTGCTCTATTTCCTTCTCTCTGAGTACTACCATTCATTTGCTTTTGTTCTCCTACTTGACTATTTCAAAGTCTCGGATTCCAGTGATGTCTTCAGACACACGTCTGGATAACCACGCTTGCACACTCCTTGCCAGCTGCGCTCCTGGGCAGAGCTGAGACGCACAGGCAGGGTGGGCTTGATAGGAGGATAGAACATGATAAAGTTCGTTTTATTTTGCAACATTTAAGACAACTGTGTTTTTTTTTTTTTCTAAGACAACTTTTATGACTTTTATCTGTTGATGTTTTAATTCTGTATTTCAGTTAACTCCTGTTTCTTCACAAAGGAACTAGTAATATGTTTTCCTATCTGTTATTACTCAGTCCATTTCTGACATTAAAACAAAGGAGAAATGGTATATTTGATAAAATCTTCTTTCAGATACTGTTATTCTAATTTTTTTATTACTACCCTGTGGTTATTTTTGTATTACTAAGTTGTAGTTTTTTGTATTGCTATGTTGTGAGGTACTAAACTCTCTCCCAAGTTCAATTGTTACTGATGCCATCTTACTTAGAATATTATGTCACCAGTGTTTTTTTGTCACTCTGAGTCAAACTAGAGACTCTTCATCCTATGGATTTTTCCTTTGAAGAGTTTAAAGTCTCTGCTGTGATAACAAAGTTTCCCAAATGTGTTCTCTATGATATAAAAGTGTATTTCTAGGAAAATATCATTTAAGTATTTTATATCAAAAATTGTATAGACTATTGGTAACCACACAAGTTCAATAAATCTAACAAAACTAATTTTTTAAATAGCATAACTGCAGATGTTTCAGTCGCATATGGATCATTCTCGTTTTACTTGGTTGTGTGCTAAAACTATTAAGATTAATTGCAAATTCAAGCAACACTTGTCAATTGTTCTGAATGCAAATAGCAAGGCAAGGGTTTTATGGCATCATTCTTAGTCATCAGTCTGATAAACCCTTAGGGCAGAGGAGAAACAGGTGCACAGTGTTAAAGTGAAACTGAGTCTGTGGTTTTCGCATCCAGGAGAAGTCTCAGAAAGGACTTCTTGTGACCACTTTAAAAAGTGTTGATTTGCTTTTCCCTTTATCCCCCAACTCTACCTCGTTAGTCTGCTTGAATTTAAAGGGCCTATCCAAGACTTTGACTGGTATGTCATAGATAGAATTACCTTGCAAGTACACTTACTCTGGTCTTTAAAACCTTGTTAAGAGTTTGAGTGACCTGACGCTCTGATCCAGTCCTCCGGCCCCTGGAGTGCTGGTGAATGTGACTCGCACTGTCAGGGGACACAGGTATGTTTTCCCTTCTTGGGTATTTTTTTTAAAAATTGTTATGATGAGTAAAAATCTCTAAGTGGCATGGGAAGTAATATTAGAATTGTTGACTGTATATGCCTTGGCCAGTTTATAGAAGGGAAAAAAAGTGTCAATCTATCTATTTATTTCCTACTATTGGGCTTTGTGAAATGCTGCATAAATTGAATCATTAAATAGCAAACAAACTATTTAATAACTACTTTTGGGGTACCATATCTTTGTAAATAAAAATCAATTCAGGAATCAATTTATTTTTATTGAGAATCTATCATTGCCAGGCACACACTAGTCAATGGACTACAGAAGACTGACATGGTCCTTGCCCTCATAGAATTCAGAATGATTAGATAAGATGTAATTTGGATGTTTGGTCTGAGGATTATGATGGGACTTTTCAAAATGCCCCAAATGGAGCAATAAACGTAGTCGACAGTGTTACCTTAAGCTTCCTAGGAAAATAATTTTCTTTGTTTTATTTGGTTTGATAGATTTGGGGTTTATTGCAAGTCCTCTCACCTGTCACCAATATAGAATAATCAAAGTGATAGAGGAAAAAAAAAAGGTATTGCCTGGTGAAAGAGAGCATGCATGTTCTAGCAGAGACCAGACTAAAAAATATGTGAGAACAAAAATAAATATTTAAAAAACTACATGTGGTTATATTTGATATCAGCTTATCGTAAGAGGTAAAGTGTGAAGTTGTGCCTACCTCATAGTAGGCACCACTAAATATTTTTGGCCAATCAGGTCTGATATTTTGGGTTAAAAAGGAGTAAAGTTATGAGTCTGGAGATAAACATGAGTTAGACAATAGACAATATTACAAATCATTTCTTTGATCTAGAATAGATAGGCTACATTAAGATAATTTGTAAGTCCCAAATCTCTGTAGATTAACACAATAAAAGTTTATTTCTCACTCACATTTTGTCCTCGAAGAAGTAAGGACTCACAGTCTGTCCTCCTTTTCCTTTTCAGACCTTATCTTTTGGAACACAGGGCTGCAAGGTAGCCACAAAGCGGAAGACAGTCGGAGAGCTGTGAAGTGTTTAAATAGCCAGGTGTAGAAGTGGCTTGCCTTACCTGCACTGCCTCTTCCTGCATTCCAATACAATATTATTTCCTGTTCTCCAGATGTGATTACAAGATAGGATGGGGAATGTAGTCTCTATGTTCATGCTGTATGATGGACCTAGCCTTACCTCTGCCAAATGATGTCAAACAGTTTAAATATTGCCAGTAATAAAACTGGTAAATGACTGACATGGTGAAGATTGAACAATGCTATCTAAACACAGAAGTTTTCTTCCAAATGAAAAGCCTAATTGCCCTGTATAGGAGTATCTTTTGATAAGGATGATTGAGTAAAAACATTTATAGTAACCTTAAGAATAATTAAAGTCATACCAAGATGTTTAAGTGAGGATTAATGGAAACCCTGGAATGGTCAAATTGTCACATGTACTAAGCTGTAAACGTTGCTGAGACTGATCATTTCTTAGATACGTTTTAAAGAAAGCAACGAGCGTATTATCATGGGCATAAAATGACATTTAAAAAGAATCAGCTTCAGTAGTTCAGAGTAAAACTATATGCTTGTTCTCAACTTTCATCTTTGCCTTCATATAGTTCTTTCTAAATAGACGCTGTAGTTTTCTATAGAATGAAAATGAGCTTTTAATAAAATTTAATATATTTAATCTAATTTATATCAAACACTAAAAATGTTAGTTATATAAACTAGTGTTTTTTTCTTAATCTGACAAAATTTTGACACCAAAATAAAAATAAATCCATATATTTGTATCTTGAAAAGTGGAAATTTTACATGATCACATCCAGTATTTTTTGCAAGAATGTGACTAGTTTAGCACCATACACTTCTGGACTAATATTATTATATACAGTTTTTAGAATATGATATGACAACATTGTTAATTATATTATAAACATATCATATAGAATTAAAAGCTTTAGCATATAAGGCAATACATATTTGATTTTACTGGCAATAAACAAATAATAATTGACTTTAAAAATCATCTCAAAATTTTCTGTTTGCATAGTATAGTATTGTTAGAGGAAGTTATGGAGTAATGTGTATATAGAAGAGTCTTTAAATACATCAAGTCTAATATAGCTGTATATATATGCATGTGTAGAAGTATATGCTAATGATAAAAGTAGTGAAGAGTATTGTTACATTACACTCTTACTATCTGTTAAAATGAAAGGGCTGGGGATTTTGTGGGATTTTAGCCAGTGAAAATACAATACAAAATCCTTTCAAACATATAACATTTCTTGAAATGTAGATTATTTGGGAACTGTTTTGCCTGGTCTCAGGAGTTGTAACCCCCCATGACTGGGCTGAGCGAGTGACCTTCAGACTGTAAGCTACTAAAGAGACAAAGCTTATCTCCCTGGCAAGAGCACCACTTCTGCTTCATCTATATCTGGCCTCCAATGCTTGGTCAGTTAGCCAATGACAGGTAAGATTTCCTCAAGGGAGGGTCGCCTAAGCCAGGCACGACCACTTGGAAGGCCCTCGAGGAAGGACTCGTGGGGCTGCACCAAAGAGCGGGTGATGGACCCTTGCCCCCCCCGGCTATTCTGACATAGCCTGAGTCCCCAATCCATCTGGGAGAAGTTTCCTTTGTCTCTTGGCATCCTGGTCTTAATCCACTTAAACCTAAAACTATGACGGAGGTCGGTGCAGTTCTGTGCTGGCCAGAGTGGACTCCCTGGGTGATTGGGCATAAGAAAGAATTCGTAAAGTTCTGTGAAACCTGCTTTGCTAAGAGTGCTCTCATTTAAATAATAAGGGCCTGAGCAGGAAATGAGTTTGTCTCCTAAAGTTTTATAACCCCTTAGCTGACAGACCCTGACTCAATTAAACCCTCAGAGTTCTTTGAAATGTTATCTATTGTTTGATCCTTGCCACCTGACATTGATTGATGAGCTTTACCTGTATTCCTGTGTGTTACGAACCTAATAAAAGCCATTGAGGAAAGGGCTCTTGGCCCTTCTCTTTGAGAGATTGGCCACCTCTCCTCCCCAAGCAGATCATGTCTTGGTAGACTTATTATCTTCCATGGAGGACAGATGGGGCTCTGCGGGTGGAGCCCCTCCACATAGGATATGGTTAAGCACAGTCTCTAAAATATTACATGTACAAATAACATTTATTTCTTTAGTTGATTAGAAGGTAGGAAGTATGATGGAAATTTTGTTGCTGTAATAAGCATTTAGAAATCAATATTATTTTCTTTAAAAAAGAAATAATAAAACATTCATCAAAATTTTTACATTGTGATGTGTGGTTAAATTTTCCACATCCATGATTTTGATAAATGCTCAAATTAGAAACCTCATATTTTTCAAAGTTTTCACTATTTGCTTGACATACAATACTCTTATGGCTTATACTGAGCACTGTTTTTTAACAATAGATCAGAAACTGTAGTAAAGATGAGAAGGTAAGTGTTTGGCTTTTCATGAAACTTTCAAAATTCTGACCCCTCTACCCCCACATCAAAATCTGTCAGAATTTTTGCTTTCTTTGGGGCTCTTTTTATATTCTGTCAGTAAATCTGTCAAAATCCAGTTTTTCTTATTCTTACGCATTTGCTCAAGACATTTCCCCAAGCATCTAGCTCTAAGTTATGTTAGACTGAAAACCGCAGATATTTGAACTTGTAGCAAAACACAGCAAATTTAAGTAATGCGGTAACTTTTTTCAATAAGAGTCTATCACACCGAAACACACACGGTGCAAAATCTGAAGCGGTTAGGCTATCGCATCTCTCCTTCCCTTTCAAAGCACTTTCCCCTCCTAAACCCTTTTATGTCAGTGGCATGGTCCCTGAAATATGAGACTTGAAGTGGGTACTGACCTTGTGTGCTCCTGCTCAATGGGAGCTTGCTTCTCTGTGAGTCTTGGTAGTAAAAAAGGCTAGAATGCCATCCCCCTGTAATTCACGTAGCAAAAGGATTGCTTGTGCCTACAGGTGCCTCCGAGTTTTCAGCCTGCTTCAGATAGTGCATTTTCAAAGATCAGCAGCCTCCTCCAAGGCTTTGACGAAAGGCTTTGAAGAAAGCCTCTCAGAAACAGCCTGGGAGTAGTTTCCAGAAGTCTCTGTTAAGTACCAGCCCAGATAAACCACCTGAATTCTCACTTTTAAATTCCTAGTTTTCAGAAAACAATTAGTTATTTTGGAAAAAAAAAGATAACAGCATGAAATGAACTTAGAAACTTCTAAAAACAGTGATATTCTATTTCTAGAATATACATTTTCAATTCAACAAACAATTTCTGAGCACATACATGATATGCAGTGGGTGAAAATATCCCAGTCTTGGAAAAACTTAAAGTGTAGGTAGGAAAGAATGCATTATTGGTCAGCACACATACTTTATAATATTAAAGTTTGGTTGTACTTACTTTTCCCACACATTCAAGAAGCTCTTGCCAGGATAATACCAAGGAATGAATCCAGGTGAATAGCATAATTCTACCTGATTTACACACACATATATACATATATACACACTCAAATGCATAAATACACATTGGATCTTACAAATAGATGATTGTTCAAAAAAGAGGAACAGGAAAAAATAAAAATAAGTCTTTAAAATCCAATTTTATCCTTGCTGGTATAGCTCAGTGGATTGAGCACGGGCCTTTGAACTAAAGGGTTGCTGGTTTGATTCCCAGTCAGGGCAAATGCTTGAGTTGCAGGCCAGGACCCCGGTTGGGGACACGTGAGAGGCAACCACACATTGATGTTTCTTTCCCTCTTTCTCCTTCCTTCCCCCTCTCTCTAAAAATAAATTAAAAAATCTTTTAAAAATCCAATTTTAAATATTGAGGATTAACAGTTTTTAATGAATATGAAATTTTAGTTGTTATTACTAAATATCAGCCTCTACATCTGACAAAACCTGAAGAAAGAAATGCCCCTTCTTTTAAAATTCACTTACACAAAGTGGTTCACAATTCCCAGGGTCAGAAGAATTTGACACAAAACAAAATATTGTAACCTCATGCCAAGTGCACAAAGGGGTACACGTTGACAAAAAGAAATGATAAAGAAGACAGGCAAAATTAATCCTGTCCTTAAGTTGTTTTTCCCAACGGACATTACATATAAGTTGGTTTTATTTTTAATCCTGAGGCAATCAAGACTGAAAAGTATTTACCCTGGGTAATTGTCTTGAATTCTTACATTCGTATTTCTTTCTTTGTGATCAATTACAGTGTGACAAATCGAACTGAGTGCAAAGAATTGCTGCAAGTGGGACAGTGGTCTTTCTAGGTACGCTCTGAACTATTTTACTAAAGCCTGATAAGAAAAATCCCATCTATGACATAACTAAAAAGATTAATCCATTTAGAAATAATGAGCAGGAAGTTAGGGACTTTTCATCCCACAATTAATATCTTTTCTAAACCAGATTGAAATGTAGACTTAAAGGAAAAAGCACAAAAGTTGGTTCATATTTTAAAATGAAAATCTGCTTCTGTTCTGCCAGTTCACCTACCACAAAACTACAGAAATTTCTCTTGATAGTTCTTTTATACGATTAATTATTCTTTTTTAATATTGAGCTTTGCTGTATGGAGCTCATCTCATCGGATACTTTTCTTCTTTGATATTACATTAAACTGTCAGCTCTGAGCCCTGGCTGGTGTAGCTCAGTGGATTGAGCGCGGGCCTGCGAACCGAAGGATCGCGGTTCGATTCCCAGTCAGGGCACATGCCTGGGTTGCCAGGCCAGTTCCCGGCAGGGGACATACAAGAGGCAACCGCACATTGATGTTTCTCTCCCTCTCTCCTTCCCTTCCCCTCTAAAGATAAATAAATAAAAAATCTAAAAAAATAAAAAAAATAAACTGTCAGCTCTGAGCTATCGGATGCATTTGACTGGTTTTTAACCCATCTTTTTTCCATATCACATATCACCGTGTACCACAGCATATCAACAGGCAGGCCACTGGAGGAGAACCTAACTTAGAAAATGGTAACTATCATTTCTATTTCTTTTCTAAAAAGTTTCAGAGCCAAAGTTGCACTGATGCAAAACAAAAGTAGGTACAAAAATATAATTGTATCCTATTCTGAAGGGGAATTTCACATTTATTAAAAAGAGGAGTGAAATTTATTATCTAGAATCCTGGTTAGTCTCAAGGCAACTCAGAAATATCCTCTGAAATAAGTAATGTGCTTTAACCCTTGCTGAAACTCATCATCTTTACAGTGAAGAGTATATTCAATTTTCCCTTTTGAAATATACTTAAGCTCTCTTCTCCTACTGCTCACGAAATGAGGAGTCTCTCTTCTACTCCCTCTGCCTCCTATGGCCTGGGGAAAGACATTCTGAGTTACTGGGCTGCAAAGTAAGAGATGAAGGTGAGGCCATGAGAATCACTGGGCGTAGAGGCAGGATATTCTTTTCGTATAGATCCCCTGCCACTCCTTTCCTCTGTAACATTCTTTTATTTTCATATAAAAATTACCCAATAAATATAACACACAATCCACTGGACCAGGAGATAAGCTTGATTCTAGATTGCTGTGGCTGATAAGTTACTCGCCAGGAAAATAGAAGTTTTGCTTATTGAGAAAATAACCCAACATAGCAAGTGTGATCGCACGTAAGTGGACACAGAATAAAGCACTTAGGCAAACTTAGGCCTGGATAGTCAAGATGTCTTCATAGAGTTAAATTAAATCATGAAGTATGCATTACTCACATGTTACTGGGAGGGGGGCCGTGTCATACTCCACAGAAACATCTGCTCTTGTTTCTAACCTTCTTTCCTCCATTGTAATGTGATACTACATTTCTATCCTTGTCTTACCCCAATTTTTTAAAGCATATAATCTTTTTCATGTGTAACACAATGAATTATTTAGGGGAAATATTCTATCACAAGAATTATAGCCAGCATTCCTTTTCAGAAAAGTCCTTGAGGAAAATTGCTTTGATTTTCACATTAAGTGTTGAGATGAATAAGAAACAGAGGGAGGTAATTTTAGTGGATAAAGTAAAAATTACTGGGGCTAGAGTAGATTTAGCTTTCTTTGACACTAGTGACAAGATCAGGGAAGATGCTGGTAAGGAGTATTTCATGATGAGATCCCTGAGTGGGGTAATTTTTATGAGGTTCTAAATCAGCATCAGACAAATAGGAATGTAGGAGGGCTGCTTTGGTTATGCCCAAAGATGGCTGTCAATAGATGACAAATATTAACGATTTTTGAGCACAAAAATTTAAGATACTTTGATGAAATTGTGGAGAGATGGGGGCTTAGAGGTATAATAAAATTAAATAACTAAAGGAATATGACATATATTGTATCTTAATGTCATGAACTAAATTATGCATATATTATTTACTAAGATATTGACCACTTCCAAGAATAGAAAAAAAAGTGCTCTACAATCTCATAATGCCATCTTGCAAATTTGTAATAATTAGCCATTGCAATTTTCAGAAAAATTCTAAGCATTCACATGGAGGGTTAGCAACAGGGGAGTGGGAGGAGGAGAGAGGGGGAAAAGGTACAGAGAATAAGTAGTATAGATGGTGGGTAGAAAATAGACAGGGGGCGGGCAAGAATAGTGTGGGAAAAGTAGAAGCTAAAGAACTTATGACATGTGGACATGAACTAAAGGGGGGAATGTGGGTGGGAGGGAGTGTGCAGGGTGGTGGGGAATGATGGAGAAATGGGACAACTGTAATAGCATAATCAATAAAACATATTAAAAAAGAACAAAATAACTGCTAACTACCTGCTCAATAGAACCTAAGATCATTATATATTTCATTCAAGGAAACATCTGGCTCAAGTTAATCTGCAAATTATTTCACTGGATTGCTCAAGAATGCTGAGTGAAACACTGATCATATCATCTTGATGAGAAGTTAAGAAAAGAGAGAGAAGCACTATTAACAGAAACAATATTGAGCTGGGAACAAAAGCTGTGATAATGAGATCAGAGATAACAATACTAAAATTAACAGAAAATGTAATACCATAAGTTTTAACATCAATTTTAATTCCTATCTCTCTCTCCTTCTCTGTTTCTGTCTCTCTCTTCCTCCTCCCCACCCCCCCTCTCTCTCATACAATAAATGAGGCACTTATTAGTAAGGAGATAAAACTAAAACTTGAACTACATATCTTCTGATTTCTATCAGTTCATTGATCTCAACTAAGTTTGGAAGAGTTGCCTTCAGGGGAACTTTACTCTTACCAATCCTGATGCCACAGATTCTGAACAGGATAAAAAGTGAGGCTAGAAATGAAGACTGTATGAAAATTTTACTCCTTCCTTTCCAATCTGAATGCCTTTTATTTTTTCTTCTTGTCTAATTGCTGTGGCTAGGACTTCCAGTACTATGTTGAATAAGAGAGGTGAAATTGGATATTCTTGTCTTGTTCCCAATCATAAGGGGAACACTTGTAGTTTTTGCCCATTAAGTATGGTGCTGAAAGTGGATTTGTCATAAATGGTCTTTATTATTTTAGGTATATTCCCTCTAATTCCACTTTGCAGAGAGTTTTTATCATAAATGGGTACTGGATTTTCTCAGTTTTTTTCTGTATGTATTGATTTGATCATATGGTTTATATGCTGCATTTTATGTGGTGAATTGCATTTATTGATTTAAAAATGTTTACCAAAATGACATTCTTAAAATAAATCCCGCTTGATCATGGTGTGTAATCTGTCTGATGCATTGCTGTATTCAGTTTGCTAATACTTTGTTGAGGATTTTAGTGTTCACGTTCATTAAGAATATGGGCCTATAATTTCCTTTCTTTATAATGTCTTTATATGGTTTTGGAATTAGGATAATACTCGCCTCATAAAATGAGTTTGGTAGGCTTACCTTGTCTTGAACTTATGAAATAGTTTGAGAAGGAGTGATATAATTTCTTCTCAGAATATTTGGTAAAACACTTGAGAAGACATCTGGTCCAGGGCTTTTGTTTGTTGGGAATTTTTTGTTACTGCTTCAATTGCACTAAACTGTCATTATTTGCAGATTCCATGATACTGTACATAGGGAACTCCAAAGATGCTACCAAGAAACTACTAGAACTGAAATATGAATTCAGCAAAATAGCAGGATACAAAATTAATATCCAGAAATCAATTGCACTTTTGTATGCCAATAATGAACTAACGGAAAGGGGCATTAAGGAAACAATCTCATTCACAATTTTCTCAAAAAGAATAAAATGCCTAATAATAAACCTAACCAAGGATGTAAAAGACTTGTACTCAGAAAATTATAAGACACTGAAGAAAGAAATTGAAGAAGATACAAATAAGTGAAAGCACATACCATGTTCATAGATAGGAAGAATTAACACCATTAAAAATGTCCACACTACTCAAAGCAATCTATAGATTCAATGAAATTCCTAACAAGATTCTAATGACTTATTTCACAGTACTAAGGAAAATATTTTAAAAATTTATATGGATACATGAAAGGCACCACATAGCAACAGAAATCCTGAGAAAGAAGAACAAAGTTGGAAGAATCACATTACCTAATATTAAACTATATTGTAAAGCCAGAGTATTCAGAACAGCATGGTACTGTCGTAAAAAACAGACACATAGGTCAATGGAACAGAATCAGGAGCCCAGAAATAAATACACACCTTTATAATCAATTAATATTCAATAGAGGAAACAAGCACATACAATGAGCTAAAGACAGTTTATTCAATAAATGGTGTTGGGAAAACTGGACAGATGTGTGCAGAAAATGAATCTAGACCACCTTCTTATACCACACACAAGAATAAATTCAGAATGGATGAAAAACTGAAATGTTAGATCTGAAACTATAAAATTTGTAGAAACAAAAATAGGCACCAACATCTTGGATGTTGCTCATAGCAATATTTTGTTGGATATAGTATCCCAAACAAAAGAAACTATAAATAAATTGGACTACATCACACTAAAAAGTTTTTGCATAACAAAGGAAATCATAAACAAAATAAAAAGACAATCCATAGACTGGGAGAATGCATTCACCAATACATGTGATAAGGGCTTAATATCCAAAATTTATGAAGAACTTACAACATCAAAAAAAAAAAAAACAATATAATTAAAAAATGGGCAAAGGAACTGAATAGACACTTCTCCAAAGAGGACACATGTAGATGGTCAATAGACACAAGAAAACATGCTCAACATCACTAATTACCAGAGAAATGCAAATTAAAACCACAACGAGATATCACCTCACATTAGTCAGAATGACTACCATCAATAAATTAACAAACAACAAGTGCTACTGAGGATGTGGAGAAAAGGGAGACTTTCACACTGTTAGTGGGAGTGCAGACTGGTACAACCACTGTGGAAAGCAGTATGGAGATACCACAAAAAATTAAAAATGGATCTGCTTTTTGACCCAGCGATCCCACTTCTGGAAATATATCCAAAGTAACTCAATACACTAATTTGAAAGAACCTAAGCTCCCCTATGTTCATTGCAGCTTTATTTACAATAGCCAAGATATGGAAGCATTCCAGGTGCCCATTATTAATAGGGTAACATTACTATAGGACATTTATACGATGGAATACTACTCAACTGTAGAAAAAGAATAAAATGTTACCCTTTGGGACAGTGTGGAGAGCATTATGCTAAGTGAAATAATCCAATCACAGAGAGAGAAATATATGGTTTTACTTACATGTGGAATCTAGTGAGCAAACTGAACTAACAAGGAAAATGGGGACAGACTCATATATGGAGAGCAGGGTGACAGCTGGGGTGGGGGTTAGTGGGTGGAGGGATTGAGCAAAAAATAAAAAGTTTTGGACTTCCGGCCAAGATGGAGGCGTAGGCAGACACACTGTGCCTCCTCTCACAACCAAAATTAAGGACAACAAATATTTAGAAACAAGAAAACAACCAGAACTTATAGAAAATTGAACTGTACGGAAGTCCAACAACCATTCATCCAGACCGGTAAGAGGGGCGGAGTCTCGGTAGGAAAAAGTGGAGGTGCGGACCCAGGAACGCAAGTAGCAGTGGCTCGCAGTTCCCAGGTGCACGGGCGGTGGCTGGCAGTCCTCGGGCGCCCAGGCGGCAGCTGGCGGACCCCGGGCACAGGGGGGCAACTGTGCAGACCCAGTGAGGACGCACAGGGCGGCTAGCTGGCCAAGGGATCCCGCATTTGCACACTCAGACGGTCCAGGCAGAGGGGAAGTGGCGGAAGGGACTGAATTCAGGAGAGAGTGGAGCAGGCGCCATTGTTCCCTCTCAGACCCCGCCCCCACATAAGCATCACAACCCAGCAACTGGGCTGCCCCATACTGGGGAGCGCCTGAGACTCCACCCCTCACTACGTAGCAGCACGCGCACGTGCGCAGATAATCCAGGCGAAGGGGAAGCAGCGGAAGGGACTGGAGTCCAGAAAAGAGCGGAACAGGCGCCATTCTTCCCTCTCAGACCCCGCCCCCACATACAGTGTCACAACCCAGCGACTGGGCTGCCCCGCCCTGAGGAAAACCTAAGGCTCCACCACTCTACGTAATAGCTGCGACCAGACTAAAACCAAAACAAAACAAAAAAACCCACCAAAAATGGCTCAAACCGGAAAAAAAATGAAAACCCCAGAGTCAATTCCTCTAAGCAACGAAGAGATAGCCAACCTATCAGATGCACAGTTCAAAGCACTGGTCATCAAAATGCTCACAGAATTAGTTGATTTTGCTCATAAATTAGATGAGAAAATGCAGGCTACAATCCGTGAAATGAAGGAAGACGCATGGGGAACCAACCGATAGAGATGGAAGGAAAACTGGGACTCAAATCAATGGAGTGGACCAGAAGGAAGAAACTAACAACCAAACAGAAAATGAGGAAGAAACAAGAATTCAAAAAAATGAGGAGAGGCTTAGGAACTTCCAGGACATCGTTAAATGTCCCAACATCCAAATTATAGGGGTCCCAGAAGGGGAAGAAGAGCAACAAGTAGAAAACTTATTTGAACAAATAATAAAAAAGAACTTCCCCAATCTGGCAAAGGAAATAGACTACCAGGACGTCCAGGAAGCTCAGAGAGTCCCAAAGAAGTTGGGCCCAAGGAGGAACACATCAAAGCACATTGTAATTACATTAGCCAAGATTAAAATGAAGCAGAGAATTCTAGAAGCAGCAAGGGATAAGGGGACAGTCACCTACAAAGGAGTTCCCATCAGACTGTCAGCTGATTTCTCAAAAGAGACCTTCCAGGCAAGAAGGGGCTGGAAAGAAATATTTGAAATCTTGAAAAGCAGGGACCTATATCCAAAATTGCTCTATCCAGCAAAGCTGTCATTTAGAATGGAAGGACAGATAAAGCGCTTCTCAGATAAGGTCAAGTTCAAGGAGTTCATCATCACCAAGCTCTTATTATATGAAATGTTAAAGGGACTTATCTAAGAAAAAGAAGATCAAAAATATGACAATGAAAAGACAGCAAACTCACAGCTATTAAAAACCACACCTAAAACAAAAGCAAACTAAGCAAACAGCTAGAACAGAAACAGAACCACAGAAATGGAGATCATATGGAGGGTTAGCAACAGGGGTGTGGGAGGAGGAGGCGGGTGAAGGTACAGAGAATGAGTAGCATAGATAGTGGGTAGAAAATAGACAGGGGCAGGGGAAGAATAGTATGGGAAATGTAGAAGCTAAAGAACTTATGACACAAGGACATGAACTAAACGGGGGAATGTGGGTGGGAGAGGGTGTGCAGGGTGGGGGAATGATGGGGGAGAAACGGGACAACTGTAATAACAATCAATAAAATATATTAAAAAAATAAATAAATAAAAATTTTTATGGACATGGACAACAGTGAGGTGATTGCTGGGGGAGTATAAGGATATTAAAAGGTAATGAAAAAATATATAACAATGATCAAATCAATTTTCCTTTCAAAACTAAATTAATAAGTTGTTTTCCAGAAAAGGATTATATGAGAATGGAGGAAGTTATTTCCTATCATACCAGGAAGGTCTTTAGCAAAAACAATGGAAAATGAATTATTTCCATGATTATCAGCTATTTCCTGGTGATTTTGTCCTGCAGGGGGCTTAAGTAAGGATTCATAATAATAAACAACAGCTGGAAAACTTATGTGAAGAAATAGAAAATTGACTTGTAAGGATTTTACATGGAAAATATACACAGTACATGTCAATCACAGTTTAGCACCAGGGGAGGTCACCATAAGTTGCTCAGAAATTACTCACAAGGTGATATTGCTATGGAAAATTCATCAAAGTGCAAATAATAGCCATCAAATATGCAAACTTCATTTTCTGTGTCGTAGTTGGATTGACATAAAAAATATCGAACCACTCTGCATAATTCTCTGGATCCACCAATGCTTTCACAAAGGGTGGGAGCTCCTTCTTTCTTTCTGCTGCATAGTTTTCATTGTGTAAATGTGCCATAGTTTTTTGATCCCTTCATTTACTGGTGGGCACTTAGTTTGTGACAAATACCATATGATCTCACATATAAGTGGAACCTAATCAACAAAACAAATAAGCAAGCAAAATACAACCAGAGACACTGAAATAAAGAACAAACTGACAGTAACCAGGGGGAGGGGGATAACAAGGGAAAGAAAGGAAAGGGTCATCAAGGAACATGTATAAAGGACACATGGACAAAGACAATGGGGAGGGAAGAAGGACTGAATATGGGAGGTGGGGGTGGGTAGGGTGGGGGAGTGATGGGAGGAACATGGAAACAACAAATCTTGAACAAAAATATAAATGAATAAATAAATAAATAAATAAATAAACAAACAAACAAATAAATTGAATTATGATATGGTAATTTTCCTGAGAATTGTATATAAAACTAATTTGCCACTTAATTCTTCTCGTGGTAGATTGGACTGACCTTAGGTATTTTAAGCCTAATAAGCAGACATTCACCCTTGGTTATCTAGGTGGAGGTTTAATATCCTCACTGCTGCTTGATAAGTGCAGAATCAGCTCAGTGGGTGGATATTAACTGATTAAAAAGCCCATCTACAGATTTCTGGTTTTTTTTTTTTTTTTAATAATAATGAAAATAGCCTCCTTGCCAAAACAATTATAAACTCTGGACATATTTTTAAAAAGCAACTAAAGAAACTGGAGGATATTTAACACTTGAAAGAAGGAAGCAATGATGGCTGAGATCCACATTTACGCAAATACCCCTTGGCATACGCCCCAGTTCTTCTGGTGGCATTTCAGATACAGCTCAGAAAGAATTCTTCGTTCTTGTTTGAGGAGTCAGCGAATTGAGTTTAAATGTATGATCAAATAAACATAAAAGGGACAATCACAGAAAGAAAAAAAGACAAAAAATAAGGGAACTTTAAAATCCTATGTGATAATAGCACAAAAGAGGGGGTGGATACGGAAATATTGAAGCCAATTTTTGTAATTATTTTTATTGAAATTTAATAAAGTATTTTATACTAGGCTGTTAATTGTAATCTCCCAGTCGGCCAGTGGTAAAATTACTAAAATATATAATAAAAGAAAAAAGGGAATTAAAATGGTACAAGAGAGAATATTTATTGAAAGCAAAAGGAAGATGTAATGAAGGTAAAAGGAACACAAAAGAAATAAGACATATATAAGACAAATAGAAATATGGAATATGTGAATATTACCCATTCAGTAATTATTCAACCACAAATTGACTGAACAGTCTAATAAAAAGGCAGAGATTGTCAGAATAGAATTAAGACAAAAAATAAACATGATCAACTATACACATTGTAAAAAGACATAATTTAGATTCAGAAAAACAAAAAGATGGAATTAAAGGATGGAAGATCTTAGTAACAATCCTTCACAAATTCCTCTAAAAATGGGTAGAGGAGAGAGCACTTCCCAAGATATACAGTGATGACTTTATTATTCTGATACTGTAACCAGAAAAAAAAATCACAAAAAAACTAAAGACCAATATTCATTTTAAAACATATGTAAACTGTCAGCAACACAGAAATGGATTATGTATCATGACCAAGTGGGTTTAATTCCAGGGATACGAAATATGTTTAACATATGAAAATCAATGTGATAAACAAGGATATAAAACATATGATTATGTCAATAGATGTTGAAAAAGCATTTAACAAACAGTATCCATTCATGATAAACTCTCAACAATACAGACCATGTATGACAAGCACACAGTTATCATACTTAACTGTGAAAAGCTAAAAGCTTTTCCTCTAAATCAGGAACACAGTAATGTACTCCCTTCACCATTTTTATTTAACAGAGTACTGGAAGTTCTAGCCAGAATAATTAGAAAAGAAAAGCAATAAAAGACATCCAAATTGGGAAGGAAGTAATAAAAAATGTCTCTGTTTGCTGATTACATATTTCTATATATAGAAAACTCTATACTCTACTAAAAAACTGTTAGAACTAATTGTCAAATTCTATTAGAACTAATCAACAAATTCCATAAAGTTGAAGTACAAAAATCAACATGGAAAAAAATCAGTTGTATTTCTATACAGTAGATGAATCACCTGAAAAGAGATTAAGAAAAAATCCCATTTATAATATCAACATGTTAATTAAAGAATAAATTTAATCAAGGAGAGGAATTATACCCTAAAACCACAAAATACTCATAAGAGAAATTTAAAATGATACAAATAAATACAAAATATCTTGTGTTTATGGATTAGAATAATTAATACTGTCAAAATGTCCATACTATCCAGTGATCTTTAGATTTAATGTAATCCCTATAAAAATTCAAATGGCATTTTTCACAGATATAGAAAAAACACCATAAAATTCATATAAAACCAAAAAGAGCCTAACTAGCTAAAGCAATCTTGAGAAAAAAGAACAAAGCTAGAGGCATAACACTTTCTGATTGAAAATTATATGATCACACTGTATAGGGAATTCATATAACTCATAGCAATCAATCAATCAATCAATAACATATCTACCCCTATAAAAGATGATATGATCTTGTATATAGAAAACTCTAATGAATACACACATACACATAAACACAAATATTAGAAATAAGCTCAGCAAAGTTTCAGAATTCAAAATCAATACATAGTAATAATTATATTTTCTACATATAAGCAATGAACAGTGCAACCATGAAATCATGAAAATAATGACATTTATGAAATCAAAAAGAATAAACTATTTCATAATAATTGTAACCAGGTAAGTTTATGACTTGTACCCAACAAAAAGAAACATTTCTGATAGAAGTTAAAGAAGACCTTAATAAATGGTAAGGCATTCTCTGTTCATGAATTGAAAAACTTAATATTGCTTATGTGGCAATACTCCTCACATTCATCTACAGGTTCAATACAATCCCTATGATTTTTTTCAAGAGATTGTCAAACTGATAAATAAATATGGACATGCAGAATAGCCAAAGTCATTTTGGAAAAGAAGAAAAAAATGGAGAATTTATTCTTCTAAAGTTTAAAACTTACTACAAAGTTGCAAATCTCCTTTTCTGGTTCACCCTCTTCAATTTATATGGTTAAGTTAAATAACCCTTTCTTGTTTCTTTTCTTGCTTGATTTCACAGCAACATTCAATACTTTTGACCCTTCCTCCATACTTAATTGAAATATTTGTACTTTGAACTTGAATAACGCCACATTCTTTAGATTTTAGGTTTTAACTGTTTCACAAGATACTTCTCAGTCTTTTTATAGATGTATTATACTTCCTTACATATCTTTCTAAATATTTAAGGGGCAAAGCTCAGTCCTAGATTCTCATTTCACAACTAGAGGGCAGATGTGTTTCCCTTCCTCCAAAACCTTCAGGGCACATCTCTGGTTAGTTTCCCACACTATCTAAAACACTAACTTTGACCTGGCCCAAGGATGACTCTGCAAGGACCCATCTCTATCAGGAAGGCCCTTTTATGATGATTTGTCATATTTACTTAAATGTTCATAACCTGAGGTTAAGCCCTATTGAAAAAATCTGCTTATATTTTTGATCCTGAGATAAATAGACCTAATCTTAACAGTATGTCAGAGCATGTGCACTGAGAAAAGACATTAAGAACAAAAAAATTTACATATGTGGGTTGAAAAGTTTATAAAATAAAAAAATTTAATATCCATGTACATTATAGCTATTATTCACTAGAAATTAACAAACTGATTATGAATGTGTTGACTGTATTGACAAATATGATTTAAAAATACTGATTTATATTTTTGCATTCAACCTATTTTTTCTAAATTATTGATGTTCTAATATCCCCAATAAAGTTGAATTAAAAATAAAATATGAACAAATAGTCTCATATTCTCAGAATATGTAAAACAAAGTATTTATTGCCTTTATGACTTTGCTTAATGTAATAAATACCACCATTATTTAAATCACACATTTGCAAACACATCCTGGATTTCTGTTACTGTTAAGTCTCTCCATGTTGAAATTTTTGCATTCATTAATAAGATTCCACATTCAAAACAGACATCATGATTACATTCAGACTATGACTTATTGACTGACAAGCACTTAAAATGGATACCTTATTAAATTGGTCATGTTCAATAACCAATATTCTTAATTAAAACTGATTATTCATCTCACCCAAATGGTTATGTTTTGATGTTACGCATGCAGTGGATTTTTATAGTTTCTATTCATTTTATGAAGTTTGGCAATTTAGACTCAACATGCAGCATGTTCAATATGTTTAATAAATAATATTATCAAATATATCTAGATCCATTTAAAATATCATATTATGTTAGGGTAAAATAAGCTTTATAAATCCTAAAGAATCGCCCTGGCTGGTGTAGCTCAGTGGATTGAGCGCGGGCCTGCGAACCGAAGGATCACGGTTCGATTCCCAGTTAGGGCACATGCCTGGGTTGCCAGGCCAGTTCCCGGCAGGGGACATACAAGAGGCAACCGCACATTGATGTTTCTCTCCCTCTCTCCTTCCCTTCCTCTCTAAAGATAAATAAATAAAATCTAAAAGAAAAAAAAAAGTACTTAAATCCTAAAGAATCTCAGAAAGTAAACATGAAGCAACATTACTTTCTAATATACAATCAATTACTGAATAAAATATACATTATATTCTATATTGTAAAATTTTCTTTAAAACACTATTCTCTTAAAAGTATGCTCAATATTATGATCATATTTGTACCTGAAGAATAAAATTTAATCTGTGTGGTTGTTTTATTTTATTTCAAATAATAGCAATTCAACTATCCAATATATTTGATTATCATTATATGCATTTGATTAAATAAGTTTGAATTTAAAAAATAGTGTTATTAATTATTTAGTTGGCAAATATTTATTGTTATAATATGGTTCTGATATTTATAAGCAACTATCTTTATAAGTTGTATAAGTAGATATAAAGAGAATCATTGGATTTAGTCAGACACTTAAATTTAGTATTTAGTGAGACACTTAAATACTATAACCAAGATCATTTACACAATGGAATTCTATGCAGCAGAAAGAAAGAAGGAGCTCATACCCTTTACAACTGCATGGATGGAACTTGAGAGCATCATGTTAAGTGAAGTAAGCCAGGCAGTGAAAGACAAATACCATATGATCTCACCTTTAACAGGAAGCTAATCAACAAAACAAACAAACAAGCATAATATAACCAAAGACACAGAAATTGAGAAAAGGCTGAAAGTCACCAGAGGGGAGAGGGGAGGGAATTTCAGGGGAAAAGGGAAGGAACAAGTATAAAGGACACATGGACAAAAACTAGGGGGGGGGGGTGGAAATGGGAGGGAGGAGGGGAGGGCTAGGGTGGTGGGTTCGGGTGAGAATAAAAGACAGAAAACTGTACAAGATCAACAATTTTAAAAAAAATTAAAAAAATTACTATAACCAAGACCAAGAGAAGTAGCATAACCTGACCATATTACAAAACTGACTAGTTAGTGAAATGAAATCAGAATTTGTGCTCTTTAACATATTTTGGTTTATTTTTCAGTTTTATTATTCTTCTATGTGTCTGCCTTACAATCCATCTGTTAGATTGAAAGAGTTCTTCAAAATATACCTACATATTATCCTCTCTCAAAAGTACTATTTTATTGTTCTCACTGGTATTACTGTTCTAGAGATAGTGCATCTTTTAGCCTTAGGTATAAGCGAAGCAAGTCTGAAAAGTACTGTAGATAGAATATTAGACAGTTTTACTTGTTCATGAAGGCCAGGTGGCATTGGAACTAGGTTCAGTATATACTTTACCAAATTTAAGGTAGTACATTTTGAGTTATGTGCATTGTTAACATTATATTTTATTTTTGTTTGCAGCTCTCTCCCATGACTTAACAACTAAGAGTGCTATTTATTCAGAGAGAACTTCCCTGTATGACTATAGCTTTGATTTCTAATTTGAAGAAGTTTGTCCTAGGAAGTCATGCCCAATATTTTCCTTAAACACTTTAAACAATCTTATTATAATCAGAAATACATCCGTGTACTACAAATGGTGTTCGTGTGTTTTCTCTTGTTTATTATCAGATGAATGACACAAGTCTATTATTTTATATATGAACTACTTAAAAGTTCAAAGATTTTTTTTGTGGGTACTATTTATTTATTTATTTTTTAATTTTTTTAATCAGTATTTTTTTAATTGTTGATATTGTACAGTTTTCTGTCTTTTACCCTGCCCCCAGCCCTCCACCCCAGCCCTCCCCACCTTCCTCCCATTTCCACCCCCATAGTTTTTGTCCATATGTCCTTTATACTTGTTGCTCTAAACCATTCCCCTTTTCCCCTGAAATTCCCTCCCCTCCCCCTCTGGTCACTGTCAGACCGTCATACCGTTCTCAAATTCAGTGTCTTTGTTTATATTATGCTTGTTTGTTTGTTTTCTTGATTAGGTTCCTGTTAAAGGTGAGATCATATGGTATTTGTCTTTCACTGCCTGGCTTATTTTGCTTAGCATGATGCTCTCCAAAAATCCAAAATGATGGAAGACTCCCAAACTCTTTTTATGAAGCCAGCATCATCCTAATCCTAAAACCAGATAAAGACACAACAAAGTTCAAAGATTTTAATACAAAGTGAGGGTTTTTGCTCAGGGTGGATTTGTTTAATATATAAAGAAATTAAAAGAAAAGTCTAACTGTACATTTAATTGGAAATTTCTATGAAAACCAACACCCACAAAGCAACTACAAAGCTTCTCTGATGTGGTAGGTGTTCATCTTTCTGTCCTCACTTTGCACCGCACTCCACTTTGCTCACCCACCTTCAGCCTCAACACTCCCTTTTAACTCCTGAGAAGCATCAAATTTGTCCTATGTTAGAAAATTCTATTTTCTTATTCTGGTAGTTCATGTGTCCAAATTTTGTTTATCTTTTGGATGTCAACTTAAATGTCACTTCCATAAAAAGTCTTTGAATAATCTAATTAAACCATCTGGTTATGATATTTCATATTATCATGCACATTTCTCCTATTAATAAAATTTGGATATATATTCATTTATTTACTTACACAAAAATTATTTAATATTTGTTTCCCCATAGACTATCTGTATTGCGATGGCAGGAAATGGAATTGTTTCTCTATTATCCATATGTAGGTTTTATATTTAATAGCATGTATCCAAATTTGCTGTTCTAAGAGATGAACTATGGCTATACCCAACAATGGAACCCACTGCTTAATTCTGTTATTCCCCCCACCCCAATAGCCAAGAGTTCTCCAATGCTTTGACTTTAGTTCACCTATTTTGTAAAACTATGTTATAATGTGTCTTGTTTCTTAATATATGTGCCAGAAATCATATCAAAGAGTACCCTCTGAAATAAGCCATTTCACACAGTATAAATCACTTTGTAATTAGATAATTCTCATTTGTATCTTATTACTTATACTTAATATAATTATACATTATATTTTAAAAGGAATGTTTGAATACATTAATGTATATATACTTTAGATTATGGTAAGGTACCCTTTTTTTGTCTCCTTATATTTGTAATGGTAAGATTCAGTTTATTTGATTGATTATATTCAATCTATATTTAACTGAGAAGTTGCTAAATCTAGGTATAGCCAGATGCTCAGAAACAAGTTCACATGTCATAATCTTATGGAAATTTTAATTCACATTTGTTATATATCTAAAAATGGGATATGTGCTATTATATAATATGGTGTAAATAATAAGCACAACGTTTCGATTTTATTGAATTTAGATTCTTTATTTGATGCGGACACTGGATAGCAGTATCTGCATCATTATGGATGAAATAAAACATACACACGGACTACTGAGTCCAGTGGAGGAAAAAGGACGATAGCGTGGCTTTTCTCTCAAGGGGAGCAAAAGCCGCTCCCATGACAAGCTGTTATTCTATATCTCCTCACATTACAAGATGGTCCTCCTCACTATCCCCCCAGTTACAACAAAGGAGTTAATGCCCCTAATCACATCACAGAAGAAGGATATTAGCAAATGAAAAGGCAAAAGTGGATGAGTGGGTTACACTGGTCCCTGCAAGGTTTAGCATGGATTTTAGGAAGTCACAGTAAGCATTTGCAGGGTGAGGGAGTTTTCAGCAAGAAGCAAAACAGCTTAGGTATATTGCAAATCTGATTATCCACGAGAGAACCTATCTGTGGGCATGGGTCCTGTGCATCTCCAAGTGGGAGCTGGGCCCATGCCACGCAGAAGGGTCTGCCACATTTATTAAAATAGCAAATTGCATGGCATGTCTTAGTTGCTTAGAGCCTAAAATGTTTACAAAATGAAATTTCTTCTATTATTTTATTAAATAAAGCAAAACTTCCAAATTATACTTCTTTAACATATTATACAGAGCATTAGAATGATTTTTTACTGTTTTTGAAAAGCAGAGCAAACAAAAGAGCCACTTGTCATTTTCATCAGGAAGCAGTTTTAATCAAGGACAAGGGAATAAGAAATTTTATTCACCAGTATTTTCTGCCTCTTTATAACAATATTACCTTTAATTTTGCAAAATACATAAAGTATTAAAGTCATCCCCATTGACGTTCTTTTTTGAGTTTCTTTTTAGCACTTATAAAGTATCCTGTATGAAATAAGAAAATTCAATATCAATGTTATTTACTAATACCCATGGAGTACTTTTTGGATGTATGCAAAAGATTTAGCAAGAAACATTTGTTCAGGGGTAGAAATTTTGAGGAGGGGTTGGGGGAGGTAAACTATCAAAATAAATGTGTAAGTTTAAACAGAAAAGCATATGTTATAATTAAAATAGGGCATGTGGTTCTGTTGTCCTTGCCATTGTAGCCTCCTTCATTTCCATTTATCCCTTTCTTCCTTGGTATTTTTACTTGGTAACGGAGAGCTGTGCTGTTAGATTCCTCATTTTCATGAGACGTGGAGCAATATAGGGCTTGTTGGTTTAAGGCTGCTACAAGGTATCCACCCCTGGGAGAAAATACTATTTTCAATTCAGAAAGTTAGCAGCATGTGAAATCACTTCTGATTACTGTTCTTCTAGTCCATCTTGGTTCAATTGGTATAGGATATTATATTTGTGAATTACCTGTCATCCAAGATTTCCTGGCATATTTATAATGGCAAATAAAGTATATGCTAAGCATTTTCTATAATGTGCATATAAAACTATTATATGTTGTACAACAATTGTGTTGTTATATTAGCAAGAAAAGAATGACCTGTATTCATTTATGTTACAATCACAGTTTCATTTTTGCTGCGCCATCAGTATCCACTCCAAACAACAACAAAAAGAATACAGATTATTTTCATTGGCAATCACGTGGCTCTCAACATTAGATAAAATTATTAACTTTAAAGTAGAAAATCAGATTAAAACTATCCATTTTCAAATTATTTTTACTGTACAGAGAATTTATTAATGAAAAGAAGGAAGATAATTAGAGAATCTGTTCTTGCAACTGAGTTCTAAATGGGTTTTGAAATTTCTAGTAATTTCTATTTTACTAGATTGTTGAAATGAAGCCAAGGTATAGTAATTTCTTATTTCTATTGATGGCACATGAAGCATCAGAATGGCCTCTATATTAAACTCTGTAACAGTACATTTAACACTTTGAATGTATTCATGATTAAGTAATACTTAACACTAACACACTACAGGATTCATATATCATAGGAATTAAAATATTCCATGTGTCTTTTACTATCATAAACAACACATACCAGTTTTATTCATAAACCAAGAAATAAGCTGAAACTAAAATAGAAATAAAATGCCTTTATTTGAGTGTCAGATCTTGTAACAAAGAAACTCAGATTCATGCAATAGTCTGAAGTGTCCTCTGAAGAGAACAAAAAAAGGCAGAGCTTACAAAGCCTCAGGGTACACATGTCATTACATGTAACATCTGGCTCTGTTTACATGAAGGATTCTCGTTAAGTTGGTTGGGATTGGTTGAGTTCAACATACAAACAGAGAATTCTGATTGGCAAAATGGAGTTGGCTTCTTTCAAAGTAGAGAATGTAGATGATCTTGTCATGGTGAGAAAGAAATTAGAGTTCAGGCATGGCTTGAACTTCCATTCAACACTTTATGGAGAAACACAATAGGTGGAATATTTGTAAGATTAACTTCCTCATGTTCTCCCAGCTGCATTGGCGTTCTCCTGACCTAAACGATTCTACCTTCACAATCTCTTTTCACATATGTGTGCATTCACTGCTCATGTGAAAAATAGGAAGTTACTACTAGGAAGAAGATAAAAACTTATTTGAATGTCTTCAATATTTTATAAGTTCTATATTTGGCATAAAGAGAAAATAATCATGTGGATTCTCCAGCTTCTTAGATCCTGGTCTGAATTATTTCCAATGTTTGAATAAATTCAACTCCTACCTTCTTTCTCTTTTTCCTTCCTTCCATCCTCCTGACTTTATTTAGTCAGATGAGAAATTAAAGGAGAGAAATGTAACATCTGGGTTTAAAGATACATGTATGATGATATTGAAGAAATAGTTGGTATTATATATGAGTGGGGACCAAAAAATCAGAATTTATTGCATAAAAATTGTATATTTATTCTTACATATTTAAACTTCAATCACCTTCAAAGTACTCTCCATTTGATGCAATATCCTTATTGAGATTTTTTTTCCCTCTGCTCAAAACAGTTTTTGAACTCGTAATTTTGATGCCTTTTAGTGCTTCTGCCTGTTTTTGTTTCATCTATTGCACATCAATAAAATGTTACTGTCTGAGGACTTTTTCATCTAAGGTAACAAAAATAGTACCTTGGGGTGAGATCTTGTGAATAGGGAGGGTGGGGCATTGGGGTCATTCTGTTTTTCATCAAAAACTGCTGAACACTCAATGCGGCATGGGCGGGTATTCTGGTAAATCACCCATCATGAAATGGGCAAACGCATTGAAAGAGTCTTCAAAAAATGCTGTGATTATACCCTAAGAACCCTGAAACACTAGTTCAAAAGAACCTATGCAACCCAATGTTCATAGCAGCACAATTTACAATAGCCAAGTGCTGGAAGCAACCAAGTGCCTATCAGTAAATGAGTGGGCATTTACCAAAAAAAAAAACAAAACAAACAAACAAAAAAAAAAACAGTGGTACATTTACACAATGGAATACTACACAGCAGAAAGAAAGAAGTAACTCCTATCCTTCACAACAGCAAGGATGGACCAGGAGAGCAGTATGCTAAGTGAAATAAGCTAGGCAGTGAAAGACAAATACAATACAACCTCACCTGTAAGTAGAATCTAATCAACAAAACAAACAAGCAAGCAAAATATAACCAGAGACATTGAAATAGAGAACAAACTGACAGTAACCAGAGGGGAAGGGAGAGAGGATAATGGGGGAAAAAGAGGAAGAGTTATCAAGGAACATATATAAAGGACATATGGACAAAGCAAAAAGGGTGTAGGATCATGGGTAGGAGGTAGGGACGGGTGGGGTGGGAGCAATAGTGGGGGGCAAAATGGAGACAAGTTCACATGAACAACAATAAAAATACTAAAATAGAGGTAGAAAAATATTAACTAAAAGCAATATAGCATACATTTTTATTTGTTCTGCATTTTAAAGCAATGTTTCTATATTTCTACAATCACATACACTAATTTTATAGATTAATATATATACTCTTTACTAGTTTAATAAAGTCCCTTCTATGTAAAAATTGTTAAAATATTTTATCATTAATAGAAAATAATTTTTTCTAGTTCTTTCTTTTCTGCAAAAAGGAAAAATCCCTGAAGCCAAACACAGCTTATCACAACAGCGCTAGCTGGTACACTGATATAGATGGGTCCCTAAAACACTCACCTAGTGGGTGAAGCTTGTACTATGAGGAACCTGCCTTTCAGAAGACAATTCTGGTTTTTTTGTGTTCCCCTCTCATATTATCAAAATATGTTTAGCTGAACTACTGAAGATATAGGATACTTAAAGCTAACCTAGAAAATAAAGTGCATCAGGCGAAAAATGTATATTTCTTACATGCAGAGCATAGGTCATTGTCGACACATTAAAAAAATCATCTCTACTGTGTCATTTCTCTGAGTAAATCCTATTGGTAGGAAAGAAGCATAAAACCTCTTGTCCTTAAAGTGGCACCTTTATTTCTCTAAGTCCAAATTCTATTTTCTTTCCTGGAGGGTTTTGATAATAAAAATAGGTATTTCCTTCATTTGACTCTCTTAGACACATTTCTTCCAGTATTAAGTAAAACAAAGAATGAAATTTTGAGTTTTTTGTTTTATTTTTCTGGTGCGCATCCCAGCAACCTCTCAAGATCTTACATAAATGACTGCAATATTGGAGTCTATCATATCTTTCAAATGAAAGATAACTAATTCTCAATAAGAAAATTATGAAGTGGATTATGACTTTTGTTTATATTATTTAAAATTGAAAGCCAAGAATATCAAATTGTAATTTGTTTTAAATGTAATTTTAACTCTTTTAGTTATCCATATGTATTTTCTGCACATAAAGTAGAGACAGTAGCATCTAGTCCATGTCTTCTCTTTTGGGGTGTGCAAGGGATTTACTAGGTGGTTAATAGAGGGTGTGATTGGAATTTCTATATAGTCATGCACTACATAACAACGATGCAGCAAAAAATAGGCTGCATATACCATGGTGGTCTGGTAAGATTCTAATGGAGATGAAAAACTCCTATCGCCCAGTGAGGTTGTAGCTTTATGTACTGAAGGTCATAGTGCAAAGCATTACTCACGTGTTTGTGGTGATGCAGACGTGAACTAACCTACATCACTGCCAATTGTATAAAATTATAACAAAAACAATTATGTGCAGTACATAATACTTGATAATAATAATAACTATGTTACTGACATAGATTTACTATAGTATAATTTTATTGTTATTTTAGAGTGTACTTTTTGTACTTAATAAAAGTGCTATAAAGTAGTGTGCCATGTAAGACAGCCACAGCCTTGACTGCATCATCTTCTCTTGTGCTTGTTTAATCCTGTGTTGTTTTGTTCGTCATGGCCCTAAAGGTACAAAATCCACTACTACTGCTGCCAGTAAGAGGCCACATCAAGTCATTGATCTGAGGGGAAATTAAAAGTGATGACGGACTACAAAGGTGGGAAAATCAGTGATGGTTATTGCTTGTTGGTCAGGCAGGTCCCGTTGCACTGGAGCTACAATTGCGCACAACAGGAACAAAGTGGTAGAAACCGTTAAGGGATTTGCTTCCTTAAGGGCAACACGACTAACAAAAATTTGACAAGGGACTTTATCCATAATGGAGGGATGTCTAATGACATAGACTGAATACCAGACACAGGTTTATCCCCCTCTGCAGCATGATAATCACTACAAAGTCAAAAGTTTGTTTTCAATGTTGAAAGAAAAGGCTGCAACTGATTATTGCAACAGAGTTACTGCTAACTCTGTGTAGCTTAATAGCTCAAGAATCATTATTTATTACACCAAAGGAAAGTGAGGGATGAATCTGTGAGTACAAATGAATTTTTGGAAACTAGGTAAGTATATTGTGGAGAAAAATTACTTCCCAGAGCAAATATTTAACATGGATGTTTCTAAACATTCCCATTCTATAAACAGATGCCTGAATAGACTTTCATCCATTCGAAGGCCAAGTCAATGCAAGGTTTCAATGCTTTTGAGGACAGGATGAGAATCTTACTTGGGGACAATACTGTAGGCTACAAATGAAAACCATTTGTAATCTGGCATAATGAGAACTTCAGGGCCATCAAGCATATAAATAATAAAATGTTATAGATGCCAGCAAGAAAAAGTTATGGATGACCTACCATATCTTCCCAGATGCCCTCCTGAATTGCTATGCTGGTAAAGTGGAGTACTATTTGCAGAATAACATACATTTCAATATTTTGCTTATTGTTAATAATGCTCCCAGATATCCTCTTTTTATTGGAGATCTTCATCCCACTACAAAGTGGTGTTTCTCCCTCCAAACACCATATATATATATATGTATGTATGTATGTATATAACCAATGGATCAAGAAGTTATAGAAACCTTTGAGAAACCAAAGAAGTTCTTTGCCCAGGCTATTATTGTAACTGGGGAAGACAGTGATGCAGTTCTGGAAGGATCACAATGTTTATGACTGCATCAAGAACCTTACTTGGGCTAGGTATGATGTCACCAAGAAGTGTATGAATGACATCTGGAAAAAGACACTACGGAGGTTTGTCCATGACTTCAAAGCGGTTGTCAAAGATGAGAAGATTGTAAGAATCAACAATGCTGTGTTTGATATGTGAAAAATATTCAACTTGAATGTAGATAAGGGTGACACCGAAAAGCTCCTAGAGGTGGTTCCTGAGGAATTAATGAGGAGTCTTGGAACTGGAATAGGAATGCTGAAGAAGAAGCAAGAGAAAAAGGAAATTATGGGGGACTAAAAAGAAGAACTCCTATGAAATTCACAGTGAGAAGTTCAGCAGAAGGTTTTGCAGACTAATAAGTTTGAAAACATAGATCCCAACACCAAAAAGTTTTATATTAATAGAGAGGAATGTTCATGCTGCTTTATCTGCTTACAAGTAAATCTGTGCTAAAACAAAACAAAACAAAACAAAAACAAGAAAAGTAAACCATGAATGTATTTCTGAAAAGAGTGAGTGAAGAAGAGTATTAGGTAGGTTTATCTTTCAGAAGATATTCCAGAAGAAGACATTATTATGTCTCTTATCATCAGGAGATGATAGTTTTATGTGTTATCACCCTTGCAGTCTTTCTGCTGCAGACAGAGACAGGGACCAGGTTCTTGGTGGTTGCAAACAATGAATTGCATGGACTTCACAAATAGAGTTAAGCAAAGCAAGGGAGCTATATTAAGAAAAGTACACTTTCCAAGCAGAGTTAAGCAAAGCATGCTACCTTTGTTAGCAGAATATTGCCCCCTTGTCCTAAAAGGGTACAAGCTTTAATGAGGGTTGTTTTTCCCCAAATTCCTCCGTTCATTTGGTGGGCTTTTTATGGCATGTGTGCAAATGGTTATATAACTTTTAAGCATTTGTGCATGCCATTTCCCACAGTCCTCCTTGATTGCTCACAGAGGTGGCGGGGTCAAATCACAAAAACTAATTTATTACAATAGCATGATAATAAATCAAGGTGGAACACCATTCAGCTATTGGTAGGGTGTGCAGCAGGGCACTCTTGCTGGGTGCTACAAGGCCTTTCTTGGTAACCAAGCGGTGGACATGATGGACATTGACTAACAATAGCATGGCTGTCTCAGGGCTTCCTCATTCCCATTCTGTCTCCTGACTGCTTCCAGTGGGACAGAGTATGGATGGAGTACAAGACAGTGATATCGATGATACTGACCCTGTGTAGACTTAGGCTAATGTGTGTGTTTGTGTCTTAAAAACATTTAAAAAGTAAAAAAAAATAAAATAAAAATTAGAGAAAAGCTTATAGAAAAAGGACATAAAGAAAGCAAATACACATGTACAATGTGTTTATGTTTTAAACTGTGTTATTACAAAAGAATTAAAAAATTAAAAAGCATTAAGTGGATAAAGTAAAAGTTATAGTAACCTAAGGTTAATTTATTAATGAAAGAATTTAAAACAAATTTAGGGTAGACTAAATGTGCAGTGTTTTAAAAGTCTAGAGTAGTGTACAATAATGTCGTAAGACTTCATATTCACTCACTACTAACTCATTGACTCACCCAGAGAAACTTGGTTCTACAAGTTCCATTTATGGTTAAGTGTGCTATACAGGTGTACCATTTTAAAACTTTTATAACATACTTTTACTGTATTTTTCTGTGTTTAGACATGTTTAGATATACAAACACTTCTTAAGTGTTACAGTCACCTATAGCATTTAGTGCAGTAACATGCTATACAGGTTTGTAGCCTAAGACCAATAGGCTAGGTATGCAGTATGCTATCCCCTCTAGGGCTGTGTAGGTGTACTTGATGGTGTTCACAGAATGATGAAATTGCCTAACACCACATTTCTCAGAAGGTAAACCTGTTGTTAAGCAATGCATGACTGTATTTGAGAAATTAATGATCTTAGCTTTGTTTTGTTTGACTTTTTTTGCAGTTTCTTTTTTTTTGGGGGGGGGTTATGTTAATATTTAAAGGTTTTATAAGATAATTGTTTTTATAATTAATGCTTATATTCTTTACTAAACTATTTATTTTTTTATTGTTCAAATACAGTTGTCTCCATTTTCCCCCTACCACTCGCCCCCTGCCCCACCCATCCCTACCTCCCATCCTTGATCTTATCCACCTTTGTCTTTGTCCATGTGTCCTTTAAACATGTTTCTTGACGATCCTTCCCCCTTTGCCCCCCATTATCCCCTCCCACCTCTCTTCTGGTTACTGTCACTTTGTCCTTTTATTGATTATGCTATTACAGTTTTCCCCATTTCTCCCCCTTTTCCCCCCTCTGCCCTGCACCCCCCAGCCCTCCAGCATTTTCCTGCTTTGTTCATGTCCAAGAGTTTTACATATAAGTTCTTTGTTTCCTATACCATTTTTGATCTCTATTTTATGCCTACCAATATGCTTCTTATTCGCTGTACCTTCCCCCTCATTCCTCCCTTCCCTCTCCCCACTGAAAACCCTCCACGTGATGTCCATTTTTCTGATTCTGTTTCTGTTCTAGTTGTTTGCTCAGTTTTTGTTTTTCTTTTCTTTTAGGTTCATTTGTTGATAGTTGTGAGTTTGTTGTCATTTTACTGTTCATATTTTTGCTCTTCTTTTTCTTAGATAAGTCCCTTTAACATTTCATATAATAATGGTTTGGTGATGATGAACTCCTTAAACTTGACCTTATCTGGGAAGCACTTTATCTGTCTTTGAATTCTTTGCTGGATAAAGTGATCTTTGACGTAGTTCCTTGGCTTTCATGACTTCAAATAATTCTTTCCAGCCCCTTTCTTGCCTGCAAGGTTTCTTTTGAAAAATCAGCTGATAGCCTTATAGACACTTCTTTGTAAGTAACTCTCCCCTTTCTTGCTGCTTTTAAGATTCTCTCTTTATTTTTTTAATTTCACCAGTATTCTATTTATTTTTTTAATTTTTTAAAATATATTTTATTGATTATGCTGTTACAGTTGTCCCATTTCTCCCCCATCATTCCCTTCCACCCTGCCCACCCCCTCCCACCCACATTCCTCCACTTTAGTTCATGTCCATGTGTCATAAGTTCTTTAGCTTCTACATTTCTCACACTATTCTTGCTCTCCCCCTGTCTATTTTTGACCCACCATCTATGCTACTTATTCTTTGTACCTTTTCCCCTTCTCTCCTCCTCCCACTCCCCTGTTGCTAACCCTCCATGTGATCTCCATTTCTGTGGTTCTGTTCCTGTTCTAGTTGTTTGCTTTTGTTTTAGGTGTGGATGTTAATAGCTGTGAGTTGTGTCTTTTCACTGTCCTGTTTTTAATCTTCTTTTTCTTAGGTAAGTCCCTTTAACATTTCATATAATAAGGGCTTGGTGATGATGAACTCCTTGAACTTGACCTTATCTGAGAAGCGCTTTATCTTCCCTTCCATTCTAAATGAGAGTTTTGCTGGATAGAGCAATTTTGGATGTAGGTCCCTGCCTTTCAAGACTTCAAATACTTCTTTCCAGCCCCTTCTTGCCTGTAAGGTCTCTTTTGAGAAATCAGCTGAAAGTCTGATGGAAACTCCTTTGTAGGTGACTGCCCCTTATCCCTTGCTGCCTCTAGAATTCTGTCCTTCATTTTAATCTTGGCTAATGTAATTACGATGTGCCTTGGCGTGTTCCTCCTTGGGTCCAACTTCTTTGGGACTCTCTGAGATTCTCTCTTTATTTTTAATCTTGGGTAACTTAATGATGATGTGCCTGGTGTGTTTCTCTTTGGGTCCAACTTATTTGAGACTTTCTGGGCTTCCTGCACTTCCTAGAAGTCTATTTCCTTTGCCAGATTGGGGAAATTTTCCTTCATTATTTGTTCAAATAAGTTTTCAATTTCTTGCTGTTGTTCTTCTCCTTCTGGTACCCCTATAATTCGGACATTGGAACATTTCAGGTTGTCTCAGAGATTCCTCAGCCTCTCTTTACTTTTGTTAATTCTTGTTCCTTCATTCTGTTCTGGTTGGATGTTTACTTTTTCCTTTTGTTCCAAATTGTTGCTTTGAGTCCTGGTTTCTTTCCTGTCACTGTCGGTCCCCTGAATATTTTGCTTTATTTCATTTGGGGTATCTTTCATTTTTTTTTTTTTTTTCATTTTTGACCAAGCTTAGTCAGATCTGTGAGCATGTTGACTACCAGGGCTTTAAATTCTCCATCAGTTAGGCTGGCTATCTCCTCAACACTTAGCTCTCTTTCTGAGGTTTTGCTATGTTCTTTCATTTGGGCCATATTTCTTTGTCTTGGCACAGCTGATAGGTTGCAAGGGGGTGAGACCTTAGGTATTCACCCAGGCAGGGCAACCCACCTTACTGTGCTGAGGTGCTGCCTGTGTGGGAGGGGCCAGAGAGGGAACGATGTAGCTCACTGCTTGGCTCTGGCCCACTTTCCAATGGCCTTGTGTGAGACTGGGAGTTTCTCCCACTGAGGTAATCGCCTTAGCCCACAGTCAGCTCTGAGTCTGTCTACCACTTAGCCAGCCCCACCCACATAGTTGGCAGCCTTGCCACAATTTCTTACTGGTTTGGTTGTTCTTGTTGACTGTTTCTTTAATTCCTTGGTTGTCAGAGCTCCATGTAGTTTGATTTTCTGCTACTTCTGATTGTTTGTTGATTTTAGATTGGTTGTTATCCCCCTTTTGGTTGCGCAAGGAAGTGAAGGGTTTCTACTTACTCCTCCATCTTGGCCAGAACTCTGTCACTTTGTTCTGAATTTCAATGTCTCTGGTTATATTTTACTTGCTTGTTTGTTTTGTTGATTAGGTTCCACTCATGAGGTAATTGTTATATTGAATAATATTAGGAGTTGAAGATGAACTTGTAGAATAAAATAAGAAAAATTATAAAACTACATTTTTTCAACATGACAGCAATTCTCATTTTAGCAGTAAAATTTACAGGGATTTTTAATATTTGTCCATTGAACTTTTGCATTCTACACTCATTTTTGGTCACCCTATTATAACACAGGCAAAGTACTACAGATAGAAAAGAAGTATTACTTGTCACAATTTCCTAGAAGCATAAGAGAGAGAGATAGAAACACAAATCAATAATTATGAACATTATGAAAATTCTTTGAGAGAAATATTTGAAGAATATTTAAACATTCTCTGTATGTTTAAATATACCAAGAAAAATGCTAAGGATGAGAAATAAAAGCAGACTGATCTCTAACTTATACAGGGAATGTTTAAACTTGGCCTGAATTACAGACCTGGGGGAATGATAATGTGCATCCACAAGGCGGATGGGCCAACGCTACACATCTGGAATTTTCCAGTATTTCCCTATGACTAAACTGTCTGAGTGGTCCTGGTGAAAGATGCGACTGGAAGAGTGGACAGGAGCTAGAATATGGAAAACCAAGTGTGCTGATAGTCAGTATTCCATTGGAAATGTACTGGGAAGATCATGATTAATAGAGTTTACTTATACTGGGAAATAATTGGATGCAGTTTTTATTTTGCTTTGATTATTACCCAGGAAAAATGATTTTGTTATTAAAGCTTTTAAGGATGTATTTTAAGATAGGGGCCAGAGCCAGAAAGTTTAATAAATTCTAAACTGACTATCATAGAAGAAATGTAACAACCTATTGAAAAGCCCCCTTCTATCTTCTATCTTGACAGATTCATCAACTTAAATAAGTTAATATTAACACACTCATAGAGCCATGCAGTTTGAATGTCATTTGAAAGATTCCAGTTAGGAGAACAAGGAAATATTTTAAAGTTCTTTGTAATAATAAAGGCAGAGGTATGTTTATAATGACAAAACTAGTATTTAAAAAAAAACCCTACAAACCAACATGCTCATATATATTTTGAGAAAGGTTTAATGAAACAGAAAAGAAAATATTGTAGCACATCCATTGGCATGACTTACGTGGTTCATTCTCACTTTGTAAGAATAGTTGAATGTTAGGAACTCAAAAATATAAATCATAATGTTGGTAAGTCAAAGTTGAAAAAAGATCATCTTCATTATTGCATACTTTTAGAAAAAGTATTTCATAAAATTCAGTAGCCATTATTGCTAAAATTTCATTCACAAATAAAACTAAACAAACAACAATATAAATATAATGACTACCAAAATACTAATAAAATAGAACTAGATAAATACATGAAAACTGCCTTATCATGATGACTGTGTATGTGTGTATAAATAAAAAAATCAGCATGCTTAATGGTGAAATTTTAGAACTTCCATTAAATCATGTTGCCAACATTACATTTTTATTTAATATTTTTCTGACATGATGCAGAAATCATCTACATGATGCAGTTAGGGAAACAAAAGGAAAATCGTCCATGCTTATCAGGAGGACAATAAATTAACTGTGAAGCATTCATACATAGGGCTGTAACTGAACTTTGAAGCAATGAGATAGGAGGAGTGGAATAGGTCTCTATGTGCTGACATGGAATAAATCATACTGTAAGTGCAAGAAAAGGTAAGATATAGAAATAGAGGTATACTAAGCTTTCATTTTTGTACACGGTTTATATCCATGGGCAATCTTGGGTGATGTACGTGTACACGTGTGCACATGTACACGTGTACGCACACACGCACACACAGATGGCTACTTGCCCTGTCTGTCTTTAGCGATGGGACTAGAACTAAGCAACAGAGCTTACTTTCCATCATGTAACACATATCCTTTTTCATTTTATGTAGCCATAGTATATATAATGTATGATGTATATTTAAAGAGAGCACTTAAAATTTATTTAAATTTTGAAAAATTTTTTTAGTATTTGTTTTACATGAAAACTATATTTTTCTGTCAGTCATTCTACAGATTCCCTGTTACATATCCATTATATTTCACAACCATGCTGTAGTCATACTTCTCAAAGTTTTTATTTTGGTGCCCATTTTTATCTTGATTATTCTATTTTAGTTATTCTAGTATAAAATTAATGCTGCATCTGTTAATTCTCATTTGCCTGGAAAACACTGTCATAAGACTCAATGACTAATTTTTTGTTCTAAAGGAAGTTAATCATGAGTAGTTTCTTGTGATAAAGGCAATTAAGTTTTTAAATTTAACATAAATATAGTCAAGAATAATGGAATTGAGGTCTGTTGTTTATAAATTAAAGGGTGTAGAGTTTCTAAACATTAGTACAAGTGTGGCTTTTAATGGGTATTTAATAAGATATCTTACTCCTGTTTCTACATTTAGCCTAGGGCAAAACTGTGGTCTTATTATAGAAAATACAAAATTTGAAAACAAAATAGTTCCCTTGGGCATTTTATTTAATTTAAGACTTCTGAATTGAAGGCTGTTTTTGAATGGCTCAAGGAAGAATTTTGTTCCTGATGAGATCCAGAAGCAGTGACAGTAGCAAAACAAACTCGGCATTTAGAGCTAAATTAAAGTGAACAATTGAACATTAGGTATTGAAAATAGCATGGGCTCTTCTCCAGATTGTGAGACAAAAAATAAATAGTCCCCATCAAGGTGGCTCAAGCGCAGAATGGATTTTTAATCATAAATAATTCATATAGGTTTAACTCCTGACAGATTTTCAACTTTTCACTTTGACTGTATTACTTACATGGTTTTATGTAACACCTTTTATTTCCTTTATACTGAAGCAGTAACAGTGGTGACAATACCTAAGAAAATTTATTATAAAATCATCAACATGAGACAAACGAGATTTTCATGTGGAACGCAGGCAGAGGTTAAGCAAAGGGGAAGCTCAGTACTGTTCTAATTATCTCAGATTAGCATGCACTGCGGTGATGGAAAGCTTTGTAATTAGCGGCTGTTTCTTTCTTCAATTGACTTTGATTTTCAAGGCTACTAATACACGTGTCAATGACATTAAATAGAGAACCTAGGTTCAAACAATTTTCATTAAATGGGAGATGTTCTTACTGTAATGATAATTGGTATCTTGGGTTCTAAAACAACAAATTATTTTTTTGGTTACTTTGGCTTCTCTAACCTCTCATTGATTCTCACTGTTATTTTCCTTTTTTTCTGGAATGCTGACTAAGACATTTAAATAATCAGGAAGGTCAGGAAGGTTTTATCATAGTGGTTGTTTTACTTTTTGTAAAAACCTAGTATTATTATGAATTTTTATTTTTCTATGCTACTAGAAATTTCTCAAGTACTGTAGTTTTAATAAAATAATTATACAATCTGAGCTACACAAAAGCTCTTTACAAAGGTGCATATTAATATATTTTACTGTTTTAGTAATTGAATTCAATAGTAAAAGAATATTACTATCACTAATAGATATGCCCTTATAGATTTTGTTTTGTTTTGTTTTTTACCACAGCTTCAATGTCATTGTTGTCCTTTGTATGACTGATATAAGTGAATGTGTTTTGCTCTGGTCTAAAATTTTGCCAATTTGCTTTTTGTATGACATTCCCAATAGCACATGACAGACTAACTGTTCTATTAAGAACCCTGTTTATTAACAAATAAAATGGTAATAAAATGAAATGGAAACCATCTCATCTACTTGAATATATGTAGGCAAAAATGAAGTGGAATAAGGAATAATTATTTTGTAATTGGGTAAATATAAGATATTGGTATAATTTATTTAGGTCTAATATATCTGTTCATGTTTCTGCACATAGCTATGAGTGTAAGGCTAACTTTCAAGTCCTCAAAATTATAAGGAATAGGTAAAACAACTGAAAACATAATACCAAGTAGAAGCCTTCAAAGTCTCAAGTATTCTTGACTCAAGGAGTCATGACTTAGTGTTTGTTAGTTTTTTGTGCAAGTGTTTACAAAAAGCTGAGAAATAGGTTAAATATCAGATTAAAAAACTTAAGAGTGTTTGCTTCTTGATACATTCATTAAAGAAAGAATTCAATGCTTTATAATCTTTAGAATGTGGGACTTGTTAAAAACATAGTAGGTAAAAATTTGGTGGCAAATTCAGATTTATTATGTGTTGCACATGGCTTAGTAGTTTGTATTTGAATTAGAACCACATTTGAGTCTGATGAAGATGTTACAGAAACAGTAGCCTAGGGATTTTTCTTAGTTTTACCACTTTCAGGAACTTAAGTTTTACATCGCCCAAAGAAAGAGGGACATGAGATTTCCTATTATAAAACAGGTCCACTACAAACAACCTAATAAAATTTAATAATTATTATTAAACAACAAGAAGTGACTTCCAGAAAGAATAAATTGTATTGTCTTTAGAGAACCTTCTCATAGGGAGCCAAACTGTTTCAGAAAGAGGTATTTCTTAGAGGTTTGAATTAAAAAAGAGATAAGCAGTTACCTCACTAGATAGACTTAAGAACTTGTGAGTGGATGATTTACTCATCTCCACTATAGCAAAGTTTTTCAAACTGTGCAAAATGTGCATATGAAACCCAGGATATCTTGATAAAACACAGATCCTAGTTCTGTAGGACATGGCCTGATATCTGCATTACTAATAAGTTCCCACATGATGCAGATATGAAGCTTCTAGTTAAAGAACCACACTTTAAGAAGCAAAGCACTACTAGAATTTTAAAATATCAAATATTCTAGTCATCTGCTCAATGTAATTCCTTTAAGCTATCATATTTTCACTCAATGAATTTTTTAATGCATTGTAATTAGTATGCACAAGGTGTTACTCTCTTGTGAGTGTACACATACACACATCTTGCCTGGTGCACACATGCACTAATTTTCTTATTTAGAAAGTTAATCTCTTAAATGGTGTTGCTGAGTGGCGTTTGAATATTTTCAGCTTTTCTGGTTAAAATTAACTCTCTAAAGTTGTACCAACATTCTCTCCTATGGGTAAAGTGTACATGCTCAGCTGTATTTTATGGTAGTTTTTATTAGCATTCTCATTTTGTTAACAAGGCTGAGGTTTTCTTGCATTTTTGCATTTTTCTATTTTTCATTCTCTTATACAATAATTTGTTTTGTCTATTTTACTATTTAGTTATCATTTCCTTAATAATTTGTAGAGTTTTTAATAATGTGGATACTGATAATTTGTCAGTTACATGAGTGTGGGACTTTCACTTTGCGTTTTGCACTTTTCGCCCTTTAGGATAGCCTGTGAGGAATAACCACTATTTCTTTCAATCCTGTCAACTATCTATCTATTTATTATCTGTCATCTCTTTTTAATATTTTTCACTTTTTGTCATTTCTTAAGAACTTCTCTACACCTAATTAATAAAGAGATTTTCCTATATTATCATTTTAAAAGCTTTAAAGTTTTGTGTTTCACATATAAATCTTCACTCTTCCTGGAATTGATTTTTCCCATGAAGCAGAGATTCAATCTCTTATTCTTTCATACGGATAATCACAATTTGTTGAACGGTCCATCATTTCCTCACTTGTCTGCAACCCCAATCCTGTTTTGGATCAAGTTTTCATGTATGCATAGGCTGTTTATCAGTTTCTTATTAGTATCATTGGATGATTTATCAGTTCCCATAGTGTTTCTATTAATGTAATTGATAGAAGTTAGGACAGGTGTCCCCACATATTGTATTTCTCCAGGAATGCCTGAGATCTTCTTTACCCTCAGATACATTTCAAGTCGACTATTCGAGATATATACCTAAGACCCTAATGAGGTTTTGAGTGAATTGGGAGAAAAAGACATCTTCATAATCTTGAGCCTTTATAAAAACAGTGCAATTTTCACCACTTTTATGGTCCATTTTTAATCTTGTTACCAAAATAAAACCATGGTTGTGAGGTAGACTTCCAAGGTGAGTCTCTGTAGTGCCCAGCTGCCACACCATGTGAAGGCTCAAGAAGCACAGTGGAGTGGCCCACCGGAAAGAATCAACTTGTCAACAGTGTGAGTAAAAACCTTTGGAAGTCAGTTCTTCATTAAGACTGTAGTCCCAGTCAACATCTGACTGGAACCTCATAAGAGACTTAGAGCCAGAGCTGCCCAACCAAACTACCTCTGAATTGCTGACCCACAAAAAACAGTGACAGGTAATAAATCATTACTGTTATTTTAGCTTGCCATATTTTTCAGCAATTAGACAGCAACAGATTAGTAATATAGTAATGTAATAATAGTAATATATTAATATAATTTATAGTTACAATTAATTCGTTACATGGCCAATACTTGTGTTTATCATTCTGTGCAGGGCTTTGCTTTGTCTTCTCAATCCTTCATTTTGAGAAAGACTTTTTGACCTTTCTACTTATTAAGGTAGATATGCTTCTGAAGTGACATAAGTGAGTTTCTGAGTTTAACTGTTTTTCTATTTTAGTTTGTCTGACACTATATAATATCCTCATTATATTGGAAGGTAAGTTTTTGGGGGTTACCATTATAATTTAGCAATGAATTTCTGCTTATGTTTTAGAGGAACCATCAATAAAGATCTAATTTACATTAAATTACAGATTTCTGTTATTTTCAGAACATGAAAATGTCGTGAATTTTAATATCACAAACTAACATTTAATCCAGACCATTATTCAAATTCTTAGAAGACACTTTTCTAATTTTTCTTCTCATCATTCAGATTCACATCTGACATAAATATATGTATTTGCTGCCTTCCAGCCTATGGTAGATTTATTACTATCACTTTTGTTTGTTTTCATCTGAGTATGTAAACACCTGAATTTAGACTCAAAGATTTTTGTTTAATAAGCTTTAGGTTTATGAGGCCATTGTACCTGAAGCTCTAGGTTTTGGTGAAGTATTAATAACTCTGCTGCCCGTGACCTTTTCTGTCTTACGCTTCTTGTAAATCTCCTGGCTTTACAAGAGTTATCTTCTTGTCAGCTCGTCTACACATTTAAAGGCATTATTTACAATATTTGTTTCGACATTTTGAGTGTGTTTGAAAGAGCTACATTTTTTAATATCTGATTTAAAATATTGCCATAAAAAAGGTCCTTGGCACTGAAAATTTTAAGCTAATGTTTTCTGAAACTCAGTCTTGTAATGTTGTAGGAAAAGATTTGGGAAAATAAGCACACAAAAACTTAGATTCAGGGGTTTCAACATAGAAATTTCAAAAGACAATCACAGAAAAAGCTTAAATATGATATATTGCGGTTCATATAATTGATCAATAGGTGTAGATAGTGAATGCAGAATATTTTTTAAAGTTTTGTGATGAAGACTAGAAAGGAGAGATAGAAGAGAGTGCAAATAAAATGTTACGAACAGCTTAGAACTTGTAGAAGTTGGTTTTGCATGTTTTCTGTCCCCTCCATAAACATTGTGACTAGGGGATTTATGGTGATTTAAAGCAGTAGGGTTGAGGAAATGTGAATGTTTTGTCCCAATTATTCTAAGGATTGTTTTAAGGAACTGACTAAAGACTAATGTATTAAAAGCCACAGTGTTTTCCAAGGGCTAGTCAAAGGTGCATAAAAGAAATCTATGCACCCCTATGTTCATAGCAGCACAATTTACAATAGCCAAGTGCTGGAAGCAACCTAGGTGCTCATCAGTTAATGAATGGATCAAAAAACTGTGGTACATTTACACAATGGAATTCTATGCAGCAGAAAGAAAGAAGGAGCTCCTACCCTTTGCCACAGCATGGAAGGAATTGGAGGGTATCATGCTAAGCGAAATAAGCCAGGCAGTGAAAGACAAATACCATATGATCTCACCTTTAACAGGAAGCTAATCAACAAAACAAACAAACAAGCATAATATAAACAAAGACACTGAATTTGAGAACAGTCTGACAGTGTCCAGAGGGGGAGGGGAGGGAATTTCAGGGGAAAAGGGGAACGGTTTAGAGCAACAAGTATAAAGGACTCACGGACAAAAACTATGGGGGGTGGAAATGGGAGGAAGGTGGGGAGGGCTGGGGCGGTGGGCTGGGGCGGGGTAAAAGACAGAAAACTGTACAATATCAACAATTAAAAAAGTGAAATGCAAAAACAAAAAAATAAATAAATAAAAAAAATAAAAATAAAAGAAAGAAATTTGTTGTAGATTCTTTTTGGTCATTTCTTTGTTTCCCCCCATATGCAATTTAGTAGCCATTGTGAAGGAGTAGAATTGGAAAATCATGACAATAAGACTATATTTCTGTATTTAGAAATTGTCAAGGTAACATGTCAGAGATAAAAAGAAGTGAAGACACAAATAAAAAGCCACACACTGTATAAGCTAAGCTTACAAATTGTTTTATTCACAAAGAGTCTTGTCCCAAATGGCATGGCCAGACTAAGTAAACAATATATAGGTCAAAATACTTAGTTTGAATAATCATCAGAGAAATGCAAATTAAAATTACAATGAGATATCACCTTATACTTGTCAGAATTGCTGTCATCAATAAATGAACAAAAATGAGTACTGGTGAGGATGTGGAGAAAAGGGAACCCTTGTGCACTGTTGGTGGAAATGCAGACTGGTGCAGCCACTGTGGAGAAGAATGTGGAGTTACCTCAAAAATTAAAAATGGCCCTGGCTGGTGTAGCTCAGTGGATTGAGCGCGGGCCTGCGAACCAGAGAATCGCAGTTCGATTCCCAGTCAGGGCACATGCCTGGGTTGCAGGCCAGTTCCCAGCAGGGGACACACAAGAGACAACCCTACATTGATATTTCTCTCCCTCTCCCTTTCTCCTACCCTTCCCCTCTAAAGATAAATAAATAAAAATCTAAAAAAAAAAATTAAAAATGGAACTGCCTTATTACCTAGCAGCTCCACTTCTGGGAATATATCCAAAGAAACACTAATTCAAAAGAACATAAGCACTCCTATGTTCATTACAGCATTATTTACAATAGCCAAGGTTTGGAAGCAACCTAAGTGCCCATTAGTAGGCAAGTGGACAAAAAAGATGTGGTACATTTACACAATTGAATTCTACTCTGCCATAAAGAAGAAGGAAAAATTTACCTTTTGTGACAGCATGGATGGAACTAGAGGGTATTATGCTAAGTGAAATAAGCCAGTCAGAGACATAAATTCCACATGATTTCACTTATATGTGGAATCTAATGAACAAAATAAACAAATTAAAAACAGACTCATAGATACATAGAACATACTGACAGCTGTCAGAGAGGATGGGGTTGGAGGGCTGGGTGAAGAAGGTGAGAGGATTAAGCAATACAAATTTGTAGTTGCAGAATAGCCACAGAGATGTAGATTACAGCATCGGGAAAACTGTCACTAATATCCAGATACGTACGTAGGGGGCCAGGCAAGTACTTGCAGCAGTGGCGGAACCACTCTGTAAAGTACATAATTATCGCCCTGGCTGGTGTAGCTCAGTGGATTGGGTGTGGGCTGGGAACCAAAGGGTCGCCAGTTTAATTCCCAGTCAGGGCACATGCCTGGGATGCGGGCCAGGTCCCCACTATGGGGCGCGTGAGAAGCAACCACACATCGATATTTCTCTCCTTTTCTCTCCTTCTCTTACCCTCTCTCTAAAAATGAATAAATAAAATAATATAAAAAAGAATTCTTTAAAAAAAAGTACATAATTATCTGACAATTTTGCTGTATATCTGAAACTACTATAAAGTAATATTAAATGTAAACTGTAATTGAAAAATTAAAACAATTTGGCACTATCTAAAAAAATTAGTATGAGGAATATAGTCTTTCCTATAATTATAATAGCAAAATTATATCCTTTCTTTCTCCATTTTAAAATTAAGATATTAAAAACCCTTGTAAAATACAGAATAATCTTGGTAATAAAAATGCAATAAAATCTTGAAAGTCTTCATCTTTCAGGTTAGTTATTAGGATTTGAAGTCATGAGAAAGTGACAAACAGAAATCCAGAGAAAGAGAATGTCTTGGCATGCCATATGTCCCCTCGTGCAATGTATTGCTTCTATGGGATATTGGGTAGAAAGTATGCAATGTTTTTCTAATAAACATAATTACATGAAGACATATTCTGCATTATAATCAGAGGTGGCCTAGTCACAAAAAGCTTGTAGTCTCATATACGTAAAAAGTAACAAATATGTTTTCACTCTGCCTAATGTTTAATCTAATTAATTTATGGGTGCAGGAAATAATTATTTGTGTGTGTGTGCTTTACATTCTTGCTAATGCATCTTGGAAGCTTTTTAAAGTTGCTTATTTATTCTAAATAAGAGACACTAAATTCTTTTCCTCATACCTAATGGGAGATTCAGATTGGACTAAAGTGTTTTTGATTAAACACAAGCAAAGCAGCATCAGGATAAGGTTTAAGCAGACCTTAAGTAAAGACTTCTTGCCTAAGGAAACTGCAGATAGAGTGACCATGGTATTGACTGAGAAGCTCTGCTGAAGTTTGAGGACTAAATGAATATTGATTCCATAGAATTTCTTTTCATTCCTGAAGTTATTTTCAAACAAGGAGTTGAACCCCAGACTAAATATATTGATTAACAAGTACAATAATAGTTACTACTGCAAGAGAAAAATTATCACTAAGTAAACTCCTCTGCTGTAGGTCAGGTCTTATTTGTTTTTAATCGTTTCTTGTTCTTCACATCAGAATGTCCTTAAAAAATCTTTCCCTGGCTTGTGTGGTTCAGTAGATGAGTGCCGGCCTGTGAACCAAAGGATTGCTGGTTCAATTCCCAACGTGCTTGGGTTGTGGGCCAGGTCCCCAGTAGGGAGTACGTGAGAGGCAACCACACACTGATGTTTCTCTCCCTCTCTTTCTCCCTCCCTTCCCCTCTGTCTAAAAAATACATAAATAAAATCTTTTAAAAAATCTTCTTGTGGCTGCAGCTGATGATTCATCTGAGGTCATGTGAAGAATCTGAAACATAGCTTGTCTCAGTTACTAGTATTTTCTCATTTAAGCCTTTGAAATTAATGGCAAAACCTTGATTTGGAATGTGTGTTTGATCAAGCAATGTGAAGAAGAGGGTAATTAGGCTCACAAAGCTTCTCTAACCTGTTGGCAAAAAATCATGTCTTCTAACTGGATGCTACCACCTTTGTCTGATCTCCTGTGTGATTGTCAGGAATACTCCCATGCAATAGGTTATGAAGTGGTCACTGATAACACAAGGTGGTAGTGACAATACTTGATTATAAAATACTTGAAAGAGAAGTTAAAATTTGTTTTTATTGTTAATTCCCTAAATATTTGAATATTACATGACTGACAATTCTTCAAGAGATTAAAGTAAAGATTAAGACCAAATTATAGTACATGTCTAGGAAGAATCTCATTATTGAATTTTCCTGCCTTTAGTTAACTGCAAAAAATATCAGGTATTACACATGTATGTATATATATATACACTTTATGTATATCAATGATTACTGATAGATAAATTGAACATAAATTAAATGACTAACAAATGGCCTTTCTTTTCATACTATTCTATACAACTATTCAAAATAGACCTAGGTCATAAGATTTAAGTGCAAAATATTCCCGATTGCTAGTACAGTTTTTGTAATTTACAATTTACAATTTATATAAAGAGAATAACATTAAGCTCAAATTTAAGCAGCAAATATGTTTTACTATGGAAACAATTATGCATACCTTCAGTGGAACTGCAAATAGCTCCTTTGTTGGTTGCTACCTGCTGTGCATTAGAGCTCATCAATAATTCCACAGTATTTCACAACTTAAGTTAGAGAGATATTTTAATGTGGAAATAAAAAAAGTACAAGTGATATATCAGCAAGAGAAAGAATATGATGTGAAGAGATATGAGTAAGAGATATAAATAAGTCATTCTTGTATTATTTTGTGAGCATGCCACAGCCTGGACCATTTGATGTATAAACTTAGTAAGAAGGTTTGTGGTTAAATGGAGGAACATTGTCCCACTTTCCCATTGGTCTCCTGTCTCATAAGGTAAGCACAGAAGCAAACTCTCAGGGGTAGGAAACTCACTCTGTCATCAGGGTATCTGGATATGGATGGCACCTATGGATAGAAGTCGTCTAAAAGTGTCAGATTTAAAATATTTAGAAACATTGGGCCTAAGGGATAGATTCATCCCCTCTACCAGCATGATGAAAGCCATAAACTTCCGGTAATTTGAGTTTGGTACTATCCCTTCAGTGAGCAGATGTTTTCTTTTTCATAGGAATACCATTTCTCCTTATTTATAAAGGTTTTTAACCAAAGACAAAGGAAAGCTCATCCAAAAGATCAATAAATTAAACAGTTAATCAAATTCTTATATAAGTGACCATGGAAAGGACACAAAAATGTAAAAGGTACTGGAATACACGAACCTGGATAGAAAATGGATAAAGATTATATTTATATCTACATATATATGTGTGTGTGTGTGAAGTTTGTTAGTGAGTTTGTTATTGACTCTTAAGTGTATGCTACATCGATTTTGCTGAATGCTGAAACTGAAGGGAAAATAAAAGCCTCAGATATCAGGAAAAACAATTTAAATGTTAAGCAGAAATAAAAACATTTAATAAGCCCATTGTTCTTGTTAACAAACATTCCAGAAGAATCTTCTGAAAGTCAGAAGAGACTTTTATTCGTATATAGCTTACAAACCAAAGTGACATAGCCTTTGGCATAAACTGAAAATACATGCCACTGTAAAGGAGTTAGAATAGAGTTTTTAAGGCAAAAATTTCAAGAAGCTAATCTTTAAGGGGATTGGTTAAGGGAGCAGAGCCACAAGTATGCACTCTATATTTAGTGACCAAGTAGGGCTTCAGAGCTTTCCAGTTTTTCTTATCTTAGGATCAGCAGGTGGGTTTGTGAGATGTGGTGGCATCATAGGCATAATCAGCAGGGGATGTCACAACATGTGGGATGGCACCTCAGTTTACCTTAGAGCTTCCTAAACAAACTTATAAAACAAAATTTTGTGGTTAAGTGGACAATATGGAGAGTTCATTTCATCAGAAAGTGAGATTCAGAGTCCAAATTAAAACCTGTTAATCATGTAAGCACAGTCAGTGACCAAAATGCAAAAATTCCAAATACTTGGCCACAAAATTATGATCCTAAAGTCCTCATTTCTCACTCATTATCCAGTCTCACAGGATATAATGGTATTGATGAATTCCAGTTCTTCTTAAGCCTCATTGTCGAAGCCAGTGTGACATGGATCCCTGCTCTTAGTGGGTCCTTCTTGTCTTACAGGGGAGGGGAATTACATTGAAATTCAATGAAGGCCTCAGCCCCAGTGACCACAAGTCTGTAAGTGCTGGGTGATTGGATATGAGTGGCTGGAGTGCTAGAATTTAAGCGTTTGTTGAAATACATGAGGGCTATTTTAAGGAAAAATAATTGATAGCTGTACTGTAAAAATAGTAAGAAAGGAGTACCTTCTGTTCAGATTTTCAAAGATTAGACAAATGCAATAGCCTGATGATTTCTATTCTTTGTGCTGCCATTATTTTAGTCTTTCCAGTTGATTTTAAACAGTGCGAAACACAATAGGCTTTTAGCTTAAACACTTTGAACAGGTTTAATAAACCTACCAAAATCATGACAGTAATTTGTAACAAAGATTAGAAGAAAGTTCCTATTCTGGAAGGTAGCCAATGAAACCAGCCATACAATGCATCATTTTTTCTTACTTCTTGTGGCCATTTGGCTTATCGAGTGATTTTTTTTCCCTAATTGGGTGTCTATTTCTCCAGAGGTGTTTATATAAAGTACAACTGGTGGTAACAACACAAACTCCACCTTGTTTAACTAGCAGATATCTGGAGCTATATGAATATCAAGGACTACCAAAAACAGGAGAATCTAGAGATTTCTGTTGGGCAGCAATAGCTTTGGCTATTTATCCTATGGTAATGAATATGTTTCTGATCATACCTCTATCAATGCATACTCTGCCACCCGGAATTAGTATGCTAAGTGTACCTTGTCCTGTGCTGTCATTATAAACAGCCAGCATCTCTCTTTTGGATCTAATGAGTTGCTTTTGGTCTTGTTGAAATGGGCCAGTTAAGTGATTTCCTCTGTAGAAAGACAAGGAGTTTTCATGAATGGATATGGGAGTAATGAATTTTCCCAATAGACAGAGTTCTTTCATCAACCAGCTCTCTAGACATTGATGTGTATAGTGGTGGGAATCTTCCTTGTTCTACAAACAGAAATAAACCAAGATGGGGCAAACACTATTCCTGTAAGAGTAGTCTCCTTTATGGGTTCATTCATAGGTATTATAGAAAGAACTGTTTCTAGCAGAGGATGGAACTGTTTACATGCCTTCTTAGATATATAAGCACAGTATCTGAGGTATAAAAATGTACATGAATTAGCGGTATTTCTATTTTTAATTTTGCCCTCAGATGTTCAGGAAGTGTAATAGGACCAAGAATTGGTAGGGGAAGGGTTTGGAGTATGCAGGTATGAATGAAAATATAGTAGGAGCCACAGAGACAGAAGTCAGTAATGAGCAGGGTATGTATGTTTTTTTGAGCCTCAAATAAGATATACTTGAAAGATGAAGCTGGAGGAAGTTTGGTCTAGAAAAGCATTAACATTGGGAACAGCATCAAAATTAGTCAGGCTTCTGTGGATTTGGGGATTTAATGACATATCCAACCCCAGAGAGACTACCTTCCTTAGCAGACTTTTATCAAAATATTATCCTTCCAAGTATAAGTGAAAAGAGATCCAAAGATGAAGATGGTCAGTTTGCAGTAACCAAAGGGGATATGGAAGGGGATAATGGGGAGAAAAGGGGGAAGGGCTGTCAGGAACATGTATAAAGGACACATGGACAAAACCAAAGGGAGGTAGGATCAAGGGTGGGAGGTGGGGATGGCTGGGGTGGGGGGCAGTGGTGGTGGTGGGGGAAATGGAGACAACTGTACTTGAACAATAAAAAATAAATTTAAAAAAGATGGTCAGATTTTTATCATTATAATAAGCAAAGTTTTTAATAAGAAAAGAATAAGTAATTACAAACCATTAAATTTTACAAAGGAAATAATGTAATCCATTGGAAGCACACAACACAGAACAAAGAATGTAGACAAGGTGATTATGAGGATAAAGGGGAGACCAAGAGATATAGAACAAATGGGAGATTTTAATAGTTTAGGAATGTTAAAGTCCACTGTCTACTTGAACAGAGAGAACCAAGAAAAGTGTTAACACCTTTCCTCCACCCTTAGCTTTTACAATACTATAGCAACAAACAAAAATTCAACAGCTTAAATCTCAATGTTCTTTCAAGTCTGCTCCATGAAAGAAGTTTCGTTGTATGTTAGCTTTTAAACATGAATCTCAGTTGGAGCATGAACTCCACATTTGATTAAAAAACACTTGGAGTTCCTCTTTGGCAAAGGAGTTCTATTTACCACTGGCTGATCTCACATCCTGTCATTCCAGAACTCCTGGTAATACTGAATTAGATAGAGCATTTAATTTAATTGTATAAGAACCTTGTCTGAATGGAATTGTGTTTCATGCAGTTAACTTATCAAATAGTCTCCATGTGTTAACAAATGATCCTTCCACTGACAAATACAGTTTACAGTACCTTTAGGTTGGGGAAGTGAGATCCAGGAAAGAAAGATGACCAGTGGTAACACAGTGATTCATAGGAAACATTTGCATCGCAATTGTCTCTTTTGAAGGCAAACTCCTATTTAAACTATACTTATAAGGAAGAGAAAATCATTATATAATAACCTTTTATCCAGGCTTTTGTGTGTTCATACACAGTCTATGTATTCATACATTTCATATGTTGAAGAGAGAGAGGGGGAGAGAGATGAAAAACCAATCTCTAAAGTTTCTAAACAGTCTTCTAATTCTTTGAAAACTAACTACAGCATTTATCAATTTGAGAAGTAGAATTATTTCACATTTTATATCTCTGTAAAAATGACATCTAAAAATAGCTGTTATCCAGGTGTCTGTTGTATCATCGTTTTGATTCCTGATGGCATGACCAGACAACTGTACTCCTCAAGAATTCAGTCAGCAAAGCTTTTAAGTACCATATGACTAATAAATAAAAGTTCTGTTCTGATTATGTTTGAAAAACCTCCTACTGGACACTTTTGGGGAAAATAAAATATTACAAATTTGCAGAATTTGTATTAGAGTATTGGGAAAATATTCTGTAGACTTATGATGTAAAGGAGTGTAACCCCTATCTGCATTTTGATGTTTAGCATTTGTCAATATTGAGCATTTGAAATGTACATGGTATAACTTAAGATGTGATGTGAACATAAAATACCAACTTCAAATTTAGTATGTAAAAACATATAAAATATATCATTAATAATGTTTGCATTCATTATATGATAAAATGTATATTAGTTCAAAAATAAAATATTAATAAAATTAATTTAATTTGTTTATGTTTTTAAATGAGATTATAAAAATTTAAAATTACATGTATGGCTTATATTATATTTCTATTATACAATATTGTTTTAGACCATATGGGGCATGTTTTAGAACAATGGTATATCAAAGCATTTTGACAGGCCCGAAGATGATAATGCATGGAAAATCAAGTTATTAATGGCCCTTGTCAAAAGTAATTCTACATATTTGAAATATAAATATAGAGAAGTTTTTAAAGATATATTAAAACACAGAACTTGGCAAAGTATTGCCCATATTCCAATTCTGACTCATTAATTTTTGTAAATAAAATTTTAGTAAAACACAATCATGCTTATCAGTTTGCACTTTTTCTACACTGCTTTTTTCTACAATGGCCACTAGAGTGTTGTAGGTAGCCAGGCCAGGGGTGTCAAACTCATTTTCACCAGAGGCCACATCAGCCTCATGGTTGCCTTCAAAGGGTTGAATGTATTTTAGGACTGCATAAATGTAACTACTCCTTAACTAGGGGCAAGGAGCTCAGTGCTGCCGCCAGGTAGAAACAAGGTGCTGGGCTGTATAAAACAAAGTGAAGGGCTGGATTTGGCCTGTGGGCCTTGTGTTTGCTACCTGTGACATAGACCTTATAACTGCAAAATCTAAAATGTTTACTATCTCCTTACTGAAAATGTTTGCTGACTCTCTGACTTTTTTCATTTTGCTTCTATTTTTCTTGTTGTGTTTGCACAGAAATGATCAATCTATTTAAAAAATGTAAGTACAGCCCTGGCCAGCTGGATCAGTTGGTTGGAGCATTGTCCCATAGACCAAAATATAAAGGTCGTGGGTTCAGTACCCGGGCAGGTAACATACCTAAGTCCCAGGTTCAATCTCTTATTGGGATGCATGTGGGAAGCAACAGATGGATATTTCTCTCTCACATTGGTGTTTCTCTTTCTCCCTTCCTCCCACTTTAAAATCAATAAACATATTGTTGAGTGAAGATTTAAAAAATATGTAAGTACATCATGAAGTCTAAAAATTAAAATATCATTGGATAATTGTTAAACTAAAATTTTTTTCTGAACGTTGGTAATGGCAGGTATAACTATCGTGTCTTAGAATTAATAAATTAAGTCAAGAATATATTGTTTTTCTGTTTATATAAGTAAATGTGAAAGTTTATTTGTTTAGTAGATAATTGTTGACAGATTTCTATATATTATTCATTGCTTTGGATGATATATAAGATCAATTACATAGAATAAATTACTATTTAACTGGCAACTTAAAATCTAGAAGGAGAAAAGCAGAACACACAATTCCTGGTGTTAAATGGTGTGTAAGTATAAGACAAAGGAGGTTTGTCACACTTAGGGAAGAATAACAAACTATTTAATAAATGATATTGGAGTGCTTAATAAACAATCTTGGGAAATTGAAGTAGATTCAAGTCTCACAAAGAATATTAAGAAAAGTTTCAAAAGAATCAATAATACTTGTCTTTGATTCTTTTGAAAGCTTTCCTAATAATCTTTGTGCCCATCAGTAAATGAGTGGGTAAAAAAACTGGTACATTTACACAATGGAATACTATGCAGCAGAAAGAAAGAAGGAGCTTCTACCCTTCACCACAGCATGGATGGAATGACAGAGCATTATGCTAAAAGAAATAAGCCAGGCAGTGAAAGACAAATACCATATGATCTCACCTATAAGTGGAATCTAATCAACAAAACAAACAAGCAAGCAAAATACAACCAGAAACATTGAAATAACAAACCGACAGTAACCAGAGAAGAAAGGGAAGAGGGATAATGGAGGAAAATAGATGAAGGGCCATCAAGAACATGTATGAAGGGCACATGGGTAAAGCCAAAGGGGAGTAGGTTCGAGGGTGGGAGGCGGGGATGGGTGGGGTGGAGAGGCATGGTGGAATGAAAATGGAGACAACTCTACTTCAACAACAATTAAAAAAATGAAAAAAAAGATGACTTAATCCAAATCATAAAGGAATTATCTCTGTAGATAACATGATTTTATATGTAGAACACCCCAACAAAAACCTGTTAGAACTGATAAAAATTCAATAGATATAAAATTTAAAAATATATAAATAAATTATATTAAAACTAAAGTGACTATTTTTCTTATTTGAAAAGAGGAAAGATTTTCTAGAATTTAAAATATAGAGGTCATTTAAAAAGATTAACGGTTCAACCAGAAATTAAAAGTGAAAGTATCCTTAAGTGGAAAAAATATTATACTTTTTCAAATGGCAAATAAATTGGGGAAAATAGTTACTACTATTACTACAGAAAATAGCCAATGTCAAGGGGAAAATACTAGGACTGGGAGAAATACTCATCTAAATTTGTGTTATGAAATATTATGGTGAGGGAAAAGCACAGAGAAATCATAATAGAAATTGACATGTATTCCTCTCATTCTTTCACTGATCAAAATTTTTTACTGCAAATTGTGAAATTCAACAAGGTAAGGCAAAGATCAACTGTGGAACTGTGACATCAACAATTACCAGAACCTATACAAGCTGGAGGATGTTCAAGTTCTAGCCCATCAAATTAGACAGCTCACATTGAACGCTTGGGCCATTCAGTAGCTACACAGAAATGTTAATATTTTAAACCTTCTAGACTAAAGTTTACTCCATAATTGAGCTAATAAAATGAACAAGCTGCCTCACAGTAAGATTAAATGCCATCTGATACAAAATATAGTACTTTTAAAGGAAGATAATGTTATTTAGATACTTAACATAATATTGACATAAATGAAATAATGGAACTAGAAGACAAAGAGTTTCAAATAGCTCTTATAATTATGCTCAAAGATTTAAAAGAAATAATAAATATAGGAGTGGTGAGGCTTCAACAAAGTATTATTTTTAAGAACCAGGATATCAATTTTAAAAGCATATTCCCACCCACACTCTTTATACAAACAAAATATCATTGTGCTGCCTTCAAATAAGAATTTTTTGTGTCATTAACATGAAAGAACTTTTTAAAACAAATTCAACTGCCAAGTATGTGATTTTCATTTAGGAGACTGTTGATCTGTGCTAGATTGTCAGTCCCCTTCCTTCTCCTGCATAGTTTACTGGTAATTCAGGTCATGGTCTGTAGGGGTCCCTCTGAACATGCTGTGGAAATGCAGTCACCCACTGTGAGGAGAACTGAGTACAAGAGTTGCTGGGCATCACTGACACTGCTCATGTTTTACTGATCGGTATGTGATCAGCATACCAAGAATTTCCTCAAATTTTCTAAATCATATTTATATAGTGAATTTTATATAATAAACCTGGCAGGTCTATTTTAACTTGATTAAATAAAGATACAAGTATTTATTTGGTTGCATGCATTATTATATGAAAATAGGTAAGTAAAGAATTAGAAGACCTAAAAAATGGAACTTCCAGATTAAAAAAACAAAATATGAAATGAAAATTTCACTGGATCAGTTCAACAGCAGCTTTGTACTGCATAAGAAAACTAGAGCTTAGAAACATAGGAACAGAAACTATCCTAAACAAGAACAGAGGAAAAAACTCTGAAATAAAATGATGAGAATTTCAGCACCATATGGAGCCATATGTATAATAGGAATCTAGAAGCAAGGGGCAATAAAAATTTGTGAAGAAATGTTCCAATTTTAAAAAGAATAAATCCTTAGATTTAAGAATGGCAATGAACCCAAAGCAGTATAAACTCATAGACAAATTATAAGTAAATTATTGCAACCTGAGATAAAGTGAAAATATTAAAATCACTCAGAAAATTGGGACATTACACACAGGAGAACAGAAAGAGGAGTTATACTAGTTTCTCCTCAGAAAAATTGTCACTCAGAAGACAATGGGATGATGCCTTTAACATACTAAAAGAAATGCAGTGTAAACAAACAAAAACTGGCTGGTAGAGAACTGTATGTTGAGTGAAAATATCCTTAAAAAATGAAAGCCAAATACACATACTTTTCAAATCAATATAATGACATTTTCAAATGAATACAAACTTACTGATTTTGTTACATTATAGCATTGCTATAATAAATAAGAACTATTATTGTACAAGAAATGTTCTTCAGAGTGTGCAGCAGATGAAAACTTACATCCACACACCAAATGAGAAGCTCCCCAAATAATCAATATATATAATGTAAAGTTTTTGTTCTCATCTTTTAATTTTTCAAAGTTTAATTGAATTGCCTGTTTACAGCAACACACACACAATTTATTTTGCATAAATGCTAAAGTTGAGAAAACAGTTAATAGAAATTCTATAAAGGTATAACAGTGAAAATGAAAAGAAGAATGAAGTACTTTTTTCAGTGAAACTATTGAACAAATTACCCAGAAGTAAAAAGGCTGAATTTTCAGATCGAATATGACTTTTGATATTCTCACATTAGACAATAAAGGAATAACATCAAGACATTATTTTTGTTATAAAACAATAGTGAAAAAGAAACAAGAACAAAATCCTAATTTCACAGAAAGAATGAAAAATATATCAAAAGTCATTTACATAGTTATTGACATTAAAATCTTATCTATAAATTAATGCAACAGCCAACGTAAAAATGTAGAAGACAATGAGAGAAATCTTCAAAATTTTAAGGGGAAATAATTTCCAACCTAAAAATATACAATCAATTAACCAAACATTTAATCAAGCTTTAGGGTAGAAAACAGTTTTAGACAGGCATGTTATATCATTTGGGTTTAGTTCCACAGAAAAGGGTCTTTTTCTGTTTACTTCAGGGATGAAGGGATTAATGATGATTACTAAACTGCCACAAAGTATTGAAAGTGCTGATAAAAAAAATTTAAGACTTGCCTCTAAGTAAAAATATCTAAATCCAAGTGTATTAGTCATGGTTCTCCAGAGAAGCAGAACCTATATACATATAGGTTCTGAAATACACACACACACACACACACACACACACACACACTGATACACACACACACACACACTGATATATATACTGAAAAAGGCTTCAGTATATAAATACTGAAAAATATATATAAATACTGAAAAAGACTTATAATAAAGAATTAGCTCATGAAATAGGGATCTTCAGGATTAGTCAGCAAGCCAGAGACCCAGGAATGTCAGTGATGTTCCCGTGTAGTGTAGAGGCTGGTAGGCTCGAGTACCCAGCAAGAGGTGATGTTTCAGTTGAAGTTCAGTGGCATGAAAAAACCAATACTGCAGTTCAAAGACAGGCAGAAGGAATTCTGACTTTGTTCTATTCAGGTTGTCAGTTGATAGGATGAGGCCCACTGAGATTAGAAAGGGCAATCTGGTTTACTCAGTTTACCAATTCAAATACTAATCTCATTCACAAACACTCTCACAGATGCATTCAACCAAACATCAGGGCACCCTGTGGCAAAGTCAGTTTAATATACAAAATTAACTGTTACATCAAGTCACAAAACGAGGTAATCAATGGAGCTGCTTTGCAATCTGACAACTCTGCCTGCTCAGTTGGACAGCTATGGGCCCTAGAATCATTCACAGCCAAAAGTCTCTAGGCTCTTGATACCATCAACTAGAGATTGTTTACTAAAACATTTGTGAACCCCATCACAGAAAGAACAATACCAAGAAAATCTGAACTCCTCTGTGATTTCTGTGAACTGCTTTGTATTATCTGAAGTACAAAAACTGTCAAAGTATGTCACCTGCTTTATTTGGCTTTTATATCTTGTGTGTCCATTCACCACAGTCCACCTCTGTGATGCTCTTCATCCACATACATGCACAAGTATCTCCCCGCCAATAACCATCCAAACAGTTGACATCACCAATATGCTCCTATGTTACATAACACAACTGTCTCTGGTGCGCAAACACACACACGATGCTCATAATCACCCCAAAAGGAAAAGAACAAATCACTTCAGGTAGAATCCGTGTTTGTTGATATTCCTTCCTCTCTGGTTCAGGCAGAACCTCAACTTGATAACCTGTACCCTATGGAATAAACTATAAAACTAACCACAGTCTTCACAAAATATATCATAAAATAGACAAAATGGAGAGGGGAAGAGAAAAATGAAAATATGAGATGTTGCTTTAGCTTTCAATTTTGCAACTGGTCATAAGCTTCACTTTTCGATGTCTGTGTAACTTTCTTCTTTTGTTATCCATTTCATTCTACCTTTGCTCTCATTCAGAACCTCACCTCCTTGGGGTTCCTTACAAGACTGGGTGACCTCCCTTCTTGATCAATGGCGTAAATAGTACATATAGTAAATGTGGCAGTGTGAACATTCGATAGGAAGAGATGTATTTCTTTGGAAGTTTTAAAACCTCTGAAACTGCAAGCAAAACTTTTTCCAATGTGTCATAGGGAGAAGTATCTATTCCCTTCTTAACCTTTTTATCTTTTTTAAAAAAGATTTTATTTATGTATTTTTAGAGAGAGGGGAAGGGAAGAAGAAAGAGAGGGAGAGAAACATCAATGTGTGGCTGACTCTCACACGTCCCCTACTGGGGACCTGGCCCACAACTCAGAAATGTGCCCTAGACTGGGACTCGAACCCATGACCCTTTGGTTTGCAGGACCATGTTCAATCTACCAAGCTATACCAGCCAGGGTCTTAACCTTTTTATCTTGATGCAAACATTTGGTAGGGGGAGAAACAGCACTGTATTTAAGTCACAACTTCAAAACATACACCACCTTTTCTAGGATGACACTATAATCTTGTGCTATCTCCCAGCTTTACGTTTTGGAAGGTGATCAGTATAATAGGACTGACACCAGTACCTAGTGCCACCAAGCATGGTATTCTGCCACTAGCCGATTGAATACTCATCAGTGACCTTGACCACCATTGTTTCACCTGGATTTACTGCTACACTGGATCCACTGTTTATGAGCCAACAAAATAGATTACATTGAGCCATGCATCTTGACAAGTATAAAACTATTGTCAGGACAATGGTATGTCATCTCACAGTGCTATAGAAAGTCCAAAGTCTTCTATGACCATGTTTGCCAGTAGATAGAGAAAAAAAAATAATTCAAGTAAAGTCCTGTAAGTGACTAACTCACAAAAAGTGTAGCGGATTGGTAACATCTAAATTATAATGAACGCCCTCTCTGTAAAGGGATCTGTGAAATGTTCTCAGCTTTCTTGGCTCTAAAGTAAAGAAAGGTACATTAGAAGGTGGGAGAAATAGATGCTGAACAGTGCCAACTTAGGATATCCACTACTCAGAATTTCAAAATAATTATTTTATGTTTTCCCTTCTCAGGAAAGTACTGACGAATATGCATTACCAAATCAGAAATAAACAAACAAATAAATAAATATTCATAAAGGCATGAAATGAATAAATTAACAGGGAAAATGGTAAGGGAATCCTTATGATGATGTTGGAGGGAGATTCCATGGAGCATAAATTTGAAACAGCCAGGCTGAAGTGGGAGGGCAAAGAATTGAGAAGGGATGTATCAAAGAAAGTGGTTTAATATCACTCAGGTATTTAACTCAAAAGAAAATAAAAAGTAGTATAAAAAAAGATATATCCAACATGCAAAATGTGGCTTCTATGTCAATAGTACTTATTTTGTCTAACAATATACACTATGGATATTAATTTAAATAAAACCTCATGTAATTATCATGGGTGCATAGACAAAGGGAATTTTTTTTGAGCGGTTGTCCTAGAAAATCTAAAATGAAAAAGTCAAGTACAGTGATCCCTCACCTATCGCAGGAGTTACATTCCAGAGCCCCCCACGATAGATGAAAATCCATGGAGTAGCGGTGTTATGTTTATTTTATTATTTATATATATTTAAGGCTTTATAAACCCTTCCCACACTCCTATAAATCTTCCCCACTCTCTTATTAACCTTTCCCCTCACTCTTATAAACACTTCATATGCTCTTAAATACTTTCTACACTCAACCCTATGTAATTTTAACAACATATAAAATTCTATATGGGTACTCACCAGTGAAGTATACTGCAACTTGAATGATGAAGATCATGAGTTATGTAGCTGTGCAGTACTGATGGCGATGAAGGTGATGACGATGAGATGAATGTGCTGCACAGCCAAGAAGAGCATTACAGCCCTTCTGAAGTCACCACTTCACCAGGCGCTTCATCAGGTGGTGCAGTATCTTCCCCCTGGGCCGGAACTTCTATTTCCACTACAGGTGTGGGTGTAACTGATCTCTTCAGCTGAGTGATAAATATAGTTATGGGGAATTGCTGGTGCTGCTTTTTATCCACAGAGGCAGCTTCTCCATGCAGAGAAACACTCTTGAGTTTAAAGCATCTCTGAAATTTGTTAAACCAGCACTTGCTGGCCCTGAATGGGCTGGAGAATGGTCTGGTTGGAGAAGCACTCAACAGTCCTGCTTCTGCATCATTGTCTTCATCTTCATTCTCATCACCGTCGTGAATGTACGTGCTTTCCGCAAAACTATTATAAAGTTTCTTGGCCTTTGTCCAGATGGTGTTGGTGTCCAGTGAGATATTCTTCCTGCAGTCATTTATCCACAGGGCCAATACAGACCACATCCTCACAAAGGCCTTATTGCAGGAAATGACCACCCTCTTTGCAGTCTTGTTAAAAGTCATTGTTGCTGTAGACCTAATGTTATTCTCGTCTTTTTTTTATGTAGTGAACAGTACATTCACTGATCCCATAATGGTGGCCTACAGCCATGTAGCTTTTGCCTTCCTTTAACATGTCAAGAAGTTCCACCTTTTCTTTGATGGTAAGCATATTCCTGTGGTGCTTGGGTTCACTGCCAGAAACCTTAGAGGTGCAGAATGTTTGGGTGGCATCATAGGGCTTGAAATAAATTCAAACTTTTACGAAAATTTCATAAAAACACAACACCGCAGAGCAACACTATGTGCAGCGATCAGATGTCGATGTGAAGTGGACAAGGAGAGATGCTGAACGTGTGGGCACAGGGTGGGAGAGCAAACAGACCGAAGCTACGGTCAGTGAGCCAATCAGTGACCAGGATACAGAACACAGTGCTGTGGTTGGTCGCCTTCTATTCCATCAGCCAATAGTGTGCCGTGTACAATCTCTCATTGGCAAACTTGCTCAAGCAGTAGTGGCGTACTGCTTTTCTATTGTGTACAGTTTGGTATTCATCCACTGATGAAATACATATTGTATTTTATTTCTTTTAATATGTTTGAATTAACATTTTTATACTTTTTATATTGTTTTAAGTTTTTTAGGCAAAATAAATAAAATCATATTCTATGAATACCTATATACCACAAAATCCTGCGATATAGTGAAAACTCTGTGATACAGAATTAGATACATTTTTTTTTTTTCAAAAACCTGCGATACAATGAAGCCGCAATAAGTGAACCACAATATAGTGAGGGGCAACTGTAATGACAATATAAAGATATGGGAAAGCATGGAAACAAACATTTAGAAAATATCTAAGAGTAAAGAATTAGAATTTGGAGGGGATAAGACATAGAGGAAAGAGATGGACTGAGGTCTGCAGGTCAGGAGGAAGAATTGGTCTGCAGGGACGATGAGCTTAGACTTGGACCTAAGGCAGGAATGCTGTGTAATTTGTGGCACCCGATGCACAATGAACATGCTCTTGTGAGTGTGGGTCTCTGTGTGACTGCACAGGTCATTTGCCCTGGAAACCTGTCCTGACCTACGGTTTGAATTCCTCTGGTGTTTTAATTTGGGTCACCTAGCCAGTTGTATTTTTATGTGTAGAATTTAGGATGAGAGAAATAAGGTGGGTTATATATTTTAGTGAGATCAACAAACAGACAGAGATTAAAGCTGTTAATAATAACAATTTACACAATGGAATGCTACTTGGTCATAAAAAAGAAGAAAATTTTACCCTTTGAGACAGCTTGGATAGACTTGAAGAAAATTATGCTAAGTGAAATAAGCCAGTCAGAGAAAGACAAATACTATATGATTTCATTCATACGTGGAATCTAATGAACAAACTGAACTAACAACCAAATACAGACAGACTCATAGATAGGGAACAGCTGCGGAGGGGGTTCAGTTGGGGAGTGGAGGGATTGAGCAAGAAAGAAAGAGGACTCACGGACATGGACAACAGTGTGGCGATTGTGGGGGTGGGAGGGGATCTGTGGAGGTGGGAGAGGGCATAAGGGAGATATATGGTCATGGGAAAAATAAAACAAAAAATAAACTATTAAGGAAATCTCCTTGGAAAGAATTTGGCTTAGAAAAAAGGGGAAAAATCTAATGAACAATGCTGAGGAAAATTTTATTTGTTTTACAGTGACTGTCTAGAAAGTCAGTATTATGCTCAGTAAAATATCCCTCCATAAGGCTAGAGCCTTATGGCTCTTTAATCGGCTCTGCCACTCACAGCCTTTAATTCAAACCTCCCTCTGGTTTTGAACTGTCATGTTTTCAGATAGCTTTTTAATTCTTTAATATTTTCATAAAGATCTCAAAATGTCTACTGTTTTTATAGAGAAATTATGAATATTTATGCTGTTTAAAGTACATTTCATTCTTTAAAAATATACATACAAGATAAAATTTATAATTACCATTTATTTCATAATACAATTTCTTCAAATAGAGAATTCATGAAAAAAATGATAAAGAATCTAAGGAAAATCTATAATTATCTTTTATGCTTACCTTTTTCTAAAATATAGAAATTTTTATTTCATATTAAAATTACTTCATTTTAAAGTAGCATTTGTTTCACCATGATGCTTTTTTACTTTAAAAAATCAGTTTTATACTTCAGTTTGCTATACCTATTAAAACAAATGGAAAACCATATCACGAAAAAGACATTTCTAAAAGAGAATAATACCATTGAACTTTGTGTTCTTTTACTTTCTTACTGTAGATTAAAAGGTTTCAACCTTGGTGCTAGTGGCATTTAGGGCCAGATAATTCTTCGTGTGTGGGATGCGCTGGAGGAATTTAACAGCACTACCCACTTGAGGTCAGTAAACAACTCACCTCCCCTTAAGCAGCAGCCACTAAAAATGTCTCTAGGCAATTGTACCCTAGAGTAGCAAATCCATTTGTAGCTTAAAACCACTGCTTTACATTTAAGAACAATTGAGGAGTTTTAGACAACTCAAAACTGAAATTTAAATGTTAAAATAAAAATCAGTATAACATAATTTAGAATATATTTTTGATGTTTACTTATGTTAATGCTTATTACTATTCTGTAGATTATCATATTCTGATGTCCTTTCTACAGAGGACCACCCTCTCTTCATTAGAAATAATTTTCATAATAGTTCTTGTTGGTTTGCAAAGATAATGCAGATGAATAATATAAATTAAGTAGTGGCATCGAGCAGAAAGTATGATTTAGATTGATTTTTTTTCTTAGATGTTTGCTAGTAAAACATTAATTTAGCTTGATCCTCTCTCCTGCTGGCCTTCATGATTTAGGGTTACAAAGAGAAGACAGGAATGAAAAGAGTATCTTAACAGTTTTTGAAACCAGGATCATAGTATTCCCCATACTGGGACAAGCAAGAAGTTTCAGTGTTATCTGGGGTATTATTTGAACTTAAATAAAATTTGCTTTCTCTGTCTATTCAGTGTTTCAAGTCAAAGGATATCACTTCTTCAGTTAGTTATCAAACAATAAGAAATATCCCTTTGGGAACAAAACAAACAAACAAGCAAAATACAACCAGAGACATTGAAATTAAGAACAAACTGACAGTAACCAGAGAGGAGGGGAAAGGGAAATAACAGAGGAAAGAAGGGAAAGGGTCATCAAGGAACATGTGTAAAGGACCCATGGAAAAAGCCAAAGGGGAGAAAGAGTGAGAGTGGGAAGTGGGGATGGGTGGGATGGGGAAATTTGTAGTGGGAAAATGGAGACAACTGCATTCAAACATTAAAACAAAATGACACAAAAAAAGAGAAATATCCCTTTGGGAATATTATTAGGCCAAAATGTTTGTTTGCCTCTGTATGTAGAAGTTAGATGCTTCTATTTAACTCTAAGTTCAAATTAACCAGAATCATCATGGGGAGAGCAAAGACTCTAATAAAAAATTTCAAATCAGACTTCTGGCCAAGATGTAGGCATAGGTGGACACACCGTGCCTCCTCGCACAACCAAAATTAAGGACAACAAAGATTTAGAAACAAGAAAACAAAAGAACTGAGAGAAAACTGAACTGTACGGAAGCCCAACAACCATTCATCCAGACCAGAAAGAGGGGCGGAGTCTCGGCAGGAAAAAGTGAAGGTTGGTGGACCCGGGCACACAGGCAGCAGTGGCTGGCACATCCCAGGTGGGCAGGCGGTGGCTAGCAGACCCTGGGCATAGGGTGGCAATGGTGCAGACCCAGTGAGGCCAGGCAAGGCGGCTGGCTGACCAAGTGGTCCCACATTTGCACACAGATAATCCAGGCGAAGGGGAAGTGGCGGAAGGGACTGGAATCCTAGAGACAGCGGAGCAAGCACCATTGTTCCCTCTCAGACCCCACTCCCACATACAGCATCACTACCCAGCAACTGGACTGCCCCACTCTGGGAACACCTAAGGTTCCACCCCTCACTATTTAACAGCGGCGACCAGACCCCCCCAAAAAAAAAACCCCAAAACAACAACAACAACAACAACAACAAAATGGCTCAAACGGGAGAACAAATCAAATCCCCAGAGCCAATTCCTCTAAGCGACCAAGAGATAGCCAACCTATCAGATGCATAGTTCAAAGCCCTGGTGATCAGAATGCTCACAGAATTGGTTGATTTTGCCCACAAATTAGATGAAAAAAAAAAAAAATGAAGGCTACAATAAGTGAAATGAAAGAAAATGCACAGGGAACCAATAGAGATGGGAGGAAAACTGGAACTCAAATCAATGGAGTGGACCAGAAGGAAGGAAGAAACAATCAAACAGAAAAGAATGAAGAAACAGGAATTCAAAAAAATGAAGAGAGGCTTAGGAACCTCCAGGACATCTTTAAACATTTCAACATCCGGATTATAGGAGTACCAGAAGGGGAAGAAGAAGAGCAACAAGTGGAAAAGTTATTTGAACAAATAATAAAGAATTTTCCCAATCTGGCAAAGGAAATAGACTACCAGGAAGTCCAGGAAGCTCAGAGAGTCCCAAAGAAGCTGGACCAATGGAGGAATACACCAAGGCATATCATAATTACATTAGCCAAGATTCAAATGAAGGAGAGAATTCTAGAAGCAGCAAGGGATATGGGGACAGTCACCTACAAAGGACTTCCTCCCATCAGACTGTCAGCTGATTTCTCAAAAGAGACCTTGAAGGCAAGAAGGGGCTGGAAAGAAGTATTCCAAGTCATGAAAGTCAAGGACCTACATCCAAGATTGCTCTATCCAGCAAAGCTATCATTTAGAATGGAAGGGCAGATAAAGTGCTTCTCAGATAAGGTGAAGTTAAAGGAGTTCACCATCACCAAGCCCTTATTATATGAAATGTTAAAGGGACTTATCTAAGAAAAAGAAGATGAAAAATAAGACAATAAAAAGACAGCAAACTCACCATTATTAACAACCTCACCTAAAACAAAAGGAAACTAAGCAAAGAACTAGAACAGAAACAGAAACACAGAAATGGAGATCATATGGAGGGTTAGCAACAGGGGAGTGGGAGGAGGAAAGAGCGGGAAAGGGTACAGAGAATAACTAGCATAGACGGTGGGTAGAAAATAGACAGGGGGAGGGTAAGAATAGTGTGGGAAATGTAGAAGGTAAAGAACTTATGACACATGGACATGAACTAAAGGTGGGGAATGTGGGTGGGACGGGTGTGCAGGGTGTAGGGGAGTGGTGGGGAGAAATGAGACAAGTGTAATAGCATAATCAATAAAATATATTAAAAAAAGAAATTTCAAATCAGTTTACGTCTTATATTTTGATTTTTTTTTATAGATTTCATGGGCTTTTAAAGATTTTTTTCCTTTTTTTTTTTTTTTAGATTTTATTTATTTATCTTTAGAGGGGAAGGGAAGGAGAGAGGGAGAGAAACATCAATGTGCGGTTGCCTCTTGTATGTCCCCTGACGGGAACTGGCCTGGCAACTCAGGCATGTGCCCTGACTGGGAATCGAACCGCGATCCTTCGGTTCGCAGGCCCTCGCTCAATCCACTGAGCTACACCAGCCAGGGCTATATTTTGATTTTTTTAAGACCTCAAATTCCATTTAAGTGGGAAAATTCAGACAACTGTATTCAAACATTAAATACACACACACACACACACACACACACATACATATATATACATATATATATGTATATATGGATCCAAAGTGAAGTGGAAAAGTTTAAAAGATAAAGCAATGCAACTACATGGATGAGGCTTCTATTTCTACCTATTTGGTATGTTGTGGTTTCTCATCGGACTTAGTCCAGATCCTTCTGCGAAGAAGCAAGGGAGAAAAAAAGGGACAAGGCAGGACAAACCTTCTCTTAGATCTGGATAGAATGAACAAATTTACAACTAAGTGCCTCTCTCTCTCTCTGTCTTCCCCTCTCTCTTCCCCCCTGTTATATTTGTGCATGTGGGTGAGCTGATGGTGTCCTGAAATGTCTGATGTGAACTCAAAATCACTGCAACTATTTTTAATATCTCTTCAAAAATATGGATAAACTACATTTCCCAGAATCCCCTTCCTACTGAAGTTCCAGAATTGAGTGGGCCAAGGAGAGGCACTGGATAATATTTGGAAGGCTAAATCAAAGGAGAAACCACTATTTGCTAGAAAATGTTGCAGCCGGAAGGATAAACAGGTGTGAGATTTACAGAAGTTCCAGAGGAGCCCTTCAGAAGCACTCACCTTCTTACTATAGTCTGAGATCAATCTTCTAGATCTTCCAATGGCTTCCTCTGCCTTTGCTGCCTCAATTATTCCAACAGCCAGGTAAGCCTTAAATCTTAGTACTTGGGATACAGTTAATCTTCCCTTGATGTCATTGATAGGCTTTTGGAAACTGCGATGTTAAAGAAAATGACATATAACAAAACCAATTTTACCACTGGCTAATTGATATAGACAGCATTTAAGTTCCTATGGTATATTTCTGGTCATAAAAATAACACCGAACCTCTAAATAGAAACCCAAACAATTCTAAATATTAAAAGGTTAAGTAAATGAGAGCTCTACGTGCATTTAATAGATTAATAAAAACTAGTAAGATAATTCTTTTCCAATCTGCTTATTCCAGTTCAGGGTTTCAGGTGGCCAGACCCCACCCTAGCAGCTCAGGGTACAAGGTGGGACCAACCCTGGGCAGAATGCCCTTGTATCTCAGGGCCTTTCCCCACATCTACACTCACTTAGACTGGGGCAGTGGAGATGCCGAATTTGCCTCCCATGCGTGTCTTTGGGATATGGGAGAAAACGAGTTCATGGAGAAACCCATGCTTATGTGGACAAAACTTGCAAGCTCCACACAGACAGTGGTCCTGGCAGAAATCCATTATTTTCCTTATGAGTGTTATAACAAAGCAAGGCTTTGTGAAACGGCATTACTCGAAGACATATGGCACCTTCTATTTTCCTAATATAGGGAGTGTTTAAACAGTTTAGAATACTATAGCAAAAAAGTAACAAAAACCATAAATTATTATTCTTACCCCATTTTTATTTACAATTTCTGGAAACTTTGTTGTTTAAAGGCTATTTTTAGAACAATTTTAGGTTTTAAATAAAAATGAGAGTATAGTAGAGAGATGTCCCAAATACTCCTGCCCTACACATGCAGAGTCTCTGCCATTATTAACATCACTCCAGAAGGCTAAATTCTTTCACCAAGGATAAATCAACACTGACCTAATCACCCGAAGTGCACAGTTTACCTCAAGGTTCACTGTTGGTGTTACCCATTCTATTGGTTTAACATGTACAATGACATATATCCATTTCTTTTTACTTCCCTAAAAGTCCTCTGCAGTTTGCTCATTCACCACCATACCCCATCTCTCTCCCCCAATGCAATGATTTTTCTTATTGTCTCTAAAGTTTTGCCTTTTCCAGAATGTCATATAGTTGGAATCATACAGTGTTATATGTAGCCTCTATGCAATGTAGCCTTTTTAAATTGGCTTATTTCACTTATTAATATGCATTAAGTTTCCTCCTGTCCCAACATGGCTCAATAGCTCATTTCTTCTTAGTGTTGAATAATCTGAACTTTGTTTTGACATTTAATTATTTCATTTAGTATGAAGTTAGCAAATTTAAACTGCCCCAAAGTAACAAAAGATTTTCTATAAAAACTCTTTAAAATGAGAGTAAATGATAAGCTTGTAGGATTGATAATCTTTTTGGGGGGCAAAAATATTTGTTTTTTAAAAAGCATAAGAGTACTTTTAAAAGTAAACTGGACAAAGACACCAAACATTACATTGTGTTTATTTTGGAGAATAATTATCTGGCATAGGTTTTAGAATTTTTCCCGATTCCACAATTGTAGCTTCTAGAATGTCAAATACATAAATAGTTGACTTCTGCTTGTTTATTGATTATTTTTCCAATTCGTTGTGGTCAATACCGCTGAGCTTGTTTAATTAAATATTCCTGGTACTGGATAACACTACCTTTTGTATAAAGAATCGTTTGGAACCTCAGACCATATCAGGAATAAGACAGACACAGAGCTTTGTGATTTTCTTCTTTTGTGCTGTATGGGAGGGATGCATTTGTTTTCTTCTGTGATATGGAAAACTAGCTTTTAACAAGAAATTAATTGGAAGAATAATAAAAATAGTGCCTTATATTCAAAGTTACATAAGAAAAGACAAAAATAACAAGGAAGGCTTAACTATCTTTGTGTCTAAAAGTTAGAAGATGGTTTTAAATAGAAATTATCTAAGAGAGAATTTTGAGATATATTGCTTTAAATCTGTATAGATTACCTTAATAAAACATATTATGACTCCATGTCAGAGATTATTACTATTTTCACTTAATCGTGGCTTATACATTTTGATAAAAATTCACACTGGTATACAAAGTACTAGGGATTTTATAAAACAGAAGTTATTACAAAATAAACAAAAAGAAAAAGAAGAGTCATTCAATAATAATTTATTAAATACCTTTATAAAACTGGCACAGTTCTAGGATATGCTGATATGTTGGTGAACAAATTGAGAAAAGGGATAGATAGTGTGCTATTTTATATAAGGTTTTCAGCAAAGGTCCTTCCATGAGGTGATATTTGGGTGGAAATTTTAATGAAATGAAGTTATGAGTCATCTTAATATTAACTAAAATGTGTGTAATTAATCATCAAATGTGTGAACTTCTACCAGTCAACAATAAGATAAGGAACTTGCATCACAATGTACATCGAAGATGACACTAGGCAAGGTATCCCCGTTAAGGAAACAGTCCTTCAAATTTCATTTCAGCTCCAACTTCCTAGTTCATTGAGATTGGCCTTGAGTATCCTTGATCTAATAGATGAGTGTTGTAGGCATAAAGTTTAGCAAATACTCTGAGGTGATGTTGCATTTGTATGTCCAAGAAACAGTAAGAAAACCACTACGGTCAGAGTAGAATGAGGGGAAAAAAGAGTAACTGTGACTCTGAGGGTAGACAAAAGTGGAAGCAGGGAAACTAATTCAGGATACAGCAAATGATAGCATCAAATGCATTTGCAGGGTAAATTTTGGTACTGCTTCTTGAGATGAGGAGCACTTGTAAAAAGCTTTTTTAAAAAGTTGAAATTAAATGTCTTAGCCTAAATAATTGAATGAATGTGTTATAATTTAATGAGAAGAGAGGACCACTAATGCAGGAGGTATAACTGAAGAAATAGGAAATCAATAGTATAGTTTTAGACACATAAAGCTTACACATTCTTATAAGTAAAAGCATCAAATAGTGAATATAAGGGTCTGAAATTCAGGTAGGAGGGCAGAGCTAGGGATTAAAATTTATAAGTCACCTTCATGTGGATAGTGTTTAAAGTAATAGAAGTAGGTAAGACAGCTTACCTAGGGAATGGATGTAGTAGTAGCAAGAACGTGACCTAGTCCTGAGTGAGGCTTTCCCCAACTTAAAGTTCAGAAAACGGAAGAAAATTCAGCAGGGAAGATCAAGAAGGTTCTGCTAGTGAAATACAAAGGAAATACAAGTCAGTGTGTTGTATCTGAGGTGAAGTGAAAAAAGTGAAGCTTATAAAAAGGAGTGAGGAGCTACATTCAAAATGAGATAAGATGCAGATTGGTCATTGTAAAAAAATCATACGTACGTTGGATTTTAATGCAATAAAGTTGCTTTCTACTATTCTCTTTTCAAGGTTATGGCCTCATAAGAAACAATTATCATATAATGACTTTACTACTATAAAACTAATTTTCTATTTCAGCATTGATGTGAACATCACATAAATTGATTAAAAAGAGATGGAAGAAATATAAACATAATTTCTTGTAATGGGTTGAGTCTAGGGAGTCTACCTTTAACAAAAAATAGTCAAGACTGAAATGAAAGTTCATAGAAGACTTCAGGTATCCATAGCTCTACCACATATGGATTAAAATTGGTGCTTATGTTTTTCTTTTGCAAATAAGGCACTTTTTCATGGTAAATACATGAAATTTAAAAGGTGAGTAAATGAAATTGAGAAAAAAGAAAAATTTAAGTAAAAAAATAAAATTGCTGCTACATATGGGTAATACAAACCACTGTAAATGTGTATTTGAGGGTATATTAGCAATTTGTGCTGGAGAATGTCAATGAAAGAACATATTGAAACTTAATATCTATGGATTTTGTATTGTCCCTCTTAGGAAAGTATACATGAAACATCATTGGTTAGGTGGTTGTTAAAATGTCCTTTGAACTGTATGTATTGACAATTATAGGGCTACATTTATGCATAAGGTGAGAACACAAGGCAATATTCCAATTATTCTGCTAGAGAAGACTGGTGGTGTAATTTGATTAGTTTACTTCTTTGTTAAAAAAATGTTAAGTCAACAATAGAATTCATTCATTTTAATAAAAATAAGTTCTAGATTTTTTGCTATGTTCATGCTCAGATATGGGTTTGAAAAAGGATGTAAAATAAGATGCTCTACTCACTAGCACCTCATAATACATGGGTAAAACCCAGAGACAAGATTAGAATGCTTGAGGAATCATACTACATCTGCTTCTCCTTATCGACTTCATTTTAAGCCAGTCACTAGTTGATAGGTTCCATATATACATATACATATTCATATACACCTTTATTGAATCATCATAACAATCTTAGAAGATAATTATCCTCATTTATTAAAGAGAAACTAGAGTTACGTGAGTTTAATGAGGTTGTTTAGCTAAGGCACTAAAGTGCTTCAATAAGGTGGAAGTAATAATTTTGCCAAAGCTGCTAAGAGTATAAGATTAAAACATATAAATAATTGGATTTGAAAAGTTATTGGTAAATTTAAAAAGAAAGTGCTTAGAGTGAAGTCATCGGTGAACTTGATAAGAGTGGTGCTTTTAGAGTCCAGATAGTAGCCATTCATAGGCTTAAATAGAATGATGTCATGAGGAAATGAAAACCTGATTACAGAGGATTAAAAAAAGAATGGGGCATGGAGATTTAGAAACAGTAAATATGAATGACTTTTGTGGAGACTGCCTGTAAAAAGGAACAGATAGTTGGCCAATAGAGCTGTCTGAAGTATAAGGTTGAGGAAATATTTTATAAAATTGAAGAATTATTGTATATTTATATTAAATATAAGTGTGCAGTAGAGAACAAAATCAATTATTCAAATGAAAAAGAGATAAATACAAGAGTAAAATTGTTGAGTAGTAAGATAAAATGACATAAAGTAAATTTTTAAAATTTGGACTTAGGCAGAAAGAACAGTTTCAGCTTTGCAAAAGGAAGAAAGGCCAAATGTATTGGGATATAGCAAACCAAAATGAAGAATTTTTATGAACAATTAGTTTGATTTATTTTCTTGGAGAAGTAAAGAGGGAAGCCTTTGACTAGGTGTGACATGTTGAGATAGTGAAGTAATACTCCTTTACCAGAGTGAGAAAGTTAATCCATCAGAGCAGTACTATCAGTTCTGAGAGCTCAGTTGGAATCTGTGGCTTTGAAACAGAAGTGAGATTACTCCACATAGCTGTATGTTCTCATAAATAAATTCATGAGTTGGTGTAGGCCTGATTGATGTATTCTGCAATTTATAATAAAGATTTTAGTTTAAATAGAGTTCTTGGCATGAAGAAGAGACAGGGGCCAATGAAGAGAGACTATTTGCAATGAAATGACTATAGTAATAGATTATGAAAAATGAGTTGTTGAAGGAGTGAAGAAAGTTTATGAAGTGGATAATGACTGAAAAATCACTAAGAATTTGAAGAGATTTTGAGATAGTGGAGTAGTAAAAAATAGCTGGAAAGTTAGGAGGTGCTGTTGAGAGAGTAAGAAACTGGAAATGCTCTTTTCTGAGATGGTGTACTTATGTTTGGTTGTGAGTGTCTAGGAAATACCAAGGAAAGGTGAAGGAAAAGATTCTCAGAAGTGATGAGGTGAGAGGAACAGAGACACCAGGGTGTTGGCTGTATCTTCTTCATAGATGTTGAAGTCATGAAGAATGATTTCAATTCAATTGTGTATTTTGAGGTGGTAGGGAGAAGTGAAATTATGGAAATGGTAAGGGGCATAGGAAGCAATCAGTACAACTTTAGGACATGTGGTGAATAATGTGGGGAGAAAAATGTAAGCATCACCTTGAGAAGGCTGGATCCAGTCTCTTTACTGGGCAGCTTGGGTTCAATTACAGCAAGAAAAACAGGAAGCTGGTGACTTAATATGGGAGATTTAACAGATAATATTTCAAGATTTTCTGAGGACATAGTGTGATCTTTGGGGAGATAAAAGTAGTGTAGAAGATGGTGTCTGATAAAAGGATAAACAAAACGTTTGGTGACAAGACATGATAATGGCTGCCCTGGAAGATCTGTAATGTTGATGGTTACTGATATATCAATGTATATATTGTAAAACACAATGGGATTAATTGAAATAATTTCTTAGAAGAAATGGAAAATTGGTTTCAATTATAGGCCTTTACATTTTTTTTGAAGAGTCATTAGTGCTAAGGGAGGGGCAGGTGCAGACACTTCAGCATGAAAGTGGATGCAAGAAGTCAGGATGTCAGTATCCAAAGGTGGGGAAAACAGCAAGTGTGATAAAAGCAAAACCAGAGCTCATATTATATTCAGAGAAGGATCAAAAGTAACGCTGACCTGATGCTCTTTGCCAAGTTAGTGAGATGTCTTTGCTAAAGATGAGCCGCTTAACACAGAGTGTATTCCCAACCATGGGGCATTGATAAGCCCATCTATAATATATGTGGGAACTGCGTGGTGGACACTAGATGAAGGAGAAAAAGATTTTACTTCATTTCTTTCTTTTTTGTCCTTTTTTAAAATGCCAATGAACTGCTACTCTAGATAATCCACATCACGTTCCTTTAGATCTTGATATTTTGCCCTATGGTAACAATGTTTTAAAGAGATGAGTTATTGAAATGTGTAGTGTTAAAAGTATTGCTATAATATGTATCATAATCGGTATGCTCATAATCATACTTTCTCACATATAAGATGTTTATTTTTATTATATATTTTAGTTATTTTAACTGTTTTAAAAATGATAAAATAGTGCTATTTCAGTAACAAAATTTTAAGAAATAGGAACTTTTTACTATGATAAATACAATTATCTTCAAAATTTACATTTTATATATAAGTGAAAGTAATGGATAACTTAGAAGGTGTTTGGTTATCTTAATTTAAAAGCTTTTGTTAATACTATTTACTTTATGATTGAGTCAATGTATTTAGGAGACTAACATTTTAAAAAATGATATAGGACAGTTACCAGTTTTAGCATCTAATATATTCTATATATAGTTCCGGTTGAAATTTATGACAAAAATATGAATTACATTCAGTATAATATTGATAAGTAAATATAGATGCTTTTGTTAAATACTTTGCCTTATAATATCTGGTTATTCCTTAATTAAATAGCTTTAAGAGCTCAACATTATATATTCATTCTTATTTTAAGATAAAATACATAAATTTTTTTTTATTAAATTTATCAGGATACCATTTGTTAATAGGTTTCAGGAGTACATTTCTATAATACATCTGTATATTGTGTGCCCATCACCCAAAGTCTAATAAAGTTTACTGTAAGTATAAAATTCAGAGAAAACGCACTTTAGAATTATGAGATTTATCTGTTAACTAATATTACATAATTTTCAAAAAATTAAAAAGCATATTATTTAACTGACTTAATAGTCCATATTGGCCTGAATATAAATATGTGGGTGAGGTGTCATAGTTAATGATTCACCAGTACAATTTTATATTACTGGGCATGCACAGGTTTGAGTTTAAAATTTTGTGTATCTACAGAAAATTAGAATATAGGTTAAAAACTTACACTATTTTCTGCATACATTAAATAATCACTTGTTTGCTGAATTCTGTTTGGTAGCCTGATGGAGAATCTTCATAGAGAATGTAATATATATTTTGAGTGCCCTACTTTACTCTTAGATATTTGTAGTCAGATTTTTTCCAATATTAAGTAATATATCAGCCTCTGATAGTCTTTACTGAGTGTATTAATACCCTCTGAATTTCTGTGTATTAAAAAGGGATTCTTATGAAGAATGCTGTGTATTTTTTCATTTGATAATGTTTTTTATGTTTCCACTTGTTAACAAGTTGAGTCTATATATCCTTGACATTTCATCTGAGGAAGCTGAAGTTCCCAGTCTCATGGAGCTTGGGATCTGAGAGAAGGCAAGAGAGGGCGAGCAGGATCGGAGGGAGGAAAGGAGCAGTTGGTGGCAGGCTGGGAGTAGGGAGAGGGAGAGAGAGAGAGTTTTTCATCTAAATCCATATATTTTATTCGGTATCTCCATTAAATTTGGCAATTTCCTCCAATTTGTTTTACTGAAGTTTTACTGGTAACCATTATATAGGATTCATGAACAAGTATTTATTCTCTTGTCTATAAAATATTTTATAAATTACTAAAGCATGTATCTGTAAACAACTATGTTTTTGTACAAAACTGAATATTTATAATCACATAGTAAAAGCTTTATATATTGGTGCTTGCTAGAAAGTAATAACACTATTATTTTGCAAGATGTTGCAATAAATTATTATGTGTGCTATTTTATCTTTATAATGCATTTAACATAAATTCTATTACTTTTTCTAATTTACTACCGAAAAATTAATCTTAAATTAACTTGTAATTGACAGACAGATCAATGTACTAGTCACATCTTACTTTGATTTGTCCAATTTTAAAGTTCATACTTGATCCACTATGAAATATTTTTAAACATGAAACCGATCTGTTTTGTGATATATATGTTAGCTTCACAATGTTATGCTTAAGCTTCATCAATTAGTTTATCCATATTATTATGATTTATTTCTTGGTAGTTTTGATAGAGGAAACTCAAGAGTTAGAAAATTTTAGTTTTAGGTAATAGTTAATAAGCTAGTAGTTAATACATGTAAAAATCTATTGTTTCAGAACTGAAAGTATGGCCCTCATTGACTCCAAAAGACCACAAGCAAGTCAACCTTTGTGCTCCAGAAGGGACCATAAGCAGTCAAGATGATAACTGAGCCACTGTGTTCCAGCGAGAAACATCCTGCCGCCCAGGACACAGATAAAGAAAATCACCCAGGACATAGGATGCAGGCCCCAGATAGAAAGTCACCAGTCAAGTGATGAAAGGATGAAAAGGAAATTACCAGACTTCAGCTTTTATCTCATTAACCCCTTTCCTGAATTCCAAATCCCTTACCTAAACATTTTCCTCCTTATAAAATGTCTGGCTCGAAAGGAAACCTAAGAAGATCGTTAGGGTATGTAACATGTGGTCTTCTCAGATCATCAGCCATCTGAATAAAGTGCCAATAAAGATTCAATCCCTGTCTTTGCTGATTGGTTCTGGTAGTGTCAGGCAGCACAACTTTTCGAGTTTCAGTTTCACAGTGAAAAAAATTAAAGGAGAGTATGTTTTAAATAGCTTGATAAGTGGGTGTGTTTTGTCAGTTATTCCTGCACGCTGTGGGTATAAGATAACTGTTAAACCACACCTATGAATACAAGGTGCTTAAAAAACAGAGTTGCATCCCAATTCTTATACAAGTAAAAGAGATAATCTACATATCTTCAGAATGTTGTTTACTTCAAACATTGGAGCTACTTAGTGTGAGGAACAAACACTGCATTAAATTTTTCAATTGTTGTAACTAAAAATACAAAGAAACTAGGTATACAATCAATGGATTAATGAATGTTATTATTTTAGTTAAAGTCTCAGAAGCCCAGACCATAATTATGTACTAGGCTGTCAAAATTCAGGAATTTTTTGACCAATTTACTGAAAGAAAAAGAAATGCTTGAGAGAGCAAAATGCAGAGTTTTGTGAAAATAACCCAATGAATCACTGAAAATTTTCAACAACCATAGAAGATGATTACAATTTATTAATTAACCATTAATTATTCATTACAATAAGTAAATATTTCAATTAGAGATAAATTTTATATTGAAAGATATATCAAAATTTTATAGTAATTCATATAATCAAAACATTAAAGTACAAAATTAAAAGTATACTATAGAAATTATTTTAAGAGAACTAATAATGTGATGAAAATGCAATTTCATAGTTTTTAATTAAAACATTTCTTGAACTAGTTTTTGACCTATTCTGTTCACTATTTATTTGAGTACATTAAATTTATTAGACTGATTCATTCCTAGGGAACAGGCTTAGAATGAGAATATAAAATAAACAATAAAAATAGCATTCATCTTTTATATCTATATAGAAGATGTTATCCCTGATTTTAAAAAAAATGATTATCACATAATTAATTCACAGTTAGAATTGCTTTGATATTCTGGAAAAGTTCAGAAGTACTTTATGATGTTAGTGCCATGGTGGGTGATCGAATAACTAAATAAATTTCCATATTTCTTTATCTGTTCCATATTCCTGTCCCATAGTCCACGCCATTTGTTAAACTCCCACTTTTCTTTTACTGAAACCTATGTCTTCTCTGAAGCTTTTGCTGTTATTTCTAGGATCTGTTATTCACAATATTAGTAGTTCTCCTACCATCCTGTACTCCTAGTAGATGACTCCTACCAGTCATCTTCTTTTATTTTAATAATGTATTTTAGGTCATTTTCATCATTTGGTCATAAACAATTTTATAGCAAGGAACATATCCTTTGTATCATTACAATTAAAATAAAATAGCCTAGAGTTTGTTATATATGTAATAGACACTCTCTGAAAATGAATGAATTCAAGGAAGCCCTGAAAGGTATCTAATGGTCAATACTCACATGGCATTTCTATGTCCTAGAAAATCTTCTAAGCACTGCACACACACACAGATTTAATCTTTACAACATTGTTATATTTTTACTCTGTAATTGTGCCTATATTCCAGATGAAGAAACTAAGGCAAAGCAAAGAGTTTGTCTAATCTACCTTTCCCATAGTCACACTGCTGGTAAGTGGTGGAATTGGGAGACATAACTGAGCAAGTAAATAGTCTTTACCCTACGTAATATAACTGCCTTTTGATTATTCCTTTAAAATGTTCGTGGAGAAATTAGTGCTCAAGAATTTCATTAACTTCTCTATTCATTGTAATTTTTTGTTCAAGGTGACAACATTCCAAATCAGACTAATTTAATAAACATATAATTAATTGGCTTATGAAAACTAAAAAAAATAAAAATAAATTGTTTTCTGTTAGTTACCTTACTTACCATATACCCTCTGGGTCCATACATGCTGTTGCAAATGCCAAGATTTCACTTTCAATTGTTGAGTAATATCTCATTGTGTGTGTATCATCTTTTTTATCCATTCTTCTATCAGTGGACACCTATGTTGCTTCCATATATTAGCTAGTATAAATAATACTGTAATGAGCATATGCATACATATATATTTTCAAATTAGTGTTTTTGTTTTCTGATAAGTATCCAGAAGTGAGATGCTGAGTCATGTGGTTTTACTTTTAATTTTTTGAGAAAGCTCCACATTGTGTTCCCTAGTGGTAGTATGAATTTACAATCCTTCCAACATGTCATCAGACCAGAAAAAGAAATAGAAGATATCCAAATTGGAAAGAAAGAAGTGGAATTGTCACTATTTGCAGATGGTATGATACTACATACAGAAAACCTTAAAGACTCCACAAAAAAAAATCTAGTAGAACTAATTAAATAAATTCAATACAGTCGCACAACACAGAAGTTGGTTGGATTTCCATACACTAATAACAAATGATCAACAGGAGAATTTAAGAAAACAGTTGCATTTATAATTGCATCAAAAGAATAAAATACCTTGGAATAAATTTAACCAAGGACCTGTAAAAGACCTGCACTCTGAAAACTATAAGATGTTGAGGAAATTGAAGAATTTCAATTAAATGGAATTTAAATTTCAAATAAATGGAGGCATGTATTATGTTCATGGATTGGAAGAATTAATATCATTCAGATGTCCATTCTACTCAAATCAATCTATAGATTCACTGCAATCCCTATCAAAATACCAATGCATTCTTCTTAGAACCAGAACAATAACCCAAAATTTATGTAGTTTGTTTTCAATTACCTATGTATATAGCTGCTTAATACTTTCTATAAAAAAATAAATAAATCACTCCCTCATATGTTCACTACCCTACTTTGGTTTCTATGTTCATTAGTAGCTGGAGCTCTCTCATCTTCTTTAGCAATTCTTCAGAGGTTTCCAGAGGAAAAGGAGTGGAAGGAGGGTAAAAATGGTAAAAGGGGCCAAATATATGGTGATGGAAGAAGACTTGACTTTGGTTAGTGGGCACACTATGCAATACACAGATGATGTATTATAGAACTGTACACTTGAAATCTGCATAATTTTATTAACTAATGTGACATTGATAAGTTTAATAATAAAAAGACATTAAGTTTCAAAAACAAACTTGTGATCGCACCTGTGGAACCCAGAGATGTCATCTGCCTGGCTTGAAACTAATGACATGAAAGGTCTAAAAGTATCTTCAAAATACTGACCAGAAAAAAAAGGATTCTTTATGATTATTAATATAATTTATTAACACAATTTATTAATAATAAATAAAGCAAGTCAAAAGATTAGTTGGACAAGGATTCATGACATAAAATAAAGTTTCTCTCTTGAACTTTCCTTTCTTTTTCAATAACAATGTTAGCAAATCTGATTTTCATAAGGTCATTTACCGTGTTTCCTGCCTTCTTTTATATGGGCTTTGAGGTGTCAATAGTCAAACCATGTGGAAATAATACTCTTCCCAACACTATAAATGTTGAAACCCTTAGTGCATCCAAAGTCATCCACAGCCACACAAATGAATTAATATCTGACTTTCCTACCTTTTAACTAAATACTTAAATAATACATCAATCATCAAATTCAAGATACTATCATGGGAGCTGAGAATAAAAAAAATATTTAAGTTCTATCCTCAAAAATTTTTAACAAGTGAATCAGTTACAACAACTATAAACAAAACCTAATTATAGTATAATGTGGTTAGTACTGTACTAGTGCTATGATAAACATGTATTTACTTAGCAAAGAAGGGAGTAGTTAATTCTGCTTGAGGCAAAGTTCTGGTAAGGGAATGCTTTACAGTGGTGTAGACTTTTGAGCTAAGCCTTAAAAATTCAGTAATTTTTTAATTGTATGGAGATGAAAAGAAAGGTCTTTAACCAGAGTAAAATGCATACCCAGTGCCTTTAGATATAAAAGTTAACGACTTTTTAGACAATATTCCAGCATAAGTAAAGATGGGGGGTGCAGCAGGAGGTGAAGTTGGATCTGTAGATGAAAGCTACTCTGCACCATGCTTAGGTGGTTGTGACTTTGTGATTGTTGTTGCTGTTAATGAGTTTTGATTAGGAATGTATTCATAGACAGTTGCTTGGCAAAATAAAGGATGCACGTGAAACTTCAGATTGATTTTACTTCAGAGAAAAGAAAGTGAGAAGGAAGAAGGTGGGTACGGAGAAAGAAAAAAAGAAGAAAGGATTTTGATTTAATACTGACATTATTACTGTAAATGAACTTTTGCCTTAATCCACAGGAAATAATATAAAAAAAACTTCTAATAATAATCGCCCTGGCTGGTGTAGCTCAGTGGATTGAGCGTGGGCCTGTGAACCAGAGGATCGTGGTTCGATTCCCAGTCAGGGCACATGCCTGGGTTGCAGGCCAGTTCCCAGCATGGGACACACAAGAGGCAACCGTACATTGATATTTCTCTCTCTCTCCCTCTCTCCTACCCTTCCTCTCTAAAGATAAATAAATAAATTAAAAAAAAAACCTTCTAATAAATGTACATTTACACAATGGGATGCTACACAGCTATAAAAAAGAAGGCAATCTTAACCTTTTCGAGAGCATGGATGAGTGTGGAGATTATTATGCTAAGGAAAATAATCCAGTCAGAGAAAGATAAATACCATACGATCTCACTCATATGTGAGAATCTAATGAACAAAACAGAATGACAAACAAAATAAAAAGAGGCATGGATACATGGAATACACTGGCAGATGTCAGAGGGGAGAGTGTGAGGGGACTAGAGATTTGCAAAAGAACAGATATGTATATATGCATAGCCCATGTGCACAGATACCAATTTGGTGAAGCCCAGAAAGGTGAGGGTGAGGAAAGTGAGGACACGAGATTAAAGTGGGGAAATGGGGGACATCTGTAATAGTGTCAATAATTAAAAAAAAAAAACTTTAATTTACTGGAATTCATAGGTTTGTATGACTTTGGAAATTCCTGCCCTTACTTGGAGAGGAACAATTGATTATAACCTGGAAGATTTAGATATTTACTAGTATTTTTAACAATAACAATAAAGAAGTCATTTATGTGTGAAATAATGTCCAGGAGTTTTTAAAAACTGAGTTAATAATGTTAAGATAAGAGAGAGCCCAATAGTTCTTACCTAAATATTGCCTGTTGTAGGCAGCATCTAAAAGGTCCTCAGTAATTGTTACCTTCTGTTATTTACATATTTATGTCATACCCTCCCCTTAAATGCAGTCTTGGACTGGTGACTTGATTGTAATGAAAGAAATATGATGAAAGCGATGGCACACCACTTCTAAGACTTAGTTACATAAAAACTGTGACTTCTGTTTTGCTCTCTCTCAGTTTTCTCTTCCCTAGCTCAGAAAGAAGCTAGCTGCAATGTTATTTTGAATTGAAATATGAGGTCTGTCTAGAAAAAGTCCAGCCATTGTTAATATGAGGAGAATGACCTACTTTTATATAATGACCTCATTAACATCCATGTAACCTGGTAGCCAAGGAGAAAGGACTGGAATGCACATGAGTGAACATTGATGGCTTCACTGCACCAGTCGGGGGGGGGCGGGTGGTAGATATTGTTGAGTGAGCATGTGTACTGTGTGGCTGTCACATTCAAAATGACTGAGTGAGTAGAACAAGGACCCTGCATCAAGTTTTGCATTAAACTTGAACATTCCTCTGCAGCAACTATTTGGATGATTCAGAAGGCTGCAGCTATAGCTAACTGGTGGCTGGCAGCTTCAACATGACAATGTACCTGCTCATGCATCGTGTCTTGTGCAGAGATTTTCAGTGAAACATCAAATCACCCAGGTGACTCAGTACCCTTACTGCCCAGATTTGGTGCCCTGCAACTTCTGGCTTTTCCCAAAACTACGATCACCTTTGAAAGGGAAACAATTTTGGTCCATCAGTGAGATTCAGGAAAATATGATGGGACAGCCGATGGCAACTGGGAGAATTCTGTGAGACCCCAAGTTGCCTACTTTGAAGGGGACTGAGGCATCATTGTCCTATGTACAATGTTTCTTGTATCTTTTTCAATAAATGTCTCTATTTTTCATAGTACATGGCTGGGTACCTTCTGGACAGGCCTCATCTAAGTGACAAATAACATTAGATAAGTTTAAGGCATGCAATGTGTTGATTTGATACACTTAAATATTACAATACGATTACCATCACAGATAGAGTTAGCAGACACCTCTATCACTTCACATAATTATAATTTTGTTCCTGTGGCAAGGCAAATCAGGTCTAGTCTCATAGTAACAACTTCGAAGTTTATACCACAGCATTGTTGACTCTAATCTAGCTGCCATGTTTTCAGTGGCCCTGTGGAGACACTCACATGTCAAGGACTGATATCTCCTCTCAAAACCCACTGAGCACAAGTCCTGCCCACAGCTACTTCCAGCTTGAGTATGGATTCTCCCTCAGGTGAATTTTGTAATGACTGCACCCTGAGCAAAACTGAAATTGCAGCTTTGTGAGGGGCCTCAAGCTAGGTGAGCTCAGCTAAATAGCACGTGGATTTCTGATCTACAGAAACTGAAATAATAAATGGTTGTTATTTTAAGCCATTGAATTTTACAGTAATGTATATAATGTAGCAATAGATAATTTAAATACCCTTCTTTTGAGATGCAAAATGGCTTTCATTGCTCTATTATTTTTCCCTAGCCACCACCATCTCTTGATTTAACATTTGCCCCTGGTGCAGGACTAAGAATGATCTACACAAACTAAACCAAGGATCAAACTTGCAATTAGGTGGTGGCAAGAAACATTTGGAGACATAGAGCACTAATAACTTTCAACAATGCCAACCTCAGAAGCCCATAGAGAAAGAAAACTGAAAATCCTGCCATTTTGAGAGTTGATTCTTTTCCTGCTAAGAAACTTAGTGATGCAATCCCCTATAAATTCGATAAAGTAGTTCTTATAGATTTCTGTAGAAGCTAAGATGTGCAATGATCAGCTTCATGGGAAAATGAGAGTAATTGCTTTAACGGAAGGGGATATGTGTTTGCTAGGGCTCCCTTAACAAAATGCCATCATTTCAGTGGCTTAAACAACAGAAATCTATTTTCTCTCATTTTTGGATCAAAGCATCAAGATCAAAGTGTCACCAGGTTTATTTTTTCTAAGGTTTCTCTTCTTGTCTTGCAGATGACTATGTTCTTGCTGTGTCCTCACATGCTTGTCCATCAGCTGTGTGTGCACTTACCTGATATCTTTCCCTCTCTATGTCCTAATCTCCTCTTCTTATAAAGACTCCGACCACATTGGCTCAGGACCCATCTTAATGACCTACTTGTATATAATGACCTCATTCAAGGCCCTATCTTTAAATACAGTCACATTCTGAGGTACTGGGTGTTAGGGCTTCAACAAAGAAATTTGAATGGGTATGTAATTTAACCTATAAAGGGGTAGCAGGCAAAAGTTCAAGGATTATTTTTTTTAATCCTTGAGTCACACTAAGTCATTCAGTCCCTATGCTTGCCTATATGTCTTCTATAAAGTGGGAGTAGTTTATAGTCCTAGTTCAAACCCACAGACACAAATTTTCTTACATTTGACAAAATGAAGATCCTGATGCAGTTGTTTTTAATATTCTAATTTGTTTGTGATTTTGTATCTACACATAACACAGAGCTACTCAAAACAAGTATATGCATATATCTCCTGTCAGTATTTGGTATGAAACATAATAAGAACATAACACAAGAATAAAATATTTATTCCTTTACAAGTAAATTGTGTACATCTCATTCTGTTTATTTTGAGTTAAAATCATTTGCAACTGAAGAGACCTGTTTCAGATACGGCCTTGACTATTTACTAGTTGTGCAGTTTTTAGTAAGCAACTTCATTTCTCCATGCATTAGTGTCTTCATCTTTAAAAGAGGAGAAAATCATTCCAAACTTGTGAGAGTTCTCTGTTAAAAAAAAATTGTGTGAATATATAGAAAAACAAATAAGTGTAAAAAATTAAGAAGGGGTGGAAATTGCTGAAAATTAAGAACTGGTTATTTTTATAAGGCCTTTTTTAAAAATTGTTTTATAAAATAATTTGGCATATGTTATGGAAACCTATAACAATGTTACATGATAAAATGAGTGAAAAAAATAAAGCCTATTAACTCTACTTTCCTAATAGAAATCCTTAAAGCATTTTATATTCTTAAGAAAATATTGCCTTGATATTCTAAGCAGAGAAGCAATGTGTTTGAGTCATTAATCTCAATTAGCTTTATTTTCCACCAGAAAGTTGTTCAAATGACCTTACCTACGCAAATTAGGCCTAATTACTCCCATAAAGGAGATAAGTTCAATCATCTGATATCTTGGAGTTTGGCCAGTGTATTTTGTCCCAAATATTTCAAACCTCCAGGAACTTATTTAACATCTCTTTTAACAAAATGCCCCTTGTGGCACCAGAATCTATAGCACTGGTTATATAACTTATTTTCTTGTTTACTATGTTTTGCCTTAACATATCTCAATCATGGCTTCACTTTAAGCTAAACTGGTATAATTGGAGGTCTTATCAAAGTAGCAGCACAACTTTTCTTCAAAATTAGTACATAATAAAATAAAAATCATGAACGTGAATCTCATAAAAAGTAGTTTTAGAATTATTTCTGAAACCAATCATATTTAATGCTTCAAAGATTTTACCAATCTCTAGCATCAGAGCACATGGTTTAAACTAGGACATACACTGAAATCTTAAAATGTGTATAGTAGTGTGAACTTTTATTAGATGTTTTATTCCAGTAGAATCAAGTGTGATTGTTCATGAAAGTGTTTCCCACAGTGTTTTATAGAGAGAGCATTCAGATAGCACACACTATTATTACTGTTGTTTTAGTTGAAATCCTTCTCAGGGTCAGTGAGTGCCTAACTTTGTTCTATGAACCCCATCCTAAAGTCACATACAGTTGCTGAGCATACTGAGTTCACCAAATATAAACATGCAAAATGTACTGACTCTTTCAGGACTCTCCGATGCCATTAAGAACTCAGATAAAGCAAAACCACTGAAAGCAAACATCTCCAAATTGCTTTAGCAAAAATGCTGGCACTGTTTCTGTGAAATATAAACTATTCCAGTGTTGCCAAAATAACAAATCCTTTTGCATGAAAAGATTTTGGCTTCCTCAATGTTTTTTCTCTTAAATATAAGAATTACTCAAAGATTTTATAGGAGATGCCAAAATACTTAATAATCACCTTATATTTCACTCCCCTAAAAATAATATTTTTACTGAGATTAATTACAATAAAACATGCTTCTGGGGAAGTTATACTCTTTTTGATAAAACAGATTACAGCTGAAAGATCTTAAAAGATTTTTATATCTCTGCCACATTTTAGACTACTCATTCATACAGTCCTCTCTGAGACCAAATAATAAAATATTCTCTTTTATGTTTATTGCAAAAAAATCTTATTATGACTTTGATGTCATTTCATAATTTATTGTGATATCAAAAAGATACCCCCACCAAAGATGCTCATGTCTTAAGCTCTACAACCTTTGAATAGATTAGATGGCAGAAGGTACATTATAGAAGTAATTATGGTTTTAGACCTTAAAATAGTAACATTACCCTGGAAATACCAGTGTAATAATGTGAGCCCTTAACATTCAAAAGCTGTATCTGACTCAAAGCAAAAGAGTAATGAGGCAGATGGAGAGCTCTGAGCTGAAGAACATAAAGGGCTTGACTTGCTATTTAGGGCTTTGAAAATAGGAGCAGGTGGACATGAGCCTGGGAAAGTGCATAGAGAAGTTGAGAATCATCCTTAGCCAACAGTAAAGACATGGAAATCACAGTCTTACAGCCATAGGGACTGAGTTAGGCCAACACACCTGAATGAGCTCAAAAGGGGTTTCGTCCTCAGAGATTCCTGGATGAACACAGTCCTGTTGAAACCTTGATTTCTGCCCTGTGAAACTGGAACGAAGAACCAGCTGAGCTGTGCTACATGAGGTAATAGATGAATATTGTTTAAAACTGTTGAATTTGTGGTAATTTGGTATGGCAATGATAAAATATTAATACACATATTTGATATTTTTCTGTTCTGTATCCAAGATGATGAAATTTATAAAGTCAGTTACATTTGGGTAGAAGAACTGAGGCTTCGATTTCAACTTTAAAACTGTTAATTTTTTATTTGCTTTCTGAAATTATTCCTTAAAATTTTTACTCATTTTTCAAAAGATATCACACTTGTTGCTGTTGTTCATTTACAACATTGAGGGCAAATTACCTCTTTAAGAAGTAGCATACATCAAACTCATGGGATAAGTCTTTTTTTAAATTTTATTGTTCAAGTACCTGGGATAAATCTTTATTGAAATACATTTGCTTCTCAGAAGCACTTAATTCTAATATGAGAATATGCAGCCCAACTGTGGCAGACAATCTACAGTGGTTTCTATCAATCTCAGCATTCTGGTATTCATGTTCTTTTATAGTTGTCTTCCTTTGACTGAAGCAGGAAAAATGACTTAATTTAGGACAAAATATAGTATAGTTCATGGGTCATATATACTTCTAATTACATCACACAAACTGTAATGTGGATTTTGCCAGGTGAAACTCTCTCCCTTTCTGGTTTTGAGAAAGCAAACCATCAAATCATTTAAAACTTGAGGGCAGATTTTAGCCAGGAGCCCACAAAATGCTTTATGCTGCTAAAAGCCATATGAGCTTGGAAACAGGTTCTCCCCTCATCAAAACTCAGGTGAAACCACAATGCCAACTAATACCTAGATTACAGTTTTATAAAACCAAACCAAATCACATAGCTAAGTTGTGCTCGAACTACTGACCCAAAGAAACCATGAAATGATAATGTTATTTTAGCTGCTAATTTTTTTGTAATCTTCCACAGCAATAGATAACAAATACAATGCCCTTATTTAGATTAGTAGTAATGTGTAATGATGCCTATTACTGCTACTCAGAAGACACTAAAAGGTGAGGACCAATAAAGGTGCCCATTAGGCAAGAAAATGCTTCCATCATGAATGTCCGAAATACCCAGAAGTGTTTATTAGTTTTTCCAAATCTAATTATATGTAGGATATTTTTATATTCTCAGAAGCTGGTATGAATATTACTTTTAGTCAGTATTGAGTTTTGTTTAGAATATGTTTATGTTCCAGAAAGTTTTAAGGGAGTCTTCTGGGCCCATTTAATACATGGGACCTGAGGTTTTACAGGGCAGCTAAAAGCTAGATTACTAAGTAATAAAGATATAGAGGGGACCAAAGACTGAAAGAAGAAAGAGAAAAATCCAGGATCAGGGAGTAGAAAGACCTTTAGGAAAAATAAATATACCATTAATAGATTTTAAATAAAATTATAGGCACTTTTTCTGACACCGTCCCAAATTTTCATTACTGTTTTCAAAAGTAATGACATGTTGGGTGTGATTTGAAATTATTTTGCAAATAAAGTTATCAAAAATGCTGATTTTATACTAAAGATGACTTGGGGGCTATAGACAATTAATCCACAAAAGCATTAATATTTTTCATTAATATGATGATTAATAACTAATGCCTTATTTAAAATGAGGCATCTTACTAGAGTAGAATAGAAAGCTTATCTTCCATTTAATAGGTCTTGTTCAAGTTACACATTATCTCTGAGCCTCAGTTTAACTAATATATAGAAGCACAAATATAATATTTGCTTTATTAGATTATTATAAAGAGATAAAATAATGTAAAAGGAGTGTATAATTACAATATATTATAATGAGTGCAATTAAATTCAACTCAGTCATTAATATATTCTCAACTAACATGATTTTATTTTATTTTTTCTTTTTTTCTTTTTATTTAACTGATTGGGGTGACTCCTGTTAACAAAACTATACAAAAATATTTCATCTGCAGTGTTGTCAATACACACAATAAGAAAGTGATTAATATTAGTTAAGTACACTCAACTAGCAAAAATATTGGTAAATAGAACATTTGCCATCGTATTTCTTGAAAGTAAAAAATAGTTAAATACTATCAAATTGGGAGGGAGATGAGTGAAAAGCTTGTATGGAAATATAGTCACTAATAGTGTAATACGTTTGCTTGGTAACTACATTGTAAGGCATACCACTGCCAAATCACTACATAGTACACCTGAAACTAATATAACATCATGTTCCAACTATACTGAAATTAAAAAATAAAATATTAAAAAAGAAAAGGTAAAACTTACAGATAAACAAAGGGGTGAGAAAGGAATTTTAGCCACTGTTGCAACTCTAGAATTGAAGTTTTATTTTATATATTGGAACAGATCATGCTCCTACATACAAAAAAAAATGCTGGAACATTCTTGCTCTTTTGCTACCAATGTATGGGATTTAGTATACTTCTGTTTTATACATTTTTTGAAGAATATTAGCAAAAGAGAATTTTAGCAATGATGAAAGTATTTTATATATTCATTATGGTGGTGCTTACACACTATATACATTCATGAAAATACATCAAATTGTGCCCAATAAAATTGGTGAACTTTATTGTGTATAAACTGTTTTACTATAGCTGATACAAAAAATGAAAGTGTCCTCAGTATCTCCCTTGGAAAAACAAACACAAAGTTCAGTCACTGTGTTTATTTATGGTTAATAATGTTAATCACTTTTCTTATTTAGTTCTAATCCCACCTGTATGTGTTAGTCAAAGTTAACATCACTTAAATAGAATAGAGAAGAGTGAAGGAGGAGAAAATTGGTCAATATCATATATATTACAATGAGGAAAATCTGCACATACCATCTTTATTTATTTTTTCTTTTTTCTTTTTTTTTAAGTATATTTTCTTCTTGTATTAATTATTTCACATGCTCTTTGCCCTCAGTCAGCACCCAAATTGGTTAGGAATCTTTTACCTGGAAAAATGAATTAACACTTCATACTAAAAGAGTCAGAATCTTAGTGCTCCTGCCTGCATTGTAATACTATGATATTCCTTTTTAAAAATACAATCTTTATTTTATTTTTTCTATTACCATTTAGTCCCCTTATCACCTCCTCCACCCAATCACCTCACTGTTGTCCATAATCAAGAGTCCTTTTTCCTTTTGTCCTCAGTTCATTTAACTTTGAATATAGAAGCATTAAGAAGAGCCTCAGTGAATTCCTTGGGTTTCAGACACACTTCTTCGTAACATTTTAAAGTAGCTGTTTTCTAGTTTTAATACATGTGATTTCTTGGTCTATTTCTATTATTTTTTATTTTATTACCATATTATTGAAGTATACTAACATACAAAAACTACACGTTTCATCTATACAATTTGATGAGTATGGACATATGCATACACTTGAGAAAATGTCACCAAGAATTAATAGACATAACATCATCTCCTAAATTTTCCTGTGTCCTTTGTGGATTTTTTGGGAGGTGGAAAGCACACTTAACATGAGACCTGCCCTCCTAATACATTTTTAAGTGCAGTGCTGTTGACTACAGGCACTGCTGTACAACAGTTCTCTAGAGCTGACTCATATTGCATAACTAGAACCTTATACCAATTCAACAACTTCCCATTTCCCCTGCTTGTGGCTTCATTTTTCTTTTCTATTACTAATTTACTATTTTTCCTGCTTCTTCATATATCAAGTAATATCTGATTGTAAGTAGGACATTGTGGATGCATCATTGTTCAAAGTTTGATTTGTGTTGTGTTCTGTTAAAACAGTGTTGAGTTTGTTTTGATAGGCAGTCTATTTACAGGTGATTAATTTTGATCCTGTAGTGGCTTGGTTTCCAGACTTGTTAGGGCATGTCTAGACATCCTTTACTACATTGATAGGATAGCTTTACTCTTAAGGAGTAACCTTTCAAAGACTTCAACTGAACATATGGAGAGTTTAACAAAATCCACTCCCCCTCAAGTTGGTAGAACTCCATTATTTTGAAGAACCGTTCTACCACTAGCTTCTGTGTTGAGCTCACAGTCCTGAGTGTGTGTTCTCTGCCAGATCCTGTGTAGTTCTGGCTGATCACTTAGTGTGTTATTTGCTCAAAAAGTCAAAGTAATTCTTGTGCAGATTTCTGTATCTCCTACACCATGCTGCTTTATTCAATTCCCTGCCCTGCAATTTCAGCCACATCCATTGTCAACAAGTTTGTTATCTATTCCCTTTGCTCAGTGCAGCCACTGCTGTCTTTTAGGCTCCGGCTTCTATGCGGTGGTCCATAAAGTGTCCTCAGCACAAAGGTGAAATGAATGTAATGCTCATATCATGTGTTTTCTGTTTCTCAAATGTAATATATCTCTATATGTTTTCTATTGTCTAAAAATTATTTTTCCTTAATTCTGTCTAAATTGCTTATATATATATACATATAAATTGCTTATAAATATATATATATATATTTACACAAATGAATATAGTAGGAGAGCCATTCCCATACCCATTATATCATTAAAATTCAACCAATGTTTATTAATCCGTATTATTTCATACCACTGATGATTTTCCCATTCTGGCAACCAATCAAATATATATTTTTTAAACCTTTCCCATGGGTACAATTTTCCTTCTCTACTGCCATTCATGAGAAATCTTAAGTCTATAATATGCCAGTTTATTATACTTAGCCATATGAAAAGCAAAATCAGGATTTAAAAAAATTCTTTAGCCATAAAGGGGATTTTTCATAAATCCATGCATGCATATAAACAAATAGGATATAATTCAAGAGGATTAGATGTTTGAAACTGTGAATCAATCACCTGCTCATGCAACTTATTTTGACTTCTAAACTTGCTCAGGATATGTACACACACAAGTCTCCACTTGATCATGAAGCACTAGCTATGAGTATGATGCACATTGCCAACTGAACGGTTTATTGAGCCTTTTCCCCAGTTCAAGATGAGCAGTTCAGTCCATGTGGATATTTGGTTCCCCATGGTTTATTTAGTAAGGCACTATAATGAAAAAAATTACTTGTAGAGTATAGCTTGATTTCAATACAAAATGTCCTGGTTTTTATACTCTGACTTCTATGATTGAGGAGTGTCAGAAGCTTCTTACATCATCCACATACTAGGAAACACTTCTTGCATCATTGAATCTATTGGGTATTAAAGTCAAAAGGACACTTTGGAATAACATCAAATCCATTTTGTATCCTCTGGAAAATGTTAAAAATTAAACAGTAAATGAGTTAGAATAGGGTTCACAGCACACTGGAGCCATGGTTTGGCCATCTGTTCTTGTTAGTCAAATTTTATTGAAATAGATTTATTTATGCATTGTCTGTAGCTGATTATGCATTACAATGACAGAGCTGATAGTACTCACAGAGAGTAAATCCAACAAATTTTAAATATTCTCTGTCTGGCCTAGGAAAAAAATGTTGAGCCCTGTATTAAACCATAAAAGAAAATGTGGTCTTCATTTCCTTCACACGATACCAAGTGATCGATCTCTTTGTAAGTATTTGGTGAGACAATGCCCACCAATGTTTTTTTCTTTTTGTAGAGGTATCCCAAGATGTCCCATGCAGTAGATTCCATACATTTTCATAAATTAGGCCTATGAATTTAATGTAGCTGATGATAAATGTAATATATTAAACAATTTGATCGAGGCAGGGATTATCCAACCAAATAAAGTAATAAGATCCAGTATGTTGTCTACAGGTAATACACTGTAAATTAAAAGATGCGAACAGATTCAAACTGAATGAATGGAAACACAGATATATCATGCAAACAGAAACCACAAAAACCTGGAGGAACTATATTCATGTCAGGAAAAATGAATTTAATACCATATATATTATTGGCGATTAAGGAGGACATTCATGAAAAGGGGATAACAATTAAAAAGATATATAATCTAAGAAGTTACCACAAAAATACTGGAAGCCAAAACTAGAAGAAATGAAGGAAAAGTAGATAACTCAACAATAATAGACTTAAATTCCTCATTTCCAATAATGGATACAATAACCAGGAAATAAAACAAAAGCAAAGGGAAGACTTGATCAATTGTATAAGCCACCTAGACCAGACACACTTCAATAAAACACTAAATCTACCAGCAGCAGAATATATATTCTTCTCAAGTGCATGTGAAACATTCTCCGGTACGGACCATACCCTAGACCAGTGACTCTCCACCTTTTTCATTGCATGGTACAGACAAACTCATTACTAAAATTCTGCAGCCCACCAAAGTATATGATATAATTTTTGCCTAGCTGATAAAAAATAAGTAAACTTTTTATTCATTTACACCTGAGAGCTATTGTTGTGTTGGTTGTTGTCTTTTTTTTTTTTTTTTTAATTTGAAACTCTAAAAGAAAAGAGGTCAGTGCCCTGGACTAAATAGTCAGGTATTGCATGTTTTAAAATTCTTTCAGCACACCAGAGTACTGAAGCACATTAGCTGAGAATTGCTGCTCAAGACCATAAAACAAACCTCAATTAATTTAAAAAAACAGCAAAATACAAAATGTGTTCTCTGACTAGAAAGAAATTAATTTAAAAATCAATAGCAAAAAGAAATGTGGTAAACTCACAAATATATGAAAATTAAAAAACACTGTTATAAATAACCAATGTGTCAAGTAAGAAAACAAAAAGCACATTAAAATACTTTGAGCTTAATATTAATGAAGACAGAACATAGTAAAATGTATCGGATAGAGATATAACAGTGTTTAGAGTGTCATTCATACTGGTAAATGCCTGTATTAGTAAAGAAGAAAAATCTGAAATCAGTTACCTCACATTCTAGATTATAAAGATGCAAAAATAAAATCTAATTAAACCTACAACAAGCAAAAGGAAGTATATAATGAAGTTGTTAATAGCTAACAGGATGGGCTTTCTTTTTGAGGGAATAAAAGCTGTCCCTAATTGACTATAGCGATATTTATAATTGTATACTTGTAATGAATGAATTGTATGATATGTTAAAATTTCAATACAGCTGTTTTTAAAAAATTAATGTGTCTTATCTCCTACACGTTATGATACAATGTCATACTAAGGAGGTATATTTTATTCATTTGCGAATGTATCATAAGTATAGAATAACATATTAACAGTTGTACCCTATATTTTTCATACTACATAATTTTTAGCTGAAATTAGAATTTTTAGTTTTTGTAAGTTTTCTTGAAGCATGTATACATTAGAAAAGTAGACATATAATTTTATAGGTCAATAATTACACATGTGGGCAACATACACATCATGAAACAGAGCACGTCTATGCCCCCAAAGCCCTATCTGTTCCTGGTGATAGCCATGTTCCCACCCCCCGAGGATAACTAGCAGCTTAACCTCTATCACTATAGCTTTGTTTTCTTGTGCTTCAATTTACTTTAAAGAAAACTCACAATATATAATATAACATATATAATTGTGTATTACATGTATATATATATATATAATTATATATATCATTTTGTATATGGATTTTTGTTCAACATTGTATCTTTTCTTGGTGCTTTAATTTTCCATTACAATGATATAATCATGTTCCAATTAAGAATAATGAAATGTTAGTGCGGTTTTATGTTCTATCTATGGAAACATTTTGGGATAATTGACAAATTCTCAGTATTCAATTACTGAGTCATTCAACCTATAAAAATAATATATCTGTATGTTTATCTGTCTTTATTTTTCTCAATAATATCTCATAGATTTTATAGGTCTTTTATTAAATTTATCACTACCTACTTATGTTTTAAGATGCTATTATAAATTGCATTTAAATTTTCACTTTTTATTTTCTTTGTTATTGGTATATAGGGTTAGGTTTGATTTCTTCATAGTGATGGGATGACTTGCAATTTGTTGACTTTAGTTCAATTAGTTCTACTATATTCTTTTGATTTTCTACATGCATACACAAGAATGCCTTTTGTTTTCTTTATACGATATATTTAGAAAATTAAATCATGAGATTAAAATTGTCAAAACTAAACACTATTCTAGATTTTGAGATTAATTTCATATTTAAAAAGACATGTACAGTGAGATTATCAACAAATTGTTTATATTTTGTTGGAGGTAGCTGTCTTTGTCTTGGCTTCACCTTTACATTAGAAGGGACCACTGCTATAGTTGGTAGTTCCCAATGCTGACTGGGTATGAGAGGCATCTGTGAAGCTGTTTAAAACACAACATACACCCACAGGCACCCACACTGTGTTCAGGGCTGTATCCCAAGACCTTGCAATTGCATTGGTCTGGGATGGTCTGGATGTATTAGTTTTTCAAAGCTCCAATATGTAGGCAGGATTGATAATCTATAGCTAAACAGTGTTCCTCAAACTTTGCTGTGTATCAGAATGAGCTAGAGAGCTAATTCAGCAAGTGTGAGGTGGGGTATGAAAACTGGCATTTCTAACAATTTGTTAAGGTGATTCTGATACCAGTAGTCCAGGGACCACAGTTCAGAACCATTTCTAGCCTGGCATTACATCTTGCTCCTTTCTATACAGAGTAAGAAAAAAATGTATGATCATGGAGTTTTAATGTCTTTTGTAACTTTCTCTTTTCAGAGATAGTACATTCTGGTTTATTTTCCTTATAATTAGAAATTTTAATCATGCAAGCTCTGCCCCCATGAAAAACATGTTTATTCAGAACTGATTACTCTGGGTGGGTCAGGCTAAGAAATGTTAGCATATTCTTCTGGCTATACTCTTTAAAATTCAATTCTCCAATTAGCCTTGTCAGCAATAAAGTTGCTGTATTTGCATAGTCATATTTCTCAACTAATTGCAAATTTGGAAGGGGCTTGTAAGAGTGTTGAATAATATTGAGCAATTTAACATGTGTGTAATTGGAGATTCAGAAGTTACAGATAATGGAGTAGAATATGTATTTAAAAAGATAATTGCTAATAATTTTCTGTAATTACTGAAAGGAATTAAACTACAAACCTAAGAATGCATGTGTATACATATACATATCCTGTGGTGCATGAAATACTCTCCCAGGAATAGTCATAAAACAAATGTGTAAAGTAGGTACAACAAAAGTCATGAGCAATAATGCTCATAGCATTGCTCTTCATGGTAACCCAACACAAGCAAAACACAAATGACTCCCAAAAATGAATAGATAAGTAGCCATATATTCTTTCATTGGAACAATGTACAGCAATATAGAAACTACTGTGTGAAAAAAGAATATAAAAATATAACATTAATGATAGCATCTAGATGTAATCTATGGATAATTAATCTACTGTGTTGAAATTTAGCATCGTGTTCCTGTTGCTGCCTCAGACAAGAGAGCAGTGATTAGGCATTTCAATACAGGAGACTAGTCTGTGTTATATATATACACACACACACTTCAATAACGAAGTTTGTTAGAGAAAAATAATAGTTTTTGCATTTATGCTAGGTGGAAATTTATACATTTTATTTTTATATTTTTCATTAACCCTTTCAGGCACTTATGGATGTATCTGATTATTGTTTAGTTTTGTAACTTATTTGGTTTTGACTTTATCTTTATTTATTTATCCCTCCCGTACTCTTATATTTGTTTCTAATTGTCTTTTAATGTGTGGACTTGAATTGATCATAGTTACAATTTTTTTTATAAATTAAAATAGATTTTTTAAAAGGGTGCTCTTTACAGTTTGGTTTAGTCCCCTCTTTCAGAAAAGAGTCAATGTTTTAGTAGGAGGTTGGAGTAAAATGGCTTTTACTTTTCAAGGTTTACTTTTTTTTCTTAATTTGTCATCTTCAAGTCTTTCCATGAACATGCTATCTCTATCTGTGTTGTAGGTTTGAATCCCACTAAAGCAGATAAAAATGTGTCATTACTTTGTCAAACATCAGCAAAAACAGACTCCAAATAATGTTTGCCCGTAGTTTTCTATATTTTAAGTTCCTGCAAACTTTAACTGATGTGAAGAAATTCTGCATTTGAAGGTATTTGATAAAACAAATCAAGATATAAAGTAGGATTTGACACACTATAGGAATATGTTCCAGAATCTTAAATAATTAGAAATGTGTAATCTTTCATGGGTATACTTTATAGGAAAAAAACCATAAACATTTAAATCTTTGATGTTTATAAATTATTAACATTTTATCAAGGTTTTAAACATACTTTTAGTATATAAGATTCTTAGTGGAAGTAACTTTGAAAAAATATGACATAACTCATCTTACTGCACTTTGCTTTGTTGCACGTCATATATACTGTTATTTTTACAAATGTAAGGGTGATGGCAACCTGGCCTCACACAATTCTATTGTTGTCATTTTTACAATAGACTCAGTTGATTTTTAGCATTTATTTTAGCAATAAAGTATTTTTGATTAAGGTATGTATTTTTAAATAAGTCATAATGCTATTGAACACTTAATATACCACAGTGTGGTGTAAATATAACTCTTATATACAGTGGGAAACTGAAAAATTTATGTCACTCACTTATTGCTTTATTGCTGTATTCTAGAAATAAACCCAAAATGTAAACAGCACCCTTTTAAAAAAGTTAATTCATAAAAGAAAATATAAATATAATTAATTTAATTACATATTCAAAGACTGTTACTTTTTTTTTTTTTTTTTTTTTTTACATTTGATACCTTGGACAAGCGTTTGATCTCCAAAATATATAAAGAACTCCATTCCAGGAAGACAAACAGTCCAATTAAAAAAATGGGCAAAGGACCTGAAGACTCTTCTCTCAGGAGGACATACAGAGGGCCCAGGGACATATGAAAGGATGCTCTGCATCACTAGCCATCAGAGAGATGAAAATTAAAACCACAGTGAGGTATCACTTTACACCGATGAGAATGGCCATCATAAACAAATCAACAAACAAGTGTTGGTGAGGTTGTGGAGAAAAGGGAACCCTAGTGCACTGTTGGTGGGAATGCAGTCTGGTGCAGCCACTGTGGAAAACAGTATGGAATTTCCTCAGAAAACTAAAAGTGGAACTGCCTTTTGACCCAGCAACTTCACTGCTGGGATTGTACCCTAAGAATTCTAAAACACCAATTCAAAAGAACATATGTACCCAAAAGTTCATAGCAGCACAATTTACAATAGCCAAGTATTGGAAACAACCTAAGTGCCTATCAATAAATGAATGAGTCAAAAAACTGTGGAACATTTATACAATGGAATACTCAGCAGCAAAAAAAGAAGGAGCTCCTACACTTTTGCGACAGCATGGATGGATATGGAGAGCATTATGCTAAGAAATAAGCCAGGTGGTGAAAGACAAATACCGTATGATCTTACCTGTAAGTGGAACCTAATCAACAAAACAAGCAAGCAACCAGAATATAACCACAGACATTGAAGTAAAGAATAAACTGACAATAACCAGAGGGGAGGTGAATGGGGATAACAGTGGGAAAGGAGAGAAGAGTTTTCAAGGAACATGTATAAAGAACATGTAGACAAAGCCCAAGACAGGTAGGATTGAGGGTGAGAGGTAGTGATGGGTAGGGTGGTGGGGAGTAGTGGGGTAAAATAGAGTCAACTATACCAGGGCAACAATAAAATAAAAAGAAAATAAAAAAAGAAAGAAATTATTTCATTATTTTATCTTTTTTAAATATATTTTATTGATTATGCTATTACAGTTGTCCCATTTCTCCCCCATCATTTCCCTCCACCCTGCACACCCCCTCTCACCCACATTTCCCCCTTTAGTTCATGTCCATGTGTCATAAGTTCTTTAGCTTCTACATTTCCCACACTATTCTTGCCCTCCCCCTGTCCATTTTCTACCCACTGTCTATGCTACTTATTCTCTGTACCTTTCCCTCCTCTCTCCTCCTCCCACTCCCCTGTTGCTGACCCTCCATATGATCTCCATTTCTGTGGTTCTGTTCCTGTTCTAGTTGTTTGCTTTTGTTTTAGGTGTGGTTGTTAATAGCTGTGAGTTTGCTGTCTTTTCACTGTCCTATTTTTGATCTTCTTTTTCTTAGATAAGTCCCTTTAACATTTCATATAATAAGGGCTTGGTGATGATGAACTCCTTTAACTTCACCTTATCTGAGAAGCACTTTATCTTCCCTTCCATTCTAAATGACAGCTTTGCTGGATAGAGCAATCTTGGATGTAGGTCCTTGACTTTCATTATTTGGAATACTTCTTTCCTGCCCCTTCTTGCGTGGAAGGTCTCTTTTGAGAAGTCAGCTGACAGTCTGAGGGGAACTCCTTTGTAGGTGACTGTCCCCTTATCCCTTGCTGCTTCTAGAATTCTCTCCATTTTAATCTTGACTAATGTAATTATGATGTGCCTTGGCATGTTCCTTTTTGGGTCCAACTTCTTCGGGGCTCTCTGAGCTTCCTGGACTTCCTTGAAGTCTATTTCCTTTGCCAGATTGGGGAAGTTCTCCTTTATTATTTGTTCCAATAAGTTTTCTACTTGTTGCTCTGCTTCTTCCCCTTCTGGTACCCCTATAATTCGGGTGTTGAGATGTTTAAAGATGTCCCAGAGGTTCCTAAACCTCTCCTCATTTTTTTGAATTCTTGTTTCTTCATTATTTTCTGTTTGGTTGTTTCTTCCTTCCTTCTGGTCCACTCTATTGATTTGAGTCCCAGTTTTCCTCCCATCTCTATTGGTTCCCCATGCGTCTTCCTTCATTTCATGTATTGTAGCCTGCATTTTTTTCATCTAATTTGTGAGCAAAATCAACCAATTCTGTGAGCATACTGATAACCAGGGCTTTGAACTGTGCATCTGATAGGTTGGCTATCTCTTCGTGGCTTAGAGGAATTAGCTCTGAGGATTTCATTTCTTCTCCAGTTCGAGCCATTTTTGGTGGGTTTTTTGTTTTGTTTTGTTTTGTTTTGTTTTGTTTTGTTTTGTTTTGTTTTTGGTCTGGTCAAGGCTGTTACGTAGTGAGAGTGGAGCCTTAGGTGTTACCCAGTGCAAGGCAGCCCAGTCGCTGGGTTGTGATGCTGTATGTGGGGGCGGGGTCCAAGAGGGAACAATGGCACTTGCTCTGCTCTCTCTCGGATTCCAGTCCCCTCCGCCGCTTCCTCTTCACCTGGATTATCTGCACACTCGAAGAGGGGACCACCTGGTCAGCCAGCCACCCTACACAGCCTCACTGGATCTGCACAGGTGTCACCCCGTGCCCAGGGTCTGCCAGCCACCTGCACACTTGGGAACCGCCAGCCTCTGCTGCCTGCATTCCCGAGTCCACACCTCCACTTTGTCCTGCCGCAACTCTGCCCCTCTTACCGGTCTGGATGAATGATTGTTGGACTTCCATACAATTTAATTTTCTATAAACTCTGATTGTTTTCTTGTTTCTAAATATTTGTTGTCCTTAATTTTGGTTGTGAGAGGAGGCACAGTGTGTCCACCTATGCCTCCATCTTGGCTGGAAGTCTGAGAAAGAAATTATTCTAAAAAAAGGAAACAAAGCTAAGAATACAGGAGGGAAAAATAAATAAAGATAAGGAAGAAAACAAATTAGAAAACTAAACAATAATCAAATAAATCTGTAAGTGCTAAAAAGGGTTAATTACAAATATAAAAATAAAATTTATAAATTTCTAGATAGGATATCCACAGTATCTCCAAGGTATAACCGTATTGCAGATCAGATATACACACGATATTCACCCAATGTAATATTAAGTATGAAACTTACATTGTAACAAGTACCCAAAACAGAATTGAGATCTAATCCAATCTCATGTTTCTCAGATATCAATTAATAAATTCTGAGAAACATGAGATTAGATCAGATCTCAATTTCAAATGCTTAACCTTTAAGAGAATGAGCCAAGATAGACTTTAAGATACAAAGCATTGTTTAGATTTTGATATAAAGAAAACTATGTGCATTATTTTAGCATCCTCACTCTAGATATTTCATTTTATCTATAATACTTCTGTGTGGTTAAAATTTAAAGTACTCAGTAATTTTAGACATTATCTCTCTCAGTCATCATATTTTGTAAATGAAGATGCTGAAATCTAGATAAAACTAAGATTTATTGCAGTTAGATGTTTACTCAAATGTAAAAGAGAATTAGAATCTGAAACTCATAAAGTCTAGTGATATCATAATTCCTACTACAAAAATATACCACTTTGAAATTTTTAGATACCTCAAATTTTAAAATTTGTACATCCTTGTGTATATAGAATGCATTTCTACTATAATAAAACTTTAAATATTAAAATAGGATTTTTGGGACACTTTTCTAGGTTATGCTTCAGTAACATCATAACCCAGTGATGTCTAATACAAAAGCTTTCTTTTTGCTATATGATATGTCCTTTATGGATTTTCTCTGTCTCCACATTCTGTTCAATGTAGAGCTCATAGTAGAGGATCGGGACTTAGCTAGACTGAACTCACGGTGGATAGTGATAAAAGATGTGACAGGGCCATGCGATGGTTCTTAAAACTTATGCTCAGAAGTGGCACGAGTTCCTCATTCCCACTTTTCCCTGGGTGAAGAATATGGCCAAAGTATGACTAACACTGATGAAAATGGAATAGGACGGTATATTCTTCTTAAAGGAAATAATAGAGGATATTTTGAAAAATGCAAATTTCTATAAAAATTAATTATATATATATTTTTTCAAATTAATTGAAATATAATTGACAAACCAAGGAGCCACTAATAAAGTGTAAAAGTTGGTGAATTTTGACATATATACACATTCAGGAAATTATCTCCACACTCAAGATACAGAGCAATTACATCATCAGCAAAGAATTTTTTATGCTCTTTTATAGTCCTTCTCTCCCTTCAATGCTGTCACCAGGCAACACATTTCAGTCACAAAACTGAGTTCACATGTCTAAATATATATAAATAGAATCATATGGATATATTCTTTCTTATCTCACTTCTTTGAGCTAACATTGAATTTGAAATTCATTTATCACTGCTGGTTGTATTTTTCAATATTTTGTTCTTTTTATTGTTAGATAGACTCTATTGGATGGATATGTATATATATATATATATATATATATGCATATATGAATATTTGCATTTTCTCCAGTTATTGGTTAATATTATTAATGCTGCTAAGAACATTCCAACAATCATTTGCACATAGTTTCAAACAAACAGACAAAACATTTCTTACTTTAGTAATCCTCGCATGAAACATCTACACTGTGGCAGACCCTGCTGCGTGGCGTGGGCCCAGCTCCCACTCAGAGATGCACAGGGCCCACGCCCACAGATAGGTTCTCTCATGGGTAATCAGATTTGCAATATACCTAAGCCGTTTTGAGTCTTGCTTCTTGCTGAAAACCCCCTCACCCAGCAAGTGCTAAACCTTGCAGGGACCAGTGTGATCAGCTCAGCCACTTTTGCCTTTTCATTTGCTAATATCCTTCTTCTGTGATGTGATTAGGGGCATTGGCCCCTTTTGTTGTAACTCAGGTTTAGAGAGTGAGGACCATCTTGTAATGTGAGGAGATGTAGAATAAAGGCCTGTCATGGCAGAGGCCCTGGCTTTTACTCCCCTTGAGAGAAAAACCATGCTCTCATCCTTTTTCCTCCACCGTACTTGGTAATCTGTGTGTATGTTTACATTTCATCCATAATGACGCGGACACTGCTAGCTGGTGTCCACATCACTACACAAGCACTGTAGGTAAAGTTCCTGAAGAATCTTGACTCCTTTTTGCCAGCACCAACATTTGCCTTTGCAGTCCCCCTGACTTTTTTTATTCTGTTCTTGCATTCCTTTTGCTGTTTTCTTGAGGCCTTCCTCTCATACAGGTCATGTCTAGCAAGTGGTTTGTTCATTTTTTCTTTGTGTAATCCAAGGAATCATGCATAAATCATGCCAAAGTCAGTTGTCTTGCCACCCCAAATTGTAGTCTGAATCCAAACACAAGGATGATACCTGGTAAGGTCTTATGCATCGTGGCTAGTTTTCCCCACATTTCTGTCTTAGGTACCATTGCTTGCCCAGGGTGAAGGATTTCAATGACCACTTGTTTCCACTGAAATAGTCTGCTGGTCATAAAGTACCTAGTACAGATGGTTGCATTGTTCATGATGGTGGCTGATCTTCAAGCCACCAGGAAGGAAAAAAAGCTTCGTGAATGTATATTTTGATGGCTTTTGGGTAAATACCTAGAAGTTGCATGACTGGGTTGTATGGGAACCATATATTAACTTGATAAGAAATGAGCAAAAGTTTGCCAAATAGATTGCACTCTTTTCATTCAGTTAGCAGTATTTGAGAACATAGACTCTTACACATCTTTGGCAAACCTTCTTAACTTTAGCCATTTAAGCGGCTGTAGTTTTAATTTGCATTTTCCTAATGTCGATCACTCTAGTAACTGATCCTTAATAAAGTGGCATTCAACTTTTCCATTTTTAATATATATCAATTGAGACAAGATATTTCAAGAAAATTATTTTATTGGAAGCATCAAATTTGTTGGCATGGGGATGTTCAAAATTTTTATTATCCTTTAATAATTTATTTTTTTAGAATTACTGGCAATAACTTCTTCCACTTCATAATTGGTGATTTGAGTTATTTTTATACTTGGGAGTGAAGTTAGGGGTTTTTCAATTTTGTGGATCTCTCAAAATATAAGCTTCAAGTTTTCCCTTTTCTATCCTCTATTTCATATTTCATTAAATTTCTGCTCTTAATTTCACTATTTAATATTTTTGTTATTTGAGTTTACTCTTATTTTTCTAGCTTAATATGGTGGAAACTTGGGTTCTTGGTTATAAACATTTTTTTTCTTTTCTAATTTTTCTGTTCTATTTTTAAATCTATAACCCCCCCTCTTAGCACTGCATTAGTGTTTACCTCAAAATTGTATATCATTATTGATTTAATTTTAACAATTCCTTGTGATTTCATTGTAACCCATGAATTATTTAGAAGTATTTTCTTTTTTTTTTAATTTTTTTTTCTTTTAGATTTTATTTATTTATCTTCAGAGGGGAAGGGAAGGAGAGAGGGAGAGAAACATCAATGTGCGGTTGCCTCTTGTATGTCCCCTGCCGGGAACTGGCCTGGCAACCCAGGCATGTGCCCTGACTGGGAATCGAACCGTGATCCTTTGGTTCGCAGGCCCTCGCTCAATCCACTGAGCTACACCAGCCAGGGCTAGAAGTATTTTCTATAATTTAGAGTTTTCTAAGATTTTTTATTCTTATTTTTAACCTTTTTTTAAATTAAACTTAATTTTTCTATCCTCAACCAATTCCTTTTTTTTTTCATTGCTTTTTTTCTAAAGAAAGAAAAGAAGGGAGAGAGAGAAACATCAAGGTGAGAGAGAAGCATCAGTTGGTTGCCTCCTGTATGGACACAGACTGGGGATTTTCTGTGCCTAGCCTGGGGATTTGACCTGCAAACTACATCTGTGCCCTGACTGGGAATCGAATCCACAATCTTTCAACTATGGGATGACACTCCAACCTACTGAGCCACACTTGCCAGAGTCAGAGAGAGAGAGAGAGAGATTTATATCCTGCAATATGCTCTTGGTTATTGTGCCATGTTCACTTGAAAAGAATGGGTATTCTATTATTATTGAATGTAGTGCTCCCTAAATATTAATTAGACAAAAGTGGTTGATATTATTGTTTACATATTCTGTATCTTCAGTAACTTTCTAGTCTAGTTATTCTATCAATTACTGACAGAAGGATTAAAATAATCTACCATGATTTTAAAATTATCTTTCTTCAATTCTGTCGAATTTTTGTTTCAAGCGTTTGGAATCTTGGGTGTTACTGTGTATATTTTTACAATGAACATGTCTTCTTTTTTATTCTTTCTATCGTTGACACTGTTAGAGATGCCCCCCATTTCCCTCCCCTCCTTTGCCACCTCCCACCCAGCCCCACCCTAGACCTTTCCCACGTTGTCGTCTGTGTCTGTGGGCCCTGCATACACAAGTGTGTGTTTTTTGGGTCCCATTTGTTATTTTGAAGTGTAACTTTACTTTGGGTAATATTTTTTTTTGTAGAAGTCTACTTTCGAATCTGTTATTAAAATGCCACTCCAGGCCATTTGGTTTCAGTTTCACAATGTAAAGTGCTGAGAAGTCAGCAATTCCGTCATTACAGTGAGAGAGAAATAGACAAAACAGAAATCAGCTACTCTTCTTGGACCAATAATAGAACTTCGGTTCGAGACAAACTTCCACCTTGAAATTTGAAAAGAAAGGCAAAGAGTCACAGAAAAGCTCAGATTATCTGGAACAAAAATAACTGGAACCATAAACTGGCAGAAAATGTAATTTGGTGACTACCTGGACAGCTATCCCTGAGAACCTCCTGGGTGCTGCAGTCTAAATGGACCCCTGCGATTTCATGAGTTTCACCTGCAGGAATCCCACCAAAATCTCACATTAAAGAGCCAAAATAATTTCCCTCATGACCCTAGGAGTAGAAAAGTAACTATTGTGAAGTACACTGAACATAGTCTCCAGAAGAACATCTAAGTTCCAGGTGTCTTATCGCACATGAGGGTAGAGCATTTTTTTCAAATCTAGTTCTCCCTTTCTATGTCTCAACTAAAGAGGAAACAGAAACCTTTGAACCCACCTCCCTCCCTTGCTTCCACCCTCCCTCTTAGTTCCAGTGGGGGGAAAATACAGATAACTGTAACTGAACAACAATAAAATAAATTTTAAAAAAAGAAGAAACAGAAACCTTTGAAACACTTGTTAATTTCACATACCAGGGACAAATCCGCCTAAAAGACAGAGCAGCCGTTGTCCCCAGCACCTCAGCAGCACACAAACACATCTCTAGTAATAACAGTGGATTAGAGCTGACAGAAGAGCTACAAGTCACAGATTTTATCTGGGGAGCAGTATATATGGAGGCCCAAAGTCAATCGAGGAGACAAAAAATCATGACACGGGTCTTTAAAAAACTATGTATTCCTTTGCATTTTAGTGTGCATTATAATATTTTGAAGAAAAGAACGTGTATCTGACACCTCTTTCCTGCAAGTGGATGGGCAATACTTCTGCCCACCTCTCAAGTTTATCTCCTCTTTTCTTTCTCTTTTGCATACTATGCTCTAGTCATGATGAAATGCTCACAGTTTCCCCACATTTCGTTCATCTCTGTGGCTCTGCACAAATATTTTTCTCTGTATTGAAAGGTCTTCTTTCCCCTACTTTTCTGCTTGGTAGCTGCCTATTATTTATATCCAGCCTGCTTCTTTTTTTCTTAGTTGTACTTTCTGTAATCTTTAAAAAGCATAGTTAATTACATATTACTTCTTACCAGAGCTTGTAAAGATACCTATAATGGTACCTACAATTCTGTATTCCATTATTTACATACCTGCATATCATACTATGTGAGTTCTTTGAGGGAATTAAAAAAATCTCCTTTATCACAGTATTACTTACCATATTCTCTAATGGTATTCAATAAATTATGTTAAATGAAAAAATATATTAAAACTAATGTACTTTCACATGTATTTGAGTGAGATAACTTATACTCACACAGCTCAAAATATCAGTAGCTTAACAAAGTAAATGTTTATTTCCCAGTCACCTCAGAAGTCAGTAAAAAAGATGGCAAAGGTTGGTGGCAGAGGGTTTGCTTTCCACATCAGTCAGATCATTCACTAGTTTGTCTGCATCTAAGGAGGCAACAAGATTAGATAGAAGGAGAATGCAGAGCATACATAACATGAGATATTTTAGAAACCAGAGCCAGGAGTGGAGTACATCACTGTGTCCATGATTTCACTGTCCACTGTCCATGATTCCACTAATTCACTGATTAGTCCTTCGTTCCTTCTCAATTGTAAGGAGTGTGGGGAATGTAGCTGTGTGCATAGGAAGAAGTAGGAAATGGGAGATATTGGTGAAATCTAGCATTCTTTAACATACTATGTTTGCCAAAACTAAATATTTTTACTTTTTTTAAAATTAGTTGGTGAAAGGCACCTATACTATGTTTGTTGGGGAAAAAACATTTCCAGTTTGAGTTTTTACATTCAACTTGATAAAAATAGCCAGATAGCTTGCCATCCTTAGATGGTCAGCATGGAGACACAGCTGTAGGTACAGTAGCAGGCTGGACATTCTCTTTGCTATACATGGAAGATTTTTTTAATTCTGATAATTTTTATTTTATTTTTTAACATTTTTATTGTTGTTCAAGTACAGTTTTCTGCCTTTTACCCCCACCCCTCCCCACCATCCCAGCCCTCCTGACCTCCCTCCCCTGTTTCCACCTCCCTTGTTATTGTCCATGTGTCCTTTACAATACCACATCCTTTTATAGGTGACAAAGGATTAAGTTTATTGAGTGTTTTCAGGTATTATTACAGTTCAATATCATCTAGGACAGGACCTATCTGACCAACTAAACCAAAACCAGATAATGGCATACAGTCACACAGAAGTCAATTCATGATATCATAAAGGGATATCCTATTCATCAAGGAATGACTCAATCACTTTGTTCAGTTTCACAGAAATGTCTGTTTTAGTCTATTATACTGCTTATTTTCAAAATGAATTTGAGGGGATTTCTGCTTTGACCATGACTGTGTAGGAATGCCTTCCCATCATAACCAACTAGCAAAACTAACAATATATGTAAATCCACTCTTTTCAGATACTGAACATCACAATAGACAATGCAAGACTATGATCCTTAAGGGAGAGTAAGAAATGAAGTTAAAAATCAATTGTCTTCGTTTAATGTTTAGAGGCAGTTTGCAGGGCATACAGTAGGAAGGAAAGTCAAATTGAGTCTAGCAGTCTTACTGAGTTTAGAAAACTACTATTTCCTAAGGAGACCAATCAGATAATCTTTTCATAACTGAGTACTAGAAAACAGGGAACCGTAAAAAGAGAGGGCTTTAGAGACCTTACTGGTGGGAATGGTCCTCTCTTCAAGGTTTTCTCTGAGTACTGATACACTAAAGTGAAAGTACATGAGACTGGGAAAGAACCACCAGAAAACAGTAGACTGAATAAATATAGAAGCTCATGCACAGTTGGGAACTTTCCTGTCACCACACAGCCAGAATGGAGAGACCTCTTCAAGCATGGGCACTGGTAGAATCCTCAAAAAGGTCACATCACATTATGTGGCTAAATTAAATCTGGGATAAATGTTGCTCTGGACCCACTGTAATCAAATCTCACTTTGAGAAAACTGATTGGAATTAAGTATGTGCTAGAAAAATCCAATGAGACAGACACCCTTTATATAACTACATTACAAATCAGGCCTCAGTAACGTAAGCATCACATTTATCCAACATGACCCGAGTGTGACATGTGATGACAGCGCACCTAACGGCGGGTGGAAAATACAGTAAATGGAGTAGACTGTACTTTCTTACATTCTGTAGGAACTAGACTAGCAAAACAAGCTACTTAACATAGAATTTAATAAATCATGATGCCTATTATACTTTTGGGGTTCATCTAAGAAGAAATCATGTTAAAATATAATTTTGCAAAAAAATATAGAAGATAAAATAAAATAATTAATAATTTGATTAAACTATAAGAAAGCTACAGAGAGGAACAAAAATTACCAACAAATGAATAAAATAGAAAGGAAACAATGCAATTGTAGATTTAAACTTCATTGTATTTGTCATTACATTCAATTTAGATAGAATACAATTTCCTAATAAAATACCATGGTTATCAGACTAGTTAAATAAAACAACTCTATGCTGTATACATGAAGCAAGTTTTATTTTTTTATTTTTTTTTAAAGCTTTTTTTTTTTTTATCTTTAGAGGGGAAGGGTAGGAGAGAGGGAGAGGGAGAGAAATATCAATGTACGGTTGCCTCTCGTGTGTCCCCCGCCGGGAACTGGCCTGCAACCCAGGCATGTGCCCTGACTGGGAATCGAACCTCGATCCTCTGGTTCGCAGGCCCGCGCTCAATCCACTGAGCTACACCAGCCAGGGCTGAAGCAAGTTTTATTTATTCTTCTTTTCTTTTTTTATTGAATGCATTAGAGTGACATTGGTTAATAAAATTATGTAGGTTTCAGGTGTACAATTATAGAATACATCATATGTATATTGTATTACTTATTTACCACACCCGGTTTCCTTACATCAGCAATTTATCCCCCCATACACTCTTCCATATCCCCCATGAAGCAAATTTTAAATATATAAGAATACTAAACTTTAAAAGAAAAAGATAAAAATATATGCCATACAATAGGAAAAAATATGTGGCAAAGTAGACGTGAAGGCAAGAAGTATAGATAGAGAAAAAATTCTAATAGTAAATAGTACAATTATCTGGGGAAAATTTCTCAGACAAATGTACCGGGGTTGGCAATAGTTGTGAATAAATGAAATAGTTTATTCTTATATTATTAATTATCGCATTATTTTCAATATAAGCAACTGTACACCAACTTTTGCCTACCCTGTATAACAAAACATTGAAAATTATAAATATCTTGAATAATTGAAAATTATAAATTGAAAATATCCACGACTAAATAGTCATAAGTATTTAAAGCAAAACACTGTTTTGACTATTTAAAATAAAATATGTAACACTAACATGGAGTTTAAATATATGCAAATATAATACATATAACAACGATAACACAAAAGATGGCTGAAAAAGAATGAAATAGGTTTAACTATTGTATGTGAAGTCATACAATATTAATATTTAGTAGTATGTGGAAATATTAGATGTTATATTTTATTCCCTAGAAAAAATTACTAACATGTTTACAGAAAGAATACTTAAAAAGTCAATAGATAAATAAAAATGAAATATTAAAAATATTCAGATAATCCAAAAAAAAGAAGAAAGAGAGAATAGAGTAATTAAAACCAGATATGGCAAACAAGTAAATAATAAAATAATAAAGTTCTAGGTCCACTCATATCAATTATTACATCGATGTTAATTATCTAAAAACTCTAATAAAATTAAGATATTTTTTAAAAAATTGTTTAAAATAGCTGATGTATGCTTTCTACAAGAAATAAAATTCAAATAAGATAGATTGAAAGAAATACAAAAAAATTCTTTGTAAACAGTAAATATGTAAAGTCATGAGCGGTTATATTAATACTAGGCAAAATGAACATTAAAAAAAGATCATCACCAAAGATAAATAATACCATTGAAATTGTTAAAAGTGACATATCATCAGAAAAACATAACAATTATAACAAAACATTTTAATAAGAAGAATGTAAAGTATAATAAGAAAACTCAACAAAAGTAAAGGGAAAATGAATAATTCGATGAATGTAGAGAGTTTTTTTAAACATATTCTCTCAATAATTGATAGAAAAACAGACAAAATAATCAGCAAAATCACTGAGGAGCTGAATAACACTAACGGACATCTTAAGCTATTTTATATTTCTAAAATGCCCCTCTTAACAATGGTAAAATGAACATTCTTTTCAAGTGCACATGCAGCATTCAGTAAGACAGACAATAAATTGGACATAAAACAAATTTCAATGAATATGAAAGGGTTAAAATCATATAGAGTATGTTCCTTTAATATGAGGAAATTAAAAATGAAATCAATAACATAAAATTATCTAGAAAGCTCCAAATATTTTGAATTTAAACACTGAAAATTTCCTAAGATACTTTGATATTATTAACACGGCTACTATGTTGGGAATACATTGAAGCGAGCTGATTTTGAGAAAGATTATAACATGAGTCTTCTATTCGTGTCCTTTGTTTGGGCCTGGACAATGTGGGGTATAGACTGTGGGAGTGGGGACGAGGGGGTAGGGGCAAGCAATGTGGAAGAAAAGCAGGACCAATGTAACTGAACAACAATAAATTTTTTAAAAAGAAAGATTATAACAGTTCCAGTAAAAGAATGTAGTTTCAGTATGGTTGGAGGCAGTAGGAGTGAAGAGAGGAGCATGGATTTTATAGTAAAAAATTCAGGCTTGTTTATGGTGCCAGAGTAGAGGGTTCAAAGTGAGACAGGAATCTGGAACAACTTTGAAGTTCTGGTTGAGAAACTAAGTGGATAGTGGACCCATACATTAAGACGTCAAGGATAGAAGAAAATATAGTTTGAGAAGGGAAATCAAAGATTTAATCTTAGATATATCGAGCTTAGAATACCTTTAAGTCTTGCCATTCAGGCAGAAAACAGAATTTGGGGGTTATTGCCCCAAATTTTATGTACAAGTTCAGACTGGGAGTTCTCTTTTGAGAAGAAATATATTCAATTATATAGGTAGAAAGAATAGAGAAGAAATAGAAACTGTCTCAATAATATGCTTATTATTCTCCATCCAATATATCCTGTTCATGTTTTTTTTTTCCTATTTTCCAAAAGTAACACACCTCTTCTGTTCCCGAATGTGTGTCTGCGCAGGTGCTATTCTCTGAGATGCCCTCCCCACTCCTCGCCTGGCTGCTCCTACACTTATTTCTCATCTTAACTCAAATGTGAATCTTCTGAGGAATATTTTCTTATCCCAATGTAAAGTAGGCAACATTTTTCCTAGTATTTGTCACCATTTTCACCATATGTGCACTTGTGTAACTATTTATATATGTCTGTCAATAGAGATATATTTTTAGATGCAGGTATATGATAAAATTTACTACATATTGAAACACAAATATCATATTTGTTTTGGTCCCTAATAAACTATACCAATGACGTTTAGCATGTTATCTGTGAAAGTTATATTATTTAAGAGATGTGTTTTAAATATGATATTCTATTTAGGATGAAAATATGATCCTTAAGGTGAATGTTCTGCTTGTTATATATTCTTAAATATTTCACTGAAAACTCATTAAAATATTAGTATAACAATTTTAAGGAACTACAGAAAGGTTCCAATTACATTTCTACCTGAAATTATTTGACTTACATTTTGAAAGCCAGTAATTTGTTCTTCTGTAAAGAAGAGAAAACATAGTGGCGGTGATACTCGAAATCTATTCCAGGACTATTTTCAGAAAAAAATCACTGAAGAAAGTATTCATGATCATTCTTTTACATGCTCATTTACTTTTTCTCCATTTTATCTTTTGTAATCAATTGGATGTCCAAAATTTCAGTTATAATAGTCCTAAATAAAAGAGGCCACTCATAAAATAACATTTTCAGCATTACCTTACCTGACCACCTGTCTACACCAACGTATGTACATGGGTGCATTTATGGGGGGACCCCCCAAAAATACAGAATCATCTACTAGTAGGCAGACCCCTTGTAGTAGGTTTCCCCAACTAGGTGAGTGTCCTAGGAACCCATACCAGCTGGCATTGTTGTGAGAGGCTGCTTTAGGCTTCAGTGAATTTATTTTCGAGATTCTTTCAAAATATTTGCCCATTTCGTGACAGGTGATTTACAAGCACACCTGCCCACAACACGCTGAGTGTTCAGCAGTTTTTGAGCAAAAAAAAAAAAAAAAAAAAAAAAAGGCATGACCCCCATGCCCCACCCTCCCTATTCATCCAATCTCACCCCCTAGGAGTTTTTTCTTTGTTTCCCCAGTTGAAAAAAGTCTTCAGAGGGAAACATTATGCCAATGTGGAAAAGGCAAAACAAAAAATCACAGAAGCACTAAAAGACATTAAAATCGATGAATTCAGAAATCATTTTGAGTAGTGGGAAAAGTCTCGATAGGCGTATCACATCAAATGGATAATATTTTGAAAGTGACCGAAGTTTAAACATGTAAAAATATATATATACACAACCTTATATAAATGAATTCTGTTTTTTGGCATGCCTCCATGCACGTCCTTCTCTACACACACACATATGTACATACTCAAACTTTCTCTCTCTCACATACACACACAGAGTGAAGGTTTTCCTCCACATCTAAAAACAACTTGCTGAGAAAATTTTTCAAGAAATTAAGTTTTAAGCCAGGTATTTGCCAGAGGCATGTATTTTTTTTTCAAATTTCAAATACTGCAAAATACTAAATCCAAGGGATGTAAGACATTGAGAAATAAGCCCATTATATTTGCTCTTGTAATTCTACCTAGATGAAGAAAATAAACTCTCCAATAAGAGCATATGTTACAAGGAAAACTACGAATAATGCCTGACACCATAGAGAAGTAACTAAATAAATACTAGATATATTTAAACAAAAAGGACTGCATACATCCACCTCATGCAAAATGACTACCTGTTAGACATTGCATACTTATGATGGATGTCAGTGCAGTGGCAAATGCAACGTGCACTTTAAACTGGAACCCCCAGACAGTTCCTACTGCTTGAGTACGTCTCATTGTAACAGAATTCATTTTACCCTTGGTGATAGAATGCTGTTTCAGCAAGAGGGGATCACTTATCAGGCAAATTAAATTCCCACTCAATTTCCTTATAATAACTCAAAAGAATGGGTATCTGAGCTTTGGGATTCAAGGAGAATTTATTACAAATCAGAAAATAAGTTTTATATGTATATGTAATACCTTTGGATGAACGCTAAAATATTGTAAATGATTATAGTGTTCATTTCAGCTCTAATGCATTTAATATCACAATAGGAGTAAACAAGTGTGTCTCATTCCAATTATAAGTTATGTACTAAATTTCTTTCTGCCAAGAGAAAAGCAAATTTCCAAAATTATTTCATTTTTTATTTTCTCTGTTGAGGATTACTAGAGTAAGCCAAAGTACAAACACAGGAAATTAGTTATTTATTTCCTTATATGAATAAAACAAAACTTAAAATAATTGAATCAAGTATTAGATTGAAAGGAAAACACACAGGAGAAATTACTTATAATAGTTACTTGATCTAACAACTTACTAAAGAATATAATTGAGCACCAATAACATACTAGATATTAAAATGGACCCATAATTAAGCACCTTATTATAAAGAATTCAGGTGGTGGATTCTGCTCTCAAGATATATTTGTTTTAAAATGGTACTTATAAAAAATGAAAAAAAATTCTTGACACAAAATTATTGAGGTCTATCCAGTTACTATCAATCTAGATTTAACCATAATGCAGGTGTCATTCCTAGGTCTTCTAAAAATTATTTTTGCTCTGATGATAATTTTAAAATCTGCTGACATAAAGTTTGTTTCTTCTTTTATTCTTGTGTTCTAGTAAATTATGGTTTAGATAACAGAGAAAGGTTCACATATTTAGACTTATTTTTATTTCAACCTAAAACTACTATATCGTAGGTAATTTATCTCTATCCTGCTAGACTTAATTCTTACATTGTACTTTGAATTATATTTTTTAAATGTTTGTTAGATTGTTAGTCTTATTTTTATCGTGTAAACTATACTAACTTGAATTAATTTTACCTACAAGGAGAGCTTAATTTCCCAACTAAGCCCGAAGGGAACAGAACACAGGACAGCTGGAGGAAGGAGGGTTTTAGGTTCAGATACCACAGACCATCACTTTAATACTAAGTTCTCATAGATTTCCATGAGGAGATGTTCCTTAATTTGCTACTTGCTTTTATGACCATCTCCAGAGAAGCTTTAAATGTTTATGTATAATCATAATATATAATACAATACATTATGTGATACAAAATATATACAGTATTTTCACTGGAGAGTGTTGCAGAGAAGGTCCTCACATCCTCAGGCTGGAATCCTCAAAGCTCCTTATCGGAAACAGTAAGTTTTTCTAACAATGAAGGAAGATAGCTGAGTTTTTATTATATAAGAGGTAAAGTTCGTCACTTTCAACAGTTGTACACCCTGTCTAGGATTTTTATTGGTTTATATAAATTGGTCTGTGGATTTTAAAAGCTTTTTTTTGTTTTAGACATATTTTATTTTTATTTAAAGTTTAAATATGTTTTCAAAGATAAGACTTGCTTAGCTTTTATCTTGGAAAGCCGTATATTGGCAGTCTAGCCTGTTTATCCTATTTGACTAGAAATCAAATGCATATTCTCACTTCAGGTGCTCTGGAGTTTCATCTCTTCCAGATCATGTATCCCTAACCATAAATAAGCATGCATGTATAAGGATGTATGGGAGAAGGTAGAGCTGGCTTTTTGTTTATACAATTTGTACTAATTACAGTGGAAGATCATTGCATATCTTGATTTAGGACCAGTAAGACAAAATACTTAGTACATCTAAATAAATGAGTAATAGAGATGTCTTTTTTAATGGGAGATGGAAAGTGGCTAATGTGCCGTGCCAACTAAGTCCAAAAAAGCAAGAATGAATCATTGGCTTTCAGTCTTCATTGACCACTTCAAACACTTTACGAAAAATCAGAAAGCAAAGGGAGAGGGGCTTGACAGATGTTAATAATCCCATTGCTCATTTGCTGAATCAGTAGCCTACTAATATGTTAACAAAGTCAACCATTAACAGAACATAATTGTAACCAGTCTTTAAATTCAGTATAAAATTTTGTGGCTTCACGTAGTTCAGATTTAACTTGCATTCACATCAACAATCGTTCTCTACAATTTACCCGATAAGGAGATAGCTCAGCTCAATTTCCTAAGTTGTAGTCACCCTAGAGTTTTAATATGTCATAAACCATGTGAAATGGTTAGTCAGTAACTGACTGACCTGATAAATAATCCATCAAAACCAGTAAGTATGGATTTATATAGTGCAAAATAGTAAAAAAACTTATAGATCCACTTTATTGTGTCGGATAAGCTATTAAGTACTATACTTGCATTGCACGTTTAATACCAAGAATAAAGATTATAAAATTAAAAACAAATATATGGTGTACTGATAATTAAAAGTTTGATGAGGAAAAATCAGGTAGCATAAAAAGATACTGACTCTAGATGGTCAGAGAACTCTTCCAAGTGTGGCATATGAACAGAAACTCCGGGATGAAGTAAGGAAGCAGTTGCTGAAAATGTCTTGTAGACTATCACACCAAGGAAAATAAACTGAACCAGTTAGCTATTGCTATATTCCAAAATCGTCATAAAACTCTGTGTTTTAAAACAATAAGGATGTAATCGATTCATGGGACTATATGGGTTTGTTTGTTTGTTTTTGTATTGGGCTGATTTCATCTCAGGTAACTTTCGCACCCCTTTTCAGTTGCCAGGTTAGCAGGTGGTTGACTGATGTAGGATGGCAGTGACTGGCGCAATCGATTCTGCTCCATGTGATTTCTCCATTCCTCAGCAGCCTAGTCACGACTGCTCACCTGATCATCTCAGAATCCAACGAAGAGAGGGAGGCACCCTAAGCCCCTTTCATTTTAGTTTTTGTTGTTGACACTATTACAGATGTGCACATTCTTCCTGCTTTGCCCATCTTCACTCAGCCCCACCCCCTTCCTTCCCTCTGGCCGTTGTTGTCTGTGTCTATGAGTTATGCATATATGCTCTTTGTCTGATCCCTTCACCTTTTTTCATCCTGTCTCCTGCTCCCCACTCCCCTCTGACAGCTGTTGGTTTGTTTCATGTATCCATGCCTCTGTTTCTATTTTGTATATCAGTTTATTTTGTTCATTAGATTCTACATACAAGTGACATCATATGGTATTTGTCTTTCTCTGACTGGTTTATTTCACTTAGCATTATAATCTCCAAATCATCCATGCTGTTGCAAAATGTAAGATTTCCCAGCCTAGTACTGGCAAAATGCCAGGATTTAGATCAATGAAACAGAATAGAGAACCCAGAAACCAACCCACACCTATACGGTCAATTAATATTTGATATTGGAAACAAGAACATACAATGGATTACAGAGTCTTTTTAATAAATGGTATTAGGACAATTGGACAGGTAAATGCAAAAAATGAAACTAGACCACCAATTTATACCACACACAAGAATAAACTCAAAATAGATAAATGACTTTCCAGATGGGGAGAGGGGAGGGGATTATAAGGGAAAAAGGTGAAGGGTTTGCAGGAAAAATTATGAATGACACATGGACAATAATAAGGGGGAAGGGTGGAAACAGGGGAGGGAGGTGGAGAGGGCTGGGGTATTGGGGAGGGGTGGGAGGAAAAGCAGAAAACTGTACTTGAACAACAGTAAAAATATTAATTAAAAATAAAAAATTTAAGTCTTAAGTTGTAAACCATAAAGATTCTATAAGAAAAGATAGGCAGTAAAATCTCAACCATCTCTCATAGCAATGTTTTTACCAATATGTCTCCTAGGACAAGGGAAATACATGAAAAAATAATCAAAAAGGATAACATCAAACCAAGAAGCATTTGCACAGCAAAAGGTGCCTAGACTCTAAATTGAGCACCCTCTCTTACTTTTGTTACATTCTTTTGACCTGAAAAAATCACAGTCAGGCCAAAGTTAAAGCGTGAAGGAAAGAAGCTCTATCTCTTAATGAAATGAGCTGCAGATCATTTTACAAAGGGCATATATACAAAGAGAGGAGTGAAGAATTACAGCCATTTTTGCAATCAATTTACCAAAGAAACTATATACAAAGGGCTGGAACTGGAAATATGATTGGCATGTCCAAAACTAGCATTGAGATCATTGTGGCTGGAACATGGTGAGCAAAGCGGATAAAGAAACAAACTCAGGGAGAATATCAGAGGATATAAAGTTCCTGGTAAGCAGTTTGTACTTTATTACAAGTGTCACAAGAAAGCACTGAAGGTTTAGAGGAGGTAATTAAACTGATTTAATTTACATTTTTAAAAAATGGTATTATTAAAATATCATTCTTGCTTGATTTGAAAAATTTGTTCTGGGAAGCCTAGAGTAGATGCAGTGTAACCAGGTAGACAGCTGAAAGGTGGAAGAATAAGTCACCCCAAAATGTCACTTGGCGGTTGAATTATTTTGAGCTAAAGTGTGGGGAACTCTGGCCAGCAAAGTTCTTCCAGCCACCTGGGATGAGAATAAAGAGTCCTCCCAGACAAAATCTTGTTGCTCTGGTGGGGAAGGGGGTGGTGCTTCCTTCTACTGGAGAATGCCCGCATGGCTTTTATTAGGGTTGGGAAGTGCAGGGGGACAGAGCACATGTGCATAGCTTGTCAATCGATGTCCAAAAGGCTATAGTCAGAAAAAACTTACACTATCTATAGATAACAAATGAAGAAACACAGAAATCTTTTCAAGTCAGGGTTTGTGAGACAGGCAGACACCAGATGGTTGTAAAGGCGTATATCATGAAGTAGGGAGTTCCACTCCTTATGCCTTGGACTCAAACATCAGGGTTATACTGACAGGGCTTATCACTGGGCGGAGCAGGCGCCAAAGGACAAAAATGTACATTTTAGTCTGATTCCCACGGGAACCCCGGGTGTAAGAATTGAGTCATGCCTGCCACCTGCGCTATTTCCTGGTTTTCTAGGGAGCCTTACCAGCCCCTTTCAGAGCTTGCTCTCGTGGGGCTACAATCTCTGAAACCACACAGAGCAGTCCCCAATACTAAAGGTACTTGGAAAACAGCAGATAGAAAAAGGACACTCTGATTTCTTCCTTTTCATCCTGAAAATAGGAGATAAAACTCCCATATGAAAGCTTCCCTTTCTATACCAGAAGAAAATAAATATTCTTATTATCGAGGGTCAGAAATAGAAAGAATTCTGCACAAACAGACCTTATTAAAATAATCTTACCTTCCTTTAGCCATTCATATATTTTAGTTACTTTTCCATAATTGTTTCTCTTTGTTCAACCTGATATAAAAGCATTTATGTTTTGCCTCTTCTTTAGGTCTTTATTTCTTTATGGGAACCCCAATGTCTCATAAATGTTATGTAAATTTTTACGTCCATTCCCTGTTAATCTGGATCTTGTCCATTTAGTTCTCAGGTGCAGCCGAAAACTCGAAGAGGACAGGGGTAAATTTTTGCCACACCTACATGGCAAAAATTACACAGTCTAGGCAAGAGATAGGAAAATATTGGAGGCAATGGTTGATGCAAGGACTCTCCTGTGGATTTCTAGTAACTACCTTTGCTCATCACACACTTCTTCTTTAAGCCAGTTTGTTCACTGCAAAACACTTTCCTCTTTATTTATTTCAAGGTTTGGTTTGGTTTTCTTGTTACTATTTCTATTTTATTAGCTACTGTATTTCACCCATTTTGCTAGCTGTTTCTCATCCAATCACCTCTTAAATGTTTAATTTCTTCAAGGTAAGTCCTAGGTTATTTTCTCTTCTCTATATAATCTTTTTTCCCACATTATCTTTACTCATTTTATAGGTTCTTCTTTTACCTTACGTTAGCCCTGACTTTTCCTCTTGGTTTCAGAAAAATAAAGTCCAGGGTCTATTTTTGAGATGGATCCTGGCTCGTGGGGTCTGCCATTGTGGATGAGGCATGAGACACTCACACAGACTACTGAGTCCTGTGAAGGAAAAGGGACAGCATGGCTATTTTCTCAAGGGGAGCAAAAGCCTTGGTCCTTGCTATGACTGGCTTTTATTGGGTTTCTCGGCAGGTAACATAATGGTTCTCATTTACTATGCACAGGCTCGCTTTAGGTGGTTACCTTTTACAGACAACAAAGGAGATGATACCGATAATCACATCACAGAAGAAGGATATTTGCAAATGAAAAGGGAAAAGTGGTTGGACCGTTTACACTGATCCTTCCAAAGTTTAGCATGGATTTTAGGAAGTTACAGTAAACACCTGCTGTCTCAATTCAGGGTAAGGAAGTTTTAGCAAAAGCAAGTCTCACAGCAGTCCAGGTACAGTGCAGGCCTTATTACCCATGGGAGAATCTATCCGTGGGGCATGGGTCCTGTGCATCTCCAAGTGGGAGCTGTGCCCACGCCATGCAGAATGGTCTCCTACATATTTTATATCTCCATTTGAGTGTGTTACATACTCATGAGCCCTAACATAGTCCAAACTAAACTAACGTCATCCAACTTTACTGAGGTGGCTGAGCACATATATCCATGTCCTAATCTGCCTTTAAATTGGAATTCAGTTGATGACCCAGCCCCAGATATGGCTTTCTTGTCAGCACCACTGGAGCACAGCAGTGCCACTATAGGTGCTTCTGTGGGCTTCCTCTCCTGTGAGTCTTGCAGGTTGCTCTCCCTCCAGACCTCTGAGCCCTGGCCTGCTAGTGTGGAGAGCAGAACCAGAAAATTATGTTGGTTTGATCAAGAGAGCATAAAGTATTTAAAACAAAATGGAGTCAATCATGTCACCAAGATGACTAACATCAGCCATGACACTTTGGTTCAAGAGGGAAACTACCTAAGTCATGCTAGATACATCTGTCAAGAAGACACATCTAAGATATCTGCACACATGACCTGCAGAGTGGGGCCACACATAGACAGTCTCCTAGGGAGGTTCCCCATTTGCCACCAGGGGTGCCAAGACAACTATCAAGAGACCCAGAATGGTAGAGTGTGCCACTTTCAAGGGTATAGCTGAGGCAGGCTCCAGACCACTGCTGAGATAGCGAGCTCCATACATCAGAGGGCTGCCCCTTTCCACACTGATCTTCCTTGGCACTGACTGGTGGATGCTCTGGCTTGCAATTGAGGATTTCATCTACCCTGCTGCTTATCTGGCTCTGGAAATCCTTCCTTGCAAGATGTTAATGACTCCCTTGCCCACCATGCTGTCACCTGAACATGCTGACTGACACTCTGGGACTCAGGTTCATTATGCCCCATTGATAGCTGTGTGTGTGTGTGTGTGTGTGTGTGTGTGTGTGTGTGTGTTACATTTCTCTTAGATCGTTTAGAGGGTTAGTAGGATGTTAATGTATGTTGATGTTCTACTCTGAGTGGACCTGCATTTAATAAAAACTGAGTGAGTAGTACAGTTACACTGCGTGACTCTTGTCTGTCCCTTGGTGCTGGGCTTCTCAGCAGTCAGCTAGCCAAGTAGATGCCTGGATGACTTATAGGAAACACTATATCAAAAACAGTTGCTCGTGACAGGTAGTCTCAGGCCAGCTATGACCAAAGTGGCAGGCATGAACTCAGGAGACAGGTGGCAGTAATCACGGAGATACTGGATGCCCTCGTTGGTAAAGAACCAGTAGAAATGTCTCCAGGCAAACAGTTGCATAGACTCATGATTTGTGAGACTGCATGGCCTTCATGACATGAAGGTCAAGCATGTTCTTGTCTGCCAGCTCGGGCTATTTAAACATCTTTCTGGCCACCATCACTCCCACTTTACAAGCATTTATAAATGGCTGAGATGGAAAGGAAAAGTGGAAATCCTTCTTTCAGCTGAGACTTTAAAGGGATAATTAAAGTGAAATGAAGTCATATAATTGGATCAGAAGCCAATGTGACTAATGTACTTATAAAAGGAGGGAGAGACACAAGAGATGCAGTTGTACAGAGAAAAAACTACTTTAGGACACAATGAGAAGGAGGCCATCTGCAAGCCATAGCGAGAGGCTCCAGGATCAACCAAACCTACTAATTTCTTAATCTTAGACTTCTAATCCCCAGAACTGGGAGAAAATTAACATTTTTTTTTAAACCATCTATTCTACAGTATTTTGTAATGGTAGCTCCAGCTACCTGGTTGTTTGAGAAACAACACTCCTGCATTGTAGAGGCACTAAAAAGACCAGTGGACAAAGTAAAAGGATATTTTAAGAACTAGATAAATTTTGAATATGCTCTCAATCTACACACAGATCAATCAGCATTGTATGGAAGCCTTTCCATTTTAAGGAAAACTTCAGCTCCATTCCTTATGCAACAACTAAACAAAGTGATACAGAGGGTGACACCTCAGAAACTAGCTTTAAAAATAAAAAATAAGGAACAACAATAATTAAAAGATCAGATTATTGGAAGCATCTACTTTTTAGAGGAGACAGACTTTGTAGTTTTAGTCCAGGCAAGTTTCTTAAAATAACAATAATACTTAGAAAGAAAATTGCGAATATGGAGTTGTTTCAACATATTATCTAAAATGTCCGATTTTCAACAAAGATATGGAAAATAAAGCAATGTGAAACATAGTCGAGAAAAAATGGTTAATGGAATTTGACTGTAAGAAGCTCTATTGTTGAAATTACTTAACAACGATTGCAAAATATGTTTTATAAATCTGCTAAAATTTTATTTTATTTTATTTTTAGATTTTATTTATTTATCTTTAGAGAGAAAGGGAAGGAGAGAGGGAGAGAAACATCAATGTTCGGTTGCCTCTTGTATGTCCCCTGCCGGGAACTGGCCTGGCAACCCAGGCATGTGCCCTGACTGGGAATCGAACCGCGATCCTTCGGTTCGCAGGCCCGCGCTCAATCCACTGAGCTATCTGCTAAAATTTTAAAGAAATCTATGATCAAAAGAGAAAGGGTAGTGATTCAACAAATATGGAATCTCAATATAGAATTGATAAATATGAAGAAGAAGCAAGTGGAAACTCATTACATAGCCTCAGTACAGGTTAGAAATGGCAGAAAATTCAGGGAACTCAAAGTGAAATGCATAAAAATCATCCAGCCCTGAGAACAGAAAGTCAAACAGGTGAAGACAAATTAGCCTCCCAATAAATACCTGATAGAGTTCTAGTCAAAGATAAGAATGAAAGGGCAGAAAAACTTTGAAGAAATTATGTATAAAACATGTTCGAATTAATTGAAAACATTAATCTTCAGATTTTAGGAACACAAAAAAACCCATATTAAAATAATCACAGAGATCCATCATTTAATGAATGGAAATATTAAATAACCATATGTTTTAGGCAAAATAGACTCCCACAAAAGATACCTAGGTTAAAGTTACCTATTAAAAGTTGTAGAAATTGTATGTATGTATGTGTATGTATTTTCTATGCTATTCTATTCTATTATTAATCACATTACATTCTATTCTATTATATTATACACATATACTTCATCCCTGTGCTGTTTGAAGAATAATAAAATAAAAATGCCACTGATGGTTTGAAAATAAAGGAAAAATAAATGGCAATAGTAAAAATTTCAGTGCAATAATAATACTGTGAAATGAAATAGGATTAATTCAAATTATCAGAAGGAATAAAGTGGATTATTTCAAATTGATAAAAATACACAAGAAAAGCAACATTTGATAATAAACAGTAATATTCCTAACAATTTAATTTCAGAATATATAATTCAAAAACTGATATAAAATGTAAAGTATAACTCACAATCTTTTTCAGAAAACATAAAATCAAATTAGAAAAATTGCATACATCTAGACAACCTGACCAAAAATACACAATTCTAAACCACAATAAAAGTCTTTCATATAAAAGTACATATAAGTTTCTACCATTCATTACTAAATAACCCAGACCAAAACAGAAAATTTATGGGGTTTCTAAAGCAATGCACAGTGAAAAAATCATAATCCTAAAATCCTTCATTAAAAACCACAATAAAAACAAAAACAAAAAGAGTGAGTAAAATACCTAAGATTTAAATTTTTAAAAAGCCCATAAATTGGGGAAGATTAATAAACATAAAACAGAAATAAAAGTAATAGTGCAATAAAGAAACAGAGTTAATCAATAAGAGCCAAAACTCCTTCTTTGACTACTTCAAAAAATGAACTGCCTACTGAAAATAATAAAGAAGATAAGTGCAAATCATTGTTATTAAAGAAAAGAAATATAATCATATAAGGAAGTTACTTATAATATTTTTGTTAAAATAAACATTAAACTTAAGATGAATCAGACCTCTTCCCAGGAACACACAAATGCCAAATTGACTTAGGAGAAATGAAGAACATGAATCCATCAAAAAGCAGAGGAGGAATTATAGATCTACCTTCTGAAACAGGGCGGTTTTAGATGAGTTGTATCAAGTTATGCATCTGTTATATCCTATGTAGGACCTGTTATTTCTTATTTATACAAAGACACCCAGGGAAATGAAAATAAAAGCAGCTATCAAATCTCTTTATGAGGCAAAAAGCCTTAAAATTAAATTTATAATTAAACATTATCCAAATTTATTTGACAAGTAGTATTTACCTGATACATTAGGGATGTCTCAACATAGAAAATAGATTGATATAATTTACTATGGGTTAGACTAAGATAAGGAAAAATAAGCACTTCATTTTATGCCAAAAACAATTGATATTATTAGTATTCTATTGCTATTTAAAAATTAAGAAAAATAGAAACAGGGAGAAGATATTTTGCATCATGCTAAAGATTAAAACCCCAAATCTAAAGCAAACATCATATTTCGTTATGACATTAAATTGGTGACCATAGAATCTGGATCAGAATAAGAATTCTTGATTTTATCTCTCACCTTTAGTGTTATATAAGGAAATCTTCTAGGCAAGATGTCAGATTAGGTAAACATGGCTTGCCTCCTCATACAACCAATCAAAATTACAACTAAATTATAAAACAACCATCACTCAGAACAAGCATAATCAAGTAGAAAGGAAGTTTGACAACTACAGAATTAAAGAAAGCAGATCCATCCAGACTGCTAGCAGGGGTGGAGAGGCAGACACATGGAATGAACTGGTCCCATACCCATGGGTGGTGGATAAAAATTTGAGAGGAATATCTTGGGAGCAAGGAGTCCCAGTCCCACAACAGTCCCACCAGCCCAGGGTTGCAGTGACAGGAATATAATTCCCTTTAACTTCTGGCTGAAAAATCAGTGGGGATTGAGCTCATGGAAGAAACTACTGGAGTCCCAAGCAGTTCCTCTTAAAGGACCCACATACAGATTTACTCAGACTCGCTCCTTCTGAGCTCCAACACAGAGGTACCAGCTTGATAGGCAACAGTGGCATACAGGGAGGAACTGAAGCTAGTGTCTGTCATCAAGGTGAGAGCTGGGGGACAGATAGGAAAGTGGGCAGAGGCCATTGTCCTTTTTCTGAAATCTCCCCCAACCCTGGCAAAGCCACAGAGCCTGCAGGCATGTACCATATCTGATACTCCTTCAACCTGGCTAACACTGTTAGCTGCACCCTGGGGATTATCTTGAGACTCCATTCCATCCAACTCACAGGCCCACCCAAACTGTTAATGGGGTCTTTTTCATATGAATGGTCTTGGCTCATGCTTCACAATTTCCTAAATCCTCTCAAACAAGCAACAGCCAGTCTAAGTGAGTCCTCAGCCCCTGTATCTCTTGCTAAGTAGCCCCAGGCACATCACTGGCAGCAGCCAGCCTAGATTCACAGTTTGGCTTCACTTGGGAAACTCCAAGCCCAGCACAAGTAGCAACCATCTCACATTTCTTTATAGCTCATGAAGGATGGCCCTGGGCAGACCACAGGTGGGGGTTGACCTTGACTTGCACCACCCTGGAAACCCCAGAGCCTGCACGCTCAGTGGATACCTACAGACCATATCAAAGCACCATTATCTTGCCCCTGCACAACTGATCCTCCAAGGAGGGCAGAGGTTGGTGGTCAGTGGACACAGCCAGTCCTTGATGCTGACTGGCCTGGGTAAATCCCTCTCATTTGACCTGCCAATAGCAACCAAGGCTCAAATACAAGAGGAGCATGTAGTCAGCACACAAGGAGGGCACACCTCAAGTACCTACCTTGAGTGATAATGGAGGCTGTGCCACTTGACCCTACAGGACACCTACTACATTAGGCCATGCTACCAAGACAAGGAGTCATAGCAACTATACCTACTAGATAGAAACAAACAGAGGAGGCTGATAAAATGAGGAGATAAAGAAACATGGCCCAAATGAGAAAAAAATAAAAAAAGATCAAAACTCCAGAAAAAAGAACTAAACAAAGTGGAGATATGCAATCTATAAAATGCAGAAATCAAAACACTGGTTATCAGGATGGTCAGGGAATGTAGTGGGGAACTCAACAGCATAAAAAAGATCCAGTCAAAAATTAAGGATAAACTAATTGAAATAAAAAACAACTTACAGGAAAACAGCAGTACGATGGATGAAGCTAAGAATCATACCAATGATTTATAACATAAGGAAGCAAAAAGCAACCGATCAGAACAACAATAAGAAAAAAGCATAAAAAAAAAACCCTCCGAGTATGTAGTGTAAGGAACCTCTGAAACAACTTCAAGTATTCAAACATTAGCATCATAGGGGTGACCAAGGAGAAGAGAAAGAGCAAGAAATTAGATATGTTTGAAAAATAATGGAAGAAAACTTCCCTAATTTGGTAATGGAAATAGTTGTGCAAGTCCAGGAAACAAAGAAAGTCCCAAACAAATGGGTGCAAACAGCTCATTCCAAGGTACATCAGAATTAAAATGACCAGGGTGGAAAATACAGAGATAATCTTAAAACCATTAAGAGAAAAGCAGTTAGTTACCTACAGGGGAGTTCCCATTACACTGTTGGGTGATTTCTCAAAAGAAACTTTTCAGGCTAGAAGGGATTTGGCAAGAAATATTCAAAGTGATGAAAAACAGGGACCTACAGCCAAGATTGCTCCACCCAGCAAAGATATCATGCAAAATCAAAAGGCAGATTAAGAGTGTCCCAGACAAGAAAAAAGCTAAAGGAGTTCATCATCACCAAACCATTATTATATGAAATGTTAAAGGGACTTATAAAAGAAAAAAAGAGAAGATCAAAACTATGAAAAATAAAATGGCAATAAATACATATCTATAGACAATTAAATCTAATTTAAAAAAGCAAGCAAAGAAGAACAGAGGCAGAATCATGGAAATAGAGTGTTTTGATGGTTGCCAGGTTGGAGGGGGTTATGGGGGAATGGATGAAGAGTGAGGGGATTAGGAAGTGCAAATAGGTAGTTGCAGAATAACCATGGGGTTGTAAAGTACAGTATAGGAAATAGAGTAGCCAAAGAAATTATATGCATGACTCATTGACATGAACAATGGTGTGGGGATTGTTTGAAGAAGTGGGAGTGCTGGGTAAAGTGGTCAAAAGGGGAAAAACTGGGACAACTCTAATAACATAATTAATAAAACATTTTTAAAAGATATAAGAATGTAAAAATAAGTGTGCATTTAATCAGGCAAAAAAATTAGCCAAAACAATAAGATAAGAATAATAATAATAAAAGACTAGATATTGGGAAAGAAAAGGGTTTATAAAAATGATATTTAATTTTTAATTATTTACAAAACAAATCAATTGGCAAGCTATCATAAGTCATAATTTAGTCACTTGGATGAATAAAAGATCAAATATGGGAAAATTAACAGATTTTATTTATATTAGAAATAAACTATATATTTAAAAAGTGTAGTCCATTTATAATAGCAACCAATACCCAAAGAAACTCAAATTAACTAAATTTGTATTAAGAATTTTTAAAACTCTATTGAAGAATGTAAAGAAGATATGAATAAGAAAGAATTACTATTGTGTCTATGCATCCTTTCATATATGTGACTACTTCAGTAATGTCATTACCTTTGTCCAAACTGATCAAAAAATGCAATGATAGTATAATTAAAAAAAGATTAAAGAGAATATTTTGGAAGCATATCAACTTGATCTTGAAATTGATATGAGAAAACATATCCAAAAATAAGAAGAACAATTTAGGAAATTAAAAACAAAGATATGAGTTTTCTGATTCTGATGTAAAAATAGCTATTCATCTATGATAATAAAATGTGTGTTATCACAGGGTTAGACAAATGAGCAGAAAATAAAAATGGGATTTCAGAGAGTACAGAAATAAACAGATATATAGAAGGATACTTACTTCATTGTAAAACTTCACATATGTGGCACAAAAGTGGATTATTTAAGAAGTGAGTTCATGATATTGAGGGGAATTTTAAATTATTTTTTTTTTTTGTGCGATTTACACAAACTCTAAAATTCAAAGATATTGTAAGGGAAGACAGAAAATCTGTTTATAGCCCTGGAATTAATGAAAATATATTTCAGTTGATCTTGATGTAAATCTTTTGTCTTATGATGACCAGTGTCAACTGAGTTTCTAGAAACAGAAACTAAACTTAGAGGCATTAGACAATGATAATATAAATGATAAATTAGACAAAAAAATAAAAATTTAATTAGCTAGCTTTGATTCCAAATGCAAGTTAAATATTTACATAAGTTGATTAAGATTGTTCTTTCTATCATTTTCTTTTAATTTGATTAAAATGAAATAAGACATGCATAATTTATAAGAAGTTTTCATGTTGCAATCTTAGCTTCCTATGCGTTCTTTTTATTGTTTTTGAATGAGTTGAAGCATTTTAGATTTATAGGTTTTATTTGTGTTGTTTCTTCTATTTTTTTCTGAAGACATTTATCTAAAGAGAATTGATAGAAATATTTGAATTAGTTTGAATAGTCTAATTTTATCAAATTGTGTTTTCATAATTTCTTATTAGGTGTTAATAGGAAAACACATTCAATGGTGAGAGACAAAGAAATTTGGGGTTATATATAGTTTATGAATGTTAATGAGCATTGTAACTTTTTATAAGAAAGACATTGTTTTAAAGTTTCTCATATTTATATGATTGCTGAAACTTGTTTTGCAAAAAGCATTTTATAGAGCCTATTTAGGAAATATGCAATTTATTGCTAATCATTGTTATGTGTTTAGCACTGTAAAATAATTAGACTCTGCAAACACAATTTATAAAAACATAATGAGTTCCAGATACTAGTTATCAAATAAATATGAGTTATTTATTGTAGGATTAGAGAGGAATTCAAATGTCACTTCTGTTTTTCTTCACTTTCTTTTATAGTTTTATATATCCGTTTATTTTCATATATATAAAATAAATCTCCTCAAGTCAATTGCAGGCATTTTTAGGTGGAAAAAAGTAATGAAATCTACTCTTAACAATGAAAAGCACTTCAGTTTATTAAATTAATGAACATTAATTTCAGCATTTCCAATTAACCTTCTCTATCCCCAAAGTCCCCTAGAGTTCCCAGTTGTCATTGTACATTAATCTTTCTCAGCTATGACTTGAATCGTGCTTTTGGTAATGTGCCATTCTTAGTGACAGTGATTAGTTAGAAAGAAGCATCTCATTAAGAGGTTGAATTCCAAAGTATCAACAGATATAACAGTCATCTGGCAGATCGTCTGGCACATATCCTTGCATCCATGGAAATAAAAATGTGGATTCATCAATATTAAGAACTTCCCTTCCTTTTATTCATTACATATCAAACTACTCTTGCATAGATGGAACTACATTCTCCCCTACTCCTTAAATAAGTATTCATAAAATTAAAGTATAGGATAGTATCAATGTAGAGACAGAAAACTGAGTCTAAGGCAAGGATTTTTAAAAATAAATTATAAACATCATTTGTCTTATAAATATCGAACCTGAATTAAAAACTAATACTGAAAAATAATTATGAAATAATGCATGGAATCATAAAAACTTCTTTAAAAGGAAAAAACTCATAAAATCTGTCATTTTTACTTTCATGAAGGAATGCTCTGTATTGAAACTTAAATAACTTTTAAGCAGAAGTCTATGATAACTAGTAAACCTGTGAATCAATAAAATGTGGTTCATTAAGTATGATCATCAAAATTCTTACTTCCTAAAAATACTCTTTGGAAATAACAATGATAGTTTTTATTTAATCCAGACTATCATATTAAATTCAAAACTGATACAATTATTTTGTTTAATATATCTTCATTTCAAAACTTGAGCAAAGATGATTTTTGGTATCTTCTAATTAAGGGAATTTTATTGGCCAACTGTCCATATTTTTACAGAAATATAAAACATTTTTCAACTCTTTTTCATCTACTAAATCCATATGGTTGTCTAGAATGAAAGATAGTTTGAAACTATTTTCCTGCCAGAGGCCTCCTAATTTAGATGTCCATAGCAAAACCAAGAAGTTTTTACACAGCTGTGAAATACTTAAGTGACTCCCTAAAAGTACTCTAAGACTTGCCACTGTAGCTAGTAAGACAGAAAATAATTATTGCTACAAATTGTTTTATTATAAAAAGTAAAAATGATTTTGCCTTTTTTCTCTCTTGTAAAAAGGTTATTTAGTCTCACATTTATTATCAAAACAAAAACAACAACAACAAAAAAAAACCCTTAGGAACAAATACCCTTAACTTCTTAACTTTACTGTTGAGAAGTATATGCTCGGCATTTATGAAAGATGAACTTTTTATCAAGGGGGCTATTTTAAAAATCTAAGACAATATATCTAAATAAAATTATCAATGTTTTGTTCTGACTCACAAGAAAGATATATTACAGATATCAAAAAATATAACTGGATAGGCAGTGTGTACAAATATTGAACTTTCTAATGAATGTTTATTTCATCCTAGTATTAATTACATATATCTGAGCAAGATGATATAGTCCATTTTCTATTTCCTATAAAAATAAAGATCTGGGCCAACTAATCAAAAATATAAATTACCCTCTAGATTTAGGCAAGCTGCATTCAAATATTCAAATAATCCATTTACAAAGTAGGTAGGGATATCTGTCTATCTATAACCAATAAAAGCAACAGAACTTGAGATTTGGTTGGAATATAAAATGGTTTGGTTTCAAATTGTGTAACTATAAATAAGTTACTTAACTTCTAAGTTTAGTTGTCTTATCTGTAAAATGCAGTTCTGGTGTGAACTGTGGGAGTTCGTGTTTCCTTTAAAGCATTTAGCACGGTGCTTACAGAGGAAATAGAGTAGTGTTTGAAAGCATTGCCTGGTTTGAGTCCAACTCTGCTGGTTATCAACAATTGACTTAGGGCAAGTTACTCACTGTGCATCAGTTGCTAATCTGTATAATGGTGATAATATTTGTATACATTATATAAGGTGCCAGCAAAAACAATGTTAATTATGTAAAGAATTTTTTAAAGATTTTATTTATTTATTTTTAAAGAGAAAGGAAGGGAGGGAGAATGAGAGGGAGAGAAACATCAATGAGCAGTTGCCTCTCATGTGGCCCCCCACTGTGGACCTGACCTGCAACCCAGGCATGTGCCCTGCCTGACTGGGAATTGAACCAGCAACCCTTCGGTTCACAGCCTGTGCTCAACCCACAGAGCTACACCAGCCAGTGTTGTGTAAGGGATTTTGAATTGAGGTTAGCACAATCTTAACAAGAATGTGTATGTGTTATTTTTATTACTACAGTTGTACCCTGGTACATATAAGAATAACTCATTTTTGACAATCACTATATGTATCAATGAGAATCAAAAGTTTTGTAGTAATTATTAAGAAATTTATTGTATTTTTTCAAAATATTGAAGAGTTTCACTTCATATTTAGGCAATACATCAGTGCACTCATGCAAAAATAAAGATGTTCTAAAGAGGCCTCAGATAGGGAGAAGAGGAGACGAAAGGACAAGAAAGGGAAGGGAGAAAAATTGAAGTTCTCCAAGGATGTCTCCAGTGTAAAATTCTGCAATCTGATTAGTCTCCAGATGCAAAAAAATGAAGGAACAGACATGATTTGTCTAATCTTTCTCAACCATATTATTCATCGTGAAATTAAGAACTGACCATTCATTCTTCCACTGTAGAATAGCATTTTAGGTAATTATTGGATCGAATGGAAATACGTAAAGAAAAAAGAGTTCTGATTAAAGTGGTTGATAACCTGAGTATATGCAGTTATTGAAGATTTGTATTTGACCATGTTACAAGGGGTCTTGAAGCTGGAAAGCTTCAAGTTTTAATACATCAAAGATAAAATAAAATTGATTTTTTTCTGCTCAAACTCACATCACAACAACAAAGAAAAATAGGACGAGTAAAGAGATTGCCATTTTCCACAAAAATAACAGCCTTTGTGTCTCTAAATGGGCCAGGAAAGGCTCCCACTACACGCAGTGAGTCAAACTGAAGGGAGAAAAGGTATTTAGGAAAAATGATTGGAGTGCAGACCTCAGACCAGAAAGTTCTTCAAAGAAGTCACCAGTCCTTTGTCTATAACAACAAGAATGGATACTGCTCAGTGATGAGTGTTCTTGTTTTGCAGGAGGGTTGAACATGGAATCACGAAGACATACGATTGACAGCTCATAATGGGTAGGTCAGTACCTGCTGAAGGGAGGTTTCTGAATCAATACACATTGTGTAAAATCGCTAAATAATTCCAAAGCCAGCCATTGCTTATAATAAAAAGGAACACAAAAATATTCTTCAAAAAATGTCAATTAATAATTTGACACATCATAGCAGCAGAATTCATATAGACATGAAATATGTTACCAAAACATGTGAAGAGGAAAGACCAAGCCATCTTTGCTCTTGTTTCTTTCAGAATTGACAACTTTTTAATAGACATTCATTTTTAAACAGACATTTTGGGAAAAATTATTACATTTTTCATAAAATATACTTTGAATGACATAGCTTTAATATATATAGTTGGAGAGAATTGACATAATTTTACTATTTGTGTCAACTAAGAATGTGTAGTATTCTCTATGCCTATTATTAACATCTTATACTAGAGTTTTTACATTTTTTTCTGTAGAGTTCTTGGCATGTTAATTCTTACTAATTTATACTTTCCTCTTGCTAATATGAAAGATACATTATTTATAATTATGTTTAGAGTTAGTCATTTCTGTTGGAGATAAATGCTATTGATTGTTTTAAGTTGCCCTCACACCCAGGGATCTATTCTAATTAGTTTTAATGGACTGCTGATTTTTCATGAAATTATAATAACTTCTACAAATAATGACAATATTGGTTTCTCCTTAAGAGATTTCCAAAACCCCCGTGTACATTTTTATTCCTATATTATTGTCTGTACCATCCTGTACTATATTAAGCCAAAGCTCTGTGCTCCGTGAGTGTGGCTGCTCCTGTAATTGGACGTAATCCTTGCCAGACCCTTAGAAGTTATGTCTATCAGCTGCTCTTAAAGTATTGTTTTTAGTTTTTAAATGTTTGGCCTGTACGAAGTGTGGGTTTATATTTACCCTTATGACATAGTTCCCAAGTTATCACCAGGCATGTGAGAGGAGAGTATGAACGGGAGAAAAAAAAATTAGTCCTTGATCTGTTTTGTTAACTGAAATAGAGACACCTGCTTAAAAGATGTCCCTGCCTTAGCCGACTGGCCCAGTAGATTGGAGAATCGTCCTATACACCAAAAGGTTGTGGGTTTGATTCCCATTGAGGGTACATATCTAGGTTGTGGGTCCATCCCCAGTCATGGCATGTACAGGAGGCAACCGATCAATGTTTCTCTGTCACATCACTGTATCTCTTTCCTTCTCTCCCTCCCTCCTTCCTTCCCTTCTTCTCTCTCTAAAATCAATAAACGTATCCTTGGGTGAGGATTTTTTTTTTTTTTTGTAAAGAAGCTCTTGATGCTGCCTTGTGAGCACTCCGTATTTCTGACTTGTATACTTGCTGCTCGATTTGGCCTCTTGGGGTCTCTTAAATGTCTAGGTGAGGGTAATGCTTCCAAAGGTGCATATTGTAAAATAATTTCCAAAATAGGATACATTTTCAAACCCATGGTTCAGGAAACTCTGAGGCAGAAAAAGTGTAGAAAGGGAAATGCTAAAGAGAAATCAAAGCCTCTAATGAGAGACAAAATTACCATGGATTGATGATGAAAATTCCATAGCAAATATAAGAGGATGCATCTTCCCTTCTTGAGTGAATAAAGTCTAGAGTAATTTCCTATCTAGTTTCCCCTGACTCGATCCACTAGTGTTTCCATTTGGTCCAATGCATGGGAGCGGGCTGCAGGGTGACTAAAAATATGCCTAGTGGTTTCAGGGAGAGGCTCAGGCAAAAGCCAGACACCAGGTGAATGAGCATGAAAAGGTGGAGGGCTCTGGGGGATGAGAAAGGGTTTTCACTCTCCTACTAGGAACTAGGATTTTACCTTTGCTTTTTGGTAAAAGGAGTTTGAAAGAAACCAATATAATGCACCTCAGCCATCAAAAAAAATCCACTTGGACTCCATTGTGGTCTCTCCTCAAAGGCCTCTGGTAACCAAAGCCTCCTAGTCATGCCTGAGGGTGAGCCTTTTGAAGAGACACTGGCCCAGCCCAACCTGGGAGCTGGCCAGCCAACGTTTGACGTTAGTCAAGTGTCACCCACCTTCTTGATGAGCTTCACCTCCTCACCCAAGAAGTGGTTCTCCAGAAGTCACAGAGATGAGGGTCTGTGAGGGTAGAACCCAAGCAACCAGATCCAAAAAGGAGTGCGTCAGGTTCTTCTCCAAGGCATGGAGGCTTCCTTGGTATCCTGAGTTTTACCCCATTCATCGTGGAAAGGCTTATGCATGTCCTGGAAATGAATATGGCAACCAAGCTGGTTTTGCATCTTTAAGAGATGCTTAGTGCCCTCCTGCATTCCCTCAGCCAACTTGCAGAAGAAGTGTCCCACGAACTCCAGAGCCACATTGTTGCAGTGGAAATAGAAGCCCAGAGAGAGGTAGGTATAGGAGGCTCATGGATACAGGTTGACTTGACAGTTGACAGCAGCCTCCACCTGGGTGGAAAAATTCTGGTGAATTTGGGAGCTCATGGTTTTTTGGCGATAAGGAGTTAAGGTCAAAAACTGGTGTTAGTTGATCTTGGAGGTTGAGAATGGCTGAGGTGGTTCCAAAGGTGCTTAGAGGGTGGCTGGAGGCTGGAAGAAGGGGTACCCCTGGGACTGTTCTGCCTAAGCACTGCTGAAGCAGTAGACAGAACTGGGGGGCCACCCAGGGCACCGCCAGACTGCGGTGCATTTAATGATCTGAAAACAATACTTTAAAATAACATTATAAAGGCAAAAATAATATAATTCAAATATGCCATATACATTACCAAATTATCTATTGATTATATATGATACATAAGAAAGATTCCTAAATTCTGGAACCTAAAACAAAAGTAAAAATGAAAATACTACTTGTGAAATGGTGAGATATAGCTTATACAGAATTTAGAGAGTATTTAAGTATTTAGAAATATTCTGTCCACTTGGATACTTAGACCTGGGTGCCACTAGTCATATAGCTATGGACATTTAGATTTAAATTAACTAAGCATATAAAATAATAACAAGTGCATTTTAAAATAAGTAAAACATTAAAATTAGCTTTTCATTCTTACTAGCCACCTTTTAATTGCTCAGCAGTCATATGTGACTATGGGTTACTGCATTTGACACTTGCAAATATAAAATACGTTTAACAGATCAAATGTACTACTTTAATATTATTTATCTATTTTAGGGGAAAAAAGGTACCTTTTTATATACTATGAGTTCCTTGATCCAATCTAAAGACATATAGGGAGAAAACAGAAAAAAGATATTCTCCAAAGTTAAACTACTACAAAACCCAGGCATTATGTCCTAACTCTATGTCCTTTCTCTATGTCCTAACTTTAGTTTTTAATTCAGGATTTTTGAATCTGTAATACCAAGCTCATATTCTAGTAGAGGTTTAAAAAAGACCGTGCATGAAGAAAGAAGCTCCTACTGAGTGACAGATTTGTATCCAGATCACTGACACTGATATGACGGCAGCCCTTGGAATCCTGTTCAGGCCGCATGGGAGGCCCAAACATACCCATTACATTACATCTGGAGCCTAGGAGCCCTGGCAAAGGCCTCCCCTGAAGCTCTGGTGTCTGCCAGGTTGTTGCAGCCATGTAGACCTGCTTAACTCCTGCAGGCTGGTGCGTCAGTATCTGGCACACATTTCTCAGAGCAGATAAGAGGAATCCTATCAGATTGGAATCAATGCAAATAATACACTCTCTTTTGACTAGGTGTCTGCTAAGTCGTTAGCAGATATGTCTTGGCTCATGTGCCTACATTCACCCATCAGAAATGTATCCATTCCTATACAGGCTTTTAGCCACCATAACCAATGTATTAGTCTGGGATCTCCAGAAGAAAAAAAACAACAGGTAATGTATATCTATGTCTATCTTTTTCACTCTTGCTCTCAGAGTTAGTAAATTTACTAAATTTACTAAATAGCGACAAACTATTAGATAATAATAGTGAGAGACAGAAAACCATTTGTAATAATAGTTAGAAAATAGTTAGAAAACTATTATAATCTTCAAAGCAGGATACAATGAGGGCCTAAACAAAGGTAAGCACAGGGATGTTGATGAGGAAGGGCGATTTGAAATATTTTCTGAAGGTAAAAATCAGTATGAGTGACATGTGGGGTGGTCTCCCAAGAATTTAGCATCTAGATAATGTGTACTCTCTTAGCCTATGAATACAGCTTTGAAAATCTGATTAATGGAGAGAACTCATTTCAAATTTTAAAAAGATGAAGCATTTTTATTGCTACCAATGATTCCATCTCTTGTATTACTCGTTCATGAAAATAACAATACTGTTATCATTAGTTCTTCTGAACAGCAAGAAGTTCAAAGCATCGATGTACCCTAAGGGAGCTTTTTACTGTGACACAAAATCTATCTCATTGTCTATTAGATACAAAAGGAGATTTTGTGACTCATAATTGAAGGACCAGAGATAAAGATAATTCAAGTAAGGTTTGGTTCACCATCTCAAATATTTCATGAAGGACAAGCGTACTTTTCGTACCAGCTCTGTCTTCTCTGGTCAGCATAAAGGTGATCACATCCATTCACCTGCTATTCCTTTGTGGTTGCAAAATAGGTGAACTTTCAGATGTGTGTTTGTACCCTGTGTGTGTAATTACATATGCACCTATGTGCATGTACATGCCCCACATGGGTATTGATGTGTATACATATGCAATCAGTGTCCCAGAGAATGCATGAATGGGTCGTGTAGTGAAGTGGACATCAATTTTTGGATTTTTGGAAAGACTTGCAGAAGGGCAGTAACTCATGTTAGAGGAGGAACTGCCAAGTCTAGAACTAGAAGAAGCCTCGAAGATTTGTACGTAGCACCAGCAGCCATCTCCAATGCTCACAGTAAGGCATGTGAGCCTCTACAAAGCAGTTACCACAGCGGGTTAACCTTGGTGCCCCACCACATGTGGTTAAATGCTAAGACATTGAAGTCAGTATCGCCTTACCCTTATTGATCCTTACTTTCCTCATATGTAAATTTAGGCTGATAAATATCCACTTTAGAAGGTTGCAGACTAAATGTGACAATGTCTATAAAATGTTGAGTACATTTCCAAGCTCAGGAGGTACTAATAAATGTCATGGTGTGGCAGCTAATGGTAGGCTCTGGCCTAGGACTGCCTCACTTCCTATCCCCTGGTCTGACATTTAGTTGCTGAGTGATCCTGACTAAAATAAGTAATCTCTGTGCTTCAGCTACTTCTCACAAAGTGGAGCGAGTAACAACCCCTATTTCACTTTCAGACTTTATACCTTCAAAAATCAAGTTTAAAAATGAATGACAGTCTACCTACATAGTAACTGAGAAAAAGTTTCTTCCTTGCCAGAATCCATAGAAAATGTCATTTGTTTTGTTTTGTTTTCTTTTGCTAAAACTAGGTGCTCTGCTCATTTTCAAACATATCATTTGATTAGGATTAAAAAATAAATTAATAAAATTAGGCCTTCAGTGTCCACTTCTGGAACGAATAGACTGGCATAAATACAAAATCACATTCCTGCGATACACAGTGAAAATAACAGTTTTCAATGAAAATTTTAAGTATTATTGTTTTAAAAGGAGGTTGAAAATTGCCAAGTGTCAAAAACACTATTACCAGGCCATAAAAACAGTTGTTATAACTTTCTAAATCTCTAATAAAAGCATTTTCTGCCACAAACAGTATAGATGTTATTCTTACAACTTATGCCAAATAAAATAAGTAATAGTGTACTGAAATGGATTCACTTTTAGGTTCCCATGTATACTATAGAAGTTTCTGATGCTGTTAGTAAGAACCTATCATTAAAAACAACAAAACCATCAACAACAATGAACTGTTGATATAAATGCAGCTCTAAAAATTCTTTAGATTACGAAATTAATTTTTGTGCTGCTCATAAATGCAACATGAATTGCACTGCATGGTTAGCTTAATTTTTTGTTCTTATAAAAAGCATTTGAATACCTTTTAAGGGTTTATGTACAATCATATCAATGAGACATTAGCTAAATGTTTCTCTACCTTGTGTGGCATCTAAGAAAAAATAAACTTAAAGCAAGGTGTTGGGTTAAGAGGCCAATTCAAATTTAAATTAAAATATTAAGAGACTACACAAAGCTTATACCCAGAAGGCACATTTGTACTACGCTATTTCTTCAAATTGTAACAGATCTATTTCTGAGACCCTGAATTCTGACCTTATGTGTAATTGGGGGAAAAAAAAGATTGGTTTTATTTTCTTTTAACAAAATAAAAGAAAATAAGCAATATAGTAAAATAATAGAGAATACATACACACATATATTTTTGGCTTTAAAATAGGAATTTTGACTACAGAAGTTATTATTATTAACATGTCCAAAGCTCTATTAACTAAGCACAATTGTCTATTATATTACTTATCTTTCAGATATTTTGTTAACATTATTCAAATCAAATTTGGGAGCTGTGCTAAGATTCAAACCTAAGTATCTAAGATTTCAAACTTAGATACTCTGACATAATATACAAAAATATGTGTGTAATATATAAATACATTAATTTAATAATATTAAAATAGAGCCATAAAAAGTCATGAGATATGCATGCAGTCAGAAAAAATGTCATCATAATATTTATATTTGTGATCCTCCCAAAAAGGAAAATATATGAAAATAGTACAAAATTCCAGTATCTCAAACTATGTAATAAAGTTAAAATGATGCTACTATACCACTAGAGAAAGAATTAAACTAAGAATGTTGAAGTTTAGAAAATCCTAAAGTAGGATAGTCTGGGTGAAACTAGGAGTCACCAAATTTCTCTACAGTGCATGTGACCCTTTAAGAATGATTAAAAAGAAAATCAACTGGAGACCCACGATGGCAGCAGAGTAGGTGAATGTTGCACTCACCTCCTCCCAGGACCAGACTGGAATTACAACTAAATTACTGAACAATCAACGTGAATAACCAACTGAACTCTAGCTGCAGAGAAGTTTTATAATGAGAGATTTATAGAAAAAGGCAGAGCAAGACTGGTACAAAGGGTAAAGACACGAAAAGGCTGGCCCCACTCCAATGGGTGGCAGCTGAGATTCTGGAGGGATATCTCAGCTACAAGATTCACCCCAAACTGGGCTTCCAACCCAGAGCACCAGAGCCAGGAAGAGTCATTCATACAACATCCAGCTGTGAAAATCAGGGGATTCTATCCACCAGAAACAGATGTTTGCTAGAGACACAGACGCCCTGTTAAAGGGCCAGCACACAAAATCTCGTTTGCAGCCACTCACCTGGGGCTGCAGCAGAGGGAGGGTAGAGTGAACTAGAGCTGTGAAGAGAGATTGGGGCTTGTGCCACTGGGGAGACAGCTGAAGGGACAGTCACCATGCCACAATACCTATGCTGAGTCACTCTCCCACACCGAAGACGTCATCTTTCTTGGGTGGAGCACAGGCCCCATAAGGCATCAGCCTGGTAGACAGCAATAGCCCCACCCTCTGAACTTTCTCTTGCCCTACCCTGGGGAGCTTACACCCTGCTGAGGAGACAACTGCCTTGGCTAAAGCACAGAGGTCCGAGCAGACTTGGGGTTGTCAGTGACAAAGTTGTCTGACTTTTGGTCAGGAATCATCCCCCCACTTTCCTGTGAACCTCACTGGCATTTTCCTTCAGGGGAGATCCAGCAGAACCACCGTCTAGGCTTCCTTCACCCTCACCCACCTGATTTCTGGTGACTCCACCCTGCTGAGGACTGGGCAGAATCTGGGACACTGAGTTGTGTGGCTCCAGGGTGAGGGCCACTTCCACCACCATTTCCCAACCTGACCTGCAACTCCCCTTCAGGGGAACTTCATTAGTCACATACTTCTGATTGCTGGTGGCCGTACCTGCTAAGACTGAGCTCCTGGCAGAGTGTAGGACAGACTAAGTTGTGTGGCACTAGGATGACGACATTTTCCCTCACACACTCAAGTCCGTGCAGAGCCTTCCCTTCACAGGCCAAACATGGTCTGTTTGGGCCTGATAAACTCTGCTGGATGCACCCTGATGATTCCCCGAGACCCTGACCCAATACAAAGGTATGCAAGCAAAGGGTGGCAGCTAGACTTGGTGTACTCCCAGGGATTATGGCTGATTAGCCTCAGAACCAGCACTGGCAATGAGTTTGAACATATATCACTGTGGTGACAAAACCTTCTTTTAGTTTTTTAGACATGGTTCTCTTTAGTTTTTTGAACAAACTTAAAGCAGTTGATTTAAAACTTTTCTTTGTCATATCCAACATCTGGACTTCCTCAGAGACAGCTTCTACTACCTGCTTTTTTTGTTGTTATAGTTGTTGTTTCTTTGCATTTCTTCAATTTTTGTTGTTCTTGAAATAACAATTCAAATAATATGTGACAACTCTGGAAATATGATCTTCCCCGCAAAGTTTGTAGTTGTTCTTTCTGTCCTTTATTTAATGACTCTCCTGACAAATTTGTAAAGTCTACCCTTTGTCATTTGTGAAGAATGAAACCTCTGCTTGGTTAACATGATAGTAAGTTAATTGGACAAACACTTATGTAAATGATGAACAAATAAGTCTTATATTCTTTGCCCAGGAGTTTTGGGTGTATGTATGTTAGGGAACACTTTTAACACTACAGCAGCGTCTCAAGGTCAGCTAGAAGTGAGGAGATATTAAAGCTTCCTCAGTCTTTCTTTGGTATGTGCACAGCCTCTCTATATCCTCATAAATATCTTAGAGCTTTGGAAGTGCATAGAGGCATATCACTCCCAAAGTGATTTTTTTTTGGGGGGGAGGGGTCTGGCTTTTGTTTACCCATCTGGATTTATGCCCGAGGAAGCTACAATGTTAAACAATTGTTCGTGATTATTAGTTATCAAGACACCCCCCCAGATAGGTGTTTCCATTAATGGAGTTTTGAATCACTTCACATATAAAGCAGCTCTGGGAATGAGACTTTTAGATGCTGTCGTTCAAATAGTGAAAATGCTCTGGAGTGTAGACTGGTACAATCACTATGAAAAACAGCATGGAATTTTCTAAGAAAATTAAAAATGGATCTACCTTTTGACCCAGCAATTCCACTGCTTGGATTATATCCTAAGAACCCTGAAACACCAATCCAAAAGAACCTATGCACCCCTATGTTCATAGCAGCACAATTTACAATAGCCAAGTGTTGGAAGCAACCTAGGTGCCCATCAGTAAATGAATGGATCAAGAAACTATGGTACATTTACACAATGGAATTCTATGCAGCAGAAAGAAAGAAGGAGCTCCTACCATTTGAGACAGCATGGATGGAACTGGAGAGCATCTTGCTAAGCGAAATAAGCCAGGCAGTGAAAGACAAATACCATATGATCTCACCTTTAACAGGAACCTAATCAACAAAACAAACAAACAAGCATAATATAACCGGAAGACACTGAAATTGGGAACAGGCTGACAGTGATGAGAGGGGAGGGAATTTCAGGGGGAAAGGGGAAGGGTTTATAGGAACAAGTATAAAGGACTCATGGACAAAAAGTATGGGGGTGGAAATGGGAGGGCAGTGGGGAGGGCTGGGGTGATGGGCTGAGGTGGGAGTAAAAGACAGAAAACTGTACAAGATCAACAATTAAAATAAAAAATTAAAAAGAAAAAAGAAAATGCTCTGGAGATATACTTTTAAAATAGCTCCAAGCATGGTTTTCTCCTTTCAGTGGCTTCTAGGTTTCTTTTCACATCAACAGTGGTTGTGACAATCCTGACTTTCAATGTTATAGAGAGCTAGAAAAAAGTATAACAGAGTAGGGTGATTTTAATAGCCACAAAACTCACTGCTTTTCCCGAGACTTAAGGTTTTTTGTTATTTTTTTTAAAGTGCCCCTCTGGTTGTACGATTGTTTGGTTACTTTTATTACTGAACCAGAGGGGTACATTTGCTTGTGTGCATCTAAGCCCAGTAAAACTTAAGCAGGAGCTTGCAGCAAAGGAAAGGTTGATTAGTTAAGAAAATGGTATTAAGCCTGGAGACATAGGTAGGCCAGTGTCTGAAACCTAGCTTCCTGATGGCCCACATGGGGACAGATTATATATGGGAAAAATGATTAAGGGAGTTTGGGTCAAGGGCTGTACTGATTGGCTTGGGCCAGGGTAAGGAGTAAGTTGATCATTGTATCAGGTCACAATGTAAACCACAGGTTGGTTCTGTCTAGTTTCCTGAGGGTGTACTCCATAGGGTCTAGTAGCTTTTATGGGCCTGAGGCCAAAACACAAGTGAAGCCAAGATGTTAACTTTAAACTGATTGAAACTCTGTTTCTCTGGTCAACAGACCTGAGCCTTTGATCTTATCATACTCTTAAGAGGGTATGATGCCTAACGGAATCTAAGTCCTCTGTGCTTAATGATTAAGGAAGAGCTTGGACAGACAGGAAGAAGAAAGGGTCATATTAGAAAACAAGTTTTTATGCAATTACAATTTCAAGAGTTCTGTTACAGTTAATATTGAATTTTTTGTTAGTGTTGTAGTTTCTTTGTTAGAGGAATGGTTTTGGACCACTTTTGTTATTCTGGAAGTCTTGTTACCATTTATTAATTACAAAAGATATATGAAGCGTCTTTAGTCATTAAGCAAAAGTTCTCCATTTTATATCTTGCATAAAAGGGTTTTATATTTTCACTAGAGATTTTAGCAGAAACAGAATGGCATTTTTTAATGGCAGAATCCTAAGAGAATGGCTATTTCTAGAAACTTCTCTAATGAGCTTGCCTTTCGCACATTTCCCTTGGAGTTTTAAGTGCTCCCTTATGTTAGTTTAGAGGACGGGAAAGCCAATGACTTGTACATCAGTCATATATACTTCTTTAGAAGTGATTACTTGAGTTACATTTCATTATTATCAGCATATCTTTTTTTAGGATTTAATATAAAATATTCTACTCAATTTTCGCATCTATCATAAAACTGGTTTTGACGTCGCTGTGTACGTGTATGTGTGTGTTTGTGTTCACCCCATTGACTACTGCACTCAGAAAAAAAAAAAGGGGGCAATGTATCCTGCAGGGAAAATGTGTCTTAAAGTAGAATTTAATCTTGGGCATTCTATTAGCTATATAGTGTTTGATGCTAAATTTCTTGTATTTGATCACACTTCCTTCCACATAAAATAGAATGCAAGGTGGTGAGAGAAGTTACTGAGTTGCTCTAAAGGTTAACATTTTAATATGAGATGCAGATTGGTAAGATAGGGAAAATTATATGTTTATTACATATATTTTATTCAAATTGTTAGCAATAAGTTGTAAACAAAAGAATGAATTTTCAGGCAATATAGATTCTATGAAAGGGAAGAAACAATAAACATGTAAGGAAATATTTGGTTAAAGGTTTGACTTGCATTTGAAATTAAAAAAACTATTCGGATATTTTCTATTTTAATTATCTAGTTTTTTATTGTTGTTCAAGTACAGTTGTCTGCCTTTTCCTCCCACCCCCCATCCCAGCCATTCCCACCTCCCTGCCTCCGATCCCACCTGCCTTGGTTTTATCCACGTGTCCTTTATAGCTGTTCCTGAAAACCCTTCCCCCATTTCCCTCATTATCACCTCTCACCTCCCCTCTTGTTACTTAATTCTCTAGGCTCTTATTCACATGTTTTTTATTGGTATGATTCCATGGATGTGTAAGTTATGTTAAAAATTATATCAGCTAACTAATTTGATGATAGTTGATGAGTATGCAGCACTTTGGAAGTTAGAGTAGAGAAAGGAGGACAGCATTATACAATGTTTTACAGTTTACTGATTTTCATTTGAACATATTTTAATCCAAATATAATTACTTCTTTTTTTAATCAACCTTCATCTGGATTAATTCCTTGTTCATTTAAATACTGTATTTGCACACAATTATGAAGTACACTATATTTATATAAAACCATTGGATTAGATTAATTATTGTTTATAAGTCCAACAATTTCCTAGTAAATGAATATTTTCTATAATAAGATTGAATAATAACTTACCCCTAATTTTTTCACATGCTCTGTTAAACAAGGATTTCATTACATGATATTAGAGGAAAATTACTATAAATTGATAAAATCAGAAATTGATATTCTCTAAATATTTCCTCACAAAAAATGAAGTAAAATATGACATAAAAATTACCTATACCAAGTAATTACTTTTAAAATTTTAAAAATATTTTATCACTTTTTATTCTACCTTCAAAACACCATTATAATCTAAGAAAGATATTTGTTTTTAAAATAGCAAGTAGAAAACTAATTCTTTTTTTTTATTGTTGGTCAAGTGCGGTTATCTCCATTTTCCCCTCCACTGCCCCATGCCCCGCCCATCTCTGCCTCCCACTCCCTTACTTGTGGAAATAACATATTTGTAGTTTCCTTGTATGTTACCTCTATTATAGAAAATAACCTCATTTTTAGGGCTACTATTACTTTAATTAGAGACAAAATTCAGGTGTTTTGTAATTTATACATTTTCTACAATAGCATATAGAATGGGATAAAATCAGGACTCATGAACAAGATAGTATTTTAATATCCTTCCAGTTTTGTGATTCTCTCTGTAGCAAGCACAATTTTGCTTAAGAATCCAAGAACATGCATTTAAATAAATGTTCAGTTATGAATGAAATACATATTAAATGTACAATGGTCATCTTCAATAGTATTACTAGGATGAGCATATTAAGTGTAGTAAAAATGATTTATCTGGGGAAAGGTTCATGTTTTCCTAAAAGGCAGGCATGGCAAATATTGTATCATAATAAATCCTTTAAGAATGATATATTATTATATTTGTGGCCACAAGGCAGTTGAAAAGATAAGTGTATGAGTAAAAGTTCAGACATTATCTACATAAGACTAACTGAAATGTATTTATCTTGGATCTCTCTGTTTCAGATTTAAATTTCTGATGATAAATCATTCCATGAGTACTTGTCTGGCAGACAAAATACTGCACACAAACATACTTAATAAAGCAGTAGATGGTATTTTTTTTTAACATTTGCTCTATTCAATTTTGTTGTGTAGATTTAAAATAATGTTTGGTGATAATTATACACAATCCTGTTTTTTACCTGTTTTAGTTAGTTTTGGATCTAGTTATATAATATGTAAAATAATATTCTCACACATCTTCTGTTCACATCATAGAGGACAAAAGAGAGTAAAAATGCACCTAAATGTTTTGAAAAACTATTATTAGATCTGTGTATATATTACACATTGTTGTAATAAATATTCAAACCTGCAGAAAAGTTTTATGAATTTATCTGGGCCCAACTGATGAAATGTACTGGGAAGCAAGATCTCAAATACTTCCCGGGAAGAGGAGAATATAGTTGTGCTTCTTTTATGCACTTGGAATTAAGGAGGAGAACTGAGGAAGATTACATGGAGGTAAAAGAAAGCTGGGTGATGATCACATTACAGGATAGTTAATGAGATTATGTGCTATACTGAGGGTGGTCAGCCTTTAGAATGAGAGGTCTGAAAAAGGGCGTTTTAAAGAGGCATTAACCTACCTGCACAGAATGGATGGACAGGATTTGCTTAAGGTAAAGGTAAGCCTTTTACCAAGAAAGTTACATGTCAAGGGTATGATTACCCACGACAACCTCCCCATTTAGGAATTTATTATCAGATCACCCTGTGAGGTTACTTCCCACAGAACCCTTCTTTTGTTCCACATATGTCTACACAAACAAGCATACACAGATTATGTGTATACTACATAGATTTGAAATATTTTCCTTAAGAAAAATGTTATTCTTAATTCTTAATTAAGAAAACTATTTTTTAAAAGATTTTATTTATTTATTTTTTAGAGAGGGGAAGGGAGGATGAAAGAGAGAGAGAGAAACATCAATGTATGATTGCTTCTAGCGGGCCCCGTACTGGGTACCTGGTCTGGGTACCAGACTGGGAATCCAACCTGTGACCCTTTGATTCTCAGGCCAGCACTCAACCACTGAGCCACACCAGCCAGGGCAAGAAACTTTATTTTTAATAAAATTACTTAGAACATCATATTGTAACTGGGCAACATGGGATCCAGCCCCTTATTGCCATGTATGTGCATTAACATGAAGATTTGTAGTAATGGAAATATGTTTTTATTAACAAGGTTCCCAATTTGAGGGGACTGGGAGCATTCCTGCTCCAAGCTGATCTGTCCTGCAAAGCACAGAAAACCAGCCACCCCCAGGAAGAAATTCCAAATCCATGCCCAGAAATTCCCCATTATGGCTTCTCTGTAGCTCAAGGATGTTATTCTGATGGGTATCTGTCTCTTCAGCTCCAAGCCCTCTGCCTCCTCAGTGCCAGAGTTACCATCGCCTTATAGCAGCTGTTTCTCTCTCTGGGGTCTGGGGGACACTGCCAAATCACTCCAGGCAGTCATGCAAGAGAAGCTCCGTTGGTGGGGAAATGTCCTGCTCACACCTCTGTGTGTTGCTCTCAGCTTCCATGTACTGCTGCCTGGGCGAGACAGAGGAAGCAGTCCGGGACCCATGTGCTGTGCTGCACTGGGTTGTAGCATCCCAAGAGCTGGAGCTCAGCAAGGGATACGTCCCAGCATGGGACCCTGCCTCTGAAAGCCACTTCAAACCATGTGGGGCCTAAGCTTGGAGAGGTCCTGGCATCTGCCATTCCCACCCATGTGGGGCGATCAAGAGAGACACCTTCTGTCTGCTTCCTGTTTTAAAAGTCCTCTCTCAAAATCCTACATGTGCTGGAAGCCAGTTGGAGTGTCCAGCTTTACAATCAACGTGTGCCAGATTGTCCACATTTGCCTATGCCGGCCACCACCTGCCATGTTGTCTAAGAGGGCAAAGTCTCCAGTCATAGGCATGCTCTGCACAGTGTTCCTTCTGCGGAGTTTGGAGCTGTCCGGCTACCTCAGACAACCTCCCTTCTCTGGCAGCCACTCCCTTTGCGGGGAGGGCAGGTCACTTCCAATCTTCAGTTCCAGTAGGAGTTTTCTTCTCACCTCTTGCCTTCTCCTGGAGATCTGGCTTGACCCCTCTGTTACAATATTGGTTAGATATAGATATATGTGTAGGTATAAGTATAAACATAGACATATTTGTTAAGAAAAGTCACTTTAGGATATTTATCACTTAAAGATGTACAATGGACTAAATGGCCTCTAGGGTAACATTGATTGTATCGGCATCTCTCAGACAGCTCAAAAATATATGATAAATAAGAACTGCATATAAAAACCACAAATAACAAAATCTTTAGCACCATTAGGATATTAAAAACAAACAAACAAAAAAAACAACAAAAACAAGACACCATAGCTCTCAAAGTACCTGTAAGTGGAATGATGTGACAAATTGCAACAGAGTCATCACTGGAAATGCTGCTCTTATAAGATTGATGAAGAAAATAAGGAAGAGGAGGTCCAAACTACTCCCTGGAAAAGAAGAGAGACCAGTTTCTAGATGAAGTGCAAACAAAACCAGTCAAAGAAAGAGAAAGTCAATGATGTGCTAAAAATAGAGACAAGTGAGGTATCTGCCAGTTCAAGTTCATAGCATCGAGTAAAGGGAAGAACTTAAAAGAAGGTTGAACTACAAGAGCCATGCTCCAGAAGTATTGCTTTGAGAAAATAAAGGGATAGATAAAGAAGAAAATGCCCTTTGGGGATTTTGCAATGCAGAAAAAAATAAAAAATAAAATAGGGTAAGAAAGCTAAGTATTTGGCACAAATAAAAACAAGTCTTTTTAATTTTTTTTATTTTAATTGTTGCTCAAATACAGTTTTCTGCAATTTACCCCCATCCCAGCCCACCCCCCCAGCTCTCCCCACCTCCCTCCTATGTCCACCCCCCTCCTTATTATTGTCCATGCACCCTTTATACTTGTTCCTTCAAACCCTTCCCCCCTTCCCCTGAAATTCCCTCCCCTCCCCTCTGTTCACTGTCAGCCTGTTCTCAATTTCAGTGTCTTTGGTTATATTTTGCTTGTTTGCTTGTTTTATTTATTAGATTCCTGTTAAAGGTGACCCAACAATTCCACTGCTAGGATTATATCCTGAGAACACCAACCCAAAAGAACCTATGCACCCCAGTGTTCACAGCAGCATAATTTACAATAGTCAAGTGCTGAAAGCAAGCTAGGTGTCCATCAGTAAATGAATGGATCAAAAAAACCATGGTACATTTACACAATGGAATTCTATGCAGCAGAAAGAAAGAAGGAGCTCCTACCCTTTGCGACAGCATGTATGGAACTGGAGAGCATTATGCTAAGTGAAATAAGCATATGGTAAATGACAAAAGCAAGTCTTAATATAAGTATAACGGCTCAGAAATCTTATCGTGTTTAATCTGGTCATTTTCTTTTGATTTTTTTTCCTTTGACTCAAATAGGCCTCACTCAGTGACCTGACTCTTCCACTGTCTTCTCCCTTGCTTGATCAATGAGCCCCAGGACATTGAAGCTGTAATCAGCATCTAGTGGTTTTAGGAACAATGCCCTGGGTGTCATGACTATGAGACAAGAGTCTCCAATCAAACTAAAGATAATATCTTAGCCTCAGTTGTGTTTTAGCTCCAGGCCCAAGAAAGCTGAATTATCCCACTAAAAAAGTCTTTGCAAAGTGAAAAAGAACAACTCCATGGCTGACAGCAAGACCAGATGCAATGATCAATTACCACTTACCCTAGCACAAACCCATCAATAGAGGCCATAATCCTAATTATTTCAGGAAAAAAATAATCATTAGTCATTATGATTAATTTCCCCCCCTAAATAATCCATCCCCTGGAAGCCTTCAAGAACCAGGTCTTTAAACATTTGCTCACCTGTGACTCCACGCATGTTGCCACTTCCTTAATAAAAGTCTTACTTTTTTGGCAGCAAACTTCTGTTTTTCTCTTACTGGACTTTGATATATGCAGGCAGATGGACCCCTGTAGTCTGGTAACATAAGCCCAAACCTCCTGCCATCACTATCATCCCCATGAAAATCAGCTCTTAGAGAAACACGGAAAGATGCTTTTAAACTAAGAATACTGCTCATTCAATGCCTCAAATGAAGGGACCAAAAAAAAAAAAAAAAAAAAAAACCAGAGACCAGTTTCATATAAAACTAAAAGAAAATAAAAGGAAGTGAGAATTAAAACAAGCTCAGAACCCCAGTCCTCCAGAGAAAATAATGCGGAAGGGGGGGGAGGGGAAACTATGACATCACACTCCATACAAATATTCGTTGAATATTTTTTAAATATTATTTGGAGCTGTATATTAAAAATGAAACCCGAAAATCAGAACTAAGGGCAGATGTAGGTAATTAACTAAAAGTAGGAGAGGTAAAAAAGTCACAAAAACATTTTTTTAAAAAAACAAAGGCATTGCAGAATAAGAAATAAATTACAAAGTTCAGATGAATAGTAATTTGTAATCAATATCTAATAAATGATATTGAAGAAAGGTCAGAAATTTACCAAGAAAATGAATATGTGCCACAGAAAGGAAAAAGCGTCAGAGAAAAAGCTGTTAGAATGGAATATCGTCAAAGATGATCCAGTATATATGTTACTGAAATTCTTTCAAGAAGGCCAAAACCAATGAAAAAAGAAATCTAATATTTAAACTCAGAATTCAAGAAAAATATGAAAAATAAGAGTAAATTCAAATCCACATTCTGAAAGGTTACACCATACATGGGGAAACTGATACAGAATTATCTGCTTTGATACCAAGCCTAGCAGAAATATTAGACTTTAGCATCAAGATAAAAATCCTCAGGGTCTCCAGGTAAAAAGCAGCACAGGTTATTTATCGGAATAAGAGAATAAGACTGCTGCCACTCTTCTCAAAAGCAATACACTAAGTTCCCTGTAAAACAGTATTAAAAATACAACTCAGAGAATCAAACTGTAAGCCAAAGATTGTATTTTCTAGACAAGCTCTCTGAGGTCCCAACAAACTAAGAAGTTCAGTGCTGGCCCTTCTCTGCAGCCCAGGGCTGCGGATGCCGGATGCTGGATGCGGGGGTGGAGGGGGGTATCATAGCTCATTAGTATCTATGGCAACGATGAAGCCCTGAGGTGATAGAAGCCAGACAGTAGTGCTTAACCAAGAGAGGTAAGGGGGCACATTTACTACAATGGCTGGCAAGGTCAGAGGGGTAACCTGCGGGGACGTGACCCACAGGTAGTTATGGAGATGGTCAACATAACATGACATTCTTAGTGATAACAGATGAGCAGTCACAGAGGGTTCTGTTATACATTTACAGCCAAGGGAAGGCCAGAATGAAGGGGTGGATGGAAGAAGGCAGTTTCACTAATAAAAAGTCACATTCCTTACTCAATTCCTGGACTTGAGTCACTTTTCTAACTCTAATCTTTTGGCTAATGAAATGGCCAAGCCTGTAGGAGAAAAGACCATGCCACATCACCATAAGTATATGTTTTGATTATGCACCCTATAATTCTCACAAAAGTACATAGGGTCCTTCACAAGGCTGAATGTACACTCGACAAAGTGAATATACAGGTATTTGGATGATGACTCTTGGACAAAGTGCCTCAGTTCACAATGATACTCAGAGGGGTGAAATAGCATTTCTTATAAGTGGTAGGGAATACAATGAGTTCCGGATAACATTTAATTTGTAGTGGGTTCTCCGGATCTGCAGACCTGCCCAGTGGTCATATTCTCAGTGTCTAAATAAATAACTAGATCAACACACTTGGCAAGAAGAGTCAGCCCACACTGGGTCCTTCCTTGGCCTTGGGGATAAGTGCTGCCACAGTGAAGAATTCTAAGTAGAAGCCTCTAAAACTGTGCTACATCCACTCAAGAAAATAAATGAAAAAAACATTATTGCTTTCTTGGGGTTGTAGAGATTAGTGTCACCATTTAAGACCTAAAGAATGCAGGGCTGGGATCTTATTATATTTCCATTTAATTTGCCATTTAATTATGACTATAAAGTATAGAGAGTTCAATGAATTAGTAGTCCCAATGAGAGTTGTTGTGCTCAGTATAGTATCATGCTGGATTAGATTAATAAGGCCTTGGTATAGGTATCACTTTGTATTCTAATTAAATTATGACTAATCCGTGTTCACATGGAACAAACACAATATTCATTTATGAATATGTCCTAGGGCTAGATTAATTCTTCTACTCTCTGTCATAATATAAAATAAAGGGAGCAAGACTACCTGGAATTCTGCATAGTCATATGCATTACGTCATAGTGGTACATCACGTCTATGGCAGTGATGCTGGGGCAGGATGAGTGAGCAGTTAATTTTTTGGCAGTTTTCTTAATATAATGGTTTCAGAGGATAGAAGATGAATTTAATGATGTTTCATAATCCTAACACTTTGTAACCATTTGTCTGGACCAGTGCTTGGGAGCACACCGAAATATCCTTTCCAGAGGGGAGGAACGATTGTTGCACCTGATTCTTCTACTGAGAAGAAGAAGCTCAGAGCCTGGTCACCGTCTCCTGAAAGCAACAGATTCCACACCCTGAAGTGTTGCCCTGACCCATACACTGGGTGACATCTTATGTTGCCACCTTTGAGTGTCACCAAGAACAGGAAAAGATTCTAGAGAAGATCCATAACATTTCTGGCCCCATGTCTTTGGGAGTAGTCATGGAGACCATTAAAAATATATAGGGATGGCTGACAATATTGTAATTCTCTCAGAAGTGACTGTGTACTATATTAACATCATACTAAGTCTTAAATAAATATGTCCTCAACTTACCTCCCCTTAGCCAGGTTCCTTAAATTCTCTTGGTAGCTCACACTAGCTAGCACTGGGGAAAGTATGGTGGAGGAGATGTCAGAATTAAAATGGTCAGAAATTAAAATAGCTTACTTTTGAGAAAATCATTAAAATATGTTTTAAAACATCTTTCTAGCACTTCTTCCAGAACCTCCTATGTTAATTCATGCTAAGTAGGAATTTTCAGGCTAAACTTCATTAGTTTCATATTGAATGTGCTTCTGTCATTGTCTGTTATTATTTAAAGCAACTTATTATCCTCAGAAATTATTTGGTTATTGTTTAAAGAAAAGGAAAAAAGAAATAAAACCTTGAAAATGTTCCTCTTTATTAAATTTACAAATAATAGATTATAGTTCTTGTCCTCAAATCAATACACTAATTAACTTTAATTTTCACCTATTAATGATGTAGTTTAAGGCAAAGTACTTGCCAGTCTTCCAGCAATGTATATTATATATTTATTAGTTTGGCATTTTACTTTGTATAATTTGACCCATCATTGGAAGTACAAATTAATCAAATTTCAACACAGCAAACAATTCAAAAAGAGAATAAACATCATAAACAAATTAAATCCTCAAAATAAATTAACTTAGAACTAATAAAAATGTATTACAAACTCATATCCAATGCACAGCACTGAGAAACATCAAATAGAATGAACACATGCCAGCTTTTCTGACCCCAATAAGAAAATACCTAATGAAATAGCAAAGATAATAACCTACATAATACAGCATTCCAAACATGCAGACATAACAAATCCACAGTAATTCCCAGTCTATCTGAATGATACAAGGAGCCTGAAATAAAACACAATTGGGATAGTACTTTAGCAAAGTAGTAATAAATGAGATGGCTATCACTCTGCATTAGAAGCGGCTACTGTCTCCGCATTCTAATAACTTACAGGCAAAAATGAGAAGCAGGTATTCTGGTGCACTAACCATAGAATTAATCTTACTCATAGAAAAAATATACTATAAATACTCAAATTACATAACACTGGTTTAGTAAACTAGAGTCCACAACAGTGTTCACTTAACAATAAATAGGAAAAATAGTATATAGCTTTGTGTCACATCTCAAAAAAAAGAAAAAAATAAGATGATCTGGTTAAAACATTGCTATAGTAGCTGTAAGACATATTTTCTTTACCATTGGTTAGCTGACAAGTGTGTTTGAAGCTCCTTTAGATGGGCAAAATTTCAGTAGAGTCAATGATATATTTGTGTGTTTTCATGTTTCTATGTATATCTCTAAGAATTACTTTGAATCTTACTATTAAGAAAAAATTTTGCCTCTGAGAATTTGATGAGCTTTATTTGCATAGACAATTTTTATTTGATATCATGATTATGTTTTATTTTACTTTTAAATCAAGAGAAACAGCATTAAGTTCATGGACTAATTTTAGTAAAATATTTTCATGATTTCCTGGATTAGCACAATAACATCTTAATTTGTTTCCTTGCCTCTGGATTTGCCCACAAGAACAGTGATTCTTGTCATTACTCCTAATTCCAGACACTTGCACTTTCATTGGTAAGAGTGCAGCAGTGGCCCAGAATTCCAGGGTATCTGGGTTAAATGTGTCCCCTCTCCTAATACTCATAGACATTCATATACTTGAAGACCATCAGATCTAATTACTCTCTTGTGAGTGATATGGAGTACTGGCCAGATCGCCATTTAAAGACCTAGTCACTAATTTCTGCAGCCGCTTGAATTGTTGCCTTCTGATTTCTCAGTCAAGTCCTTCTCCAACAATTGGGCTAAAGGGAGCTGGCTGCTTTACCTAATACCTTCCCCTAACCCTAGGGGCAGTTCATCTCCAATGACTGGCTGATGAGGGATTACAGAGGCTGAGCCCCCTTATATATGTTCACGGTATCTTCGAAGGACTATCTCAGTTCAAAAGTCCCCATAGAATTGGCTTCAATTACAACTGAATTCCAATTCAACTACTCTCAATACCCATTCCTGCTCCCTTAATCCCTTTACAAATAGTGTTTACAACAACATTCATCAACAACATCCTGCCAGGCAAATCTCTGTTTCCTGGGGAATATGACCTAAGTCTATTGCTATCAAACATTATACTAGGAAGCTGATCCTAAATGGAATTTTGAAGCTGAGTCAACTGCCAGCTTTATATGCTAATGAAGAATCCAATCAAGTAATTTTCTTTGGCATGCTGTAGAGATGCAATTATTAAAAATTTTTCCAGTGGTGAATTAAGATGAGATACACATAGTGGAAAATGTGTGGAATGGTACAAAATTGCAAACATTTGGGAGATTCAATAGAAGTAATAGTAAAGAATATGGAATTGATGGCATTTGCTGGATGTTATTGATTCATTCAAGAAACACAATAAAAGAATATGAATGATTAATAAGCCATAGAGTCTGGCTAGCAGCATAAAAAGAGTTTTACCGCCTACAGCTAGAGGCCAGGAAAAGTTTATTATTTGGGTATTGGAACTCCTGCACAGGTTGAACCTCAACCCCAGAAAATGTGCTCGGCCAAGACCAGAGACTTTATTAAGAAATATTTAGACTCTTAGAATTGATATATGTACCTATGGGTCCATGCACTTAAAAACCTTTGATTTCTAAGTTTGTCAAAACCATTTGGGCCTACAAAAGTGACTCACTTCTCCCTATTTAAGATTCTTTACTTCATTGCTTGAAGACTATGCAGAAATTCCTTTCTTGTGCGAACACACATGACCTCCTCAGCATAATACCACTTCCTCTTGGCCATCAGAATAATAACTAGAATCAAGTTGCAACCTAATCCTCATAAAAATGTGAATGATCTAAGTTTGTAGGGGGACTGAACACCAAAAGGAACTATAGGCCCTATACAAGCATTTAGAAGTCCTTAAAGAAGGAGAGACTGGATCTCCACATGGAAGAGTAGAACACTTTAACAAGAATATGTAATAATGCTTAATCTCCATCTTACCCAAAAGAACCTATAGCTATTTAACTATAAGACGGGAAAATGGATTACTCAAAACACTGTAAAAATTGTTAGAAGCATGACCTTGGTTGACATTGTCACCTGGAGAAGTGAATTGTTATCATAGCCATCTTCCCCATAAATATTGGCAGAGGTCATTGTCCAAGGCATAGAAGTCTATATAATAAATGAAGCCCCAGACCAGGCATGGCTCATGGTGGCTAATAGTCTGATAGGGCTACAGAATAATTTGATGGTGATTTCTATACTATTCAAATCTGTTATACTTGGTGGTTTGTATCCTTGTGTATTTGCAGAATCTCCACATTGATTCCTTGATCTTTGAGGTAAGCCAAGAAAAAGCCAAGTGCAAACCCCAGAGACTAACCCCTTTCCCACAAAGACAGTAAATTAAGAGCAGTGTAATATCCTGGAGTGAAAGGTAAGGTTAGAGCCAATTTTTAGAACTAAAGGATGATGAAACTGTGGTCTCATTATATTCCCTTCATTCATTAGTTTGGTACCTAAACAAATCAGCTATATCCTGGCAGATGAAAATGTATTATCACAAACTCAAACAAATAGTAGCTTCAACTGCAGTACCTTCCCACTAGCAATTATCTTCACAGATTCTGGTAGTTCGTACACAGCCATTAATTGGGCTTATGTGTCCTTTCTCGTAACAATCAAGAGATTGAGAAGAAGTAAAAGCAGTTTGCATCCACATGGTGTATTAATTTTCTGGGGCTTCAAGTTACCACAATCTGGGTGGCTCAAAATAATGGAACTATATGAGCATTCTCTCACAGTTCTGGCCAGAAGTCTGAAGTCAAGGTGTCAGCCTGGCTGTTTTTTTCTGAAGGCTCTGAAGCAGAATCTGTTCCATGCCCATCTCCCACTTCTGGTGGGTACTACAGTCTTGCCAAGGCTACCTCCCCTTCACATGCAGTTCCCATGTGTCTCTGTTTTCATAAGCACAGCAGTCATAGATTAGAGCCTACTCTAATCCCATTAGGACCTCATTTAACTTACCAATTACATCTGCAAAGATTCCATTTCCAAATAAGGTAAAATTCTGATGTTCAGGGTAGACATGAATTTTAGGGGGATATTATTCAACCTAGTGCATTTGGTATTTACTACAGTACACATTTGCAGCTCTACTCTGTAATAAACTAGTACTAAAAGAATTCAACTACTTAGACATTCTATACACATTGAACATTGCTTGACTATATAGAGCTAACATTATCTGTTAGATAATGACATTTTGCTGTATGAGCAAGGTATAGCAAGAATTCTAGAGTCTTTTGTAATACACATGTACTTGATAGGGTGAAAACAGAACTCTATAAAGTTGCTGGGGGGATGTCTACTAGTTAAAATAAATTTTTAGGTTTTAGTCATGTGGGTTAATAGGGAGTGCCAGACATTGTGTCCAAAGAAAAACAACAGCAACGGTAACAAAACTATTGCATTTCTCATTCCCTACCAATAACATACAATAAATACAATGCCATCTTGAACTTTTTGAGTTCTGAGGGTGGCACATTCCACACTTGGTTAAATATCACTAACTTATTTATCAATTTGTACTTACATTTATTCTTTTTGTATAAAGACAAGGAAAGAAAACACTATTGCAGGCTAGTTTGTGGTAGAAGGAGCCTATAGTTTGGGCAACATTACCTTGCAGACTCTGTGGCTCTAAAAGTGTGTGTGGTAAATATACATGTCACAGCAAGGTGTGGCAAACAAAATAGAATTTAAGGGAGACTCTTAGGATTGTAAAGAAGCAAAAAGATAATCATAGAACTGGGCCTTGATATGCTACTGGACCCTGATTAAGATGGAGAACTTGATCATGAGATATGAAGTAACCACACAGTCAGATCTAATCAGTATGTTGTGTCTCCCAAACACAAGTGGAAATTTCAGGTAACTGACATTCAATCCATTATGAGTGTTACGTATTCCTGATCAGGCACAAGAGCTGGAAGGCACAATAGAACTTCATGAGGAAGTTGGGCAGATCCCAAAGTCATCCACTGTTCATGCAACAATAACTTTCCTATCACTAACACTTAATAGTCACATGAAAGTCTCCTTAACACCAGTTGGCAGAAAAGAAAAGGTCCCACTTGATTCACATGAGTGTCTCATTATGTGGATACAAGATAAAAAATGTACTTCCTCTGAGTCTCAGTCCCACAAAGAGGTGGACTTTACAACCAGAGATTAGGCAGAATCTTCCATATGTGTAGATCTCTGGGAGCTACAACTATGTCCATCTACAGTATGTGGAAAGAAAAGTGTTCCAAGGTCAGAATATACATGGGTGAATGGGAAGTGAGAAATAGCTTTGTCGCTTGGTTAAGATTCTAGAAGAGAAAATATTGGAAGACACCAGAGACAAAAGTCTGTGAAAGAGGAATATGGATGGACCTATGGGAAAGGAACATGCAGTATGAAGATCTTTAGAAGGCATGGAAAAACTGTTAGAAAATATTCACAATCATAGAGTCATTAGACAATCAAGGACACAATCACCTAGGGCTGAAAAAATGAGCTCATTAAGAGAGGGCCAATGTGGCAAAAATGGAAGGTATGCAGAGGCTTGGTATCCTGGGCCACAGCTCCCCAAGGAGGATCTTGATGTTGATGCTGCTGAATCTCCGTCCATCCCACCAGAGGCCAATTCTAAAAGAACAACATGAGAAAAAAGCGCCACTTTTTTTTTGGCAGACTGGTTAAATTGCACTTTGGATTCTCTAATTGGACATTCTCCCGCTTAGGGCCTTAGCTAGCTTACAGTTGGTTTGATTTTCTTACCTCTGGGAAACAATTCTCTATGGATTTCTCACATTTCTACAAATCTTAGGAGAACAGGTACTGACAGCCTTTGTTCCAGTCTAAACATGATATTTGTAAAGTGAATGGCCTTGTAAAAGAGAGATTGAATTTCCCTCTGGAGCAAGGGGCAGCCATGTCTACTGCTTATTTTAATGATTTCTGTTCCCTAAGCTCACAGATTTCCCTTCTCTGAAAAGACCTGCCCTCTCCACTGTGCTTCAGTTTGAGATGATATTGGAAGGCATGTGCCAGCTCCAGAGCTCCCTAGAAGATCAACTGTGGCCTCGGCAGCAAGTGCACAGTAGTTCAACTAGCCCTCCTGCCCAGCCCTGTTTTCCTCGTGTTGTTTCCCAAGAGTCTTCTCCAACATGGTTATTGCATAAAATTTCTACCTGAGACTTTCTTTGCCCGAAAACCTGTGCTAGAGCACTCTTCATGATCTTTATTTCCGTCACATCACAAACCTATTCTTCTTTCATTTATTTAGGAGCACTCTCTGCCGCAGGATCTCTCTGATATCCAAGTGTAGGAAAGTATAACTGATCTAAGGCCCCAAGTGCTACCCTTCCAAAACCATCATCTTGTCTGGCTAAGGCCATAGGCTGCTGCCAGCCAGTAGCTGAGCCTAACGGCCTATCAAGGCAGACCCTTTCCCGAGCATCATGGAAATTTCTCTAAAGAGTAATTTCAGCATGAGGATTCCCCATCAGCTTAGCTACATATTCTTAGAATGGCAGTGGAGTCTGCAATGCTCCCATCCGGTCTTTTTTCTTCCCTTTCTATTTCACACATATCGGAGCTACACTGAGCTCTCCTCACTCTCACAGCCTCCCCCAGTTCCCTCTTTATTTTCCATTACAGACACTTTCCATGATAAATGTCTTGCATGCCTGTCTGGACTAACACACCATCCCATTTCCATCACTATTTCTAATAGTCCAATTAAAAGTTTTTAACCCCACCAAGACCATCCCCTACCATTTTATTGTTTTCACTGTGCTTTTTGATGTTCACACCCTTGCATAATCCTCAGATTTTTTTCTCTTCTCTATATTCAGTCATGCTCTGAAATATGTCATTCCTCCCATGGCTTTAAATACCATACCTGTGCATGCACACCAAACATATACCACTTGCTTCATTCTTCCTCCATATCCAGTACCATGGGAATAATTGTCATTAGACTATATAACAGGCATATCAAATTTAACATGTTCAAATTGAATTCTTGATCCAGCTGCCAACCTGATTGCCTTGATTTTTTTCTGATTTTAGTCATTAGCAAATTCATTTGTACAGTTGCCTGAATTAAAATTTTATTTTTCTTTAACATCCCACATATCTAAAATCTGACCAGTTCTGAACTTCTCCACTGTAGTACACTAGTCCAAGATATCCATATTTATCACTTGGATTAATATAATAGCTTCCCAATTAGTCTCCTCTCTACTATTCTTGCCTTTCTATAATGTATTCTCATCACTGGAGCCAGAATCATGTAGTGATGAAAGATGCCTTCTTTGCTTACAACTTCCCCAAGGATTCTCCTCTTTTTTTAAATAAAAGACTAAGTCCTTCAAATAGTCTGTGACCTTGAGAGCCAGCCCCTGTCTACCCCTCTGACTATATTTTCTACTACTCGCTTTCTCACCTACCCCTGCAACACTGGCCTCCTCCTTGCTGTGACTGAAATGCAGCACCACACATATTCTCTCCTTAGATCTTGGTACTTACTCTTCCCTCTGAATATAAGGTTTCTTTAAATACCCATCCAGCTACCCACCTCTCTTTGTTAAAGTTTTGCTTCAATCTCACTTCCAACCGTCTTTCATGACAATTGCTATAAAAATTGCTCCCTTTTAATCCCTCTGATATTCACCACACCCCTTCCTTTCTTTACTTTTTCTATCTAGGACTTATTTCTAGCATTTTCTATCATGCTGTTATTTATTTAGTTAGTTTTATTATTTGCCTCACTTTATTAGAATTGCTAGTTTTCTTCAACTATATTACATTCCTTCTCACTTTTGTCGTTTTGTTTTATCAACTACTGAGAGAGAATGGCTAATTTATTTCTCTCCTTTGTTCCATCAGTTTTAACTTTGTGTGTTTTGAAGCTCTGTTATGAGACAATAGCATGTTAAGACTGTACTAGCTTTTGGATCAATCAGATCTTTTATCCCTATGAGAATACTCTATTTAGCTTTAGTACTAACCCTATTCTTGAACTTAATTCAATGTTAATAGAGCCATTTCAGCTTTCTTATACTTTATGCTTACATGATATTATCTTTCATTCTTTTATTTTTAAATTGTCTGTTTCTTTGTTTATTGAGTATCTTTTGTAGTAATCATGTATTTTAGTGCTTGCAATTTTCCTTGGCTGATAATCTCAGTCTTTTTAAAATTAAAATGGCTAGTGTATTTATATTTCATTCAAACAGAGATACATTTAGATTTAAATATAATATCTTACTAGTTTTTCTATATTTGACCCAAATAATCTTTAATTTTGAAGTTTCTTTGTACCTTTTTTATTCTTTGTGTTTTAATCATGTATTCTTTTTGAATTTCATTCCAACTAAATTGTTAACTTTGTACCATATCATTTTGTTCTTTTTAAAAAGTAGTTTCTATAGGGTTAACAAAATAAATTTTTTAGTTTTCACAATTTATCGCAAATTAGTATTACGCTATTACTTCTCATATAATGGTGGACTTTTAGAAGATTATAATTGTATTCACTTCAAAGCATATTAAATTCATTACTATTAGTTTTCCTTTAAGTGAGCAATTGTCTGATATAAGTAATTGACTGTAAGCATGACCTGAATGTCTAATATTTTATTGATATAAATAAAAAAGAGGAATATTTTTAAAATAATCGTCTTATTTCCCAGACTGACCAACTGTTTACATTTACATTTACTTGCTTTCTATTTTTACTCTATTTTTCCATTACTTTTTCTATTTGTAAATATTTTTTTTTTGTAATTTGAGGTAAACTACATCAATGTTATATAAATGTCCAATTCTTCATCAAATCTTTAACCACATGTTTTAGCACCCATTAATAACATTTAACTCCATCATTTATTCTATGTTTCCTAGTTAGTTTTACTTCTTCATCTAGTTATTGATTCATTTATTTCTTTTCAATGGGGGATCCCCCAAAATGGAATTATCTTCTGGAGGGTAGGCCCCTTGTAGTACAGGCTTCCCTGACTAGGTGAGTGTTCTAGGAACCCATCTATATCAGTGTACCAGCTGGCATTATTATGAAAGGCTATGTTCTGCATCAGTGAATATTTTTTGAAGACTCAATGCATTTGCCCATTTCATGCTGGGTGATTAACGAGTGCACCTGTTCACACTGTGCTGAGTGTTCAGCAGTTCTTGAGCAAAAATGGCATGACCCCCATGCCCCACCCTCCCTATTCCCCAGATTTCACCCCAAGTAGTTTTTTTTAATTGATGTAAAAAGTCCTCAAGGGGAAACTTTGCCAATGTGGAAGAGGTGAAACAAAAAATGGCAGAAACACGAAATGCGTCAAAATCAACAAATTCAAGAACTGTTTTGAGCAGCGGAAACATCTCAATAGGTGTATTGAATCAAATAGAGAGTACTTTGAAGGTGACTGAGGTTTAAACATGTAAGAATAAATACACATTTTTAATAAATAAATTATGGATCTCTGTGAGTTCCCCCCTCATATATAGATATGCAATTTCATTTTATTCAGTTTGTTATAATCCATTGCTGTCATTATTATTTTGATGCTCAAGTTGTTCCAGATGTGGGCCATGGGGGCTTCTGTGGTCTGGCTCTGTTCATTTTTGGCAAATACCCATCTTCTATGAACTCTTCATACATACATCACAGCAGTATGTTCCAGACACATCTCATTTTGTTCTTGTTTATGAAATTATCCTTTCTTTTTCAGGAGTTTTGGTTTTCTCTCATGAAGAATGGTATTTATAAATCTGGTTATTGGTACTGGCTATGCCCATTACTGCTGGTATGACATTGATCCAAGGTCTTTAGAAAATAGATAGGTGAATATAGACAGATAGATATAGACTAATTCATATGTATTTGTTAAAAATTATGATGTGCCCTGGCTGGTGTAGCTCAGTGGATTGAGTGAGGGCCTGCAAACCAAAGGGTCGCTGATTCAATTCCTCACCAGGGCACGTGCCTGGGTTGTGGGCCAGATCCCCAGTAGGGGGCGCGCAGAGGACAACCACACATTGATGTTTCTCTCCCTCTCTTTCTCCTTCCCCTCCCCTCTCTCTAAAAAATAAATAAATAAAATTTTTAAAAATTTTTAAAAAACATGATTTTATTCCAATACCTCCAATTCCATTTCAGTATCTAAAGATACATTCTAGTCTTCCTCCTTCCCATGATTATAATACTACTTTCCAGCAGTGAGAAATATGACTAACTTTACACACAATGTATTTACTCATTTATTCAAATACAGAAAACATATTAATTTGACAATTTATAACATATACTACTTTAATAAGTGAATTCAATAACCACAGTTCAATATTTGCTTCCCTATAGTAAAATATAGACTTTAAAGCAAAACACAAAGTGTGTCTTTGTATAGGTGGTATTAACTCTGTTGCTAGTTTACTTTAGCTTCTTATTTTAATTTGATATGTCATTGGGATACAAGTTGTAGAGTATTTAGGACAAATACTATTGCAAATATTTCTTAGAAGACACTGGAGGTGTGGAAAAATAAATAACTTCTATTCTTATTGCTCTCTGAATGTCTACAATAATTTCTGTCTCGCAGCAGGTTGGTAAACACCTCTAAGTAGTTTATAGATAAATTGGACAACAAAAAGACAGAGAAGCGAATGATCAATGTTAGTGGGGGGAATTGAAGAAGATCAGTAACACATCCCACTGAGTATAAACATCATAGATGAAAAGCATAGGGTAATAAGTAAAAGCTGCAAGGACAAAAACAGACAGATTCTACTAAAAGGAAAAGTGTTTACATAAAGACTATCAATGAAAATTCTAAAATTATTTTTGATAATCAATAAAAATTTAAAAATTATTTTTGATGTGTAAAATATTTTATGAATATACTTCCCAACAGTCAATATTATTATTTTCTAGAATATATACTATCTAAAATTGATGTTTTGTGGTAAATATTATACAGATAGTTTTTGAAAAAATTCTATTTAAAATGTCAATATTTCAAGTACAAATTCTTTCATACCAAAAATTGAAATGCAATTAAAATTATTTATTTTTCATTCTCATAATTACACACACATGCACACAGACACTTTTCAAATATTATATCCAAATATTACTATTTACAAAATAAGTAATAAAATCTATATGAAATATTATTAATGATCATTGTCATGTTCTACCTGTTGAATCTTTTGCTTAAAGTATTTTTATTTCCAAATATTATTTTGACCATTTGTTGTTTTTTAAAAAGAAAATTTTAGTAAGTGTATGTTCACATTCCTACATGTGCAATTATAAAACTAATGCATATTCATAATTTCCTTTTTTTTGATAGCTATTTTTATTTCACTAAAAGGAATCACTGGTAAGGCTAAGGTAAAAGAGGGATTAAAACTCTATATTCAAAGTAAATGATAACACTCTAAATAGAATATATAATTCCTCCTTTGATTGCCATAGAAGAAAATAGATTGTAAACAATTCTCTTTTTCCCATATTTCTATTAGTTTCCCTTTTTATTCCAAGGCATCTAATCATCATCAGTTCTACAAATGTATCTCCCCTTGCAAATATCATATTGATCCTATGAAATTTTATTCCTAATCAAAATAAAATGTTTGTGTAGTGCCACTAGTTTATAATTATCCCTTCTAGCTTTTCTTCATTTGTCTACAACTACATGCCAATGAACTACCTAGAATGAGGTTCAGTATAGCTCTACTGTGATAAACGCACAGTAAGAAATGTAACATAAAGGATATTACAATAAGAAAAGAGCCGTTGGAAAATCTTTTTTTTAAGTCTAGAAATAGGGAAGGACAGAGAGCCACATTGTGTAGTCATGATTTATGCCAATAATTTGTTCACATAGTATCTCAGAGTAAGAAACAGGCTTCTTTTTACTCAAAATGTATCTAGTGTTAAAATTTTATAATAATGTTTCTCCTCCACAATATTCTCCTCTGACTTCTTTTTCTTCATTATTTACTTTGTCTCTTACAGCAAAAGGAATACATTTTTGTGTGTTTAGAAATGACATTTACACAATGGAATACTATGCAGCAGAAAGAGAAGGAACTCCTGCCCTTGGTGACAGCAAGGATGGAACTGGAGAGCGTTATGCTAAGTGAAATAAACCAGGCAGTGAAACACAAATACCATATAATCTCACCTTTAACAGGAACCTAATCAACAAAACAAGCAAGCAAAATATAACCAGAGACAGCGAAATAAAGAACAAATTGACAGTAACCAGAGGGGAGGTGGGAAGGAATAAGAGGGTGGAAAAGGGAGGAGGGTTGTCAAAGAACGTATATAAAGGATACACAGACAAAGCCAAAGGCGGGTAGGATTGAGGGTGGGAGGTGGGTATGGCTGGGGTGGGGTGAGCGGTGGGGGAAAATGGAGACAATTGTACTTAAACAACAATAATAAAAAGAAAAAAAGACACCATGATGTTAAATTTAAAGTCTTAACACTATAATCTTTATCATATTTTTTATATTTCATTATTTTTGAAATGTGTATAAAAATATGTATTGTGTTGCTTATTAACAAAAGATTCTTCACAATGTCAATGCAGTCTAAATTTGTAAATCCTGTGACTGTTTTGTTTCTCCTTTCTACACTTAACTATGTGATAAGTGACACAAATCAAGCTTTAATATATGTAGACAATGGTTTATATAAATTGGAAACAAAATTAAATGATTTAAGATTTAGAAAGACATTTCAATACTCAAGGAGCAAGGAAATGTAGACTGATTTAGTAGTAGAGTTTAGAGAAATCATCACAGTGAAAAATAATACCGAGATAGTTAATATTTTGAAACTGAATGTGGGAGACTAAAGGAAAGGAGGAATAAAGAGTTAAAATTATTTTAAATAAGAAACTGAGTAAAGAAAGCAAAGGGGCAAAAAGTTGCTGATTCTACTTCCATGGATCAGAATTATGAATCATAGTTTCATTGCTCTTATCTTTTGTTTTTTATATTGGTCCACCTTCTTGTCTACGCTAAGCCTCACTTTCATCCTTGGCTAAAGAGTATCTACCAGACAAGGTTGCATATAGGGAAATTACATGAGATAATGTACATAAAGTATGTATTAACACTTCAAATGATTACCAGTGTTCAATGCATGGTAGTGATAAGATCCCAAATGATTCCTGTCAAAAATTAATTTTAATGCAAATATAAATTTCCATAAAGGTAATGACTTCCTGACTTCTGAATAATACCTTACTCATTTTAGTCACCTTGAATGACATGAACATGTTCAGCTTAACTGAAGTTAGATCTTTCAATATACTTCACATCCTATTAATATTGGGTTGGCTGAGAAGTCCATATTTTTTTCCATAAAATAAAAGACAGATTTTTCATTTTCACCAATAACTTTATTGATTTAGATATTTTGAGTATGTCAGCTAACTCCCACTATTGGTGTCTAGTGCGTAGAGGCCAGGGGTGCTGCTAAACATCTTCCAATGCATAAGACAGCCTCAAAGCAAATAGTTATTTAGCCACAATGTCAATAGTACCAAGAAACTTCACAAACCATTTTTGACATATTCAATCAGTCACAACACATTCTCCGTACACTACATAAATCTTTTTTTGTGTGTGTTTCAGTTGCATTTTTACCTTTCATGAAATAATAAAGCATAATACACCGAAATGTTATGTATTTTCTTCCATCTTCAATATTAAAATGACTGTACAAATATTCACTAATTTTGATTTTTGTAGTGCACCCTGATATGACAGCTGTCACAATACAATCTAACAAAATTGTTTTGAATGAAGTTAAAGACAACTAAACACTACTAGATCCATCGTATAGAAAAACCAAACAAACTTTTTGGCCAGCCCAATAGTTTAAACAATTGTGTTATTTTCTTTCAATGAATAAGGTTATAATTCTTAAAGTGTGTTATTAAAAATATTTTTAATTAGCTTTTATGTAATGCTTAATACAAAATGTAAACAAAAACATTTACTTGGAAAGCAAATATTTACATTATATTCACTTGTTTAATGTAAAACTTTAATTTATATAAAACAACTGGTATCACATATAATAAAAAAGGAAAGAACCATGGACGTGGGGGCGCAGGCTAGGTGGAAGGGCTGGAGGGGGAAAAAGTGGGGCAACTGCAATAGCATAAACAATAAAATAATAAATAAAACCAAAATATAAAAACAAACACTATAGCATTCTGGGAAAAAAGGAAATATTGAATGTGGAAACAAATTGAACTTAGCTTGTTATTAATAACTATTAAATGTTTTGTTTAGAAATAATCAATGCAAACTATAAAATGATGAAAGCAAAGCATGCCCTTTCTGAATGTGGTGAAAGCGAAGTACTGGAGCACTGCTGCCAGAGATACTGTGTGCTCTTAGAAGGCTGCTATTTCTCTAAAGGTTAAAAGGTTGCGATCGCCAAAGAGGCAAAAGGTTTCAATTCTGACATTTCCTTTCTTTTATAATTGAAGGTACTCACATTTTCCAAAGAGGAATGAATACATTGTTTTCATTGCTTTTGTTCTGGAGTTTGAGCAGTAATACAATAGGCCTAGAATCTGGCACCTATCACTTCCAGGAGGTAGTTCGCTATTGAAATCTGCGACTGAGATCACTCCCTTTCAGTTCTGGTGAAGTACTGGTTACCTTTGAAATTTCTGACCTGGTTTTCAAGGAAATCAAAAAGGGTATTTTTTGTTTGTTTCCTTAGCCTTGTAATTTCTTACACGTCAAGTTTATCTTCAATAATGTAAGTTTAAAGAAGAAGAAAAGAAGTACGTAAAAGCTGTGGACTTAATTTTTCATCCTTGCTTTCTCAAGAAGTTCAGTTTATATATATACACACATATGTTTTGAATTTTATTACTTTCATTTGAAATTTCCAGTTGAAGCAGATATTTTGTAGTATAAATAAACCAATTAAGCATGGCAAAATTACATCTGTATTTATTGGTTGTTAGAATAAAGTTCACATATATAATGTGAACTTTATAAGTAGATGTTAATATAAATTATGGTTATTAAGCTTATTATTCTAATTCCAATTAGGAAAAATATGAGACTATTAAATAGGACATGGATTGGAAACAAACCAGGGCTGGGAAATATTTGATTCATACAAATATTTTGTATAACATATGTATTTTATGAAAAATATGGCAAACATATTACAAATATACTAGTTAAAGTATCTATGTCTAAATATCTATGTATGTATCTATATCTGTGTATCTGTATCTCTACGTCCATCACACTACATGCATGTGTGTGAGTGGATGTGGATGCTTATTGCATTGACTAGAACTTCAGTGAACCGTTGAATGAAATTGGGCATTGTAGCCTTTGATCTTATCAGTAAAGTGCCCAGTGTTTAACCTTTAAATGTGATGTTAACTCTAGATTATTTGTAGATGCCATTTTTAAGGTTGAGGAAATTGCCTTCTCTTTCTAGTTTCTGTAATGTTTTCATCCAAAATAGATGTTGAATATTATCAAACGATATTTTGTCAACTTACAGGACTATGAATATATATTCAAATTTAAAAAATGTGGTAATAAGTGATTTATTTTGATTGTTTTTTAATGTTAAACCAACTTGCAAACTGCAGCAAACAACACTTGAGTATGCACATCATCATTTTCCTTTGTACTTGGATTCAACGTGCTGAAAGTTTAGTACAAATTTTGCAGCAAATTTTACATTATCACTTTGTATTCTGGTATTTACCACATCCTTCTCCTTGGGGGTATATTTTCTTTTTTGTTTTATTTTGCTTCTATTGTTTGTCTGTTCTTAAGAAACAAACTAATCTCTAATGTATGTGGTGCTATAGATTTCCTTCTAACTGCTGATTTAGCCAAATCTCCAACATTTTGATGTTTTATTTTCATTCACAATGTATTTTTTTATTTTTATTTTTTCTACATAGATTATTTAGAAGTATGTTTAGTTTTAATGTATTTAGGAAATTTTAATATAATTTTACATTATTTCTAATTCAATTGTATTGTGGTGAGATGTACGTTTACTGTGTGTGACTTGAATTATCTTCATTCATTGCGCCTTGTCTCATGGTCAAGAATATTTTAGAAAATGTTCCAAATATTAAAAAAACATGTTTACTTCACTGTTTCTGGGTAAAATATTTTATAAATATATATAATATCTCATAAATGACACAGAAAATATGTCATTAGTTCAGATTGATTGATCATGCTATGCACTTGATTTTCTCTCTGCTTCTGTCAATTATTTAATAAGAATGTTGAAATATTTGACTATGATGGTGAATTTTCTCTCTTTTATGCATATCTAATTGTTAATTTATGTATTTTAAATTTCTGTTACTAGGTATATAGGTATTTATGATTAATATGTCATTTAAATGAATTGACTCCTGTATCATATTAAAATAACCTTATTTTCTTTGGTAATATCACTTTCTTTAGCATGTATTTTGTCTGATATTAATGTAGCTATTCTCTTTTGTTTAGTTATTAACATGGCTGGATGAAAATCTACCATCTTGCCATTTGCTTTCCATTTATCACAACTGTCTGTCTTCTGTTTTCGTCTGCCTTGCTTTTGATTAAATGGGTATTTCTATCATCTTTTTTCACCTCATCTGTTCAAGTGTTAGGTAAGGACGTTTGCTTTGCTAATTTAGTGGTGTTTGCTTTGGGTCTATGGTGTACATGTTTTCTTTAGCACAGTTTCCCTTGAAGTGATATTACACCATCTGTCACATAGTGTAAAAACCTTACCGTAGTATGCTAGTTTCTTTTCTTTGTAACCTTCCTGGCCTTTATGCTCTTACTGTCATATGTATCATTTCAAAGTTTTATAAATTCCACAGTACAGTTATCACTTTTACTTTAAACAGTTGTTTCTTAAAAGAGATTTAAATTATATGTTCAAAATATTTTCTATGTACCCAAATAGTAACTATCTTTGTTGTTTTTCTTCTCTTCATGTAGATTCAGATTTCTATTTGTTATCAGTTATCTTGTTTTCTGTGAAGTTGTTTTAAAAGTTTTTTTGTAGTGTAATTATACTGGTGATGACATTTTCAGATTTTGTATATCTGGAAATATCTTTATTTTCTGTGCTGTTTTGAAATATATCTTAACTGTATAGAATTTGGGTTGACAGTTTGACATTGTTTATTTGTTTGTTTGTGTTTCTTCACTTTAAAGATCAGACCTTCTGGTTTGTATAGTTTCTAGCAAGAAGTCAACTCTACTGCTTATCTCGGTACCTCTAGACATTGTATGTTTCCCCCTTTCGGCTTCCCTGCCCCACTTTGCTATTTTCTAGATTTGTGCTTATCATTTTGAGCAATTGTCCTATGTCTTATTATAGATCCTTCTCATTCCCCCACCTTACCTCTAGTGCTTTGGGTTGGCTGAGATGCTTGGAATTTTGGCTATTTTATTTCAAATATTTATTCTGTCATTCCCCACATGACAAATTTATTAGGCTGCTTTAAATTTTTTTGTCCACTCACTGATATTCTAGTAACATTTCTTTTTTTCTTTCTTTTTTTAGGTTCTATTTTTTAATATATTTTATTATTATGCTATTACAGTTGTCCCATTTCTCCCCCATCAATCCCCTCCACCCTGCACACACGCTCCCACCCACATTCCCCCACCTTTAGTTCATGTCCATGTGTCATAAGTTCTTTAGCTTCTACATTTCCCACACTATTCTTGCCCTTCCCCTATTTTCTACCTGCCATCTATTCTACTTATTCTCTGTACCTTTTCCCATTCTCTCCTCCTCCCACTCCCCTGTTGCTAATCCTCCACATCATCTCCATTTCTGTGGTTCTGTTCCTGTTCTAGCTGTTTGCTTAGTTTGCTTTTGTTTTAGGTGTGGTTCTTAATAGCTGTGAGTTTGCTGTCTTTTCGCTGTCCTATTTTTGATCTTCTTTTTCTTAGATAAGTCCCTTTAACATTTCATATAATAAGGGCTTGGTGATGATGAACTCCTTTAACTTCACCTTATCTGAGAAGCACTTTATCTGCCCTTCCGTTCTAAATGAAAGCTTTGCTGGATAGAGCAATTTTGGATGTAGGTCCCTGCTTTTCGAGATTTCAAATATTTCTTTCCAGCCCCTTCTTGCCTGGAAGGTCTCTTTTGAGAAATCAGCTGATAGTCTGATGGGAACTCCTTTGTAGGTGACCATCCCCTTATCCCTTGCTGCTTCTAGAATTCTCTTCTTCATTTGAATCTTGGTAATGTAATTATGATGTGCCTTGGTGTGTTCCTCCTTGGGTCCAACTTCTTTGGGACTCTCTGAGCTTCCTGGACTTCCTGGAAGTCTATTTCCTTGGCCAGATTGGGGAAGTTCTCCTTTATTATTTGTTCAAATAAGTTTTCTACTTGTTGCTCTTCTTCTTCCCCTTCTGGGACCCCTATAATTCAGATGTTGGGACGTTTAACGATGTCCCGGAGGTTCCTAAGTCTCTCCTCATTTTTTTAAATTCTTGTTTCTTCCTTGTTTTCTGTTTGGTTGTTTGTTTCTTCCTTCTGGTCCACTCTATTGATTTGAGTCCCAGTTTTTCTCCTATGTCTATTGGTTCCCCATGCATCTTCCTTCATTTCACGTATTGTAGTCTTCATTTTTTCATCTAATTTGTGAGCAAAATCAACCAATTCTGTGAGCATCCTGATCACTAGGGCTTTGAACTGTGCATCTGATAGGTTGGCTATCTCTTCACGGCTTAAAGGAATTGGCTCTGGGGCTTTCATTTGTTCTCTGGTTTGAGCCATTTTTTGGTGGTTTTTGTTTTGTTTTATTTTGGTTTTGGTCTGGTCGTGGCTGTTACGTATGAGGGGTGGAGCCTTAGGTGTTCCCCTGTGCGGGGCAGCCCAGTCGCTGAGTTGTGACGCTGCATGTGGGGGCGGGGTCTGAGAGGGAACAATGGCGCCTGCTCCACTCTCTCCTGGATTCCAGTCCCTTCCGCCGCTTCCCCTTCGCCTGCATTTTCTGCATGCGCGAACGTGGGACCACCTGGTCAGCCAGCTGCCCTGTGTGGCCTCACTGGGTCTGCACATTTGCTACCCCATGCCCGGGTTCTGCCAGCCACCGCCTGTGCACCTGGGAACTGCCAGCCACTGCTGCCTGCATTCCCAGTCCCCACCTCCACTTTCTCCTGCCACGACTCCGCCCCTCTTACCGGTCTGGATGAATGGTTGTTGGACTTCTGTACAGTTCAATTTTCTGTGAGTTCTGGTTATTTTCTTGTTTCTAAATATTTATTGTCCTTAATTTTGGTTGTGAGAGGGGGCACGGTGTGTCCACCTATGCCTCTACCTTGGCCGGAAGTCGTAACATTTCTTTTTAAATTCTCTTTTCCTTTAGGTTCCATTTGGGATTGTTTTTTGCTAGGTGCTAATGTATAATCTTTTCCTTTGTAAATTTAAATGAGCTGTTAATTTAATTCAGTGTATTTTTAATCTGAGACATTTTAGTTTTTGCTGCGGACTGAATGTTTGTGTTTCCCTAAATTCACATGCAAAGCATAATCCTCACTGCCGTAGGAGTTGGGCATAATTAGGTATAAGGTAGAGCTCTGTGAATGGAATTACAGCACTTTTAAGGAAAACCCAAGAGTGCTCTCTTGCTCTTTTCCACCATGTGAAGCTACAGTGAGACGGTGGCCAACAACAACCCCAGCCAGACACTGAATCTGCCATTACTTTGATCTTGGATTTCTTAGTGTCCAGAACTGTGATAAACAGATATTTGCTGTTTGGGCAAACAGGCCAATGAGAGATTTTTTTATAGCAGTCTGAACTAAGACAGGTTTTAATCCATTGAATTGTGAAAGGAGTAATTTTTATATTTTCAAATATTTTTAAAAAGATTTTATTTATTTAATTTCAGAGAGAAGACAAGGGAGGGAGAAAAGGCAGGAGAGAAACATTGATCAGTTGCTTCTCACATGCCCCCAACCAGCGACCTGGCCCTCAACAGGCCAGGCATGTGCCCTAACTGGGAATTGAACTGGCAACCTTTCACTTCACAGTCCGGTACTCTATCCACTGAGCCACACCAGCCAGGACTATACTTTCAAAGTTTTATATTCAGATTTTTCTTTCAATTCTTAAACATATAGAGTTATTATAATTGTCACCATCCTCATCTAGTGATTCTATTTGTGAAATTTCTGAGCTTCTTATAATTCTTTTATTTATGGATTTTGTGATGTTCTCCTACTTCTTTGCATGGCTGCTGATCTTTGTTTTAGCTTTTTGGGGTATAAAATATTTTTGTGTATATAAATATTGTTGAGCTTTTTAAGGGATTCAGTTAAGTTACTTAGAAATAGAATGGTTTTGGGGGGTCTTTTTATTTTGTTTACCTTTTAAATAAATGATTTTAGATTTGCTAAAGAGTTTCAAAGTTGTAGTAGAGCTCCTATTTAGTTCTAATTCATCGTCCAAGGATAATGTTACTAATGATTACATAATTATAAAAATTAAAATAAGATTTGTAAATTATTATTAACTAAATACAGCGGTATTCAAATTTCACCAGTATTATCCCTATTGCCTTTTTTGTGTGTGTTTGTGTTACTCAGCAAACCAGGGTTTGGCCACCTGGCGCCTTTACACATGACCCAACAATTAATGTTGAAGGAAACAGGTTTTTATTGATGGGGTTCCAACCAGGGGGTGCTGAGAGCACTCTTGCTCAGAACCTCCTCTTCCATGAGACCCAGAACTTTCCTTATTTCCTAAAAGGCTATAAGCTAAAATTATGCTTCAAAGTTCCCCATATCCTTATCTGTCCATTAGCTGATCATGCAAATAGACCTCCATCCCCTCTGGAAGGTGCTCTTGTGATTTTCAGAGTCACCATCCTCTCACAGCTGTTCTCTCCTTCACAATCTGAGGTGAACTGTTCTTAGCCTCCATGTAGTGGCTGATGAAAACATGTGCCATGTTACACTGGATCATGGAGGAGTCCAGGGAGGCACATGTCCCAAGATAGTGACTTCTCCACACATCCTTCAGAGAAGCAGAAGTCTGGAACTCGGCATTCCTGGTCACAGTTCAGCTCTAAGCATCTCTCACAAGTTGGGTGCCTGGGCAGGTCCCCAAAACTCTATCATCTATGTCATCATCTTCTCCAGGCAGCCCTCTTGTCTCACTGCAGACCTCAGGGCTCTCCCATGCTTGCCCTTCATCCTGCCCTAATTTGAATGCTGAGCCTGGAACTTCTTATGTGATTTCACATCTGGCCACTCCTGTGGTACTTTAGTGTCCACCATTTTTGTCAGTTTCCCAGTGTCTTTTACCCCTTTTGACTGCCATCTTTAGCCATGGCAGGAGTTCCTGGTGACACAGGGGCATCTGTGGTGAGCATCTCCCCTGTCATGAGTCTCTGCATGTGGTTCCTGGAGTCACTTACAAAATTAGCCCTGGATGGCAGCCCTCTTCCCTTCAGGAAGCCACAGCTATTAACTTGCCTTTTGCTATGCAATGTATCTTAATTAAATACTGTACCATCTACTTTCCCTGCCTCCAACCCTGTCTCACAACCCACCTGAAGGCAGGATTGTGGGGGGTGTTCTAATTTTGGGTGACCCATGCTCTGCACCCTGTTACATTTGTTTCTCCCTTTACTCAGGTACAATTGAGGGTGTCTATTTTTATTTCTAAGATTTGTTGGGTAGGACCAGAGATAGTTTAATTTAGGGCTAATATTTTTCAACCTACTGAGTTAAACTTTGAGTAATCTACCCAGTGAGGCTTGATTTATGAGATTCCAAACACTGATTTGAAAATGAACTTTATCTGGCCTTGTGTGCACTTTGGAGTTTATTTGCTCTACTCTTTTGGAGTTCTTTCCCCAAACTGTAGTAGTTTTCTCATACACATATGCTAATCAGTGCTCAGCTGAAGACTTGTAAAGGGTTCTCTTCAGATCTCTGAAGCTTTCTTTCTGTGTAGTTAGCTCTCTTGCCTTTGAAACTCTGCCATGTGAAATCTAGCCTTCTTGGCCTTTCCAGACATCCATCTTTGTCTCATCATCTCAGTGAGATTCATCTTGGAATCTGAAGCTTGGAAATTTTCTTAGGCAGTAAGCGTGGGCAATTGTAAGTCTTCCATTTTTGTGTCCTATTTCTCCATGATCAATGTCCTGATATCCAAAGTCTGGAAAGTCATTTGTATTTAGTACATATTTTTTATGTTTTATATTTTTCAATGTTAAGATTGCAAATCTGGCCAATAATACTTCATGTTTTAAAAAGTTAGAAGTCACCCTGGCTGGCGTAGCTCAGTGGATTGAGCGCGGGCTGCGAACCAAAGGGTCACAGGTTTGATTCCCAGTCAGAGCACATGCCTGGGTTGCAGGCCAGGCCCCTAGTGGGGGCCACGTGAGAGGCAACCACACATTGATGTTTCTCTCCCTCTCTTTCTCCCTTCCTTCCCCTCTCTAAAAATAAATAAAATCTTAAAAAAAAGGTTAGAAGTCATATTTTAAAATTTATATTCATCAAATAATGTATATGTCTGCTTATGTCAGGCAACTCAGAGGTTCATACACAAAAACTGTAAATTATTTCAAACTAAATTTTAAGCTTGGTAGGAATTTTTACAGTTTCATTGAATTTAGATGAAGGTAAGTATCTCCAGTACCTTACTCTGCAGGCACAGAATGAAACAGAGGTTCTTCAGAACTTCTACCCTGCTGGTATCCAAATTTGCTTTCTAACTCTATATTATTTATTCTATTAAATTTTAACTCCATGTTACTTGGTATTAGACAATCACTTAACAAATGAAATAGATTAATTTTTCATTTATTCTCAAATTTAAGGTTTCATTTTTAATAAAACCATGCCACAGTCCAGAAATACTATATATACAAGACCATTTAGTAGTTCTGGAGAAGATGGATGCCCAGTTTTTAGTCATCCATACAGCCAGAAGGAAATCTTTGATGCAATTTTTCTAATGCCACATCATCCAATTCTTTGGGCGAGAGGTAAAGGAGCAATACACTTATGATGATAATTTGTTTCATTTACATATATATCACTGGTCTTGGCTTCCTAAAAATTTGTTAAAAATTTTTTACTTCATTTCTATAATTGGAAATGCTCTTGTCTGGTTTTGATAACAACACATAAAAGATTGTATAAAGTTTATACATATATTTATACAACCATGTTTAACTCATAAAAGCTTGTATATGATTTTATAAAGTGGGCACTATATTTAACTTTGGTCTCAGAAAAAATTTTCCTAGAAACTTTTATATGTGGATTTCAGGTTTAAGGTTCACTGTATTAACTAAATTTTAAGATTTATGTCATTTTCATATATAGTTATATATCTTCACATAGTATGTGAGGTCTGTCCAGAAGGTATCCAGCCATGTGATATGAAAAGTAGACACATTGATTAAAGGTAGCAGATATAAGAAACATTGCACATAGGATAATAATGCCTCAGTCCCCTTCAAAGTAGGCACCTGGGGACCTCACACATTTCTCCCAATAGCCACAAGCTGCTCTATTGTATTTTCCTGAATCTCATCGATGGTCTGCTATCGCTTCCCTTTCAAAGGTGATTTTGGTTTTGAGAAAAGGCACAAGTTTCATGACACCAAATCTGGGCTGTAAGGGGGACTGAGTAACCTGGATGATTTGATGTCTGTCAAAAAACTCTGCATGAGATGTGATGCATTAGCAAGCATGTTGTCGTGATGAAGCTGCAAATCACCAACTATCCATGTCCTTTGGAATCATCCAAATAGTTTCCATGGAGGAATGTTACACCTTAACACAGAATTTGATGCAGATTCATTGATCTACTCACTCTGTCAGTTTGAATGCAACAGTCATATAGTACACATGCTCACTCAAAAGTATCCGTTACCCCCACTGACTAGTACAGTGAAGTCATCATTGTTCATGCATGTGCATTCTAGTGCACTCTCCTTGGCTGCTAGGTTATTACATCATTGTCATTGTCACAAGAATATAACTATTCTCGTTATATTAACAATGGCTGGACATTTTCTGGACAGACCTCTTGTATATCTTCATATACAAATATTCATATATATCTCAATCTCTTCCTTCATATACAGTAGTAATATAGTTAATCAATATAGTTATATCTATATTTAGATCTCTTACTCTCTCTACAATACATACATATACACACAATAAATTCACTCTCTACTAGACATAAAATTTGATGTATCAAATATATTAAAATCAATAAGTTATTAAATTCATTAATTTAAATACTTCTTCCACTTATGGCACTATAATTTTTATCACAGAGAAATGTGAATATTCCTACCTCTTTCTCCTCTCTCTTTCTCACCTTTATACTATTGACAAATTCCATAAATCTCAAAAATATCTTTCTAAATCACTACCTAGAAATATAAAAAATATGTAAATTTCTTCATCATCACTGCCACTTTTTAAGGTTGACTTGCTAATTGCAAACTCATCTGTTACAGTAAAATTAGAGAGATGCCCTGAACTGCAAATGTAATCATTCATTCACTTCATTAAATTGTTCAGTTTTCAAATTTTTTAATATAATTTTCTCAATCTTACGATTTCTCAAATTTGTCACGATTGCACCCAAATCCCAGGCTTCCATCAAGCTATTTCTCCTTCCTGGAATACTACCTTCTGAAACTCTAATTTACCTTTCTTTTCCTCAATATCATATTATTCTTTAAATGTCAGAGATGTCTCTCACATTTCTTATTTGGATAACAATTCATATAATTTCTTTAGCATAATACCAATAGGACTTCATGAAAAACATGCTTTCAGTTAGGTGTGTGGGTTAAAAGACTGGTAGAGTTTGAAATAAAAATGTGGGAAAATCTAGGAAGTAGTTGGAAATAAGCTTGAAAAAATATTTTTCTGACATACTTTGAAGATTATTAAATAGTTAAATGATGGAAAGAGAATTTGTCAGAGCCAGCTGAAATTTTTGGCAAGGGATTAAGTCAGTATAAATTTAATGAAATAAAATACTAATATGAAGCCGTAAAAGTAATATATATGAGATATATTTTATATATATATATATATATATATATATATATATATATATATATATGCATACACCCATATTAGGTTGTGAAGAATATCTTGAATATCTTTTGAGAAGGAAACTATAGTATGTTTAGAGATTTTTCACATCTCTCATTCTACTGAAATTAATTATTGGCTTTTTTTCTCTCATCATCCCAAAATTTGTTCAAAAGTATTATATAGATAATTAGAGCACATATATTTAGAGAAGGATCTAGTGACTCTCCAAGTCTAAAATATAGTCAGTTTGTTGGAAATATAGGAATAAATGGTTAATTCTTTAATATAAGAACTAAGATATACAGTCATAAATTACAAATCACTTGAACAGTAATTTATATCTAATGGCAGTATACAGATAAATCCAAAAAGGAGGCTACGCTAGTGAATCACTTTTTCTTGGCCAGGCAGTCTTTGGGAAAACTGTTATCTTAATTAACTCAAATAATGGTTTGCAGATGTCAGAACCTAAGGCAAGAAGGCCATCCTGGGAACACTGAATTCTGCAGTGTGTACTTTAACAAAGCTTTTTAACAGCAGGTGTGATATACAGAACTTTCACCAAAATATTGGGAAAGATGAATTAGGACACTTGAGCTTTATCCTTCAAGCTAAACACCACTTGATAATCTAAATCCTGATTTTTGGAAAGTGACTTACAGTAACATCTGACTAAAAATGTCCAAAGTTTGCACTTTTCTTTAAATAAGTTATTTCAGTTTCTGAAGGGTATTGATGAATTCTTTTTAGAAACAGTGAACAAGAATACATTTGTTTTGACAGTTGTTGGAAAGCACCCATTTTGAACTGTTAAAAGGAGTTGGAAGTTCAAATTAGAGAAAGAAAAATAATACATATATATTAAATGATAGTAAGTACAAAATAATGAACTATAATTTTAACATATAGATATATGAATCTAATATGACTCACTCAACTTTAAATAAAGATCAAATGAGACATGAATTTATGAAAAATTAAATATCAAAAATTTAAGATAATAGCCTTTTTATAATATGGTTCTTGACTTTTTAAAAAGATTTTATTTATTTATTTTTAGAGAGGGGAAAGGAGAAAGAAAGAGGGGGAAACATCAATGCTTGGTTGTCTCTCAAGCATCCCCTACTGGGGACCTGGCCCACAGTCCAGGCATGTGCCCTGACTGGGAATCGAACTGGTGACCCTTTGGTTCACAGGCTGGTGCTTCATCCACTGAGCCACACCAGGCAGGGCTGGTTCTTGATTAATTGGGATGATTATACACAGATGAAGGCATTTTAAGTTTAAGAAAAAAAGTACTTTAAATATTTGTTTAAATTGACATTTTTCATGTTTTCTATAAACTACTGAAATTTAACTACAATTTCTAAAACATGTAACCACAGTTGTCCATCTCATGGCCTGCATGCCGCAGGGCATGTAGACCAGAATGACTATGAACGTTGCGCAACACAAAATTGTAAATTTACCTAAAACCTCTTTTTTTTTTTTTTTTTCCTGCTCATCAGGTTTCATTGGTGTTTCTGTATTTAATGTGTGGCCCAAGATAACTCTTCTTTCAGTGTGGCCCAGAGATGCCAAAAGGTTGGACACCCCCAACCTTTGTTAACAGCATCTAAAGTGCTTGGCACAGTTATCTTAATGTAGTTAAAATGTCATATAATTGTTATTTTTAAACTTTTATTCTATTTCTTATATATAGTAGCTATTGTATACCAGTAAAAAGGTATTATATATTCACTATGGGGCTATTCCATATTAATTTTTTAAAAAGGCTGAGAACAAATCTCCCTTTCTTTTTTATGTCCCCAGCATGCTGCACTTGCTTTTCTTGGAGAGGGTAAGGTACTTAACTTCAAGAACCACATCTATTTTTGTAATAACTGTTTTCTTAGTTCAGAACATAGGGCCTGGCAAATTACTGGAGATCAATTCATATTATTGAATGCTTAAAATGTAGTACTCCAGGCGTGAGTTTATAAGATCCTATATTAAATTAAATATCTAACTAAACAAGAGGGATAAGGTGGGCTTAATAATGAAATTTGACTTAATGACATAGTTAAAAAATGGATTTGCCAACAAAATTACAAAATTTAAAAATGCTAACTGATGGTAATGTATAAGAATGATGACATTGAAATACATATAATAATGGGCAAATAATTTATGGTATGGTGGTTGAAGAGTTAAAGACAAGTTTTGGGCATGTTGATAAGAGATAATGGTGAGACATTCCATGGAAATGCTCTAACTACATTTTAAAAGTGGGATTGGGTTGCAGAAGGAAGGTAGGGTTGGGCATACAAATTTAGGTTTATTAGTAGTTTTATTTTTTAACATATTACGGAATGTGTACAGTTTTAAGAGAAAGTGATACCTGAGAAGAGAGTGTGTACAGAGTATTACAGGACCACCAAATGGGGAAAGATGATACCTAAGGATCAAAAGAGAAAAAGACACTGATGCTAAAGGAATTGGGCTGGTGCAGAAGGCAGTCAGTGGTTCTACTAGACTCTTTTGGAAACTGAGGTGAATTATATAAATAGAGAGCCACTGCGTAGAGGTTTGGGATTGAAAATTTAAGACATGATTCTAATCATTTTGCTCTGGGCATGAAATATTTAGTATTAATATGTGTGGCCTCACAGTCTGTCAGCACTTTTGTTTTCTTCAAGGCCTAGGAACAGCTGAAGCAGGTGAAAAAAGGGAAGAAATTGTAGAGACTACTATTTTGTGAACTGAGAAAAATGACTTTGCTCTGGTTGATCTTGGCATGAAACTTGCATTTCTTTTCTCTCACTCCATCTCATATCTTTAATCTTAAAATCAATGTGATTTGCAGCTCCCCACCCCCACAGTTCTGATTGCCTTTTTCTTTTTTTGTACTTTAAAAATGTTTGTGGGGATTGTGTTTTTAGATAAACTACAATCCTTCAAAACAGACAGTGAATCAGCAGAGTATTATAAATAATGACATTGTAATGTGTCTGAACTTCAGGGAAGTGCATGGTTGCAGAATTTGTTTTATTAAAAAAACACTCTGAAAACACTCAAAATGAATAGCCACTCAGTCCCAAATTATGACTGTAGGTCAATATCTACTTTTTAAGGAGATAAAAAATAATACAAATAATGCATGCATCATTTCAAGCAAAACTCTTCCATGTAATCAATTTTATTAGCAACTCAAAAGCATAATATATGTATATAGTATATTCTGTGTCAAAAATACAAATAATAAAAGCCCATATTTTATGATTCACAGATTTCTGCAAAGCCATTTATCATGTATTAATAAAAGTGTAATTGGTCAGTTACTCAGAAAATACTCTGATGCAGTTCTGTGAGGGATTTTTTTTTTTTTTTTTTTTTTTTTAATTTCTGATTACTCTCAAAACTCCCACTGGTGTGAAAGAGAAGAAAGCAGAAAACAGGTGTGGGCAGAGGAAGCATTTGAGCTGCAAAATAGTTCCACAGGGAACTCCGGAGCTGAAATGACAACTCAGCATTATCCCAGATTGGGTTAAAGAAAGCTACTTTGTATTCCACTCTCCCAGTTGGAGGTCATGTGATCCATGGAGGGGGTGAATTTCAAGTAGGGAAGTTTTCTTTGGGAGCAATTTCTGAACATGAACTTTGTTCTGTGCTATCATAAGGCTGCATTCCATGCAGCCTCTGGGAGTCTCTCAAGCTAAAGGAGGACTCTAGATGGCATATCACAAAATTTACTGTAGAGAAAAGTTGATACAAACTCTATTTCATGAGAGTATTACTTCCCATTTCCAAAATGACCTTTCCTATCTACTTTTCACAGAAATGTTCTCATTTTCTTTTGTGTGGTAGACAAAAGAGGGCAGTTAATTATTTGTTGTATATCTCATCAATTGGGGAGATCCTTTTTCCCTCTCCTTGATTATGAAATGGCTTATGGCTGCTCCTACTGATAACATACACTGGGTGTGACACCTTGCCAATTCCAGGCACAGCCTTCAAGAAGATGGACAGCTTTGGCCTTGTTTCTTAAAGGACTGAGCTACCATATGGACAGTCTAACACACTGAAGAAAACACTTGAATATCTCATAGACACCCTGATACCTATTGGAGAAAATGAGAAGTACAATTGAGAACAGTATTATAACTATTATCACTAAAAAGCATGACATATGAGAGTGGAATCCAACATGCAATTAGATGTCCTAGCCCCAGCTGCTACAGCTAATGCCATTTCAGCTAGAGATAAGTTGGCCAGCAGAGTACTTCCTGAATTCCCTGCCTGCAATATTATGAACAAAATTAATTTATTGATTTTTTAATTTCCAAATTTTAGGGTAACATTAAGTTAATAGATAACAGAACTCTTTCACTTTCTTCTACCTTATTAGCTAAGTGGTTGCGTTGCCTTTATGAACATCAGGGGTTAAAAGATTATGATAGGCTAGATTTGATAATTTTATTGTGAGTCATGTGAACACATATAAGCTTTAGGAGGCATAATTCTGTGTTTAAACACATATATATTTAATGGAACTTTGACAAGGGCACCAAGCATACTCAATGGGGGAAGGAGAGTAAACCCTGAATATCCATATCCAAAAAATATGAAATTAAACCCTATATTTTATCCCATATATAAAAATCAACTCAAAATAGATTAAATGTTTCAATATAAAACTGTAAAACTCTCAGTAGAAAATATAGTGAGAAAGCTTCTTTTTTAATTTTTTAAATTAGATATTTTTTAATTCTTGTTTATTCTATTACATGTGTCCCAATTTTTCCCCTTTGCCTTCCTCCGCCCAGCGCATCCCCGGCTCCACAGATAATCCCCACACCATTGCTAATGTCCATGGGTCATTCACACATATTCTTTGACTAATCATTTCCCTTCATTCCACTATATTACCCCTCCCCGCCCACCTTCCCTTCGGCAGCTGTCAGTCTGTTCCATGAAAAAGCTTCTTGACATTGCTCTAGGTAATGCTTTCTTTGGCATGACTCCAAAAACACAGGCAACAATAGCAAAAATGGACAAGTGGACTATATCAAACTAAAAAGTTTCTTTACAGCAAAGAAAATAATACACAAAATTTGAAAACAACCTACAGAGTGGTAGAAAACATTTGCAAACCCTTCTTATATTTGATAAGAAGTTAATATCCAAAATATAAATATAAGGTATCCCTATGACCCAATAGCAAATGACATATAATTGGGTTAACAAGTGGGTAAAGGACTTGAAAGATATTACTTCAAAGACCTACAAGTGAACAACAGGCATATGAAAAAAAGTACTTATTATCACTACTCAATACAGAAGTATAAATTAAACCAAAAATGAGACATCATTTCACACCTATATTAACATGGCTGTTATCAATAAAACAAAAGACAAATGTTGTTGAGGATGTGAACCAAAGGGAAAATTTGAATTCCCTTGGTGGTATGTAAATTGGTATAGCCGTTATGAAAAATAGTAATGAGCTTCCAAAAAAAGGAAAAAATAATACTATCATATAATTCAGCATTCCCACTTTTGAGTGTGTATACAAAAATAAATCCAAATATTAAAGAGTATTTTCACTCTCATGTTCATTGCAAAACTATTCATTACAGCCAAGCTATGGAAACAACCACATGCCCGTTGACTGATGGATGTGTAGAGAAAAAGCAGCATATACATATCACAGAATATTATTAAGCTTTAAAACAGGAAGATATCCTGTTATATAAAACAGCATGAATGAAACTGGAGGACATCTTGCTAAGTGAACTGCTAGTCACAAAAGTGCATGATTCCACGTATATGAGATACCTCACAGAAGCAAAGAGTAGAGTAGCACTGTTGCTAGGAACTATGGAGATGGGGGAATGAGAAGTTATTATTCAATGGCTACAACATTGTAGTTATGCAAGGTAAGTTCTATTGTTCATAGTTAACAGTACTATAATGAAAACTGAACAATTTTTAAGTAAATTTTTAAGTATTGAGAGTAAATGAAGGTAAATTTCATGTTAGTGTTCTTCCCTCAGTAAAAGTAAATCCATTATATTACAGAGTAAATTATTATACTTTCTATAAGCTGGAATGCCGGGTATCACTTATTAATGCTAGTTAGCAAAACATATACTTAGTGGTCTGGTTGGTCAGCCTTAAAGCCTGAAAGCAAAATTTAGTGTTTTTATGCTATTTGCTAACTTTAATGTCTGAAGAATATTGGCCATTTTCATAAATCTTTGCTAATTTTAAAAATAATTTATCCATGGTTATTATTATATAATGCTAAAATTACTTACTTTACATGGCTTCCTAGATTCAATTTCCATTAATTTCTCCTTATTTCAAGCAAAAAAAAAAAAAAAATTTGGTGCACATGTTTGTATGTGTACACACCTCTCTGCAAATTTTGGATAGACAGTAACAATGGAAGACACTTCCCTCCAAATGTTGGGTACTTTGTATAGAAAAGGTAACTTGGTAACTCTTCCTACTTTTGCATTTTGACCCTGTGTTCTCTAAACATAGTCTAAAGTACAAATAATATGTTCATTTTGTTGTGCTCTCATGAATTCACTTACCCATATTAATTCATAGCCCAGACCAAGAACAACAAAGGTATGTGAATAAGGATAGACTGTAATTATTCATCTTCCCTCTTACTGGCTCCTTCTTCAGCTCACCCAATAAAATACATTGCCGTGGAGTACAATTAGTTTTTTTTGTGTGTGTTATTGTTGTTCAATTACAGTTGTCCTCATTTTTCCCTATTACTCTCACCTGCCCTACCCACTCCCACTTTCCACATTCAATTCCTTCCCTCATTGTTTTGTCCATGGGTCCTTTCTACAAGTTCCTTAACTAGACCCTTCCACTTCTTTCCTTTGTTATCCCCCTCTCCTCTCCTTTATGGTCACTGTCAGTTCATTCTTTATGATCTCACCTATAAATGGAATCTAATCAACAAAACAAGTGAACAAAATACAATTAGTTTTTGTTATCAATTAAACTGAAGCTCAGCATTGGGGTTGGTGAAGGGAGAGGAAGGACGTAGACAAATTGTGTTTGAGTTCTCATTTTATGTGCTGATTCTTATTCATCCTGTCCCAACTTACTTGCTAGATATATGGGTCAGCTTTACAAAACCATGACTTCCAGAGTCATGTTGACTTTTTTTATTTTTTATTAAACAATTTGGAATTTTTTTGTTGTTCAAGTACACTTTTCTGCCTTTCTCCCCAACCCCTCCCCACCACTCCAGCCATCCCCACTTCCCTCCCCTGTTTCCTCCCCCCTTATTATTGTCCATGTGTCATTTATGGTTGTTCCTGAAGATACTTCATCCTTTCCCCTGTTATCCCCTCTGGTTACTGTCAGTTTGTTCTTCATTTCAATGTCTTTGGTCACATTTTGCTTGCTTGTTTTTTTTGTTGATTAGGTTCCTGTTAAAGGTGAGATCATATTGTATTTATCTTTCACTGCCTGGCTTATTTCACTTAGCATAATGCTTTCCAGTTCCATCCATGCTGTCACAAAGGGTAGGAGCTCCTTTCTTTCTACTGCTTAGAATTCCATTGTGCAAATGTACCATAGTTTTTTGATCCATTCATTTACTGATGGGCATCTAGGTTTCATCCAGCACTTGGCTATTGTAAATTGTTTTGCTATGAACATTGGGGTGCATAGGTTCTTTTGGATTGGTGTTTCAGTGTTCTTAGGATATAATCCTAGCAGTGGAATTGCTGGATCAAAAGGTAGATCCATTTTTAGTTTTCTGAGAAAATTCCATGTTTTCCATAGTGCTTACACCATTCTACAATTCCATCAACAGTGCACTAGGGTTCCCTCTCCCCCACAATCTCTCCAACATTTGTTGTTTGTTGCTTTGTTTATAATGGCTGTTCTCAATGGTGTGAAGTGATATCTCATTGTGGTTTTAATTTGCATTTCTCTGATGGCTAGTGATGCTGAGCATCTTTTCATATATCTCTGGATCCTCCGGACCTTCTTCCTTGGAGAATTGTCTGTTCAAGTCTTTTGCCCATTTTTTAATTGGGTTGCTTGTCTTCTTAGAGTGGAGTCATGTGAGTTCTTTATGTATTTTGGAGATTAAACCCTTGTCTGAGGTATCACTGGCAATTATATTTTCCCATACAGTTGGTTCTCTTTTCATTTTAATGCTGTTTTCTTTAGCCATGCTTTTTTTATTTTAATGAGCTCTCATTTGTTTATCCTTTCCTTTATATCCCTTGCTCTAGGGGACATATCAGTGAAAATATTGCTGGGTGAAATATCTGAGTTTTTCCTGCCTATGTTCTCCTGAAGGACTTTTATAGTGTCACGACTTATATTCAAATACCTATGAATGAACCTACCGAAGGAGGTGAAAGAACTGTACTCAGAAAACTACACAACACTGAAGAAAGAAATTAAGAAAGACACAAACAAATGGAAACATATACCATGTTCATGGATGGAAAAATTAACATCATCAAAATGGCCATACTACTCAAAACAATTCATAGATTCAATGCAATACCTATTAAAGTACCAATGGCATATTTCACAGGTATAGAACAAACACTTCAAAAACTTATATATAACCATAAACAACCCCGAATACCTGCAGCAATTTTGACAAAGAAGAACAAAGCAGGAGGGTTCACAGTACCTGATATCAAACTATTATTACAAGGCCGCTGTAATCAAAACAGCCTGATACTAGCATAAGAACAGACACGTTGACAAATGGAACAGAATAGAGAGCCCAGAAATAAATCCAAGTCTCTATGGTCAATTAATTTTGGACAAGGAGGGAAGAAGCATAAAATAGAGCAAAAATAGCCTCTTCAACAAATGGTGCTGGGAGAACTGGACAGCTACATGCAGAAAAATGAAACTCAATCACCCAATTACACCACACACAAAAATAAATTCAAAGTGGATAAAAGACGTTAATATAAATTGTGACCATGAAAGTCCTAAAGGAGAACATAGGCAGGAAAATCTCACATATTACATGGAGCAATACTTTCACTGATATGTCCCATAGAGCAAGAGGCATAAAGGAAAGAATAAACAAATGGGATTTCATCAAAAATAAAAAGCTCAATTTTTAAGGTTTTGTTTTACATAAGGTCATCATAAATGTTAATGTGCAAGAGTGGTGATTTTTCAAGTATAGTTTTATTCAAAAAAGTTGTGCTCCTCTCATTTTCTTTTTATTGTAATTTTATATTTTTATTGATGTAACATTGGTAAATAACATAACTTTCAGGTACACATTACAGTTTTATACCTGAAATTTCTAGGCAGAGGGAGGTGTAAGGGGATTAAGTGGTAATGGAAAAAATAGAATAAAGATTAAATTTATAAAAAAGGGAGTCAAATATATGGTGATGAATGGAAACTAGGTTTTGGTGATGAGCACATCATTTTCAATTTATAGCACTGCAATGTCCTAATTCTTGCACTCTCTACAGGCAAATTTGTCACTGGCTTGTGATTGGTATAAAACAGGGTGATGTCTGTCTTTGGCTTGAAAGCCAATTTTAATATGTCACAGAAATAAGAAAACCCTTCATTTTTTATGTATCTTATTATATGATTCTTTTTTAGATTTGAATATTTGATAGCAGGAGTTCATGTATAACAATCACTCATGTTTACTCAAAGATATAGTCTAATTTTACCAATCATTTTAATGCATATCAAAACTTCTGTGGAAGATTATGTAAACATTTACTTTATAAAATTGTGCTTTTTAACATTTTTATGGGAAATTGTAACCATATATAAAAGGAGAAAATACAGGTTAATAAGCTTCATTATATCCATCACAAAGATTCAATAAACATCAAATTCAGCCATTCTTTGTCCTTTATATTACTATTTACTAGTTTTATGTCAGATTATTTTGAAGGATATCCAAGATACCATATAATTTCATACATAAATATTTTAGTGTGCATTTCTACAAATATTTCCTACTGAAAATGATAGCCTAATACCATTTATGTATATAAATATTTGCATCATGTAATATCTAGGCAGTGCTCATATTTTCTTATCACATAAACACTAGATTTTTTTCAGAATTTAGTTGAATCACGAGAGAAATAGTTTAAATATATTTTAAGTCTTTTGAATCCTCAGGTCTGTCTCCACTGTCTCTATTGCAATTTATTTGTCAACAAAATTGGGTCAGTTTACTATATGGACAATCTCTTGTTTAGAGGCTAAAACGAAAATGACTTAGCAGGTTTATTTTTTATCCATCCATCTTTTCATTAATTTGTGCACTCAACCAATGACTCTGTGTCTATTTTATCTATCTATCCATCTTAACTAATGTGTATTAATATTTTAGTGTGGCTACAGAGAAAAATAACACGCACAACCCTAAAGACAATGGCAGACTGTACTTTGGTAATGTGATAAGGGTTGTGTTTGTGACAGCAAGGAATTTCAGTACAGATATTTTCAGGCTTTCTCTTAACCATGCTGACATGGTTTTCTCTTAACCACATCTCTACTTGATATTTTTCTTACTTCTAAAGTGCTGAGAAAAGTTACCCTTGAGAAATTTTTGAAGGAGATATTTCTGAAGCACAAATGGGAAGAAATAATAAACTGTTTTAAAAAAGTGTTCAAAGTCTAAGAATGGAAACAAGGTAGTCCAGGTGATGGATTATAGGTTCTAGAGTAAATTGAAAAAATATTGAATGTTGTTGGAAGCTAGTATATAGTGATGAGTTGGTAAACAAGTAAATATTGCTTTTAGTGAGTTTGAAGAGCATGGTTAGTGGGAGTAAGAAGTTAATAATCTGAAAGAATGTAGGTATCTATATAGATAATGCTATTTTAAAATTCTATTTTAAGAGGAAGAGCGCTTTTATATGATTGAAAAATAAAAACTAAATGTGGACTTGAGGAAAGAAGTGGAAGATTATAAAAATTGAGTAAGTCAAGTGTTATGAGCTTCTGTGCTGAATAAATTGTCCATTGGGGAGCAAAGTGTCCTACAATGATGCATGGGCCTAAGAGAAAAAGAAGATTGTAAACCCAGATTAAAAAAAAAAAAAAACAAAACATACTCAGGAAACATTTAGAAGCAAGTATTTTCATAAAAACATAAAATGGGGTACAAGGTATATAGTAAATGATACGAGTCCTGAAAATTTTTTTCAGGTAGGTTTAGGAAAATAGATCAGGAGAGGAAGGGGAAGATAAGAAAATTTTGACTCTGACTCCTTCCTTGCTTGTGAGACAAATTAAATGCAGGAACATCAATAAATTCCACTATAATCAGGGCTGCAGAAGAACCTATGTCTTCATGCTACATGCTGGATTCAGTGAAGGTACGCAGTGATAAGAAGCATTAATTAAAGGGCTAAATATGTGATTAAATTTACTGTAGATAAATAGAAGATGATAGAAGAATCTTAAATCTAGCCCTTCCCCTATCCCACACGTTGTTGTAAGGAGGAGACACAGCTGTGGTCACTTCACTAGAGCAGCAATTCTCTACCACCATGTGACAATATCTGGTTCCCACACTCAGATTCATGCTGACTTTCTTTGGGAAACTGCCTGTTTTTGAGAACCATTGAACTACTACTGTGTTTGTTCCTAGTGACCAATCTGCAGTCTCAAGCTCTAACAAATATATGTATACACATGTATATATGCATGCATAAATAAAGTATATATGTTCATATATATAAGGTATATATACATATATGTTGTGTGTGTACACACACACACACACACCAAAGATGATAATGATTAATGACATTGTCGCTTTCCCCTTTGGATTATACTCAGTTGATTTAAGAGAGACTTCTTTTATTCTTTCATATGTTCTTTTGAAATACTGTATTGAAAAATGTGGGTTTTAAAATTTTTTCTGCCTAAAGCTAAAAGATTGGTTAGAGCTCCTCACCTTTGAAATTTCAAAAGAGGCACATTGATTGAAACTGCTTGCAAGAAAAACTTTCACAGAACTTCAAACCAAAATCCAACCCAGGGTCCTAATATTAATATTATTCATTTGATATATATTTTTTCCAGATTTGAAAAAGTATAAAACATAAAATCTGGAGTCTAGAGAAAGATTAAAACATAATAGACATTTTGTAAAATCACTAGGGACATAGATTTTAGAGTTAGACAAATATAAGTTTCAATTCAGCTATGTTAATTTCCAGGTGGAAAAGTGTTTGCCGTATCTGATCTTTGTTATTATCTTGTAAAATGACAATATGGACACACTGTTCATCTGATTATTGTGAAAAATAAATGCTATGTATTACAAATTAACTGTGTTCAGTAATTATTAAGTGCTCAATATTAAATATATATGTAAGTGATGAAAATAAATTTCTAAGCTCTAAGTGAAAGCAACATAGAATTGGAACAATGTCTCCCAAAAGGTTACTTATTAAATCTAAAAATACTTATAAAATATTTACACTAACTGTCCTATTTTCATGAAGCTAAGCACTACTGGGCACAGAAAGTAATAAAAAAATCATTCAAATGTGTGTAATTGTAAATTCAAGGAACTCCCATTATGTAAGTAAAAAATAAAAGTTTTCTATAACAGAAGATAGCAAAGGACTCTGAACTGAGCTATGTGTGGGTAAATCAAACTCTTCACTAAGGAGGTGATATTCCAATTAGAACAAAAAGATATTCCAATTCAGTGAATAATGGACTCTATGTATTTAATGTACTTAATTGAGTTTTCCAAAAGAACTTGAGAATTGTGTTTTCTTAAAAAATACCTTTCATAAATCATATACACACTCAAAAATTTACTTGAGATATCTTGAATTTGAAAATTTCTTATCTGAGTAATTTCCATGATAGAAAATGAGGAGGAAGAGGGACCAACAGAAAATGGAAAAGAACTAAGAGCATTTATAAAGACAAGAGTATGATTCCCAAGTCTGAAGACAAGAAACAGGAGAGAAAAACAAAATGAAATTCACATTGGGAAAGTACAAGTTATTGCATTGGCTAAAACAGTTTTAAATGTGCATGGAATGAATTTCTTCCAAATTGATGGAAACCAAAATCTAAATACTAGATAAGCCTCACAACTCTAACTCTGCCTGACTTGAGGATGAGAATCTATGCCTCTCATACTGTGGATGGATCTAGAATCATTTCTAGCTAATCCATGTTTTCAAAATAACTTGTTTAATTTTTCCTATTGTTTGTCTTGAAGGAAAGATGTTTTCATTATGTAATAGAATTCATTCAGAAAAATTAAGTATTATTTTCGAACTTGGTTGTTGAATGGGATAGGGTTCTTTACAAAAGGATTGACTAACATGCATCAGAATTTATTTAAGACAACTACTGATACTATTGATTTTTATTCAAGCTTCAAAGAAAGAGCCATTTTCTTCATCACAAAATTGCAGCCATGACTGGGATAATTGTAGCAGTTCTGCAGACTGGAAACTACAAGGAGAAGTTTGGCAGGTGGGATTCAGTTACCCAAAATGGACCTCAACCGGGTACAGAGGGCAAACACCCTCTCATTCTTACAAATTGCTGTCAGATCTTTAAGGATCGTAAAGAGATTATTTTTTTCTGTACCACTTAAAATATATGTAATGTAGTCACTTTAAGATAAATTTAAAATTTGTTTTCCTGTGTTAACAAATAATTCTAATAATACTATTTCACTATTGGAGTATGTTCATGTAATAAAATATTGTGTGCTTTCAATTAAATATTGAATAAATCTCATACACACATATACATATACAGTATATGATGAATTACAAATAAAATTTCCCTTCTTGAGGGTTATAATATATCATCCAAATGAAGTCATTGCCCATATACTGGGCCTTTAATTTAGTTTTTTTTTTTTTCATGGGTTGGTAGACTGTTCATCTCTTTACAGTCAATTCTGTTTTCTTTTGTACTGATTACTAGTTTAATGCTACCTTAGAAAATTAATCTCTGATATCTAGCTTTTGAAAACAAAACAATACAAAACAAGGAAACAAAGAGTCTGGATTTGTTCCAACTTCTGCCACAATAAAGTGAGAGAAGGTCCTCAGATTGTTGTGCCCTTTGCCATGACACCGCCTAGAAAAACATTCAGACTCTCATTTTATGTACTACCTTCAAGAGTGTGTTTATTTTCAGGGGAAGATGATTGATGCTCTTTTCTTTTATTTTAATTGTGTGTGCAAAACTAGATAAATATTTGTGCCCAACAGTTAATTAATCTTAGAAATTACAGTGATTAAGGATTTTATGCAGATAGTAGTCTCCAGAAGGATTTAAAAGCAAGTTGTCCCCCTTTCTTTTCATCCTGCACAGTGTCTTATTTGTCTGACTATATCTCACTTAGATTTCTTTCAATACTGTCTTATTTAGTTTTTTAACCTTTATTTTATTCCCATTTAAAATTGTGTTCACTACAAGAAAAGGAAAATGTGTTTCATCTGCTATACCAACTGGTACTTTTCCAATGTAAATTTCAGTTTGTTTTCTTCTGTGTGCACTTGTCATCCTTAGATAATACTTACGTTCATGTCCAGGTCAATGTTCTAAATTCTTCCCATGTAATATGATCTGAAATTCAATACAGGCTTTTTATTCTTCAAATTCATTACCAGAGTTTGGAATTTAGTGCAAATTTGGTATTATCTCAAGAGTATCTTTCTAAAATTTTTCTGAATTGACTTCACTTATAGGGATTGTTTCTTCCTGTTCATGTTTTGATTCCACCTCTAACTCTAAAGGTAGTACAGATAAAGTGGATGTTATTTTAACATATAGAATGACTACTGTATTTCTCACAGTAATTGAATTACAAGACACATGCTATGAGAATAGATAAAATGGTATTTGTTCAAATTTATCTAAACAGATTGTTAGATCCTGATTTTGTATTAAATGTTTTTGTACTATCTCATCATTTTCCTACCCATTAACATCAGCATCACACAGATGTCTTGTTTCCCCACTAAAAAGTAAAATTGATTGCAGATTTATTTCTTTTCAATGTTATGCATCTTTCCTGAATTTTCAATTTTCTTTCTTTTTTTTTCAGAATAACATTAAGTACTGAAAGACATTTACCTCTTCCCTTAATGTCCTAAGATGCTTCTTTTCTGGACCTGCTGATTTGCTCATGTACAAATTTTCAAAGTATTCCCTTACACGATGTTTATATTTTGCAAGTTCTTCGTTACTCTCTAATTGCTTTAATTTTTTCTTAGTTATTGTCAGAAAATTAGATATGCTAAAGGTTATCAGTCTTTCCTGACACCACTAAAATAGCTTTTATAGTGAAATATTTCAAATATTTTACAAATAATTTACAAATATTTTGTTTTGAAGTGAGGACCTTGAACAATGATGAAGGAAATTAATTTTCATGTTACTACTATCTTAATAAATGTTTAAAAAATATTAGCCAGGACACTTTAAGATTTTTTTTTATTCAGTGCAATGTGAGATTACATTGCCTACAAATAAATTTCTCTCTATCATGGAAATTTTTATTTAAATACTTGAATTAGGTTACTTTAAAACAATACCAAATTACTTATTATATCCCACTATAGATTGATGAAGATGCTAACTGATATTATTTGGAAGGTATTGTTTTACTAAAGGATTTAAGGAAGCTTTCTGTTTATGAATAATCAATGAGGCGGGGATTTATCATTAACTATTTAGTATATGACAGGCTTTCTAACATAAAATAAAGTTTCAATGCTGGAAAAGAAAAACCATTTTTTTAAATTTGTCCTGTAGCTTTCATTCTCTTGGACAGTACACATAATTAATATGTAAATAAGATGGCAATATAAAGTTATCTACATATCTTTCTGTGTGTCTATGTATCTATTTATCATCTATTTATCTAGCTATCTCACCTTATTACACAGGTGCTGCAATAACAGGAAAACATTAAAGAGTGGCCATTCCACACAATGACATTTTTCAGATACAATATCAGGGAATGTTCCCGTAAAAAATGATACTTGGACTGATGTTTTAAGGAAAAGAAGAGGGGTTTGTGATGTTTGTGATGGTGGAAACATTGAACTCCCTGGAACATGAGAGTGTGATGTGTTCTGGAAATTGTGGTGATGCAGAATATAGATAGAGCTTCCAGTGACTGCAACAAAGGTTTGGAGACATAGGGAAGGACAATTCGATACACTGATTTATATTTTAAAGTTAATTTTAACAGTTCTTAGACGATGAGTACTAGCAAACAATAGCTTCCCAAAGAAAAACAAATTTTAAAATGTTTCGTGTAAATCAGATAAAATTTTTCTGTGGCTTGGACTAGGTGAAAAACATTTGGATATAAGTGTGACTGGCAATTTTCTCAGGCAATAGGGATGTGTAGGGTGGCCACTAGCACCGCTTCAATTCAGTATACCCTAGAAGTCCTAGCTAGAGCAATCAGGCAACAAAAAGATATGGAGAATTGATGATTAACTTTAGAAATTACCACAGACCTTGACACTGTTAAGAGTATCCCTTTTTATTATTGTGTTCTCAGTATATGGAGAGATCCTGCCCTCCTTTTTTTCTTTACCTCTCACCTCCTCTTTTACCTTCCTTGTTTTCTTCCCCATTCTTGTACCTCTGTAGTTTCTATCTCTTATTTTTTTCTGTCTTATCTTTGTTTTTCAAGACAAAAGAATAATGCTAATCATAAGAGAATGACTTGAAAAGTTTTAATATTTTAAGACTGAGGGAAAAGAGTTTTTTTTCTCTAAGTCTGAAACTACAGCTATTGGAGTAATAGACTCCAAGCCCTCATATTTTTTACTGTACAGCCACTTTCTGATGGAGTTAATGGAGATTTTAGAAAGATGGCTTGTCAGGTGAACATATTCTTGTTCTGTGTTAAGTCATTCTTCTTTTATAAATGTTACGATTAGTCATGCAGTTTCATTTGTAAAATCAGTGAGGAGGGCTGATAATTTTGATTTATATAAAGAAAAAGATATAGATATTTAATATAGCATACTGTGAAATTCCCATGAAAGATAAATATTAAGAATATGAAGAACTCAGATTAAAGTTGAAAATTAATTTCATCCACACTGAATGAACAGTACAGTATATTTGAATTTTTAGACATGCTCTTAACAGTCCCCTATGCCGAATGGTTTTCATAGGACTGTGCCTTGTTTCACATTCTCCTTCACTGTTTAAATTTTTGAGAGTAGGGCTGACAGTAAAGCGAGGGTGAATGATACCTGCTCTCATGAGACATCATTTGTAGAAAAGTCCCCTCAAGATATCTAAGTATAATAATTTAAAATATGTACTTTTGTGAGTTTAATCCAAGATACAAATTAGAATCAATTTATGGTAGGTCTTTTATTCAAGCGAATGTTCAATGTATTAAGAATCTGTGTTGATAAATTCACATGTAAAAATTAAAACTCTCACTGCTTTCCTTCCTTCTCCCACTCCTTGGAAGCTGTGCCCCAAATACCACAGTTCCTTGCCTTGAGATTTCATGCAATATCTGTTTTTACTTGCACGGGGTGCTCTCAAGGTAAGTCTACTCATGTCACATCGTTCCTCATGGTAAATAAGTAACTAAACTGCATCTGTTTTTCTAGGCTGGGTTTTGTAACCTTGGCTAAATCTCTAAAATCACTTCCATAAATAAAGAGTAAAAGTGAAAAATCACCAATAAACTCCAAAACACTCCCTTGAAAATAGGCAACAAATTTTTATTTCTTGTAATGTTAAAATATAGCCTACCCTTCATTATTAAGTGTTCACTTGTCTACTAGATTCATTCACTATGGGTGTGCTATAAAACTGATCACATGTTAGGTATTGACTGGTCAAATTTATAGACAAGAATATCCAACTGTATAACAAAAGGAATCTTAACCTCTTCTCTTTTCATCTAATAGACTGAAATTGACAGCTAACAAAAAGCTTTATTTATACCTCTAATTCTTAAGATAAAAAGAGTATAAAATACTAAATTACTGAACCCTTGTACAAATATCACCTCAGTTGTCTTTTCATTTAATACTTATATAAGAATGAGTGGAATTCTAATTTTGATATTTTAGAACATCTTTTGCTCATGATTTCTGATCCTGGGAATTTGTGTCTTAGCCACTACTAGGTTTTAGTTTTGCCTATATTAATTCTGTGTATGAGTCTTTCAATAATACTAGCTTGTTGCCGTTGTTGTTTACTAAATGTGGCCAGTACCTTTTTTTAAATGATCCTATTTTCTTAATAAAATTTAACTAAAACAGAATATTCAATGTTATGATGGATTTGCATTACAGAAATTTAAAACAAAATTTCCACTCAGGGTGAACCAGTTAAAAAGTTGAATTCAGAAAACATATTCCTGGGGTATTTTTCAGTCTTCCCCATAGGATAGTTCCTATGCAGACATTTATCAGACACATGAAAGTGCAAAATACTGTGTAGTCACAAATCTTACCAGGAGAAACAAGTTAAACTACAGGCCATGAAACTTGACCAGCAGCCAGAGAATCTGGTCACCTAAGGTGTCAGCAGTAGAGATGGACCTGAAGCAAACATAATTGTGGAATATTGAAAATGTGAACATGTAGAAAAAGACAGGTCACCAGTGAGTTCCTTCATGATTTGTGGAAATATACGATTTATGCTACTGCCACCCATTCGCAGGTAGTTTGGCATTCTAGATGTTAAGTTGCAAAGTTACATGTGAAATGATTTGAGTAGGAGGAAAGGGAGAAATTGTTAAGGCTTGAAGTCAAAGACCAGGATGATGTTCTCCAAAGCAGCCTAATGAGTCTGTAAGATATGCACCGTCACCGTGTTTCAGGAGTACTCAGTGGACAGGAAAGTTTTCATAGTAAGGAGTACTGTTTACTGTCATCTTTAAAGTTATTAGACAAGGAATAGATATGATGATACAATACATACTGAGTCATCTTGATAGAGATGCCATTCCCCTGAACCTGTCTATCCTTCCATCATCTCCAAGTAGCTGACTATTTCATCTTTCTTTCATGTAGACTCTCATTGCTCATATGCTATTGGTCATGGGAAACAAGAGTGCCTATGACAGTGATAACTGCTCACCATCCCTGCTAGAATACAAGTTTCTTCAAGGAAAAATTACTTTTATATTAACATTTATATCTTGAGATTCAGAAACAGTACCTGAATTTATTAAGTGTTGTTAAGTATTGTTAGAATGAATGTGTAAAAGAATCACATGTTAATTCTCCCACTCTCAGTTACAGATAGATGTGCCATTACATTTTGTGTACTTCCCCCTCCACTGAATTCAGAGGAAATAAACAGTATTTTACACACCTTTTTAAGGACAGAAATTTCGTCTTATTTATCTCTTTTATCTTGAGAAAAAAGTTTATTTCTTATCTACCATTAGTTTTCATAGAAGAAACACTGATATAGGAGCACTTTTCATGTAAATCACAATTTAATTTTCAGTCATATAATACAGGTGCTGTGTTAATGTCCTATAGCAGGATACTTAACTAGAGTGGCTTAGTTAGTATTTTCAAGGTCACATACCTGAAATCAGGATACAAGTGTCTCTGACCTCAGACACTATGGCCCACTACTTTCCAAGCATGTCTAGAGTGTTTTAGATACAGCATACAACACTCACATGAAAATAAGTACATGGTCTTGTTTATATCCCCTCACTTATTCAGAAACATGAGTTGTACACTGGTTGGATTCTACTATCTTTGGGATGTCAAAACTCTCCTCTGACTGCATTGTATAATTATGGGATTATAGATTTCTGTAGAGTTACTAACTCTATGAGAACTTGGACAAATTAATATTTCTCCCGTAGTTCATTTTACCATATGCAAAGATAACATCCAAATATCCATAAGAAATTTATGTATATCTCTTTCTTTTTGATTCTTGCTCTTTATCATGCATTATATTGAAATAAAATTATTCTCTCTTTTCCCTTGTCTTAACTATTCTATTTTCAACAATATCCAGCAGTTAGGAGAATGTGGAGATTAGTTATAATTTATCAATTAAAATTAGCATTTTTGTGTATATGCACGTTAGAGATCAGAATTTTGACAGCACATGAATATCAGCCATCATCTCGCTTAACTATCCCAATGGTTCATAGTGCCCTGAATCTGAGCAGAATAAGTGATGTCAATTTGTAGGAAATGTGAACAAAATAAATAACATTTCATATTTAAAGTAAAGGTAAGCATTGTGATATTTTTAATATTATATAATTCTACCCAAAGTTAGAATCTCAGTTTTTAAAAATCAAAGTTGACAGCAAAATTTCAGAAATAAACATGAATAATCTATAGATTATATGTGCCCCCTAGACTATCAACAATGAAGATGCTAGGTACTTGCTGTTGTCTTTGTTTAATTAACTTCTTTTAGGTACAATATGTAATAATTCAATTTTTAAAAAGTTTTAAACAGTAGAAGAGCCTGAGGAAGATAGCAAATATTACATGAAGTTTCCCATCAGAAATTAGAGGTATTGTATAGGGGACTCAAGACCTGGAAAATTTTAGCTTAAGGAAAAAGTTATTAAGCCTAGTAAGTAATGTGTATGTTAAAGCTTTTGTTTCAGAAACTGCAGATAAGGCCCATCCTGGCTCCGGGGAAATAGCCGGCCTCCTGGGGCGCTGACTGGAGATTACCACCTGGGGACTAGATGGAGGCATCCAGGCCTTTGTATCAACAAGGAGACAGACGCCACCCCTCCCCTAAGGAACAACTAAGTGCCCAGAATGGGGAAGGCTGCAACTTCACTCACCTAATCCTCCCTGAATTTCAAAGCCCTCACCGCACCTTGTTTGTCTTCCCTGCCTCCCTTATAAAAATTCTGGCCAGGAAAAAGAAGGGAAGATGGTTTGTTATGGTATGAAAACTGGCCATCTGAATAAAGCGCCCATAAAGATTCAATCACTATTGTAAATTGTGCTGCTATGAACATAGGGGTGCATTGGTTCTTTTGGATTGGTGTTTCAGGGTTCTTAGGATATAATCTAAGCAGTGGAATTGCTAGGTGAAAAGGTAGATCCATTTTTAGTTTTCTTAGAAAACTCCATACTGTTTTTTGTAGTGGTTGTATCAGTCTGCAATCCCACCAACAGTGCACTAGGGTGCCCTTTCTCCACAACCTCTCCAACACTTGCTGTTTGTTGCTTTGTTTATGAGGACCATTCTGACTGGTGTCAAGTGGTATCTCATTGTAGTTTTAATTTGCATCTCTCTGATAGCTAGTGATATTGAGCATCTTTTCATGTGTTGGAAGCAACCTAGGTTCCCATCAGTAAATGAATGGATCAAAAAACTGTGGTACATTTACACAATGAAATTCTATGCAGCAGAAAAAAAGAAGGAGCTCCTACCCTTTGCAACAGCATGGATGGAGCTGGAGAGCATCATGCTAAGTGAAATAAGCCAGGCAGTGAAAGACAAATACCATATGATCTCACCTTTAACAGGAACCTAATCAACAAAACAAACAAACAAGCTAAATATAACCAAAGACACTGAAATTGAGAACAGGCTGACAGTCACCAGAGGGGAGAGAGGAGGGAATTTCAGGGGAAAAGGGGGAAGGGTTTAGAACAATAAGTATAAAGGACACATGGACAAAAACTATGGGGGGTGGAAATGGGAGGGAGGTGGGGAGGGCTGGGGCAGTGGGCTGGGGTGGGAGTAAAAGACAGAAAACTGTAAAAGATCAACAATTAAAAAAATACTGATAAAAAATAAATAAATTGAAAAAAAAAGAAAAAAGATTCAATCGCTGTCATTGCTTATTGGATTTGGTAGTGACAGACAGCCCAAACGCCAGTGTCTTTTCTGGTTATATTATTAACCACTCTCACACATACACACATACACAGACACAGAATGTTATTAAGTTTTTTTTCAAATTAGAATTGATATCCCCATCCTTCGTCTTGTTTCCATCAACCACTGCTCTGCCCCGAAGTACATCAATAGATAATAAGTACTATTACATATTTTCCTATGATATAGATATATTCATCTACAAAAAATGTAATTTAAATTAAATATTAGAATTATTAATAAGTATACATTTAATACATTGGGTAATTTAGAATTTTTAATAAGTATATTCAATATACAGGGTAATATGGAGTAGACACTACGGTCTTTGAAGTTCAAGTTTTAGTATTAGTACCTAGTGTAGTTCTAAAACAGTTTAAAATCATCATGCAAATTATCCACTATAAAGTGTTGGTAGAAAAGGGATATCACTCAAACTGTACTCATGATAAAAATTATATCCATTTAAAAATAAAGATACTATTGAGTAGAGTAAATAAGTGTGAGAGCAGTTACAGAAGCTGCTTGAATTTTGATACAGCTGAACCTCAGGCTGGTATAAGAATGGAAGAGAACATCGCATGGAACTTGAAAAACAAGTGCTACCTTTAGAGTTAAAAATGGGCAATTTAAACAAATTTAATCTTATTTCCTCCCATTGGTGGGGGCCCACTAAAAATGGCAAAGAACATATATAAATATATAAAGAATATGTTTTGTATTTTATTTTAATTTATTTTATTGTATTTTTCTCATCACCATTTAGTCCCCTTATACCCTCATCCCCCCACAGTCTCTACACTGTGGTCCACATTCATGAGTCCTGTTTCCTTTTTACTCAGTCCCTCCACCCCTCACCCTACAAGAGTATAAATGTGCTAAAATGTATTTAAAATAAAAAGAATGTACATATTAAAATACATAAATAAATAAACTCACAAGTTAAAAAATACAAAAAGAACAAAAATACAAAAAATACAAATATCAAGGAAATATTCAGAGTTGGAAAACAAATGGGTTAAACTAATAATAACAGATTGAACCCCTTAAGAGAAGGTTGAACTTATGCTTCAATGATGTTACAGGGAAGAATGAGATTTGGCCTCTTGCTGCCATGTACAACCATAAAACAAATTGATGGGGAAGGAAAAGTGTTTTTATTAACAGGGCACCCAGTTTGGGGGAGCTGGGATCTCCCCTGCTCCAAGCCATTCCCTTGTGCAAACAGAGAAATCCCTTTGTTCCCCAAAAGAGAGAAATCCAAATCCATGGGCAGAGCCCCCTCAAACTTATATGCACTTTTGGAGTCCAAGGCTGCTACATGGATGGATCTCAATCTCTCTAGCTCAGGGCTCTTTCTCTTTCTGGAGCACCACTTGTGAAGCCTGCATTTCCATTGCTCTCCACAGCTTTCTCCTTCTCAGTGCCTGGTGCACTGCCAGACCACTACAGAGGTCCTGTGAGAGGCTCAGTCTACCTGGCCCCCAGTGTCCAGACCTGCTTGCACCTTAGGGCCTGGGAACTCTGCTGACCAGCATCTCTATCCATCACTCGTGGGCTGAGAGGATGGGAGTAGTCCAAGACCCATACCCTGTAGTAGCACTAGGCCGCAGCCTCCGCCTGAGCTAGCTACTTGCGAGGTGCATGTTCCACATGAGCCTGCTTCTGACCATACCAGCAGGGCAAGGCAAGATCCAAGAGCAGGACCCAGCATCCTGCAGGCCCACTGCTGGTTGGGCACATGTTCTGGCATGGGGGCTGGTGCTGGCCCCCACCATGTAAGTGGGAGGAACACATAGAGGATGTCTGAATGGGTCCATGAAATCTCTGAGCCCCACCCCTACTGAGGGGCAGCAAGAGAGCAGGAACTTCTGTGTACCCACCATTTTAAATCTTTCCCTCAAATCCTACGTGCCATGGAAGCATTCAAATACCCTGCATATTTTGGGCCAATATCCACCATGTGCATCAGCCCACACAGTGTGTTTCCCCCTCATCTTGGACCCCATAATCAGGAGCAGGGTAGGAAGGTTCACATATGTGTTGTGACCTTTTTAGCCATGGCCCTTGCAGGCTCTGTGCAAGCTGTGTTACAAGTTGCATTAGGTACTTACTGTTGCCTCTGGGGTATGGAATCATACCTGAGCTCCAGTTTCAATACCTGGCTGCCTTCTGCACTTCTCAGATCCTCTAAGGTGTTTTTTGGATAGGGGAGGTCCTTGTGCCACAGTGCCTCTCTTCCCCTCCTCCTACTGGGTTGTGCTATGCTTTTTGGTTTCTGGGACAACACATGCTGTAGAACTAGCTTGTTTACTGTTGCCTGGGGCAGCAGCCTCCTCTGCAGCCCTCCCTTCTCACGGGCAGTGTAGCCTCTCAAACCAGACTGAGGTTTTCCTTCCTTGCTCCCCAGCTACCTGACCCCTCCTGTTACAGTGAAGGGATCCTATGACTTTAAATAGCTTTAGTAATATAAGGAATCTAGAACCTCTGAAAACAGAGGTAATAAAAATAGAAGGGAAATTAACAAGTTAAAGGTATAAGAATTCATACAGACTCCTCCTGCCCTTAGCACCTGGATGATTTACCTTCCTGGTCCTGGAAAACACAAGAGGGTTATTCCCTGGAGAAACTGAATCTGAAGGATTGGAGGTGGATGAGAGGGGCAGCACAGGGGCACATCTGAAGACAATGTAGTCTTCTGTAAATGAAGAGATTGACTAGTCCCATAAAACCAAAGGATTTGCTCTTAGCTCATATTTTGCTTATTTTGAATTCAAGGATAATATATTCATTTTTGACCAAATGATGTGAACTGCCTACCAAGACTGTCAGTATATCTTTATATTTGAAACTTTGTATAGCCCTTATAAAAAGTTTTCACTGTTGAAATTTTTCAGCCTGTATGTCCTGACCACCTATCATGCAAGACTTTGTACAAAGATAGTTTGTGTTATAAAATCATAGGACATGACGATACTTGCTTGTTCTGGTGGAAAGAAAACAAGTGTTGCAAGTGCAGAACAAATTTCAGAGCAGTATTTGATATCTCTCAAAGGGGGTAATCAGGAATTCATCCTAAATATTCCATTTAATGTCATTAGAAAAGTTAAAGGATATTATTAGCCAAAAGACCTGAATGCATCCATAGTCCCAACCTCTTCAGAGACCGTCGTTGAAGGGAAGCTTGCCAGAATGGGAAATCTCTGTACTGTCCTCTCAATTTTGCTGTGAATCTAAAACAGCCCTTAAAAAATTAAATCTTTATTAGGAAAAAAATAATATGATTTGGTTATCAAAGAATAAAGAGAAACATTGGTGTTTTATGAACGGAAAGAAAGAGTAATGTACAGGGGAAAAAAGAAGTAATTACAACATAATAAAATGACTAAATACTGGGTTTAGTTTAGGACATACTAAAGTTAATGGGTTTTTTGTTTTTGGAATGTCACTTATTGTGATAGAAGAACTGACATCTCACTACCAGCTCTGTTTTCTACAGAAAAATAAAAACTTAGTGAAGATCTTACGTGTTCACCGAAGGCCTACATATCCAACTTTACAACCCATGAAACAGTGTATGAATGAGGTCAAATTCAAAATTCACAAAAGTACTAGAAAATGACCATTAAAATAACACTACAGATTTTTGCACTATGGACTTTCAATAGAATCATTTTTCTTTTATAATCATTTTCCCCCTACAGCTAGGATAGTATCTGGATGATAGAGAAAATACTCAATGAGGGACAGGAAGAAAAGTATTAGCTGTAGCTACATGTATATCTTTCAATTTTGCACAGGAGCAAGTGAAATATTTCAGTCCTCTATATTCAAAAGCCTCAGTATGTTTACAGGTATGTATGCATATATGTGTGCAGAAACAAATCTCCTTCAGTTCAGGAAATGCATGGAACATCAAGGTCATTCAGAAGACATTCTGATCTTTTAAACTCTAGGTTTAGATGTTATATATAAGGACTGTAGGACACACACACAAATAATGGTGATTATCTTTAATCCCTTGCCTAAGGACATCTAATTCCAACGAAGGAAGGATTTGGTTTGGTCTATGTTGTATATTTAGCATTCAAACACTGCTGAGGAATAAATAAAATGGCCACGCTACTATTTCCCTGAAGAATATTGAAATGTTCCAACTATGTGCACTAAATGAGCTCAAGAAGGAAAACCTACAAATGCTGACAGTTTCAGATTTTTCAAGGAAATGGCTTAGCCACATCACAGTACAGTGAGGGCCAACAGTGACTAAAACTGAGGTTCACACAGAGCTTTCATCTAAATATCACCTGACATTTGAGAAATGGCACTATCGTGGGAAAGAAAGTAAAGGAAACAACATGAGGAGGGAGATGCTTGGAGGAAATTGCCACGTGGAAAAAGGAAAGGCTGAAGAAACCATGTCTTCTTAATTAAAAAACGTGACGAAGTGGAGATGCTGCAAGTCTCTCCCTCAAAAACAAAACTAAAGGTTTTAGATAAAATAATAAGAAAACATTCAAAGAAACATAACCTTTGACAAAGTAAGAAAAACCCTTGGACTTTAAGAAAAGCAGAGTAAATAGTTGAGAGATAAGAATTCAAAGATCTTCAGATATTTTAGAAACAACTAAGAAATTATATGCCTGAAGGTCGCTAAGAAATTCTGTATCTTATAGTTCTTTGTTAGTAGATTCAGAGAAGGAACCCAGAAAACTGCCATAAAAATATTCCCTAGAGGTGGACTACAAAAAAAAAAAAAAAATGCTGTTTTTAGTTTGATGATGAGGAAAGGTTAAAAAAGATGTTTTCATGATATTTCAAGAACACAAAGGACTATGTAGGTGGGTTTGAAATTGTCTATACAAATTTAAAAAGAGGCAAAAAAAGAAATATATGTGCAAACTATGTAAAAATATCAATAATTGATTATAAAAAGAAAAATAAAGTCCCAGGATTTGACCAAGCATAACATCCATTTTTAACAAAAGTTCTTAGCAAACCAGGCATGAAAGAAAATTTCCTTAGTCTAATAAAGGTGCTCTCCTAAAAATACTTAATACTTAATGGTGGGATATCAAGCTTGCTCCCCGAGTTTTGAATGAGGCAGTCATATCAGCTGTCAAAAATTCTAAAACAATGTTCTTGAGATCTGTTTCCATGAACTAACCTTCATTATGACTTTAATGTAGGCTATGACAGCTTAAAACCACACATCCATTCTTATACACCTAAAAATATAACAGGTAATAAAAGAAGAAGAAATCAAAATCTAATTATTCAAATATAACATTATTGTATATGTTAAAAATCCAAAAAGAATATAGGAAAGTTTTAGAATCAGTAAATATATCTATCAAGGTAATATATTGCAAATCATTTCAAAATAACTTGTAATTTCACATATCAGCTATGAACACATAAAAAAACTATCTATAGAACTTTATCATTTACAGTAACATCAAAATAATGCATGTCCAGGAGTAAGTTAAACATCTAGGAGAAATACACTGAAGACCTCTATGAAGAAGTAAATGGCTACAAACTGTTTGACAGTCTTCCTACTAAGAGGTGAGTTTCCGTCTCCTCTTCATCCTGGATGGACTGCTTTGACCAATAGAATATAGCAGAAGTAATATTTTACCAGTTCACCGGCTCAGGCCTTATGAGACTGGCAGCTTCTAGCTTGTACCTCCTGGAACACTGGCTCTTGGAATGTAGCTGCCAGGCTGGGAAGAAGACCAAGAAGCCCCATGGAGCGGCCCAGAGCCAACAACCTCAGGGGAGTCTTTAGCTGTCAGTCATTATCAACTAATCAGCTGTGGGATCAAGCCACTTTGGAAGTGGTCCCAGCTGAAGTTACACTGACGAAAAGCAAACTGTCTTCACAAAGCCCTGATCTAATTGCAGATTAATAAGCAAAATAAATTATTGTCATCTTAAGCTACAAAATTTCAGGGTAATTTGTTATGTAACACTAGATTACAGGAAAAAATATTTGTGTCTTCAAACATTCTATATTGAAATAAGATTCTCTGCAAATTGATTTATAAATTCAGTGCAATCCCAATAAAAAAAAAAGACACAAAAATAATATATTCCCTATGATTACATTCATGAATGTTTAAAACAAGGCAACACAAATCTGTGGTGTGAGAAATTTTGAGACTGATAACTTTCGGATTAAAATAAGGTGGAAATAAAGTATGACTTCTTTGTGGATTGTAATATTCCTCATGCTGTTTACATGGTGGTGTTTTCAGTGAAATAAAACAAGCTAAACAAGTATAAAGCTCACTTGCATAACTAATACTAAAAAAAAGTTTATCCTTAAAAAAGCATTGTAGACCTGGCTGGTGTAACTCAGTGGACCGAGGGCGGGCTGCAAAGCAAATGGTCACTGGTTCGATTCCCAGTCAGGACACATGCCTGTGTTGTGGGCCAGGCCCCAGTAGGGGGCGCAGGAGAGGCAACCACATGATATTTCTCTCTGTCCTTCCCTACCCGCTCTAAATATAAGTAAATAGAAATCTTTTTTAAAAAGCATTGTAGAGAAGCATTCACAAAAATAAAAATATCCATATAAGATGATACTAATTGTATCAAGATATACCTATACAAAATATTGGAGGTAATATTACATACTTTTATTTTGTGATGAAATATATATTTTATTAAAGTATTATAAAAAGAAAACAAGGTATTAATTACTTCTTACAAGCAAAATTGCAGTTTATAAAATTTTAATCATTTCATGAAATGATTGAAATTAGTGAAAATGTGAATTATCACAATTAATAAAACTGGATAATGTTACATATTATGTTCATTATGCACTAATATTTTCTATAATATTAAAGTATTTCATAATTAAAAAAAAAAACATAAGGCCAGGATCTCAATCTTTGAATTGTCAGATAATTTCAACTAACAAACTTAATGCATTCTCTATCCAAAGTTTGAATTTGGGTCCCTGTTACTGAGCTGCACAAAAACCTTTATGCACTACACGGCTGACAATACTATAGTAGAGCTCATAGGTCTCGGATTTCCTCACCTCATGGCTACAACTAAATGACAAAGGAAAAAAAGACCAAAAATGGAAGGTGGTTAGAGAGCTTCTTACTCCCAGCCTGGTTAACCTAGATTCTATTGTCTTTTTTCCCCCGTGGAAAATGGGAAAGAAGAAACTATCCAGAGATACTTTTCAAGTGAGAAATAGATTCATGCCGATTCTCATTAGACCATTGTCAAGGGAAAACGTCCCTGTGCACAATGGTATCAAAAACTCCAGCAAAACAGTTCAATATAAAATTCCTTTAGTCCTCCTTTAGAATTTCTAGTTATTATTTAAGTTGGTTCTTTGCCTGATTAAACAGTGCTCTCCAGAAGTGGAGTGTGTTGTGGCAGATGGAGGAGGATTGGTTAGAGGGGGTGAGCCTTATATTGTTACTAGGATAAGAGTATAAGTCTAGCATATCAGTAATTGCTTGGTATGTACTTAAGCAATAATGTCACTCTCATTGGCATTGATTTTTATCATGTCACTTTAATTTTACACATACCAATTTCATAGATTTATTTTATTATGGTGTTCATTCATTTCTGTTAAAACAACTTTCCCATCAGTAAATGAGTGGATCAGAAAACTATGGTACTTTTAGACAATGGAATACTATGCAGTGGAAGGAAAGAACTCCTACCCTTCATGACAGCATAGATGGAACTGGAGAGTATTATGCCAAGTGTAATAAGCCAGGCAGTGAAAGATAAATATCATATGCTTTCATCTATAAGTGGAACCTAACCAACAAAATCAACAAATGAGCAAAAAAGAACCAGGGACATAGTAAAAAAGAACAAACTGACAGTGACTAGAGGGGAAGCAGGATGAGGATAACGGGGGAAAGAAGAAGATAGGTCAAGTTAAGGAACATGTTCAAAGGACCCATGGGCAAGGACAATGGGGTGGGGATTGTCTTTGGGAGTGGGGTTGAATGAGTCAGGGGAGAGCAATGTGGAGAATGGGAACAAATATAAGTGAACGACAATAAAAAAATAAAAAAGTTATTCAGACTTTCCAAAGATATTCAGAAGTAAATCAAATTGACAATAACACTTGATTAATCTTATAAACATATCCCTGATAAATATATTTTTGTAAGACTGTTCTTTCTCATTAGGTATCATTTCCAATTATTTTTTAATTAATTAATTATTTATTTTTATTGTACTTTTCCATTACTATTTATCCACCTCATACCTCCTCCCCCCACCCTGTAATCACCACACTGTTGTCCATGTCCATAAGGCCTTTCTCTTTTTAGCTCCATCATTGAGCTCTCATCCTGCTCTCTATCTATGAGTCTGTCTCTATTTTGCTTTTTAGTTCAATCTGTTCATTGGATTCCACGTATGAGTAAAATTAAGTCTTTCTCTGATTAGCTTATATTTTTATGTCTTAGCTTATCTATAACTTTTTAAGTTGTATAATTTTGCTTTGGTTGAGTAAACAAATGTATGTTTACTTGGTTAAGTGAACAAATGTATGCCTTGGTTAAGTAAACAAATGTATGTTTACTACTGAATATGTTGAGCAAATGTTGGATTGCTATAAAAGATAGCCTTATAGTCCATAATGATATTCAGTAGAAACGCTTCAAGAAAAAAAATTCCTCAACATATTTTGAATGTGTTTTTTATTAAAAAATTTTTCACAGCAGACCTTTATACAAATATATTTATTTTTAAGGTGAGCTATACCTACACAGAGATTATTTATTAAAAGCACTTTGGGTTTCTTTTCTACATAGTTTTTGTAACAATCCTTCCATTAAGATCTGTCAATTGATGAAATATATCATTTAATCTGGGTTAGTCCTACATAGTTGGAAAAATGTACTTGGGGAATATTTACTTTGCCTCAAATATGAAGAAGTGGTCACTGCTGGAGGCAGCAAAGCAGACTAAGTGAACCTAAGATCTATCCAAGGAAAATAATAATGCACTTTAAACCCAGTGCAGAAAATATCATGTCTAGAGTTACTACAAAGTGGTAAAAAACTCAGTTATTTTTCAAAGGAAACAATTTATTAAGTTAGGCATAAACAAAATATTAAATAATGAATGACCAAATATTCAAGTAAAATGACACTTGAAGGAACAATGCAGTGTGAATATCAATGCATTTGTCAAAAGCTATAGAACTTTTTTATAACACAAAGACTGAATCATATTGAATCAAAGTAAAAATAAATTAACAGGTAAAAGGAAGCTTGGATGGAATGGAGAATGTGGCAAAGCAATTTGACTGTATTGCAAATGTATATAATGGCCTCACTGACGGGGAGAAATGGTGCTGCCCTAAATAACTTTAAAAAGGACTGGAGTCCATGAGACTAAAGGTGAAAGAAATTGCATATGACACTATTTTATTTGATAGTGTTTTTCCCCTTCAGGGAATTAGGTGTTAATAATCTACACCAACATTCGCTCATACTGTAGTGGAACCATTAAGGAAATGGATGGTGGGAGCAGGGTTTCTCACATTTGGAATGGGCGTTTATAGATAAGCAAGGAGAAGAAGCTAGAATAACCCATATTGGTAATGAATTATGGTTAAGAACATCAGTACATTACATGGGTAGCTTAATATAGATACATGTGATTACATGAGAAATATTTGTGAGTATTTATGTATATGCATGTTAATACATGCCCATATATTTTCTTTTTGTCAGCTGTGAGGGCATAGAAGAAATAACATCTTAATGGGTTGAATACAATCATTTTATTCTTAAGAATACTGTATGGGAATGGGAAACAAGAATAACTTCAGTGGAGAAACCTGACAAACACTGTCCTAGCCAAATTATAATGTTCCACATCAACAGTGGTAAATCATGACAAGAGTATATATTCTTCATATGTGATAAAAATGACACTTTATCTACCACACTCCTCCCAAAAATACATAACCCAAGTAAGTATGAGAAAAATATCAGACAAATCCCAACTGAGCTACATTTTATAAAATACCTGCCCAGTACTCCTCAAAACTATCAAGGTCATCTTTTCCTAATATCCAAGATAGCTCTTTGGTCTCAAGTCTTTGCATCCCAATTTTAATGAATAAAACTTGAGAACAAGAACAGAAAAGCAAAATGTCTTCCTTAAGGATGCATGTTAAGATTTACTCATGTGGGAGTGGTCCATGGTTAGGGTCACTCAGGAGAGGGATTAGTGCTAGTAACAGATGTAATAGTTGAGGCTATCTCAAGCATTGAGAAAAAGCCTGTTTAACGGAGTTGAACATGAACTAAACTTAGATAAACAGAGTCAAATCAATATGTGTTAGAGTGAGACTTTTTAAAATACAAGGTAACTTTTGGAAATTTGGGGCTTAATGTGATCTGTGATTTCAATGAGATCTCTAAGTTTCTGTCAAGAATAATGAGACACGGCATAATAAATCTATTATTTAACTAAATAGACCTGAGATGTAGTTACTAATTCCAGCTATTTTCATTGTTCATTTATCCAACAAAATTATTTTTGCCTACCATGTGTAAAGCACAAGTCAAGGCAGTAGATATAAAAATGAATAATATAGAAATAACTCCTATTTTTGATGTTCATATCCTTCAATGGGCATTAAATAAATATTTAAACAAATAAAATATGACTTCTAATGTTTAGAAATGCAGAATAGAACATAAAGTACAGTGACCAGATAGAAAGTATAGTAATATTAATTTAGATGGATGTATATCAGTAAGAGTCCATTGAACTGCATAAGACAAACAAAAATATAAGCAATAATGACAGCGATGCTGGGTAGACTTCAGGGTTATTTGGAATCAGCAGCATAATTACAGTTACAAGGGCCTAGATTTAGTATTACCTTTATTTTGAAGAAGATTTTTTTATTGTGTCAATCTGTCATACTTCCCAGGCTACATACTTTATTGAACTTATCTAATTTGAGAGACAGAGAAAAAATAATAAAATTAAATTCTCAAAATATTAAAAATATTTTCCTATTAAAATCATAATATGAGCTTGCTTGTATTGCATGGGTTCCACTAGGTCATGTCCAATCTTTAAAGGAATGACCATATTGAGATTTGGTATACCAACGGTGAGTTCAGGGGAAAAAATATTACTTTAACTTACAGTATAGTCAAATTACCATACAATGCAGGTGGGTCCTGAAAATTATATTTAAGTTACCAAAGAAAAGACAATTTTTGTTGTGAAAGCAACTGCAATGTTCACTGCCAACGCTGGGTGAAGGTTCTTCCAAGAGGTGACATGTAAGTTGAGAACCGAATTACAAGAAGGAAATGTGTAAAGATCAGTTGAAACTGGCAGAGATAAAAGTTATTCCCACCAATAAAATAGGAAAAGCTTGGTGTTTAAGTAACTCATTGCAAAGTAGTATTGTGAATGAAGGAGACAACGAAGTGTGAAATATGAAATGAAGTTACAAATGTGATCGAAGATGTCAAGTAAGCAATAGGAAGAATTTAGATTTTTCTTCTTACTGTGTTAAGAAGTTGGTAGGGAGTTTTAAGCAGGACAATGATAAGATCAAGAGCTCACATTGGTTACTGTCTGGAAATAGTTACAAGTCCCAAATGACACAGATTGCTTGAGATATGAAATAATTATCTGAGGAGCAGTCATATTCAAAAAGCTAAAATTTAAACCAGAATAGTAAGAAGCCGGTAAAGTTCCTTGGCAAATGAGATGGGGAAAAAGACAGCTGATTCAAACTGGCCTCATCCAGCACCCCAACTCAGCTGCCTCCTTCTCCCTTGCATGACCACTCCCTTAAGCATTAAGCCCTCAGGATGCTCTCATCAGCACCAAATAATCTTAGGAACAAAGTCATGGGTTTGTTGACCACAGATGCAGAGTTTTGGTCACACTAGAGATAACATCTGGGCCTCAGTTGTATTCCAGCTCCAGGCCCAGAAAAGTAGCAAAGCCAGACACAGATATGCTATGGCTGCATCAGGAACAGCTTCAATGACTAATGACACCTGCCCCAGTACTAACCAATCAGTAGGGACCATGATCTTGGTCCTAATGCTCATTCTGATTAATGAAACATATTAAAGAGCACACCTGGGAAACTCATGAATATTCTATTAAGAACCTTCCCTGAGAACTCTCCTAAAATCCCTGCTTTTAGAAAACAGATAAAAACCCTTAAGACAAAGGACCCAGTGTGCTTTCTCCCTCCCTCTCTCATGCCTAGGCCCTCTCTCTTCAAGTGTGTTTCTCTGCTTTCTTTCACCAAAGTTCTAAGAGTCCCTGTGAGGCTTGAAACCAAGAGAGCAGTGGGCAGTGGCAGCTCATCCCAGGCTCACCCCTGAACCTATCTCCAAAGAGCCTTCCTTTTCCTCTGTAACTAGTTTTCTGAGTCTAATCAGTTCAGCTGACTCACTTTTTCTGACTCTATGACTTTCTTCCTAAAAAGGACAAGGCAGTTTTCTAAGCTGCCCACTTGAATCTACTTTGCATGTACTTTCATTCTGAATGATAAACCTTCTTTTGCTGGAGTCCTTGGCTCTAAATTTCTTTGCTGAATTCAAGAACTGAGAGCATAGCTGGTAACTCAAATTTATGTTAATTATATTGTTTTAATCTTATTTTTTATTTTTAGTAAATTTATCGGGATGGCATTGGTTAATGTAATTATATAGGTTTCTAGTGTACAATTCTATCATCTATCATCTGTATTATTATATTGTATGTGCACCACCCAAAAGCAAATCTCTTATTGATTAATTATTAGTTGTCAATAGCCTCTCTTATTCCATATAAAATTATTGTTAACAAACAAGTAAATATTAGAAGAAATAGTGTGGACAACCTAAGCATACAAGTTCCTTATTTTTAGCATGAGCCTAGATTTTTCATAGATACTATTAAAATCTACCTTTTTTTGATATTCCAGCATATTTGGTTATACATAATTCATAGAATATAATACAATGAAATTGCAAGGAATTGCCTTTCACATCATGTATGGGAATTTATTTTAGTCTTTACTTTTGTCTAAACATTTTGTAGAAAAGAATAAAATTGGGAGTTAAAATCAACAAAGACAGCTTTAAAGTCATTCTGTCATAACAAGAAGAATATAAACAGCTTACCAATTAGAAATGTACGATAACTTGCCAGTAGTACTAAAAGAATGAGTTCAATGTAATTTTATTTTTCTCCAGGCTCTCAGTCAGATTTCTACAAACCATCAAGGAGACAAAAAAGCTTCCTCCTAAAAAATGCTCAGTGAGCTGATGGTTGAAAATGAATATGATAAAAGCTAGGTCACATTGAGAGCTTTGCCACTTAAAAACAGTTTTAAAACTTAGACAAGACAGATTTTGATGTGAAGATTTAATTTCTCAAGATTATTTTTAGTGGAATTCACTTGAAAGAAGCTGAATCACAGAAAATATATTTTTGACAACACAAAACACATAATTCTAATTATACACATATATCTTAAAACTTGTTATAACTGGTTTTGTTATAACAATTCCTTTGTTAATTGATAACAGAAATAATTTATTATTTTAATTTGATATTGTTATTACTAAAACATTAAATAGAAACATTTATAATATAATTATATAATTTTGATTACCAAAATAAAATATTTCATAAATTAGAAATGATCAAATAAACAAAGCAGTAATGTTTTAACTTCTATTAATGAAATACAAAATAGTTTAAATATAGCTAAATATTATAATTAAATATTTCTTAAGTAACTATTCTATGTAAAAATATTCAGCACAGATGTCAAGGTGAATATATTGTACATATCTGAAATTTCTAGGCTGTTCATACAACATAACTTTTCAATTACTGAATTTGCCTTCAGTTCAGACACCTGCATTTTGCTGTTTATGACCAAATTATTTCCCTTTATTTCAACATACATTTAAAATGTGTGGTAATAATGAAACGTAATAAGGGCAGGGCATGGTAATTATGAATGAGTTGATGTAACAGACAAACTAACTAGTTACATGTGTTTATTTACTTTGATTATAACCAGGCATGCTGTAATAGGAACAGAAATGCTTCTGAACAACTCTCCATAGTTATTTTTATGTTCCAGATGCATAAGAACTACTCAACTTTTTTTTTAAAGGTTTTATTTATTTTTAGAGAGAGAGGAAAGGAGGGAGAAAGAGAGGCACAGAAACATCAATGTGTGGCTGCCTCTCATATGGCCCCCACTGGAGACCTGGCCCACAACCCAGGCACGTGCCCTGACTGGGAGTCGGACTAGTGACCCTTTGGTTTGCAGCCCATACTCAATCCACTAAGCTACACCAGCCAGGGCAGAGCTACACCAGCCAGGGCAGAGCTACTCAATTTTTAAATTCATCATTAATGTCTAGAGACAATGATGTCTTTATTCTGCTTCATTATGGCCACTTAGATTAAAATTGTATTTCACTTATATTCTTATACTAAGTTAGTCAAAAGTAGTAAAATTTGAAGAATTTATTTTCATCTTTCAAGCCAAATCACTTAAAAATTTGTATAAAATTCACAAAATGTCTAAGAGCAGTGTTTTCTTAGTAAATAATTTTCCCACTGATATGTCTATAGATGCATAACTTGGGAGTGCTGTAGAATAAGTCATCGGTTCTATGTTGGTTCCCGTGTACTGGAAAGTTAAGATTTTGGTGTCAGATAGACCTAAGTTCAAATTCTCAATGCTTCCCTTTTACTGTGTATTTTTTAGCAATTTACCTAATCCTTTTTCTTCTTCTTCTTTTTTTTTTTTACATAGCAATATGTGTGGAGGGGGGCATATTAGGCATTCATATTGGAATGGAAGAGATAAAAATCACCCTTATTTGCAGATATGATTTTCTAAGTAGAAAACCCCAAGAAATCTACAAAAATATTAGTAAGTTTATCACTAAAAATTAAGTATATTGAGATCACAGGATTCAATATGAATATACCAAACCTTAATTTATTTCTATATGCTAGCGACAAGAAACTGAAAAATATAAAAGTAACACCATAAAACATGAAAAGCTTACTCATAAATTATAATATTATTATTTTTATTAAAATATCAACTGGGAGTAAAAAAATACACACACATGGGTTTGCTAGTACCCCTCTGTAGGATGATACCCAACCGAGGGAGCCACATCGGTCAGGGCAGTATCCTACATTTTTGAAAATTAGGATTTGGTGCTTTCACTCTTTGACATTTTCTTTCCCACTGAGTGAAATCCACATAACTCACTGGGAATGATGAACAACTATTTTAATTTCCCTGAAAGGAATAAATGTTTATCCAGCTAGAGAATTGAGATGTGAAGAAAACAGTCATTAATATATAGCATCAGCATATCATAGTGAGAATCCAAACACCTGATTCTCTTAGTGTTTATTTGCTATGTCACTTTGTAAAAGTGATCATTTCTGTTGCAGAACAGTGCCTATCCAATATTTACAGCCCAAGGTATCTCTTGGAAAGTTGTTACATAGAGAAGATCCTGCCCATCCTGTCTCTAATTCTGATCTAAGAGGTATGGGATTGAGACCCAAAGTCTGAATTTCATCTAGGCGAGTTTGTGATTCTGATGAGGTATTCCTAAAGGCCACACCTCAGGAAACATTAAGCTATTCCAAAAATAGATTTTGAAAATGCATCTCTAAATTGATATGAACTATATAGTCTATGAACCACAGATTTTATTTAACCATTTAAATATATGACTTTCTAAACCACCAGGTCACCTGAGTATGCACTGACTTTTTACAAGTACCTGGGCATGCACCTTGAATATATTCATTATATGTCATATGTTTGTTAACCAGTGTAAAACAGATTTTACCTACACTGAATTGCATTAGAAAACATATAAAAGAATTCCATGAAAAAAGTTTAATTATTATTAATTAACTTTGGGAAGTTTTGGGAAAATAAATGAGAGAATGAGATAGTGGTTAGAAGAGTCCTTGGGAAGAGAATTTTAGCTGAAGGTGATGTCATAAGGAAAACATATGAAGGTAGTAATCCATATTCATGAAAAAAGATATATTTGAAAGTAGCAAGCAAATGAAGAATAATGGAAGTTAGAGGTAAAAGTATCTATAACTGTTAAATGATCTCAAATATTAAGCAAAGAAATTTATGATTCTCTCCATTCAACAGTTAAAGGTTTTTGAGCTGGTGAAGATACTTCAGCATTGGCATTCTCTATTAAAAATACTTGGTAGTTTAGAATACCCTATATATTATGAGCATCTTGTAGTGGGAAAAGAGGGTAAACAGGCTGAGCCTTTAATAATTATAATTATAAACAAAATAGAAACAAGTAGGTTTGTCTTGTGCTTCCAATTTACAAAATCATGTTTTTGCAAACTGTCCCACTGCATATTCATATAGTAGATGTTTTTCTTATGTACTTTGCAAAGATATTAAGTGACCTGCTCAAGGTCAAAGAGACTGAACATGTGAAAATGAGGAGTGACAGCTGTTTTGTCATAACTTTTCCTCTAATATGTTCCCCCTACCAGTGGACCTTTTTTTTTTTTTTACCATTCCTATGTTCTAAACAGAAGAGTACAATCCTCGATTTTGTTTTGCCTTAATATCTATATTTGTTTTTCTGACAAATGGTTCCAAGATGGAACTCTTGAGTCATTATTTCTGCTGGTACAAACATTTGTATCTTTGGCGCAGTATGGCTAGCGAAGTGTTTTTGCCAAAAGTCCCACAGACCAGCTGCCTCTCACAGGCTGAAGGGTGGTAACGTGTGTAAAATGAAAAGTGTGCAGATGGAACAATACAAACATTGTCAGGAACACTGTATGTTGGACTTGGGATGGCAATCAGCAATATCTCACAGACAGTTCCTGCACCCCCCGAGTTTCTTTTTCTTGTAATATAATGTCAAAAGCACCAAGAAATGTTATTTTTAAAGTTCTTTGTGAAACTATGGAGCAAAAGCGAGTGACTAAACTCATTTCCAACAGTGTTAACACAACTTTGAAAGCATCTTTGATACTATCTGACTTGATATTTGTGGAATTTCAATTTAAGTGTCAGTTGAAGTTCAAAAGCCATTTAAAAAAACTATCTGTTGAAAGCATTTGTCATAACTTTTCATTTGCTTGAATTTTCCTCCTGGAAAATATCACCTCATCATTTTATATTTCTTAAGAAAAATCTTTTTAAGACATTTACCCTAATCAGTTGTAACAATATTGTAATTTAATATTATCTTGGCATAAATATATTCATGAAAGGAAATTTAAGGACAGATTCAGAACACCTGCCAGATCCCAATAAAGATAGTGAAAATGATTTATTCTGACTCATTACTTCCCACTCACGCCTGTGTAACTCAGAACTAGTCAACTTATCTAAATATAATTTGAATAGTCTGCCAAGGGGGGTCTGAGCTTCATTTCATTTTCTTTCAAATATCATTTTCCTTCTCACTGTCAATCTGTATTCTTTTAAATTCTCAGATTAATCCCCATTACTAAGACATGCCTCCTTTCAGCAAGTGTTTTGAATGCTTATATGGAAACTTGAAATTCAACTGCCCGGCCACAAAAATTAACATTACATATTATTAATGTGGTATAGGTTATTTATACTATTGAAAAGATCCTTAGAGTTTAAATGGAGTAATCTCCTTCCTCCAAGTATTGTTTGACAGATTAAGGCTGCAGATGAGATTCTCCTGATATGGAAAACAGCTAGTTTTCAGAAGGGTAAGTTTACTTATCACATATACTGCCTAGCAATATATATGCAAGTGATTATTTGAGTATAGTGCTAACACTTTATAAAACATTTTAAGGAATCATCTATAATTTCTTATAAATGTCAGAAGTAGGCTTGTTTCTGTCCCTCACAAAAGGTGGTTCCCCCCACACAAATACAAGAGTTATATATTAAACATCAAATACTTTGACTTGATTCCTCTAGGCCCACATACTTTGAGACCTAAAGGAATACTGTTAGAGAATAAATCAGGTCCAAATTGAAGAGTTTCCTCTTCCAGTTGGTAGTGAAAGTTCTGAAAATAATGGCTAGATTTCTGCCAGTAAAATCAGAAGAACAGAACAAATACCACCCCCCACAAACACACAGTGAGAAATGAATGGGAGCTGTGCGGGGTCATCTAAGTTCTGTATATTAATTGAATGATAATTAAATTCTTCCTCTTAAAAGAATGAATTATATTTAGGCTACCTAAAGATATCCTTGACTATAATATATAAAAATGATAAACATATTCCAATTAATATTTGTGATTTCTTCATACAAAGAAGACCAAGAAACTATAATAAAGACAAAATTGCCATTATTTTTAAAGAAATATATGGAGAACATAAAATCATCTGGAATATTGTGTAGGTATTAATGCTGATGTTTATAAAAGCTAGAAATACCATAGAGTTACTTCTGAAAACTAAACATCTACAAGATACTTAAGTAAATGTAAATTAATCTTTAAATAAATACTCATATAAATAAAAAAATTAAGAGACATCGGTATGTTAACAGCAACTGTATGAGGTCTGTCCAGAAGATATCCAGACATGTAATATGAAAAATAGAGACATTAATTGAAAAAGATACGAGATGTAAGAAACATTGCATATAGGACAATGATGTCTCAGTCCCCTTCAAAGTGGGCACTTTTGGTCTTTACACAATTATCCAATTGCCATCAGCTGCTCCATCATAGTCTCCTGAATCTCATTGTCAGTCTGAATTTTTTTTCCTTTGAAAGGCAATTTTTGTTTTGGGAAAGGCCAGAATTTGCAAGGCACTAAATATGAGCTATAGGGGGACTGAGTTACCAGGGTGATTTGATGTTTTGCCAAAACACTGCATGAGCAGGGAAGATGTTGTGATGAAGTTGCTAATCACCAACTGCCCATAGCTGAGGCCTTCTAAATCATCCAAAAACTTCCTTGGAGGAATATTCGAGGTAATGCAAACTTTGATGCAGATTTGTTGCACTACTTGCTCAGTCATTTTGAATGTGATGGCTACATGGTACACATGCTCAGTCAATGGCATCTACCACCCCCACTGACTAGTTACAGTGAAGTACGTTGTTCACACGTGTATTCTAGTTCACTCTCCTTGGCTGGTGGGTTATATCAATGCTGCACAAACCTTTCTGGTTATATTAACGATGACTAGGCTTTTTTCAGACAGATCTTGGATTTCAGTAGTTGGACCATGAGCAGGTATTTTTCTTTCTTTTTTTTTTTTGTATATATCATTTTAGTGTTAAAGTGTATCTTCTAATTTTTAAATGCTATGTTTAATTTGTATCTAATTTAATAAGAAACAATTTTTAAGAATTTCAAATAAGGTTTATTTATATTTCCCTTTTCTTCCCATTCCAGAATCTAGTGCATACCAATGGTAACAAATATTTCCAATGTGTATGCCTCTAACTATAATTTTCACTTTCTTAGATGACTATATTTAGGCCCATCTAGAAGCCCTCCATGCTACTAAAAGCTGGGAAAGAACTTTTTCTATGTATTTATTATCTTGTTATCAGAAATAAGTGGGTATCTTATAGCTCTTATTTATTTATTTATTTGATTGCTTATATGGTTTTTCACAATATTTGGATAAGTGTTAACAATAAAAAAATTCAGTCCCTCTACTAGAAGTTGTACTTATGGTTTACTAGACTGACTTTCAAACATATGCTTTCCTGTTTATAAGCATCCAACATAATAAATTAAGTTGGATGCTATTTTAATATTTTTATGCTCATCTCACCATAAACTTTTCTGCTAATGTCACTGTTGTCAGCTTTCTAGAATCAGAAGTAAGAATATGTGATCATGAATAAGAGTAAAATAAAATACCCAACATGGTATATAATCACAAGTTTAGAATCATTAATATCATTAGCTACTCTACAAGATTTACTGGCAGAATTCATTGCTGATACAGAAACAAGCCTGGAATCTTAATTAGATTCTGATTCAATCAATATTGTATAATGTGTAGGAAGTGAATTTTACAATGTAGGGCAAATCAGCTTTTTCCTACTTAAAAAAAAAAAAAAAAAGCCAAGGAGGAGTAGTAATATTTCCACTGTGGTTCATAGAGCTAGTAAAAATATATGTAATCAGAAAGAAATATATATGTAATTCTTCTTAATATTAGAGCATAGTTTTTGTGAGGGTTTCAAAATATTGTACCAAGAAGATGTTATTAGTTCCAAGAAAATCTAAGATATTGGTAGCATATTTTCTAATCTCTATTACTGTATATTGAAGTGATGAGCTTGCTCTGAATTACTTTATTGCTATTGCAGGAACACTTACAACTTGTATTAAAATAACCAAGAATCATTACTTTCCTATTTTTATATTTCATAATTAAAATAAAATAATGTCATAAATGTTTTAAATATTATCCTATTTATCATTTTTAAATTTGTGTTACTTTTTCACTTTTATTTCATGTACATTTAAGTACATGCAATCATCAAAATCTGTGCTATACTTGTGTATTAGTCATCCTGCTAGGCATTGGGGTTATCAGTATCTTCACTCATAAGTATGTGTGAAATAAAGAGAAATGATCGCTTGCAACACTCTGCAATAAGTGGTATTTTGACAGGCTGTTAAAGAAGAGAACACAAAATATGTAGCAACAAAGAATAGGACCTAAAGTATATGTCTGAGGAGGACATGGATTACATTATTTCATAGAAATGTTTCTATCTACACCCCTTTTTTGCATAATTATATAGAAGGCAGAAAGCCTCTGGCTCTATGCTCCTTTGATAGGGAGTATTATTCTATCCTCATTCTGCATAAGTTATGGTAAGTGTCAAGTGATCCATGATGAGGAATCAAAAAGGTGCTAGGAGGTGGCATCTATTTACTTATTTGCACCTATATGCAATGCATAAGGAAGAAGGGAAGGAAGGAAGGAAGGAAGGAAGGAAGGAAGGAAGGAAGGAAGGAAGGAAGGAAGGAAGGAAGGAAGGGAGGGAGGAAAAACAAAAGCTGAAACTTGGTTATCATAGTTTCGATATTTACATGCAGATAGATAAAACTAGCTCAGTAAAAATAGAGAATTGAAGAAGAGATGGTATCTAAAATGTCCCTGAGAGGATATGTACTCCTTTTTGGAGTAAATGATATTAAAGTTAATACTCAAAAATAAACAGACCAATCAGGTATTTCAAAAAAGAAAATTTCTGATGAAATTCTTGGTTGAGGATTTTGGAATTCTGGAAGCATTAGAAAGCTTCACGTGGTTGATAACACTTAAAAAATCTAAATTATGCCCTGACTGGTGTGGCTTTGTTGATTGGGAGTCATCCTACAAAGTGAAAGCTCACTGGTTTGATTCCTGGTCAGAGCACATGCCTGGGTTGCAGGTTAAGTACCCAGTTGGGCTGCATACAGGAGGCAACTAATTGATGTTTCTCTCTCACATTGATGTATTTCCCCTCTCTTTTTCCCTCTTTCCCCTCTCTCTAAAAATAAATAAATAAAATCTTTAAAAATAAAAATGGCACGTATTTATTGTATGGTGAGAAGTGATGAAATATGAGGTTGTGATGAACACGTTATGTATTTGTTTACTATTTTATTTCCTATAGCTTCTCCAGATCAAACTCTTTGAGAAGGTAAAATTTTGAACTGTTTTGTTCACTACACACTGCAATATCCTCACTAAAATATGGTTAGATATTTCCAGAGAAAGTACATATTTTTATATGCTTTCTGGCTGGGGCCTCCTTCCCATTGCCAAAGTTTCCCCATTTGGATGATAAATTGTATGGTTACCTTACACAGATATTGTTTAAAATTATTTGTTGAATGGATGAGTGATTGCAACATCAGGAAGGGCATAAAATTCACATTGGTTTTATGTCTGGTTTAGTAATTAAGATACTAAAGTTATTCATTGTTCTCTCAGTACATTAATAGATCCTCATATATAACAAGTTATAGAGAAGTAAAAATTATCATATGTAAACAAGTTAGGTAGAAGTGTATAGTAAAAATAATGGACCTTGATAGTTTAGATTGAAAGGAAAGCAAAGAGTTTGAGAAAAATTATTGAATTTTCATGCATAAAAGAAAATTGATTATTGTGATTACTCAAAATCTAGAGTTATCTTCTGGAGGATGGACCCCTTGTAATACACGCTTCCCCTGCTACGTGAGCATTTTAGAAATTGATCTGTATCAGTGTACCAGATGGTATTGTTGTGAGAGGCTGCATTTGGCTTCAGTGAATTTTTTTTGAACACTCAACATGTTTGCTCATTTCATGATGGGCATTTATGAGTGCACCTGCCCCCACAGTGCTGAGTGTTCAGCAGTTTTTGACCAAATATGGCATGACCACTGTGTTCCACCCTTCATACTCACCCAATCTCACCCTGAGCATTGTTTTGTTTTGTTTTTCCAGAATGAAAAGAGTCCTTTTAGGACCCTTTGCTGATATGGAAGAGGTAAAACAGAAAATGACAAAAAAACTTTTTAAAAGGCATCAAAATCAATGAATTCAAAAACTGTTTTGAGTAGTAGAAAAAAAATGTCTCCGTAGGTATATTGCATCAAATGGAGAGTACTTTGAAGGTGACTGAAGTTTAAACATGTTAGAATAAATACACCATTTATTAATAAATAAATACCAGTTTTTTTGAATATGCAACTTAATACTGATGGTGCTATGCACAACAGAGAACACATGGAAATGTCTAGATAGAAGCAAGTTTTGAGTTTAGTTCAAAATCATTAAGATTGAAAACTTCTGAAACACCTGGAGTGTCAGACAGACAGTGGCAACAGGTTAAGGGGCTCAGAAGAAAAAAAAATTAGCTGGAATATAATTATAAATAGTATTTGCGTATTTCCTTAACAAATCTTGCAGGTACATATAGTGTAAGAAAAGTACCAATGCCTTTGGGATTAAGTAAATTCAAAATTTAATGGCTATATAAAAGAGATCACTAAAAATGGAAGAATTAGTGGGTAAAAATCTAGGGCCAAAACAGAGAATTTGTCATGGAAACCAAAAAAGTATATTTCAAGAAAGGAAAGAAATTAATAGTCTTAATGCTGCTAAAAGATAAAGTTATAAATTGAAAAGATATCAATTGGATTTAAATTATAGAAGTCATAAATGACCTTGGAATAAAATTTTTAGGAACAATGTGCATAGAAAAAAGAAAGAAATGTGTTGAGACTAAGTTGATCTGAAAAAAAAAAGAGAATGAATGTAAATAGATCTTTCAGAGAATTAATTTTGAAAAATAGGGGATGAACAGAGAATTATATAGAGAGAACTAAGAGATGAAGTGAGATGCAAACAGTTGGAAAGGATTGAATATATGTAAGACTATTGAAGTATAGTAAAGATTTTCAATTTATAGTACAATCTACTGATTCCTTAGGAAAGAGATAGAGAAGAAATTGTAGAGTTGAGATAATATTGGGTTGGAAATTTTGGCAAGTACACTACAAGGAATGAAAAGGGAGGGATTTTAATAGCACTGTAAAGAATATTGTTAAAATTAAAATCTATAGAAACTAAGCTGGAAAGAAAGGCAAGTGAGAAGAATACATATGTAGTGGGTTGGAAATAAGTAAGACTGGTCAATGGATGTAAAGTCTTAATAAGGTAAAAAAAAAAAAAAAGGATCTTATAGTTTAAAAAGTGCTGGAAGAAACATCACTGTCCAATAGAAATTCCATTGTTTGAATAGTGATTTTGCAATTGGAAGGCATTATGAGTAATGACAAGATCCAATACATGATCCAGGGAATTAAGGGCTGAGCTCAAGTGAAAGTAAGATTAATATAGGTGAAATTTTTAGAAACTAGAAATTTATATGCAATCAATCATCTAGTGTTTTTTATAGTTCCTGATGATTGTGGTAAGGCGTAGGATTTAGAGACCATGTGTATAGGAATAAAGGAGATCAGTAGATAACAACAATGAAGGGGTCTGTGGTAGAGCTAACCCTATATGAAGAGCATAGTTTGAAAAGAATTATAAATGTGCATGCATTTTAACATGGCCTTGGAAGAGAATTAATCAGGAAATGGCAAACCAAAAATGTTAGCTATACCTCCTAATGCTGAACTATATGTAGCATAGGAAAGTAAATGGACACAAAGAAGATGGATGGAAAGGAAGACCATTTTTATGAGAATATTTAAATTCTACTCTCTCGCCAATTTAATTATACAATACTGCGTTATCAACTATAGTCATCATGCTGTGCATTAGATCCTCAGACTATATTTAGACAGATGAAATGTTAAACTTACAGAAGTAGGTTTCAATTAAGGAATATTTCAAAATTCCTTTATCCACATAAAAAAATGGTTGAAAGAAAACTTTGTTTTCTGACAACATTCCTGAAGCATTGACAAAGTGCAACACTGACCACATGCCCCACAAAGTCTGCTCACTGGCAGGAGGACCTCTCCAGAAAAATAAGGCTTTCCCCCCTTTTAGTTATTCTTGAAGGAGAAAAGACACTTTGATCTTTTATTTGAAAATAAAACAATGGGTATATTCTTCTTGTGATACCTCTTTGTTAAGCTCAATCTTATACATTTTTTTCTTATTTTGAGACATTAATATATTGTTTAAACTTAATCAGAAGCTGAAGGTGATTCAGGGAGAAAAATGGAAGGAAATCTGTCCCTGGAGAACTTGTGGGACTTGATCTTTAAGAGGTTTTTATCTTTTTAAATAAATTCCTGTCTTTTTCTTTCTTCTCCTTTTTTGATCCCTATAATGCAAATGTTTGAGCACTTGATATTATCCAAAAGGTCCCTTAAACTATTCTCATTTTTTAAAATTATTTTTTCTTACTGTGGTTCTGATTAGTTGATTTCCACCAGCCTGTGTTCTAGGTTGCTGATCCATTATTCGTGTTAGCTAATCTGATTTTGAACTTTTCTAATAGGATTTTTTTAATTTTAGTTATTATATTCTTTAGGTCTGCCTGCGTTTTTCTTATACTTTCCAATTCTTTGTTCAAGTTCTCCCTAAACTACTCTATTCCACTCTGAAGAATGGTGAAGATCCTTATGACCATTTCTTTGAATTTTACTACCAGGCAAATAACTTCACCTCTTAGAATGTTTTTTTTTTCCTGGGGGGGTTTTCTTGTTCCTTCACTTTAAACATACTCTTCTGTCTTTTCATTTTGTTTAACCTGCTATGTTTATTTAGATGGATTAGACAAAATTGTTGTCTATTTCAGCCTTGGACAAGTAGGCTTATATAGAAGTGGCCTCTGTGTAGGCTGTGTATGCTGGATGGTGTGGGTAGGCCAGCAGAAGCTGAGCAGGTGGCTGAGGCCCCTGGGCACTGGCCTACCAAGCCAGAGAAGCTCCAGTGGGGAGGCCATGTGTGCGCAATAATGCACTGTTAATCTAGCCTGCTCCCTTTATTCAAGCTGAAATGAACTCAGGTATTGTGTCCAGGAACACACTGTAGAAACTTTACATCAGGCCAGAGTACCTGGATGGAGTCCCTGCCCACCCTATGGATTTTGAGGATTATTAAACAATGCTGCTCACCAAGGCCTCAGACCCCAGAAGATTTCCACAGTTCCCAAAGAGCTACCATGGTCCCCAACCTTCCTGATATAGTCTCTCTCTGGTTTGTTGAGCCAAAAGTGGTCCCCTGTAGAAGAGACCTCTGTATAGGCTCTACATGCCAGGTAGTTTGGGGAGGTTACTTGTAGCTGAGCAGACACTTACAGTACCTGGGGTACTCATTTGACACCCCTGAGCAGCTCCCAGCAGGGAGGCCAGGTGAGTGTGTTGACAACCTGATGTTCCAGCTTATTCCCTTTGTTCAGAGGCAAAAGGCTCCAGACAATGTGGCTCACTGCAGTGATCCAGCACAGAGGCCAAAGCACCGAAACAGAATTCCAGGCTACCCTAGGGAATGCAAACAGTGGTCCTCACCAGAGAGTTGCTGCAGTTCCTGGAGGGCTCCTTAAGCTTCCCAGCCTTCCCTATTTGGTCCCTTTCTCCTGTTTGTTGTCAGAAGCTCTTCATTTAGCACCAGGTCTTCTCCCAGGAGTAACTGCTATCTATATATACATGTCTATTTAATTTTGCTCATAGGGGAGGTGAGTTTAGCCTCTTCCTACGCAGCTACCATCTTGGACTTCTAAGGGATTTTTATGTGTGTAAATTGGAAACTGATTGAACCTAGTTGTCTCTTCTTTTTGCTGTTTCCTTCATGCACAACATTTCTAAATCTCTGGTTGGGAACGTGTCCCTGTGCTTTAGAAAATCCTGATGATATACTTTACTCATTTTACTGATATTATCTAGTCTGAGACTACATGGTTGTATTCTCTAACAAAGTTTAGTGCCCAAATTACATCATAAAACAAACATATTTAAGATTGCAATAAGCTCAATAAGCTTTCTGTGTTTCTTGAACGTTTTGTAAATGTTTAGAACATTACTTTGAAGAAATAGGCTTGTGCATTTATTTTTAATTCAATGAGGTACCATAATTTATTAGGAAATTAACAGCTTCTAGATAGAATGCCAGCACAAAGATTCCTCTCACCAATACACAACTAATATATTGTGCTAATATTTTATAACAATTTCTCATGCAGAGTACTTCTAATCTCAATAAACCTCTTAAAGTTCCACTGAAAAAACGATAAAGAATATGGTAACTGTTACACCTATGTTAGGGAGAAGTAACTTTGGACTTTGAAAGGCTGTTGTCTACTCCCCAGGTTTTGCACATTGAGGTTGCGTCTCTGTCTCCACACAGCATTGTGCCCCACATCCTCACGTCACCACGGGGGAGGGAGCGCTGCTGACAGGAGCATGGAGATGAAGAAGCAGTGGGTTATTAGTGAAGATCACCACCATTTTCACATGTTTGAATTGTAAACATGCTCTAAAAGGACCATGAAATAAAGCTAACTGCAAAAAAATACAATTCTTATCTGAATGATGTAGTGACAATGGAAAAAAACAGCTGGACTTTGCAAAGTTGTTAATCATCCTGCATCTGTTTGCAACGGAAATGAAACTAAATTTCAGATTTTTAGAACTCACATAAAGAGAGATAAATTATTTGAATGTCAGTTTTTACGTTTAGATTTTTTATGTGTTAGGGAGAGTCAAAATAACATACTTATATTTCTTAAAAGTTATCTGACATCTAATATTGACACAGACCTTAATCAAGGGGGAGATAGAGAGTAGATATGGGTGGTTATATATAGTTCAATAACGTTTCCCCTGCTGCCTGTAAACTCCAAAATATAGAAATTGATTGAAACATTTTCCTTAGTTATTAAAAAATAATTTTTGTCAAGTGGGAGTATAATTTAATAATATATAAACTTTGAGGGATTACATGTCAACTTTTAAAGAGTTTTTGAAGTAACTGAATGAATAATATCATAATTAGAATGTTGGGACTCACATCAGGAACAACAACCAAAAAACACAAAAGCATTAGACCTGTCCTGTAGAACAAGGCTATCATCTTCAATGTAATCATCCATATACAGTAAAATTGGTTGTCCTAAACAAACGAAATATATAAATTGGAAGGTGTATTATTTCATTTAGTGTACAAGTGGCAAACACAAGGCCCGTAGGCTGAATCCGGCCCTATACCTGTTTTTAATCTGGCCCAGCACCTAATTTCTACCCAAGGACAATGCAGAGCTCTCACTTAACTAATAAGGAGTAGTTACAACTAGATGGTCCTAAAATTACATTTGGCCCTTTGAAAGCAACTGGGAGGCTGATGTGGCCCCCCATAAAAATGAGTTTGACACCCCTGATTTAGTGATAACTTTGTGATTATATTTTCCAAATGTTTTTAATAAGGTGAAAATTTAGATACAACAGTGTTCATTTAGAAATAAATATACGTAAACAGTGCTAATGAAACCAAAAAGCAAGACCAAAGTTCAACCTGATATTTTGGTTGAAGTGGTTTGGTTGATTGGAATTTCACTGATTATTAAGATAATTGAGCTAATGATCCTGTTTTTATACTTCTAACTTTTAGGAAAGCATACTTTTCAAAGGGCTATTGGGGGGGGAGAAAATTCTGTCTAGTCTCTTTTGAAACTAAATGTTTCTTATACATTAAGAAACTAAATTTCAGGGCATATAGAAAAACAACATGTAATTGAAACATGAAAGTTGCTGGCAGGTAATATAAATTTAAAATATGGCATTCTAGCTTTGTCTTTATGGTGTAAGCATAGTGGAGTTTAAAAAAAGACATAAAATTGACATGGAGAACTGCATTTTAGAATTCAATGTTTGAGGAAAAAAAATAAAAATAACTAACTTAAGTTTCCAGGGCTGTAGTAAGCACAAAGAAAGCAAACAACTAGAACAGGAACAGAACCACAGAAATGGAGATCATATGGAGGGTTAGCAACAGGGGAATGGGAGGAGGAGAGAGGGGGGAAAGGTACAGAGAATAAGTAGCATAGACGGTGGGTAGAAAATAGACAAGGGGAGAGCAAGAATAGGGTGGGAAATGTAGAAGCTAAAGAACTTATGACACATGGACATGAACTAAAGGGGGGAAAGTAGGTGGGAGGGGGTGTGCAGGGTGGAAGGGAATGATGGGGGAGAAATGGGACAACTGTAATAACATCAACTGTAATCAATAAAATATATTTTAAAAAAGAATTTTTATCTCATTTAATTCTCACAGGCAATGTCTGAGGCATGTACTAGAAGTATTCCTATTTTATGTATTAAGGAATTAAACATAGAGAAACTTGCCCAATGGCACAGAACTAAATAATGGCAGACCTATGGTAATTCCCACCCAGGTGTGTGGAACTGAGACATTTTTCTCCTTAATACATACACATGTGTATATGCATATGCATATATCTATATGTAAACATGTGCACACACAAATATACGCATGCATGTATGTGTGTATATACATATACACATATTTGTTTTTACACACATACATATACACACAAGCGCAAACATTTATATACACATATATGGGCTAAGTGATCATGGTCTGATTTTTTCAATTCTCTACTTAATAAATGTAATAAAAATATTTATAGACCACTCTATATGTATCAATGGTAAAGAAAAAGAGGGGATGCCAAGAATACTAGTTTAACAAATGCACTCTATGACTTTAGGCATTGAGATCTCAGCCCATAAAAGGATATTACAGAAATGTCAGCTTTGCATTGTATTTTTGAAATCAATCTTAATATACTAATTTTGATTTCTAAAAAAAGTCTTAATTATGGGGAGCAACAGTGAATATCAGATTTGTGGTAGGTATGTAATCTGCAAAATTCTACTATTTCTTCAGCCTTAGTATCAGAAGGATAACAAATCTTGTGGTGTTTAGGAGTCATTCTCAAAGCTTCTTTGGATCTTTACTAGAGCAATGCTGTGCATTTCTTTAACATTGGTACCTTTATTTTTATTACCTGATCCATCTTCAGCATTACAGTGGAATTTATTATCTCCTGAGGTCTAGTTCTAGTCTCGTTTTTCTTATTTTTAGTGAATCTCTTCCATTGGAAAAAATCCATCTGGAATGTATTTCTTAGCATTCCCCACACTTTTTTGTTCTTGTAGGAGACCATTCTGCGTGCATGTGCCCAGCTCCCACTTGGAGATGCACAGGACCCACGCCCACAGATAGGTTCTCCCGTGGGGAATCAGGCCTGCACTCTGCCTGGACTGCTGTGAGACTGGCTTTTGCTAAAACTCCCTCACCCTGAATTGAGACAGCAAGTGCTTACTGTAACTTCCTAAAAGCCATGCTAAACCTTCCTAGGATGAGTATAACCGGTTCAACCTCTTTTCCCTTTTCATTTGCAAATATCCTTCTTCCGTGATGTGATTAGCAGCATCATCTCCTTGGTTGTCTGTAAAAGGTAACCACCTAAAGTGAACTTGTGCATTGTAAATGAGGACCATCATGTGATGTGGGGAGAAACCCAATAAAGGCCTGTCATGGCGGAGGCTGCGGGCTTTTGCTCCCCTTGATAGAAAAGCCATGCTTTCTCTTTTCCTCCACAGGACTCGGTAGTCCATGTGAATGTCTCATTTCATCCATAACACCGCAGACACTGGCCCGCTTGGCATCATGTTCTCAATTATATCTTCTGTTTCATATCATCCAACCCACATTACGATTACCGCTTACTGTCTATCACATCACTCCAAAATTAGAGATAACTTTGATGATAATTTATTTTGCTCAAGAGTCTGCGATATGGGCAGGGCGTGATGAGAAAGGTTCATCTCCGCTCTCACGGTGCCAGCTAGGGAAGCTCATCTGGGATTAGAGGATCCATTTCGAAAACTGCTCTCTCACACACCTGCTCTTACCCATGACCTCCATTTCCCTCCACAAGGATCTCCTCATGGGGCTTCCTGGACTTCCTTGCAGCCTTGTGATAGGGTTCTGAAACAGTAACAGACACCTAAAACATGTAGCATTATTCAGAGCGGCAGAGCCAGTGGCAGCTCCCAGCATCTTGAGGCCTGGCGTCACAGATGGCAAAGGATTCTTTTTATCAATATCTGAAGACTGAGCAGTCACAGAGCCCACACAGACTTAACTGTTGGGTACATAGACCACTCCTTTTGAGGAAAAAAATATCAAAGAACTTGTAGTCTTTAATCTATCACAGCCCACATACTAGCCACAAGTATCTACTCCCCCCATGTGAAAAATATACAGTCCCCCAGTTCCATTGCACTGAATCCAGTATCTTGTTGTCTAAGTCAGGTCCAGATGTTGAGCCTTTTGGGTGCAGTTCATATTAATGTGAAGATGTGAAGTAAAGGGTACCGTTGTCTGCCTCCTCATATCAACATACAGTGTTGCAATCATAAGGCAAAAATCGATAACCAAAATAATTATTTCCATCCTAGAAAGGGGCAGGGGTGGAGACCAAAGACATAGAACAGGCAAGGGTTCCTGGGTATTCTTGAATCCATCTTGCTGTATGTTGCTGGTTCTTTGAGTAAAGCCCAGTCCTGTTATTCACAATTGTCGCAGTTATTGACTCAGGCCCATGAGACAGCTTTTCCTTCCTTCCCATAATTAACAAAACAACACTCCCAGGTTTGCAGATGAGTAGCTATTTCAGTATGCTGCCTGCTCATTGAAGACTGAGGGTACAAAAAAAATTATTTTTATTTTTTGATCTCTCTTTCCTTTTTAATCCAAGAAGTACAATGTCACAGGTTTTAGGAATCGGGGCAGTACACCACTCACAGGTATGAAAACTCTACTCTGATTATCTATTGCTGTGTAACAAACCATTCCAAATTGAATGGGTTAAAATGATAGTAGTTGTTTATTTTGTTCATGACTCTTTAATTTGGGCAGATTTTCCTGGAGGGGACAGTGCTTTTTGTTTGTTCCATATGATATCAGCTGAAACAGCTCAACAAAGCTTTTATAAAAAGTCTCATTTTGCAGGACCTACAAAACAAACAAACAAGCATAATATAAACAAAGACACTGAATTTGAGAACAGTCTGACAGTGTCCAGAATGGGAGGGGAGGGAATTTCAGGGGAAAAGGGGAACGGTTTAGAGCAAAAAGTATAAAGGACTCATAGACAAAAACTATGGGGGGTGGAAATGGGAGGAATGTGGGGAGGGCTGGGGTGGTGGGCTGGGGCGGGGTAAAAGACAGAAAACTGTACAATATCAACAATTAAAAAATACTGATTTAAAAAAAATAAAATAAAAAAATGGAAAAAAAAGAAGATCTGAAACAATACCATAAAGAACAGCAAAAAAAAAAAAAAAGTCTCATTTTGAAGAGAACGCCATCACAAAGGTGGGAGATTCATTCTCACTGTTCCTGAGAGCTCAGCAAGGCATGAAAACAGAGGGCCCATCCCTGTTCCCCACAGGGACCTTTCCATGATGCATTTAAAGTGTTTTTGTTGTTGTTTTGTTCTGTTTTTGCAGTGTGGTAGCTTGTTTCTGAAAGCGAATATTCTAAGACACAAGAAATAGACCCTGAAAGCTTCTTGAGCTCCTAAAACTGCCCTGGAAATAGGTCTGAAATTAGCCTTTGAATAGTGAACTGCATTAACTCTATCATCTTCTATTATTTAAAAGAGCTTCCCCAGTTACAAAATAATGGGACCTAGATTCTGAGGTAATATTGTCAAAGAATTGTAGTTGTTTAATCTTACAGTACTAGGTACAACAAACACATGTGGAACATGTTAGTAAAAACTAAATTATTTTAGATAAAGTTTAATGTTAAAAATTAAGATTCGAGAAAATATTTCCCCTAAAGTTTGATTTGTTGATGTCTTGTAAGGCAAATTTATTTATATACTTTTTATTTATCTATGTATTCATTTATTTATTTTCTGATTGTTAGATGCTTTTATGTAAGGAATTAATTCAAGGTGAACAACACAGTTGAAAGAATTTGACAACACTGTATATATTAACAAGTATATTGTAGAAGAATAATGTTCTGAAAATTTAAATATGTCCCCAAAGACCAAGAATTCTTGGTTTAATATAGTGAAGTAGGATATTGGCTCATAAACTTTGTTCTTTGTTCTCTTTCTTTTCAAAAGATTACCTTAAGAACTTTCTTATCATAACCTTACAAACTTCGAGTTTTTTCCTTGTCTCAATAATTTCAATTGCTGTGTTTTTATGCGATTTTAAAGTTTAGTATTTGCATTCTTATAAGAGATGTATCAAATTTTATATGGCCATTTTAAAAGTGAATTATTTAGGTAATATATTTCAAAGACTAGTGTAAATTATCTACTGCAATGGGAAAAATAAAGCTATTCTTATATCTTGCTTTTTTATTTACATGCACAAGTGATATTGTTAAAATTAATAAAATTTTGTGTTAAGCATATTAAAACATTACAGAGTATTACAATGTAGTTGAAATCATCTGTACATATGTTCTTATATTTTTAAGAGTAACATTTTCAAGATTGTTTAAATACTAAAAAGTTACATCTTCAATAGAGAGAGGAAAGAAGCAAAAAGTGCTTAAGGGAAAGATCAGACATTCTGTCCTAGGCATAGTAAACTCAATGTGATAGGAGGACATTTAAGTTGAGCTGTCTGGGAGACAGAGAGCGATAAGAGACTAGACAGAGAGAAAGAGGTCAGAAATGAGAGAGATCTTTCCATCAGTGTTGATAGAAAGCTGTAAGGAAAATGAGAGCTTTAACTACATGGTTGTAAAGAGGTAAGAAATCTGAGAAAAGTCCATAAAATATAAAGGAAATTACCAGTGGCGCCTACCAAAGCAGGCTTTTCGGTGCTAATATCATTTGGATAGCTTTTTGCAATTATGAAAAGCCTTCACATGCATTATATAATTGTGATAATGTGTATAAGAGCGATAATTATCATTCTTTCATAGACACTAGTGGTCTGGTCTATTGATTTAGCAGCTATGTTTTTAACAGGGCAGAAATGTCTCTAAAGAGGTCCCAGACCCATCTAGTCAAGAAACATTAAGATAGGGAATACATTTGAATGAAGGTTCTGCTACTTCCTTCCTCACTTTAACATCTGTTTCCCATAGCCAATAATATGCTGAACGTCCTCATAATGTCTACCTACTGTCTACTGTCTACTTAGGCTTAAGCTTCTCTGTCCACGTCCACTGTCAAATTTCCCAGACTTCTGAGCAACTCTTTGCACTCATTCAAACCTCTCAACAACAACAGCAACAGCAATAATCATTATTATTAATAACAAACAATTATACATTAATTAAATGCCCTAGGATTATATTTCTTATAGACAATGAATTATTTACATCTCGTAGAAATATATGAGTAAGAACTATTATTACTCTCATTTAATAGATAAAGAAACTGAAGCACAGAGAGAACAAATGATTTTCCCAAGGACACATGGCTAGAAAATATCAGAATTGAAATCTGAGATTAAGCTTTCCCTGTGAGTGTGTATGTCTGTATGTCTGTTTCATTGAAGAATGGTGGTTCTGTAAAAAATGGACTGTAAATAAGTTAATGGTCAGTGTCTTAAAGTTTTGGTTTCATGTAACACAAAGATTCATTTATTCTAGAAGTAACTTATATGCAACTATTACGTGACAGAAATTCTTCTACACATAGTGAATATGTTAGTAAACAAGACGAAGCATCATGTCTGTGGTAGGACCAATCTATTCTATAAAAAATCCAAAAGACAAAAGAAAAGTTCATGTGTGTATGTGTGTGTGTATCATCTGTGTATATATACACAAACATACACACATATACATGCGTATATAGTTTTTCTATATACATATAAATATTAAAAAGGGAAGGACAAAAGACCTAATAGTCACTTGACAAAAGATGACATAAAATGGCCAGTAATCACAAAAGAAAAGGTGCTCAGAAATGTTAATTAGTAGAAAATTCAAATTAAAACCAAAATGAGATATCGCTTCTCATTACTTACAAAGGTTGAAACGCAGCAAACTGACAGCAGCGTGTGCTGGTGCGGACATGAAGCAGGTGGACTCTGATAGCCTGATGATGGGACAGCAGTACAGTGTAACTGCTTTAGGTCACTGCTCCTGAAGGAAAGGGAAAGAAAACGCTAAAAACATGTGCTGGAATCCATACAGCATATTATTCATATTATTCAAAAATTGGAAACAATCTAAATTCCCATCAAAAGAAGATTAAATAAAGAAATTATTGCACAGCCAATGCAATGGAAAATTAATCAGCAACAGGAAAGAAACATGTAACACCACACACAAAATCCTAAATACATATCTCAAGCAAAAGAAGCCAGACAGATAAAAGTATACACAGTATTATTCACTTTGCATGAAATTCAAATACAGGCAAACAAATGTTTTGCTGTTTATTAAAATGCTGTAGTGACTTGGGGAAGTAGAGAGACATGAGTAAGGAGGGGGACGTAGGAAATAACTGAATAAGGAACTGCCCGAGGCAAGAGCAAAGCCTTTGGGAGTGGGGTTTGGAAATGTTTCATTTTATTTTGGGCAGTGGTTACTCAAGCATATAAATGGCAAAACATCCAACTAATCCCTTAATATAAGTATTTTTATTGCATGTTGACTACATTGCAATAAAGAATAATTCTTCATATGTCATGGCTTTATAAATTTTAAATTTTGATTCTTAGTAGCCTGCTTTCCCCTCAATTGTTGAGGTCCTCAGATTAAACTTTTTTAGTATAGTCTGAAGTTTACTTTACCACTGCTCTCTTCACTTCAGAGAACAATGTTTAAAAATTGTCTGAGCATTAGAATTTTTATGAATTGATATTGATTGTAAGCTGCCAACAGGGAAACCACTGAAAGTCAGAGCTATAGCATGGTTAATATTATTGACTATAGAACAGAAACTTTCCTTTAAAATTCTAGTTTTGCTTCTTAATAGCTGTATAATCTTTGCCAAGTTCCTTAAACTTTTTGTGCCTCAGATTTCCTCATATGATAAGTGGCCATAATGATATTTTTATCACAAAAAAGATTAATAAACAAAGCAATTTGTTTAAATAAACACTGCTTTATACATAATAACTACTTCACATCAATGTGAACTGTCTATTAAGGCCTGTTGCAATTTGACTTTATTTTATGTTGACAACTTATTCTCTTTTTCTTCATTATAAAAAATTATTATATCAATTTGTAGTTGGCATGACCTTATATGTAGAAAACCCTTAGAGTCTACCAAAAACTTACTAAACCTTATAAATATGTTCAGCAAAGTAGTAGGGTACAAGAATGATATATAACAGTAAGCTATAATTCTGTATACTAGAACAAACAATCTGGAAATAAAAATTAGGAAAATTGTATTTATTGTAAAATCACACATAATAAAATGCTTAGGAATACAAAGAGGACATACAGATGGCCAATAGACATATGAAAAGATGCTTAATGTCACTGATCATCAGACAAATGCAAATTAAAACTACAATGAGATATCATCTTTCACAGAATGGCTACCATCAATAAACCAAAAAACAGTAAGTGCTGGGGAGTATGTGGAGAAAAGGGAACCCTCGTGCACTGTTGGTGAGAATGCAGTCTGATGCTGCCACCATGGAAAATAACATGGAGGTTCCTCAAAAAGTTAAAAATGGAATTGCCTTATGACCTGGAAATTTCACTTCTGGGTATATTGTTTGACCATAAAAAAAAAAAAGAAAAGAAAAAAGAAATCTTACCATTTACAACAGCATGAATGGACCTAGAGGGTGTTATGCTAAATGAAATAAGTGAGCCAGAGAAAGAAAAATACCATATAATTTCATTTATATGTGGAATCTAAAAAACAATATAAATGAACAAACAAAACAAAAACAGACTCATAGATACAGAGAACAGAATGAAGGTTGCCCAAGGGGAGAGGAGTTGGAGGACTAGGTGAAAAAGGTGAAGGGATTGTGATGTACAGATTGGTAACTTCAAAATAGTCATGGGAATCTAACATACAGCACAGGAAATATGAGGCAGGACCCAAAGAACACCAGACTTTATTTATAAAAAAATTGTATATTTACTCTTCCTTGTTTAAACTTCACTCACCTATAAAATACTCTATATTTTATGCAATACACCTATCGAGACAGTTTTTCCACTGTTCAAAACAGTTTTGAACTCAATTTTGATATCTTTTAATGCTTCTGCCATTTTTTGTTTCATGTCTACCACAATGGCAAAATGTTTCTCTTTGAAGAAACAAACAAACAAAAAAGTTCCTCAGGGCAAGATCGGCTGAACAGGGAGGGTGTGGCACAAGGGTCATGTCATTTTGGGTCAAAAAGTGCTGAACACTCAGCATGGTATAGACAAGTACGCTAGTAAATCACTCATCATGAAACGGGCAAATGTGTTGAAAGAGTCTTCAAAAAAATTTACTGAGGCAGAACTCAGCCTCTCACAATGCCAGCTGGTACACTGATACAGGTGGGTTCCTAGTACACTCATCTAGTGGGGGAAGCCTGTACTACAAGGGGCCCACCCTCTAGAACATAATTCCATTTTGGGGTCCCTCTCTTGTATAGTCAATAATATTGTAATGGCTCTTTATGGTGCCAGGTGGGTACTAGAAATATCAGGGGGAACACTTTGTAAAACATATTATTTAACCAATATGCTGTACACTTGAAACTAATACATATAATCTTGAATGTAAACTGTAAATAAAAAAAGAAAAAAATTAAAAAAAAACATTTAAAATGCTTCAGAATAAATTTAGGTAATAGCAAGACCATACACTGGACATTATAAAACATTGTTGAAGGGACTTTATAAAGATGACAAGGTGAAAAATTGGTAAAATATCTGAGTTCATGTATTGAAAGACTTAATATTGCTGAAGTGTCGGTATCTGCAAATTTATCTGCATATTCAACATAATTCATAGCAAATTTCAATGGCATTTTTTACACAAATGGACCAGCTGACACTAAAATACATATACAAATTAAGAAAAATGAGTAGCCAAAACAATCTTAAAAATTAAGGACGAAGTTGGAGGGTGCATGCTTCCCAATTTTAAAGCATTTTATGAGTCTATAATGATCAAGACAATATGGTATTAGCTTAAGGAGAGGTATATATGCTAATGAAGTAGAACTGAATATACAGAAATCAGCTCATTGATCAGTAAGCCCTCTTATTTGTAGTAAACTGACTTTCTGCAAGGGTGCCAAGACCACTCAACGAGAAAAGGATAGTCTTTGTAATAAGTGCCTCTGGGACAAACGGACATCCACATGCAAAAGAATGAGCTTGCACTGCTGTCTCATACCATTTATAAACACTAACTCAAAATGGATTGAATACCTAAAAGTAAAACTTAAAATATAAAATTCTTAGTAGGAAATACAAGTGAAACTCTACACAGCCTTGGATTAGGCAACGTTTTCTTAGATGTTACAAAAAAAAAAAAAAAAAAGCCTAGTGTTAAAAGACAAAATAAATTGTATTTATTAAAATTAAAAAAATTGTACATCAAAGAGCATTTGAGTAAAATGAAAAGATAACCCGCAGAATGGAGAAAATATCTGTAAATCATATTTCAGATAAGAGCCTACTGTCTAGAACACATAAATTTATACCTCAAAAATAACATGACATATAAGCCAATTTTTAAAATGGACAAAAGGGGTGAATAGACATTCTTTCAAAGAATACATACCAATTGACAGTATGCTAAAAAAAAAAAAAATGCTTAATATCATCAGTCATCAAGGAAATAAAATCTAATCCACAATGAGCTGTTACTTTACACCCACTCCAATAATTTAGATAAATTTAAAAGATTGAAATCATATAATAAATATTCTCCAATTCAAGTGGCATTTAAATTAATATTGGAAAAAATTTGGTAAATTCAAAATAAGCAGAAATTAAACAACATATTACTAAGAAATGAGTCAAAGAAGAAACCACAAGTGAAATTAGGAAATACTTTGAAATGGTTCAAAATGAAGACATGATGTACTGAAATACAAGATGCTGCTAAAGTAAATATATTACAGACCCATGACCTGCAGCAATCCTCAAGGACATAAACTGATTCTGTAATACTTAGATCATTCACGGAGCTTTCCAGGTCAAAGTAGGTTAACCTAAAACAGGAAACATGCTAAGGTTGGACTATAAGTTTCTTCCAATGTCCCCCTTATGATAGATTCCCCACCAATTAGTGCAATAGTTGATCACATAAAAATCAGTCCTGATGATTGCATTGCATTAACCCTTCCCTGTTAACTATATAATTTTGTGTGTTAAATAGAAGCTTATTGTGATTACTGATAGATATATATGTGGGGGCCTCCATCTGCAGGTTCCCCCCAGCCACCACAGATGAGAATAAGTCTACCAAGAAACAATCCGCTTGGGGGAGGAAAAGTGGCTGATCTCTCAAAGGAGAAGGACCAAGAGCCTTTTCCTCAATGGGCTTTTATTGGGTTCAATTTGCACAGGAATACAGGTAAAGCTCATTAATCATTGTCGGACAGTAAGGATCAAACAATAGCTAACATACAAAGAACTCTGGGGGCCTATTTTGAGTCAAGGTCAGATAGCTAAGGAGCTGTAAAACTTTGAAGAACAAACTCACTTCAGGCTTGGACCCTTAATTGGACATTTAATTGAGAGCATTCCAAACAAAGCAGGTTTCATAGGATTTTACATATTCTTTCTTAGGCCTGATTGCCCTAGGGAACTCACCCTTTCCAGCACTGGGTTTCACCCACCACCGGCATTGTTTCAGGCTTAAGTCAGGCAAGGGAAGTAAGGCAGCCAAGAGATTAGGAGATTTCTTGCAGACAGAATGAGGACTCAGGCTATGTAAAAGCCGAGGGGTGAGGGTCCATCACCCCCTTTTGCTATAGCCCCCCAAGTCCTTCCCTGGGGCCTCCTGTGATTGTGCCTGTCTTAGGTTGTTCCCCCCTTGGGGAATCTTATCCATCATCGGCTAATGGATCAAGCACTGGGAGCCAGGCAGGGTGAAGTAAAAGGAGCAGAGGCAGCGCCCCTGCCAGGGAGATAAGCTGTGTCTCCTTAGTGGCTTATGGCCCCAATGTCGCTCACTCAGCCTTAGCCGGGGGGTGGGGGTGGGTGTTACAGCTTCTGAAACCAGGCAGGATGGTTTTATATTTATATTTATATTTGTATTTATATTTCTATTTATATTTCTATTTATATTTACATTTATATATCTTGTCATATAATATTATTGCTATTAAACAGTGACTTGGAAATGCCATAAACTGGTACAAATAATAATTATAAGTTTAGAATTATAAACCTTAGTAGTTAAACTTAAGAGCTAAACATGAGCAAAAATATATATGTTATGTGTCCATTGGCAAGTCACTTAAGCCCTCTAATATTATGTAATTGTCAATAATTATTCATCAAAAGTATTTACCTATGTGAGGATTAGAAAAATGTATATTTTACTTCAGTCATATTGAAGATACTTCAGTCATATTAATATACTTAATAAATATGTTATATCATGTCATTGTCTTAATTATTACAAGTTATTCTGAAATTTTAGTAGGTCATAGGAGGTCTGTCCAGTAGTTATCCAGCCATATAACATCAATAATAGAGACATTTATTGAAGAAAGTATAAGATACAAGAAACATTGTACATAGGACAATGATACCTCAGTTCCCTTCAAAGTAGACACCTTGGGACCTCACACAGTTCTCCCAGTCACTATCAGCTACCCTGTCATATTTTCCTGAATCTCATCAATGGTCTGAAACCTCTTCTCTTTCAAAGGTGATTTTAGTTTTGGGAAAAGCTAGAAGTTGCAAATCTGGCTGTCGGGGGACTGAGTCACCTGGGTGATTTAATGTTTTGCCAAAAACTCTGCACAAGCCAGTAATACATGAGGGGTGCATTGTCCCCTGATGAAGCTGACAATCACCAGTTGCCCATAGCTTCATCCTTCTTAATCACCCAACTAGTTTCTGCAGAGGAATGTTCAAACACTGCAAAATTTGATGCAGATTCATTGCTCTACTTGCACCATCATTTTGAATGGAATAGCCACACTGTACACATGCTCACTCAATGGTATCTACTGCCCCCACTGACCAGTACAGTGAAGTTATCATTGTTTACACATGCACATTCCAGTTCACTGTCCTTGGCTGCCAGGTTACATCAATGTCATGCAAACCACTCTCGTTAGATTAACAATGGCTGGATTTTTCCCACACATACCTCTCATATATAACTATGTTAATGTGCATTTGTTAAGTATCTGTAGAAATATGATGACATAATATAAAAATGAAAAAACATTTTTCTAGGGTAAACTTTAATTGTGTGGCAAAAGTTGAAAAACAGTTCATCAAAAGAGATTATAAATAAAACAAATTATGCAAAATAGAGATATAATAAAATTTTAAGTAGAGAAGAATTATAACCCCAGAATAAAATGTGGAAAACTCTGAAAATAATGAGTGATATATGAGCCCTGCAATCACGTAACATTTAACTGCTTTGGTATTTGCATTTCTACTGACACAAATAGTAAGCTTTCAAATCAAAGTATTGTGTCTACCTAAACCTATTATTCCATATTTATGGATTTTTTTCTTTGAACCTGGGTTCTTAAAAGTCCTATTATTTTCTTATAAATCGTTTTTCTTTCTCCTGAAATGATTAACTTTTGAAGTGATGGTAAAATAGCTATTTTTTATTAATAGTATTTCAAAATTCTCTAGCTTTGATTTCACATTATATTTTAGATAGATAGGTACAGGGAGAGAGATAATATGTGTGTCTGTGTTTGTATGACACAGGACGAGAAGCAGTTAAGTTTGTTTAAGAATGTTAGTGGAGGGCTTAGCTGGTAGGTTTCTGTATCTCCATTGTCTTTAAACAAAGCAGTTTGTCTTTTATGTTCATTCATTTTTATACTTTCACATGGAATTACTTGAAGAAATAATACCAAGACAGAAAATAAAGTTTGAAAAGCATCTATTTTAGAAGATTAACTTTCTTGCTGTTAGTGTGCACCTGAATCTTACCATATTCTAACAGCAAGTGACCAGAGGCTTGAAAAATATCAGCTTCCTCTTGGCCTGCAGGAATATCACTAAACTCTTGAGATACCATTTTCTTTCTATAATTGAAGGATTAAACAATGTACAGAAATAATTCTAGGTTTTCTTTATTAGGAAAAATAAGCAGGAAATAAGGGGAAAAACCATCAGGTATAATATATTCTTTACAAAAATCATAAGTATAGAATTAGAGGTTTCCTATATTTGTAGGATTTCTGTATATTTAAAGATTAAAGTCCAGAACTGAAAAAAAATCATCTTTAAGATGCATGTTTGAGAGAAAAGTTTGCTAAAGATGAAGAGTTTTCTTTTTTTTTATCATGAAAGTATGTCGATTAGAGATAAAGCAACTAATGAGATTCTATTTACATTGCAATAAGAAAATGCTTATTTTGAAAGAACTGCTGTCAAAGAAACAATAACTAATCTTAAAAATCATGAGTTATAAAAAAGGTGCTTTTCTGTGTAGTGAAACTACAAAGTATGTGTAAGATAAATACACAATTTTATTCGGCCAGAATATTTGTGTTTGAATCTACCAGTTAAGAGGTCACCCTCTGTCATCAAAAGAAGCAATGCTTATTTTTTAATTAAATATTCAGCCATCTATAGGTGGCATTATATAGAAAGCTCAATCAAGTGTAACGAGCAACCTAGTACTACTTCTTTAATTAGCTAAGGCTAGGATCTGTGCAGAAGCTCTGCAAGAAGAGCTTGTCACCTTCAGAAATAATTTGGCATCTGAAACAGATGATAAGGTTACGTTGTAGTTATACCCTAATTTCACAGAATAAACACCTGCCATGGATGGGCATAGGGCACTAAAAACACGTGGTGGGTTGTGGCATCAGTTTGACCTTTTAATGAAGCTAGAGATTTTCATGTTAGAAACCACTGATATTTGAGTCTGACTCTGTAAACAATAGTATACTATAACTCACATTCCCCCTCAAAAACAACAATACACACACACAGTCAATTAACCATCAAGAAAAATAAAGGAGGCTTTGACCTCAATTCCACATACACTTTTTATCTTATTTCTGAAAGCATCCCGCAATCACCAGGCTGGCCACATGTGTGGCAGCTGAATTCCCTAGCAGGTGCTTTATGGTGAGCTAAAGCCTGGCTGGTAAGTTGGAGAAGCAGTTTAAGGGCACTAAAGCAGAAATTAAAGTGGCACGGTATCGTGGCTTGTCTACTGGGAAATAAGAAAGTAGCAGATGGAACAGGCTAGAGAGCAGCAATCAAAGCTGTGTACCATCAGAAACCTGAGGAAGATGCTGATACGGACAGAGCAGGGAGAACAGCAAATTCTGCCAGGCTCTGCCAACTGTGACTGACTAGCATCAATGGACGATTTTCATGGCAGCTTTTGCAACTTTACCTCCATTGACTTTGTTAGTGTAGCACTGCACAGATAGAGGGGAGAAAGGTTGTATGAAATCCTATTTGGTATTGAAATGCAGAAGGCACTGTGCTAGGTCTTGAGAAAAATCAAAATGAGAAAACAGCCCATATTTTAAAGTACAACCCAGAGGAAAATGCATGGTTTCCACATGACTCTATTCAATAACTGCATGGATTGTTTCTTCATTTACACACTTGGACTAGTACTAACAGGTAGGGCTAATATAGAGACACATTTTAGAACATCAGATATGCCATAGCCACTTGCAATCCTATTTCTAAAGGTGATCTAGCTTCTGAGGGATAATTATAAAAACAAGTATGGCAATGCAACTGAATACCTAGAAGAAACTATTTTGTACAAAATAGAGGCAATAGAGATTATTCGTAAATGTTGTGTGCATAACTAGTTTTAGGAACCCTGGGGATAAAATAAAGATAGATATATCAGAGTCTCCTTCCAAAAGGATACATCATTCAATGAAAAGGCATAAATACAGAAAGAAATAATTACAATGAAGTGATAGGTGAGATTTGCTTAAAATAGAAAGTATGAAAGGAAATATATTTGGAGAGCACATGATGTTTGTTAGGCCTTGAGTAATGACCAATAATTTGACAAGGATAAAAGTGAAGATAGAATTCCAGGTATATTAACAGTAAGTAGAAAGGCACAAAGTTTTAAGTATCCTGCCATTTAGCTCTTCTGTATGTTTCTAAAATGCCGTATTTTCCTAACTTTTCCATACCTCATGTTATTTTTTAAGGTTCTTTGATGCAGACACTGGCTAGCAGTGTCTGTGTCATTATGGATGAAATAAAACATTCACACAGACTACCGAGTCTGGTGGAGGAAAAAGGACAGCATGGCTTTTCTCTCAAGGGGAGCAAAAGCTGCAGCCTCCACCATGACAGGCCTTTATTTTGCTTTCTGGTAACATTGCAAGATGGTCCTCACTCACTGTGCACAGGTTCGCTATAGGTGGTTACATTTTACAGACAACAAAGGAGTCAATGCCGCTAATCACATCACAGAGGAGGGATATTAGCAAATGAAAAGAGAAAAGTGGTTGAATCAGTTACACTGGTCCTTGCAAGGTTTAGCATGGATTTTAGGAAGTTACAATAAGCACTTGCTACCTAGCAAAAGCAAGACTCAGAGCAGCTTAGGTATATTGCAAACATAATTTCCCATGAGAGAATCTATCTGTGGGTGTGGGTCCTGTGCATCTCTGAGTGGGAGCTGGGCCCATGCCACGCAGAAAGGTCTCCCACAGTTCCTCACTCTGTAAACTTTTTGAAATCTCTAAGGCAAATGTTGTATTCTCTGTCTCTAGGACAATGATTCTCATTTAGGAAATGCTTAGTAAATACATCAAACAGTGAATAGAATAGTGAACTTTTTAGTTTGGCCACTAGTGTTTGCTTGTGTCAAGATCCATATGACAAAACTTGCTTACAAAATAATAGAAATTCCTGCTGCTCTAGTGGATAAATATAAGTGGCTTCACACAGTTAAAGTTAGTTTCCACTCATATCACACGTTCCAAGGCAGGTGCACCTGATTCCACAGCTCACCACCAAGAGATGACAGAACTAAAGACACCTCCATTTTGAGGGCGTTTGCTGTCTTCTCATGGCTCCCAATTTTATCCTGAGTATTTCATTATATATCTGTGAGTGCAAAGAGGAAAGGGAATGGAGGGCTGCATGTGAGGATTTTTTTCAGGTGAGTGATTTAAAAACAAAACCTGTAATCTTACATTTGAGAAACTATAATAGCTAGTTTATTCGTTTATGATAGCTTAATCGTTTTGTGGAAATGACCTTGGACAAGTCTGGAATCATTTTGCACAGTATTCCTATCAAGTTTTAGGACTAAGCCATAACTATAAATAAACACAAAGAATCCTTCTTTTATCTAAAAACAGGGTTTTGCTTTTTTTGTGCAAAAATGTGCAAATTGCTTTTTTTTAGAAATCTAAAAGTTGCAACATAGTTTATCATGCCCCTTGAAAAGCAATTTGAATATTTTTATATTAAGGAAATGACCATAAGCAGTCAATTCACATAGCTTCTCTATTTTAACTCGTTTTGAAAATTTCTGTATGATAGCTTTAACTGGGAATCATTACCCTTCAAAGTGATTATTTCAATTCTGGTTTGGTTTGTCCTTAAGGACAATTAAATAATTGCTGTCTTGGCAGCATTAATGGCCTTTGATTTGGGGGGAAATTATGAGCACATAAGTTAGAAACTACCTGTATTACTATCATTTTTCTTACATCTAGTTCTCTAAAAAATGCAGTCTCTTTGTTTTGTCAGTTATCTTCCTTTTCTGAGTATTCTCAAAATTAAAACTACCACCATATTTAAGGATATCTTGCTTATATAATTGGGTTTGAATAATTTTCTCTCAAAGGATAAATGTCTCATAATATCCTTACAAATGGAAGTAATTACACTAAACATGAGATCTTTCTTCACTTGTGCAATCATGGAATAATTTTGTATCATTTCATCTTGATTAGTTTACTAACAATTTTTATAATGTTAACATTATTTTTATTATCCATTACCCTTGTGAATTATTTTCATACATCTATTTGCAAATATTTACACATCTCATTTATCTGCAGAATAGAAGACAAAGATGGCAAATAGAATGTAATCTTTTATCTTTATAAAGCCAAGGGTTTCTCTGTTCATCTCTTTTCTAATTATTGCATTATTACATATTAATAATGTATATTTTGTAACACTCAGTGAAAGTTTGCTATTGTCTCTGTTATCTCATGATATCTTATGTCTACAGAATACAAGAATAGCTACAGGATTATATCATCCAGAAAAAAAAATATTTATTCTCTCATGTTTAGGAGCTAATCTCTCTCTCTTTCTCTCTCTCTAATCTTTAAAATTTTCTTTCTTCTATAGCCACCACTTTAGAAATGTCTTTTCTCCTAGAAGTTAGTCATTCGAAGTGTTTTCCCCTTGTAGATGCTAACCTACAGGTTTCCTTTCTTGACTGAAAGCTCTTTATTCTATAATACTAACTCACTAGTTGGAATTTTATCGTTTCCTCAGCTCTTCAGCTAAATGTAGGATTGTTTGTACTGAGTCACAATAAATTCTGACAATTACTTGTATTTAATTTGTGCTGGGTACTGTAGTAAGCCTTTTACACCTAAAACATATTAAACCTTAATAAAAAGAAACCCTTTTTACAGAGGCTTCTCTGATAGACATTTCTTCAGCTCATGAGTATCTAGCTCTGTAGTTCTAACCACAAAGGAGGTTGTACTTCCCCATCAAGTAGAAGTTAGGTATGGCCATGTAATTTACTTTGGCAAATTAATTATGGGTGGAAATAAATTGTTCTATATTTCGGGGTATATTTAATTGAATGAGTTCAACTGCCCAGCCTCATTATGGAAATGTGAGGGTCGTATGATATTATGAAGGCATTTTAAGATGGCAACAACCTGGGATTCTAAACCTACTCATGAATGAGAGCTTCAGTGCAGAGTCACCCAAATAGTAAGTTGGCTTTGCATGAGGAAGGAATAAACTATAGTTGTTTGGTGTCAAGGTGCTACATACCCTAAATGTTACCAAAGTATTCTCTGAGAAAAACGTATTTACACGTGTGTGTGATGTATTTAAAGTGGTGAGATTGAAAGAGATCTTCGAAAGGATGAAGACTGAGCCATGCGAAGACTCCAAAACAAAGAAATTAAAGAGAGGAGCGGAGAGCAGTAAAGGAGTAGGCAGGGGAAAAACAAAGAGAGAATAATCGACCATGTCAAAAGCTTTAATAAATCAAATTAATTTACAATTCATATTTGACAATTGCATTTGGCAATGTAAAATGTTGATGGCTTTGACAGAAACAGGTTCAGAAGAGTGATATAAGAATATATTAATTTTCAAATAAATGCACAACAATAAATTGCACCGTGTATTAAGAAAATTATTTCATTAACAAAATTGACATTTTGAATTACAAACTATGTTTGGGTAGCATCATAGTTTAAAAATATACAATTTTAATTATTCCTTTACTGGCCACCTGAACTGCTAAACATCTGTTGCACTAAACATGCTAATATGAGATCAGGCTTGAATGAGAGATATAATCACTAATACATACCACATTTTATATCATAAATGCAATTTGGAAATAATATTAGCAGTTGCAATAGGTTTCAAATTTTACTCAGATGTATTTTCTAGGCTTTATTGATATGAATGACATCTAGGGCATTTAACATCTTCATACTGACCTCTTTCACACTAACCGTGGGGTACTTCATATGTATTTTATAAAAGCCGCATGCTTCCCTGGACTCCCCTAACTTTGCAGACAAAAAGACAGGTGGTGTATATTCAAAAATACTGACCTAATGGTGACAATACTATAAAAGTCATTTGAAGAGACATAGATAGTAAAACTATATTAATGCTAGTTTATCTTTTTCCTGGTGATTTGGAAGGCAGTTTGAGATCCAGGAATTTTTCCAGGCGATTCTTGGGAGCAAAAGATATTGATGCACTTAAATGTATGAGAATTTTTACTACTTAATTAAGTGAAAAAAAATATTGATGTGTGATGATGAGATCACCATTTGCACAGACATTGACTTGCAACTATTTTCACACTAAGGGTGATGTGATAAAATTCTAATTTTAATTTCTTTTAGCACAGAATCTTGGAATAAACATTAGAGTACTGAGGAAACAATATACTTCATTTTTGAGCAGTGGAAAAAAAATGTCTTAATAGGTATATTGCATCAAATGGAGAGTACTTTGAAGTCGACTGAAGTTTAAACAGGTAAGAGTAGATACACATTTTTTACAAATAAACCCCTGGGATTTTTGGGGGTGCCTCTTGGATGATTGTCTAACCACTGTGCTGTACATCTGAAAGAAGCTGAGTCCATCAAGGTGTTGGATAAATTCCTTTCTTATCTGGGGCTCAGGGGTCCCCTTCCAACCTCATTCAGGTTGTTGGCAAAACTGAGTTCCTTTCAGTTGAGGAACCACAAGGAACTTCTCCATAAGTAATTCACAATATGGATAAAAACTTCTTCAAGGCCCATGGGGAAGCGTCTGTCTTACGACAATCATTTTCTTAAAGGTTTACACCTGATTAGGTCAGACTAGCCAGAATATCTCCCTTTCTAATAATTCTTTTTTTTTAATTTATGTTTTATTGATTATTCTATTACAGTTGTCCTGATTTTTTCCCCTTTGCTCCCCTCCACCAAGAACCCCCCACTCCCTCAGGCAATCATCCCACCATTGCTCATGGCTGTAAGTCATCCATACAACTTCTTTGGATACTCCATTTCCTCTACACACTTTTACATCCCCATGGCTATTCTGAAACCACCTATTTGTACTTCTTCATCCCCTTACCTCTTCACCCATTCCCCACAGCCCCCTCCTATCAAGCAACCATCAAAAGCTCTTGTACAACAACAAACAATGATAAAAAAGGGGGAAAACGATCTCTGTTTTCATAATTCTGTTTCCACCCTTCTTGTTTGTTTAGTTTGTTTTTTAGATTCAATTGTTGATAGATAGGTATTATTTGACATGATGTTGTTCATAGTTTTAATTTTTTCTTTTTCTTAAATAAGTCCATTTAAGAAAATGGTTTGGTGACGGTGAACTCCTTTAGTTTTTTTCTTGTCTAGGAAGTTCTTTATCTGTCCTTTGATTTTAAATATCTTTGCTGGTTAGCACAATTTTGGCTGTAGGTCCCTGCCTTTCATGACTTTGAATATTTCTTTTTTTAATATATTTTATTGATTATGCTATTACAGTTGTCCCATTTCTCCCCCATCATTCCATTCCACCCTGCACACCCCCTCCCACCCACATTCTCCACTTTAGTTCACGTCCATGTGTCATAAGTTCTTTAGCTTCTACATTACCCACACTAATCTTGCCCTCCCCCTGTCTATTTTCTACCCACCATTTATGCTACTTATTCTCTGTACCTTTTCCCCTCCTCCTCCCACTCCCCTGTTGCTAACCCTCCATATGATCTCCATTTCTGTGGCTCTTTTCCTGTTCTAGCTGTTTGCTTAGTTTGCTTTTGTCTTAGGTGTGATTGTTAATATCTGTGAGTTTGCTGTCTTTTTGCTGTCATGTTTTTATCTTCTTTTTCTTAGGTAAGTCCCTTTAACATTTCATATAATAAGGGTGCCATTGTTCCCTCTCGGATCCCATCCCCACGTATAGCGTCACAACCAGCAACGGGGCTGCCCCGCACTGGGGAACACCTAAGGTTCAACCCCTCACTACGTAACAGCCACGACCAGACCAAAACCAAAACAAAACAAAAAACACCAAAAATGGCTCAAAACGGAGTACAAATCAGAACCCCAGAGACGATTCCCCCAGAGACAATTCCTCTAAGCGACGAAGAGATAGCCAACCTATCAGATGCACAGTTCAAAGCACTCGTCATCAGGATGCTCACAGAATTGGTTGATTTTGCTCACAAATTAGATGAAAAAATGCAGGTTACAATTCATGACTTTGAATATTTTTTTCCAGACACTTCTTACCTATAAGGTTCCTTTTGTGAAATCAGCTGATAGTCTTATTGGAATTCCTTTGTAGGTAAGTCTCTCCTTTTGATGATTTTAAGATTCTCTACTTACTTTTTTTTTTCCATTTTTTATTTTATTTTTTAAATCAGTATTTTTTAATTGTTGATATTGTACAGTTTTCTGTCTTTTACCCCGCCCCAGCCCACCACCCCAGCCCTCCCCATCTTCCTCCCATTTCCACCCCCCATAGTTTTTGTCCATGAGTCCTTTATACTTGTTGCTCTAAACCGTTCCCCTTTTCCCCTGAAATTCCCTCCCCTCCCAAGATTCTCTACTTACTTTTAATCTTGGGTAATTTAATTATGATGCATCTTGGTATAATGCTCCTTGGGTCCAACTGCTTTGGGACTCTGAGCCTCCTGGACTTCCTAGAAGTCTATTTCCTTTCACCAGACTAGGGAAGTTTTCCTTCACTATTTTTTTCAAAGAAGTTTTCAATTTCTTGCTCTTCCTTTTTTTCCTTCTGGCACCCCTAGGATTCAGATGTTGGAACATTTAAAGTTGTGCCAAAGGTTCCAAAGCCTCTCTTCATTTTTTCAAATTCTTGTTTCTTTATTCTGTTCTGGTTGAATGTTTATTCCTTCCTTCTGTTCCAAATCATTGATTTGAGTGCAGGCTTCCTTCCCTTCACTGTTGGTTCCCTGTACATTCCTTTTTTCATTTCATTTCATATAGCCTTCACTTCTTCCTCCATTTTGTGTCCGTACTCAATCATTTCTGTGAGCATCCTGATTACTAGTGTTTTGAACTCTGCATCTGATAGGTTGGCTATAACCTAGTCACTTAGTTCTTCTTCTGGAGTTTCAATCTGTTCTTTCATTTGGGTCATGTTTCTTTGTCTCCTAATTTTGGCAGCCTCTCTGTGTTTATTTCTGTGTATTATATAGAGCTGCTTTGACTCCATGTCTTGGTAATGTGGCCTAATATAGTTGGTGTTCTGTAGGGTCCAGTGGCACAGCCTCCCTTATCGCCCCAGCTGGGTACTGAAGGTGGACCCTTCATGTGAGCTGATTACACCCTCCCGTTGTAGTTGAGACTTGGTTGCCTTTGACAGATCAATGGGAGGGATTTACCCAGACCAGTCAGCTGCAAAGATTGACTGTGACCACTGACCAACAACCTCTGTCATCTATGGAAGATAAGCTACGCAGGGTGGTTGTGCTCTGCCATGG